>CM060889.1:32205000-34655000 GCA_030762935.1 Hymenopus coronatus
TGTCTTTATGAATACATAGTTTCAAAACTATCTGCAAATCATTTTATCACCAAAACTTCATACTGAACCTTTTAAAGATCCAGGTAGAGATTTACATGGACCATATGTCTATTTTATGAAGAAATATGGTTACATTACATTCGTTAGTTTAAAATATTTACGATAAAACTTTCATTAAATGTTCCTTTAGATTTATATAAGCTAGTGTTTATAAAATGAAAATATGTAATGCGACTACTTCTTGAGAAGATGTTTTTGTGGTTGAAAATAGTTATAGAATTTACTCATTATACAAGTGTCAAAATAACGCTTCTTTACTTATGTTACATATTTCTTCTGTAAATTTATGCTTGTTTACTTATATTTGATAAGTAAGGTCTGAAACAAACATATAATATTGAATATCCGTATCCTTTAATTATATTTAATAACACTGGGTATTTGTAGGTAAAGATTTTGACTGATTTTTAGTCCTAGATTTGATTTTAAATTCTAAAATTTATTTAACACTATAAAATGAACTTTAAAACTGAATAAAGGAATACTTTTTAAATATAATCGATGTAAAATTACAGATGTATACTAAAAAAATGTTACACAATACCACTAATAATATAATTGTTTTTTTTTATGATCATTATAAGCAATATATTCAGATGCACTTTTTCTTTAAATTGTATATTATTTTCAGTGAATCGTTTTAATATACATGCATACAATACTTGGCAATATGCACCTATGTGTGTTTCTTATATCTCAAGAAAATCTCCCCAAAATGTATGTTTAGGTTATAAATTCAGAATTCTTACTGCATTTTACACACATAAATTATTTTTATATACAGTATGTGTCTTAATAGGTTCATATATGTACCTTACTGGGCTATACAGGTAATTGCGCCTAAATAAGAGATTATTTTAAAAATATATTATGTATAATATTGTTTATAGTCTGCAAGATAGCATTAGTTTTTAAAATAAATAGATAACTTTACATGCATATCAAATAAAAAAGTAAATATTTATTACAATACTAAAGATAAAAAAGATTAATGATAAAAATATGTCTTAACATTGTATAGTGAACAAAAGACAGTAAAATAATCATTCCAAAAAGTTGTATCATTTTTATATTTAATGATGAACAAAGAAAATGAGTTAGAAACATCTAATTTAATATATTAAACTTCCTCAAAAAGTTGCAAATATTATTAACTCTACTTTTCAAAAAATTGTAAAGAGTGTTGTAATCTCTGTCAAAGTTTCATTTGAATATACGAAATAGTTGTTGATAACTTAAAATTAAATTCGGAACTCAAACAGCAATCAATAGCTTTATGTACGAATGCCCTTAATGAGGAGTTCGAATAAGGCAGATGCTATTGCATTTTTCCGGACTTCGTTATTGTTTCTGGCGTGATGATTTGTTTGAAATGTGATTCAGTAACTATACAGCAGGTCAACCGTTAGTATTAAATTAATATTGCGCTGATACCATTATACAAATTGTAAATAAAGGTCCGTAAGCGATATATGTTGAGTCTCTCCATTTTCAAATTTGCTTCTAGCTGTAACACGATATGAGAAGCAACACATTAATTACATGCTTCGCTAAAACATGGCGCAGAGTCCTTGTTAAAACACATTGTTATAAGTTGACACGGTAGCAAGGGCATGAAATTCACTGAGCAACAAGAAGAGCCAATTTCCTAGTCGCAGCTGACAATATCCCCTAAATATTTTTACTTTCTCTCTACGTACTATGTACATAGTGTATAGAGAAGGTATTGTAATACACCCAAAATTCGATACGGAGATTTCAACGGAAATACATATTTTGGGTCCCCCTGAATAAAAAAAAAGCGTTTTTGGAAAAAGCTCCGTGTGTGTGTTAAATACCAAACTTGGTATTTAAGTTTGGTATCTTCCAAGGATGCGACACGAAGATTTTAAAAAAAAAAACCCACCCCCAACTACCCTTTACATGGAACTTATATCGAAAATCTTTATTTTCTCAAAAATGGCTCTAACGATTTTGATTAAAATGTCGTATGTTAAAGATATTTACCTGACAAATAATATGTATATCTTGAATCTTCTGGGAATGGCCTCTGAAGATTAGTTTATTCTGGATGAATTTTACGAAATTTTGCCTAACTCATAAACAGTAAGAAATGGACAAAAACTTACCACACAAAAAAATGTAGAGCACATTGAAACACACAATTTATGTTATATGATTTTTTTCGAGGAGTTGATCGTTTTTTAGACATTCCTTGTTTTTGGTTTCAGGTTTAAAAAACTTGTACTTTTCTCATACAGGAATTTGTCTACTTGTGTTTATACAAACAAAGGAACTTCAGTCACTAGGAAATAGCTTTTGACTTCACTATGATACTCCCTTATTTCGATTCTACTTACAAGGAAGCAAGTGATGAGACTATTTCTGCTAATTTTTTCTCGATTAGCATGAAGAAAATAGAAAAATAAACTTATTTACAATAATTTGTTACACAGAAGTAAAGAAAGTCATGTGAATGGAACACATTAGATTTTTTCTGTACTTGGCTTTCACTGTGTAGTGGAACTTTGTGTATCCGCTGCGTTGTTTTGTTTTATTGGTGTCTTGTAAGCATGGTTGAGAATTTGACAGACTTTACGGATTTCCAGGTTATACGGCGGCTAACAACGTACTTGACACATGAAGATTTTTTGACGGAAATTATTATAACTCTTTAGTTTTTAGAATGAGTTTTACTGCGTGTCTTTTAACTTTTAAAATAGCTGTTGTGTTTTGTTTGGAATATTTTAGCGCAAGCTAGTCTTTATTTTGTACTGCATAAAGTGACTCTGCGTCAGAGAATGTTTGTAATGCTGCCTAAGGTATAGATCAGGATTTCGTACCACACACTTGCTGGGATTCCAGTTGCACCTCATCTGCTGTCTGTACGCTGAATATGTTCATATCTCTAACCTGTGGCTTGCAAACCGGTATAAATAACATCAGAGGGCGGTGGTTGTTGAGGAGATTCTGAACTCAGTTATCATGCTAATATTTACTGGACTTTTCATTTTTTAATTATTCTGTTTAAACACAAATATACAGACACACATAAGGATCTTTCTCTAATTGTTTTGTTTTATCAGGGAGTCTGAAAACATGTATTCAGGTGAAATCTTGGTATAGAACTTTTGGGTGAAATATATCTTCTCACTACCTACTACTTATATGGCAGAAGAAGTAAAAAAGTTCTTATCGTATTCATATATTTCAGCTTAGGTTTATTACCAGTTTAATCTGTACATAACATTTTCGGGAGGAATTCAATAACTTCTATATCTGGTGTCTATATATTATTACTTGGTGGAGAAATTAAAAATATATCTATATAATCTGGAAAATATTTTCCTTGTCTTTTTCTCGTCAGTATTGTATGTCGTGGTCGTTTCAACCTGATTGGTTGTTCATGAGGAAGTATATAACAACATTTAAAATAGGTCTCCATAAATGTTTTTCCTGGTTAACAATGCAATCATGGTCCAAATTATTTAAAATAACTTAAATTTAAGAGAAATCAAGAAATTACTGAAATATGCATTCAAAAATTAATATATATATATGTATATACAAGTATTAATTGGCTAATTATAAGTACTAAGCTAAGTGGCATCAACATTATTCTACCACGACCATTCGTTAATGCACCGGAACTCTTTCTTTTAGTCTTAGTTTTGTGTGGATCGCATGCAAGGAAATAAGTTCACTCAAAACTCAAGATAAAGAAGTTTTCAATATATAAGAATTATTATTATATATTAATTATACATTAGCAAACATAGACTAATTATGTTCATCGTTTGATTTGTCTAGGGATAGCAAATTGCGGACCGATAACTAGACAGAATCAAAGCTATCGCAGCATGGTATGTCGTTGTGGTGTGTTGACAATGCAGTGTGTACGTAGAAGGAAAATGCGTGGTAGACTGTGATGTTTTCACTAACAGTGGAAGGTGATTGAGGTTGGATGGGTGGTAAACATAAGTACCACTCATTTACGGGAACTAACAATTTTAATTCAATTGCTGTTGTGCAACAGGTTATCAGCAGCATTATCCGCTTCACTTTATCTCAAGATCACATTGCACAGCAGCATACAATCGGAATGTCTCAAATGTGAATCGTCTCCGATTGGCACGTAAACATACATAATATTGTGAAAAACTTCGCTCCAAAACACATGATGTAATGAGAGTAAAACGGAAATAGGACACATCATTGACTATTTGCATGTTTTACTGCATCAGCAATTATTTCCGTAGCAATGCCTTGCAGCATATTTCACATTTCACGCATTATTTAAAATCTCACATTTTTTCCCAAACTGTTTCTTTTTCACACGGTCTAAAGCAGGTGTCACGGGTTTCTGACTAATTGCTTGCACAAGTTCAGCTTTCAGGGCCCGAGATATTTCAATGTTTCCAAAATACATTTATGTATATATCTGCAAAGTTCTTCTGTATGAATTGCAAATTTTTATGCAATCCATTTGAAGCAAGAAATTTTACGTCTTGATTGAAGGGCATACACTAACATCAAAGGCATTAACTACGAGTAGAACAGTATTGAAATATACATCGTAATATACTGCTGCGTGGAGCCACGTTCCCTAACGCGTTACTAAGGTTGTTTACATGCGGCGCGTGCAGTCGTCAATGCAGGTCGGTCTTTACTCGGTAGGTATGCAACTGGTATCCGCATGTGTTCCTGTATCATTCCCCAAGTTGCTATCCCTAGGTATGACCAACCAGATTAAGGACGCTAAACTATAAAATCGGCTTTTTTATTTTACGAGATACAAAACATCTAGCCTCCGTTCTAATTTTTGCAGTAGTACTTTTATTGTCTAACTTTGAAGGCTTATGGAAAGAAAAGTGAAAATTTTACAGCCTTCATACTCCATATTGCGGCTAAGATCTGGGGCACTGAGAGAGTAATTATATATCAATGTTATGAAAACAAAAATTCAGTTGTACTTATTTCACATGCAGACATTATATGACATATCTACTTCGTGCAGTCTTCTATTTCTCTCAGCATATTTTACTGTCCATTCAAAGATAAATGTTTAGCTTTTTGTATAAAGATATGGAAATTGAGACTGAAAAATATGCAGCCTTAATACTCTATCTGTTACCGTTAAATATGGGAACACCGATATATTATGCGGCATATAAAATGGCATACTACGAAGCGGAAAAATATTGACATTATTTTCCACTTTTATTCAGGATGTTATAATAGGTAGTAGAAATTATTAAAATAAAAATAAAACTGATATAATACGTACAACTAATATGCTACTATATATATGTTAACTAATATGCTGATCTGGAGAATATCCTATCGTTTGCTAAACATATTTTGCACAATTTTAGTGATATTAGTAAATATCAGTATTTAATTGTTTTTATTTATTTATTTTATTTTTTTGATCTCCAATTTTTTTAGGTCGATATATCAAGAGTTAATACATAAAACTCAAATTTCAGAAAATGAGGCAAAGAATTATGACGCCTAAGTATGGTGCATGCTAGCGGTTTAGTGAATAAACTCAGAGATTGAAATCTATAATTATGGAGCAGGGCCATGCGCTCTTTTGTACCATAAGTGATATACTATAGCCACTATTGTCTTCTTGTTAGGACCGCCATTTGCTCTCCGATAATTAATAATCAGCTTGATACTTTGTTGGTAATTTTGTGGATCATCACTACCCATTAAGGATTTTAATGCACAATTATATTTTTATAGTACATAAGTTTAAAGAGAAGCTCAACATTCAACTCTTTCACCCTAGCATTTTTAATTTTTCTACGCGTACTATGTACAAAGTTGTAGGCACAGAAGCTACTGTCTTCCACCTAAAAACTTGACGCTGAGATTTCCCGCAAATAATGATTTTACGTCCTCTGAATTCCAAGAAGCATTTTTAATAAAAGGTCCATGTGTGTGTACAGCATAACTCAAAACGAAACGTCGGCTAAATACCAAAATTGATATTAATTTCAGATTTAAAGACATTCTAAGCCATTTTTTCTACCTGCTTTGCTTTAACACCGACTTATCAGCACCTGATACCCACACGTATCTATGTAGCTGCGTTATGTTTATCCGTGAACCATGCATCGCCGATCTCAAATTACTTATGTCAGTCATGTGCATAATCTCGCAAATTATTTTGGTTTAGTTCATTAACACCCTGTATAATGAAACAATTAGCAAATGTCTCCTAAACAAGTATTAGCATTATTACACTCTCGGAAAAATAATTAAGTATTTGTAATATATACTGGAACTGCACAGTGATATATGCTTATTATAATGATGGTGACCAAAAAGGAAAACTGAAAGCAAATAGAGCACTGTACTCCAGCTGTACCTCATATCATTAGTTTACGTAACATAAAAATAATGAATATAAGTAAAATGAGTATATTACTAATCTGTTTTAGCTCCGCTAATAAAAATTCCGCCACAAATTGTACTTTAAGATGTGACTCTTTTGGTCTTCAGCGGACAGTTTTATATCCTCTCCTCGTCCTTTGCTGCCAGTAACCACGATCTGCCAAGCATTACTTTACAAATCTTCCCCGTGAAAATCCCAATATTATAGAAAAATACAATCAACCTGATGATCATATTATCCTATTTACCTATTTTACTTTCTCTAGCCCCGTATGTACAATGTACATAGGGATAGAGAAGTATTGCATTGCACCCAAAAATTCGATGTCGAGATTTCAGCGGAAATACATGTTTTAGGACCCCCTGAATCCAAAAAAAGCATTTCCAGAAAAAGGTCCGCGCGTGCGTGTGTGTGTCCGTGAGCCCGTGTGCCTGTGAACACGATAACTCAAAAACGAAAAGTAGCTAAAATACCAAACTTGCATCTTATGCAGATGCAACACGAAGATTTTGAGAAAAATCCCCCCACCGCAAACTACCCTTTACATGGAACTTTTTTGGAAAATTTGGATTTTCTTAAAAATGGCCCTAACGATTTTGATTAAAATATCGTATAATAAAGATATTTACCTGACAAATAAAATGTATATCTTGAATTTTCTGGGAATAGCTTCTAAAGACCTGTTTATTCTGGATGAGTTTTGCTTAATTTGACATAACTAATAAACCGTAAGAGATAGACAAAACTTACTATACAAAAAATGTAGTCCTTGTTAAAATACACAATTTACGTCATATACATTTTTTTCATGGAGCTTACCGTTTTCGAGATATTCATTGTTATTAGTTTCAGTTGTGAAGTACCTATACTTTTCTCAGACAATGGTATCCGTTTTTCTTTTGTTCTACTTGGCCAAGAAAAGAAGCGATTTGTAATGACAATCGCATAACGACAGCTTTTAAAACATTTGACTATCGATTTAGCCTAGTGTATTCCCTTATTTTCTTTCTACGTATGCGGAACTAAACATTGAGCTGAATACCCGATTAACAAGGTGCATAAAGAAGAATAATCTTATGTAATAAGTTTGTAGAACGGCTAGAGAAAGCCATGTGAGTGTAACATATCAGATTTTTATTAAAGTAATGTGCAACAAAGGTCGTAAGCAAATGCAGACGGGAGAAACTTTCACATTTGCCCGAAATGATCTCGTTATGTAGCTTCAAAATGAAAAAGCGTATGGAAATAAGTCTAGGATACATAAACAGTCAGTGTCTTATTCCAGAGTCGCGGAATACTCATAAGAAAATAAATAAACAAAACAAAATTTAATTTGGTACCGCGAAAGGAACCATGAATATCTTCTGAGAGTAGAATAACGTATAAAGGCCCAAGAGGTACACGAGGGAGATAACTGAAATGGGATTTCAAAAACAAAACACTAAAACATCCCTGCACAAGTGAAAGGACGCTTGGTAATCTCACAGAAGCTTTGACAAAACCTTCCACAAATACGCTGAATAGAAACTGGCGTATCAGACATAACTACCTTCTTTTTGCTTCTTTTACAAGTTATAATGTACACGGGCTGGTAGCTGATGTGCTACACACAAACTATACGTCGGGAAGGAATACCAAATGGAAAGTATTTTCATATAATTTTTGACTAGTAACTACAAATGGATTTTAGACATAGTTTTCCTTAATACCAATAGTCTAATTTTAGTATCGAAGTCCTGTTTATCTTTTGACTTTCTGGTTCCCTGCAGTTATATATGCTGGCTGTTAGGGGTATCGGTGCAGGTATTTGTATTCGAAATTGAGGAGAGTGGAATGAACAATATTACCTCAACATTTGGTTCATTTGTGGACAAATAATTTTACTTTTTAAGAGTAGTATGGTTCCAGATTGGCTACTATCTCCAAGTAGACGTGGCATGGACAAGCCATAGGTGTTTATTTTCCTAGAGAGTGCAGGATAAGGGGGGATGGCGTAACGCAGATTGGGCAGACCTCGCTATAATGAATGTTATATTTGAAATATATTTCTCTATTTCTGCAAGGTCAATGACCCCGCACTACCCGGGTCAGCAGATTGTTTATTGAGGTGTGAACACATGTAAGCAGGCCTGTGTAATAGAATATGTAATCGATTTGTGGGATAGCTTATAGACAAAAATAAAAAATAAATTAAGCACCGAACTGGGTACACTCAAAGACATTAAAAATACACCTGGAAATACTTATCGTAAGATGGGTTCTATTCGCTGAGTCCGATCATGAGTTCCACCTTAAAAGCGTACTTGACGGGCCATGTTACCGAAGGGAAAGGGATACACATGAAACTAACTTGCAACAGATGATTTTCCTAGTTGCGAACTGATGTTACCTAAAGTTTCTGGTTGGACAATAATCCACCCTCTTGCCGGGTGATACTAAATTTGATTAAACTTTTCTCTGTCTTGCATATATACTATATATACAGGATGCTTATTAACTATGCCGAAATATTTTCACAGAATATGTAGATTACTTGAATAAGTAATTTGAGATAGGTGACTTATGGCCTGTTTATTGAAATGTACGCCACGTATTGCGGCATTTCGTCTGGAATGAAAAAACTAATAATAAAAAACATTAACTGTACGCCAGGAATCGAGCTCATGACTTTTGGGATAGCAGCTTCCCGCGTTACGCATTAAGCCACCAGAGAAGTTGGAAAAACGCCTCCAGAGTAGGCTACATAACTCAAGAACGTAATTAATGAATGCTCAGTGTCGCATAGTAAAGTGATTAGTTCGAGATTTTACAGATTTTTGCGACATTAAATCTTGAGCTGGTAACGAGCTGCTAAAAATCGATATTTCTATATTCGGGCAGAATTTTTAAGGACATTCTAAGCAACTTTTTAATCTGCTTTGCTTTAACACCGCCTTATCAGCACCTGATACCTACACGTTTAACGCTATATAATTGCGTTATGTTTTTCCGGGGACCATGCATCGCCAATCTCAAATTACTTATTTACTCTCGCAAATTATTTCGGAGTAGTTCATTAACACCCTGTATATATGACAGCATTTCAACTGACAACTCCATCCCTCCCCTGTGTGGGAAAATAAAACCCGGGAATTAAAATAATTACAGCATTGTAAGTACCTAAATGGTATGTAACCTCAAAATGAAATTGAAATCTTGCTGAGAAAATCGCGAATGAATGCTGCCTCTTTTAGAGTTTACAAAACGCTTTGTTTTGCAGAAATCGTTGGAAGTAATGTAGTGCTACAAGGCATGAAGTACTGACGCAAGAATTGTACCCTCAATATTGATAGCATCACTAACATACACTCCTTCTTTTTTTAATTTCTCTACACGTAATATGCGCATAGTGTAAAGAGCAAGTATTGTATTCCATCCAAAAATTCGATACTGAGATTTCATATTCATATTTTTGGACCTCATAAATCCATTAAAGAATTTTATAAAAAGGTCCGTGCGTGTCTGTGAAACTCAAAAACGAAAATACTTTTACATACCAAACTTTGTGTCTAACTTTGGTATCTTTCAAGGATGTGACGCTAATATTTTCAAGAAAATCCGCCACACCATTGTATCCTTTACACTGAAAAAGTTTCGATTTTACTTTTAAAAACTGGCTGTACCAATTACAATTAAATTGCCACATTTTGAGCCATTTCCATCACAAATAAAATGTGTATCTTGAATTTTGTGTGAATAGCTTCTGAAGACTGTTTATTCTGGAGAAGTTTTGCTGAATTTTACATAAGTACTAAACCGTAAGAGATAACCTTACTACACATCAAATGTAAATCACGTTTAAACGTACGATTTATATCATTTACATTTTTTGGGTGGATTGTCCCTTTTCGAGATATTCCTTGTTATTAGCTTTAGTTTTAAAATACTTAAACATTTAGCATGCGGGAGCTTGTCAACCACTGGCCACGCAAAGAAATGAATTTCAATCCCATAGCAATCACACGTAAAACATTTGACTGTCGGTTTAGCCGGGAAAATACAAATTTTGATGTCCCTGAATCCAAAGAGAACATTTGAGAAAAATATCCATAACGTGCGTCCATGTGTTTAAGTATGACTAAAAAACTTTGTCTTTATATAACTTAAAATAGAATATTTTTCGAACAAAATATATTTAAAAATTTCCATATTTTTAAGGCATCTTCATGACCAAAGAAATATATTCTTGAATTTTATTGGAATAGGCTCTAAATTGTCTTCATTCTTAATGACTTGTTTATAACGGGTAAAACCAAGAGGTAGACAAATCTTACTATCCAAAAATATAGATCTCATTTTATTACAAATATTATTTTTTGTGGAGTAAACTATTCCGGAGATTTTCTTTTTCATTGATCAGAATTTTAAAAATCCAATATGAAGTAATCAATATGAAGTAATTAGTGGTTGTTCCACCTCTCTTGACCAGGCAAAGGGTACGAAATTTCAGAGCTACTATATTAAATTAATCCACTTTTAACTACAAATAAATATTTTCTAAAAATTTGTCTATAAATAAATGTTTATGGCGTTTAGCATTTATCGATATAAAATGTTTGTGTATGTATAGTTTGTTGAATAGCTAAAGAAAGTCGTGTGAATGTAACGACACACTTTTATTATGAAAACAGTATCTTTAGTAAGTTAAAATTCAGAAGTAAAACATTAATTACATTTTATTGATGAAGGCAAGCTGCTAATGGGATTCTCCAGGCAAATTTAGTTTGGAGCCGTTCATCCCGAGAGGCATGGCTTGTGGGGATGCCTCCTTCCAGTCATTTCATGGTTGCCTTGCTACACGCCGAACATGTAGCTTTCCCTAGCGGAATGTGTATTCTCACTCTGTAACTAACGGCTACGGTGATTCCAAAATATATTACATAATACAATAATATCATTACTTTCTCTATACGCACTATGTACATAGTATAGAGAAGGTATTGCACTCCACCCAAAAATTAGATACCGAAGTTTCACCGGAAATATATGTTTTAGGGTCCCCTTTAACTAAAAAAAGCATTTTCGGAAAAAAGGTCCGTGTGTCTGTGAACACGATAACTCAAAAACGAAAAGTCGGTAAAGAACCAAAGTTGGATTTTAAGTTTAGTATCTTCCAGGGATGCGATAAGAAGATTGTGAGAAAAATCCTCCCACATCCAACTACCCTTTACATGGGACTTTTTTCGAAAATGTTGATTTTTTCAAAAAATGGCTATAACGATTTTGATTAAAATATCGTATATTAAAGCTATTTACCTAACAAATAAATGTATATTTCGAATTTTCTGGGAATAGCCTCTGAAGAGTAGTTTGTTCTGGATGAATTTTACGGAATTTTGCAAAACTGCTAAACCGTAAGAGATGGACAAAAACTTACTAGACGAAAAATGTAGAGCACGTTAAAACACACAATTTATGTTGTATCATGTTTTGGTGAAGTTCGTCGTTTTTAAGACGTTCCTTGTTTTTGATTTCTGCTTTGAAAAACTTATACTTTTCTCATACAGGAATTTGTCAACACCTATCCATACAAACAAAGGAACTTCAGTGATATAGCAACCAGCTTTCAACTATCTATTTAGTCTATGGTAGTCCCTTATTTCGCTTCTGCTTGCAAGGAAGCAAGTAATAAGACTATTTATGCTAATTTTTTCTGATTAGCAGAAAGTAAGTAGAAATATAAGCTTTTTAAGAATAATTTGTTGCAGGGATATAGAGAAAGTCATGTGAATGGTACACATCAGATTTTTTTCTGTGGTACATTACTTGAATGTTAACAAAAGTAGAACAAAGGGTACACCTGCATATCTCCAGCTCTGCGGTAACGTGTGAGGCTTGCATTCGGGAGATATCAGCTTCGATATTGATCGACTACTCTGACCTTCAGTTTTTACTTTCTCTACACGTATTTTTGGAAAAAGAACTTCAATCACATAGCAACCAGCTTTTAAAAGATTTGAGTATCGATTTAGCATATGGTAACTCCCTTACTTCCCGTCTGCTTACAAGGAAGCAATTAATAAGTTTCTTTCTTCTCAATTTCTCTCAATTAGCATTAAGTAAATAGAAGAATAAGCTTTTTAACAATAATTTACTGTAGAGATGAGGAGAAAGTCCTATGAATGAAACACATTACATTTTTTTCTTTCTTCTACTTTGTCTTATTTCTCTATTTATTTTTCTTTCTTTCTATCTTTCTTTCTTCCCTATCAATGTGACCCAAACTACTTCGAGCTGCATGAGAATGCAATTTAAAAGAATTATTTGTGTAATATTAGATCTAGCTGTCCAAAATCATGCTTTCAAAACTTACACATTTTAGAATTATATTTTCAGCTCAGAACACAAATCGAAAATAGACTGACTGTACTTCGTTCTTTCCCTCACATTCGCTATCTGGTTACCCTCTTTCAAAACTTCTACACAATATTCTTTCCTTTCCTGCCTTCCAGGAAGTGATGGTTCTTTTCATTGTCGCCAGCGACATCGGTAAAGGATTTCCATTGTGTTGCTATCCAGCAGAGCTACCAATAAAACGCACATTCAGGTCACTGGAACTGTATACAAAAGAGTACATCGGATACTGTGGTGGGTTGGTCTGCAGAAAGTAACAAAACCACTGTTGGAGTAGCAATGGCATGTCAGTATACTCCAACAACAAAGATTTGTAGACTTTGCACTTAGTGTGTACAAGTGAGGTTAGCTGGCATACATATAATCTTGCACTCTAAATATATTTATACCTACTGATCTTGATAATCGGTTTGGTTTTTCTTGATAAGCTGCTTCCAAAGATTAAATGTGTTTAAATGCTTATTCCTTTGTATAACTGCCGCTCGGAACTTTGACCACAAATGAGTTGCAAGCTAACTGTAAACATATATTGTAACTTTTTGGAAAAAATATGTAAATAACCTATAAAATTGTTATATAACATACTGAAAAATCTGATGTGTTCCATTCACATGACTTTCTCTATATCCCTGTAAAGATTGTTGTTAATAATCTTTTATCTATTTCATGCTAATCGAGAAAAATTGGCAGAAATAGTCTTATTTCTTGCTTTATTGTAAGTAGAAGCGAAATAAGGGAGTACCATAGGTTAAAGTGAAAGCCAAAAACTGGTTGCCGTGTGACTGATGTTCCTTTGTTAGTATGGACAGGAGATGACACATTCCTGTATGAGAAAAGTATGTTTTTCAAAGCTGAAACCAAGAAAAAGGAATATCTCAAAAACGATCAACTCCAGGAAAAAAATGTATGTAACATAAATTGTGTGTTTTAACGTGCTCTACATTTTTTGTGTGTTAAGTTTTTGTCCATCTCTTACGGTTTAGTAGTTATACAAAATTCATCCATAATAAAGTAGTCTTCAGAGGCTATTCCCAGAAAATTCAAAATATACATTTTATTTGTCAGGTAAATATCTTTAATATATGATATTTTAATCAAAATCGTTAGCATTTTTTAGAACATCAAAAACTTCGAAAAAGGTTCCATGTAAAGGGTAGTTTGGGATGGGGGGATTATTCTCAAAATCTTCGTGTCGCATCCCTGGAACATACTAAACTTAAATACCAAGTTTGGTATTTACCGATTTTCCGTTTTTGAGTTATCGTGTTCACAGACACACGGACACACTGACACACGGACGTACACACGGATCTTTTTCTGAAAATACTTTTGTTGGATACAGGGGACAATAAAACATATATTTCCGGTGAATATCGGTATCAAAATTTTTGGTGCAGTGCAATACATTCTCTATACACTAAGTACATAGTACGTATAGAGAAAGTAAAAATTGGAAATGAAATTCCTTTATTAATTCTTTTTTCCAATAAGAATCTTAAATGAATAAAGAAAGTATTTTCCGGGCTTATAGGCCGTGGTTCATTGGGTCTTGAAGTTCCTGACGTTTCGCCAAGGGCTGCGGTTGGCATCTTCACAGGTAATTCGGTGGCTGAGCAGAGCTCGAATGAATTCTTGCGTGCGTGCGTGTCTGGTAGGCTCGTGGTGAGCCTGGGTGTTGTTGCTGTGTACCTACCCTGGTAAGGGTTTAACCACAGGAATGAGGTGATGATTAAGGTTTTGTTTGAGGTTTCGAGTGTTGGTGTTAAGGAGGTAGCGCTGGTAGGCTCCTCGAGCGGTTGCATTTTCAGGAACAGCATCCTTTCCTCTGCTCCGCTGGTGTTTATTAATTTATTTAAATATGGTGGTGAATTTTGATAGACTTCTCCCTATGGGAGGGGGGGAGTGCTTTGTTCAGTTATTACGCTGTTGGCTGGTTTAAAGCCGTTGTTACCGGGCGTGCCCGCAGGCCATGCGGGGAACCTGGAACCGCCTTTTTCGGCGTCCAGAGGGTAAGTACTCCCCCAGAGATCTGACAAGAGCGTTCTCATGTTCGCCCAATCTGGCGTAGAATTTTTGAGCCCGGCGCCTAATAACATCTTCCACATATGGGAGGCCGAAGCTTCATGTAGTAGCCTCAAAGGGAAACGTCGACATACAGAATATATGGACCGGAGTCCTCTATTCTGCACCCGCTGTAACCAGAGAAGCCAGGAGTCTGCTGCCATACCCCACACTTCGCAGGCATAGAGCATCAGGGGGACTATAAGCGCCTTGAAAAGGCGTAACTTTAAGAGAACCGGCATCTGGGAGGCCAGCACAGGGTAAAGGGAGGCTACCGCCCCCTTCGCCCTGTCCGACGTTCCCCGCACGTGTTCACGAAAAGTTAGGCCCTTATCAAGAATGACGCCCAAGTATTTGATGGAATTCCCCCACTCTATCCTTTGGCCCTGATAGGAAAAGTTGGGTATCTGGTTTATTTCGGGGCGTTTTCTGGTGAACAGAACAGCATGACTTTTGCCCGGATTAACGGACATCTGTCACTGTCCGCACCAGTCCTGGACGAGACGGAGGTGTCTCTGTATGGGGTTGAAGGCTCTGCGTATGTTCCTGTCGGTGCGGTAGAGCAGGACGTCATCAGCAAACTGGGCCATATTGACGCCCTGCACCGTAGGGAAGTCTTCCAAATAAAGGCTAAACAAGGTGGGTGATAATACAAAGCCTTCTGGGACTCCACCTCGTAGGGGTTTAGGTGTAGATGTTTGCCCCGCAACTGCAACTACGAAGGTGCGTTGGTGTAGGAAGCTGTGTATGATGTTGATTAACTGTGTGTATAGGCCAATCTGGATGAGTTTAAACAGGAGACCATCATGCCAAGTGGTTGAGAAGGCCTTCTCGACATCCAAAGACACCGCCGGCGTGAAGGCCCCGTCCTGGAACCCCAGGGCGGCAGCCTCCACCACCCGCAGCTGCTGTTGGGTTGTCGAGTGCCCAGGACGGAATCCAAACTGATGGAGAGGGAAGGCTTGAATGTCGACTACCTGCGGCGACAAGCGGTGTAGAACTAACCTCTCGAAGACCTTAGGAGGCTAATGGAGCGGTAGCTGGAAGGAAGTGCAGGGTCCTTACCAGGCTTCAAAATGCACACCACCCGTGCCACCTTCCACTCGCGCGGAAAGTGACCTAAGGTGAGGCACATGTTGAATACCTTGGTGAGGTACAGCACTGCTCTGAATGGAAGGTTGCTGAGCATGGCGGGTGTCAGCCCGTCCTACCCGCAAGCCTTTTTGGTGTTGAGACGCCGGAGTGCGCCTTGGACTTCACTAGGGCGGATGATTGGTAGGGGGTTCTCCGCTTCATGAGGCTGTTCCCGCAAGTAGCGGTCCACATACTCAAGAACGCGGGCAGTGAAGAGTACGTCCTGGGGGTCCTCTCTCGGCCTGCAGGTGTCCTCTATGTAGCTCGCAAGCACATTTGCTTTGGCTTGTGGTTCGTAAACAAGGCCAAGATTGCCTTGAAGTGGGGAGTGGTACTGATTACGTTGGCGTCGGAGGCTTTTTGCGAAACGCCAGACGTCGCCACCCTCCAGGTCTTGCACGGTCATTGTAGCCTCGCTCGCTTGCACACGGTGCTCGCGTAGTCGGACACGAACCTCCCGACGGAGGCGCCGCAAAAGACCCCGATTGTGTGGCGTCCGGTTCCGCTGGTATAGTCTGCGGGCTGCCCAGGAACGGCGGATAAGGAATTCAAGTTCTAGGGGATGGACGTCTGGATGTGGTGTTGGTGGGGTGCGGATGGTGAGGTTGTGAACCGTTCTTACTACTGTGGTAGTGAAGGTTTGGACTGCTGTCTCTAGGCTGGGTATGTCTGTGATTTTTGGGTTGGGTGGAATAGATACGCTGAGGCAATCCTTTACGCATTTCCAGTCTATTTCTCTGGTGTGTCCTGAGAAGTCGTGGCTGGCAACCCTGGTGTTGATTTCTGCCAACACGGGATTGTGATCGTAATGAAGTGCAGCGAGTGATGTGAGCATGAGATGGAAGGGGTAATGTTTGATGATCGCAAAGTCGATGACTGGTGGCTGTCCTCGACCTTGCGGATGGTGTGTGGGTTGCCAGGGGCCCAGAACTCTTAGCTGGGGATCCCTATCAATCATGCGAATCATTGCATTGCCTCTAGGATCCGCGCGGGGGCCAGAATGCCAACCCTGGTGTTTTAAATTAAAGTCCCCGGCGAGGATCACGCTAGGATGGAGGTTGAAGAGGGATTGGTAGTCAGCAGGTAAGAACGGCCTACCGGGAGGGTGGGAAACAGAGACTATTACTACCTCCGCTCCTCCGAGCTCAACAAACACTGCCGTCGCCTCAAGGGCTTGCAGGGGCGGAATGGGGATGGGTTTGTGGGCCACGCTTAGCCTCACAAGAACCGCAGTGCCGCCTCCAGGGCGGGGCACCCGGTCACTGCGATGACAAACGTATCCAGGTAGACGGAAGGGGATGTCAGGACGCAAATGTGTTTCCGAAAGTAGAATGAGGTCCAGGGCATAATGGGCAGCAAAGCGCTGAAGCTCATCCCTATGATCCCTCACTCCATTGGCGTTTCAAAAGACGAATCGGAAGGAGGTACGAAGCCCTATTGCCGCGAATAGCATGTTTTTTTATACATGGCCGGTGGGCGGAGCCTGTTACTCTGTGCTGTGATTGGCCCGCGTGAATTGTGAGCTTTTTCTAAAATTGCTTCTTTTTTGAGGGGTTACAGTTAACCCTAAAACGTCTTTTTCCGGTGAAATCTCACCTTCTGTATCTAAACACTATGTACACAGTATATGTGTAGAGAAAGTAAAACAGTATAACATCACCGAAATATGACGGCCTTGCTCCTGACGATATTGTTTCAGTTCCTTATAGAATTGTTGAACACATTGCCAACATTATAAAAGAATCGTTCATAAACAATTGTTAGTTAAAATAGCAGACGAAAAAGTGTGTCCTGTTCTAATTCACACTTATCATCACAATTTTTGTTTGTTTTGTTTCTAGCATTGGATGAAAGTACATGTATAAGAGTTTTAAGTATCAGTAACATTTCTGCAGCCACCACCGTTACAAAGGGACATTAAAAATATTTGACAGTCACCCCGCAGGTAAATTTGGGCTTCCCTCCTTTGATGAAGGTTGGTCATCAGGTCATCACTCCAGACGACTGAATAACCGAGTTTTTTTCTTGTTATCTCCTGGCCTTGAGATCAGAAAGAGCATGGCATCATGGGGGGCGGAGAGAAGGGAAAAATTGATATCCGCAGTCAACGCAAGCAAGGTTTCGGTTTCTGCTAACAATGTTTTAACGAGTTGTGCCCTTCCATTGTACATTTTACTTTCTCTATACGAACTATGTACATAGAGTATAGAGAAGGTATTGTATTGTACCCAAAAATTCGATACGGAGATTTCACCGTAAATACATGTTTTGAGACTCCCTGAATCCCAAAAAAGTATTTATAGATCTCAATAGCTTCACGGTGCAAACGTGTGTAGTAATGAGTAGTACTCATTACTACACACGTTTGCACCGTGAAGCTATTCAGATCTATAAACATGCCAACAATTTCAATAGGAAAGAAGAAACATTCAGACTAAATAAAACTTGGCACCCAGCCCTACAGAACAGACTAACCAAGAAAGCACGTACACCAATCAGAAACAGCACGGACACAGGGGACCGCAATCCGGACCAATCAGGTCATGCGAGGGCGGTACCTCCCACACTATATAAGCCGAGCGCTCCGGACAACGTACCAGTAGTCGCTACTGAGAGACCACGGAGATGTACACGCCACTGATGATGCCTGCCGCAGACGCAGGCGAAACGTCTGGGGAACGAAGGGAGAAGCCCAGTGGACCACGGCCTACAAGCCCGGTTTTGTTTTCTATAAGTGATTACACACTTTAAATGTTTCATTTCTCTACAATACTATGTATATAGTGCATAGAGAAGCTATTGTATTCCATCTAAAAATTCGATACTGGAGATATATGTTTTAAAGTCCCGTGAATCCAGAAAAAATAATTTTTAAAAGAAGATCCGCGTGTTTGTGTCCCTGACTGTGTATGTGTATGTCTGTGGACAACATAGCTATATAAACTAAACGACGCTTAAATACCAAACTTGATATTTAAGTTTATAATCTTCATGGTTGCGATATGAAGATCTAGAAAATCCCGCCACCCCGAGCAACCTTTTAAAGGCAATGGTGTTGAAAATTACGATTTTCTCAAAAATGGCTCAAACGATATTGATTAAAATACCGTATATTATAGATATTTACATGACGTAAAAATTTTTATCTTAGATTTTCTGGGAATAACTTTTGAAATCCTGTTCTCTCGGAATGAATTTTACTGAATTTTGCATAATTAGGAAAACGTAGCTTGTCAGCTGGCTTTTGTTTACTGCTGTTCTTACAATGCGAACCAAACTGTAATTGTTCACAAAGCTACTAGCTTTCAAAATATATAGCTTTAATCATATTTTCCTTCTATTTACAAGGAATCAAGTATAGTAAGACTATTTCTGCTAATGCTTATCTTGAATAGCATTATTTAAATAAAAGATTCTCTGTTGTAAGAATAGTTGGCAGAACGGGTAGAGAAAGTTATGTAAATGAAACAAATCAAATTTTTATCATATTATTTCACTGTTTAGTTTATAAAGCGGGTGATTTTTATAACAGTTCATTAGTACTGAATATATTTAATCAACAATGAAACAAGATGAAAGTCAATAGAGTTCCTAAACATTACGAAAAACAATGATTTCCCTTATTTGCTTTTAATCCTTTGTTGGCTGTCGGTACCTATAAGTTCCGCTTGTTTTAAGCGTAACTATACAAATAGGATTATACTCTAGGATTAATTTCATGTTACACTAACCTTCAACAATAAACGACAAGTAAGCTAGACTGTATTATGTTGTAAAAATATATAAAATTTTTGCCCTAAAATTGCAGTCATTTTCTTAAATAAGCAGAAGAGTAAAATCACATAACTACAGTCATATGTAACCCCATTTGCTTCCAAGCATCACACCGATTATTATACTTGGGCTGTCCCCATCCTTTACGAATCATTGGGATTTGAAGTTGCAACATATGGCTTTGAATGGATGGCCAGTCCATTAACTATCACATAGCCATTTGAACCACTTTTTGGTAGTGCCTTTGGCAGGATTATGAAAATTGGAATGGAAGAATTTGAAGTTTTAATTTCGAAGAAAAATATTAATATGGGATGTACATTTATTTTTGTTTCTATTTTCTCCATTAATTTATATAATAATGTTATAGGTTTATTCCATATATTTATACTAGTACTCCAGTTTTAAACTTGAATTAAAAAAAAAACAGCATATGTAGTGTACTAATGCAGGTAACTAACTGTTAATCCGTGTGCTTTTGAATACATAAATTCTAAATACACTAGGAAAAAAGTAGGAGCTGCCATTCGATTTATAAAAAAACTGGAGGTGCTCCCACCAAACTTCTCTCAACACCAGCTTGGAGTTAAATCGATATCACGCCTATTTAACAACTTTTGTGTTGAAGTTCTAAAGGCAGTTATTTGTAGAGAATTAAAGTTTTAGTTCAGTTGCTGTATTTGGAAACCATTTACAAAGCCTTCCTGTTTTAGCTGTATGTAGAGCTTGGGAGCCAAGTCCGCTAATTACTGTTCAATGTTCATTAAAAGTTTGCCATTGAAACGTTAAACTTGATTTAAGAGGTGCACTTATTTCACAAAGACTACCAGCTAAATATTTTGCGGCTCATCAGGCCACAAAAGAAAGCTTCAAGTTGTTGGAGAAATTCCGGATTCTTGCCGTAAAAGCGCGTAAGTAAGAGGGAGGGAGAGAGGGATGGTGAAAAAATGTCTTGCGCTGGTGCGCGTTCACTTTAAAGCCCGTACTTTTACGCTGTTCTGGGCACCAAAAGCTTCCTTTGCCGCATCTAAAAATATTTTACGAAACCTATATAATGTGTAGGATCATTTGAAAGTTGCTTCTGAGTTCAAAATGACATAAAATATTATAACACTGAAGGTAATAGCAAGCCGTTGTCTGCTGTGTAAAGAAAATCTTGAACAGAAACCAAAACTGACATAATACAGAATGCTTTTAGTTATGTTCCTCATATATTTGGAGGGTAAAGTTGCAGGAGTTCTTTTCCTTCATAGAATCAAGATACATGATAGTGTAATGTGTAGTCTGGGAGAGGATTCTGTACGTCAGCTGAGATGAGAGTAATTATGGACAGTGAAGAGAGTCACCATAGAGAGTCCCTAACTGTTTTCAAGCAGGTTTTCATCTCGAAGTCCCAGGTCTGACCAAATGCTCCTTCCGCCGCCGAGGGCTGAATGACTAAAGTATATTCACCTCCACAGAGGCCTACCATCGCAGTCCTCGCCGACATTTACAACCCTGAAACAGACCGGTTGGATGAAATGGAGATCAAATGAAGGGTCCAGAAAATTTGGGGAATTGAAGAAACCTTCCTAGAATTCGCCTAGTGGGACGGGAAAACCCCCAAAAAATCTATGGGTCAAAGAAGTCAGTTGCGGGGAACCAATCTCACGACCTCCTGAATCCCAGTCTCATACGAAATGCCTGAGCCACCTGACTGGGTAGGTACATGGAGGATAAGGGTGTTGCTAGTATTAAAATTATGAATGAATGAGATTCAATATGTTTTGCAATTTTAGCATTTTAATTTTTACCCTCTCTTCAGTGCCGATAATGCACGGAAATACATGTTTTGACACTCCTTGAAAAATGAAGACAAGCATGTTTAGGAAAAGTACGTGCCTATCTGAGTACAACATAAATAAAAATCGAAAAAATAGCTGAAATTACAATTTTGGTATTTAATTTCAGTATCCGCCAATGAAGCGACACAAAGATGTTCAGAAAAATCCCCTCAAATTAACATTTACATGGAACACTTTTCGAAAATGTTGATTTTTCAAAAACAGATCTAACGATTTTGATTAAATTACAAAAAAGTTGAAATAGGGAGCTCTCTTAATCTTTGTGGTAAAATATTATAAAGTTTAATAGAGACAACTATAAAGCTGCTTTGAATTTTCGTGATAATTATGAATATTCAAACAAACTATAAAACTGCTAATATTTTCCTTAACATATAGAAAATAGTTCAGCACATACATTGATGGCAAAGTTAAGATATTTAAATCAATAAAAAGTGCTTTACAGTGTTCTTTTGGATGAACTCCGCAAATTAGTCTAAGTGCCCGTTTTTGTAATAAAAATATTTTCATTGCCAAGGAGTGATTCCCCCAAAGAAGCAAACCATAATTACATGTTAATAAATATGAGCATAATACACCTTCATCAGCACATCCTTAATGACACTATAGCTCAAGATTCTCAACATAAAAGTTCCTGTTGTGATTTTTTTAAAAATATGATTAATGTGCGTTGACCATCCCAAGTCAGAATCAATATGAATGCCTAAATTTTTTATTGAGCTTCCAAAACAACCAGTGTTAAATTTGTATTGAATATCAGCAATTTTCCAGTGTTTATGCTCACACTGTTGGCATTACACCAATTGTTAACAACTGATGTTACCGTGTCTACTTTATGTGTTCATCTTTGACAGAGAAAGTAATTGCTGAATCATCTGTATAGAGATAAGGAGTAAACTTTTCATCGCAGATTGAGGCTGGAAGATCGTTAATATAAATTATAAAAAAGTACAGGTCCTAAAATTAACCCTTGAGGAACTCCATTATTTACAGATTTAAACCTAGATAAACATCTATCTATCCTGATTCCAATGGCTAAAATAAGACCTTAAAAACTGAATGCTACTATTCTGAAAACCATAAAATTTAAGTTTCTCTAAGAGAATATTAAGAGAGACAGTGTCATAGGCTCTGGAGAGATCAAAAAGCGTGCTTGATACATTACTAGCATTGTTAATATTTTCATAGCATTGTTGCTGAAGGTTTATAACGGCCTTTATTGTACTCATGCCTTGTCTAAAACGAAATTGGTTTTTACTAAACAACAAGTTGGTTTCGAAATAAGTAACAATTTGTTTACATAATAGTGCTTCAAATACCTTACCTATAATTGAAATTATACTGATTGGCCTATAGATATCATAACAAGATTTATTCCCTTTCTTAAATACTGGTATTACTTTGGAAAATTTAAAAGCATCCGGAATATAGCCAGCTTTAAGACAACTATTAAAAACACAAGTTAATGGCTAACATATATATGGAGCAGCTAATTTAAGAAGTTTTGAATTGATTCCATATACATCCATGCATTAACTATTATTCAGATTCATAATACCAGAGCAAACATCTTCAGCACTAAGTTCCAAAAAATTAAAATTATACTTAGGCTTGGTCAACTTGTTTAGAAAGTACATTGATTCATTAGTAATAGGTATACTATTCACAATATCATTGACCATATCAATAAGAAAGGAATTAAATGGTTCACAATTCGGATTAGTTTGGCAAATATCTGACTTAGAAATAGAATTTAAGAGTTCTGATATCACTAACCAGGATGATTTTGATATATTATTATGAGTTTTTAATGAAAGCAGAATAGTAGTTGATTTCAGTCAACTTTAAGGTAAGTTGGTACTTCTTTATCTACTCAATATATCCGCTTTTAGATTCATGCATAAACATAAAGATCATAAAACATCATACATTTGTCTTTTAAAATTCGGGGTTCATCATTGTACCACTTTTTATTGTCACATTTGTTATACATTTTGGATCTAAAAGTTATAAAGGGAAAGAACACATTAACAGCCTCATAAAAAGTGTTTAAAAATATGTAAAAATATTAACATAAGTAACTATACTGTAAAAATATATCCAGTTAGTATTCATGAGTAAGTACGCAAAATATGTTACGTTACGCCTACATGGCGACCTGAACACTCTGAGACGCCAACACAAATTATTGACTATTGAGCACTCGGGTACTAACAGAAACTTCTGGTAATCCAGAGCTTAAGTTTTTATTAACCAATAGGCAAACCAATTTGACAAAACATGCGATGAAATGTGGGCTAGTTTTATGCGGCAACTATATACAGGATAATAGCCCAGTCCGTTTTACTTTCTCTACTAGCACAATGCACATAGTGTATAGAGATAGTTTTGTAATGCACCCAAAACTTCGAAACCGAGATTTCACCGGAAATACATGTTTTAGGTCCCCGAAATCAGAAAAAAAACACGTTAAGAAAAAGGTCCTGTGGACGTATAGCTCAAAAACGAAATACCAAAATTGGTATTTAAGTTTGGCATCTTCCAAGGATGCGACAAGAAAATTTTCAAGAAAATCCCCCACCCCAAATTATCCTTTACATTGACCATTTTTCGAAAATGTTGATTTTCTCAACGATTTTGATTAAAATATCCTTAGGATATTTTAAGATATTTTATGACATATGAAATGTATATCTTGAACTTTCTAGTAATAGGCTCTGAAGATCTCTTCATTCTGGATAGCAAAACGTAAGAGATATACAAAACTTGACTACAAATAAATGTAGATCTCATTAAAATATAATTTATCTCATGTATTTTTACTTTCTCTATACGTACTATGTACATTGTGTATAGAGAAGGTATTGCACTTCACCAAAAAGTTCGATACGAGATTTCACCGGAAATATATGTTTTAGGGTCCCCTGTATACAAAAATGTATTTTCAGAAAAAGGTCCGTGTGTGTGTCCGTGTGTCCGTGTGTCTGTGAACACGATAACTCAAAAACGAAAAGTCGGTAAAATACCAAACTTGGTATTTAAGTTAAGTATCTTCCAGGGATGCGACACAAAGATTTTGAGAGAAATCCCGCCACCCCAAACTACCCCTTACATGGAAATTTTTTCGAAAATTTTGATTTTCTAAAAAATGGCTCTAACAATTTTGATTAAACTATCATGTATTAAAGATATTTACCTGACAAATAAAATGTATATTTTGAATTTTCTGGAAATTAGCCTTTGAAGACTACTTTAATCTGGATGAATTTTGCATAACTACTGAACCGCAAGAGATGGATAAAAACTTAACACACAACAAATGTAGAGCACGTTAAAACACACAATTTATATACGTGTTTTTCGTGGAGTGGATCGTTTCTGAGATATTCCTTTTTCATTTCAGCTTTGAAAAATTTATAATTTTCTCACACAGGAATTTGTCAACTCCCGTCCGTACAAACAAAGGAACATCAGTCAAATAGCAACCAGCTTTTGGCTTTCACTTTAACCTATGGTACTCCCTTATATCGCTTCTACTTACAAGAAAGCAAGAAATAAGGCTATTTCTGCAAACTTTTCTCGATTAGTATAAAATAAAAGATAAGCTTATTAACAATAATTTGTTACATAGATATAGAGAAAGTCATGTGAATGGAAAACATCAGATTTTTTGTTATAGAGTTAACCGTTTTCAAGATATTTCAGATTGCTAATTTCAATTTTAGCCATTAAACTTTTCTCAAACGGGAAGACATCTTTTTTCTCGTTTGTTTATTCCTGGCAAGCAAAGAGATTGGAATTTCTATTGTTTCACATAGCGACCGGCTTTAATAACACGAGATTATTGCTTAAGCCCGTGCATTTTCATATATTCCTTTTACTTACAAGGATGCAGGTCTATGCTTATGTTTATCTTGATTAGCATGACGTAGACAACATTAATGTTTTGAATAAAAGGTTTGTTTGCCGTAAAGCTAGAGGACATCATATGAATGGCACACATATTTTTATCTTTTTACTTACAAGGAACCAAGTCATAAGAACAGCTTCTGCTAATGTGTATCATGAAGTAGATATAAGTATAAGCTTTTTAACAATGATCTGCTACAGAGATGTAGAGAAAGTCATGTGAATGGAACGTATCAGATTTTTTAGATGAGTATCAATAATGCAGAACATTGCAGGAACTACATTCTCACACCGTTTTTAAAACAGCTGACATATTCTAAATATCGTTATTCTTGGCAACAATATATCGCTACGCATGCAATTTCAGAATCATTGAATTACATTCAGGATATTTTTGAAGATAGAGTAATTAGTAAGGAGATAAAGCCCACATGATTCCCCAATTTCACATAATAATATTTTTATGAAAAAATTACCGTATGGTCAAACTACCACTTTTTATGGGAAGTGGAAGAACATGGTAAATAAATTAGTTCTTTTTCGCGAGCTGAAATCCAGCAGAAGAAAGCTCAATTTTTTAAATAGCCGCAACAGATGTAGGACGCAGGAACTGGACATTTCCAACATATCTCACTCTCATACACATACATTCTCTCTCTCTCTCTCTCTCTCTCTCTCTCAACTATTATCTTGTAACTTTCAACGCCTGGGTTTTGAATTGAGAGACACTACTTGGCTGTAGGTTCTATTAAGCTGTAGTTTTATTCATTTCTATCTTAGAACACATCTGTCCGCATAGGATAGGGAAATATTCGATACCTGCGCCGTGATCTTAGAGCACTTGCCTCTCACCAAGTTGGCCGGGGTTCGATCCCAGGCGATGTGCGATTTTTAGTGGGAAAAGCGGCGCAGGGATTGCGGATTCCCCAATTTCTCCCGCCATCGCATTCCACCATCTTGATTCCATGTATCATCAGCGTTATCGCCTGCGGTGCCACCAGCAGTAAACGCGGGCATTAAACACTATCCAAAACAAAGAAATGTGTGAATTACAGTAAAATTTCCCAGCCCCCAGAAATCAATCCCAAGACCTCTGCGTTGAAAAGGTGAGCACTCAACCATTTTCACAATCTTATTTCAATATATGTACAACTGTAGTGTTATGTTTACTTTTGCTACGTTGTACGTAGTACATAGACAGAGAAGGTATTGCACTTCAACCAAAAATTCAATACCGATATTTCACTAGAAATACGTTTTAGGGTCCGTGTGTGTCCATGTGTCCGTAAGTCTGTGAACACAATATCTGGTAAGAACTGAAGCTTTCCTGGCGACGTGTTAATTCAAAATCTTCTCGGGCTTCTAGCCAGGTAAAAACTTGGCTTGACACCAACGTTTCGAAGAAGTGCATCTTCCTCGTCTTCAGGGTGAACTGACAGAGAGAGGAAGACGAGGAAGATGCACTTCTTCGAAACGTTGGTGTCAAGCCAAGTTTTTACCTGGCTAGAAGCCCGAGAAGATTTTGAATTAACAATATCTGGTATTTACCTAAATATTTACCTAAGTTAAGTTATCTTCCAACGATGCAACAATAACATTTTGAGGAAAATCTTCCCCTTCCAAATTCCGCTTTACATGGAAAAATTTTGGAAATTGTTATTTTTACCTAAAAGGGCTCTAAGAGTTTTGATTATAGTATACATAACAGTTTTCAAATATCTTAAAATTATAAGCTTGTAGAAAAAAATTTAATTTACTTACTGGTTCAAAATTTTCACAGCAAATTTCCTCTAGACTTGGTAGTATTTTAATTGAATGGCTATATTCATAACCAAATAAACTGTGGATATTATTCGATAGTTGAAATAATAATTGTGTTTTTGAAAGACATACAAATCATAACATTGGAAATTGTCATAAAATGTTATTTATGTATAATAGTTAAATTACATATAAGAGATTATCTTCATATGTTAAAACATAGGTGCATTCAAGTACATGAATCCTTAAAACTTTACGAAAGATACGTTTACCTAATTAATTTCCAATGAAAATTATTTTATACAGTCACATTTATTGACAACGGTTCCATAACTATTCTGAAATATAAATTCAGAATAAATATTAATAAAAGAAAGAAAATACATATATTTCACCATACAGAAGGCGATATAATATATTCGGAAGCCTGGAACCCAACATTTTTAGGGCGCTTTGTTTTATTGGAAAATTGGACCATGCCCATTGACAACCTAATAGAGAGTATGAAATCAGCTTGATTGGCCTAGGAATCAGCTAGATAGCTGAATTGCTATGATGGGCGGTGGTGTTAGACCACTTGCCTGACACCTAGGCAGCCCGAGTTGAACGGAATACAATACCTTCTCTACCTACACTATACACTGTACATATGTACTAGAGAAATTTCTAAAATTTAGGCAGTACCTACCATATAATGTGGAAGGAAACCTGGACTTTTACAAAAGACAGAGAAGCTATATTTAGGCTTCAAAAAGGAGACTTTTAAGGAGGATAAAAGTGTGTACAAAAATGATCAGCAATTAAAATATAAGAGAAAAATTTCTTTAAATGCTAAAATATTTAAAAAAATTAAAAAAAAAAACAATGGAAAGAGCCCGTTGAAGCAATGCCTGACACAAGAATCGGAAAACATATAATGAAATAAAATCTTTTAAAAAGGAGACCTGTGGGCAGGCCCAGGAACCGAAGTTTGGAAGACCATGGTGGTAGGTTAAGGGGAATACATAATTGTCTAGCTCTTTATCATGAAATAAGGTATTTAGTTTCACCTTGACTTCATTTTGTTATCAGCTTCGGCCACAAACTACTTCACTCTCCTGCTTATAATAAATATCCCTCGGCTACGTTTTGCGGCTTAGGGCCTCGTTGGTACTTGCGTATGAGTGTGAAGTAAACTTGCAGGGCAAGTGTACAACAAAGTCGCCTTTATTCGCCATCACCCTATATCTGTTGTTACTGTATCGATTAAAAACAGTTTCTTGTGGCAACATGGAATAACTGCATGAGATATTGCTACCAAGATGTCGTAATGGACATTAAGAGTTTCATATTACCCATATCGTGCTATAGATTTTCATGTTACGACCCATTTTTCTATCGTTTTTGTTTCCATGCCAACGCTTTGCCGAGGTTCTCTATAAGTTATCTTAGTGGGATAAAATGTAGCAGTGGATGTTCATAAAATTTGTTCTTATGCCTGTTGCTCCAGGCAAACAGTTTCTACAAAAGGGGTGTGTAAACATTTGGCAAACGAGAGGTACTAAACAAGATAAAAGTGTTCTTGAAATTTGCCACCTGCTATTTATAGTTGTTTTTCTTGTCTAACCAAACAAGCACTTTGTACAGTTTACGATGTAACTGCCTTAGAAAATGCTTAAAAATGGTAGATTAGACCCTCTATAATGGAAAACAAAAATAAAGAAGAGAACTATGAAATATGGAAGAGTTCCAGGTGTATTTCTTCAGACGTTATGATATTTTCTCGTCCTGTTACTTTCTTTCACTTTCTTCCTTTCACAATTTTCTGTGAGTCTATATAAAATAGAGTAATTATTCTATTCAAGCCAAAAATCAAAATCAAGGTTTCACTTAAATGCATATTTCGAATTAGCTAGATTAAATTAAAAAAATATATACACTTTTGGAAAAAGCTCTTTGCATCGTGTATGACAATTAAAAATAACATTTTAACACATACCAAATTTCATGATCAAGAGTACAAACTGAAGTTTCTAGAGCTAAATCACCTCTGAAATCTTTACTTGGACAATATCCTGTTTATTGTAAATAGTGCGGAGTTACTTGCAGTGACTGGTAATCAACAAGATTTGGAAAATCCAGGCATTGTCTATAGCGTGCGGAAGGTAAATGAATTATTTTAGTTTAAACTAGCTAAAGATCTCATTTTTTTCCATAATATTTTTTCTTCTCTTTCTTGCATTTCTTCTTATTTCACGCATTAGACATTATTATCTGCAGAAATATACATATCTTATCCTTCTTTGGCGGTCTATTTTCCTATATACAGCAATATTTTAAAAAAACCTCATTCCATTTGCTTCAAGTTTAATAATTATCCAAGTTTCGCTCCCATTTATGGTTTTGGCACCGAAATTACTTTACATGCTTTTAAAATTCCATATTTTCTTGCTTTATGTTTCAGAACATCTTTTATAGTAGCATTGAGGTAATTAAACACTTCCAACCATTTTATTATGTTATTCTTTTTGATATGATATATTACATCTTAAGTATTTAAATGCTGTAACTATTTCCACAATAGTGTTTTGCAATAACAGTTTTTGTAATAAAAACTCACCTGCAGACAAAAAATTTAATTTTACTTCAGGATATTACTATATTATATTATTTTGGTATTTTATTCAATAAACATATTTTTGGTTTTTATACATGGCAATTTTCTGCGGGGATATTTTTGGGTTATCGACAACATGAAAAAAATATGCTGGCAGCTTTCCCGCAACAAACAAGCGGTAGCTAGCAAGGGGTGGCACTCTACCTTTCAAAACCAGAAGTATATATTATAAGAAGTATAGTAAATTCCTTTCCACCTGTATACTTCTCACCAACGTTATATCGCCTAAGTATAAGTGGGCGGGTACAGTCAAGGACATTAAAACACGCCTGGCGCAAAAATATGAACGTATGACGGGGACTCACGTCTTTCCATGATTTTCATTGGTACCATTCTGGCACAACATACCACTCGAGTAAGAAAATATGCAAAACGATTGGACAACCCGCCGGTTCACCCCTCAGAACAAGTTGACTTGCATATACAGTGTATTAATGTTGTCTACCACGTGCTCACACTACCCTGGCATTAGAACTTCAGTATGTAACGCAAAGAAGATATTAACTTCATTTTGTATCGCCCGGAGTGACGGGTGGAGTTATGTCCAACGAAATAACTTCAGAGCTTCATTTATCGCAAGTTAACATATCCAATTCTTTCCTTTCGATAACGTGGCCTGTCCAATACGTTATAAAAGCATCGCAAACAGTTGAAAGACATGGGTGGAGTCAGCGAAAAGACCCCGTCTTACGATAAGTATTGCCAAACGTATTTTTAATGTCTTTGAGTGTACATCTTATTTTGCTGAAGGGTGTGTAAGAAAGAATCAAACATTATGTAGCAATATTCTATTTGAACTGTTTTGAGTTTTTTATCACGTATTTTAGCAGCAAGATAAATATTTTGACAAGATAAAATACCCCTTTCACCACTGGCACAGAGGCTGTTTAACTTTGGTGGTATAGTTAAGGTACTATAAGACAGTATAAAAGCGATATCTAAATTGGCGTACTTTTTGTTTAAATTCCATACAATTGTAATTTAGACTGGGAAGATTTGAAATGAAATATATATTTTACTAACTGTATATCTAGTTATAAAGCTACACCAAGATATACTTTCACTTTTATGTGAAGTATCACTGTAATGTGGTTGTATGCACTCCTTTGAAATACCACAAAGTTTCTTCATAAGCTATATAAAATAAGTTTTTGAAACTTCCTTAGCTTAATGCACAAAGCTGAGGCTTTGCAGTAGATTGTGTTAAAACTGCAGATATTTCATGGAAGGCTGTTAAGACCAAGGAAAGTTGCAAACAAACGAGAAAACAGGGCCTCTAAGCTTACTGAGCGCTGGTGCTAGTAGAAGCGCAGTGATGAAGTGTTTGTATACGGGACAAAAGTGGAAGAAAATGCTACCAACTTAAGCAGAGATAAGGATATGGCTTGGAATCACAGGCAGCTAGGAGCCAGGTGTGGAGAATGATCGGGGAAGCGTGTTAAACGCATTCCCCAGGGAGGAACTTCGGACCTCTTCCTTCTAGTGGTGGTGGGGACAAGAACTGGGGAGGTAAATTTGACGTCGAGCATTGCAACCATTTCTCATTAGCACACAGCCCAACAAAACACGGTCGACCGATAGTTTCAGGCGGCGCTGGCTTCCCTACCTACCTTCATTTGTTAACTTCTAGATGGTTTTAGCAAATAACTTCCAGCAGAGACAAAGTGACAGTCTCATATTATTTCGCAGCTAAATTTACATTGAATCTTTAAGGAAGAGTTTTTGTAAACTTTATTGCACACCAAGTGCCTTTTACTTTCTGTTTTTGGTTGATAAGTGTGCAACTTTCCGTGACATGAATTTTTACTTTCTCTACACGTGCTATGTATATAAAGAAGGTATTACACTCCACCAAAAAATTCGATACCGAGATTTCACCGGAAATATATGTTTTAGGGTCACCTGTATCCAAAAAAAAAAAGTATTTTCAGAAAAAAGTCCATGTGTCCGTGTCCCTGTGAACACGATAACACAAAAACAAAAAGTCGGTAAAATACCAAACTTGGTATTTAAGTTTAGTATCTTCCAGGGATGCAACATATATCGCATATTAATGCTATTTACCTGACAAATAAAATGTATATTTTGACTTTTCTGGGCATAGCCTCTGCAGACTACTTTATTCAGAGTGAATTTTACGGAACATTGCATAACTGCTAGACCGTAAAAGATAAACAAAAACTTACCACACAAAAAATGTAGAGCACATTAAAATACACAATTTATGTTGTATTCATTTCTTTCCTGGAGTTGACATTATTTTAGATATTCCTTGTTTTTGTTTTCAGGTTCGAAAAACTTGACAAATTCCTGTGTGAGAAAAGTTAACCCCTGTCCATACAAACAAAGGAACTTCAGTTACATAGCAACCAGCTTTTGACTATCGCTTTAACTTATGCTACTCCCTTATTTCCCTTCTACTTACAAGGAAGCAAGCAATAAGAGTATTTCTGCTAATTTTTTGTCGATTAGTATGAAGTAAATAGAAGCATGAGTTTTTTAAAACTAATTGGTTGCAGAGTTGTAGAGAAACTCATGTGAATGGAACACATAAGATTTTTTCACATTGTGCTAATTAAACATTCTCAAATTTGTAATTGAGGAACATTTACGACGTAGGTAAGAAATTATTTTTGTTATTGTTTTTATTTATGTTTTAAATGCTTACTGCTTAAATACTTTAAGTGCTTCAGTTAATTTTCACACTTTTTATAAAAAATTCACGTGTTTTCTATCCGACATATATTGACCACAAGTGTTAATATTTTACAGCTATGTCCCTATGTCTGAAGTAAAGGATTAGATTGCTTTTCTTTAAAAATATTTTACAACGAAAACTATGATAAGCTATAAGAATAGTGCATTATTACGATAATTATTAAAAAAAGTAAGGCTTTATATAGATATAGTTTCCTGAAGGTCATCTAAAGGAAAAATCCAAAAATATATTCTGTTTACGAATACGGCAAAAGAAAGAACTTCTGTGTCCGATTAACGAACATTTCAAAAACATATTTACTCTAAACAAAATTAATCGCACTATCTGAAAAACTAACTAAAGAGCAGTCGTTTAACTGCCCTGTGCAGACAGTAAGTTAATGAAAGTCATTTTATTTATTACAAATACATATGTTTGCTTCTGTTATTTAAAAGAAAAAAGCTAAAAGTGCTATAAAGGTTATCCAAACCAATTTTTCAGAATGAAATGTTAAATTTACGCTGTATAATTGGAGTTTAGTTCATTAATATTAATTTTCTTGTATAAAATAAAGCGGCCTTATCCTTAGAGAGCTATTTTTATGGAAGAAAAGGAAACATGGAATAAACATTAAGTTGCTATAGAAAAACTAACCTCTATTTTTTTGTTGACATTTTTAGTAAATTGTAAACTGAGTTGTAAATATGCAAAATATTAAGGGAGCAATAAATTAGGCCAGAGCATGACAAAATACAGGAATAAAGTGATTCAGTAGTGTCCCTAAAAATTCCTAAAATTTATTCTCTAATAATAGAAACTGCTGAAAACTAAACAAGCGCACTAAAAAAAAATCTGAACTGTTACATTTACAAGTCTTTTCTTACACATCTTTAACAAATTGTTCTTAAAATGTTTATTCTTCTATCAATTTCATGCAGATCGAGATAAACATTAGCAGACATGGTCTTATTGCTTAGTTCCGGTTAGGTAGAAGGGACATAAGGGAATACACTAGGCTAAAGCAATAGTCAAATCTTTTAAAATATGGTTGCTGTGTGATTGAAATTCGTATTTTTGCATGGCCAGGAGTTGACAAATTCCCACATGAGAAAAGTTTAAGCATTTTAAATCTGAAACAAATAAAAAGGATCTCTCGGTAATGGTCAATTCCACTAAAAAGAAATCACATAACAGAAGTTTTGTGTTTTGAGACAGTACATATCTTGTCACGGGGCAAAGCGTCATTAAGAAGAGAAATATAAACAATAGCTAATAATATAAATTATACCAAGATGGGAAATTAAATGTACGTTGAAAATGGGAAGGGAAGTAAGATTTCAAACACGTCTAAGTAGCCGAGTTGTCACGAGCTAGTAGCACCGTGTAGCGTTAGAAGATAGGACATTGAACCGAAGGGGGTGAGAGGACACTGCCCGAGGGGAACTTAACGGAAGAGAAAACAATGCTCTCCGCTGGTCAGGCGATGGTGGCACTTGGGGTAGAACATCGGTAGAACCAAGATGTGATATTGAGGGTGCGATGTGGAGCCGAACAGGCTACCTTTTATGACGGAAAAAGTTACTGTAACACACACCAGACTACGGACGATATCAATGTATCAAAATTAATAAGTAACAATAGTCGCGACGCGTAAAGTATAGTTTCACAGGAAAAAATTAAGAGGAACGCGTGTGTTTGACGGCAGAAAAACTAAACGAATAAAGCACTTGTGTCATACCACACCCTAAAAGAGTTTCTATGCTACTAAACTTTCTGAGCTAGAGCACGCAAAACTCCACTCAATTCCTAATACCCAAAACCCGCACCCGGGACACGAACCTGTGGAACCTTTACCGCCACAGTTTAAATGCGATCTACATTTTTTGTATATATAATTGTCTATCTCTTGCGGTTTGCCAGTTATGTAAAAGCCATTTAAAATGAAGAGTTCTCCAAAGTATATCTAAAGGAAATTCCAGATATACATATTGTTTGTCATATAAATATTTGTGATATAAGGTATTATAATCAAATACATTAGACACTTTTTAGAAAATCTAATTTTTCAAATATTTTTCCATCTAATCGATAGTTTGTGGTGGGAGTATTTTCTTCAAAATCTTCGTGTCGCATACTTGACTCGTCTGTGGATCTTGACTGGAGGGAGAGCATCATAACCAATATATCACTGGGCGAAAGTCATTGTGCAGTGCTTGTTCTTACTACCAGTTCAGTTCAGCAGTTGATTTACTTGCCCAATTCCCTGCTGTATTACATATTGCAGGAAAATTCTGAAGCAGGTGTTACAGTGATATTAACAATATAAGTAAGTACGTGAATGTAAGACAGTAATTTTATTATTTGCATAAAGGTAAAAGTTGCAGGAGTACATCATACAAATTGTTATACTTGATCGATCGTCAAAGTGTTAGCAGCATCCTGAATTTCCTTTTCATTTAAGTCGGAAGCTTATATTATCTTTAAAACAAGTTCTAACTTAATTCCTAAACATGTTATTAACATTTAAATCGACCTCCCTTGGTTTTAATCAGCTACTGACTACCCCATCAATAAACTGTGATATTTTTCTTAGAGAATGTGCGTTGGTAGATGTTAGAATGGACAACAGTTAAACTGTTTGAATGGGAGTCAGTTGTTAAAAGTGAATACTTAAACTCGTTATGATAAGAATGGAAATTGTGACTGCTTTGTACTATAGATACTAATTTCGTATTAAAGGTAACTGGCTTAAGTTACTGTGACTCGATGTTTCGGTGAATATCTTTGTAATCACCGCCACCAGGGTCCTTGCGCACTAATTTTTAACAACTATAAGGCGAAAAAGCAGTTTTATTCACCTAAGTCCCGCCTGCAACATAACTATTCCATCAATTTTGCTATGTTTCGAAACCTAGAGTTTATTATTAACACCTCTATCACAGTTTTCGCCGTTTACTTTGCTAAATTCTAAAACATTCTTGATTCTTTCTAACTCCTGAAATGGTCCGCTTGTACCTTTAGATTTCTAATCCTACTGAAATGATTCTTTAACTGATAAGTTTCTTGTGTACTAAGTTTATTGGAAGAATCAGTAACCCTGGCCATTCTGACTTTGCACCTATTTGCTTCGGTTCAAACCTTAACTTGTCTTGCTAAATGACCGTACCTAGAAACATATTTATGATCTGTGTTTTTTGTATTATTCGTCGACTCACATCGGAATTATTATTTTGATTATTTCTCTCCATAGTTTTGGTACATAGGTAGAGAAGGTATTGCATTCCACGAAAAAATTCGATACCAAGATGTCACTGGAAATACACATTTTAAGATCCCTTGAATTTAAAAAATCAAGTACACGTGTGCACACGATAACTCCAGAACGAAAAGTCAGTAAAATACCAAACTTGATACTTGAGTTCAATACCTTCCAAGGATACGACGAATAGATTTTGAGGAAAATTCTGCCACCCCAAACTACTTTTTCTTTGTAAAAATTTGAACATTTTTATTTTCTAGAAATTGGATTTAATGATTTTATTTAAAATATCGTATATTTAAGATATTTAGACGGCTTTAAAATATGTATCGTGAGTTTTCGGGGAGTAGCCTCACAGGACTTATTTATTTTGGATGACTTTTGTATAACTGGTAAACCAAAGCTTACTACACCAAAAATTTTGAGCTCGTAATTTGTGTAATCTAAATTTTTTTTATGGAGTTGCCATTTTCGATCTGTTCTATGTTATTGGTTTCAGTTTAAAAGCACATGACTTTTTATAAAACTAAGCTATACAAAAATAAAAGCATTTCAATCACAATGCAACCAGCATTTAAAAGGTTTGACTATCGCTTTAGTCCAGAATACTACCTTACTGTAGCCTTTCTTTTTTTACTTTCAAAGAAGTAAATAATAGGAACATTTCTAGTAATGTGTATCTCAATTTGCATGAAGTAACAACTTGCTCAGAAACAACTTGTACAGAAATTTATTGACTAAATATCTTCAATATAACAGTTCCTTTTTAAAAGACAACATAAATGCGTAAAAAGATATATGATTTTTGAGTTCTTACTAATGCATAAATGCTATAAGTACTTTTGGGTTCATAACAGGGATTATGAGTTTCATTAATAGTATCATTCTAAATATTATTTTATATAAGTAGGGAAAGGGATATTAGTGCATTAATACATAATGTCTACGTTTTAGACAACAGAATGCTATTAGATAGATACATGTAAACCTACCATATAAATTCTATATTTTAACTCTTTAATACTTGTGCACTGAACGTAGTTAACAATTACTGTGTAATTGAGTAGAAAGTGGGGTTTAAAATAGAAAAATGTAATATTTTGTTTCTCCCGAAATATCAATGCTGTTACAAATATAAAGGTATAAGGATGGTAATATTGGACCAAAAATAAAAAAACCGTCAATTAAATCTGTTAAAAGCCTCAACCAAGAAAATACGATAAGATTGTAACACATTCAGATGTTGGATAGGTAGAGTCAGACTGAAAAACTCAATGCCATAGCCAAGATTTGAACCATGGATCTCCCGGTCTCTAGCCGGTTCCTCTAGGTACCACTCAGCTATCATGGCAACATAGCACTGAATTTATCAACTGATTTACAACATTGTAAGTCATCATTTGGATATATCATCTCAAAATAATTTAAGATCACATTGTGGTTTGCCGGAAAACAAGCGAGTCAGTTAAGAAATTCAATACTATCCCGACTACGACATTGAATTTTTCAATCTGACTCTACCTATCCAACTCCTGATCTACACACGGCTTGTGTGAAAAAAAAAATTAAATCAATATTCAAATATTGACAAAATAACGACGTGTAAACAGTACGCATGGATAAAGTAATTTGTGCATTGCTTTAATATGCATTTATATATTCTTCCTTAAGAAGAGATTAACTAAACCTTCTTTCTGGCGAACACAAGTCATTATTTTCAATGACCTCACTAAGAGGTATGAAGACTAAATTCTCCCCTGGATGTGGGCGGTCCATATATTTTTAAACGTATTGTTATTCTTCATTGTTTGAAAAGCGTCTTCAAACATAAAGTCCATTAAAGATTATAAACTCCTGTGAATGAGAAAGAAAGCAGCAGCTCAGAAATAATGGGAAAAGCCTCCATGAAAATTAAGAACGCTTTAAGTAATGTTTCAGAAACTTTGGAACAAAACATTAAAAAGTTATACTCTAGAGGCTTGCGGTGTGAAAAGAGTTTATTTTTCAAGGCCTAAGCATCATCAAGTTAGCACAATTTCTCAATGAATGCGAAAATAGCTTTAAAGGAACCTTACTTCCTTTCTCCGCATGTTCTAAAATAAATACAGGAGCTTGGAAACAGAGGAGTGACAGATGCAATAAGGAACGTCTCTTCTAGCAAAGAACGCTGACAAGGATAAAAGAACGACGCTGTCATTGTCATGCAAATGAATATCTTTCAGAGAAATAATACTGTACCCTGAAATAATAACAAAGGAGATGCGAGTCAATACGCAATGAGCAAGAAGCGCCTAAGTTTCCTTACAATGAAGTTTACCATTAGAACTTTTCCAATTATTTAGTCCCAAGACTTTTAAGCATAAAATCCTGGTTAATGAAGTCTTTCATCAATTACTCAAGGCATTTGATTACTCTATAAACCAAAAAAATATGATATGTTCCATTCACAAGACTTTCTCTATATCTCTGCAACATTAATATCCTTTAACCTGGTTGGTTATATCGGACGATGAATGAAATTGGTGAAATGATGCTCAAATGATTTCGAGGTCCATGGTGCTTAAAGTTACTCGACATTCGTCTTCTCAAGATATTTGAATAAACTATAAATATTATTATAATTAATATAACCAAAAAATAATTAAATAGAATTTTAAATTGTAATATATAAGTTGGTTCTATTAAAGGTGAGGCACTATCTTGTAAACCTAAATTTCTTGTGGGATAAGGGAAAACCTCAAAAAAAACCTTATCCGAGTAACTCACCCTCAGCGAGATTCGAATTCACGACCTTTCGAATGTGAGGCAGGTATTCTACCACCACACTACCCACTCGGGCAACAAATAATGTTAAAAAGCTTATGCTTCTTAGTACTTCCTCTACACCTCCTATGTACATAGTGTGCAGAGAAGGCATTGTATTGCACCCAAAATTGGATACCGAGATTTCACATGCTTTGCGACCCCTTGAATCCAAAAGAAAAGCATTTTTGGAAAAAGGTCCGTGTGCATATGTATGTGTGTTTGTAGACAGCATAGCTCAAAAACGAAAATACCTTTAAATACCACATTTGGTAATTAAATTTGGTATCTTCCAAGGATGCGACATGAATATTTTAAAGAAAATTGGGAGGTATGCTTAATATGAGATAAAAATCTGATGTGTTACACTCACATGACTTTCTCTACAAACAGTTTACAAAAGATTATTCTTCTTTATACACATGATAATCGAGATAAACTTTAGCAGAATGTATTTACTACTTAGCTCCTTATAAGTAGCAGGGTTCGCGCGCGTGCGCGCGTGTGTGTGTATGTTTGTGGACAGCATAGCTCAAAAACGAAAAGACGTTAAATACATGGAGATTTTAAAGAAAATTCCCCCACCACAAACTACCCTTACATGGAAAAACTTTCGAAAATTTTGAATTTCTAAAAAATGACTTAACTATTTTGATTAGAATTCTGTATATTGAGAATATTCACATCCCAAATAAAATGTATATCTTGAATTTTATGGCAATAGCCTCTACAGTCCTCTTTATTCTGGATGAAGTTTGTTTAACTGCTAAACCGTAAGAGATAGAAAAATATTTACTGACACATTCGACCTTTTAAAGCCATTGGTATGTCTTAGCTGTCGAAATCTCTAACTTATGTGTCTCCATAATATATTTCAGGTTATTAACGGAACTGTATTCCATCTTACTTTCCTCAAAAACTAACCTGATCGACAGCTAATAAAATCGTTTTGACCTTTTATTCTAATTCTAATACACGCAGTAAAACAGTCTTTCCACTCCTTGTGTGAATTGTCCACACACACAACACACACTCATATGCATACTAAATAAAGCTGGCGATAAAGATCATCCCTGTTTTACCTTTTGATAGAGAGAGAGAGAGAGAGAGAGAGAGAGAGAGAGACATGATCTCAAAATTGCAATTTCAGTACTTTGAAGCGATTTTAGCCACTAACGTAATTTGACTTGCACAGCACTTGCTGTGCAAAATGTTTCTGCGCTTGCATTGATGCTATAATTACTGGTAGAATGTTTATTTCCAAGCGGGAGAACTGGGTTCAATTCCCTTACTGAGGTGAGGGCATTTCCCCCTCTACGAGCAGTCTCGTAAGATCCCTGGTGAGGGGTCACTTGAGGAACTACTTGATTGAGAAGTAGCAGCTTCAGTTCGAGAAGACCACATTAACCTGCCGGGAGGGACCCGAGGCGCTGATTACGTCTCACCCTCCAGCACTGCACCCCATTGATGACGCCTTACTGGGCCGAGATGGGGGATGCATTGGCCGGGCGGTAGGCCAAGGTCCCTTGTGGGATATCATGCCAAGGAGAGAATGTTTATGTGTTTCTTTTTTGATGATTTTCATATTTTCTGCATTAAGGCTAATATATATATATATATATATATATATATATATATATATATATATATATAGAGCCAGTAGTCTCATGGTCACTGGCTTAGTTTTCTTACCATCATAAATTTCTATATTTCAAAACTCCGTTTGCTTAGATTGCATGTCAAATTAACGTTTTGAAGTCCATACATTTTGGTTTACTTACCTATTCCATTTATTGTAAGTTCCCGAATAGGAAACTGGGATGTATGGAGCCTTTCTTTATGAAACATGTTGAACAGCAAGAAAGATATGTTTTTATTTAACTACTATGCCCACAATTTCGAGAGGAACAAAGGCTTTGTTCACATTTAGGCAACCCTTTACGCATGTAGTGGCATCTGCTTTGAGGTCACATCGACCAGTGCTGCAGAGAGCCCTGATATTATCATTTTTTGTTCCGTAAGACGTGCTACGACCTGGGCACGAAGAGAGCTAATCTGCTTGTTTATGACGGTTCCCTCTCCGGGACAACATTATCTCTTATTGCAATCGATACCAGACAACGGCATAATTTGCTCCTTTCCATGGAAGCTGCGCTGCTCCGCTATCTCTGTTCCTCCTTTCTTTTCTTGGCTGTTTCGATAACAATTGCCCTAAAGAAAACCTAACAATATAATGACATACAAATACTTTCCTTACCCTCATTATAACGGTGTGCTTTATTCCCCAGGAAATAAATATTTTCTCCTTTCTTTCAAAGAAAAAGTCCCACCAAAGTAGAAACCCGTCGTGATAATTAACGAGGAAAACGAAAACATGACGTTATTACCATTCTTTCACACCAAATCCCTTTCAGAAATTATAATGTACATACATTTTTTAGAAAGTGAAATTAAGAGCCGGTCTCCTTGGCCGCGCCCGCTATAGTGTCCCGCTTTGGTGCTTCGTGGCCTAGTGGATTGTGGGTTCGTGTTCCACCTAGGGCACGAGGTTTATATGTCTGTAAATGTGTATATGTGTGTGTGTAGGGTTTAAGATATAATAAAGGAAATATAAAATAGTTAAAATTTTCCCTGTTAAAATATAAGGATCTTCATAAGAGGAAAAAAGCAAAAACGGCAATCAAATACAAAAACAGAGGAAATGTTGGAGAAATGGAAAAAAAAGGGAGGGAGGAAAGACAGAAAGGAATACAGTGCCGGAATCTTGATAGGCTTCGGAACTGTATTTTAGCTTGAAATAAACAGTTAAATAAATCAAATAATAAAAAAAAAAAAAAAAAAAAAAAAAAAAAAAATTATGACTGAATGTGCACTGGAGTTTCAAGGTTAATTGTGAACTTAAAACTTAAAAGAATTAGAGGAATCTGTTGTGTTTAGAACTGGATGTGTGCTGCCTTAGGTCTTCTAATTATTTCTTCAACTTTTTGCAGATGTATTCAATAATTTGTTTATTTACAGTCATTTATGCTATTTAAGGTCGATTTACCGATCTCAATGACTGCGTTCGGAGAATAAATGAATTGAGGTCTTACGTTAAAACTTCAAGCGCTGTGATATACAGGTAATTTAGAAAATACGGTTTAGAAATCCTAGGGATACCAGTGGACAATGAGTTGTAAAACTGGATAATATTACAGCCTTATAGTAATACTGGACTCTTAAAGTATGTTAGAATATGTCTAGGCAACCTTAATTATTAAGATGAAAACCTTGTAACTTCGTACCATTTGTAATAAAGCGCAGACGGGGCATCGTTTAAAGAATTGTAGGTTAACCGCGAAGAAGCAAATGATGATCGAGTTCAAAGGACAAGATCAGTATACTCACTGTCCGCTTTAACCACCTCGCCTGGCATTTTTTTGTTGTTGTTTTTTTTTTTCCATTGCTGTTCAAAACTCGATTAAAATAGATTTTATTCAACACTCGTGAGGCTCCAGAACTTGTAAATACCTGATACTTTTACAATAAATAGTTAAATCTCACATATACAATGCTCAACTTGTACAGTTATCCCCTCGTGCGTTAAAAGAGTTGCAAAACTCTACGGGGCTGTTTTAAGTTAAAACCCGTAAATGAGAAACTGTCTGAGCAAATTTAGTTTTACTTCATTTGCTTATCAACGAAGACGGTGAGCGGATCACGCTGGTTAAGAGCGGTAAAACGAAGGTCACTCTCAACAGTTTTCCCCTGCTCGTTTTTAGCTTGAAATAGCTCGTTTGATTTATGCAATTATTTTAACTTACGAAGGGATATCTGCAACTACTGGACAGTTAAGCCACGTGATATATATCAAAATTTGCAAACGGAGAAGAATTAAACATTTGCTATGGCATGTACACACTGTGAAATTATGTAATAAAATAGAAAAGAATGCTATTTGAACCACCATAAAGGAATTTAAAACATGCATTATTCTTGAGTTAAAGGTTTTGTAGGATATAGTTATATACAGTTTTTTTACGCATATACTTTTTCAATAATTAAGGGACTGCATTTCATTTCAAAACTCAAAACTTCAGTAGCATCCAGAAAATTCATCCACTATCATAGTTAAAACGTATACCGAAGAATATTTTAAATAAATCTTATTTACATACTTCTTCATTTTCATTTTATAATATTGTCCAATAATATTGTTTCAAAATTGTAATTAGCCTTTCTATGGTAAAAATGTTTGGTGGGCTTGAAACGGAATTACAGCTGCTAGTTGAAATGACGGTCCAGAAGGATTAAGCAGATACGTTGTTTTACCTGAAAATAAATACTAGCATAACAATTATATAACATATATACAATTATACAACATTTGTTGAACTTTAAAACTAAACAAGTCAGTGTACCACAAATGAAATGTGTTGGTGGGAAATATCAGATTAAAGATCATAGCATTGCAAATTCAATGTAGTTCATTCTCTTTCTGGTCGCCAGAGACACAGTGGCATTCCAACCTGAACTCATGAACGGTCTATTGTAAGGTGTAAAATCAGAAGACGCTGTAGAAGACAAGTATAGGGAACTACATTTTCGAAGACACACTCTTTTAATCTAACTACCTCACAAAAATTCCTGTGCTATATGTTGCCAAATCTAAAGATTTTAATTGGCATTTGAGACAGCTCTTTACCTCCTGTCAACTTGATTCTCTGTACCTGAAATTGTTAACAAATTTACGGTCAGGTCATGAGAGATTTGAACTCCGACGTTTTGAAGACCTCCATCAAGTTATTCGACAGGACAACTGATAACAATTTGCCAGGAAAACCTCAGTACTACCAACTGATATGAAACTTACGAAGCTTACTGAGCTTTTGAGAAACTTAATTTTCCTCGCAGTTCTAATTTGTTTTTTCAAGCAATTTGATTGGCTAACAACGAAATTATAAGGGGCTTTTTAATGCTAAGCCTCGCGATGCATCTTTTTCTCTATATCCCCATAGAATAATTATTACTTTTATAGGACAATGAATCCGATGAGAACAAAAAGTATGAGAAAGAACATAAAACAGGGATTGATTGCCTCTGACTAACTGAATACATTTTACATGTCCTCGCGCACTTTAGTCCAGACAATTCATAAGTTTTGCCAGTTCCTGTGGTCAGCCAGTAGATCCCAAAATCAAGTGAACTTGATGAAGGCAAGAATTGCTTACCTGCTGCTGATCTAACAATGTTCGCTGTACACCTCGCTGTTATATCACAATTTATTACTTATAATTCAGTATGTGCCCGCCTGGGTAGTTTGCTGGTAGCGTGTCTGCCTCACATTCAAAAGATCGTGAGTTCGAATCTCGCTTAGGTTAGTTACCCGGATAAGGTTTTTTACGGGGTTTTCCCTTATCCTGAGAAGACGAATGTCGAGTGACTTTAAGGTCCATGGACCCCGAGATCATTTGAGCATCATTTCACCAATTTCATTTATCGTCCGATATGACCAACCAGGTTAAACGACGTTAAACCCCCCTCCCAAATAAATCAGTATGTCGAATAACTATAAAAAGAAGCGGAAGAAAAGAACATTAATCAGTTTACAGATAATATTTCGGAAATAAAGAGGTAAAATTCTTGATTTTCCTACTGTGCACATTCCACCAAAATATGTATTTAGTCTTGATTTCCGTCACACAATGCAGAGATTCTTGTGCTGGAATCAGGGTCTATTGGCTCCAGATTGCTAGTCTAAAACATGCAATTCCTGACCTTTCCATTTTATTAACAATGCTTATGCTGAAATATGATCTGAGCTTTCCTGGCGACGAACATATTCTAGACGTTCTCGGGCTTCAATGAGATTACACCTGACTTGAAGCCCGAGAACCTCTAGAAAATGCTTAATGTTGCTTAACTGCTTACAACAATCACTTTTATTTCTTCTACACTACTTAGAGAAGTATTAATATTAACTTATGTGTAATTGGCATATTGTCATATGCTTGTGTTATTTCACCTCTGTACTATACTGAAACCATGCACATTCCCCTCAGAACTTAGGGGAAAGGTTTTCTCGTTGATACTTATAGAATTAAGCGTATCAAGGGATCTGCGTGCATTAGTCTGAGTCAGTACTTCAATGTGCTCACTTTACAGTGTTCTGCGTATTTGTAACAGTCCACCTTGCTGATCAATTCGGGTTTTGCTTTACAATGTGAAACTCCAAGAACTTAAATGCTACCTACGTGCTATTTATATTCTCTGCTCCTTCTCATACCTAAATGTCACTATTATATAATAAAACATAATGTTCATAATTATAACATATATTATAATGGATTTATAAAATATATGCATGTACCGGCACAACTGATATAAATGTGATATTATTTATAAATAATATTAGATATATTACAAGCACTGTTACTTGTTAAGTCACCCCTTAAACAATATTAATTACAGTTATGGCATTAATTATGGGATATTTTTTGTTAAATTAGCTTTAAAATCAAATTAATATACAAATCTCATTCAGACCCATCCCTATCTGATATATTATAGCCAGGAAGTGTTATTACGATACAGTATTGAAAGTTATACCATAAACTGGAGCTAATTTGGACAATAATGGATTACTTTGGAAAATACATTATCTAATATATATACACCTATATTTTATTTTGTTGTATTCAATGTGAAATAAATGCAATGAGCAACCCTATGAACATCATAATTTTAAAAATATTGCATATTCGCAATTTTGGACTCCCCATTATTTGAGAGAAATTATACATTATGTTTTACATTTGGATGCACAATAAAATGAAACTATCATACTCCTTATTTTATACTGTATCCAATAATGATGATGTTCTTTGTGTTGAATTATCATAATCGCAAAATAGTAGATTTCTTCAAATGTTGATCTCATCCATGAAACAAGAACAGAGTCCAATTTTCATATTGGATACAATATACAATAAACTTTTGATGTTCACTAAATGGTATATTTTCCAACGCTGGGTCAAAGTAATTCATTAAGGGACAAATTAGGTCTAGTTTAAGTAAAAGTTTCAACATATTATGGTAACACTTCCTGGCTATAATAATTTATCAGAAAAAAATGATCCTGAGACAGAGTTGAATGCAATATTCAAATTTGAAAGTTAATTCAACCACATGTGTCTAGAATTTATGTTATTATTGTGTTATATAGTCAAGTAAAATAATGTATTTCCGTATTTGCAATAGAAAATGTTGCAGATTTAGATTCTCACATTAGTGTTTTGATCCCTTGCACACCAAATGTTCAAAATAATTAAAATGTTAGAGAATGTAAACTTTTCTTTCCTTTGTATTCTTCATCTACAGCAAGCATAATTAGTTACCAAATACTTTAACTATTTAAATTCTTAGCAAGGCTCTGAAAATTAATAATTTCACATTTAAATATAAAGGTAACCAAGAGAAGAGAAAAAAATCTAATATGTTGAATTTACGTTTCTTTCTCTACACACTCTACTACAAACTGTTGTTACAAATACAGCTGTATTCTTCTATCTACCTATTAATACAAATCAACCTTAATTACCATTTACTGATTTAGTTGTAGATGTAAGAATAATATGTTAGGCTAAACCGATAATCAGAATTTTTAAAGACGGTCGGTAACTGCCGGTTACCTGAACGAAGAGGGAATTTTGAAGGGTGGTGTACGAAAGGGGTATATTAGCAAGTTTCCTGTAAACCTTAACTTTAATAACACTTCTGCGGAAGCGCCAGTCAATGAGTCTGTCATTAGCTTTGAAGGAGACATGTTGAATATACCCTGAAACTACATACCCATCAAAATTAAACAGGAAAATACAGACTACATCACAAAAACTCACACCTACGAAAAAGCTCAAATCAGTCAGTAGTAAAAGAGTCAGTTACTCCCAGCACATCAATTTACATTACATGCTAAATTATTAATGTAATATGCAGCACAGCTTGAAATTTTAAAACTTTACAGATATTAAATCCTTCACTGAAATTTATAACAACCTAAAAAATAATGATTTATACAGATAACAGAATACCAATTGAAACACTCCTAAACCCCAGGAACAAACCACCGAATAGAAGTAATCAGGGAACAGCCAGGAAAGCTGGTAGCACAGAGCTGGGACATCCATCATTCCTGTGTCAAGGCCTACGTCGAGTCGACAGGAATGAAACAGCGAACAATAGGGACCCATCAATGGGCTACAGAAGGATTTCTTTATGTGCAACTTAATAAGACAAGAGTAAACACATAGAACAAAGACTGGAATAAGACTAAAATGAATCTCTCTAGCGTTAAAATAAGTTGAAAATAAGGTTTCTTAGCAAAAATTAAGCATTTTTTTTCTTTTTATGCTAAATTTAATGCTTACTTTTTATGATCCATAATCAAAGATAGTACAAAGATTGCTACAACAATAGGGCAGGAAAAGATACAGTCGATCTCGTATTTAACACTTATTAGCATTTTCTATTTGTTTATGTGAAACTGTGCATGATTCTATTTTCTTACTTTAGTAAGGAGTTATTCCAAAGCTGTATTTAGAACATGTGCAAAATGATTATAAATATTTTTAGATTTATACTCGAGTTTCGTCAATAAAAACTTCAAACTGTTTTAGTTTAAAAATTAACTGCAGGATATTTGCAGGTAGAATAAAAGGAGATGATGCACTAAAAGAAATTTATATATTTTTTTTAGTTTGTCTTTAAGCGATTACGTAAATGCATGTATCTTATTTAAACAGTTAACAATCTAAAGTTCCTTTTTCTGCGTGTCTGTGTATTGCCCAAGATGTTTATGCTCTAGTGGCAATAAAACGGGAAAGTATTACTATACAGGGATCTATCTCCATTCATACGTCGTTGGTCATGACTTTTCTCTGAATTCCCTGGCCTCTCGTTTTTTCCCCAAGTTTTATAACCCAAAAGTGTTTATATGGTGTAACTTTATGTTTTTTGAAGAGAGACAATCTAAAGCAGACGATATGTAGAGTTATTCTTCTATATTGAGATTTTGCCAGGTTTTAAAATATGTTTGGTAGTAGTCGATAAACAGGTCGAGTTTGTGTATAGCCCTATCAGTAACCTCTGATTATCGAAACTTTGCCCGCTTGCATCCATTAGCTGATCCACCTTTGCTAAATTATATTTGTTGCCAAAATACTTCTTTAGCGAGATCCTGTGCTTGTTAAAATACACTTTAAGATTGTATTGTTGACCGACAGCCAAGAGAATATTTCTGTTCGCTGAAATTTTTTGCGATATAGTTCTTGAGAAATATTCGTGTTTTAAGATATGTTGCTGAGATAAATAAATGAATAATTACAGTTTCTTCCAACAAACAATCTTTAAGTACTTTATTCGTAGCGAATTCATAAAATAACGAATAAAGAATTATAAATTGGCCTTCTTATTTTATGAATTCCATTTTAACAACCTATAATACTACTTATACATATAAAATAACATTCTTAATTAAGAGTACATTTGTTTTACCCTTTCGGCTTGTTTAGTGCTTTGTGGGTTAAGATTCACACTTATTTAACATATTTTTATATTTCATCACTTCCTATGCTGCGACTTTAACTCTCGTAAACATCCTATACTAAAACATATGTCTATTGTTTTATTTTAATGTCCATGGCTCTCATTACGTCCCTATTTAATATTCCCAGTCTTGCACAACAGCAATTTGTCATATAAAAATTCATATAACTAAATGTACTACATGTTATTGCACAATAATGTGCTTGAAAGTACTTTTACATTAATTCGACAATATGTAGACCTCATGTTAAATTTACCACTTCTTCGTCCTCTGTATATACAATAGGTATGTAATTCGGTTTATTCTTTTACTGGTCCTTTATGGCTAACATACTAATTAATATTAACTGGATATTTTAATTTTTTTAAATTAAATAATTGAGCACAGCTACAGCTAAACACCTAAGCTAAAGTATAGATTCAAGATAAAATATTTTAAAATTAAAATTTACCTTAACTTTCGAAGGTTTATCTTTATATCAGATGCATCCTTTTCTTTGTTGAAAGAAGAATAATCTGTTACTTTAAGAATAACTTGTGACTTATGGTATAGAAAACCTATGACCTTATTTTGATATAAATAACTACACAACTATAGAGGAAGGGGAAGAGAATGCTCGGATATAAATAACTGTATCAGGTCAATTTTAATTGGACAATTTACAGCACATGCTTAAAAATTTCATGCTATTTTGTACCTTTCGGGGGCCTCAATAAATCAGAATTACGCATTATAGAGTAAACTGTTTCTTTAGGAATAGAAATGAATATATTTGAAGATATGAGTAGATGGTTGAATTCATGATTTTTTGTTGTAGTGTTTAACACCCGCTTTAACTACTTATGGCACCGCAGGCGGTGAAACTGATGATACATGAATGAAGATGGAGCATCGGTGGAATGTGATGGCGGGGGAAACCGGAGAACCAGGAGAAAACCCGCCCCAGCGCCGCTTTGTCCACCACAAATCTCACATGCGGTCGCTTGGGATCGAATCCGGGCCGTCTAGGTGAAAGGCGAATGGTCTAACCACTCGGCCACGGCGCAGCCTCTTCATGATTTATTTACACACCTCAATGAGCATAGCTTTTCATATTAAGCTGTTCTTGTATAGACAAACAATACTTGAATGTTGTTTATTCTACTTCCTTCCGCAAACTGTGCGTCAGATATTATTATCTCCATTGACGTCACGCATTTATGGGATAAAAAAACTTCCCCAACATCTTCATAGTGACGTTTGCGACAAAATTTAGCTACCTGGTAGAAAACGTTCGCAATACTCATTTCTTCCGCTCTTAGGTCACTGAGAGACAGTTCTTCTGTCTAACTGAAAATTCCCGAAGGTAAAGATCGTCCTTAAAATAACAGCGAAGTTTCGTTGCGTAGTCACCAACGGTAGGCAAAAATGGGATTTCTATCGGTTTGTGCAAAATTGTGGGGCTGAATAGGCTTTGGCGAGTTTAAATTCGTATTATTTTGTTTCCAAATTGTGAATTCAAGCTTGTAACTTACAAATGTAACAAATATAAACTTATTTCAAGCAAAATGCAAAATCAGTTGCTCGTTAAAAGATCTCAAAATAATAAATTGTGAAGCTCTGCCAGTGTTTCTTAGCAGTTTCCTGGAATTTTTCTCCCCGGGCCTCTTAGGCTTTTGCTCAACCTTAATGTTTAATATTGGTTCCTCCGTCTGCTTTTTGTCGCTCTTCTCTTCTTACATCTTTATTTTCCCGCTCAATTTTTCTTTTTTTTTCTTTTCTGAATCTTTTTTATTCTTTCCTTCTAACATTTAAGGTTAATATTTTATCATTGAACTTGTCCTGTTTTTTCTCCTACAGAATAAAAATATATGTATTATTGAAATTTTACATGTATTGATTACGTTAAAAATCTGATGCATTCTATTCACATGACTTTCTCTACATCTCTGCAAAAATTATTGTTAAAAACCACATGCATCTATTTACTTCATGCTAATCGAGAAAAAAATGAGCAGAAATAATCTTATTACATGCTTCCTTGTAAGTAGAAGTGAAATAAAGGAGTACCATAGGTTAAAGTGATAGTCAAAAGTTGGTTGCTATGTTTCTGAAGTTACTTTGTTTTTATGGACAGGAGTTGCTGTATGAGAAAAGTATAAGATTTTTAAAGGTGAATCTAAAAACAAGGAATATCTCAAAAACGACCAACTTCACGAAAAACTGTATGTAACATAAATTGTGTGTTTTAACTTGCTCTTCATTTTTGTGTGGTAAGTTTTTGTCCATCTCTTACGGTTATGCAAAATTCCGTAAAATTCATTCAGAATAAAGTAATCTTCAGAAATTATTTCCAGAAAATTCAAGATTACATTTTATTTGTCTGGTAAATATCTTTAATATACGATATTTTAATCAATATCGTTAGAGCCGCTTTTAAGCTAAGTTTTCGAAAAAGGATGCATGTAAAGGAAAGTTTGGAGTGAGGGGATTTTTCTCATAATCTTCGTGTCACATCCCTGGAAGATAGTAAACTTAAATACCAAGTTAAATACACACAGACACACACGCACGGACCTTTTTCTGAAAATGGTTACAATGGACATATTTCCGGTGAAATCTCGGTATCGAATTTTTGGGTGGAGTGCAATACATTCTGTATACACTATGTACATAGTACGTGTAGAGAAAGTAATAAATAGCTCATCAAGAATTAAGTTTAACAAGGAGACTTTTACAGCTCAAACACTATTTTGTGGTGTCTATTCAATAAACTTATTGTGAAACCTTTGTGTGTTTCAGTTCCACCCGACATAATCGACGAGGAGACAAGTTCAGATATTACAGTACAGGAAGGAGAAAACGCAACGCTTGTGTGTCGTGCTACTGGACACCCAGCTCCTCGTATCCTTTGGCGCAGAGAAGATGGTGAAGCCTTGGTGCTGAGGAAAGGGCTTAGAGACGTCACAAGGGGTATGTATTGTCATTGGGTTTAGTGTGTCTTTTTATGTACCTCTTCAGCTATCATGCTGAGGATGCTGTCCGACTTTATTGATGCACAGTCCATTGGACGCAAACGTGTATATATATTGCAGCTGTTTAGGTTGGTAGATGTATGGCACCACTCTTTTGGCACCCGTTTTTTTTTCTTTTTTTTCTTCTTTTTTTTTAATAAAATACAGTTCCGGAGGCTTGTCAGGACTCCGGCGCTATATTCCTTTTTTTCTTCATTTTTCCAGTTTCCTATATTTCCTTAGTAGACCTTATTATTCTTAACGTTTTCCTGTTACATTCACAAAAACAGAAACACTCCTGCCCATGGTAGGACTCGAAACCACGATCCTGTGCACCGCGAAACACTTTAGCGAACGTGGCCACCGGGATCGGCAGACCCGTTCAAACCCCTATCAGCTATGGCAAGATGTGATTGAAAACGTGCGCGTGAATTGTTTTTTTTGGAGGCACAATCAGCTTTAGATGCATTGAGACATTTAATTCAGAATGCCTGATTATCAGCGGTTTTTGAGAAAAGAACTAAAATCCAGATTACCAATCCTTTTCGAAAATTAAAAATTCTAACGTTGTGTTATATTATATTTGTGTTAACTTAAAGCCATATTACACATATTTACTTAAACCATGCCATTTCATTACAAAACAAGTTGCAGTACATTGAAGTTTAATATACACAAAAAAGATCGAGCATAAAAAACACAAAACATGTTCTTCATTAAATAGACAAACATAAAGGAGAAATGACCTCCTGGGTAGTATGGGGGTAGCGTGTCTTTCTCACATTCAAAAGGTTGTGAGCTCGAGTCTTGCTTAGGATGAATTACCGGGTTAAGGTTTTTTGGAGGATTTTCCCTTATCCTAAGAAGACGAATGTCAAGTACCTTTAAGCTCCATGGACCCTGAAATCATTTGAGCATCATTTCATCTATTGCCGATATAACCAAAAGGCGTTAATCTTAAAAAAGAGGACAATTCAAAGACAATCGTGGAAGTAAGGTAAGCTAATGTTGTAAGAATTAATTCACGAACCCCCGGTCCGTATAACAGCATCCATTCTGCTGGGTATCCATCTCCAGCTCTGTCTAAGTATGAAAACTGTGAGTCCTGCGTTATTCAAGAGATATACATTTGTGTTAAATAAGCGCATACGCAAAGAGAAATCATTCCTGAGGAAAATACTTGGCCAAAACACACACTTACAGGGTAAGCATCTGATTACTACCGGAGTCTTCTAATAGGTGCTCATCTAAGAAGTTAACAACATGAGCTCAAGTGGCAGGTTTCAGGTACTGGTATAAATTGGCTAAGTAATTAAACTTCTCTATAAAGCCTTCCCCTCACCTCGCAACGGAGGCAACAGGATTCGTGGCAAATAAATAATACCTGTATTTATAATAAAGATGAGCAATTAGCTGATTTTATTTATCCTAAAACAGTATATCAATTAATAGAATATTAATATAAGAACTGAAGCTTTGCTGGTGACGTATTAATTCAAAATCTTCTCGGGCTTCTAACCAGGTAAAAACTTGGCTTGATACCAACTTTTCGAAGTGCATCTTCCTCGTCTTCAGGGTGAACTGATCATCTCTTCTAACATAATACATAGAATGATTACTGGAATTGAAATTCAAGCTCTTTCAATAAACTTTTCAAATTGAGAATTATCTCGAGGGTGAAACATCATCTGACAGCTCAAGAGTAGAATAACTGTTGATTTGTCACATTTATTTTCTCATTAATCAAATTGAAAACAATATATTATTAATTCAAAATCTTCTCGGGCTTCTTCTGATCAGTTCACCCTAAAGACGAGGAAGATGCACTTCTTCGAAACGTTGGTATCAAGCCAAGTTTTTACCTGGTTAGAAGCCCAAGAAAATTTTGAATTAATAGAATATTGTTTTCAATTTGATTAATGAGAAAATAAATGTGACAAATCTACAGTTACTCTAAATTTGAGCTGTCAGATGAAGTTTCACACTAGAGATCATTCTCAATTTGAAAATATCGCATAGAAAGCTTCAGAGATCCACACTGAGTAGATCTAATTATGCTTAGCCATATTAGAGGTTAAGTTTATTGAAAGAGCTTGAATTTCAATTCCAGTAATCATCCTATGTATCATGTTAAAAGATAGGTTTATTGAAAGCGCTTCAATTTCAGTTCCCTAGAATCTGCTCTGAAACTATAGACGGCGACCAAACATTACCTTTATTCCTCCACTAGCTACTTTGCATAACAAACTCAATAGCCAACTTGATCCTGATTTTCGAATCGACTAGAGTAGAAGGTCGGAAATTAAACATGAACAAGGATTATGGCGGAAAGTAAAAATAGCCTACGTACAAGCGAGCTGGAAAATGCTGACGAAAGGCATAATGCTATAGGGATGGGGTAAGTAATATCTATCATGCGTCTATTTCCCTAGATAGCGATAATTTTTCTCTTCGTAGGATTTCCTCCTTCAGGTAACCAACCAACCTCTCTTCACCCAGCCATTATCCGTTCTCCAGTGACTGGTCTGAAAAATAAACAGGTACATAAGAAGAATTCAATGAATAGTGTGATAATCATTGTAAAATTAAGAGGTATTCTCTATGAAAGAGTTTAACTAACAACTGATTCATGAGGAAAGAATATAACTCGGTATACAAGAGAAGGTGGTGAGCATTATTTTCACATGTAGTTAAACTGGACAACAGTTACGAAACTTACATATACGGAAACTTTCGTCAGCAACATGTGGAGGAAGGTTAAAGTTATCGAACCGGAATAACCAAACTGACATCAAGAAAACTCTAAATATAAGTAGTAATTTTATCTTGTGGCAGTTTAGCTATAGGAGAAGTAAAGTACGCAAAAAATCCTAACGGTCCCCCTAGCCGTGCTCACTGAAATGCCTAGCTTTGGTGCTTGGTGGTGAAGGGGATCGAGGATTGGAGTCCGGCCTCTGGATTGTGTGTTTATAAATGTGTATATGTATATTTGTAAGTAAATATCTGACTTTCTGTGCATCTCTTTAAGAAATTATTGTTAAAAAGCTTATGTTTCTATTTACTTCATGCTAATAGTGAAAAAATTAGCAGAAATAGTCTTATTACTTGCTTTCTTGTAAGTAGAAACTAAATAAAGGTTAAAGTGACAGTCAAAAGCTGGTTGCTAAGTGACTTAAGTTCCTTTGTTTGTATGGACACGAGTTGACATTTTCCTGTACGAGAAAAGTATAAGTTTTTTCCAAAAACAACGAATATCGAAAAAACGATCAACTCCACGAAAAAGAATGTATGTAGCATAAATTGTGTGCTTTAACGTGATCTACATTTTTGTGGGTTAAGTTTTTGTCCATCTCTTACGGTTTAGCAGTTATGCAAATTCCGTAAAATTGATCCAGAACAGAGTAGTCTTCAGAGACTATTCCGAGTATTTAAAATATGCATTTTATTTTTCCGCTAAATATCTTTAATATACGATATTTTAATCAAAGCTGTTAAAGTTATTTTTAGGAATTCAAAATTTGCGAAAAAAAGTTCCATGTAAAGTGTAGTTTGGGGTGGGGGGATTTTCTTGAAAATCTTCGTGTCGCATCCTTTGAGGATGCCAAACTTAAATACCAAGTTTGGCATTTAACGGTGTTTTCGTTTTTGAGATATGATGTCCAAAGACACACAGACACACACATACACGCACACACACGGACCTTTTTCTGAAAATGCTTTTTCTGGATTCAGGGGGACTCAAAACATGTATTTCCGGTGGAATTTCGGTATCGAATTTTTGTGTGGAATGCAATAGCTTCTCTATACACTATATACGTAGTACGTGTAGAGAAAGTAAAAATAAAAGGCAAACAAATAGGAAAACTGTATGGAAATGGAAAGAAAAGGGTAAAAGAGGTGCAATTAGGAGAAAGAAAAAGAATCCTGTTACTAGAGTTACGTCTGGAAAAAGAAATAGTAGCATTTGTCGATGGTTGAACGAGATTTTATCAAGTAACAACATAAACAGATCATGGGCAAGGTTTTATTCACGCCACTCGTGTATGATTTCATTCGTAATCTTGCAAACAAACGTATAAGGAAACACGACGATTCAATGTTTCATCTACGTGGGACAGTCAATAACTAACGCCTCCTTTTTCTCTCCTTAATTAAGATAGCGATGTGAACAATTTGAATTTGGCACAATTTCTCAAATCTCTATCTCTAATCCACTGCAGTAAGAACTTCCTAAGTCAACAGGTGACAGCAACATGGCTGACATCGATGTGTGTATTAGTTAGCGTTTCATAATTGAATTCTTGCATGCGGAAGGTGAAATTCTCATTTGCATTTATGAAAGGATGAACCGGAAGGGCAAACACCGTTGGCTGATGAAAATCGGTGACCGGCGACTGCAATGACTCCACGCAATTTTTTTTTATTATTCATTTGCTTTATCTGTTTACTGCTTCGCGGTAGTTTTTCACTTCTTCTATATTTCCTTTGGGTTGATAGCTCCTTCTTTTTGTAATATAATTTTATTCTTTTTATTGGAAAGAGAGGGAAGGTTAATTAATAAGCACGCAGATTCGTGATTAAGACATTTTTTTTTTTTTAGTTTGTAATGGGATTGTCACCCTCTTTGTGAGTTAGGATCTTTATTCATTTCAGGAGAACCAAGAGCTCTCATTACAATAGGCCAGCAGAAAGAGGAATAATGCATGATCTCGCATCCAAGATCATTCCGGATCGGTATAGAATCAATCAGGTGCTTAAAATATGTGATTCCGTTGTCTCGAATCATTTGCCACCTCTCTGCATACAAAAAACTGCGTAAAGCTGGAACCACACAGTCAGCTGGCCTGTCCAAGGTACTAAGCCAAGCATAGGTACCCATTACTGTCCAAATAAGAGCTCTCCACAATGCAGGACGCGTCCAGGGAAAAGTGAGGTGCAAAATATCCGTTGCTGAAGGCAAGGTGTCACCAGTCCACCCCCGACATCGGCTCAAGAGCCATGTCCATATCAGTCCTTTACCTGGGCATTCCAAGAGACGATGTGCGAGCGAATCCGGGGCTTGGCACATTGGACAAGCGGGAAGAATTGCCAGATGATGTCTATGTAATTTATCTGCAGTTGCTAGGATTTCATTGTCAATCTCATATGCCACCGAGACCCACTCCGTGTTGATTTCTGGTATAGCACATTGGGAGAGTGCATGAGATCATTCTTTCTGACCGCCGGGTAACAATGGATGAATAGTGTTGCATAATGTTCTCAGTAGAGGATACTCAAAAGTTTGTTCACGGTGAGTACCAAAAATGTTAACCGACGAGAATAAGGGGGAAAGAAAAACCATAGCCGCCAAACTCTTGCAGCGCTTTAATTTGGAGGGAGAGGAGTTCCAGGAAAACATTCTGATGGGTTAAGTTTTTTGAACCTGAATCAAAAAGACAGTGAATGGAACGGCATCGCACCTCACCGAAGAAAAAATTCAATACTATGTAATTGACATGAAATTGATAGCGACAGTGTTCTGGGATGCAAAGATGTGATTCTGGTTGAATTTTTGGAGCAGAAATGCACAACAAATTCTGTCCAATACGTCAGCACCCTCAAAAAACTTATATTACGTCTTCGGCTAGTTCGGCCATCAAAAACCATGGCGGATCTTCTTAATTTGCATGACAAAGCAAAACCACAAACCAGTCTTCTCACCACTGAAGTGATTGCATAATCACTTGGATGGGAAGTCTTGGCTCATTCCCCATACAGCCCTGATCTAGCACCATCAGACTACCATCTGTTTGGGCCGCTGAAGGAAGCTCATCGGGGTATTCACTTTGAAGATACAGAGGCCGTGAAAACATATACATATACATCAATGGCTTCGGAAGCAATATATTGTATTTTACCACACTTGAATACATGCCCTTGTTAAAAGGTGGACCAAAACTGTGGAAAAGAAAGGGGATTACATTTAAAAGTGAACAATTTAATCCTCAGTGTTCTGGATTTCATGCTGTGTAATCAAAGTTTTATTTTGTTGCAAATTAAAACAGAAAAAATGGGAGGTATTAGTTATTGACTAACCCTCGTAAATGTGCAATATCCCTTTAAAGGTAGCGATGAAGAGTCCAATATATATAACACTCCATTGTCAGTTATCTGATACTTAAATATTAGAAGAACACTAGTTAGGAAATTATCTGTTGACAATATAAATCACTGTTAAGTAGCATTTAAAGGAGTTCACACCAAAATTGGAGAAGGAATCGCTCCTTGAGGAAACCTTCACTGATTTTGCCTCAAATAACCATCCTTATAGAAATTGGGTCCCGGTAAACGCCTATAATGTGGGTAAAACCTTGATGTGGGTTTGACTCCCGGAAGTGCTTTAAGCAACCACTCGTTGCTCTTGTGAGACTTGATTCTCAACTTGGTTAACCTCGTTTCTCTCTGATGCTTGCACTCAGAGCAGAATGGAGAAAAACGGAGCAGCATCCAAAACCAATTTAAACCAATTAGCGGAGCTTCTCTGAAAAGGAAGCAGGGCTTGATAGACCTGAATAATGTATCACTACATTCAGGTGAAAGGAGGGAATGTCGTTTAATCATTCAGCTAGGAAAGTTTGTACACCAGGGGTAGTATTATCCGTGTTTATACAAACGCGTAGACATGATGCAAATGCAGCTTTTATGAGGACGCTGTGCATTAAAACATTTACAAATAGGTGTGTTTTTAAACTCTTCAGTAACTCTATAGAGAAATTAAAGTAACATGATGAAGAGGTATATGTTAATAAACGGGTAAAAACCATATTTAAAACCTGAAGAAAAGTTATTAAAGAGTTATTTAAAAGTATTTTAACTAAAATGTCTGCTAAAATTAGAAGTAATGAAAGAAATTATATTGAACATACACGGCGAACAGGAAACGGAAAACGCCTTCCTTACACATTAATGGTATATCATGGAGCAACTAGACTACAAGATAAAAAATCTGATGTGTACCATTCACATGACTTTCTCTATATCCCTGCAACAAATTATTCTTAAAAAACTTATACTTCTATTAACTTCATGCTAATCCGCAAAACATTAGCATAAATAGCCATAATACTTGCTTCCTTGTAAGTAGAGGTGAAATAAGGGAGTACCATAGGTTAAAGTGATAATCAAAAGCTGGTTGCTATGTCACTGAAGTTCCTTTGTTTGTATGGGCAGCAGTTGACAAATTCCTGTATGAGAAATTTATACATTTTTCATAGCAGATATCAAAAATAAGGAATGTCACAAAAACGACGAACTTCACGAAAAAAATGTAAAATACATAAATCGTGTGTTTTAACGTGCTCTACATATTTTGTATAGTAAGTTTTTGTCCATATCTTACGGTTTAGCAGTTATTCAAAATTCCGTAAAATTCATCCAGAATAAACTACGCTTCTGAGGCTATTCCCAGAAAATTCTAGATATACATTTTATTTGTCAGGTAAATATCTTTAATATGCGAAATGTTAATCAAAATCGTTAGAACCATTTTTGAGAAGATCAAAATTTTCGAAAAACATTCCATGTAAAGGATAGTTGGGAGTGGGGGGATTTTTCTCAAAATCTTCGTGACGCATCCCTGGAAGATACTAAACTTAAATACCAAGTTTGGTATTTTACCTATATTTCGTTTTTGAGTTATCGTGTTCACAGACACACGGACACACACACGGACACACACACACACGGACCTTTTTCCGAAAATGTTTTTTTTAGATAAAGGGGACCCTAAAACATATATTTCCGGTGAAATCTCGGTATCGAATTTTTTGGAGAAGTGCAGTACTTTCTCTATTCACTATGTACATAGTGCGTATAGAGAAAGTAAAAATCTAATGTATTTCATTCACATGACTTTCTTTAATTTGCTGTAACATATTGTTAAACATTGTCTTAATTAGTTGCTTCTTTTTAAGTAGAAGAGGAATAAGGGTATTAACTTGGCTAAAGTGATAGTAAATCATTTAAAAGCTAGTTGCCATGTTGGTGAAATCCGTTTATATGCAGTGCCAGGAGTTTACAACTTTCCGTATGACAAAAGTTGAAGTATTGTTTTAAATCCTTAACAAATAACGAAGAATATCTAATAATCAATTCCACGAAAAAAATATTTCACATAAATAGTGTGCTTTAACGTGATCCACATATTTTGTGTAGTAAGTTTCCGTCGATCTGTTACGGTTTACCAGTTACGCCAAATTAAGCAAACTTCATTCATAATGAAAGGTCTTAAGAGGCTATTTTCAGAATGTTCAAAATATACATTTTATTTTTTATATAAATATCTTTAATACACGGTATTTTAATCAAAATCGATACAGCCATTTCTGAAGAAATCAATATTTTCGAAATTGTTCCCTTTTAAAGGTTAGTTTGGGATTGAGGGATTTTTCTCAAAATCTTTGTATCGCATCCCTGGAAGATACCAAACTTTAATACCAAGTTTGGCAACTTACGGACTTTTCATTTTTGAGTTATCGTGTTCAGACACAAGGACACGCTGACACATGGACACACACGGACCTTTTCCTAAAAACGTGTATACCCTCTCTATCCACTATGTACTTAGTACGGGTAGAGAAAGTAAAAATTACTCAAAAAAGGCAAATATGTCAAAATAGTTTATTAAAATGAACAGGAGAACACTTATTTTCTGGTTGATCAAATCGATTACAATTTTATTATGAAAAAAAGTTGTATGTATCCATATACTGTTTTAGGATAAGTGAATACAGGTATATTTATTTGTCATTAATCCTGTTGCCTCCCATGTGAGAATGGGGAAGGACCAATAGCGAAGTTTAGTTACTTAGCCAAATTATACCTGAACCTGAAACCCGCCACTAGAGCGCACCTTGCTAACTTATTACATCAACGCCTACTAGAAGTCAGTCCCTGTGGGAAGCAGATGGTAGTGTGTTTTGATGGCCAAGTATATTCCTCAGGAATGATTTCTCTAAGCATACGAGCTTATTTAACGTACAAATGAATATCATAGCTATATAAAGGTTTTGCTTGCCTTTCAAAAAAAAAAAAAAATAATAATTTATAAGCAATTATTATAGACTATATGCAATTCATAATCTTTCCATGTGATGTAAAAGATTGCTTAAATTATGAAACGATGTCAAAACCAGGCTATTCCAGTTTGTGTACCAAACAGAGAGCAATGCAGCAAGTAATACGGCTTTACAAGCTTGCAGATAAGCTGTCGTCAAGGTGACTGAAGTGGGAGGAAATGCAAGCACTTGTGCTTTGACCTTCGCCCGGAAACTAATGGCTATCATGCTCCATCCAATTGGGCTCCAATGACTAAGCCGAGAAGAGTAAGAGCCGTCTAAGGTACACAATCAAGCTTGCCCTAAACTCTCAAGAAAAATGTTTAATATTATTGACGCCTACCTTAGTCTACTGTTTGGTACTATACATCTGGAAAAGTTTACATGCTTAGCAAAGCTTCTCTATAAACATAGAACATTTTACATTTGAGGAAAACCGATATGCAAAACCCAGATAGAGAGTTAAACCGGATTTAAAAATGTAGTCTTAGAACCCTGGCTTCCGAGACTTGGATTTTCGCGTTGAAGCCGAGTAGTTAATTTTTTTTTATTACAGAAAAACAAACAAATACGGTTTTGGTACCTTATTAGGACTCCCTTTTTTCTGTGTTTTTCTTTCAGTGTCCTACATTTACAATTACCAGTGACACATATCCATTGATAAACACACATTCCCAAGGCAGTACTCGAACCCACGATCCCCTGCGCCACGAAGCACCAAAGCGCACTACTTTAGCGAGCGCGGCTATGGGTACCAGCAGGTAGTTAAAATGTCAACAACTATATTGCATTTTTCAAATCCGAATCGTAATCTAAAGGGTACTTTTAGTTCGTGCCGAGTTGTTGAAAAGTTATCAAAGGGAAGTTCATAATCTTTCGTGTATTTGTTAATTAAAACAACTGTTAAACATGCGTTAATTAAGAAGTCTTTGTCACTTCAAATCCTTCTAAATACACTAATATGACCAAGGTAGTCATAGTCATCAATAGACTTACACCGCCCAATCCCTATAGTTAGCTACTTTCATTCCTTCGCAACAAGTCGCCTGAGATAACTGCAGCATCGCCAATCTCAATACTCAAGGTGCCGTTCCCATAGCCACGCTCGCTAAAGCGTCTCGCTTTGTTGCTTTGTGGGTTCGAGTGCCGCCTTGGGCATGGGTGTTATATGTTTGTGCAAAAGGAACAGTAAAACCAGTAATCATACAAGGGGGGAATGGAAATAGGGGATACAGCGCCGGAGTCCTGACCAGACAGCAAGCCACATAGAAGTTTAATATTACAATTAAGTGAGCCATTTTATATTCCATCTAATTAACAAAATTGATAGCGACTAAATAAGAGCAATATACATATATGTGATTGGGATACTTGTTATTCATGTTTAAAATAAATGAAAAAGCAAAAATTAATGATATATTGTAGAAATATCTGCAATTTAACAGCTTTCTATAATGGTATTAGTTTTCTGGAGTAAAAGAATATCTTTTGAAGCTACTCTAGTTATATATATATATATATATATATATATATATATATATATATATATATGTAGTAAATGTGAACAGGTTTCTAGAGCATCATAACTACGATGCTCACTCCAGAAATTCAGTCATAAAGCTTTGGTATACTCGCTTACTCGTTTTCTTTCTGAATGGTACAGCAGGAGTGGTGAAGCTCTGCCTTCCCGGATCCAGATCGTCGTTAGAGCACATCTTGAAAACTCTTGCATTTAGGGCGCGTACAGAACTTACTCGTAGAAAGGGCATAATTTTCTTTTTCTTTCAAACAAAAGTTTCCTTTATTGAGAACTGTCTAAGATCATCGTTTCAATGTAATCGATAGTCTTCTTTCTTTTACACAAACTGAATCGTCTATAACTGTTAACGATTATAGTTCCGAACAAATTTATTTCCTATCGTCGAAATACTACTTATTTTTGCATTTCACGAAATACACTTCCCTTCTCACTTGGACTAGGATGTTCCGGATAATAGTTTCAATAATTCCCCGAAAATTCAATTATCTTGTCGAAGATTGTAACTGCTTTATTCTCAGAGCAATATCAAAAGTAAACAGAAATTCTCCTGACGAGATATTTATAAGAAATATCATCTCTTAGACTTAATTTTTCTCCCTTAATATATCAGCAGAAGGAGAATTGACGCAGGACCTCCTTCTCCGACAAGGTTAGAAGGAGAAGTGCAAAAAGGTTTCAAATTCTATTTGGTTACTGCAAAAATTTTTCGTTGCTAAAACAGATTATTGACACAACATTAAATAACTAGTCACCATATGAAAAATCGACTGACGAGAAAGCAAAACCGCAACGAAATTCTGTCTTCTCAAAAGTTACCAAGAAATGATAAAAACACACAAATGACGGGAAAAGACGTGTTCTTACAAAGAAGGCTATCAAAGATACAGAAAAAATAAATAAATAAACATGGCTAGTGCTCCACAAAGTTAGATATTGCTTCAATGGATATGTTAAACAGGGAAAGCTTACATGTCTTGCATCATCAGTTTTGTGGCTACTTTTTTGATAAAGTAGAGAGGCAAAAAGGAAAATGGGCACTAGACATTTCATTTTATCATTATTTTCAACCATGTTGGTGATTCCACTATCATTGAATGGAAATGCTCAGATATGCTCTAGCTAAAATGTTCAAGTCCCAAAATAGTCAAGTTCAGGAAGTCCAGAAAAAGCTGTTTTACTGTTTTTCTTGTAGTGTCGAGGTCCACTATTGTGGAAATGGCGAGAGCGTAGAGAAATAAACAATGCCCAGCGCTGCAGATGCGCTTCCATACGTATTTTGTGAACCATTAACATAAACTTCCAAGTGTTTCAAAAGGGTGGTGAGTTTACTGATGCAATGCTCGAATTCCGTATCAATTAAACATGAGGTCCAAAGGTTTCATTAAAGATCCCCTACTCATTCCTCTCACTTCCAATGATTATGTATTTCTCATATGACTTTCATAATGTAGGAGTTATTATTTAAAGTCTTAAATTAGTTATATTCTAGTGGACAAAATCACACAGATATCTTCCAAGGATGCGACACGAAGATTTTCAAGAAAGTTCCCCCACCCCCAACTACCCTTTACATGGAACTCTTTTCGAAAATTTTGATTTTCTCAAAAATGGCTTTATTGATTTTGATTAAAACATCATATATTAAAGATATTTACTGGACAAATAATATGTATATCTTGAATTTTCTAGGAATAGTCTCTGAAGACTACTTTATCCTGGATGAATTTTACGAAATTTTGCATAAATGCTAAACCGTAAGAAATGGACAAAAACTTACCACACAAAACATATAGAGCTTATTAAAATACTCAATTTATGTACATAAATTTTTTTCGAAGAGTTGATCGTTTTTGAGATATTCCTTGTTTTTGGTTTCAGATTTAAAAAATCTGATGTGTTACACTCACATGACTTTCTCTAGCTGTTCTACAAACTTCATACATAAGATTATTCTTCTCTCTGCACCTTGCTGATCGTGGTACTCATTAGCACAATGTTCTTATTACTTAGTTCCTTATAAGTAGAAAAAAATAAGGGAATACACTAAGCTAAAACTATAGCCAAATGTTTTAAAAGCTGTCGTTATGCAATTATCATTACAAATCGCTTCTTTTCTTGGCCAGGAGTAGAACAAATGAAAACCGCACGCTCCCGTCTAAGAAAAGAATAAGTACTTCACAACTGAAACTAATAACAATGAATACCTCGAAAACTGAAAGCTCCACGAGAAAAATGTCTATAACATAACTTGTGTATTTTAACAAGACCTACATTTTTTGTTGAGTAAGTTTTGTCTATCTCTTACGGTTTACTAGTTATGGCAAATTAAGCAAAATTCATCCAGAATGAACAGGTCTTTAGAAGCTATTCCTGGAAAATTCAAGATAAACATATTATTTGTCAGCTAAATATCTTTAATACACGATATTTTAATCAAAATCGTTAGAGCCATTTTTAAGAAAATCAAATTTTTCGAAAAAAGTTCCATGTAAAGGGTGGTTTAGGGTGGGTGAATTGTTCTCAAAATCTTCTTGTCGCATCCCTGAAAGATACTAAACTTAAATACCAAGTTTGGTGCTTTACCTACTTTTCGTTTTTGAGTTATCGTGTTAACAGACACACGGACACACACACACACACACACACACACACACACACACGGACCTTTTTGTGAAAATGCTTTTTTTGGATACAGGGGACTCTAAAACATATATTTCCGCTGAAATCTTGGTATCGAATTTTTGGGTGGAATACAATACTTCTCTATCCCTATGTACATTGTACATACGGGGCTAGAGTAAGTAAAAACTTGTACTTTAAGTAACTTCTGTCACGTAGTATTCAGCTTTTGACTACACTTTAACCTATGATACTCCCATATTTCGCTTCTACTTACAAGGAAGCAAGTAATGAGACTATTTCTGCTAATTTTTTCTCGATTAGCATGAAGTAAATAGAAGAATAAGCTTATTAACAATAATTTGTTATACAGAAGTAGATAAAGCCATGTGAATGGAACACATTAGCTTTTTTTTCTCCTACTTACAACGGAATAAGTAACAAAATCAGTTCTGCTAACGTTTATCTCGAATAGCCCGAAACACATAGAAGAATTAACTTATGTAAGAACATTTTTTTTTTCGAATAAATAAAGGCATGTGAATGGAACACATGAGAATTTTAATACCAGAATGGTAATTATTTGTTAAGAAAGGACGGTTAAGTTAAAGCATAAAAACTCCAAGAACATAACTAGCATCTGTGGCCCTACATGCCGAAACTTTGGTAATGCGTCTTTATTGTTACTCGCTATAAATAAGAATAGATGTGAGTCGTATATTTTCATTATTAAATTGCGGAGACCCAAATAACGGCCCATAAAGGAAAGATGGATTGAATTTCGCCTTCCAACAGAAACCTCATTTTGTAAACAAAAATTTTCACAACTCCATTACCCCAAAAAGAGATATGGGACCCATCGTTGACTCACGTGAGGCAAAAGGAACGCAGGAACAAACAAGGACCGAAAAACAAAAATGAAGAAAGTCATAAAGTTCACCTTAACAGCGAACATTTTTCAAAAGAAACTTCAAGAGATGTTGAGAATAAGGCCTTGCGGTTGAAGGAGAAATATTACCAGCTGTTCCTTTCCCTTTTTCCTCCTAACATTAATCACTCTTCCCACAGCACGAATTTCTGGCATTTCGTAAGCAAGCATTATATTTAGATCACTATATGTATATTTTAGGCTCAGAAAGTGAAAACGCGAGTCATATGGAGCCTTTAAATACATTCCAGTCCATAGTAAATTGTAAAATATACTCCACAAACATATTTCTAATATAACCCTTTTGCTACCAAACGTTTAAACACATTAAAAAATGTGATGTGTTCCATTGACATGACTTTCTCTACATCTCTGCAATAACTTATTATTAAAAAGCTTATGCTTCCATTTACTTCATGCTAATCGACAAAAAATTAGCACATATCGTCTTACTTGTAAGTAAAGTGGAAATAAGGGAGTAATATAGGCTAAATTGATAGTCAAAAGCTGGTCCATATGTGACCGAAGTTCCTTTGTTTGTGTAGACAGGAATAAAGAAATTTCTATATGAGAAAGGTATATTTTAAAACTGAATCCAGTAACAAGGAATATCTAAAAAACAATCAACACCACGAAAAAAAATGTATATATCATAGATTGTGTGTTTTAACAAGTTCTAGATTTTATGTTAAGTTAGCTTTTGTCTTTCTCTTACGGTTTACCCCCACCTCAAACTACCTTTTACATGGAGAAATTATGGACAATTTTGATTTTATCTAGAATGGCTCTAGTGATTTTGATTAAAATACCACCTATTAATGATATTTTTGTGACAAATAAAGCGCACTACTGAGTCAAGAAAGTTCCGGGAATTTGCCAATGAAACACAAAAAATGAGTTATTCAACCAATTTTATTGTATCACTTTCAAAGTAGCCCTTCTGAAATTATACATTTATGCCAACGAAAAATCCAATCATCAAAACATTTTTTGTAGGCACTTTTAGGAATTGATGTCAATTGTCGCCGCGAATTTTCCTTTGTTTTCTATCGACTGAAAATGGGTGCCACGAAGTGGTAAGTTGAGTTTTGGAAAGCGAAAGAAATCAGCAGGAGCCTGACCAGGTGAATACGGTTCGTTGAAATTTGTTGAGTTTTTGGCCAGAAATTCGTTCACAGTAATAGCCTTGTGAGCTGGTGCGTTATCGTGGTGCAGAATCCATGAGTTGTCGTTCCACAAATCTGGCCGTTTTCGCCGTATTTGTTCTCTCAAACGCCGCTAACGCTCAGATAATAGTCTTTATTTACTATCTGACCTTCTGGCAAGAACTCTTGAGTGCCCGACCCCGCAATAATCGAAGGAAAAAAAAAAACTGTGAACATGTCCTTCAGTTTTGATCGAGTTTGCCCTTTTAGGTTTCGGTTTAGTTGGAAGGCACTATTCGGAAGCTCGTTGACTGGTTTGAGTGTCAAACTCGTAAACCCACGTCTCATCACCAGTTACAATGCGTTTCATGAATGTGGGGTCGGAACTGGCTCGTTCTAGCATGTCTTCAGATTGAGTTTTTGTAGAAAATTCAAGTCTTTCGGAACTAACCGAGCTGCAACGTGTTTCATGCTCAAACAATCGTTTAAAATGAAACGAATCGATTTGTGAGACACAGAATGTTCAGTGGCAATCTCTCTCAGATCTAAATGACGATTTTCAGTAACCATTTTCTTCACTTTAGCGATGTTCAGTTCAGTTGAAACCGTTGATGGCCGACCAGAGCGAGGCAAATCTTCCACCACATCTCGACCACTTTTTAATGCACTGTACCACTCATATGCTCGTGTTTTTGATAAGTCGATTCACCGAAAGCCCTCTGTAACATTTTCAGCGATTCGGCAAACGAAATACCATTTGTAATGCAAAATTTGAGACAGATTCTTTGTTCAATATTTATAGCCCTCGTAAAATCGTGAATTTTCTGGGAATAGCCTCCTCTTAATGAGATTTGTATAACTGGTGAATCATAAGGCATAGATAAAATCTTATTACAGAAAGCACTTGAGACCATTAAAATATACGATATGTATAATTTTCCCCTCTTTCCTTTAACTTTCTGTACACTTACTAAGTACGTAGTGTACAGAGAAGGTATTGTAATGCACCCAAAAATTCAATTCCGAGATTTCACCGGAAATACTTGTTTTAGGAGACCTGAAAACCAACAAAAAAAAATTATTTTTAGAAAAAGGTCTTTGGTTGTGTCTATCTGTGTGTGTGTGTGTCGGTGGGCAGCATGGCTCAAAAATGTAAAATCCGTTAAGTATCAAACTTGGTATTTCAGTTCAATATCTTCCAAGGATGCGATTTTCAAGGATATCCCCCACCGCCAACTACCCTTTACATGGAAAGGGTTTTGAAAATGTTGATTTTCTCAAAAATGGCCCAAATGATTTTGATTAAAATATCAAGGATATTTAGATGATAAACAAAATGTATTTCTTGAATTTTTTGGGAATAGCCTTTGACGACTCTTTATTCTGGATGAATTTTGCGGAATTTTACATAACTGGTAAAGTGTAAGAGATGGACAAAACTTACAACACAGAAAATGTAGATCTTGTTAAAACCCATAATATATGTTATATACATTTTTTTCGTCATGTTGACCGTTTTGGGGGTATTTCTTTTTATTGATTTCAGTTTAAATATACGGGAACTTGTCACTCCTGGTCACGCAAATAGTCGGATTTCAATTTTATGACAAACGCATTTTAAAGCATTTTACTGTCGATTTAGCCTAGTGTATTAGCTTATTTCGCTTTTACTTGTAAGGAGATAAGTAAGAAGACAATTTCTGCTAATGTCTAACTCAATTAGTATGCAGAATATGCTTCTTAACAATAATTTCTTACAGAGATTTAATTTTAATGTTAAGAGGTTTGTCGCCGTTAAACCGACTATAATAATTCCTGCTTCGCTTAGCCAAAATAATTATAATTTACGTTTTGAAGAACCAATTTTTGTCATGTATATTATACACATTTTTCTGTACAGTTAACAATTTTCAATACATTTCTTGTTATTGATTTCAATTTTAAAATACTTAAACTTTTTTTCAAACGCTAAGTCCTCATTGTTTTCGTTCCTGGCCACGCAAAGAGAACAGAGATTCATTTGCTACACACAGTGACAGCCTTAAAAACATTTTACTATCGTTTTAATCTATTGCATTCCATTATATGCCTACTATTTACAAGGAAGCAAATAATACAAACATTTTGCCAATAAACAGCTTGATTAGTATTATGTAGATTAAAGAACAATTATGCAAGAAGAATCTATTTACATAGCAGGTAGAGAAAGACATGTGCGTGGGACACATCAGATATTTTGTTAGTACATACACTTTACATGGCAGAATGCGATAAAGTTTCATTCTAGCAGGATAGAATCCTATTCATGCTATAAACACAAATGGGACGTATATGATACTTATAGATTATGTACCGTATTCAATACAATAGAGGATGTGTCGTATTGATGTAATTTTTTACTCCAGAGCCAATGGAACCATTATTTGAAAACTCTGCTTAATATAAGAAAAAGTTCCTGCTAGAATTTTTCATATGTTGATTTTGTTGACGCTGATATTGTTATTATTATTATAACTATTATTATTATTGTTATTACTGAGTGTAGTATTGTTTTATTTGGAGATTTAATTACACTTAGTTTGTGATTGATAGTTTATAGCATTCTATTTTTGATTATTGTACCGGGTAGCCCAACCATTGCCCTTGTGCTGATATTCCTTCGTGCGTGAAAAGAGCAGTAGAAATCAACGGGACTATTTTTAGTCAAGACCTATCATTGGACAACACGCGAGTGTGACCTTTGCTTTACCCGCGTAGCTTATAAGCGAAGACCGTCACTCATTGCGAGGGGTAAAATGAATCACTATTCTAGTTCCACGCTGGAGAGTTTTAATCTCTTTATGCAATATTTTTATCCACACGTCAAACATAGGGTCAGCTGGACCATCTTATAACATTAAAGTCTGGTTAGCGCTACTATTTAGTTCCCTAGGACTTTTTATCGTGAACTATATCTCTTGCTGGATATGCCGCACTAAAATCACTAGTTAATACTCCTTGCTGTCCTCATTTCAGGTAGAGAGTTAAACACTTGGGTAAACAATTAGTGCATAATGGAGTAAATAGGCTTAATAGTCTAATTAGGAGGATTACTGTATAACCGAAGTACTTAGTTGACGGCGTGGATCATACACCATTGTAATTGTGGGCTGTTACTTCCAGTACATGTAGGAGCAGAAGAATATACTAACATTAAATCTTAAAGGCACACTCCCTTTTTTTTTTTTAACAAGTCTGTGATTCTGGTGTCGAATAAGAACAGAAAACTGATATAAGTAAACTTTCCTTCGCAAATAGAACGTCTGAACAAAATACCTGTAAAATTGGCGAGGACTTTGCCCCAAAGTGTAACTAATTTTAAAACGACACTAAAGAAGAGTGACTTACAGATGGGGTGGTAAATATAAATATTGCGTTATAGCTAGCATTATAAAACCTTTAATATTTTATTATTATCATTTGATTATTTTAATTATATTTTACATTGCATTATTACATTGATAGTGCAGCCAGCGGGCCATGCCCTAAGCAGTGGTATAAAGTGCCTTCCTACCTACCTACCCACCCACCCATCCACCTACCTACCCGCCCTAACACCCAGACACCCACTCACCTATCTACCCACCCTTTTTTTATAAAAAGTACAGCTCCGGAGGCTTGTCAGGACTCCGGCGCTCTATTCCTTTTTTCTCCATTTTTCCAGTTTACTATATTTCCTTAGTAGACCTTATTATTCTTAACATTTTCCTTTTACATATACTTAAACAAACATAGACACATTTACAAACACAGAAACATCCCAACCCACGATCCTGTACGCCACGAAGAGCCAAAGTGAGACATTTAGCGAGCGCGGCCACCGGGATCGGCTTACCTCACACCCAGACACCCGCCCACCTATCTACTCACCCTAACACCCAGACACCCACCCACCTACCTAACCACCCACCCACACACCCACCCACCTACCTACCCACCCCAACTACATGACAAAATTTTCAAAAGAATTTATTTTCTAAAAATGAGTCTAAAAATTTTGATTAAAATACTGTATATTAAAGATATTTACATGTCAAATAAAGTGTATATCTTGAATTTTCTGGGAATTGTCTCTGAAGACATTCTGGATGAATTTAGCGAAATTTTGCTTAATTGGTAAACCGCAAGAGATAGAAAAGACTACTTAATAGAAATGTAGAGCTTGTTTATACACACAATTTATGTGATATACATTTTCTTCGTGGAGTTGATCGTTTGAGATATTCCTTTTTATTGGTTTAAATTTTAAAATACTGATACTTGTACAGAAATTTGTCAACTCTTATCCATACAAACAAAGGAACTTCAATTGATGAGCAACCAGCTTTTGACTATCACTTTAGCCTAAAGTATCCCCCTTATTTCCATTCTACTTACATGGAAGCAAGTAATAAGACCATTTCTACTAATTTTTTCACGATTAGCAATAAATAAATAGAAGAGTAACCTTTATGACGATAATTTGCGGCAGAGATGTAGAGAAAGTCATGTGAATGGAACACATCAGATTTTTTTTATTGGTTTGAAGAAGCCCGATTTTCAGCTTCTCTTCTTTGTTCATAGCAATAATGCCTAATCGATAGTTTGGTTAGTTTTTCAATCAGCTATCCGACGTATTTCCATCTGTACTTCTAACTTTGAACCGCCAGCGTATGGTAAGTTCTGTTTAGTACGTAGGTGCGCTTAGTTCTCTGCAGCTCTCTCTCCTGAGGATATTCCTGAGCACGTGTGGTAAGGTTTCTCTCACTGCAATGTCTGCAGTGGTTGTACGTGGTGCGTCCCACAAGGGAACATGCTGGAACGACCACTTCTATCATCATCAACATATTACGCCATACTGAAATGAATAATCTACTCCGTTTTAACAGCATGAGTTGGCAAATTGAACTTTAGCAAAAACTACTAGTCCTCCTCTTTTCTGCGGATAGACAGACTCATATTCTTTGTTTAGTCTCTCCCTAATTTGTTCAACAGATATTGTGGAGGAATCCTGTATTGGTTTATTAGGAAATATATAAAGTGAATGAGTAGTACAAAAGATCTTTTTCGTTTTTAATGGACCTCCTTTTAGCGCTTGATTTTGTGGATCTTTCGCTTTGCTGCGAAGACAAAGGACGAGGTAAGAAACAGATTGCTCGTGCTCAGGTCCGTTACGTGTGACAGGAGAGTGTTATCAGCGCCTGTGTAGCCACTTAACGTATTTATCTCCCCCTTTCACTGTCTGAAACTCGTGCTCGGGTCCGTTACGTTTGTAGAAGATTGTTATCAGCACCGGCGTGGCCACTTAATGTCTTTATCTCCCCCTTTCACTGTCTGAAACTGGTGCTCAGATCCGTTACATGTGGTAGAAGATTGTTATCAGCACCGGTGTGGCCACTTAACGTATTTATCTCCCCATTTCACTGTCTGAAACTCGTGCTCAGATCCGCTACATGTGGTAGAAGATTGTTATCAGCACCGGTGTGGCCACTTAACGTATTTATCTCCCCCTTTCACTGTCTGAAACTGGTGCTCAGATCCGTTACATGTGGTAGAAGATTGTTATCAGCACCGGTGTGGCCACTTAACGTATTTATCTCCCCCTTTCACTGTCCGAAAATTGTGCTCAGATCCGTTACATGTGGTAGAAAATTGTTATCAGCACCAGTGTGGCCACTTAATGTCTTTATCTCCCCCTTTCACTGTCCGAAAATTGTGCTCAGATCCGCTACATGTGGTAGAAGATTGTTATCAGCACCGGTGTGGCCACTTAACGTATTTATCTCCCCCTTTCACTGTCCGAAACTCGTGCTCAGGTCCGTAACATGTGGTAGAAGATTGTTATCAGCACCGGTGTGGCCACTTAACGTATTTATCTCCCCCTTTCACTGTCCGAAACTCGTGCTCAGGTCCGTTACATGTGGTAGAAGATTGTTATCAGCACCGGTGTGGCCACTTAACGTATTTATCTCCCCCTTTCACTGTCCGAAACTCGTGCTCAGGTCCGTAACATGTGGTAGAAGATTGTTATCAGCACCGGTGCGGCCACTTAATGTCTTTATCTCCTCCTTTCACTGTCCGAAAATTGTGCTCAGATCCGCTACATGTGGTAGAAGATTGTTATCAGCACCGGTGCGGCCACTTAATGTCTTTATCTCCTCCTTTAATTGTCTGAAACTGGTGCTCAGATCCGTTACATGTGGTATAAGATTGTTATCAGCACCGGTGAGGCCACTTAATGTCTTTATCTCCCCCTTTCACTGTCTGAAACTCGTGCTCAGGTCCGTTACGTTTGTAGAAGATAGTTATCAGCACCGGCGTGGCCACTTAATGTCTTTATCTCCTCCTTTCACTGTATGAAACTGGTGCTCAGATCCGTTACATGTGGTAGAAGATTGTTATCAGCACCAGTGTGGCCACTTAATGTCTTTATCTCCCCCTTTCACTGTCTGAAACTGGTGCTCAGATCCGTTACATGTGGTAGAAGATTGTTATCAGCACCGGTGTGGCCACTTAACGTATTTATCTCCCCCTTTCACTGTCCGAAAATTGTGCTCAGATCCGTTACATGTGGTAGAAGATTGTTATCAGCACCAGTGTGGCCACTTAATGTCTTTATCTCCCCCTTTCACTGTCCGAAAATTGTGCTCAGATCCGCTACATGTGGTAGAAGATTGTTATCAGCACCGGTGTGGCCACTTAACGTATTTATCTCCGCCTTTCACTGTCCGAAAATTGTGCTCAGATCCGCTACATGTGGTAGAAGATTGTTATCAGCACCAGTTTGGCCACTTAATGTCTTTATCTCCCCCTTTCACTGTCCGAAAATTGTGCTCAGATCCGCTACATGTGGTAGAAGATTGTTATCAGCACCGGGTGTGGCCACTTAACGTATTTATCTCCCCCATTCACTGTCCGAAACTCGTGCTCAGATCCGTTACATGTGGTAGAAGATTGTTATCAGCACCGGTGCGGCCACTTAATGTCTTTATCTCCCCCTTTCACTGTCTGAAACTCGTGCTCAGGTCCGTTACGTTTGTAGAAGATTGTTATCAGCACCGGCGTGGCCACTTAATGTCTTTATCTCCCCCTTTCACTGTCTGAAACTGGTGCTCAGATCAGTTACATGTGGTAGAAGATTGTTATCAGCACCGGTGAGGCCACTTAATGTCTTTATCTCCCCCTTTCACTGTCCGAAACTCGTGCTCAGATCCGCTACATGTGGTAGAAGATTGTTATCAGCACCGGCGCGGCCACTTAATGTCTTTATCTCCCCCTTTCACTGTCCGAAACTGGTGCTCAGATCCGTTACATGTGGTAGAAGATTGTTATCAGCACCGGCGCGGCCACTTAATGTCTTTATCTCCTCCTTTCACTGTCCGAAATTCGTGCTCAGGTCCGTTACGTTTTTAGAAGTTTGTTATCAGCACCGGTGTGGCCACTTAATGTCTTTATCTCCCCCTTTCACTGTCTGAAACTGGTGCTCAGGTCCGTTACGTTTGTAGAAGATTGTTATCAGCACCGGTGTGGCCACTTAATGTCTTTATCTCCCCCTTTCACTGTCTGAAACTGGTGCTCAGGTCCGTTACGTTGGTAGAAGATTGTTATCAGCACCGGTGTGGCCACTTAATGTCTTTATCTCCCCCTTTCACTGTCTGAAAATCGTGCTCAGGTCCGTAACATGTGGTAGAAGATTATTATGAGCACCGGTGTAGCCACTTAACGTATTTATCTCCCCCTTTCACTGTCTGAAACTGGTGCTCAGATCCGTTACATGTGGTAGAAGATTGTTATCAGCACCGGTGCGGCCACTTAATGTCTTTATCTTCCCCTTTCACTGTCCGAAAATTGTGCTCAGGTCCGTTACATGTGGTAGAAGATTATCAGCACCGGTGTGGCCACTTAACGTATTTATCTCCCCTTTTCACTGTCTGAAACTCATGCTCAGGTCCCTTACGTTGGTAGAAGATTGTTATCAGCACCGGTGTGGCCACTTAACGTCTTTATCTCCCCCTTTCACTGTCCGAAAATTGTGCTCAGGTCCCTTACGTTGGTAGAAGATTGTTATCAGCACCGGTGTGGCCACTTAATGTCTTTATCTCCCCCTTTCACTGTCTGAAAATCGTGCTCAGGTCCGCTACGTTGGTAGAAGATTGTTATCAGCACCGATGTGGCCACTTAACGTCTTTATCTCCCCCTTTCACTGTCCGAAAATTGTGCTGAGGTCCCTTACGATGGTAGAAGATTGTTATCAGCACCGGCGTGGCCACTTAACGTATTTATCTCCCCCTTTCACTGTCTGAAACTGGTGCTCAGATCCGTTACATGTGGTAGAAGATTGTTATCAGCACCGGTGTGGCCACTTAACGTACTTATCTCCCCCTTTCACTGTCTGAAACTCGTGCTCAGATCCGTTACATGTGGTAGAAGATTGTTATGAGCACCGGCGTGGCCACTTAATGTCTTTATCTCCCCCTTTCACTGTCTGAAACTGGTGCTCAGATCCGTTACGTTGGTAGAAGATTGTTACCAGCACCGATGTGGCCACTTAACGTCTTTATCTCCCCCTTTCACTGTCCGAAAATTGTGCTGAGGTCCCTTACGATGGTAGAAGATTGTTATCAGCACCGGCGTGGCCACTTAACGTATTTATCTCCCCCTTTCACTGTCTGAAACTGGTGCTCAGATCCGTTACATGTGGTAGAAGATTGTTATCAGCACCGGTGTGGCCACTTAACGTACTTATCTCCCCCTTTCACTGTCTGAAACTCGTGCTCAGATCCGTTACATGTGGTAGAAGATTGTTATGAGCACCGGCGTGGCCACTTAATGTATTTATCTCCCCCTTTCACTGTCCGAAAATTGTGCTCAGATCCGCTACATGTGGTAGAAGATTGTTATCAGCACCGGCGTGGCCACTTAACGTATTTATCTCCCCCTTTCACTATCCGAAAATTGTGCTCAGATCCGCTACATGTGGTAGAAGATTGTTATCAGCACCGGCGTGGCCACTTAACGTACTTATCTCCCCCTTTCACTGTCTGAAACTCGTGCTCAGATCCGTTACATGTGGTAGAAGATTGTTATCAGCACCGGTGTGGCCACTTAACGTACTTATCTCCCCCTTTCACTGTCTGAAACTCGTGCTCAGGTCCGTTACGTTGGTAGAAGATTGTTATCACCGCCGGTGTAGCCACATAACGTTTTTATCTCCCCCTTTCGCTGTCTAAGAATCGTGCTCAGGTTCGTTACATGTGGTAAAAGAGCCAGGGTGTAGCCACATAACATCTTTATCTCCCTCATTCACTGTCTGAAAATCGTGCTTAGGTCCGATACATGTGGTAAAAGATTGTTATCAGCGCCGGTGTAGCCACATAACGTTTTTCTCTCCCCCTTTCACTGTCTAAGAATCGTGCTCAGGTCCGATACATGTGGTAAAAGATTGTTATCAGAGCCAGGGTGTAGCCACATAAAATCTTTATCTCCCTCATTCACTGTCTGAAAATCGTGCTTAGGTCCGATACATGTGGTAAAAGATTGTTATCAGCGCCGGTGTAGCCACATAACGTTTTTCTCTCCCCCTTTCACTGTCTAAGAATCGTGCTCAGGTCCGATACATGTGGTAAAAGATTGTTATCAGAGCCAGGGTGGAGTCACATAACGTCTTTATGCAATACTGGAATGCAGCAGTTGAGTTTCTTACGTGGACAGGTTCAAATGAAGTCAAAATACAAGTACCAATAGCAGAAATTATCTTATTACTTGCTTCCTTGTAAGCAAAAGCGAAATATGGGAGTATCATAGCTTAAAGTGAAGTCAAAAGCTGGTTACTAGGTGACTGAGTTCCTTTGTTTGTATGGACACGAATTGACAAATTCCTGTATGAGAAAAGTATAAGTTTTTCAAAGCTGAAACCAAAAACCAGGAATATCTAAAAAAAAAACGATCAACTCCTCGAAAAAAATCATATAACATAATAAGTTTTTTAATGTGCTCTGCATTTTTTGTGTGGTAAGTTTTTGTCCATTTCTTAATTCCTCCAGAATAAAGTAGCCTTCAGAGGGGATTCCCTGAAAAATCAAGATATACATGTTATTTGTCAGGTAAATATCTTTAATATACGATATTTTAATCAAAATCGTTAAAGGCATTTTTGAGAAAATCAAAATTTTCGAAAAAAGTTCTATGTAAAGGGTAGTTGGAGGTGGGAGATTTTCCTGCAAATCTTCGTGTCACATCCTTGGAAGTTACCAAGTTTTGTATTTAACGGTCTTTTCGTTTTTGTGCTATGCTGTCCACACACACAGACACACGCACACACACGGATCTTTTTCCAAAAATGAGAAAGAAAAATCAATATTCATTAGTGATAAAGAAAAGCACAAGTTTAACCTGTTGTGGATCGTTTAGTTTATTACATACGTTATTTGATATTTTGATGGGCAGAGAGTGCCGCACTATACTCCAACCTTCTCTGACCGTTATAAATCGTGCAATGTTACACCAGCGACCTCCTCTAACAATTGCGCCGACAGGTAGTTTTACATGCAAATAAGCATTATACAGGAGCACCGGATTTGCTTCCCTTCCTAAGGAAACCATATCAAGGCTTTTAACTTTTATAAAAAAAAATCCATTACTCTTTGAACACGCGATTTTTTGTTTTGTTTTTGAGGCTAGTGTGGTAACTACTATACACGGAGGGCAAAACAGCTTAAATCGCAATGAATGAATGCATTTAGAAATAAACAGGAAGAATCGTTGACTTCACAGGAAGAAAGTCCCGCCTTAATGCGTAATGTTATTGCTCATGTAATGGAAGTGTCCCACTGAACAGCCAGTAACCGTCAATTCACTTGCTATCTGAAACATATTAAGAGCTTTGATCATGTTTTACTCGGAGTAGATATATTACTTTCCTCCCTACAATTCAATAATTAAATTTTACCAGAAATAAACTCTTGAAATATACTCGTAGAAAAAATCAGTTTCAGAAAACCTACCTTGCCCCCCCCCCTCTCTCTCTCTCTGTATATATATGTGTATATGTGCATATATGTCTGTGGATAATACAGTAATGAAAAGTCGATTAAATACAATATTTTTATATATGATCACCATCTTCTAAGGATGGAACTCGACGAACGTTTAAGAAATTGCCTGAAAAATAAAACGTGGGTCATACATTTTCTAAGAATTGCCTCTGAAGCTCTCTTGATTTTGAATGAATATTGAATAAGTGGTAAGCCATACAATTTAGCCACCACAATTTAGCGAACTATTCCTTTTCAAAATATCTTTCTAAGCTGGGAAGTCGTTATTATTTTGCTCTTAGTCATGCAAGGTGCATGGAATTTCGAAGCCGTCACATAATGATGCGCTCTTATAAAGTCTGAGCTAGACTGCATTTCAGATCTTTTGCATAATTCATAATATTTGCCGAAACCCCGTTAATGCATATGATGTTTTTGCAATTGCATGCTTTATTGTTGCACAGCATTGTTGTCCTGTGCTGCTGTTTTCAACGCCATGGCTTGTTTAGTTTATTGTTGCCCCAATGCCGGTATTATCATCATCATGGCTTGTTTAGTTTTGCATCAGCAGCTGTTCAAGTGACACATTACGTACGGTCATGGCTTCATCAAGAAAAACAAGAGAGTTAGGACGTGCAACTGCAGTAATTTTGAAATTTTTGAAGATAGAAGTAGTGAAGAATCAAATGTTGAACCTGATGATACGAATGTTCTGGAGGATTACAGTACTACTTCTGGTAGTAGTGCTTCATCAGATTCTGAAAATGAAGTTCCGCATCAACAACTTAGAGATGCCAGCATACATGTCCATTAGCCGTAATGGAACCATTTGGAATTTAGATCCTCCTGCAACTTCTCGTACCCTGTTCACAATATTATAAAGAACGCACCTGGTCCAGCTCTGGATTGAAAACCTGCAAACGCAAGGAAATCCTTGATGAGGTAATCAATTGCACAAATATAGAAGGCAGAAGAGTTGCTGCTTCACATGGTAAAACACTTGTTGAAATGGAGGGCTTTCTTGGCCTTTTACTTCTTGCTGGTGTTGAGAATAGTTGGGATGCTCCTGTAAGAGAATTATTCTTGGATGAAAAGGCAACTCCTACATATAAGGGCACAATGTCAGTAAATAGATTTGCGGATATAAGGAAAATGATAAAATTCGATGACAGGCGCACCCGTGAAGCTCGATCTGTAGACAATAAACTTGCAGCTGTTCGTTATATATGGGAACTGCTTCTGGCAAATATGGAAATAGTGTGATTTGTAGTGATGCACTCACATTTGACGAACAATTACTCCCATTCCGTGCAAGAAGCAGCTTTATCCAGTATATGCCTTATAAACTTGCCAGTCCAGTCCAGTGTGATTGGCAGGCTGAGAGCAGCCCGAGGTGTGTTAGACGTGTCCCTGTTCTCAGAGAGAACTTAACCACGTTCTGACGGGATTGTGGGTTTTGTAGGATGGCGGGTGTGTTTTGGGGCTGTGGAGTGACAGGAGGAGGCGAATATTGCTCCTCGACGGTTGCCTTGATGGTGAAACGGCCCTTGTGCACCGCTGGTGTGTTTTTATCAAAATGTTTCTTGATTAAATTTTGAATCCAAGCAACTCTTGAAGGATAGTAAGGAGCTTAGCCGTAGCAGCTGTTGGTGATAAACTTGCCAACTATGGCATAAAGATATATATAGCATTTCCTGGTCAAATCCTTGCGATATAGTATTTTAAACAGCTGGTCCCCATGGTCGCACTCGCTAAAGCGTCTCGTTTTGGTTCTTTGTGGCGCAAGGGATCGTGGCTTCGAGTCCCGCCTTGGGCATATGTGTTTCTCAATGGGTATATGTCTGTGTACGTATATGTAAAAATAAAACGCTAAATTAATAGATCAACTAAGGAAACGTAGGAAACTGGAAGAATAAGAGGAAAAAGGAATACAGCGCCGGAATCCTGACAAGCCTCCCGAGTTGTATATATATATGTGTGTGTGTGTGTGTTAAATATGAAATAATCCACATGCATATCATTCGACCATCTGACCTTCCCAGATAAATTTTTTCGTTCCGTTCGAGAATTTATCGGTTAGGTCAGCCTTCTTATGATATTACTTGTAATTATTTTTTTCCAATTTTGGGTATTACTTTACCTAATACCCATTAAAAATTCCAATTTATTGCACACCTCATGTGTCGGTTTTTCGTTCTTGTTGATGGCAACAAAATACGATTATCTGTTTCTTTGCCAACAATTCCTGGTGTATGTGTGTGTGTGCGCGCGCGTGTGTTTGCGTGTATGTTGCATTTCCCCAAGTAATAATCTACCCCTCGCGATCACAGTATAAGGAGAATACACCTTTCCCATGGCTTTCCTCACTCACAGAAATTAATTCCATTGCCTTTCGTGTATTTTGGACTGCTCATGTTCCTTTGAATAACGCTCTTTTTGCAGTTTGTAGCGTAGTAATAAATGATAAGCACCGCGATGAATTAGTCACCTTCAGTTTCCTTTTGGGATTCCGTGCAGATACTTCTAAAATACATAAACCCTGTGTCTACCGCCCACTTCTACTTCCACAAGTTAACAACTTATTCAAGGGTAGCTTCCCCCACGCGATGCTTTATAAACGAGGGGGTAAGGTGTGAATACTGTACAAATAGAACCGTAGTTTCCTGTTTGCTCTTCATGTAAGATAAACACTGGTATTATTCAGATTATTTCTCACTCTAAATGAAGCTTCTAGAAGGATTAGTGAATCCAAAACATAGTTCAAGTTGTGTCTGATAAAATATTTAAAGGCATGAACATCGCTTCTCAATTAAAATTCTAGTAATGGAAAATATCCGAGTGAACAGAAAATACACTGTCCTACCTAAGCAATGTAAACTTTTATTAAACAAATTAATACATTACTAAAGAACCATCCATTAAAATGTATTCCATTTTACCCACCAGCTTAAAGATATTAAAATTAACACTCTCTACCCATTATTCTTCAAAACTTATATTTATACTTCTGTAAATGGATATAAACTTTTTGCAAAATGATTTTATTACAAATTGTAGGAAAATTAAAAAATGATATAGGGGATTTCAAAGATAGTCAATTCTACATAAAACGCGTCGCTATTCAATTTCTACACATTCCATGACCACCAATGAAGGAAGAAGGAAATAAAGGAAGGGGAAAAAAAAAGGAAAAAAAATTATATTTTGAAAAAATTCATATATTTAAAACTTGAAATCTATTAAAAAGAAAATCATAGAAGTAATAAAATTCAGGAAAAATAGTTTCACCATAAATTTCTTATTTTGTTTATGTCTTAAGCTTTCAACTTATGAAAAATTTCACAAAACACATGAAGGACCATTTACTCTTCTGGTATGGAGAACTTATACAAAGCAAACTACTGTAACCAGAGTCTGCTGAACATGGAGTAGTTAGGATGACTGATATTAGAGTGAGGAGAAATCTGATGTGTTCCATTCACATGACTTTCTCTATATTAATGCAACAAATTATTGTTAAAAAGCTTATGCTTCCATTTATTTCATGCTAATTAGCAGAAATATTATTAATTGCTTCCTTGTAAGTAGAAGCGAATCTTGGTCTTTAAACTGATAGTCAAAAACTGGTTGCTATGTGTCTGAAGTTCCTTTGTTTGTATGGACACGAGTTCACAAAGCCCTGTATGAGAAAAGTATGTTTTTATAGATGAAATCAAAAACAAGGAATATCTGAAAACAATCAACTTGACGAAAAAAATGTGTATAACATAAATTGTGTTTTAAAGTGCTCTACATTTGTTGTGTGGCAAGTTTTTGTCCATCTCATGCGGTTTAGCAATTATGCAAAATTCCGTAAAATTGACTCAGAATAAAGTAGTCTTCAGAGGCTATTCCCAGAAAATTCAAAATGTACATTTTATTTGTCAGGTAAATATCTTTAATATACGATATTTTAATCAAAATCGTTAGCCATTTTTTAGAAAATCAAAATTTTCGAAAAAAATTTCCATGTAAAGGGTAGTTTGGGGTGGGGGATTTTTCTCAAAATCTTCGTCTCGCATCCTTGGAAGATACTAAAGTTATATACCAAGTTTGGTATTTTACTGACTTTTCGTTTTTGAGTTATCGTGTTCACAGACACACGGACACGCGGACACGGACACACACACGCACATACGGATCTTTTTCTGAAAACACTTTTTTTTGGATACAGGGGACCCTAAAACGTATATTTCCGGTGAAATCTCGGTATCGAATTTTTTGGTGGATTGCAATAGCTTCTCTATACACTATGCATATAGTACGTATTGAGAAAGTAAAAAAGTAATATGAAATGACGGTGTAACGGATAAAAGCAAAGTTCTTTATGGAATAGTGTAGGAATGAATGGCGGGGTAAAGCGAAGAACCCGCAGCGAACTGCCCAACCGCGGCTTTGTTCACGGCATTTGTATTCATGGGTTAATGTTGGAGCGATAGTCATTGCACACTAAGTAAAATTCGAAATGAATCAGCAGCTGGTGTGGAGGTTCTTGCAAAGTATGACTTCCAACCACTCAGGTTATATAGTTCACACTCTTTGCCTTTCGTCGTACACCTGAGCTTGGCCCTTTTGCTAAGACTAATGAGTGTCTGTCGAAATTGAATTCAAGCCATAATAAATGTGTTATTAAAATAAAGAGGAAATACAGCAGATCAAAAGCATTGGCTTCCATGTACTCGTCTATACTTCAGATATTTTAAATGTGCAATAAATTCAAAATTAATGATTTACTTTATTTTTTACTTATTCTTACAGTAAATGCTATCCATTATAATAACATCCCTTCATTGCTGTTTTATACACAGTCTTTACAAGGGGACTATGGGCTCAACATTTATCATAGGCAACGGAAAGAAATTAAAAGCATCAGGATTCCAGTAATAGTTTTATCAGTGTAATAAGAATATATCCGTGGAAGCATAGTTTACTATCCATAAATTGGCATTAAGCTTCTGCTGTCTGTCTCACTCTCCTTCTTTCATCCTCTCTTCATCCTATCTGAGGTACTCTCGTTATGCTTCTCATTAGTGGCTTCTGAAGTAATTGCCAGTCCGTACATAGACAGATACTCGTTCTTAAATAATGAAGTCATAATTAAGGTTCAATTTCTGAAATGCTAATATCATTTGTGAAGCCACAGATGTTGGATCAAATGCTCCTTCTGATCCGACAGTCAGTAGTACCTATATATAACAGCGCATTTCGTATTCATCTCTCTCTCTCTCTGTTAGATCTAATTCTATTCAAATCTACAAGTCAGAAGCACTCGCAGCATTATTTTGCCAATTCACCATAACTAATTAATATTATTTTTAAACCTAATTTCAATTGTCATGACAAAGTATAGTGTAGCACACTTCTTAGAAGAACTGGGAGAGACCGAAATAATAAAATGGATAGTTAATTATTATAGTGGATTTATGATTTTATTATTATTATTATTTATCCATATTCAGGAAGGAAGGATTAGGATTCCACATGCACAAGGTGCCTAGGCAGTGAGCAGAGAACTTCAAGTAAACCCTTTGGGCTCCTTTGCGATTACATGGCCCAGGGAGGGATTAGGGAGAGATCCGAAGGTACAACCAGATCCGAATGACGATGTGCGCAAGTATGGGCGGAGTCAAAATTGAACGACTCTGCCGATTGAGGGTTGGCCCACAATTCCAGAGCCTCTGGGGGTTCCCTGATGACCTTCTAGCTTGAAATCACCCTAAGGTGGACAGAATCGAGCAGTACCGCCACGACGTCAGGAAAAGTCCTCAACAGTGTGCAAGCTACCAGACAGCACCAACCCACCAAACACCATCGCATGGTCCTTAAACCTAAGATTACAAGGAAGAAATGGGAACAAAAGATATTTTGTATTGATTTGGTTTTAGGCTCACTTATTTAGTTTAATTAAAAATTATAATTTGTAGTGTCATAGATATCAGAAATGTATATTAGGCTATGTTATATATGTCCTTACGTTTTATTGGAGTACTTTATTAATACCTTATCTTCTTCACAAACCTTCAATTAAAAAGCTAATGGTTATTTTACCTTCTTACAATCAAAATACTGCGGCCCTTTAAATAACTTTGGAAATGCTGGGCAGAAAAATTAGAGTGATGAATTATTCCAGCATTCGCCCCGAAAAAAAACAACTCTAGAAAGAAGCCCCGGAAACTTAATGCCAGTTGCACACATTGTCCCGGCGCTATCTTGTTTCGTATTCAAATTAGAAGGTATTGCATTTCTCCCATAGCTCGATACGGGAATTTACGTGAGTACAACCTGAAACCGAGTACTTTTAGAGCACCCTGAATAGAGACGAACATTTTTAGAAAAAGATACGTGTGTTTGTGTGTATGACTGTGTTAATCTATGGCGAACAGCATTAAACCAAAAGCAGGAAAAAAAGATTGAACACCAAACTTGATAAAGTTGATATTTAGGTACGTATCTTGCGGACAAATAAAATCAACTTTAACAAGGTTACGGTTGTGACGACCAGTGTTCCAAAAAAGCAAAATTATACATACGAGTATGTATATAAGAAGGAAAAAAAGGAAGAAGAAAACATTATGTGTGGGGAATTTAAGCAAGCAAAATTACAATAGGGGACAAGTTAAATCAACCGGAACGCAATAACAAAAGCATACGAACAAAAGATTTCTAGTTTTTTCTTTTGCTAACTTGCTGCTTTCGTGCTCTTAACTGTGCCCTCTCTAAGGGAATAGGCAATCATAAGAATACTAAAATACGGGTTGTAATTTAAGAGTCCGTGCCATTTGTCCGTAATTGCTTTCTTGATGTCGATCTTTTAGAACGGTTAACTTGGTTCTGAGAAAAAAAAAAAAAAACATTCCAAATCAGGTCCTTTACATGTGCTACTTAAGAAGTACTACCAACTCACACAAGTTTAGAGTTGAATGGAACTGGAGACGAGGAGGCTCTCGAACAGATATCATCATCTGAAGCTGTGACCCAGTTCGGAGACCCAAAGATTGTGGTGAATTTCCTTTAACCCTCAGCGCAGCCAGAGGAAGGAGTTTGAGGGAGTTTCGACGACGACACAATTTGCCATTATAATGGTGTCACAAAAGCCGAGATCAGCCACTCAAACTTCCGCTAATCCTTCTGAAAGCAGAGGGCTCACTATTTCCTGATAGCGAACTATTTATTTGAAATGCTTAAATCATGAAAAGCACAGATTCTCCTATACTTTGCATCACTATCGTTTTGTGGATTAGGGAGGTTTGAACGAAAACCGTTATCATTACTTCATTATACTGTTGTTTTAAGGTGTCTATTTTCGTGAACATGCGGAATAAAGTGTGTGATTTCTAACCAACGGAAATTACTTTGTGTCAAATTATTTTAAAATAAAATATATCCAAAATATATTTAGGTTCTAATGATTCTAAACATTAATTTTGTTAGGTCTATTTATTTATAATAATATTGTCATAACTCCATAGCACGACAGCTCACGGGGAACCGCCTGGCCGCTGCGTCCCCCATCTCGGTCCATTACAGACATCATGGATGGGGTGCAGAATTGGAGGGTGAGACGTGGTCAGCACCACAATTGGCCCCCAGGGACCTTACGAGGCTGAGTGCACCCCGGGCCAGGTCTCCCAGCGGGGGAAAAATCCCCACGCCGGTACTGAGGATCGAACCCAGGTCTCCCGCTTGGTAAGCAGCTGCGCTTCCACCGCGCTAAGGAGACGACCATTGCCATAGAATAGAATAATACTGGTTATTTATAATTCCGAAGGAATTTGTAAATGACCTGCAGATACGAATGATGTATCGTGCGACCCAAATATATCCGAACCGCTGCGCGGCGTTCCCACTGCGCACACGGAAACAAGACACACAGCTGCTATACACAAGATCACGGTGCTAACTTGTTTTTCTCTTGCAGCGGAGGTTATCGTTGCGTTGTTAGTGGTGCACGTTATGTGTCATATGCGGGAGTATTTTAGTTTGTTGATTTTACGCCTCCCTTTAGGTGCTTGTGTGCAGCGTAACTAAGTGTCACTTTCAATCAACTCCACTACACTCACGTACTTGGTACTGAAGCTCTTCTGCGATGGATTGCCACGGCGTTGCTCAGTCTTGCATGAACATTGACTCACCTAGGCGTGCATTTGGCTAGTGGGAGGAGTTGTAGGAGTGATCTTGTAATTGTTAAGAAAACACTTGTAACCTTTTACTGCTGTTTATTCTAAAGGAGTTTTGAAGACAAGCACCTGGTTATGCACTTTTATACTGCTGACTGATTTTCTTTAACACTTACAAGTACTTTCAACAACACTGTTTTAGTTGAGTGCATGGCACAATTCACTTTCACCTAATCACTAGCCGACTGCTAAATAGGTGTGCGACGTTACCTTACTTCACATAGAGTTTCTTATTATAATAAACTTACTTCGCGAACTTCTTAACAAACGACCTTGCCTCACACACGGGCGAATTCTTAACAAAACGACCTCGATGTGTCAAACCTTACTTCTTATATACAAAAAACGGTGTCATGGTGGCTTCTTTTTGATTGGTTGGGAGATCCGCCAAAATGACACCATCGTTACCCAAAAACCATTGCAAATCTCCCAGAATGCGTCATAATAATCATGTGATACCACGAATATAAAGAAGTCCCCTTGTGTGCTTTAAGCTGTGGTTTCCCCTTATACTAAACTCGAACGTGACTTTCACAAAAGAAGCAACTTCTCACCCCTCTATCCAGTCTGGCGTCATGATTCTGAGTAACTTTTAAGTAAACAACTGGATTTTTGGTTCCTATGCATACAACTTATTAAATATTAACTTTCTTTACACATATATTTAGATAATTAATAAAAATTATTATAATTATTATTATTATTATTATTATTATTATTACGAGGCTAATTAACAGTCTCACTCTGCTCTGAAAGTATTTATTTTTGATTCGTATGTGTTAACATATTTTTTGAGTGGACTCTCTATATCGTATACAATGGCAAAACTGACCCACATTTAATATTTTTCACGGACAAGGGTTAGTTGAATCTTCATATATATGTGTGTACACAAAATAATCGTTATTAGAATACTGAGAAACCTAATATCGTTCATGAAATACTCTTCGTGACGTAAAAATTAATGGACGGAGCGCCATTAGTGGAGAAAGATTTATAGGCCCAATTTCTTTTGAGTCAACAAACAATGTCCATACATACATGAATACAATTTTGGCCCATTTTTTAGAGAAGTAACAGACAGGGAGCGTTATTTTGTCCTTTTTGCACAAACACTGCAACAACTCATACAGACAATCTTTCGATGAGAACAATTGCGTGTTTCAGGGCAGAAATATTATTAGAGATTTATAGGGCCGCCGGTTCCCCGATATAATCCTCTGCGATTTCTATCTCTGGGATAACTTAATGTATAAAGTGTACAAGACAAACCCACACACCCTGCAAGATTAAAAGAAAATATTCGCCAGGAAGTTGCTATCATTTCTCAACGCGAACTATGGCGAGGGATGAATAGTTTCCTAAAGAGGTACCAAAAAAGGTATGGACAACGTCGGTGTCCAGTTCAGCAACTCCTTTAATAACATTGGTAATTAAAACCTTCGAAACAAGTTTTAAAAATGTGATGTCTTACACCCACATGACTTTCTCTAGCTGCTCTACAAAACTCCTACAAAAGTTTATTCTTCTTTGTACACAATGCTAATCAAAATAAATGTTCGCAGAATGTTATTACTTTAAAAGATATCGTTATGTGATTCTCATTGCAAGGCACTTCTTTATTTGGCCAGGAGTAGAACAAAACAAAAACAGACACTTCTTGTGTGAGAAAGGTTTAAGTACTTCACAATTGAAACCAATAACAAGGAATATTTCGAAAACGGTTACCTCCACAACAAAAACGCAAATGACAAAAATTGTGTGTTTTGCCAAGAGGTACATTTTTTCTATATCTTACGGTTTAGCAGTAAAGCAAAGGTCAGCAAAATTCATCCAGAATGAAGAGCTCTTCAGAGCATATTCCCAAAACATTCCAGATATACATTTTATTTCGGACATAAATAATTTTAATCAAAATCGATAGAACCATTTGTAAGAAAATCAAAATTTTCGAATTTTTACAATGTAAAGGGTAGTTTGTGGTGGGGGGATTTTTTCAAAATCTTCGTGTTGCATCCTTGGAAGATACTAAACCTAAATACCAAGTTTGGTATTTAACGGTCTTTTTGTTTTGGGGCTATGCTGTCCACAGACACACACACGGACATTTATTTTAAAATGCTTTTTTCGGACTCAGGGGACCCCAAGACATATATTTCCGGTGAAATCTCGGTATCGAATTTTTGGGTGCATTTCAATACCTTCTCTATCACTATGTATCTACATTGTACATATGGGGCTAGAGAAAGTAAAAAAGCTAATTGGTTTCATCCGCGCTTTCTATGATAGCGGCAGACGGCAACGAGCGCCGAGGGCGCGGGCAGACAAAGCATCGCGCAGCCGGTTCCAATGTTTTTGAACGTCCCGGTAGATGTGCAAATAGAAGCCTTCTCATCCTTGAAATTGGTAACTGAGGTAATCTAGATATTTTTATCTTACCAAATTCAATGTCATCAAACGACTACATTACTCATTTCATGTTTTGACAACGTTATAAAATAGTGTATAATGTGTCCAAATGTAAGAGTGAGTGCTTTTAAATACACATACCTGCTGTCGATGCTCATCCTGGTAACTGAGAAACAACAAATAATATGAATAATATACGTGAAGCGCAGCGAACAAAATACAAAGTACCTTATTTATACCAACAGAAATCTGAATTGTTCCATCCATTTGACTTTCTTTACCAATTCTTACAAAAGATTATTATTCTATTTACTTCATGCTAATCGAAATAACCATTAGCAGCAATGTTTTAATTTCTTACTTCCTTCTGGGTAATAGAGAAAAAAAAATCATAATTCCTTTCTCGAATCAAATTTAATACACATTTATTAATTAATAATATTCGTCTAAGGTTTAAATCTTCTTTTACAGGTTCCGTTAAGTAAACGATTAAATTATTAAACAATTTTTAATGATTTCAAGACATAATCTTAAATAAATTTATTGTAAGTACCCTAAACTAAAGCAGTAGTCAAATCGTTTGAGAGCTGGTCGCTATGTAATAAATTTGAAATTGTGTGATATAAAGGTGTGATTTGACGAAATCGACGTTTTTATGCAGTAAGATTTGTCTATTTTGTTCGGTTTACCAGTTATGCAAAAGTCATCCAGAGTACAGAGGGCTTCAGAGGCTATTTTCAGAAAAACCTTGTGTTGCATCCTAGAAAGATGCATAATTGAAATCTTATTTTTACTATTTAACCGAATTTTTGCTTTGGAGTTATGGTGTTCACACATATCTACACGGATATATATTCTCAAGTACAGTTACTCTAAAAAAGCTTTGTTTATTCAGGGTCCTCAAAAATTCCGATCAAATATCAATGGAATTTTTGGATAGAATACAACGTGGCAGAGAACATTATTACTACTGTCTTCCTGTATATGCCTGTCACATATACCTCAACCGGTCCAATCCACATGGCCGCTCTCGTTAAAGCGCTTTGCACAGGGGATCGTGGGTTTGAGTCCCGCTTTGGGCATGGGTGTTTATATGTTTGTAAAATGTGTGTGTGTGTGTGTGTTGGAAGAAAACAGCCTAAAACGGTAATCACAACAGAAAATAAAGTAAATATTAGGAAAATGAGAAAGAAGTGTATACAGCGCCAGAGTCCCGAACAGACTCCGGAACTGTATTCTATATAGGTATATATAAAATAAACCAAAACAGAAACAGTGAATGACAGAGAGTATGAACGATTATGTCATGCATTATACAAAAGAGAGATCTTTACATACTTTTAAAGATAAGGAATATACCACACTTGCAATTGTTTTTATAAATGGACGCTCCTTATTCAGTGTAGTTCTAAGTATTTCAATTTATTTTGGTGGTGAAAGCCCGTAATTTCAATTGAGATGCTTCAGACTTGAAGCGCTTTTATGTGCCATAAATCTACAACACGATATCACCCCTTCGAAGGAAACCATACTATTGGATTTTAGAGCCAAAAATAAATCCATCGTCTTCCAACAGGTATTAACCCGCGACCTTGGGAACCAGAGATTAACATGGTAATCTTTGACAAAATGCAGAGATCCACTTTCACCATGCAGCTTATACCAGGAACCATGGCATCGAATCATAGAGGGGGAGGTTCTACTTATTAAACACATTTCCAGAGGATATAGATAATCACCGCTAGTTTTGTAATTTGTTATGGATATTTTACAATTATGAACATATTTCATTGCGTTTTAATTTTTTTGTCAACCAATGTCTCTAATAAGCTTGTTGATAAAATAGAGCTACTATGTGATTTAAAGCAGTGATATCCGAATGCAAAAAATAGAAAATTATTTAATAACTTTTACAGTTTATACCTTCGTGAAACACATATAATTTACGAATTTGAAATTGAGTTTTATTTATACACGCCCTTTAACTGCTGCAGTTCTTAGCATCCCATTCTATATTGAGCGTAAAAGACCGCTCAATTTTGCTTAGATGATCTTTATTAGGCTTGAGGTTATTTTACGTGCTGATAATTTATGACACGGGACCACCGTTTTATTTTCCTTCCGAACGAAGCCATGCTAAGGATTTTTACGCCTGAAATAATCCATAGCCCTCCACCATCTTTGAACTCTCAAGTCTGGGCTCCAAATGCTAGTATATTTCCCCTAGGGTACGGAGGAGGACTATATATATATATATATATAGTGTTTCGAAACGACACCAAACGAAGATGTGGACCTTGTTGGTCATACCGTACGTGAATATAATGTTCAGCTCTAAATTCGGCACATACAAAAACTGTCATAAAATCACCATGGAATAGGCAGTTGAACATAACCAAATAGCATGTGCCTGGCCTACTCCAAGAGAGATGACCGTTGGTAGCGAAGGTCTCAGTCGCGGGGTGTAGACATAGTCTGATAGACACACCGGCGCGGACCAGATCGCCTTAGTAATGGGAAACGTAGAATGTTTATGTGTTTCGTATAACACGTTCTGCGGTTATTTACTTGGCGTATGACAACCGTTGTTCCTTCGCTGCCTAATCTCAAATATGTGCGATTTTTAAACACACACAAAACTTTTAATAGAAAAGTTTGAAAATTGCAACATCAAGTTTCGGAAAAGTCGGAGTGTAAGCTAATCGACTGCCATCCTCGTTTGGTGTCGTTTTGAAACAGCCTGTGTGTATGTATATATACGAGTGTATATTGTGTGTTTTCTGCATACTGACTACTAAAATAACAATAATTGTATTTGTTGTGTTATTTTATCTTCAGTCAAAAGCTTGATGCGTTAATAAAGCTATGCTAAAAGTTATCGATATTTATTTCACTCGCTACAAAAAATCTGATGTGTTCAATTTACACGACTTCCTCTCTCTGTTTTGCAAACTATAACTACAAAATATTATTATTATTATTACTATTAGTATTAGATATTATTATTATACACGGTGCTAATCGAGATAAACATTAGCAGAACTGGTCTTATTTATTGCTTCCTTGTAAGTAGAAAGGAAATGAGGGAACACACTAGGCTAAGGAAATAGTTAGCCCCTTTAAAAGCAGGTTGCTATGTGAAACAATTAAAATTCATTCTTTTTGGATGGCTAGAAGTCAAAAAAACGAAAGGCACAAGAAACGAGTCAGGGCTTCCGTTTGAGAAAATGTAGATCCCATTGAAATACATAACTTATGTTATATGCGTTTTACTTTCTCTTGCCCGTATGTACATCAAAATTCATAGTACGTAGAGAAGGTATTGTATTCCACCCAAACATTTTAAGCGAAGATTATATGCTTTGGTGTCCCCAGGGAACAACAAAAAAGCATTTTTAGAAAATGGTATATGTGTGTATGTGTGTTTGTTTGTGTGTGTGTATGTGTGTGTGTGTGTGTGTGGTATTTAAGTTAAGTATCTCCCAAGGATGCGACATGAAGATATTTAAGAAAATCCCCTCATACCCAAACTACCCCTTATGTTGAAAAAATGTAAAATTTTTGATTTTCTCAATAATAGCTCCTACCATTTTTGCTTTCTCTACATGTACTATGTACATAGTGTATAGGGAAGGTATTACACTCCACCCAAAAATTCAATACCGAGATTTTACCGGAAATACATGTTTTAGGGTCCCCTGTAACAAACAAAACGCATTTTTAGAAAAAGGTTCGTGTGCGCGTGTGTGTGTTCGTGTGTCCGTGTGTCTGTGAACACGATAAAGTCCATAAAATGCCATACTTGGTATGTAAGTTTAGTATCTTCCAGGGATGCGGCACAATGATTTTGAGAAAAATCCCCCACGACAAGCTACCCTTTGCATGGAACGATTTTCGAAATTTTTGAGTTTCTTAAAAATGGCTCTGACGAGTTTGATTAAAATATCATATATTAAAGATATTTACCTGACAAGTAAAATGTATATCTTGAATTTTTGGGAATAGCCTCTGAAGTTTACTTTATTGTGGATGACTTTTACGGAATTTTGCAAACTGCTAAACCGTAAGTGGTGGATTTATGTTAAATGCATTTTTTTTCGCAGAGTTGGTCGTTTTTGAGCTATTCATTGTTTTTGGTTTCCCCTTTAAGATCTTACACAGGAATTATTCAACTCCTGTCCATACAAACAAAGGAACCTCATTCTCATAGAAACCACTTTTGACTATGACCTTAACCTTGATACTCCCTTATTTCGCTTCTACTTAGAAGGAAGCAAGTAATAACGCTATTTCTGCTAATTTTTTCTCGGTTAGCTTGAAGTAAGCAGAAGCAAAAGCTTTTTAACAATAATTTGTTGCAAATATGTAGGGAAAGTCATGTGAATAGAACACATCAGATTTTTATTATAATATCGTATAGCAAAGATATTTACATGACAAATATAATATATCTTGAATTTTCTGGGAATAGCTTCTTAAGACCTTTTTATTGAGGATGAGTATTGCAAAAATTTGTAGAACGATAACACCGTAAGAGATAAACACAGAATTGATAACATATACGTTTTTCTGTAAAGTCGACCGTTTCCGAAGCCTTTCTTGTTTGGTTTTAAGTTACCCAATTTTTACTTTCTCTATACGTACTATGTATATAATGTAAAGAGAAGTATTGCACTCCACCAAAAAAATCGATACCGAGATTTTACCGGAAATATATGTTTTAGGGTCCCTTTTATCTAAAAAAAGCATTTTCACAAAAAGATCCGTGTGTCCGTGTCTCCGTGTGTCCGTATGTCTGTGAACACGATAACTCAAAAGTCGGTAAAATACCAAACTCTGTATTTAAGTTTAGTATCTTCCAGGGATGTGACAGGAAGATTTTGAGAAAAATCTCCCCACAGCAAACTACCCATTACATAAAACATTTTTCGAAAATTTTGAATTTCTCAAAAATGGCTCTAACGATTTTGATTAAAATATGTATGAAAGACATTTATCTGACAAATAAAATGTATATCTTGAATTTTCGGGAATAGGCTCTGAAGACTATTTTATTCTGGACAAATTTTACGGACTTTTAAATAACTGCTAAAGCGTAAGAGATGGACAAAAACTTACTACACAAAAAATAAAGAGCACGTTAAAACACACAATTTATATTGTATACATTTTTTTCGTGGAGTTCATCGTTTTTGAGACATTCCTTGTTTTTGGTTTCTGCTATGAAATATTTTTCTCATACAGGAATTTGCCAACTGCTGTCCATACAAGCAAAGGAACTTCAGTGACATAGCAACCAGCGTTTGACTATCACTTCAACTTATGGTACTCCCTTATTTCGCTTCTACTTACAAGGGAGCAAGTAATAAAACTATTTCTTTTAAGTTTTTTCTGATTAGCATGACGTAAATAGAAGTATAAGCTTTTTAAAACTAATATGTTGCAGGCATGTAGTGAAAGTCATGTGAATGGTACACAACAGATTTTTCTGATACGGGACCAAACATGCTTACCGAACTTCAATTGTTTCACGTAACGATGAGCTTTTAAAGGATATGACTTTCGATTTGGTCTAATATATTCGCTTAATACCTCTCTATTAATAAGGAAACACGTAAGTTTATTTGGATCAGCATGACGTAGATAGAAGAATAACCTTTTCTAAGAATAGTTCGTAAGTGGAACAACAAGAGAAAGCTATGTGAATGGAACACATAAGACTTGTTTAGTAGGTGGACCGTTTCAGAGATATTTCTGATAACCTGATTTCAACTTTAAAATACTTATACTTTTCTCATATTGGATTTGTAAACTTCTGCACATAGAAACAAAGGAATTTGGTACACAGAAATTAGCTTTTAAAATATTTGACTATCGCTCTTATTTACTTACTGCTAATTTTATCTCAAATAGCATAAAGAGTAATAGAAGAGTAACCCCTTTAACAATAAGTTGTTACAGAGGTGTGGAGAAAGTCATGTGAATGGGACACATTCAGATTTTTATTTATAATATGGAACTTTTGGTTTATATTTTACTTTCTCTAAACGCACTCTGTACGTAGTGTATAGAGAAGGTATTGCACTGCACCCAAAAATTCGATACCGATATTTCACAGGAAATATACGTTTTAGGGTACCCAGTATTAAAAAAAATCATTTTCAGAAAAAGTTCCGTGTGTGTCCGTGTGTCTGTGAACGATAACTCAAAAACTAAAAGTCGGTAAAATACCAAACTTTGTATTTCAGTTTACTATCTTCCAGGGACGCGACACGAAGATTTTGCGAAAAATTCCCCACCCCGAAATTTTGGATTTTTTTAAAAATATCTGTAACGGTTTTGACTAAAATAGCGTATATTAAATACAGTTACCTAACAAATAGAATGTATATCTTGAACTTTCTGGTAATAGCCTCTGAAGACTACTTTATTATGAATGAACTGCTAATAACTGCTAAACGGTAAGAGATGGACAAAAACTTACCATACAAAAAATGTAGAGCACGTTAAAGCTCACAATTTATGTTGTATACATATTTTTCGTGGAGTTGATCGTTTTTGTGGTATTCCTTGTTTTTGGTTTCACCTTTAAAAACATACTTTTCTCATACAGGAATTTGTCAACTCCTGTCTATACAAACAAAGGAACATCAGTCGCATAGCAGCCAGCTTTTGACTATCACTTTAATCTATGGTACTCCCTTATTTCGCTTACACCTACAAGGAAGCAAGAAATAAGACTATTTGTGCTAATTTTTTCTCGATTAATATGAAGTAAATAGAGGCATAAGCTTTTTAACAATAATTTGTTGCAGAGATGTAGAGAAAGTCATGTGAATGAAACACATCAGATTTTTTATCTCGTCGTTTGTTGTTGAGCTGAGCATCAACAACAAACTTTGTTTACTACACGCTCCAATGCAACATTCTGTGAATGTTGTACCATTATTAGTTTTCTGCCTTCTTGCTCACAGGCATCTGTGTGGGAGTTATGGTACACAAGTGTGTAGGCCAATAGAAGCTGTGTTGGTGGAATACTCGTGCATCTTGCACTGTGCTCTTTCATAAATTGAGTTATTTTGATATTTTGGATATTTCATGATAGGTAATTTTCAGCAGTAACAAAGAAGCAGATTCTACTTAGTAAACATGCTTTATATTTTAACTTCGCTATCAGTGTAACATTATTACTTTCTCTACACATACTATGTATAAAGTGTATAGAGAAATTATTGTAATGCACACAAAAATGCGATACCCAAATTTCACCAGAAATGCATATTTTGAGACCTATGAACCCAGAAAAAGCATTTTTAGGAAACTGTCCGCGTGTGTCTGTCTGTCCGAGTGTGTATGTGTGTATGTGTCTTTGGGCAGCATAACTAAAAAGTGAAAAGACCATTAAAAACCAAACTTGGTATTTAGGTTTGGTATCTTCCAAGGATGCGACACGAAGATTTTCAATAAGATCCCCCAACCTCAACTACCCATTACATGGAACTTTTTTCCAAAATTTTCGATTTTCTCAAAAATGGCTTTAACGGTTTTTATTGAACTGTCAAATATTAAAGATATTTACACGATTTATTCTGGATAAATTTTACGGAATTTGGCATAACTGCTAAAGCATAAAATATGGAAAACACAGAGCACATTAAAACACACAATTTATATCTATTGCATTTTTTCGTGATCGTTTTTAAGATATTCCTTGATTTTATTTTCAGATTTGTAAAGTTATTCTCATACAGGAATTTGTCAACTCCTGTCCATACTAACAAAGGAACTGCAGTCACATAGCAACCAACTTTTGACTGTCACTTTAACCTATGGTTCTCCCTTATTTTGGTTTTACTTATAAGGAAGCAAGCTATTTCTGCTAATTTTTTCTCAAGAAGCATAAGCTTTTTACAGTAATTTATTGCAGAGATGTAAAGAAAGTCATGTGAATGGAACACATCAGATTTTTATTCTTTATACTCCTACCACTTTGTCATGTTATGTTGACACTTAACATAACCTAGACTTGTACTAGACCGATGATGTGGAACGTCATGTTAAAATAGCATGTTTGGTGTTCGATTAATTTATTAAATCATTAACTCAAAACTTGCAGTAAATGTCTCATAATTTTGATTATAATTTATTACAACAGTTTTAATTCACCTTCTTAAATCAGATGCCATAATAAACAGTCATCGAAATTTCAATACATATAAGGACATAGATATAACTATTCTGCTTAGAGGTGGCTTATTATTAAATTATTCCATTTCATTTCTTTACAAATTCACTTTTAAACATTAGATGAGATTAAAACACTTGTGTTATGCACTTATTCCGCATCAAAACACATTAAAAGGGTCTCTACTCTTGAATTTAAACTAGGAATTTCCATCACCATTTAAATTTGGGAAATGTATAAATAGATATTATCAGAGGAATTGCGTTTTAAGGGAATTTACAATTTTACTTCCACCACTACGGTCGGGAAAGTATTTTTTTCACCAAAAATTCAATGTAAATGTCTCACCAAAATTATATTGATGCTTTGACGCACTCTGAAAGAACAATATTAGAAAGAAAGCTGGTATGTGCATGTGTAATCACTCCCTGGTGTGTACCCCAATGAATATTATGAAATTCGTCAACCTATCAGCATTATGTAAGCTAGACACTATGTCGTGTAAGATGTTCTTCTAAAACACAATTTAAATTTACTAACGAATACTTGTTATACAGGAAGGTGGAATAACAAACTCTTTAAAAACACGATTTTATCAAAAATAAAACTATTCAATCCCGTTTAGTTAAGCCTGATTGTTTCTAAGAGAAATTTAAGGTGTTGAAGCTTCTTACCTTTAGTTTATTTGTTGCAACAATGGCACAGAAAAGAATGCTTTGTTTTCAATTGAGAGCACATTTTAAATTAACATTTTACGAAAAATACAACCCCCATTTAGGCTATACAAGGTTACATTTAAAACCATCAAAGTAAGTTAATAAATATTTTAAATACAAACACAGAGGAATATATTTCTTGTTTTATTGCAAAGGCTCTGGGTTTTAATTTCCCTTCGACTATCCTCAAAGCAGCTGTTGCAACTTTGCTTCGCTTCTTGCTCTTTTTATTTGCTACACGGATACAGCGTACCACTTTGATTAAAGGTCACTGATAATCACTTATATTCCCGTCGTTCCCTCTACGACTCTCATTTTTCCGTTACCACGCGACATGTTGACGGTTCTGTTGCGTTGTGAAAGTGAATATTTAAATGGTTACCTTAATACAGAATTTGAAAATATTCTTAAAATTCTTCCAAAACTAATATTTAATCGCTTAATTCTGTTAAAGATTTCCTCTCATAACATTCTTGAATATATAACCAGTTATTTTGCTACGATATTTAAGCTTGTTTCAATTTTATAAGTTAAACCGGTTTCTTTTTAAAATGCTGATGTTTCCAAAAAAAGGCTTTATATTTTCAAGTGAAATTGGCATATGTGCTGTCTTGTCGTCTTCTTATATTTGGAGTTTATTATACTTCCGAAATGATATAAAGCTTTTGTAGTCGCTGTGTATTCATTAGAGCAGCATCTACAGAACAATCAACTTTTACTTTTTCTATTACGCGTAGTATTCTACAAAAGTATTCCATTCTGAGATTTCACCGGAAATACATATCTGAGGACCCATGAACCCGAAAACAGCAGTTTTAGAAAGAAAAAAAAACGTTAGTATGTGTCGACAGCATAACTCAGCTAAGAGTCACTTAAATACCAAACTTGGTATTAAAGTTTACTATCTTTCAAGGATGCGAAATTAAGATTTTCAGGAAAATCCTCCATCCCAACTACTCTTTACATGAAACATTTTTCAAACTTTCAGTTATATAAAACACGGTTTTCATGATTTTGATTAAAATGCCGCACATTAAATATACTTACAAGGAAAATATTATATATATATATGTGTATATATATATATATATATATATATATATATATATCCTGAATTTATTGTGAAAAATGTAGCTCTTGTTAAAACACACAATTTATATAATATACATTATTGAAATGTTCCCTGTTATTGGTTCCAATTTAAAACACTTCCGTTTCAGCTCTATTTTGTTTTACTGTTGTCCATGGAAAAATAATGGAACTTCAATGACAATTGCATAGCGACAGGTTTTAAAAAATTGAACCGTCACTTTAACCCTTGTGTATTCTCTTATTTCGCTAAATAAACAAAGAAATAAGACTATTTCTGATAATGCTTATATTTATTAGCAGAAAGTATATAAAAGAAAATTCTTTCGTAGGAATAGTATGTTTGCAGAACAGATAGAGAAAGTCTTGTGAATGGAACACACCAGATTTTTAGATAAAATCATCTGATATATATGCAATGCTGACTGTATAAGAAGATTGTCTGTCATATGATTGTATGAAACAATTTCAAATAACTTTCCTAGCTCTTCCATAAGAGCACAGCAACATATTTCAGACTGTCTCCATGGTAGAGTGGTCAGGAAACTGACTTTCACCCGGAGGTTTCAGGTTCAATTCCAGGCTGGAGTGCGGAATGTTCCTTTAACCAAATTATTCCTTGTCCTTCATAGAATCTGTAAATATGCGTGTGAGAGTGGATGGATTAGTGTGTGTTGAAATATTAAAAGCCCAACGTTAAAGCAGCTACTGTCTACGAGCTGCTTTAAAAGCAAACACCTCGATGTGACTTCGGGTGTTAAAGAGGGCTATATAAATTATACAACAAAACAAACAAATGCTTCTTATCCAGCATGATTGTAACAATATAGCTAATCTTCTCCCTTCTTTTACTGGTAAAAACATGCGGAACAAGCATACTGCAAATCAATTGTAACAGGAAATATCTAGAAGAATAGAAATTCATTATGCATAATATATTTGTATATACGGTAATAATACGAACTCAAGTAACTAATTATTTTAATTCCTTTGGTTTATTGCTAAACGTTGCTCTTTGATTCCCATTTTTGGACACGGGACAAATGCGAAATATTTAGAGATCATGGCTTGCCCCTGAGGATGACAGAGCTCCTTAAATATACTAACCGGTATTGAAAGTGTGTCGCGACTAATGCAGGATTTACCCATAATAACTGGGCAGAGTTAAACCGTCTATATGCAGAACATCAAATGCCTGAAATCATTCAAACCTTCAGTCTGAAACATGTGTGCAACTCAGAACCCCAAGGAAATCACTGAAAATATCAACGAAATGCTTTCTTATGCGTGAAAATGCAGCAAAACTTCGTCACCAGATTAGAGTTTGTAAATGCACTTAAATTACATTTCTATCAATGGGAAATATTAGGACATATCTTTTGTTTCAACATTAAAAGGAAAAGGCAAAAAATATTTTAACCATATCTGTAGCAAGTTATATATCATAATAATTAGTAATAAAGTAATTCTAAGTCTGCAAAAGCGGATAAATACTTTTTATACGAGCCACTCGACGACGAACTCGTTCAGGGCCACAGTTGGACTCGAAATTGGATTACATGTATCCTATTTACCTAAAATATAAACATCGATCCTTAGATTAGAAAACATGAAGTGACCAAACCCGCCTCCAAATAGGGTTTAGTGATACGGTTTTTAAAATCAATGTTATATTCTGCCAATGTCCACAGCTTGTTGGATAACATTTGTTGACCATAACTTTATTAATTACCTGGAAGTTGTTGGCGCTAGATATATAATCATATATTCTGGTGTACCTACAGAAAAGATGACGATATTGCAATATGTAATTTTGAATTTTTCGTTTTTTTTTTATGTAGAACACCTTAAAAAATCTGATGTTCCTTTCACATGATTTTCTCTACATCTCTGCAACAAATTATCCTTAAAAACTTTATACTTTAATTTACTTCATGCTAATCGAGTAAAAATTAGCAGGGATAGTCTTATTATTTCCTTGGAAGCAGAAGCGAAATAAGGGAATAACATAGGTTAAAGTGATAGTCAAAAGCTGGTTGCTATGTGACTGTAGTTACTTGTATGAGTGACTGTATGAGAAAAGCGTAACTTTTTAAAGATGATACCAAAAATAAGGAATACCTCAAAAATGATGAACTCCACGAAAAAATAAAGTATATAATATAAATTGTGTTTTAGCGTGCTCTACATGTTTTGTGTGGTAAGCTTTTGTCCAACTCTTACGGTTTAGCAGTTACGCAAAATTTCATAAAATTCATCCAGAACAAAGTAGTCATCAGAGAATATTCCCAGAAAATTCAAGTCATACATTTTATATGTCAGGTAAATATCTTTTGATATACGACATCTTAATCAAAATCGTTAGAGCCATTATTGAGAAAATCAAAATTTTCGAAAAAAAGTTCCATGTAAAGGGTAGTTTAGGGTCGGGGCATTTTTCTCAAAATCTTCGTGTCGCATCCCTGGAAGATACTAAACTTCAATACCAAGTTTAGTATTTTGCCGACTTTTCGTTTTTGAGTTATCGAGTTTACAAACGCACGTACACAGGGAACTTTTTCTGAAAATGCTTTTTTTTTTATACAGGGGACCCTAAAACATATATTTCCGGTGAAATCTCGACATCGAATTTTTGGGTGTAATGCAATACCTTCTCTATACACTATGTACATAGTACGTGTAGAGAAAGTAAAATTCCGCAAGTCTAGTTTGATTTTAATTAATGACAACCTCATTGAACCTGACCGCTGACGTCTGTGGAGCGAAAAGCTCGATTAACCTCATACTTTTCTCCACAACTTGGAGCTTCTTAAGAGGCTTAAAACTGACGCCCTCGAGCTGAGAGAAGGAAGGAATGAGTTCGCCAACTTGGAAAATAGAGTAAAGAAGGCTTATATGAAGGGGTAAGAAAACCTCAGGCGTGATCCTAAAAAGGAAAGGAAAGAAAAAGGAATATCTCAACTCTCACCATTCGTTTCCACTTCTCACACTCTCTAGAGCTCTCTACATTGCTTTAAACTAGGCTCATGCTGACTGTCGTTGAGCCACTTTTTTACTTTCTCTATAAGCACCATGTATATAGTGTATAGAGAAGGTATTGCACTCCACCCAAAAAGTCGATATCGAGATTTCACCGAAAATATATGTTTTAGGGTCCCCAATATCCCAAAAAAAGCATTTTCACAAAAAGGTCCGTGTGTGTGTGTGTCCGTGTGTCAGTGTATCCATGTGTCTGTGAACACGATAACTCAAAAACGAAAAGTCGGTAAAATACCAGGGATGCGACACGAAGATTTTGAGAAAATCCCCCCACTCCAATTACCCTTTACATGGAACTTTTTTCGAAAATTTTGATTTTCTCAAAAATGGCTCTAACGATTTTGATTAAAATTTTGTACATTAAACATATTTATCTGACAAATAAAATGTATATCTTGAATTTTCTAGGAGTAGCCTCTGAAGAGCAGTTTATTCTGGATGCATTTTACGGAATTTTGAATAACTGCTAAACCGTAAGAGATGGGCAAAAGCTTACCACACAAAAAATGTAAAGCACGTCAAAACACACAGTTTATGTTATATAAGTTTTTTCGTGGAGTTCGTCGTTTTTGAGACATTCCTTGTTTTTGGTTTCTGCTATGAAAAACTTACTTTTCTCATACAGGAATTTGTCAACTGCTGTCCATACAAAAAAAAAAAAAAAAAAAAAAAGGAACTTCAGTGACATAGCAACCAGCTTTTGACTATCACTTTAACCTATGGTACTCCCTTATTTCACTTCTACTTACAAGTAAGCAAGTAATAAGACTATTTCTGCTATTTTTTTCCGACTAGAATGAAGTAAATAGAAGTATAAGCTTTTTAAGAATAAATTGTTGCAGAGATATAAAGAAAGTCATCATCAGATTTTTATAAGGGTTATATCGAGCACACACTTTCTGATTACGTAAAACTATTCTTTGGATTATCATAGTCTCAAGCTCACTAAATGGATATTTTATTCCTTTTGTTGTACTTTTAAAAATACAACTGTGTCCACTATTTAATTGATCTTTATATTACAAATTTGACTAACAAAATTTTAAACATAAATGTTATTAGGAATTTAACCATTACTAGGCATTGGCTGAAAACAGTATAGATGTAGTTGTACACTAAATAACTGCTGGGAGCAGGAGCTGTTAGTCGTTTTTTACTTTCTCTACACTATTACTTTCTATGTACATATAGTATAGAAAAAATATTGCATTTCACCCAAAATTCAATATGGGGAATACACCTCAAAATTTATACTTTAAGATTCCTAAGTCCAAAAGAGCATTCTAGAATAAACTCCTTATTTGTATGTTTGTGTGGACAGCTCAGCTCACAACAAATATACTGTTAAATACCAAACTTGATATTTAACTTAAATATGTTTCAGGGATGCAAAGAGCCGCGCGGTGGCCCAGTGGTTAGACCACTCGCCTCTTACCAAGAGCCCGGTTTCGTTTCTAGGTCAGAGTATGTGGATTTTTTATGGTAGAGGCGGGTTTTCTCTGAGTTCGACGATTTCCCCAGCCATCGCATTCCGCCGGTGCTCTATCTCCATTCCAAGTATCTTCAGTGTCATCGCCTGCGGTGGCGTATGTACTAAAAGCGGGCGCTGAATACTGTTTAAGGAAAATACGAAGAAAATCCTTTACGTAGAGTTTTTTTGAAAAGTTTGCTTTTCCTAAAGAAGGGCTATAAGGATACCGTATGTTAAAGATATTTATATAACAAATGAAATGTACATCTTGAACTTTGTGAGAATAGCTCCTAGTAAACTGTAAGAGAGAACAAAAGCTTATTACACAAAAAATGTAGATCTCGTTAAAACACACAATTTATGTCTTATGTGGATCGTTTCCGAGACATTCTTTGTCATTGGTTTCAATTTTAAACTACGTAACCTTTCTCAAACGGGAAATAACCTTTCGTTTCATCTCATTTTTATTTTACTGTTGGGCGTGCAAAGCGAACTGAATTTCATTTGTTTATATACAAACCAGCTTTTAAAGGACGAAACTATCATTTGAGAATGTAAATTTTCCCTTCTACTTATAAGGAAGGTATTAATAATATTAATTCTGCTTATATTTATCTTTATTAGCATGATATAAATAAAATAATAACCTTTTGAATAACAGGTTTGTTCGCAAACAGCTAGAGGACATCATGTGAATTGAACACATTAGATTTTTTCCTTTTCACTTATAATGAAGCAAGTAATAACACCATTTCTGCTAATGTTTATGTTGCAGATAGAAGAATAAGCTTTACAACAATAATTTGTCACATAGACGTAGAGAAAGTCATATGAACGGAACACATCAGTTTTTTTCTAGTTTAACGTTCTTTAACTTTGCAGGCCATATCGATCGACGAATGAATGAAATCGGTGAAATGACGCTCAACTCGATGAGTATGGAATTTAAGTGGTCAGCACCTCGAAACCCCCGGCCGGTTAATTCGGTCCTCATGACCTGGAGCCGCTACTTCTCCATCAAGTAGCTCACCAATTGGCCCCCCCTCCCAGGGACCTCACGAGGCTGAGTACACCCAGGATCAAGTCTCCCAGCGGGGGAAATATCCCTCGCCGGTACTGGGAATCTGCCGCTTGGTGAGCAACCGCTCTATTACCGCGCTAAGGAGACGACCACAATGTGTACTGTCTGTTGATAAAATTAGTGGAATTACGATTCGAAGACTACATTTTAAAAAAAATTAAATGTTTCAATTAAAACAAATCTTACCGCACACCAAAGGGACGAGTTTCGAAAACAGCGGGGGACACCTCGGCATCTGCGATCCGGTGCAGATCTATTGCCGCCTACCACCCTCTTCCTTTTTTTTTTGTAGTATTTAGCATGTGCTTTTGTTACTTGGGGAACCGCAGGCGATGACACTGGTGACATATGAAATGAAGATGGAGCACCGGTGGAATACGATGGCGGAAAAAATCCGCCTCTGCGTCGCTTTGTCAACTACAAATCTCACATGCGGTCGCCGTTCCTCCGGGGGGAAGGATGAGGAGGGGAAACCACAGGCCAGCACACAGGAAATGACGGAGCTAAGCGCAGAGACGCACGGAAGTCCCTAACAGTCACTAGATGGCAGCCCTGGCGCGCCAAGGAGGCTATACAGCGCCGGGAGGCCGAAAGGATGCCTCTACAACAGCACCTAGCCTCAACCAGCACAACTAGCGGGATGAGAGTTTAACATGCAGAGCCTTGACCTGAAAGATGAGGAAAGGAAATGAAATGAAGTAACCGTGATAACTATATAGCATCCCAGACGAAACGCTTAGCCACCTGGTTTGAAGTTATTAATCATGGACCTTCCCATTCATATATTCAGTTAATATGTAGCTCAAATGTGTCAAGTGAAAATACTACATACTTGCTTGAAGCTTAGAACTCATACTATATTAATATGAAAATCTGATGTGTTCCATTCACACGACTTTCTCTACTTCTCTGCAACAAATCATTGCTAAAAAGTTATTCTTCCATTTACTTCATGCTAGTCGAGAAAAAAATTAGCAGATACATTCTATTACTTGCTTCCTTGTAAGTAGAAGCAAAATAAGAGAGTACCATAGGTTAAAGTGATAGAAAAAGCTGATCACTATGTCACTGAAGTTCCTTTGTTTGTATGGACAAGAACTGAAAAATTCCCGTATGAGAAAAATATGTTTTTTACAGCTAAAACCAGAAAACAAGGAATATCTCAAAAGCAATCAAATCCATGAAAAAAAATTTATATAACATAATTAGTGTGTTTTAACGTGCTCTTCATATGTTGTAAGGTAAATTTTTGTCCATCTCTTATAGTTTAGCAGTTATGCAAAATTCCGTGAAATTCACCCAGAATAAAGTAGTCTTCAGAGGCTATTCCTAGAAAGTTCAAGATATACATTCTATTTATTAGTTAAATATCTTTAATATACGATATTTTAATCAAAATCGATAGAGCCATTTTTAAGATAATAAACATTTCGAAAAAAGTTCCATGTAAAGGGTAGTTTGGTGTGGGGGAGATTTTTCTCAAAGTCTTCGTGTCACATCCCTAGAAGGTACTAACTAAACTTAAATACCAAGTTTGGTATTTTACCGACTTTTCTATTTTGAGTTATCGTGTTCACACACACACGGACCTTTTTCTGAAAATGCTTTTTTTGGTTACAGGGGCCCTAAAATATATATTTCCGGTGAAATCTCGGTATCGAATTTTTGGGTGGAGTGCAATACCTTATCTATACACTATGTACATAGTGCGTATAGAGAAAGTAAAAATCTGATGTGTTACATTCACAGGGCTTTCTCTAGCTGCTCTACAAACCTCCTACAAAAGAATATTCTTCTATGTACACAATGATAATCGAGATAACTATTAGCAGAATGTTCTTATTACTTAGTTCCTTATAATTAGAAGAGAATAAGGGAATGCGCTATGCTAAAGTGATTGTCAAATGTTTTAAAAGCTATCGTTATGCGCTTGTCATTGCAAATCACTTCTTTGCTTGGCCAGCAGTAGAAAAAAAGAAAAACGGACACTTCCTGTCTGAGAAAAGTTTAAGTAACCAATAAATAGGAATATCTCGTAAACGGTTACCTCTACAACAAAATCGTAAAGGTCATAAATTGTGTGTTTTGTCGTGATGTATATTTTTTGTGTAGTTAGTGTTTTTCTATCTCTTACGGTTCAACAGTTAAGCAAAATTCATCCAGAAAAAAGAGGTCTTCAGAGGCTATTCCCAAAAAATTCGATATATACAATTTATTTCGGACATAAATAGCTTTAATATACAGGATTTTAAACAAAATTGTTGGAGCCATTTATAAGAAAATCAAAATTTTCACTATGGGTAGTTTGTTGTGGGGTGATTTTTTTTTAAATCTTCGTGTTGCGTCCTTGGAAGAAACTAAACCTAAATACCAATTTTGGTATTTAACGGTATTTTCGTTTTGGGGCTGTGCTGTCCACACAGACACACACACACACGGACCTTTTTTTAAAAATACTTTTTTCGGACACAGGGGACCGAAAGCATATATTTCCAGTGAAATCTCTGTATCGAATTTTTGGGTGCATTACACTACCTTCTCTATACACTATGTGTATAGTACACATAGAGAAAGTAAAAAAGTAATATTTAAATTCTATGTTTGGTAAAATTCTACTAATGCAATATCTTTATACGGTCATGGTTTCTTCGTCGGCTCTGATTTTATAGCTTGTTTAATTTTGATATCACGCTCTTTACCATTATTAAAGGTATAATTATCTTCATATGGTAAACTAAACATACGTATTAGATGAGGAGTAGCAGCAAAGATTGTGAAGATGGTCTTTATCATGGAGAAGATGTAAACTGAATTTAACGTTTGTGAAATATAAGTTTGAACGTTTTTGAGGCAGTGTTATTGAAACTTATTCAACACATTGTCGTCAAATGATGTAAAGTTTATTGACATTATTAAGGTAACAAAATTGGGTATCAGAAAAGACATTTGGGAACTAGCAAGTAGTTTTAAAGGACTTCGAAATGTCCTCCTTTCTCTAAGAACTAGAATTTAATTTTTTTGTAGTCATTACTGGCAACAAAATGACCGTATATGCCAAGTTTCATCCAAATATGTATTATAATTCTATATATGTTAATTTATTCGAATAAATTAGCTAAACTCAAATGTTCTTCCACAGATGTTGAGCTAAATACACAATTTTTAAATGAAATTTCTTAATATATTTATAACAAATGATACGTTTGAAATTTTTCCTAAAGTGATGATATTTTTAAAAAGATTTTTATATGGCAAAGTGTAGAACATTGCAAAAATAATAGCCTAACTACGTAAATTAATTTTTGAAGCTAATTAACGACCAATATAAAAATTCCAATCATGCACTTCATTAAACACTTTCTGCACGGATTTTGGAAATATGTCCCGAGTTTTAGATATATTTTTGTTGGAGAAGATAGATTTTAATATGGGACAACAACAAAACATTAAACTTGAGAAAAATAACTACTTTGACATAGAGAGCCATCAACCAGAGAGAGACTTGAAAATGGCTTCCAAAACATGTATTACATCAGCTATAGGGGAATCAAATTTTGAAAATATATACTTTTGCATCAAAAACAGCAAGTTCGACTTATTTAAAAAAAAAAAAAAACATAAAAAAACAAAAAACAAAAACAAAAAAAAAAAACACTTCTGTGTCCCCTTAAATGAACCTATTTTAAACGCAGCATTCTAATAAAGCTTTAAGGTATTTCTGTAGTAAACAGTGTGACTACACATTGCTGGGCGTAGCACTGCACGTGTGTGAGCGCCTTGATTCCAAAGTCATAGCTCAATGTTGTAGTTTAGCCGTTGACTTCCTTTAATTAGCTACTGCATTATTAATCTGTGTGCTTGAACATGTGAGCATTCGGCGAGATCTTTACATCAATTGTCGCACCTGCGGTAGTTTGCACATGTAACAATAAACACTACGTCATCACCGGCCTAAAGGGAGATTACGTCCCCCGGCGAGTCAGTGTAGATGGGAAGTTTTTAGCGTCAGTCGCAGTGAACGTTCAAAGAAAATTGTATGACAGAATTTTTTAAAGCATTTAATAAAGCCGTTTATCTGTAAAGAGTTTTTTTTTTTTTTTTTATTATTTTAACCAGTTAGAATAAATATAGAGTTATTCCTTTGAGTAACAAAGAACAGTATCGTTACAGTGTTGCCTCTTTGTGCACTACTATGGTATCACAGGCGATGACACGGAATGAAGATTCAGCCACTACAGGTTGGAATGCGATGGTGCGGGGCGGTTTTGTCCACAAGACCTGCGGTCTCCTGAGATCGATCCGGGTCGCCTTGGTGAGACTATTGTTTCTGAACACACTTATAGAGCTCATGGTACACTGTGAAGTATATAACTAGTAACAGTGGAAAAGTAAATGTCTGACATGATAGAAGTATATGGTCACAACCACTATGGTTCGAGCTTAGTGGTGTAGCTGCTTAGGATATAAGCTACTCAAATTTGGCGTAATTGTTTATTTTCTTGGTTTGACGCCTCGTAAATTCTAAGTAGTGTTGAGTACTTTACAATCTTAAGGGGAGAAGAATCTAGAGTACTTAGTGAAGTGTTGTCGTGTATCGAGGAGGAGTCGTGGAGGCTACATCGTTCGGACTTGGCGGATCTGCAAGACGGAAAGATCATTCCAGAATGTAACTATATCCCCCGATGGGCGCTATCGCGTTAGTTCGATCGGACACAATCCTAATGACGTCTGTTTCCTGAATGTGGTGAGCCGACGCCTAACTTGAGCGTTGAATTCTGTGGAAACACGTGATCGAACCATGTTGTCTGACGCAACAATGTTCTAGAACTTTCCATGGAACTAACGTCATTCGAAAAATCCCATGTGGTAATGCTCAGGAAGTCTGGTATGCCCATACACATCCTGTCACGAATGCATCTTAGCAAAATCTCTTAAGTCAGAAAATATAATATATGAAACCAAAATAATTTAGAAATATGACAGGGCAATAATATACTTCAATAAAAATGGTCCTACTACGCATACATGCGACAATACTTATGGAAGACTCTCTACACTGTTGAAACCAAAATTTAACTGGCACAATTTGTATATTTGGAATATTTACTATCATTGGTTACATATGATTTAAAAACGAAAATGTGTGTAGTACTAGGATTACATGTGGACAGAGATTCAGACAGTGGGACAGAACACCGCACTATAACCCTTTAGAGCCATTTGTGATCCTCCTGAGGGCTTGAAAGGTGACAAGAGTAACGATTAAAGATGGAACCCCTCAGACGCTGCTAGGTCCCGCGCATCAACTCCAAGTCTCCAGTGATACTCCGATAGGTCCGAGCACGAAGGCCTTGAAAACGTGTATCAATCTAGCGGTACCGACGACGCCAGGATACCCATTTACAGTCCGCAAGCCACCATCCAACCGTAACCTGCCGCACACCATCTCCTGGTCCTACAACCCTGAAACGATGTGAACAGGAAGTAATAGACAGGAACATTCAGGGTATGCAAATAACCTTCTCAAAATTAGTTTGGCACCCGGAAAACCCCCCGAAATAAAAGCCATGACTTCCGAATGTAAGCAACACAGTTACCATGGTGACTCGACACTCGGTAAAAATACACATTATGGGAACAGACATATAGTTGTACAAAACTATAAGCTGTTAGCTATAATAATCTGTTTTGAAACTGTCAGTTCATTAAATTTATATTAATTGTTTATTCAGTTAATGTAATTAAAGTTGGACTGTATTTGTTCTTATACTATAGTTAATTTCATTATTGTTTTGGACCTTATTTTTGCCACCGAGTAGTACCCACTTGCAGAAAAATAAATGCATACATACATAATATAGATATTTTGATAATTTTGATTATTCATTATTCTCATAATGTGTCTCCTCTTCTTGTGTTAGATAAGTATTTTTCTTCGTTTTCCCGCAGAACAATCATATAATTTGCTATCAGATGTGTTTTGCATGATCTTAACAGTATAGAATATCCAATTTGCTTCCACGTTTTCACAGATAAATACGTCACATGCAAATTATTCAAAGTCAGTTCCAATACGTCATATAGTGAGGCTCGCCCATTCAAAATTACGCCTTCCGACTCTGTCTCTGGGAAAAAATACACATATAGCTTGTGTATACCATGTGCACCTGGAAGCACTAAACAACTTAAAAACGTACTGCTCTTGATAAATAAAATTAAAAGCCCACAAAAACAAACAAATATAGATCTAATGTTATTCATTACACTGTTCTTAATTACGAATAGAGTTGTCTGCATTTAAACACCTAGGAGCTTATATGTGTAACTGCACCATTCCTAAAACATAACAGATTTAGGAGAAGCTAAGAACCGCATTTTAGTTGAAACTCCCTAACAAAGATATGTCCTTTAAACATGCAGCTACTCTGCACGTGTTGCATATGATAAATTCAAACCGTTTCCTAAGAAATATTTTATGAACAAAAACTACATTATAACAAAACATCTTGTAACTTTGGCCATATCTACTTTAAGACGCCTGAGGATAAGGCAATATATCGACGGTTATTGCTAAGAGAAAAAGGCAAGAAAACAAATGCCACTTACTCCACATTTTCTCAGAAGGTCTTCCTTTTAACATTTACATTGCCCCTATATCTTACCTTTGGCGATTCTCGTTCCATGTGTTTCTTTCTTTTTTATGTCCCTCACAGTTGTGTTGCAACTGGTTTACCTGAGGGCTATGTCCATTTACACTCCTCAAAAAGGGATACGAAAAGTAACATAAAGACTATGAGAAATTACTCGACTATCGGGTGAACAGATCTATTACCTTCAAGAGCACAGAAATAAAAATATATATCTGAGATAATACATATTATTGGTTGAATTACACGGGACCTCATAACACAACACCAGCCAAAAATATTATCTTATATATTCATATGACTTTCGATAAACATTGTCGTTTATATATACATCAAATCGCAATATTTTAAATAAATCCTCATATGCGTTACATACCCATAGCTTTATCTATCAATTCTGCAACAAAATATTATTGTAAAATTTATTCTAAACTTATTCTTCTATTTCAAGCTAATTAAGATAAACATTAACAGACGTTGTTTAGCATCTCTTCTACATGTATACGACAAATAAGAGGTTACACAAAGACAGCCAATTTTTTAAGAGCTGATGCTCTGTAAAGGGCGGCTGAAATACCGTTATCCTTATTTGACGAAAATAAAAAAACTAATGTGTTCCATTCACATGACTTTCTCTATATCTCTGCAACAAATTTTTGTTATAAAGTTTATGCTTCTATTTACTTCACGTTAAGTGAGAAAACATTAGTAGAAATAGTCTTATTACTTGCTTCCCTGTAAGTAGAAGCGAAATAAGGGAGTAACATAGGTTAAAATTATAATCAAAAGCTGGTTGCTATGTGACTGAAGTTCCTTTGTTTGCATGGAAAGGAGGTGACAAATTCCTGCATGAGAAAAGTATAAGTTTTTTAAGGCTGAAACAAAAAATAAGGAATATCTAAAAACGATCAACTACTCGAAAAAAAATCTATATAACATAAATTGTGTGTTTTAATGTGCTCTACATTTTTGTGTGGTAAGTTTTTGTCCATGTCTTACGGTTTACCAATTACACAAAATTCTGTAAAATTCATCCAGAATAAAGAAGTCTTCAGAGGCTATTCCCAGGAAATTCAAGATATACATATTATTTGTCAAGTATATATCTTTAATATATGATATTTTAACCAATATCGTTAGAGCCATTTTGTAGAAAATCACAATTTTCGAAAATTTTTCCATGTGAAGGGTAGTTGGGATGGGGGATTTTCTTGAAAATCTTCATGTCACATCCTTAGAAGATACTGAACTTAAATACCAAGTTTGCTATTTAACGGTTTTTTCGTTTTTGAGCTATGCTGCACAAAGGCACACACACACAGACAGACACTCATACGGAAATTTTTCTAAAAATGTTTTTTTTTTTTGATTCAGGCGGTCTCAAAACATGTACTTCCGGTGAAATCTCGGTATCGAATTTTTGGGTAAAATGCAATACCTTCTCCATACATTATGTACACAGTACATATAGAGAAAGTAAAAATAGGAAAGACGAATCACTTCTCTTTAAGAAAAACTAACTTTGGGGAAATTAAACCAAAATTATATAATATCTTGGTAACGATAAACTTGATAGAATATATAAACAAGTAATAAGACAAGTTATGCTAATGTTCAACAATAGTTTATTTGCCAAACAAGTAGAGAAAATATGGAACACATCAGATATTTTTGTTGGAGAAATTAAACTGTAAAATAAAAGTAAAAATTTAAATTTTCTATCATTATTTTCCATTCGTCCACCTAAATGAGATAAACGCTTCTATAATTACTTTAATTGTGCACTTCGGTGTAGCTGCAAAGTTAAGGAGAGCCCGCCTGGGTAGCGTGTCTACCTCACATTCAACAGGTCGCGAGTTTGAATCTCGTTTAAGGTAGGTTACCCAGATAAGTTTTTTTCACGGAGTTTTCTCTTATCCGGAGAAGAGGAATGTCTAGTAACTTTAAGCTCCATGCACCCCAAGATCATCTGAACATTCATAACACTAACTTCTTTCATTGTCCGATATGACCAACCAGGTTAAAGTACGTTAAGTTCAAAAAATTACGTTAACGAAGGCTTAATTGATAGTCAAGTTTAAAAGGATTGGCTTTGACATTTCGTACTATTTATATCGAAAACCTTAGAGAAAAACAAAAATTAGAAGAGCTACTAAGTTGTTGCAAAAATAAAACTAATGGAAATAGAGTATTAAACCCTAATATCTTCATAAAATGGTTTAATTGTTTTTTTCACACAAGCCATGTGAATACCAATACCAACTGACCAAAATAGTTGACTATACTATGAAACCTGGGTCTTAAGTACTTACAACATTGTAAGTCGCCATTGGGGTTGTCATCTCAAAATAACTTGAGATCACTTTGTGGTTTACCTGGAAACATGCCAGTCAGTTGACAAATTCAATGCTCTGCCGGCATGTTGCCATGGTAGCTCAGTGGAAGAGCAACCGGCTATGATCGGCAGATGGTTCAAATCCCGGCTATGGCATTGACTCTACCTATCTATCTTCATAAAATGTAATTGGTATTTCTTACATGAAATAGAAATTGTATTAAGTCAATTTGAACAAGCCATTGTCGTTCTTTCAGCAAACACGGTTATAGTCATCCCACTGAGAAAGAACTCAGGAAATAAACATCCCAAGTGTGAGTCCCTCCTTGCGGCGTTGAAGATAACACAGTGGTTGATTTTGCTTTGTGCTGATGTTGCTTTATTCTCCTTTCTTGAATAACTTCGAAGACGATTCCTTTTCTCCATTTTTTTTTTTTCCTTTTTTACTTCATGATAATTCTGTTTTCTCTTGCTTCTATCGTATTTTGCTTAACTTTCATCTTGTAATACAGTTTTCTCTGTCTCAGATGTTTTGGTTATTGTTTTTGCTTTTGTATCTTCCTCTGTTCTGAGCTTATTATTTTCTCTTCATTGTATTTTTCTGTTTTCTTTGAGGGTCATTTTCCCAGGTATTTGATGTTAGTTTTCTGTTCTCCTGTTATTTTTCTCTACCTGAGTTCGTTTTCTTTCCACTCTTGGATTACACATACACACACGCGAATCCATGGTGCCACTGGAATCAGCAATTGCATCGATCCTAGTGAGAGTCTCATAATTTGAAATTTCACTTGTGGTTCTTCACCTCTTTTTCATAGATTGGTGTTCTTTTATGTTATATTTTTACAACGCTGAATCTGTTTTCTTTCTCCTAGTCAATTTCCCTTCTTTAAAATGTTTTATGAATGAATGAATGCGTACTACAGTGTATCTACCATATTAGTCTGTGTAAATAAATCCCAATTAAGTAATTTGGTATATCTGCTACAACATACACATTTTCATGTATAATATTTGTTTCTAATATACCTGCTTTTATTGACTTTATTTGGTGTTAATAAGCTTTTACCGACCGAGAAGCTCAGCGGTATTGTGCGAGACTGCATACAGTAAGTTCAGGGTTCGATTCTCGTCGACGCGCACTCTGACTGAGCAATAGACGCTACTGGATTTGAATCTCCATCAATTTCCTCTCTTTTGATTCCCCTCTCATGGTTTAGATGAGCGTTTATGTTTCGTGGTTGCTTGCTCCAAGGAAAAAGTAATTTTCCGTGAACACTAGAAGGCTTCTTGTTTTCTAACCAGCTCTGGAGTATAAGGGGTCTTCGAGCTAGAAATGCCGCGCGTCACCTTGGCCCGTCTGCTTGAGGCCTGCGACCTTCTGTGGTTCCTTCACTTTATTACTTTCTCATGGTAACCGAAATTGTGGTTTATAGCCTCAATATGTAAGATGTCTCTCTCCATTGTATAAATAACCTAAATCTGTAATAACCTGTAAGTTGAAGTTTGAGTGAATACATGTAATGTTAGTAATGGAGGGTGTAGCGTAAATCAAGCTGCAGTATAACATTAATCTCATTTATTTATAATAAAATATGGTACCAAACATAAACAAATAACAAAACTATTGAAAAATTATGAGAAATTTTGGCACAAACAGAAAAAATACTTATAATCACCTATGGTACTACATAGTTTAAAGAATGCTTGTCTTAAAATCAAACTGCAAAAAGAGGATCTTGTTATGAGTTTGTAGTATATGGTTAATTACTAAAATGCTTTAATTAAAATAGGGTCAAGATGAGCTGTCTACGAAGGGAGAATAAAAATAATAATCATGCCAAGAATAAAAATGTTAGCATTAGTGGCAGAAAAAAAATTTACAATTCAGATTCAATAATACATTTAAACCAGAAAATTCATATCCAGATATTTGTGGTCCCTTGAACTAAAAGTAAATAAATTGAAATATTAGGAAACGTTTTGTACTCACGTAGTTCCAAAATATACATTAAAAACACAGTTTCTGGGAAATCTAGGTAAAAATATTCATGAAATTCTATTCACTTCTTCAATGTGAGAAGTGCTTCATTTTTCTCAAGCAATGCTTAATAAAGTTTATTAATTTGTAGTCTATTTAGTTTAGATGCGAAATAGATTTGTCGTTTTGAATTTATCATAAAAACCTTTTAATGCTCTACTTATTCTCATAGAATATTATATTGCTAGAAAAGCAGAACAGACAAAATATTACTATGACAAAAATCTTATGTGTCTAATTCACATGACTCTCTCTACATTTTTGTAAAAATTATTGTTAAAAAGGCTTGTCGAGAAAAAAATTAGCATAAATAGTCTTATTACTTGCTTTCGGGTACGTAGAAGAGAAATAAGCGAGTATCATAGGTTAAAGTGATAGTCAACAACTGGTTGCTATGTGACTGAACTTCCTTTGTTTATATGGGTAGGAGCTGACAAATTCCTGTATGAGAAAAACAAGTGTTTCCTGGCTCAAACAAAACACAAGGAATATCTAAAAAATGAACAACTTCTCAAAAAAAATGTATATAACATAAATTTCGTGTCTTAACGTGCTCTAGATTTTTTGTGGGGTAAGTTTTTGTCTATGTCTTACGGATTAGTAGTTATGCCAAATTCCGTAAAATTCAGAACCACAGAATGAAGAACCTGTTACGAGGGGTCGGCCCATAGCCAGCCGTGAGCATGAGGAAGTGGATAATATGAAATGTAGGTGAAATTGATGATAATACAGATGATGATGGAGCAATTGATGGAATGAGTGGCGGGGGCAACCGGAGGACCCGGAGAAAACCCAATACCGCTTTGGTCATTTATTATATGATGTTTTAATTGACTTTCCATTTTTACTTTCTCTACACGTACTAGTGTATAGAGAAAGTATTGTGATCCACCCAAGCATTTGATACCGAGATTTCTCCAAAAATACATGTTTTGTTTGAATCCAAAAAAAGCATTTTTGGAAAAAGGTCCATATGTGTCTGTGTGTCTGTGTAAGTGTCTGTCGACAGCATAGCTCAAAAACAAAAATGCCGTTGAGTACCAAGCTTGGTATTTAAGTTTTGTGTCTTCCAAGGATGCTACACGAAGATTTTCAAGAAAATTCGCCCAACTCCTACTACCCTCAAAAATGACCCAAATGATTTTGATTACAATATCGTATATTAAACATATTTACCTTACAAATAAAATATATATCTTGAATTTTCTGGGAATAGCCTCTGAAAACTGATTTATTTTGGATGAATTTTACGGAAATTTGCATAACAAGAAAACCGTAAGATATAGACAAAAACTTACCACACAAATAATGTAGATCACGTTAAAACATGCAATTTACGCTACATACTTTTTTTGAGTTGCTCAGTTTTTACATATTCCTTGTTATTGGTTTCCGCTTTAAAATTCTTATAGCCTTCTCATACAGGAGTTTGTCAATTCCTGTTCATACAAACAAAGGAACTTCAGTCCCATAGCAACCAGCTTTTGACTGTCACTTTAATCTATGGCACTACCTTATTTCGCTTCTACTTACAAGGAAGCAAGTAATAAACCTAGTTCTGCTAACTTTTTTCTCGATTAGCTTGAAGTAAATAAAAGCATTAACCTTTTAACAATAATTTGTTGCAGAGATGTAGAGAAAGCCATGTGAATGAAACAGATTGTTCCCCTTTATCTTAATATGTCACACTTCACATTTATCCTATAATGCTAAAATTGCATGAAATATTGTACCAAATGGGTGAATAATCTTAATATGACCTACTGTCATGGTCAACATACAGCTCGGGCAGGGATCACGAAATTGCCTGATTGAGGTCCAGTGCACACTGGATTCTTAAAGAGATCGCAGAATGAAAAATGTCGAAAATACGAAAGAATATACTTTCGATACTGAATAAATTTGATGATTCGGACATATTTTGAGTGATGGGGAGAGCCTTCCTTATCTTTCGATGCAGTAAAGATGTACGTTGTAATTTATTGTACCATGAGTTTAGTTTACTCATGTTCTTTGTCTCTTCAAGTCTCTACACATTACTATCCTGAATTTTCTGTATCAATCTTTATACTTTTATTTGTAAGAATACAGAGTAGCTTTATTTCCTATATACTATGAAATAATTTTTATTGTGTCACTTTATAAATTAAAACAATGCTTATAATGTCAATACATGTAATGAGCTACTTTTTGAACATATTATACCTCAACGTGTGCATGTTTACACCACAAACCCCTCCCCAGTATCCTCTCTTTATACTACAGACTGCTCTGTGTGTTCGTAACTGTGTGCGCTTCGGAACCCAAAACCAAGCTTTAATCATAAATGCATCTGTGTGCTTGTTACATTGCTTACAATGAAACACTCGTTGCTTTTATATACGAATTTCAGAAATTTCAGAAACAAATTTCTAAGCTAGTGGCTAATTTTAAAATGTTTTTGTAATTGTTAACATTCTGACTTCTTTTGCTGTAATTCCTTTCTTTCTTTCGTTTTGGCTTCCTCTATTACATATAGTGAGTAGAGAAAGTATTATGTTCCAGCAAGAAATTTGATGCAGAGGTTTTAAGCGGAAATACACGAAGAATTTAAAGAGAATCTCCCCACGCTAAACTGTCGTTTACTGGGAAGATATTTCGACATGTTCAATTTTATTAAAGCCTGCTGTAGTGATTTTTATTAAAGTACCATATATTGAAGATGTTTTTTGGTAAATTTTCTGGGATCGGCCTCTGAAATCCTATTTATTCTGAATGACTTTTGCATTACTGATAAACCGTGAGAGATAGACATAACTTACACAAAAATGTAGATCTCGTTGAATCACACCATTATTGTCAAATGCATTTTTTTTTTGTAGAGTAGACCATTTCGGAAATATTAATTTTTATGGTTTCAGTTTTCTAATACTTGGCTATTTCTTTCTATTGAACAAGCAAAGAGAAAAGCATTTCAAAGCCAGCATATAAAACATATGATATCCATTAAGCCTATTTTTTTTTTTTTTTAATTGTTTCACTTAACATCTAAGGTCATATCGGGAGCTTTGCACTTGAAACAACTCGTTGGTTGTAGGTTCTTTACATTGGTTTAAATCATTCACTCTCACATATATACTTCCAGATTCTGTGGGGAATAGGGAATAAATATGGCTAAAGAAAAATTCCCCGCCCCAGCCGGGAATCGAACCTGGGACCTCCGAGTGAGAAATCAGCTCGCTGACCACTCGGCCACGGAGGTATTCCTCATTTCCGTTTTACTTACAAGGAGACATCTAATATAGGCATATATGCAAATATGTATTTCAGTTAACGGGAGTATATGGAAGAATACGTTTTTTGAGAATATTTGGTTAAAGTGGATAGAGAAAGGCTGTGAATGTAACACATTAGATTTTTAGTTTTTGCTTATTACTGCGCCTCTCCATCTCTATCAGTTTCTGTCTCTATGTTTCTCTTCTTCTCCCCCTCTATGCATATTGTAATGAATGAGCTAGAGGACCTTGTAGTTTATTTCTCTTCTCTTCGTTGAAGTGCAGCAGAAGGAGATGACAAAGGAATTATTTCGACAGGGCGGGAGGGGGGGGCGTATGTGCTTGTTAAACGGGTAACCGTGCTCTTTGCAAGCCACGTCTCGGCAGTTTAGCTCAAGTCAGCATGGTGTTGATGTTGTACACGGCACTGTCGATGATAGAACGGACGTAACATCTTGCCATAGAAACGCTTCAGGGCTATGTAAATTTAGCGTTCCCTACCCAATGCTAGGCATGCGCTATCCCGTCATATCGCTTTACATATAAATGGTTCCCTGCAGTGTGGTATGGAATTTTACTGTCCTGCTCAGCATTTCTCTCCACTATTTTTCACGTCTTCCTATCTATCGTTAAAACTTGTGTGGTAAAAATCTGAGATAAAGCCGTTTGCAGTTGAAGATGAAGCAATCGTCATTGGTTCTAGTTTTAAGGCAACCCACCATGAAAACACTAAGAGGCGTAATTCTTTACTACCAACTTAAAATTCACAATATAATCTCTGTCATGTGCTCTGCACATAAAATCCAAATTAAGAATCTTAAGCTATATTGTTATTGAGAAATTAATTGTTTATCAAAACTATCATGATGCACATCTTCAACATTTCCTCGTGATGATCTATTTCAGAATTGTGACTCAAACTTTCATTTCCACACCATTTAACCATGTAAAATAAAAATATGATATACACATTATTTTGGCAGTAAACGCCCTGAGGTATTGAAGATATGCTTTGCTTTATTTTTATGTCTTAAGTATTGTATAAAATATAGTAGTGATGGTGGTGGTGGTGGTGGTATTTTATTAAGTTTACAATAATAAAATATTTGCGTCCCACAGTCACATGGGTCGAGTGACCGTACATGCTGTCGAAAAATATTTGAGTTTAAAATATTGCCTACATATATATTTTATATCTCTTGACAACATTGGAAATACACACACCCACTCACACAGACACATACATACGCTCGCGCGCTGCGACAACAGACCTACAGTACAATAAAAGAAAGAACACTGATGTCACACACACACACACACTTGCACTCATAACTACACCACGTATTCATACACATAGAGTTATCAAACACCAAATAAATATATAAAAAATTTACACAAATATTTTATCGCTTAGTGCACGTACTTCCATTAAGTACGTGCCCAGGCTTGGGCAGTTTTGGCTGTTTAGAATCAAATCCCAGAATGCCGTAGATATATAAATGACAATCAAGCGGAAACGGTCATATCTTTGATACTACTACACCCTAGAATGCACAGTGTAGGGGTATGCTACAATATGTATTATATTATAATGTGTTTAACCAGGTTGCTTTATTCAGCAGTTCTCTGATTTTCTAGTGGAGCAATTTTAATATTGCTGATGTTAACATTTGGATGTATTACACTCACATAGCTTTCTTTTGCTGTTCTACAAACAAACGTCTTTAAAAAAGAGTTTTCTTCTTTCTACACCATGCTAATCGAAATAAGCATTACCAGAATGCTTTTATTATTAGTTCCTTATAAGTAGAAGGGAAAATAAAGGAATATAGTATCCTCAAGTAATAACCAAATGTTTTAAAAGCTATCGTTATGCGATTGCCATTGAAATTTGTTTCTTTGCTGGCCAGAGGTAAAACAAAAGAAACACTAGCGATTTTGTCTGAGAAAAGTATAAATATTTTAAAATTGAAACCAATACCAAGGAATATCTTGGAAACGGTTATCTCCACAGAAAAATGTAGGAAAAAAAAACATAAATTGTGTGTTTTGGTAAAATCTACATTTTTTGTGTCGTAATTTTAGTCTATCTATTACGGTTTACCAATTATGCAAAAATCAATCCGAAAGAAGAGGAGTTAAAAAGCTATTTCCAGAAATTAGAGATTTGATTTTTATTTGTCATATATATATATCTTTAATATACGGTGTTTTAATCAAAACCTCCAGATCTATTTTAAGAAAATCAAAATTTTCGAATATGTATGTACATAAAGGGTAGTTTGGGCTGGTAAAATTTACTTCAAAATCTTCATGTCATATCCTTGTGAGACTTGTTTGGTATTTAACGGATTTTTCGCTTTTAAGAGAGAGACACACAGACGGACAAACACACACACTTACCGACGTTTCTCTAGAAATGTTTTTTTTTTTTGATTCAGGGGTCTCAAAACATGTGTGTCCGTAAAGTCTCGGTATCGAATGCTCGGGTGGAATACAATACTTTCTCTACTAACTATATATACATTATATTTACGTGCTAGAGAAAATGAAATTGTATATTTAGGAAGTTTTGGCACTCCCTCTATTGTTATATGGTAGTGTTAATTAGATTTCAATATAGCTTTTAAAAGAAGAATAGGAACATCCAAAATACAATTTTTTAGATTTGTTTTAGAATGTACGTATAAGGATTAATTACCTTATGTGCAAATACTACAAGATGTAAAGCAAATAAATTTAAAGATATGATTAATAACAGGAAATGGTAATCGTTTCAATACATAAAAAGAATGGATGAGAACAGTATTGCCAAACGAACACTCCAGTGCAAACCAGAAGTTTGACGTAGAATTCGACCAAGAGCAGGTCACATTAGTGGTCTTACAGACTTTTAAGCCTAACCTTACAGTGGAAAAAGGAAGAATAATATATACGTAAAATACACTGGAATAATCAAGCGCTTTATATCAAAATACATGTGCATCGAACACCTACATTTCTAATTACCTTCCCTAGCTACAGGAATGTTGAAAGAAGGGTATCAAAATAAGAGATATAAGCAGAATACAACCCTAAACATCTGAAAATTGGCTTTTGGAGAGAATTTGGATTACTTTAAATATAGTATTTTGCAGCGAGATAGTGTAAAGCTCAAAGGTAGGAAATATTTATTCGTGTCCAGGTTTGTTACGCATATTTTTGTGGTAGGCGTTGGCTGTCGCGGGATCGGTGTCTCGTTCCAGCAGTGTCCTCTGCTCCGACGTTAATGAAGATTCCACTCCTAATCTCCTAATTAAAATTATCTCAGGGGTTTGTGGGTGAGGCTAATATTAAAAGCATTACATATTCCCCTACGACTTATATTTATTTTATCATGGATTTACGCGAGCAGCTAGCTGGTTTCCTTACAAAATGAGTTATAAATAAATATCATCTCACCACTTACATTATTAATCAGGAGCCTAATCTAATCACCTGCACATCACTCCCCACCACTCAAGCACGTGATAGAGGGCGCGGCTCAATGTGACGTGAACACAAGATCACGAGCGTAACAGTAAGAGCCAGAGGGAGTAACCACATAAGAGATCTGCGTTTCCTTAAATACTGATCCTGGGTGACGCCAACTTTCGCATCATAAAATGTAACAGTATCTCTTATTGATTCTTAGTTACCATCACCTCATAGGCTATGAGAATAAATTGTACCAAGTTCTGACGTCATAGCGTGCACATGACACGTTTGGAAAAACCCAACGTTTCCGCTCATTTTATCTTGCTTGCTTTGTCTGTTTTTCCAACTCCCTGTTATACTTGGAAGACAAGTCAATATTCCTCTCTCACTTCTTTATATGCCTGTTTTTTCTATCTTATATTTTTAGCCTAAACCCTGTGCTCATTAGCAGGTGGTGGTTGGTGAACTATTACCTGGAATTCCGCTAGCTCGAGCCGTAACTAAGTTATAACAACTTGCATTTATGCATATTTCTACTCTGGAATACTTACCATTATTTTACCTTGCTTTCTATAAGCTAATATTATATACATTTTCTCTTTTTTTATATTTTGTGAGCATGTGGTATGTGCTCCTACATGGCGGAATCCATGATGTCCTTATCTCCCTCTTCCAGTGTCTTAAAGGTCTTACGAAATGCGCAAACTCATACACAAACAGGGAAATGTTTGTACATTTTTGTTTTTTTATTTAATGTTTTTAAATTCATCTCAAAAAGAAATATCAGTGTCTAATTTTGGGTTTTGGGAACACTTTCTTTGTATATTTAGGAGCGTATTAGCTGAGAGTAAGTAATAAACGAAGTAAAATTTTGATATATAAAAATAAATCGTGTCAATATTTACCTTTAGATTGTGTATAAATACAGAATAACAGAAACGTATTGATATAGGCGAGCAAACTACTTTATCACAAATATCTCACGAGATGATAAAATCACTAATTTGCCAAACAGTGAGATTGACATTTTGAAGAGGTATGATGCTTATGGGCGTGCAGATTTTTATTATAAGCACATGGGCCATAATTTAAAATATTTCTAATGTTTCGGCTTAAAATCTTCGTTATCTACCGATTTTGGAAATTGTGTGTGAATGTAATGAAATAATTACCTAAATGATAAATCGGATGGATTAATAATCTCTATATACAATGTTCTCCTTCTTCCTCTCTAGCATATAACTAGTGTGATGTATGGCTGAAATATCATAAAAAATCACAAGAAATTGACTTTTTTATTTTAATTCCATAAAATAATTTTATGTTTAAGAATACAAAAAAAAAAGTACACCAAATGGTACCAGGCGTCATTTTTAAATGCCTTAATTAAATCATTAAATGTGAAACTGTACTGGACATGGTGAAAATAAATTCAGTTCGACATGATCTCAGAACAAAAGCAGCAATGCAAGAAGAAGAAGACGGGAACGATAGTAGTAGAAGAGAGGAAAAAGAAAACTGGGTCCAACCTACCAACATAGAGGATTTTAATATGAGTGCATTCAAATCATGCCTTCTTTTCTCGCTATTGATATTGTCTGCTTTTTTCTTCTGTAAAATGCTTCTTGTGGAGCAATTTTTCTGTTACACAAATAAAATTGCAATACATGTTCACAAAATCTCAATGAATAAGAATTGCCCTAGGTGTTAATGTCAGATGTATTTAAGCATGTGTTTTTAATTCTCAAACACAAAGTGAATTTCTATAACAAACAAAAAACAATAGATTCAAAATTTTAAAAAGTGTTGGTACACACAGAAGCTTAGAAAAATTTCAAAAATTAGGTTATTGTGAATCTAGGGTTGAAATATTAGACCAAATTGTAATTATTTTGGTCACAATGGGTTATTTGTGACGTGACAACAATAAATTTGACCATAACTTCCAAACCATTAAGAGTAAAAGGGATGATATTTGCACTGTAACTTATTTGCATTATATTACATCTGTAGTATAAATTTAAAAATCGGAATCGAAATAAGGCAGTACCATAAGTTAAAGCGATAGTCAAAAGCTTGTTGCTATGTGACTGAAGTTCCTTTGTTGTATGGACAGGAGTTGACAAATTTCCGTATGAGAAAAGTATAAGTTTTTCAAAGCTGAAACTAATAACAAGGAATGCGTATCTCAAAAACGATCAACTCCACGAAAATAATGTATATGACATAAAGTATATGTTTTAATGTGTTCTTCATTTTTTGTGTAGTAAGTTTTGTCTTCCAATTGAAGAGTGGTCTGGGATGAGAAGATTGTTCTAAAAATCTTCGTGTCGCATCCCTGGAAGGTACTAACATAAATACCAAGTTTGGTATGTTACCGAGTTTTTGTTTTTGAGTTATCGTGATCACAGACACACGAACACACGGACACATACGGACCTTTTTCTGATAATACATTTTTTTTATACAGGGGGCTCTAAAACTATATTTCCGGTGAACTCGGTATCAAATTTTTAGGTGTATAATGCAATTCCTTCTGTATACACTATAAAGTGTACTATAGAGAAAGTAAAACGTTAGTTCGGAACTTCAAACCTTCCGTTATACATTATCTTAAAAGACTTACTCCTGTCCATCTTTTAAATTCTACTCTGTCTTCTACCAGTTTATTAGCTGGTTCAGTATATCTCCTCTGCTTGTTGCAATCCACTTGATCCCTGTTCCCTAGGTCTCCCTACTAGCTTCCTTCCCCTAGGTTTCGCTTCCATAAGCTGACATTCCTTCCGGTTCGCTTCTATCCTCTTAACATGTTCAAACCGGGGCAGTTGCCTATCTTCTGCCCTCCTACTTATGGATGGAAGCTGTAGTTCTTCTTGTACTCTTCCATTTCTCACTCACTTTCTTACTTTCCTTCTTAGTGACTTCATGTTCATTGCGTTAGTATGCTTAGTTGTTCAACTTTCGCTTCCATATATGGATATATATGTATATATATATATATATATATATATATATATATATATATATATATATATAATTTTAGCTAACTATTGCCTTCATGAGCAACCACTTTCTTTACTCCAAATCAGTGCTACTTATTAGAAATTTGTTCCTCTTTATTTTTAGTAATCATAACATAGAAATCAAAACAGGTAGTTAGAGACCTACTACGGGAAACGAAAATATAAACACCGTGACACAAAATGTATCTGCATTGGAACACTTTTGAGTTATAACTATAAATAACAGTTGTAATGTGCATTTTCTTTCAAGTTTTGATAGCTTTCTCTGGTAGTGGTGATTTTAAGAGGGTTATTACTTGTAACACAGTATTTCATTTCTTTTAAACAATATGTGTTTTCACTATACATATTATACATATTCAATTATTTGATATTTCCAATAAAACATTTAATTGTAAACCAATAATTTGAAAAACACAGTAGACTTATTGACATTGTTCTTGGTCCCTTTTTTCTTATATTTTCCTATCAAATTAACCATCGTATTTTAATATTTCTCTTAATCATAACCAGATATTTGCTCATATAGTTTCCATCGGAACCGCCGTGGCCGAGTGGTTAGACCACTCAACTCTCACCTAGACGGCCGGGGTTCGATCCCAAGTGACCTCATGTGAGATTTGTGGTGGACAAAACGGCGCTGGGGCGGGTTTTCTTCGGATACTCTGGTTTCCCCCGCCATCGAATTCCACCGGCGCTCCATCATCATTCGTGTATCATCAGTGTTCACCGCCTGCGGTGCCATTAGTAGTTGAAGCGGGCGTTTAACACTACAAAAAAAAACTATCGGAACCACTAGAACTCTAATATAGATCCAATGAAATCCAATTGCATATTTCATTATTTAATTCTTCCAGTAAAGCATTAGTTTGTAGACCAATGATTTGATATAACATAGTATATGTATTGAGTAATGTTCTTATTTACTTTTTCTTTATATATTTCTATCCAATTAACCGTCGGATATTAATAATTAATCTTTGTCATAAACATAGTTATTACTGAGAACATTAAAATTTTGTATATAAAATATAAATCTATCTATATAAAATTTCTTAGGATGTGAAATAACGTATGGATATGAAGTAGACATAAATAGAAAAGTAACTAAATTTAATGATATAATAGGAATATAAAGAGAATATTAAAAAATAAAATTAGAGAAGGCTTAACAATACACCTGTATAAAGCAATGGTTATTCTCACTTTAACTTATGGATCTCAATCGTGGAAAATCAAAGAAGAATACAGATAGCGGAAATGAAATTTCTTAGACTTATTGCAGGATATACAAGATTAAATAAAAAATGAAACAATGAAATAAGGCAAAACTTAAAAATAGAATAATAGCAGAGTAAACAGAATACCTCAAGCATCATATAACTACAAACCCCAATGATAAAAAGATTCAGGACGGGCAAAAAAGAGGTGGTCAGAATAACCAAATATTTGCTCATTTAGCTCCTTAAGGAACCCCCGGAGCTCTAGTATAGGTCCCCTCACCAACTGCATTAATGTACCACCCTATTTGTTGATGATTCCAATCATGTTTTTTGAGAATTGGTTAATATGACATCGAAAATGTTACTTAACTAAGCACGTTCTGAGAGTTTCCAATCTTTTTGCTTCTCCTAAGCATCTTGAGATGCTCTAAATACCTGTAGTAGGCCTGTCATAGGATCATTGATTTCATTGTTTTTGAAATGGATTAAGTATTATTTATTATATGATATAAAGTTTACTCACGTTAGTTGGTTTCGTTACACACGTGTTGACTGATAAGTAACTATGTGTTAACAATCTTTGCTTTTAAATACTCATTTGTTTATGAGGCATTAAACCTTACCTGTTTATATATAAAATTAAGAACATATATACGTTTATTAAAGAATTAACATTTGAAATGTTGTTTAGAAACAAATTTAGAATTTTATACTATGAAACAGTTAGTCTTGCTTAACATATGGCAAAATAAACAAACTGAATAACGTAGTTTTATCACAGAAAACATTCTTCTGTTTAACAAATTGACCCTAACAATATACTTTACCTGTGCAGATTTTAGAAAATTAGCAATTGCTTCAGACAGGAATACTGATATGTTTATTAGTCTGATAAATTAGCATTAGAAGATTCTAAAATCTATTCTTGTATGTTAGCTTTAACAGAAGACCAAACGCGTCATCTGTTGAAACATATTTGAGATGTACTATATATACTTCTTTCTTATCATATATGCCCATTGGTAACAAAAATTGACCCATGGCGTATACAGATGTTGATATTATTATTATTATTATTATTATTATTATTATTATTATTATTATTATTGCTACTACTATTGCTCTTACCACAGTATCATTTTAAATACTGTTATTTCAATTTGAAAACTCGTAATGAGGATTATTAGGAAGGTAAAACAAAACTAGATTGAAAATATTTTCGGCAAATTCTGATAAGAGTGAATGTCTGAGTTGCTGAGAGTGGCAACTCTACTACACTGTTTTGCTTCAGACTTGCTATGGTTATAGAATTATGATTGTTAGAAAACGGAACAGATTCCCATATGAAGGGCAATTGTGCTTTTGAAAATCACCAGGACGAAGGGGCGAAGCGAAAGACTCAGGAATAGGCGAGATTACCCACATGTTACAAGACCCACGACACACACTAAAGGTTCCTTAAAGGAAAATCCATCGCCACAACCCTTGGTTCATCAAACATGCCACATGAAAAAATGAAAATACAGCAATTCGTGGCATTGTATAATCCTCTAGCATTCGCGTACCAACCAGGAAACACCGCGCAGAATTCCCATGACCAGAGTGGCCGGAATACTGGGAATCGAAACTGTGACTTCCTGAGTGTAAAGCTCAGGAGTTACCTAGTAGCCATAGGCTTATTCTGTCGGAGGCTGAGTAGTATATGCGTAAGAATAGGTTCTATTTTAGGAGCACGTTTCAAAATATTAGGTTGATTTGATAATGAATAGCATCACATACTTTCATATAATTTGCAAAATTCTATCATCTGAAACCATTATTTTGGTTCCATATTAATTAAATAATATACTCTTACTTTTACTGGTCCTTTATTTTCATATTTTCTAAATCTATCTTCCAGATCCTTCATAATATCTTGGTAATCAATAGAAACTATTATTATATAAGTCTCAACATAACTTTCACTTATTTTAGTTCATAATATTGGCCTTGTTTTTCCTTAAAACAATTTGTTATTGTATGTTTTCTTATACTCAAATAAATTCCTGGAAGTTTTTCGTATATATTCGTGGTAATCTCTTGACGGTGCCATACATGAAAGTGCTTGTTATATCTGAATAACTAAGGCGTTGGGACCTTGTGTATTTTGGTGATCCCTGTTCAAGATGAACAAACGCCATCTTCAATACAGAGGTACACGTGTATCATATATGTTGACGGGATTCCTGCACGATAGTGATGCGTAACAGATATGGTGGCGGTGACGTCACCAGATGCGTCACTCGCGTAAGGTGAAGGAGTACGTGATTCCTCAATCTGGGGACGACGAAGTTTTGTAGCATACCTCAGTGGCGCTCACCATTCGCAATAACAGGCTGTTTTATTTAATGTTTGTTTTCTCCGAAAAAAAAAAGGGCCAATTATGGATTGTGAATTGAAGCACACTCTACAGCAACTTTTAGATCATGAGGGATTTCTTGAACTAAAACATGAGAAATATTTTGCGACCAAATTCAGAATTTGCATGAAGCACCCCAGCAACAGTAACTCATTGATTGTCTTCGGCTTTCAGATATTTTCTTATCACACATATTCAAACTTTCTGATTAAATCCCTATAATTTTGAATGGAACATGGACATGCTCTTAAATGTTAAACAGTTTGAAATTTCCTCAAACCTTGAATAAAACTCCTCTTGCTTTCATATTAGCATGTAATTAGTTGTATTGTATCATTTAACAATAGAGTCATAATTTGCAACTTACAAATTCTTACAGCAGTTTGAATACTTATTTATTGGAATAGTAGCAATAACAATTCCCCGTATTTCGTGTTGTCAACAACTGCAGAGTAAACCAGACAAATTATAAAAGAATCATCTAAAAGAAAAAATCTGATGTGCTCCATTCACATGACTTTCTCTACATCTCTGCAACAAATTTTAGTTAAAAAGCTTATGTTTCTATTTACCTCATGCTAATCGAGAAACATTAGCAGAAATAGTCTTATTATTTGCTTCCTTGTAAGTAGAAGTGAAATGAGGAAGTACCATAGGTTAAAATGATAGCCAAAATCTGGTTGCTATGTAACTGAAGTTCCTTTGTTTGTATGGACAGGAGCTCTCCTGTATGAGAAAAGTATGAAAGGTAAAGCCAAGAATATCTTAAAGATTATCAACTCCACGAAAAAAATATACATGACATAAATTGTGTGACATAAATTGTGTGTTGTATCGCAAGCTACATTTTCTGTACAGTAAGTTTATGCCCATCTCTTACGGTTTAGCAGTTATGCACAATTCCGTAAAGTTCATCCGCAATAAAGTAGTCTTCAGAGGCTATTCCCAGAAAATTCAAGGTATTAATTTTATTTGTCAGGTAAATATCTTTAATATATGATATTTTAATCAAAATCGTTACAGCCATTTTTAAGAAAATCAAAAATTTCGAAATGTTTTCATGTAAAGGGTAGTTGAAAATCTTCGTGTCGCATCCTTGGAACATATCAAACTTAAATACCAAGTTTGGGTTTTATCGGTCCTTCCTTTTTGTGCTATGCTGCCAACAGACACACACACACACAAACACACACACAGACACACATGGACAATTTTCTAAAAATGCCTTTTTTGGATTCAGGGAGTCTCAAACATGTATTTCCGGTGAAATCTCGGTATCGAATTGTTGGGTACAATACAACACCTTTTCTATACACTATGTACATAGTTCGTGTAGAGAAAGTAATAATCTGATGTGTTCCATTCACATGACTTTCTCTATATCTCTGCAACAAATTATTGCTAAAAAGCTTATGCTTCGATTTTCTTCATGCTAATCAAGAAAAGAAAAAAAAATGTCAGAAATAATCTTGTTACGTGCTTCCTTTCAAGTAGAAGCGAAATAAGGGAGTACCATAGGTTAAAGTGATAGTCAAAGGCTGGTTGCTATGTGATCGAAGTTCCTTTGTTTGCATGGACAGGAGTTTTTGAAAGGTGAAATCAAAAACAATGAATAACTAAAAAACGATGAACTCCACGAAAAAAAGTGTACAACATAAATTGTGTGTTTTATCGTGCTCTACATTTTCTGTGTAGTAAGCTTTTGTCTATCTCTTACCGTTTAGCAGTTAAGCAAAATTCATCCAGAGTAAAGAGGTCTTCAGAGGCTATTTCCAGAAAATTCAAGATATACATTTTATTTGGTATGTAAATGTCAGTAATATACGGGATTTTAATCAAAATCGTTAGAGCCATTATTTAGAAAATCAAAATTTTCGAAAAAAGTTCCATGTAAGGTGTAGTTTGGGGTGGGGGATTTTCTTGAAAATCTTTGTTTCGCATCCTTGGAAGATACCAAACATAAATACCAAGTTTGGTTTTTAACGGTCTTTTCGTTTTTAAGCTATGCTGTCCACAGACACACACACAGACACACACATACAGACAGACAGACACACACACGGACATGTTTCCAAAAATGCTTTTTTTGAATTCAGGTGGTCTCAAAACATATATTTCCGGTATAATCTCGATATCAAATTTTGGGTACAATGCAACACCTCTATACACTATATACATAGTACGTATAGAGAAAGTTAAAACATATTAGTAAGCATGAAATTCTTCTGTAAATGTAATATAATTTCTAGTTATCATTAGTATAACAATCGAAAAGAAAACTAAAAGGTGCAAAAGGACTATTAAACATAATATAATTGACTAATGTTCAATTCAACAAAACTGTACCTATACCACTACTATCTCAAATATTATACTATTCTTAGTGGTTTATAGTTTGAAGTATATTTTAAAATACCCTATGCATTACCCTTTACACATTGTAAAACTTGTACCCACGCCCTCGGCACTTTATTGTTGTAAGGCGAAAGGGTATGCATGAATAAAATATACCTATTTATTCCTCCATTTACTTATTAAAAATGTTATGTGTTCCATTCACGTGACTTTTTCTGCAACTCTGCAATAAATTATTGTTAAAGAGCTTATGCTTCTGTTTACGTCCTGCTAATCAAGAAAAAAATAGCAGAAATAGTTTCATTATTTGCTTCCGTAGAAGCGAAATAACGGAGTACCATAGGTTAAAGTGATGGTCTAAAGCTGGTTGCTATGTGACTGAAATTCCTTTGTTTGTATGGACACGACTTCACAAAGTCCTGTATGAGAAAAGTATACGTTTTTCATAGCAGAAACCAAAAATAAGGAATGTCACAAAAACGACAAACTCCACGACAAAGATGTGTATAACATAAATTGTGTGTTTTAATGTGCTCTACATGTTTTTGTGTAGTAAGATTTTGTCCATCTCTTACGGTTTAGCAGTTATTCAAAATTTAGTAAAATTCATCCAGAATAAACTAATCTTCAGAGGCTATTCATAGAAAATTGAAGATATACATTTTATTTGTCAGGTAAATATGTTTAATATACGAAATTTTAATCAAAATCGTTAGAGCCATTTTTGAGAAAATCAAAATTTTCGAAAAAAGTTCCATGTAAAGGGTACTTTAGGGTAGGGGAATTTATCTCAAAACCTTCGTGTCGCTTCCCTGGAAGAAATTAAAGTTAAATACCAAGTTTGGTGTTTTATCTACCTTTCGTTTTTGAGTTATCGTGTTCACAGACACATGGAAACATGGACACATGGACACACACACACGGACCTTTTTCTGAAAATACTTTTTTTGGATACAGGGTGTCCTAAAACATGTATTTCCGGTGAAATCTCGATTACGAATTTTTGGGTGGAGTGCAATAACTTCTCCATGCACTAAAGGTATTTTCTTTCTTTTTGTTTTATTTATTTCATAAATCCATAAAATCGGAACTGTGTGGCAATATTATAATTGTCGTTTATTATTCGCATTGATTGTAATACAGCTACTGGAACTTGAGAGAGACTATATATAGAATGAAGAAATTGTAACTTCCTTAGTTGTCTGAGATTCAGAATGCAGATATTTACCAACCTCTGCATTTTCAACTTACTTCAGTGTGCAGTTTCCTTTCCTCATATTCTATTCGCTCTCTTTTTTCCATTTTTCCGTCCCCTCTGTAATACTGTGCTCCGCATAAATGTAGATACATGTGTCACTAAGGCTAGAGTTTAATAGGAATGTGTCAGAGAGAGGAAGTAATTAAAAATACAACGCTTGCACTATGTATGTCAGCACATCGTACCTTCTGTGCTTGCGAATCATTTGCATATTCTCGCAGTTACAGAGAATACAAGCACGTTTGTCATTACTGCTTGGAAACTGTTTTGCGTTACTTTGTGTGGAAGAGAAACAAGTTTTTAAGCTTATGTAACTTAATCGGGCGTCCATTCAAAGTGTGCTTCCATGACCTGCGAAATTTTGACTGTCTTTATTAATATTGTTCCGTTATTAAGATACCTTTGTAATGCATGTGGGTGAATTTGTTCACGTTTTTATTTTAAATTCGGAGATCTTCACTCTTCCTCCAATTCCCTCTTCTTTTCTCTCCTTCTCCCTTCCAAAAACTTCTCGCTGCATTCTGTGATTCTTTCTTTACTCATCCTGTTTCTCAAGCCGATCCCTCTACGGTTATAATCTCCAGCTTATAATTTCTTTCCTTGTTTATCTTTCAAGGCTACTCCCCTTTCGTATTCATCGCTTTCCACCCTGTCCTTGCTTCCCTGTTCAAATTACACGGTATTTGATAATTAGAAATATACTAATCAAATACGCTTCTGAGTGTTTATTACTAATTAAAACGCAAGTGAAAATTCTACCAAACGAGGTCCCATGGCGGCAATGTGTGAAATTTGCAGTGGTGAAGTTTCTGGTTTGATTTACGTTGACCTCCCACTCTAAGCCAGATTTGTTTTTCGCGGTTTGCCCATGTCGTCAGGCAATTGCTGGAGAGTCAATTTCCTGCCTCTCCATATCGTTCCATTAATAATCTAAATCATTATTGTCCCCGTTTGTCTGCATACATTTGTGAAGTGTCGGCGATTGTGTTTTGGTGCGGCGTGGCTTGGAAAAACGATAGGGATATGGAGAAAATCGGCACAAATTTTAAGCTTATTTTTCCGTATTTATTACTGCACCATATCAGGTAATCCTGAGATAGTTCTGCTATATAATTTTCAGTAATTATTTTACAGTCACTTAATGTTAAAACTTTTGTATATTTAAAAATATTGCTTAACCAGTCAACTTACACCATCTAGGAGGTGGATTGGCACAAGGTATGGGGTATATTAGCTACATGTAATTTATAGGGGGAAAATATATGTTTTAAATAATTTATTAAAACAAATATCATGCTCAAGTTATTAAGTATATTTCAGAAACAATATTATGTTAATTGTAATAAACCTGTACATCGAATTTTATTAGTAGAGCTTAAAGTAAAATGTAATATTCAAAGTTATTAAACACCTAAATGATAAACACAAAACAAAACACTTCACACAAATTAATGGGAATGTCATCAGTAAACCTCCCATAAACTCAAAATATTCACTCCAGTCTTACTCTCCATACAACCTGGTAGTATTATAGAATACGATTTCTTGCAGCATAAGCGGAAAATTTCGCCCTTCAACAAGACCTTCAACTTCAATTTCCCTCCATCTCCTTTGTTGCTGCTACTCAATTAATTGTTCGTTTCGTGGATAAGTCTTACAAATACTCTGGGCTGTGGTCCTTCTTTACTTTCCTTTCTTTTAGGATATCTTTCACAACAGAATCTGTGATAATGACGGTGGATAGTTTCTTTCTGGTACTTGCTTTCCTTCCCAGATGCGTGTTTTGCAGTGGCCTCAACACTGCAGAGAAGTTCGTGATGGTGCCACTAGAGGGCCAAGACACAAAGACTTAATTTCTATCCCGTTTCCGAAGGCATTAGAAGGAATTTGGTGTTCTAAAATACAGATTGACCCATGTTTATCGTAATAAACAGGCAGTTCAATAGCCACGTCGCATTTTCAGTTGGGAGTCCAGTTACTGTGAATTATAATTATACTTCTTACGCAGAGAACTCAATATACTGGTTGATTGGACAGATCGCTGCTGCCTTAAATACCTACTTTATATTGACAGGGGTATCACATAGATAATTTAAAATGAAAGAAAAGAGAATTTATTATTAATGAGTTAATTTTAAGTATATCCAATATAATATTGACATCGGAATTTGTGTACTTCATATTGTAGTATCAATAAACGACGTTACTTGTTCAACGATGTAGGTTAGGGCAAGTGCCCCCGATTTGCTCCTTGTCTGCGTTTCTTAATAGAAGCGCAATACAACGATGCATAATAAGTAGTTTAAGCACTTTAGGTAGCAATGAATAAAGTAATTTAAAATCACCTTGAAACAAAATATGTAAGAGTAATTTAACAAGGAATATGTGTTCAGTAAAATAAAGTCCCATAAAGTGAATGCCTCTAATCTCGTGCGACAACAATTTCACAGATCCCTTTTACTGCAACTTCTCCCTTTTTCTTGCATCATCTGGTTCCGGCCAACCGGTGTCTCCTTTCACTTTATCCCTCTCTCTTCCGGAGTTTCATCTTCGACGGGAGAAGCTGCAATATCCTCATTGAATGGGTACCGAGTCCTCTTCAAAGCCACCCGATCTAATCCATGAGTAAAACTTTTCACAGCACATAAATTTGCGGTACATTTTGTGCTGTTGTGTTTTTCTAGGTAAGAGCTTACGCACACAATAATAACAATATGTACCTATTAATTATTTATGAAATACGTGCTCTCTCGGGAGTTTATAAATACAAAACTGTTGTTAATGTTGTAGGAAACAATTTAAATCTTAAAGCAACGAATAATACGTAAAATGTGTCCATTTTATTACTTTCTCTAGCACGTATGTACATACTATGGCCGCAGTAGCTTGAGAATGTATTTTATTCCACCCAGAAATTCAATGTCAAGATTTCAATAGAAATATGTCCGCGTGTATGAGAATGTGTTTGACTACTTCTATGTAATTCAAAACAGGTATTTATTTGTTAATGAGAAAATAAATAAGAAATATGTACATTTTTCACCTGAGATAGAGACGTGTAAAATGTCAGGAAATCTTATACTATCTATTCTTAAAACATGTAGAATTTATAAAGTTTGATAGTCTGAATTTTCACATTCTGACATAGAGTAAGGAACCTTTTTCTAGAAGTGAAATCTACTTGAATTCAGGGACCTCAAAACATTGCTTCCAGTGAAAACTAAGAGTGTTAGTAGGGATACAATGATTTCTTTAACCAAAATTCGGCAAAATTCATCCAGAACAAACAGCTCTTCAGAAGTTACATTCAGAAAATTTAAGATATTCATTTTATTTGTGATGGAAATGGCCTTAATATGTGATATTGTAATCAAAATCATTAGAGAAATTTTTAAGAAAAACAGAATTTTCGAAATTTTTTCCATATAAAGGATAGTTTGAAGTGGCGGGATTTTCTTGAAAATCTTTGTGTCGCATCCTTGGAGGATACCAAACTTAAATACCAAGCTTTTTATTTAACTGTCTTTTAATTTTTGAGCTATGCTGTCCACAGTCACACACACGAACACACACACGGACCTTTTTCTGAAAATACTTTCTTGAATTCAGGGGGTTCTAAAACATGTATTTTCGTAGAAATCTAGGTATCGAATTTTTTGGTGGAATACAATATCTTCTCTATCCACTATGTACATTGTTGCATTCAGCGGGTCCTAAAACATTTCCAGTGAAATCTCGGTATCGAATTTTTGGGTGGAATACAATACCTTTCTATTCACTATAGAGAAAATAAAAATCTGATGTGTACCATTCACATGACTTTCTCTATATCCCTGCAACAAATTAGTCTTAAAAAGCTTATACTTCTATTTACTTCATGCTAATCAGTAAAACAGCAGAAATAGACATATTACTTGCTTCCTTGTAAGTAGAGGTGAAATAAGGGAGTACCATAGGTTAAAGTGATAACCAAAAGCTGGTTGCTATGTCACTGAAGTTCCTTTGTTTGTATGGACAGCAGTTGACAAATTCCTGTATGAAAAATGGTTTTCATAGCAGAAACCAAAAATAAGGAATGTCGCAAAAGCGACGAACTCCATGAAAAAATGTATATAACATAAATTGTGTGTTTTAACGTGCTCTACATTTTTGGTGTGGTAAGTTTTTGTCCATCTCTTATTGTTTAGCAGTTATTCAAAATTCAGTAATATTCATCCAGAATAAATTCCTCTTCAGAGGCTATTCCCAGAAAATTCAAGATATATATTTCATTTGTCAGCTAAATATCTTTAATATACGAAATTTTAATCAAAATCGTTAGAGCCATTTTTGAAAAACTCAAAATTTTCGATAAAGGATCCATGTAAAGGGTAGTGGAGGTGGGGGATTTTTCTCAAAATCTTCCTGTCGCATCCCTGGAAGATACTAAACTTAAATACCAAGTTTGGTATTTTACCTACTTTTGAGTTATCCTGTTCACAGACACACAGACACACGGACACACACACACGGACACACGGACCTTTTTGTGACAATGTTTTTTTTAGATAAAGGGGACCCTAAAACATGTATTTCCGGTGTAATCTCGGTATCGAATTTTTTGGTGGAGTGCAATACACTCTCTATACACTATGTACATAGTGCGTATGGAGAAAGTAAAAATAGAACATAGCTAATGGAAATCTCTACTTCTTTTTCTACATACCTCATAGAATGGTTCGTCAAATCTAATAACACTGCAATTTAAGTGTGCATTCAAGATTGTTCATTTATGCTCTGGGATTAGGGAATAAAATGCAAGATTTTCAACAATTTGTTGTTCAATACAAATGCCATCATAATCGTTCTGTCTTTGTATTTTGGATTGCTGAAAATAAAATGCAAATTTACCATCTTCTGACAAAAATTTGATGAATATCAAGTCTAAAATGGTATTTTTATAATATCAGTGACATCGAAATGTCATAAATAAGATTTATCTCATCCCTTTAATTATTGGCACTCATAGCTCATTTCAATAAGTTATAATATGCCTTATTCCAGAGTTTATTCTGATCGTAGGATGGGGGACTAAAATGTAGCTATAATTTAAACTTAGAGATAACAGTATTATTGCCAATCCATCAGCTACTTCCTACAGCTTACACATGGCCTCATAATCAGAGTGCGGAATTATGTTTGTCATCTGATATTACATTAGTCCTTATTGCTATTGTTGAAGCATTTAAATTGAACATATTTTATAGCAGCACAATTTTCTGCCTTATATTTGCAGTTTACCAATGATTTCGTATGATTTCTTCTCGGGACGTCAAGCAGGTAAAGTGTTGGTAAGTAATTTCCAGGCTTTCAATGACGTTCTCTGTCGCGATCATTAAGGTACTAGTTTTTTTTTATTGGGTGGGTTCCGCAGCCGCCTACCCTGGTGGCAATCATCCTAAGGGGATCTACATCGCCTCCTCTACCATTCACTAACTACAGCTAATGGGTAGGAGAAAGGAGTGCCAGGTACCGCCTTACGCAACCTGCGGTTAGTGGGTAATTCTAGAAAAGACCTACCTACCAGAGGGTAGGCAGACAGACCAGGGCTATCACTTGGCACAAGACCCAGAGGTGGTGCCTGGTGTTGTGTCAGTAGATATTTTATGCTGGTGCAGGTGGGATTTTGAGGATGAGATCTCGTGCAAGTGAAATTCATTGGGTTACTTACGTGTGCTCCTACGTTGAGGTCATTTGTGTTATCTAGTGGATCTGGTTAAGAGCTTTCCTGTAGGGTGCGTCATCCTGAAAACAGAGAGGAAGATTTACAGAAAAGATTCATGGGCCGTTGTCTCCCGAGGGTGGTCATAGTTTTGGGCGGTTTCTGGTTACTCAAGTTGACACAAGGCTTTGTAGATATAGTTCTTGTATTTCGGTGACGATCATCCTCAGAGACTACATCGTCTTCCCATGCACAAGCTGTTAGTGGACTAATCTAACTAAACATTCTGGCTAAGGAGACGGGGTGCAATGTTAGTATTGAGTACATGGTTGTTAGTGGTCGGGTTCCGCATTTGCACCCCGGTTAGTCTAAGCATTAGTTCTAGCTGGCATCCGGAGCATGCGAGCGCTTGCATTGCGTCCTGGGAGACCGAACAACCGAAGTCTGTTCGGCGCCCAGGGTGGTTAGAGAAGATTGTTAGGATGTAAGAAAGGGGGAGTAAGTGAGAAAAGGTGGTTAGTACATGCAAACAATAAGGTAAATTAATACTAAATTACATGTGAATGGAATGTCGAGGAGGGGGCAGAGTCTGCTCTGGCGGTGAGGTATTTATACTTGGTGGGAAATGCTCTTGGACCACCTCGCACGCTGTCATTAGTCGGCACTGGCCAATGGAGGTTGAGGAGGATGGGGCAAATAGTTATGAATTATAGGTAGACATGTTTTGCTTATTTGCAGACCTTCTTTTTGCTTCTTTTGTCAGTCTGTCATAATATCTGGTAGATTTCCCTATTATTTTAACACTTACCTGGCTATGTTCCAAGAAGAAATCATTAATAACCAACACCGGGAAAGTTTCAAGTCCTTGATTATTCCTATGTATATAATTTGTCCCAAGGGATAAATAACACTACGAGAAGAAGCAGCTATCCCTTGGGATACGCCGGATTTAAGGAATGTTGCTCTAGAGCGCCGTTTTCAGTAGGCAGGGACTATCTTTATGTTTAAAAGTGACAGCCTCTATCTACTAAACAGTGTTCAACTAGGTACACGTATCTGTTCGCAACAGTTTGACGTAGGTACCTCTTCCTGCCGCGCACGTAATTATGAAGTACGGAATCACAGCCTTTCACGCTCTGGCGATCTCCAAGGAACCTAACTTTCCTTTGTCGTCTGTCGGATGCGAGAAGAAACATCCACGAAACATATTGCAGTAGTAATTAAACTAGAAAGAGATAACAATAACAATGGCAGAGAGGGAACAATTATTGTCAACCTCTTCGTTAGGAGTCGCGATAATCTTCCTTGAGAATTGTGATTGTTCTCTTTTGTTTACAGCAGTGTAAGAGGAACAAGGAGCAGCGTATATATCGGATATAAACTGACTTAAGATCAAAAGGCTGAGAGCCAATTGCATTGCAAAGCTGGAGTGAACGCTAAATTGAATTGATTTCTTTACAAAAAGCTGAAAGTTTATTGTATAGACGAAACACTATTACACCACGAGAAGCATGGATGTAGTAACGGGAGATTTTGCTTCGACTGTAGTGTACATAGTGTGTAGAGAAGGTATTGTAATACACCCAAAAATACAGAGATTTCGCTGGAAATACATATTTTGAGACCCCTGAATCAAAAAAAAAAAAAAAAACATTTTTAGAAAAATGTCCATGTGTGTCTGTCTGACTATGTGTGTCTGTGTGTATGTGTGTGTGTGTGTCTGGGGGCAGTATAGCTCAAAAACGAAAAGTGCGTTAAGAATCAAACTTGATATTTAGGTTTGGTATCTTCCAAGCATATGATACGAAGATTTTCAAGAAAATCCCCCACCCCCACCTACCCTATACATGGAATTTTTTTAAAAACTTTTGATTTTCTCAATAATGGCTCTAATGATTTTGACTAAAATATTGTATATATTAAAGATTTACCTGACAAATAAAATATATATCTTGAATTTTCAGGGAATAGCCTCTGAAGACCACTTTATTCGGAATGAACTTTACGGAATTTTTCATAACCGCTAAACCGTAAGAGACGGATAAAAACTTACCAGACAAGAAACTTAGAGCACGTTAAAACACACAATTTATGTTACATACGTTTTTTTCGTGAAGTTAATCGTTTTTGAGATATTCCTTTTTATTGGTTTCACTTTTGAAAAACATACGTTTTTCATACAAGAATTTGTCAACTCCTGTCCACACAAACAAAGGAACTTCAGTCACATAGCAACCAGCTTTTGACTATCACCTAACCTATGGTACTCCCTTATTTCGCTTCTACTTACAAGGAAGCAAGTATTAAGACTATTTATATTAAGTTTTTCTCGATCAGTATAAGCAAAAGCTTTTTAACAATAGGTAGTTGCAGAGAGGTTGAAAAAGTCATGTGAATGGAACACATCAGATTTTTTTTTTAATTTCTCTACACATATTATATACATAGTGTATAGAGAAGGGTATTGCACTCCACTCAAAAATTCGATATCGAGATTTCACTGGAAATATACGTTTTAGGGTCTCCTGTATAAAAAAAAAAAAAGCATTTTCAGAAAAAGGTTCATGTGTGTCCGTATATCTGTGTATCCGTATGTCTGTGTGTCCGTGTGTCTGTGAACACGATAACTCAAAAACGAAAAGTTGGTAAAATACCAAATTTGGTATTTAAGTTTATTATCTGCCAGGGATGCGGAGATTTTGAGAAAAATCGCCCCAAACTCAGACCACCCTTTACACAAATTTGAAAATTTTGATTTGCTTAAAAATGGCTCTAACGATTTTGATTAAAATGCCGTATATGAAAGATATTTATATGGCAAATAAAATGCATATCTTGAATTTTCTGTGAAGAGCATATAAAGACCTCTTTATTCTAAATGAATTTTGCTGAATTTTGCGTAATTGGTAAACCGTAATAGTTTTTGCAAAATCTTACTACACAACTGTAAATCACGTTAAAACACGCAATTTATGTCATGTATGGTTTTTTCGTGGAATTGACCATTTCAGATATATTCCATGTCATTTTTTTCGGATCTAAAATAATTAACCATTTTTAATCCAGAAAGTTGTGAATTCCTGGCTCTGCGTAGAAACGGATTTCATCCATATGGCAACCGGCTTTTAAAAGATTTCACTATCGCTTTAGCCTAGTGTATACCCATATTTAACTTACAAGGAAGCAAGTAATTAAGACAATTTCTGCTAATGTTTATCTCGATTTTCTTGAAATATATAGAAGAAAAAGTTTTTTTTATATTAATTTGTCACAGAGATGTAGAGAAAGTCATGTGATTGTAACACATCAGATTTTTACTTTCTCTACGCGTGCTATGTACGTAATATATAGAGAAGGCATTGTATTGCACCCAAAAATTTGATACCGAAATTTCTCCAGAAATATATATCTTGAGACCCCCTGAATCCAAAAAAAGCATTTGAAAAAATGTCTGTCAGTGTAGAGTGTGTGTGTGTGTGTGTGTGTGTGTGTGTGTGTGTGTGTGTGTGTGTGTGTGTGTCTGTGGGTAGCATAGCTCAGAATCGAAAATTCCGTTAGATACTAAACTATGCAACACATAGATTTTCAAGGTAAATTCCCATCCCCAACTACCCTTTACATGGAACAGTTGTCGATAATTTTGATTTTATGAAACATGGCTTTAACGATTTTGGTTAAAATGTAGTATATTTAAGATATTTATATGACAAATAAAACTTATATCTTGAATTTTCTGGAAATAGCCTCTGAAATATATTTATTTTGGATGAATTTTGTGGAATTTTGCACAACTGTTAAACCGTGAGAGATAGACAAAAGCGTAGCACACAAAAATGTAGAGATCGTTAAAATACACAATTTATGTTATATGCATTTTTTCCTGGAGTTAACCGTTTTTTAGATATTCTTTTTTATTGATTTTATGTTTAAAATACGTAATACTTTTCTCATAACAAATTTGTGTACACCTGACCATGCAAAGAATTGGATATCTGTACCACAGCATCCACATTTTATTGCATTTGATTAAATAGTTTATTCTTTTATTTCCCTTCTACCTGTAAGGAGCAGTAATAAAATCGTTTCTGGTAATGTTTATTTCAATTATCATGTAGTAGATAGAAGAATAAGTATATTAAGAGTAATTTGTTACAAAAAGGTAGAGAAAGTCATGTGAATGGATCACATCAAGTTTTTAAATTAACACAGTTACTTTAAAAGACAAAGGAATTCAATTTGTTCGTTTGAATAACCATATTAATTACCCAAAAGCCTTCAATAAATTAAAAATAAATATATTATGGAGTATTTAAAGCAAGAAAGGTTTACAGAATTATTTAATAAGAGCTATACAAAAGATCGTGACAGTGTGGCTAAACCACTCGCCTCCCACCTAAGTGGCCCGGGCTTAATCCCAAGCACCCACATGTGGGAATTGTGATGGACGAAACGGCATTTTGGCAGGTTTTCTCCGGGACCTCGTGTTTCCCCCGCCAATTATTCCACCAATTGCTCCATCTTCGTCTTTCCTATCCTCACTTCGCTTTCATTTCATAGCATCCAGTTCCCTATGTTCTGCCTGGCTACAGGCCGACCCTCGATCATGGTTCTTCATTCTGTGGTAACATGCCAAGTCCTCTAGGTGCTTTTAAGTCCTAGAGAGTGTCAGTCATACATATGGGAAGGATAAGCTAACTACGTAAGTACAAAAGATTGTATGTTGAAACAAAAATTATACTAAAAACGTTATGTGTTACACTCACATGACTTTCTCTAGCTGCTCCACCAACAAAAGATTATTCTTATTTCTACACAATGCTAATCGAAATAAACATTAGCAGAATATTCTTATTACTTAGTTCTTTATAAGTAGAAGGGAACTAAGGGAATGCACTAGGCTACAGTGATAGTCAAATGTTTTAAAAACTAGCGTTATGTGATTGTAATTGAAAATCGCTTCTGCTTGGCGTGGAATAGAGCAAAAGAAAAACGGACTACACTTTACTCAGACAGAAAGTGACTCTAAAGGTTTGGATTAAAATACCACATATTAAAACCATTTCCATCACAAATAAAATGCACATTTTGAATTTTCCCCTAAGTCTTTTATGGTATAGGTACTTTTCTTTTGTTGAGTTTGTTGTTTTCGAGATATTCCTTGTTATTAGTTTCAATTGTAAAGTATATTTTTAAGAAAAACAAAGTAAAATTTTTCCATGTGAAGGGTAGTTAGGAGTGGGGGAATTTCTTGAAAATCTTTATGTTGCATCCTTTAAAGATATTTAATTTAAATACCAAGTTGGGTATTTTACGAACTTTTAGTTTTTGAGCTATGCCATCCCGCCACTCATACATACACCGTTTTCTAAAAAGGTTTTTTTTCGGATTCAGGGGACTTCAAAATCAAGTCACAGCGATGAATTTTTGGATGGAATAGAATTCCTTCACTTTATACTATGTACATTGTACATGCGTGTTGGAGAAAGTAAAGTTGATACAAATAATTAAACAGTGGAGCAAGTCCTTAATTTTAATTATTTAAGGTTATGAGTTGGCCTTAATACGGTAGATGAAACGAATAAAAGTATTTAGTTTATTTCTACAGATGTTTGGTGCAATTAATGGACTTTAGAAAATTGTTACCGTAATGCGGTGTTAACGTGTGTGCCTCACATTTAGGAGATTTTGACTTCAAATCTCTCCTTAGATGAGTTAGCCGGATAAAGAATTTCCGTGGTTTTCTTTGGTTCTTAGAAGAGTAGTTTATAAGTGGCACAATTTTGTTATAGAATGAGAATACTGGAAAATAGACAAAGCCTCGAAAGAATAACAAAGATAGATGCAATGGCATTTTAGATATGTAGCAGGGTGTACCCTATTGGATGAGAAGAGGAATCAAGAAATTTGAACTGAGCTAAAAATGATTAGTTCATGTATTTAATTAATAATTATATGAAAAAATCTGATGTGTTCCATTCACATGACTTTCTCTACATCTCTGCAATAAATTATTTTTAAAAATCTTATGCTTCTGATTTACTTCCTTCTAATGGAGAAAAAATTAGCAGAAATAGTCTTATTACTTGCTTCCTTGTAAGTACAAGCGAAACAAGGAAGTACCATAGGTTAAAGTGATAGTCAAAAGCTAATTGCTATGTGGCAGAAGTTCCTTTGTTTGTATGGACACGAGTTCACAAAGTCCTGTATGAGAAAAGTATGTTTTTAATAGCTAAAACCAAAAACAAGGAATATCTCAACAATTAACTCCACGAAAAAATGTATACAAGATAAATTGTGTGTTTTAAAGTGCCCTACATTTTTTGTGGTAAGTATTGGTCCATATTTTACGGTTTAGCAGTTATGCGAAATTCCGTAAAATTCACCCAAAATAAAGTAGTCTTCAGAGGCTATTTCCAGAAAATTTAACATATACATTTTATTTGTCAGGCAAATATCTTTAATATACATCGTTAAAGCCATTTTTAGAAAATTTAAATTGTGGAAAAAATTTCTATGTAGAGCGTAGTTGGGGGTGGGGACAGTTTTCTCAAAGTCTTTGTGTCGCATCCCTGGAAGATACCCAACATGAACACCATAACTTAAAAACGAAAAGTCGGTAAAATATCAAACTTGGTATATAAGTTTAATATCTTTCAAGGATGCCCCACGAAGATTTTTTGGAAAATACCACCACCGCAAATTACACATTACATCTTGAATTTTCTGAAATTGGCTTCTGAAGACCCCTTTATTCTGCATGAAGTTTGCAGGATTTTGCATAACTAGTAAACCATAGAAACTAGACAAAAATTACTGAACAAAATATGTAGATCTCGCTAAAACACATAATTTATATTAGATACATTTTTTCGGAGGGTTAACCATTTTTGAGATATTGATTTTTTTATTGGTTTCAGTTTTAAAATACTTAAAACTTTTCACACACGGGAATTTGTAAACTCATAGCCCTGCATAGAAACAGATTCCATCCACATGGTAACCAGCTTTTAAAATATTTAACTGTTGTTTTAGCCTAGTGTGTCCCCCTCTTCGTTTCTGCTTACAAGAAAGCATTTCTACTGATGTTTACCTCAATTAGCAGGAAGTAGATAGAAGCAAAAGTTTTTTAACAGTAATTTGTTACAGAGATATAGAGAAAGTCATGTGAATGGAACATATAAAATGTTTTAACTTTTGAAAATACATAGAGCTGTAATCAAATTTGTTATAACGATTACTAGAATCACAAAACAATAAAAACCTTGTGTTTAACAAGAGTATTAGATTAGGAAGGATTTAATGCAATCTACGTCTTGTTAGAAACATTTTTGTGCACAGCCATAGAAGATCTTAAAATGTATACGAGTATTTATGATGAAATATCGGCATCTAGTTATGCGTGGAAGACATAACTAAGGAGGGTGACTGGTTAGCTATTTTGAACATGTCTGAGGGACATCACATATCGTCATTTGAATCTAGTGATACGATTCTACAGATTATATGAACATATGTGTACTTCTCATATTCATTCTCAGCCTGTACATTGTTGTATTACAGAGACGTTTTTGCAATTTTGACACCTCCGGTTTTCTTCAGAAACAAAACCTCCAGCATTGATGATGTCCCGCAATGTGCGATTTAAACCGCATGTGCACCTAGCTGGTGACACAGTTTGACAATGGACTAAAATAGGTTCCGACCACTGGGTGCATTAGCAGGTCAATAAGCCCGCTCCAGCACTGGAACGAACAGATGCGGTGATCCATATTCAATTCCACTTGCAGAATATTGCAGAGAAGTCGCAATATTACAAGATATAACTCAATAACCGGAAGCCAATATCCAGACCAACATACAATGCCAATATGCCGAGTTGCGGGGTGATGGTAACTGATCTGTAGCCTAGTTCCCTTGTGGAATACAGACGACCTTTGCTCCATACATTATCCGTTCTGTACATGCGGTACTCGTGGGGGAATTGATAAATCAATTAGTTCTCGAGGGTTGCCGAAATACAGCGTCGTTCTACATGGGTGTATGTTTCAGCGTTAGAATCCCCAAGTTTAATATTAGAGGCGAAGTTAAGATAGGTCGGGAGCTGTACATAGCGGTCCTGAGGGAAATTGGATCCTCATTATGCCTGGCCTGGGCACAGAAGAACTTAATGAAGATCTATATACAACTACGCATTATCAATCCAGTCGGCTTGGAGAAATTGCTAATTTCAATAATGCTATCTCTATTGAAAACTCCAACAAAATATAAGACTGCATTTTATGCCTAGCATGTTTGATTTTGGGTATATTACTGAGAAAAAAATAAGTGCGCTGTAATAAATTCATTGATGAAGCAGCTACTCCTACACTTATGACTCCACTTGGTTCTAGAAAGACAGAAAACAGCAGGATTTGAAAACACTGCAATTGAACTGGTTAAGTATGCAGCAGATATGGCTCTTGAAATCTCAGCAGAAGTTTTCAATAAGTGTTTAAACGAGGAAGATATCATATAGAAGATTGGAATTTATAATATGGTCGTCTCCTTAAAGTGGTGGAAGCGTTTCTGCTTACCAAGCGGGAGACCTGGGTTCGGTTCCCAGTACCGGCGTGGGGATATTTCCCCCGCTGGGAGACCTGGACCAGGGTGCAATCAACCTCGTAAGGTCCCTGGGGGACCAAATGAGGGGGAATTTGATGAAAAGTAGCGGCTCCAGGCCATGAGAACCGCATTGACTGGCCGGGGAAGGAGGGGGTGGCTCGAGGCGCTGACTACGTCTCACCCTTCATGTCTGTCATGGACCGAGATGGAGGACGCAGCGGCCACGTGGTAGGTCAAGCTTCCTTGTGAGTCTTAGTGCCATGGAGTTAATTTATTATATTTTTGCTCCATGTATAAGAAAGGAAATAAGAGGTTGTGTGAAAATTATAGAGGTATAAGTGTAACAAGTTCGATAGGGAGATTGTACGGTCGGATACTGCAAAAGAGGTTTAAAAAGCTCTGTAAGAAATGGAAGAAGAAATTGGATTACTATTGTGAGATCATATAAACAGATAAACATTATCACAGAATCGCTTCTCTATTCTAAATGGACTTAAACAAACCTGCAGCTTATCAAAAACGTTATTTGAAATATATCCTCAGAAAAAGCTTAGGAAATGGGGGGGGGGGTAGTTACACGAATGGGAATTCAGATGGAGGTTACCTTTTTATGCGGATAATCAAGTAATTATAGCTGGAGACTAAGATGCTGATTACACGCTGCTGAAGAAACTGAAAGAGTCTATAAGAAATGGGGTTTTAATATGAACTTGATTAATTCAGAATACCTGAGAGTCGGATAGGGCAGGAAGACTAGAGGTGCATATTCGGGAAGGTATTCGGTATAAATATCTGGAACTTATTATATCGATGGATAGCAATCCAAAATGCTAGTATAATGCTGAATATAATAAAGGAAAAAATATATTTACCTTTTAGATATGCTGTTATGGTCATACAGAATAAAATTCAATCCAAAGTTGGGGAGGTAGGTACAATGCTGTAATGGAACCGATATTATCTATGTATGTCTGATCGGGACTCCGGAGCTGTATACTCTACTTTTTATTTACCTAATTGTTTTACTTTGTTTACTGTGTGATTACTGAATTGCTGTTTCTTCTTTTTACACATACACACATATACACAAACATATAACACCCATGCCCAAAGCGGGACTCGAACCCACGACCCCCTGTGCTACGAAGCACAAAGCGAGACGCCTTGGCGAGCGCAGCGGCCATGGGGACCGGCTTCTTAGGCCTTGGAGCTCATCCGGCCTATACCAACCTTGCAACCCTGGCTTCTCTTCTCCTGGCCGCTTGAGATTTTCTCGTATGGATATATATATAAGGAACAATGCTAGACATTAGGAGCGATTTCATGGATGCTCACTTCACGTCTATGCGCTCGCTTATACGCGACTGCAACTTTCTATTGTCTACGCGCACATTTTCCTTGTCAGGCGCCCGTTATTTGGTCTTTGCCGTCGCTGAAACACAGCAGCAAGTCTGATGATGGAAAGAGAGTGGCCCTATGCCTCCTGAACACCTGTATTTATAATCTTTTTAAAGTTAATATCACGCCTTTAATTGATCTAGTTATTGGCTGAACGTTCCACGCTTAAATTTCAATTTCCAGGCAGTTTGCTAGTTGTCGGCTTCCTATTTACCGAACTTTATGTATCCCGTTGGCGTGGAAAGTACTATGAACTTCACTTTGTACTGCCTTGACAACACGTGCTGTGTAAAACTTTTGGAACATACTGGCCAATTCCTAACAGTATATTTTTCCTGTCTAGGACGACTTTACCATCACTCAAAATAACTTGCAGCAAGGCAAACTTTTCTCGCTTATTTTTTTCCTTACAGAAACATCCCAGGTCCAAGGAACAATAATACTTCTAATTCTATACATGGGACTCATAAAAGAAATATCGTAAATTATATTAAAGGGTTATAATAAAAAATAAACACACAAAATTAACACCACAAAAATATATAAATTAAATGATTGGCGTGCTGGGAGGAAGATCCTGCCTCAATATCTAAATTCCAACGCTGTCCAATGCAGAAAACCGAAGCCGAGCCGGAATAATTTTTGAAGGGCTGAGAGGATAGAAACTAGGTAGCTATTATGATATGTTCATGTGAAAAGAATGGAACAGAAGGAGGAAAGAAGAACCGGCAACGCAAGAAATTAGAACATTGTGTTAGATAGGGCTATTACAGAAGATGAATGAGGAGTAGAGAAACATTGGAAATCGAATACTTGAGTGATAAACTTCATGACCTGCCAGAATCGATTTGGTAGATCAAATGAAAGACCAGTGGAATGGTAACCGAATGTAGGATCCTGATCTTGATGTTAAAAGGTTTATTCGATTCTGCTTTTCCAAAATACTTCGGAATTTTGCTAAAATTATGATCGGAGCTTTCAAAGAAAATGAGAATAAATAAGGTTGCTAACCCTTTTCAAGTAATGCGAAATTGCAAGAACTTCTTAATTTCATTAATTGCGTTGTTATTTGTATATAGGTTACTTCCTTACCGTAATTTTACTTTTTTATATACCTAATCAGTAATATGTATGTATATATATATATATATATATATATATATATATATATAAAGAGAGCTACGTTTACAAAGGAATTTTGTGTAACTCTAAAAAATGTTTGTCTTACGTCTCTCTTTCCTTCGCTTTTGACTGGAGAATCGACCTCTGTTCATTGGTTAGTGTTTTAGTGCCACACTTTTGATTACAACCAGTAGAATAGGGTCAAATCTAGTGAATTTTTCCATCCATTTCCACGCCTTTAGCCATACACTTTGTTAAATACAATAAGAGGCTATATAGATATAAAACATAACTGATAATGTGTTTATGTGTGTGTTTATAAATAAAGAAACATCGTTTCAAGTACTTCACAGTTAAAGAACAACCTTGTATACTGTTCTGAGATATTTCTGTGTCCTCAGGTAGTTTATAGACCCCACATTTTACTCGGCGAGATCAATAAACAAACACTAGAAAAACATTAGTTAATGGAAACTCTTCAGGATTTCGATTTAAATTGGAGGAGTAAACTCGAAGCTTTCGGCCATCTTATCTCTGTGGTATTTGTCAGAGAAAATGTTTACTAATTAACAAAAAATCACTTGACCTTCCTAGTGATACTGACAGGTAATAAAACTATTTATTACAATCTTAAAAAAAATATTTTATATTAAACCTGCAAACCAAGATTCGTGGGACATAGAAAAGATCAAAAAACTGAACTCAAACTTTAATTTTTATATTTATCCAAATTGCTCACTTATTACCTGGCCCAAATTGACAAAGTTTAACAAAATCAAATAAATAATTATAAAATAAAATGATTGAAAAAATATGATATTGCTCAAATATTAGTTTGCTCAAATTGACAAAATTTAACAAAATCAAGTAAATATTAAGAAATAATTTGCAAGTGTAAGAAAAATGGAAGAAATTTCAAATATAAATAATAAAGCAATGAAGGAATAACATACTAAAAGGTTCCATTTAGATGAAGTGTTATAATATAATAAATGCATTAGACACCCTATGGAAGCATTTTTAAAATGTAGGAATGCGGATGAGAAGCATATCAAACATTAGATGCGGTCATGATGATTTTGGATGAAATACCTTATTAATGGCTGCGCTTTTACCATCAGCTTTTCTACATAGAGACTGTTTACCCAGCCAAAACGGAAGGTTCCCGGTAAAATGTGCGGCAACCGGCTTAAAGTCCGTTTCAGTTGGTTGAGTATGGCATTAAAGTATGCAGGACTGCACTCATCTTGTTCGAGTACTAATAGTGCACACAATGACAGCCATCGTTTTGACTGGTGATTTTGGATCTTGAATGCCAGGCCTCAAGTAATACACATGGTATAGAAATTACATGCACACATTGAGCATTAATTCATTACATAATACCTAAATGCATAACGTATGTTTTGAAGAAAATTATGCTTACCATTCTTCTCTCGTGTATCCTTAGCAATGACATTCATGGAACGTATTTAATTATTTAATAACATAAAGCAATTTTTAATTCCTGTGATCCATGCATTACGTAACTCTATGTAAACGAGCTATAAAATAATTATAAAATTAATTAATTTTACTTTCACTATGTACATAGTGTATAGAGAATGTATTGCACTCCACCAAAAAATCGATACCGAGATTTCACCGGAAATATATAAAGGGGACCCTAATCCCCTTTATCTAAAAAAAGCATTTTTGGAAAAAGGTACGTGTATGTGTGTGTCCATGTGTCCGTGTGTCTGTGAACACGATAACTAAAATACGTAAAGTAGGTAAAATACCAAACTTGGTATTTAAGTTTAGTATCTTCCAGGGATGCGACACGAAGATATTGAGAAAAATCCCCCACCCCCAACTACCATTTACATGGAACTAACGATTTTGATTAAAATTTCGTATGTAAAGATATTTACCTGACAAATAAAATATATATCTTGAATTTTCTGGAAATAGCCTCTGAAAAGTAGTTTATTCTGATTGAATTTTACTAAATTTTGAATAACTGCTAAACCGTAAGAGATGGACAAAAACTTACTACACAAAAAAGTAGAGCACGAATAAAACACACAATTTATGTTATATACATTTTTTTCGTGGAGTTCGTCGTTTTTGTGACATTCCTTATTTTTGGTTTCTGCTTTGAAAAACACATTTCTCATATAGGAATTTGTCAACTGCTGTCCATACAAACAAAGGAACTTCAGTGACATAGCAACCAGCTTTTGATTATCACTTTAACCTATGGTACTCCCTTAGTTCACCTCTACTTACAAGGAAGCAAGTAATATGGCTATTTCTGCTCATGTTTTACTGATCAGCATGAAGTTAATAGAAGTATAAGCTTTTTAAGAATAATTTGTAAGTTCTGTGACATATTATACTATTTATATACAACTTTGCACGTACCTGATGCATCAAATTAAACGAATAAGTGTATGTCAATAAGACGTTTAAAACTGTATTCGGAGTATTTTAACACAGAAAGCGGTTAATTTGCCATATATATATATATATATATATATATATATTTGGCAACACCGTTAAATAATCTCACCGACACGTGCTTCGTATAGGTCCGGCAGGTGGTCGGCATTTCTGATTAGGTAGAAAAAAAGACAATCGCACTCACGCCTCTAATGTTAGTAAAGCTCTGCAAGTGTCAAGTCACTGGTTTGTAGTGATGTCACTATCAAGTCCTACTCCCTTCTTAATAACGAGCTGTGCTGACACGCAATGGCTTATGGCCAATTTGATCTGAAAGACAAGGTTTAACCAAACATTTCAATCTTAACTTGCGAGAAAAATGGCATTTTGGCGAAATTTGTTCCGCAAATAGTACACTTTTGCAATCATTTCTTTATTCTGAGCCACGCTAGGTCGCTAAAAGTTTTTTTTTCTCTCGTAAACCATGTAATATAAAAAATAATAATAGAATTGTTTGCTGCCTTGAAATTGTGTGTGTGCATATATATACTTTTAATGAGAAAACCTAGAATATTCCGTTTAGATAGAATGGAATAGAGCATAGATATACGAAGTTGCGTACCCACATAGTGTTGCTATGGAAATCATATGTATTGTCCTAAGCAGACTCTAAAATGATTTTCTATTGAATAAATGCGTTTATATTATTAATATATCGGATTTTGCTCCCAAGCCTAATTCAATTATGCTACGTATTTGTGGCCATCAGTAGTGCATCTCCTTGAGTTGATCCGATTTCTTACTTATGTTTGCACTTAAAGAAAATACTATATCACCAAGGGAACTATTAAAGAATTATAGACTTATTTGAGTCCCCAGGCTTATTGAATGCTATAAAACACATATCCCTAGGGACAAATGACCTTATTTAGATATAATAAATTTAGGTATATCCACAATTTAGTGATAACTCTAAGGAATATACGGAATTATACACGAATTTTCTGCTTAAATTAACCAAATTTTGGGTTTTACTGATCTCCAGCGGTTATAGATCATTCTTTCTCTTCTAGACTAAAATTATAAATTCATTTACACTTTTCTGTGTTTTATTTGAATATAAAAGCTGAGACATTTTCTTTATTTCCACGCTGAAAAAGAAAAGATAATAATTATAAAATAATCTTTAATAAGAATGAAAAATAGGATATTCCCTAATTTACAGTTAAAATATTTCTTTCAAATGTTAATATAGGTATATAACATTATTAAGAAAATTCAAAACTGCTTGGAAAATTATTACTATTTTTACGCAGTAATTATTACACTGTTTTCAAAGAACGACGTTTGATTCACTGTTTAAACTATGCACCTTTAGCTGTCCCTTATAAAATGAAATAGGAAAATTATTTACTGTGTCTTTTCGGCACGTTTTGTTAAGGTTAAATAACTCCCTATCTAGATGTATGCTATAGGGAAGGGAATGCCTTGTCGGCCCATCCTGCATGTAACTACATTGACCAGGGGAACATTCTGTACGCTCCATGTCTCAATCCACTCCCCATTTGCTCCAACAGATTGCAGAGGATTTATTTGACACCTGCTTCTGCTTAATTACCATACAACACTATCTGTGTGGCTTGTCTCTGCACCACGGAATCCTTCAATCGTCGCTCTCGGGTTCCTATGTGTTATAGTGCATCTGCACTGGCAGTTATTGATGTACATTCCTTGTACCGCGTAAGTCGATCCTTAAAGGAGAAAATATTAAAACAAACAAAAGATACAATTATAATTAAACAGTTATTACTTTCTTTAGCCCCATATGTACAATATACATAGGAATAGAGCAGGTACTGTAATGCAACCGAAAATTCGATACCGAGATTTCACGGGAAATATATTCCCGAAAAAAGCATTTTTAAAAACAGGTCCGTGTTTTGCGTGTCTGTCTGTGTGTGTGTGTGTGTGTGTGTCTGTGAACACATAGCCCCAAAACGAAAAGACCGTTAAATACCAAACTTGGCATTTACGTTTACTATCTTCCAAGGATGCAACACGAAGATTTAAAAAAAAAAACCCACACCAAACACTACTATTTACTTGGAAAAAAAATTCGAAAATGTTGAGCTTCTTAAAATGGATCTAACGATTTTGATTAAAATCCCGTATATTAAAGCTATTTATGTCCGAAAAAAAAATGTATATCTCGAATTTTTTGGGAACAGTCTCTGAAGACCTCTTTATTCTGGATGAATATTGCCAAATTTTGATTTACTGCTAAACCGTAAGAGATAGAAAAAAACTCACTACACAAAAATGTACATCACGACAAAGCACACAATTTATGTCCTTGACGTTTTTGTTGTGGAGGTAACCGTTTTCGAGATATTCCTTATTATTTGTTTCAATTGTGAAGTGCTTAAACTTTTCTCAGACAGGAAGAGTCCGTTTTTCTTTTGTTCTACTCCTGGCCAAGCACAGAAGTGATTTACAATGACAATCGCATTATGATAGCTTTTAAAACATTTGACAGTCACTTTAGCATAGCGCATTCCCTTATTCCCTTCTACTTATTAACTAAGTATTAAGAACATTTTGCTAATATTTATCTCAATTAGCATTGTGTACAAAGAAGAATAATCTTTTGTAGGAGGTTTGTAGAGCAGCTAGAGAAAGTCAAGTGAGTGTAACACATCAGATTTTTTTTTTTTTGTAAGTCTTATATGCTATGCGTAAGCTAACAGTGAAATCTTAAGAAACAACAGCACAGCATATGAAAATCGGAATTCAAAATAAAATCACCATTTAGAAGCATACTTAAAGAGCAAAATTACTTCGCGGCAAAGGTCCCAAGTTCGATCTCGGTGACCGTTCACTGTAACCTGAGAGCCAGTGGGTATTTGTTGAATTCTCCTTCAATCCAAAACATTTTGGGTGATTCCACTTCTACCACGACTTTCTTGTCCTCATTTCTTATGCTCATAAATTCCTTCCATATGTTTCAGGGTTGTGCGACTAGACGAAGGCGTTCAGCGGTTGTAGCTGTGTCGCGGGTGTGCTAATCATCTAGGAAAAGCTTTACTAAACTGAATTAATAAATAAACTCCTGTTGTAACCAAAGTTGAAAAATGAACTTATGCAAGTAAAGATGATATAGTTAGGATAGTGGACGGGGAGATGATGTAAAATTTCGGCTATGAATTGAACTGCAATTTATTTTGGATAGAATCCTAAAACTGTGTAACGCTTCCTCCTTGACGCTTTTTGGAACTATCTAGATTTGGACCCATAGATGTAACCATCTACGGTTAGAGATTCGTAAGTGAGATATTGCTGTAAACGTTAGAAACCCCGCCATTCTCTCATCCGTGTTACATACAACCGAGGTGCACAAAAATGCATTTTTACTTTCTCTATAGGAACTATGTACATAGTGTATAGAGAAGGTATTGCATTGTACCCAAAAATTCAATACCGAGATTTCACCGGAAATACGTGTTTTGAGACCACCAGAATCTAAAAAAGCGCCAGAATCTTCCAAGGATGCGACACGAAGATTTTCAAGAAAATACCCCACCCCCAACTACCCTTCACATGGAAAATTTTTTAAAATTTTTATTTTCTAAAAAATGGCTCTAACGATTTAGATTAAAATATATATTAAAGATATATACTTGAAAAATAATAAGTATATCTTGAATTTTATGGGAATATCCTCTGAAGACTACTTTATTCTGGATGAATGTTAAGGATATTTTTGTAACTGGTAAACCATAAGAGATAGACAAAACTTACCACACAAAAACTGTAGAGCACATTAAAACACGGAATTTATGTTATATACATTTTTTTCGTGGAGTTGATGGTGTTTAGATAGTCCTTGTTTTTTGTTTCAGCCTTAAAAACTTATACTTTTCTCATACAGGAATTTGTCAACTCCTGTCCATACAAACAAAGGAACTGCAATCACATAGCAACCAGCTTTTGATTATAATTTTAACCTATGTTACTCTCTTATTTCGCTTCTACTTACAGGGAATTAAGTAATAGGACTATTTCTGCTAATTTTTTCTCACTTACCATGAAGTAAATAGAAGCATAAACTTTTTAACAAAAATTTGTTGTAGAGGTATAGAGAAAGTCATGTGAATGGATTACATCAGATTTTTCTATTTATGAATACTCTTCTAGTGCTGTGATTCTCAGCGTCCCATTCTATACTGGGCGTGAAAGATGCTTAATTTTGCTCAGAGGCCTCTTTATCAGACTTATGATTCTTTTCCTTACTATAAATTTCTGGAGCAACGTAAATTTACGAGGAAATGAACATGGGATCTACGTCCTTAATTCCCTTCCGAATGAAGCCTTGTTAAGCATTTTAGCACTAGAAAAAATGCTTCATCTCCCGCCGGATTGGAAAGCACGACCTTGGGAGCTAGATGCTATCATGTTACTTAGACCATGGACTGTCTCGTGCATCAGTCTGACTTACCTCGTCTCTGTCATTTGCATTGATGAAGAAACTGCGATAAAAATGAGAAAGGAGGAAGCAGATGAAGCGAGTACACGTTGAAATAGAGGGATAGTGCAAATGTGTGAAAGTTGTGTCGTGGTCGGACTAGGGAAGTTGCCTTTTAGACGTTGCACCCTGCAATTAATGTGTAATGTGCAATGACTTTAATGTGTAATTGTTTTCTCAAACAAATTGTGCTTTGTAGGTCTGCTACACATAATCGTGATTGTGCTATTCAGCGTTAATGAATTGAAGGCATAACGAATATAAAGGAGCCGCTGAAACCTTTAAAAGGTCGGCCTTTTATTCATATAAGACTAGCCGTGTGATAAATGAAAGATTTTCTGAAGAGCGTCTTTGAAAACCAGGTTGCTCCCAAGTGGACTAGCTCGTCAGGGCGCAATGAGGATACAATTTAGCTTCAGAGTTCGAATCTGATGCTATTGATACTTTTTACTTTCTCTATATCCATTATGTACATAGTGTATAGAGAAGGTATTGGAATGCACCCAAAAATTCGATACCGAGATTTCACCGGAAATAGATGTTTTGGGTACCCCTGAATCCAAAAAAAACAAAACAACATTTTTATAAAAATGTACGCGTGTGTGTCTGTCTGTCTGTAAGTGTGTGTGTGTGGACAGCATAGCTCAAAAACGAAAAGACCGTTAAATACCAAACTTGGTATTTAAGTTTGGTATCCTCTAAGGATGCGACACGAAGATTATCAAGAAAATACCCACACCAAAAACGACCCTTTACTTGGAACCTTATTCGAAAATTTTAATTTTCTCAAAAATGGCTCTACCGATTTTTATTAAAATATCGTGTATTATAGATATTTACCTGACAAATAAAATGTATATCTTGAATTTTCTGGGAATAGCTTCTGCTGACTTCTTTATTCTGGATGAATTTTACGGAATTTTGCATAATTGTTAAACTGTAAGAGATGGACAAAAACTTTCCACACAAAAAATGTAGAGCACATTAAAACACACAATTTTGTTATATATATTTTTTCTCGTGGAGCTGAACGTTTTTGAGATATATCATGTTATTGGTTTCAGCTTTAAAAAAAATTACACTATTATCCTGTTCATACATACAAAGGAATTTCAGTTACTTAGCAACTAGCTTTTGACTATCACTTTAACCTACGATACTCTCTTATTTCGCTTCTACTTACAAGGAAGCAAGTAATAACACTATTTCTGCTAATTTTTTTCTCGATTAGCATGAAGTAAATAGAAGAATAAGCTTTTTAACAATAATTTATTGCAGAGATGTAGAGAAAATCATGTGAATGAAACACATCAGATCTTTTTCTTCTTCATTTTACTTACTCTATTTACAATTGTACATAGGTAGAGAAGATATGTATTACATTTCTTCCAGATATCCTAAACGGGATTTACACCTTTTTGGGGTCCCACTAACGTGTTAAGAGGATATTCTAGCATTTTATTTATGACTATATTAATGTGTATTATCCTTCTTGGTTCTGATAAGTTACTGTTAAAATTATTATTGCTTAAATATAAGTTTTTCATTAAATTCATAGGAAAATGTAATACATCCGATTATTGCAATTAAGAATCCCCCCTCACAAATATTTATAGCAAAAAGTCCCTGTGTGTGTATCTGTGTCCATGCACGTGTCTGTGAACAGCATAACTCAGAAATAAAAAGTCAGCTAAATACCAAACTTAACACGTGACACGAGATATTAACAAAATAAAACTGACCTTTACGGGGAAATTTTTGAGAAAATTTACATGGAAAATAAAAACGTTATCCTGGATTTTCCGGGAATAGCTTCTGTAGGTTGTTCATTTTGGATGACCATTGCATCACTGACAAACCGTGCAATGTAAAACATATTAAACGTTATCTTATACGGTAAGTCCCGTTCTGTTTCATATTTCTTTTATTTTGCTCCTTGATATATAAAGAAACCGAATCTTAATCACAAAACATAATTTAAAAGAGTGACTATCGCTTTAGTCTAGTTTCTTCCATTATTTCCCTTATGCAATAAGAAACTAAGTAACAAAATTTTTTTCTATTAATATTTATCTTGATTAACATGAAGTAGATAGCTGAATAAACCATTCTAAGAATAGTTTGTTACAGAATAGGTAATGAAACTCATGTGATGAAAATAATCTGAATTCTTTCATTCCTTTTTTATATTTATTGTTTACATAGTCTTCTTGTTGCTTTTTTGGCACTTCTGTCTAACCAGGATAGAAAAAAATTATAATAAAAATCTGATGTGTTCCATTCACATGACTTTCTCTATCTCTCTGTAACAAATTATTGTTAATAAGCTTACCTTTTATTTATTTCATGTTAATCGAGGAAAATTAGCAGAAAGTCTTATTCCTTGCTTTATTGCTAGAGGTTAAAGTAAAAGCCAAAAACTGGTTGCTATGTGACTGATGTGCCTTTGTTTGTGTGGACAGGAGTTGACAAATTCCTGTATGAGAAAAGTATAAGTTTTTCAAAGCTGAAACCAAGAAAAAGGAATATCTCAAAAACGATTAACTCCACGAAAAAAATGTATGTAATATAAATTGTGTGTTTTAACGTGCTCTACAGTCTTTGTGTGTTAAGTTTTTGTCCATCTCTTGCAGTTTAGTAGTTATGCAAAATTCATCCAGAATAAAGTAGTCTTCAGAGGTTATTCCCAGATATTTCAAAATATACATTTTATTTGTCAGGTAAATATCTTTAATGTATGATATTTTAATCAAAATCGCCAGAGCCATTATTTAGAATATCGAAATTATCGAAAAAAGTACCATGTAAAGGGTAGTTTGGGGTGGGGGTATTTTTCTCAAAATCTTCGTGTCGCATCCCTGGAAGATACTAAACTTAAATACCAAGTTTGGTATTTTACCGACTTTTCGTTTTTGAGTTATCGTGTTCAAAGACACACGGACACACGGACAGTCGGACACACGGACACATGGACACACGGACACATGGACACACACATACACACACACACGGACCTTTTTGTGAAAATGCTTTTTTTTTAAATAAGGGGGACTCTAAAACATATATTTCCGGTGAAATCTCGGTATCGAATTTTTTGATGGGGTGCAATACTTTCTCTATTCACTATGTACATACTGCGTATAGAGAAAGTAAAGATATGTTACATTTATTTACTTTATTATACCCTATAACAGGTGGTTATTTTAGGAAGAAGCTCATACAATGTTTACTTTCTCTAATACTCTAACATTTTATAATCTACATAGTAGGGTAGAGAAAATGTGATCCTAGAGTTCGATACTGAGCATTCACTGGAACTAAGTTTTTAAGAGTCCCTAAATTAAAAAAAAAAAAAAAAAAAAAAACTATATAAAGGTAAATATGTTAGGTCAGTATGTCTGCGTGTGATTATTCCAGCTTATACAGTTTTGCATGTGTGAGACCTTGTGTGTGTGTGTGTGTGTGTGTGTATGTGTGTGTCTATACGTTCGTGTTCGTTTATCTCTGAACGCTATAGCTCACAAAATAAAAAAGTCCGTTAAATACTAAACTTAGTATTTAAGTTCAACAAAGTTCACGGATGCGGCACGAAGATCTTTAAGAAAACCTTCCGGCCCGAAACTCCCTTTTATGGAATCGTTTTTGAAAATATTGATTTTTCTCAGAAATCGCTCTAACGATTTTGACTGAAACAAAATAGGTTTAAGAATTTTCATCCCAAATAAACTGTGTATTATGGAAATTTTTTGTGAATGGCTTCCGAAACCCTCTTAATTCTGGAGAACTTTTGCATAACTGATAAACTATATGAGATAGACAAAAACTTATGATAAAAAGAGCATTAGCAGAATTGATCTTAGTACTTGCTTCATTATAAGTAGAAGGAAACTAAGGGGATACATTATGCTAAAGCGATCGTCAAAAAAGCTGATCGCTATGTGAAACAATTGAGGTTCGGTTTGTTTTCCATGGTCCCGTTTGAGAAAGCTTAGGTACTTTAAAATTGAAGCCACTAACAAGGAATATTAAAAATGGTTAACTCTAAGGGAAAACATAATTATGTGTTTTAACGACATTTACATTTTTGTGCCTTACGATTTAACCGTTATGCAAAATTCTGCAAGACTCATCCAGAATAAAGGGGACTTCAGAGGCCATTCCCTGAAAATTCAAAATACAAATGTTGTTTCTGATGTAAATATCTTCAACATACGGTATTTTAATCAAACTCTTTAGAGGAATTTTTTAGAAAACAACGTATTCAAAAGTTTTTATTCATGTATGTAGTTTGTGCTGGAAGGGTATTTTTTAAAATCTTCGTTCCATATCCTTGAAAGATACTAAACGTAAATACCAGGTTTGATTTTTAACTGTCTTTCCATTTTTGAGATACGGTGTCCTCAGACACATACACACATAAAAATCTGATGTCTTCCATTCACATGACTTTCTCTACATCTCTTTAACAAATTGTTAATAAGCTTATTCTATTTATTTCATGCTAATTGAGATAAACATTAGTTCCTTTAAGTAGAAGAGAAAGAAATAAGGGAATATGCTAGGCTCAGCCGACAGTCAAATGTTATAATCTGTGGTTGTTATTGGATTGAAATCCTATTCTTTGCATGACCAAGAGCTGACAAGTTGCCGTATGAGAAAAGTTTAAGTATTTTAAAACCGAAATCAATAACAAGGAATATCTCGGAAACGGTCAACTCCACGAAAAAAGGTATATAACAGAAATTATGTGCTTTAACGAGATCTGCATTGTCTGTGGACAGCATAGTTCAAAAACGATAACACCGTTAAATATCAAACTTTGTATTTAAGTTCAGTATCCGAATGCGACACCCACCAGAAAGTACTCTTTACATGAAAATTTTTTCGAAATTTTGGAATTTATAAAAAATTGCTTTTTCGATATTCATTAAAATTCCATATATTAAAGATAGTTACGTCCCAAATAAAATGTATATATTGAATTTTCTAGAAACGGCCTCTGAATACCGTTTATTTTGTATGATTTTTGCCGATTTTTTCTTACCTACTAAACAATAAGAGATAGACAAAGTCTTAATACACAAAAATGTAGATCTTATCAAAACACACGATTTATGTCCTCTACGTTTTTGTTGTGAAGGTAACCGTTTCCGACATATTCCTTGCTATTGATTTCAATTGTAGAGTACTTAAACTTTTCTCAGACATGAAGTGTCCGTATTTCTTTTGTTCAACTCCTGGTCAAGCAAAGAAGTGATTTACAATGACAATCACATAACGTTAGCTTTTAAAACATCTTATCACTTTAGCCTAGTGCATTCCTTTAGTTCCCTTCTACTTATAAGGAACTAAGTAATAAGAACATTGTGCTAATGTTTAGCTCGATTAGTATTGTGTAGAAAGAAGAAGAAGAATAAATTATTCTATACCTTATAATAAAAGAAATTCCCTACCTGCAACTTGAGTAACTATTAAAACGTTACTCTGAAAATGATAACTAACTTATTTTCAGTTTTTTGACCCTTCATCAAATATTAGAAATTTATCAATTAATTGATTAAGAAGCTTTATTTGACTTATATTATTCCATCCTGAATATTATTTTTGTAGAGCAGCTAGACAAAGTCATGTCATGTGAGTGTAATAATCAGAATTTTATTTTTGATTCTTATGTATTTACAGTGAAATCTCGACATCGAATTTTTGGGTGGAGCACAGTACCTTCCCTAGCTAATATGTACATTGTATGTATACATAGAATGTTAAAAGGTAGTCAACATAATAGATTGTACGTATAACAATGTATCACTAATGATTACTTACGCCGAGGAGACCAGCACAGCATTTATCATGACTGCAATAGTTTGTAAAGTTAGTCCTGCGCGAAAGGTATGTAATGGAATTGGCAGATACTACAAATACGCTTTGAGAAGTCATATAACTTTGATCATAATTGGAACAGTTATTTGTGGGTTCCAGTTTCCTTTGCTGAAGAGAACTTGAGACAAGTTCCGAAGTGGGGCTGTCACTTGCAGCAGCTAAGACCCGTAACGTTCTTGTCCTCTGCAGAAGTCAGCTTCTTTGAAGGTTAGCTAAGATTCTACTGCACAGCGTATGCCAATAACATACATGCTCAAACTCTGTTAAGAGGAAACAATATGGAAGCAATACATTTTCAATACTGAGACTACTTAACCTGGAAGCATCATTTAAAATTATAACATTAAAAAGTAGCTTCCAATAACTGAAGTTTGAATCTGTGTGTAGAAGGGTGTTATGTAAGAGAATGAGAAATGTTAAAATAATTAGCGAACTTAAAATTGAACTGTTCTAAAATTATATTATTTAATAAAACTTTAGTTTGAACGTGAAAACAAGAATACTTCTTATATTAGTTTCCTAAGCAGTTTATCGAAATGGAGTAGAATCGTTCAAGTACAACAACATACTAGACCGATTGAGGTAATACGAAGGATTTCTTCGCAATTACATCAGCATGATTAGAAACTGCACTTCACTTGGGTGAAAGCCCATGTAGGAAACGAAGATAAAAAGGGTGGAACTTCTGACTAAATGAGCAGCACTGAAATCGAAGTAATATTCAGCAAAACACCATTGCAGTCAGAAGAGTTCCAATAGGCAATAGTGACGAAAAGTGGGCACTAGAAAGACAAAATCAACCAAAGGTGTCATTACTAAAACCTTCTTTCCAAGTGTAGAATATAAAATATAGTATAAAAATCATTCCCATACATCTCTTCACAGTGCTAACAATAGGACTCGGGATAATCGGTGCATATCTTCAACGGTTTAAGAAAGTCTAAGATCTTGCCTGTGTCTGCAACAGAAACGTACAAACATATTGTTTGAATGTGAAGTGCTAAACAGTGTCAGAAAATCGCTAGAAACAAACATTCTTGCTAGGTGGAGAATAGCCAAAAACCAAAATAAAGTGCACAAAACACTTCCGAAATTTGTAAACAGCTTATATTTAGACCCTAATTCAAATATAAAACGTATCATAGCCAAATAGAAGCACTAACATACAATATAGTTAACACACTATGCGTGTAGTATTGTGATATACAATGGAGAATGCAGCAAATATAGAAGATTATACCTTTACAAAAATGACAACTAAAGATAAGGTGTTGACAACGGAGAGAGCACCTCGCGATATATGCAGGTGTTTAGTGCCTAAAACCTCCTTGGAGGATAGATTAAGGAAGCCACAGGCAGCAGCCAGACAGACCACAGAAACACACGGAAGACCCTAATATCTACCACATGTTAATCAAGATGAACATTAACAGAAACTGCCTTATTATTTGCTTCCTTTTAAATAGAAGGTAAATAAGGTAATACACTAAGCTAAAACAATAGTCAAATCTTTAAAACCTAGTTCCATGTGAAACCATTGAAGTTCAGTTCGCTTTGCATGGCCCACACTAAAACAAGAGGGATGAAACGATCACTTACCGTTTGAGAAAGTTAAAGTAGTTTAACGTTGAAACCAATATCAAAGAATATCTCGAAATGATAGACTCTACACAGGAAACATTAATTATGTGTTTTAACGAAGTCAAAATGCGGTAAGTTTTTGTGTATCTCTTACGGTTTAACCATTATACAAAGTTTTGCAACACTCATCCAGGATAAAGAGGTTTTTAAATGCTATTTTCAGAAAATTCAAAATACCCGTTTTATTGGTGTTGAAAATATCTTTAGTTTACGATATTTTATTTAAAATCGTTAGTCATTTTTGAGAAAAACAAAATTTAAAAAAATATTTTTCCACGTAAAGAGTAGTTTGTGGGGGGGGGAGAGTTTTCTTGAAAATATTATAATCGCATCCTTGAAAGATACTGTGAATAAATACCAAGTTTGGTATTTCACGCTTTTCGTTTTAGAGCTAATTTTTTTTTTTTTTTTTTTTTCAAAATATGGCCTACATTACTTGGATTTGGGGGTAATGATACCACACGCAGTGCTGTGAAAACATCTTAAAGATAACAGTTAGGAAAAATATTTGAATGCAGCTAATTAATAAATAAATAAAAGCTGACGGCATTAAAACGTATTTTGCCATTCGGTATGAAACATAGGATAGCGTGAATTAGGTTGGAAGTGTTAAAACTTATAATTATATTGATTATACCTACAGAAGGGTTTGCCCATTATGCGAACAAGTGCAATACTAGTTGTATATGTTGGTAGCATTTGTGGAGATAGAGAATGCCAGGGGAAAACGGTACCCCGAGGAATTTTTGGCTTCCAATACACATGGGATGATAGCATGTTTGAACTTGATTCTAACTAGCCAAACTTGGGCAAAAGCTTAAGAACATGTACTAAGGAATCAGGTATTTGTCAAAATGTTAATTAGTCATGTCTGTAATCCAGCTATTGAAGTGTTTTCAGAGATAAAGGATTTGTCAGAATACATGCTTATATGTGTGTGAATGCGCACTTTTGTCTTTATCTATCCCTCTCCTCCCTCTCACTCTCTCTCTCTCTGATTATCTCTGTATATCTCTCGCCATGCCTCTTTGCCTCAATCTCTCTCCCACCATCTCTTTCTCCATCGCTCTATCTCACCTTCTCTACTTCTCTATTTATCTTTATCTCTCTCTATCTCTAGTTCTATCTCTCCTTTTATCTTTTTCAATCTCTCTATCTCTCTATCTATCTCACTCACTCCTTCCACCCCTAGATGACCCAAGGGACCGCATGTAAGATTTGTGGTGGACAAAGCGGCGCAGGGGCGGGTTTTCACCGGGTTCTCTGGTTTCCCCCACCTTGGTAGTAAAAGCGGGCGTTAAACACTATAAAAAACAACTCCCTCCACCCCTGCCTCCCGCCGTCCTTTACCCGGAATTCCAATTCCTCTATCTCTCTGCTTTCCTCTCTCTTTTCTATGTATGTGTAACTCCCTATCTCGCTCTATTTCTCTATAAGTGTAATTCTTTGCATCTATATGTTTACAGTTTTGTGAATATAAATTATGTAGTTGTAGTTAGGATTATTATCTCAAGGATCTCTCCAAGGTGACTGTATGTCTTTTGAACTATGCCTGTGACGTAGGTAATGTAGCTTAAAGTACCTACCTAAAAATATCTAATTAAATCTCAGCACTACTGTTACGACTACGATCATAATACTAAAGTGATGCGATATAAAATGTGTGCTGTTTTCACGGAATTAATAACATTAAATGTTTGAGGACTTTATGTAACTTTTGTTTCAATAATTCTCATGGTTTATATTTCTCAAGTTTGTTTGTTTAGCTAATAGCAGTTATGAACGTTTAGTACTGAGCCCGCCTGGTCGGAATTGGGAATAAATGATGTCCACTTTCATTTACCCACACCTCACTTTCATCCCTTTGCTGGTCTCTAGAGCATGAGTGCTTGAAGATCTCAGGGCGCGGTGTGTATCCCGTTCACCTAAGTTGTAAGTGGATTTTTGGGATCTGGGTTTTCCACCTACAAAAACTGTGAACAGTTACAATTTCCAGTAAGAATGTTTATTTTTATTGCTTATCGAGACCGGCAGTCCAGGGCAGAACTACACTTTTAAATTCTACTTTCTGGGAAAAACTCCGCGAACATAAAGCTCTGATGTGTTCCATTCACATGACTTTCTCTACATCTTTGCAACAAATTATTGTTAAAAAGCTTAAGCTTCTATTCACTTTATGCTAATTGAGAAAACATTAGCAGAAATAGTCTTATGACTTCCATGTAAGTAGAAGGAAATAAGGGAGTACCATAGGTTAAAGTCCTAGTCAAAAGCTGGTTGCTATGTGACTGAAGTTCCTTTGTTGGTATGGACAGGAGTTGACAAATTCCTGAGTGGGAAAAGAATAAGTTTTTCAATCCTGAAACTAAAAGCAAGGAATACCTTAAAAACGATCAACTCCACGAAAAAAAAAAAATATATAACATAAATTGTGTGTTTTAATGTGTTCTACATTTTATATGTGTTAAGTTTTTGTCCATCTCTTACGGTTTGGTATTTATGCAGAAATCCATAAAATTCATCCAAATAAAGTAGTCTTCAGTGGTTATTCCCAGAAAATTCAAGATAACCATTTTGTTTGTCAAGTAAATGTATTAAATATACGAGATTTTAATCAAAATCGTTAGAGCCATTTTTAAGAAAATAACATTTTTATTTTTTTTTCCAAGTAAAGGGTAGTTTGGGGTGGGGAGATTTTCTTGAAAACCTTCGTGTCACATCCTTTGGAGATACCAAACTTAAATACCAAGGTTGGCTTTTAACGGTCTTTTCGTTTTTGAGCTATGCTGCCCACAGTCACACACACACTCATACACACAGACAGACAGACAGACAGACAGACAGACAGACAGACAGACAGACAGACAGAGACACACGTACATTTTTCTAAATATGCTTCTTTTTTGTTTCAGGGGGTCTCAAAATCTATATTTCTGGTGAAATCTCGGTATCGAATTTTTGGGTGCATTACAATACCTTTCTCTATACGCTATGTACATAGAGAAAGTAAAAATACTAGATTCATTTAGAAATTTGTTCCCGTAGCGTGGTGAACGTGTTTTAAACTGCACTAAATTGTAAGCGAGAATTCCCAGGGACATGTCAAACAATACTCAGGTATGCAGGTAAAACCTGTTAATGATGGTCGAGGCGTGAAAATTATTTGTCTGACCAGATCCTGTCGTTTGCAAAACTCCTTATTTTCTGTTCAGTGAGTAATAGTATTTCCACCTTTTTCGTTCCACAGCGTTTATCCACTCGCCAAAATATACAGTTTTAATTTTCCCTCTTCCCCTATATGTTTCACTTAAATAGTATCATTTATTGGTCTAATATTATTTAATGACATTAATTTCATATTAATTATGATGTCCGGTTATTAGTTCTAGTTATTGTTATGTTTTTATGATTGATAAAAACGGGTTCAGTAGACAGATATTATTAATTAATAAAGGTTTCTTAAATTTGATTCTGAGTATTGCTTGTTTTAATACATATAATGTTGTTATTTGTGTTTCAGCGGATACGTACAGTGGCGACAGTCTCACCCTGGTAAAGCTGGACCGTAGGCAGATGGGGGCTTATCTCTGCATAGCCTCGAATGATGTGCCGCCGGCAGTAAGCAAGAGGATCACACTTAACGTTAACTGTGAGTACACATGTTTATTTATTACTTTCTTTAGCCCATATGTACAAAGTGCATAGTGGATATACAAGATATTACATTTCACTAAAAAATTCGATACCGAGATTTACCAGAAAATATATTTTTATGGCCCCTTGAATCCAAATCAGAAAAATGTCCGTGTGTGTGTGCATTTTTGTGGACAGCATAGCTCAATAATGAAACGTTAAATACAAAATTTTGTATTTAAGTTTGCTATCTTCCAATGATAAGACATGGAGATTTTCAAGAAAATTCCCCCACCCCAAACTACCCTTTACATAGAAAATTTTGCTTTTTTTTTTAAAAATGTCAGTGACAATTTTGATTAAAATACCACACATTAAACCCATTTTTATCATAAATAAAATGTAAATATTCAATTTTCTGAAGAACTATTTATTCTTGATGAATTTTGCTGAATTGTGCACAACTAGTAAACCGAAGAGATAGAAAAAAGCTTATTACACAAAAAATATAGATCATACATATTTTTTTTCGGGAGTTTGCCATTCTCGTACTTATACTTTTCTCAAACAGGAGGTGTCCGTTTTTCTTTTATTGTACTTCTTGCCAAGCAAAGATGAGATTTGGAATGACAATCGATAGCTTTTAAAGCATTTGACTACCACTTTAGCATAGCGCAGTCCTTTACTTTCCTTCTACTTATAAATAGAACATTCTGCTAATTTGTATTCCGATTAGCATCGTGTAGAAAGAGCTTGTTTGTAAGAAGTTTGTTTGAAGAGCCAGTAGAGAAAATCACGTGACTGTAACACATCAGATTTTTACACATAAAAATGGTAATGCAGTTTTATTTATGGACGCTGTTGTTCTCTGCATCCCATTCTATACTGGGGTTAAAAGACCGCTTAATTTTGATCACGGACCTCTTTTATCAGGCATGAGGTTCTTTTACGTGCCGTAAATCTATGATATGGGAACAACGACTTTACTTCCCTTCCGAAGGAAGCCATACTAACATTTTTCCACCCGAAAATATTCTTCGTCTGCCGCCGGGTTTGAACCCGCGACTTTGGGTGTATGAAGTTAGCATAGTAACCATTACACCACGGAGGACGACATTTTAATACATATATTTGCTTTAAAGGTGAATATTGTGACATCACACATTATCATAAAGATGAAAATAGCTGTAAATTAATTACTTACTAGCATAAGAGAATGAACCGAGTAGAGCAAGTGAGGCAACTGAAGGAAGACCCTAAACAGTACGAATATATTCGTTTGCTATTCTCATTTTTGGTAAGCTGTGTTTTCATTACCTTCATAGTGTTATCAATTTTTATGGGTATCCTTAAAATACACCAGAAAAATACTTTAGCAAACAATTATTCTTGAAGATTATCAAACTATGAACTGTTAATCTATTTGGGGGAAAATGGCTATAATTAATTGATGTGTCGTCACTTGTGAAAAAAGACTAAAGTTTTAGAGGGATATTTTACATACACAGTTATATATTTTACTTATTTCAGGATATTTCGGAAAACGTTTACATTTTTTAAAGTATGTAATATGTTCTGCTGTATTGCTTTAGTACGTAGGAATATGCTCAAGCAAAGACGGGTTCCTAAAGTTGGATAAGTGGAGTTAGATTGAAAAATTCAATGCCATAGACGGGATCTCCCGGTCTCCAGCTGGTTGCTCTTCCACTGAGCTGCCATGGCAACATGCCGGCATAGCATTGAATTTCTCAACTGACTCGCATGTTTCCCGGTAAACCACAAGGTGATCTCAAGTTATTTTGAGATGACAACCCCAATGGCGACTTACAATGTTGTAAGTACTTCAAGTCTCAGGGTTCATAGTACAGCCAACTATTATAGACAAATGTTCGCCCATCCCTTAAGCACATGTACATGCCTTCGTCGCCTAATCTCAATGAAGAATAAATACAGATAAGAGCCAACGTATAGGCTCTCCTTTTTATATTTACACTGGGCCAACCTTCGCGACACAAAATATAACAACACTTTTGATTGGTCCCTTAGCTGTATCACATTACATGCTATAAAATAATTCATTTCCAAATTTCGTTGATGCCACGTCCTCATGACACATCTGGAAAAATCCGAATGCTTCCATCTCTCTCTATCATATATTTCTCTCCTATTTTTACTTTCTCTATACGCACTATTACATAGTATATAGAGAAGGTATTGCACTCCACCCTAAAAATTCGATACCGAGATTTCACCGGAAATATATGTTTTAGGGTCCCCTGTATCCAAAAAAAAGTATTTTCAGAAAAAGGTACGTGTGTGTCCGTGTGTCCGTATGTTCGTGGGTCTGTGAACAGGATAAGTCAAAAACGAAAAGTCGGTAAAATACCAAACTTGGTATTTAAGTTTAGTATCTTCCAGGGATACGACACGAAGATTTTGAGAAATATACCCCCACCCAAAACTACCCTTTACATGGAACATTTTTCGAAAATGTTTATTCTTTAAAAATGGCTCTAACGATTTTGATTAAAATATCGTATAGTAAAGATATTTACCTGACAAATAAAATGTACATTTTGAATTTTCTGGGAATAGCCTCTGAAGACCACCTTATTCTGGATCAGTTTTACGGAATTTTACATAACTGCTAAACCGTAAGAGATTGGTAAAAACTTACCACACAGCATATGTAGAGCACTTTAGAACACACAATTTATGTTATATACATTTTTTTCGTTTAGTTGATTGTTATTGAGATATTCCTTGTTTTTTGGTTTCAGCTATGGAAAAATTATACTTTTCTCATACAGGAATTTGTCAACCCCTGTCCATACAAATGTAGGAACTTCAATCATATAGCAACCAGCTTATGACTAACATTTTAACCTATGGTACCCCTTTATTTCGCTTCTACTTTCAAGGAGGCAAGAAATAAGACTACTTCTGCTATTTTTTTTTTCTCGATTAGCATGAAGAAAATAGAAGCATAAGGTTTTTAGCAATATTTTTTTTGCAGAAATGTATAGAATGCCATGGGAATGGAACACATCAGTTTTTTTATGCTATTCTCTCACACCATCAATAATCCAGCTATAAACTATCAACAAAACATCACGAAAACATTATTTCTATAAATTCAGATTTTGTCTTTATTTCCTATTTAGGCCCCTTTTAACTTCAATATCTGATTTGGACATAATAAGCGTCCTATATAATGTAATTTACCGTCGCCCCAAGTGAAATTGGACCTGCAGGGTCCTCCATCTGGAGCAAAGTTAATTATTTTGTTTTCCTCAAAGATGTGGGGCCTCATGTGTTTTAGGACATATTTTGCCCCAAACAAAAGAACTGTTTAAGTTTTAAGAAAACTAGATGTGAAAAGGTTGCAATATTGTTTTCCATCCAAAATAATCAGTCAAATTATACATGGGGCCGGGAAGAGAGACGTTTAAGAGTTGTCCTATAGTGTAATTTGTATACTCCACATTTAATCCACATTGCTCTTGTGATCATATAGGAATTTCGGTTGCATGAAAATTAATCCTTTTTAGGTCTTATGGTTTGTGTACGATTGGCTCGAGGAGTAAAAGTGGTTGTGGATTCTATTTCGGATGACCACAGCCTTTCTTCGTGAGATGACCCTTCCTCTACTCAGGTTTTTATGTAGAGATGGCGTTAGGAATACAGCAGGTACCTTTCCCCAAAGCGTCAAGACCTTAGTGACGAATGTTTAGCACTGCTTCCGTGGGCCCTTCGAGTCTGGATGTACTTTCACATATCATCCTAGCAGCAGGGCAGGTTCCTGAACCACTGTAGTCAAATGCTTATGTAGGTACTCACCTTGAGATTGCATCTATAAGCAGTGGCTAATAGATCCATTAGGAAAATGATGATCCTATGCAATCTGCGGGCTCTATTCAGCGTTGCTCTCAGAAACAAACTCTGCTCAAGAGAAACAACTCCGGTCGATGGTCACTTAGGCTACGAAGGCGAGGCTACTGCAAAACCCAGCTACGTTTCCTCAAAAAAAAGATCATCTCATTATCTCCGCACATCTAATGATTTCCATGAATACCTAACCATCGAATACCTAACCTCAACATCCGACGGGACCTTCAAAATCGATCCATCACTGAATAGAGCATCTCTAAATGCCACTCTTTCTTCTCAAACCTCTGAAATAACTTCGATATCCTCATTGGAGGGCTTAGAGAATATGACTTTAATCCAGGTGAAATAATAATAATAGAAATGACACTAAGATGACTCAAGCCTACAAATGTGTCAGCCATCTGAATTCCTTTGCATCCACAAAATATAACCCCAACACTCCAAGTAGTCTTACCGTAACTCTCATTTTATTCCAAAACCATTCAAAGAAAGCAGAGGGTTTAACCTTGTCGCTGTATCTTTGGTCTACCTTGGAGTCGATATGAATTAGCGCCAGTGAAATACTTTATAAACAAGCGTGTACATACCTCTTTGAAGTTATATGATGCGCCGGCTATGCTCATCCAAGAATGAACATACTCGTACAAATTTAACTTTCACTAAGGAATGCCTGGGATATGTCACAAAGGGTAGACTCACAAACAGAAGTACTTCACTTAAGATTCTTCAGTATGGTACCTTTTATTCACCTTTGTTACTTGTTGTAGCTCTAATCCTACGAGCGACTCCCGACATTGTAGTTCTTGAAGCCGTAGAAGTATATGTTAATAACTAGTGCTATTTTCTTCTGCTTACTAAGTTCTCGTTTTCTACGGTCATCAATAATTACCGCGTATTTCCCTATTACGCGACAGATCCAACTCTTGCACTAACACTACCGCATTTACGTACATACAACGTACAGCCTATAGCAAACAGCATAAAAAGCATAATAAGCTTAATTTCTTGTGTACGAATCGCTTATATACCTCCAATCTTAATGCTCATTCCTGATTAGTTGAAAAAAAAGGTGAAAATAACCTTGCCATGTGGTTAATTATAGAAGTTCTTTGTTTATAATGGAAAAGTCCCGAGCTGCTAACTTTTAGGGAAAATACCTGTGTCTATAATACCTGTTACTTATGCCTCTAATTCTCTGAAACCTTGTTCTTATAAAAGCATTTATGTTGCAGGATTAACAATTAAGGTAACCTTGGCGTATACAATATCAACATCTCACCCTAATATTTTGTGTTGTGAATCTGCTCAGTCTTGGCTACTGAAGCAGATATACCTTCTATGTTAAACCTACAAAAATAATATTTAAACTAATAAAATACAAAGCGAGCTAATATACTGTAACACCCTGGTAATTGCAAAATCCAGTTTTTACTTTCTCTATACGCACTATGTACAGAGTGTATAGGGAAGGTATTGCACTCCACCAAAAAATTCGACACCGAGATTTCACCGGAAATATATGTTTTAGGGTCCCTTATATCCAAAAAAAGAATTTTCACAAAAAGGCCCGTGTGTGTGTCTGTCCGTGTGTCCGGTTGTTAGTGTGTCCGTGTGTCTGTGAACACGATCACTCAAAAATGAATAGTCGGTAAAATACGAAACATGGTATTTAAGTTTAGTATCTTCCAGGGATGCAACACGAAGATTTTGAGAAAAATACACCCACCCCAAACTAACCTTTATATGGAACTTTTTTCGAAAATTTTGATTTTCGCAAAAATGGCTCCAACGATTTTGATTAAAGTATCATATATTAAAGATATTTACCTAACAAACAAAATATATATCTTGAATTTTCTGGGAAAAGCCTCTGGAGACTACTTTATTCTGGACGAGTTTTACGGAATTTTGCATAACTGCTAAACTGTAAGACTTAGATAAAAATTTACTGCACAAGAAATGTAGAGCAAATTATAACACACAATTTATGTTATATACATTTGTTTCGTGGAGTTGATCGTTTTTGAGATATTCATTGTTTTTGGTTTCAGCTGTGAAAAACTTAATTTTCTCATATAGGAATTTGTCAACGCCTATCCATATAAACAAATAAACTTCAATCACATAGCAACCAGCTTAGCCTATAGTACTCCCTTATTTCGCATCTAACTACAAGGAATCAAGTAATAAGGCTTGCTATTTTTTTTTTCCTGATTAGCATGAAGTAAATAGAAGCATAAGCTTTTTAACAATAATTTGTTGCAGAGATGTAGAGAAAGTCATGTGTATGGTACATATCAGATTTATTCATTTATTTCATTGCCGCTACAGCAGAGTAGCCAAAACGCACCGACGTAATTCAACGCCAAGTGTTTTGCTACTTTCTCCAACTATTTGGATATAAAATTTCGAAGAGGTGCCCTACGGCTGAGCCAATGTTAGAAAAACATGTTTATAAACTACTAACGTGAAGCAGAGACGCAAAAGATATGAGGAATTCCAGCTATGAGATTTTGTGCCTAGCGCATGCATAATGTTATCAACATGAGTGGACTTTGGAGCAAGTGAACTAATTTCATTCACGGAGTGCTGCAGTCTGGGATGTATGAGTGTTTATAGGGGGAGGCAATTATCTTTGTCAGTTGCAAACCCCCACCAAGTGCACCCCATCGCGTAGAGATTTTATTTATTTTTCTATTCTATCATGGGTGTGCTTGGGTCAGATTTTACCCCGGGTCATATTTTATTTGCTAAATAACTCCGCTAACATAGCCTGCATGAAAAATCACATATTTAATCATTATCATTAAACATGGCGTTCTTCATTATTAACTGGAACTATTACGTTTAAAAATATAAAATTTAAAGAAATATCACCATCAATTTATTATTTTCATTTCTTACTTTCACTACACCTACTATGTACACACTGTATAGAGAAGGTATTGTATTCCATTCAAAAATTTGATACCAAGATTTCACCGGAAATATATGTTTTGAGAACCCTGAGTAAAAAAATCCAGCATTTCTACAAAAAGGTCCCTGAGTGTATTTATGGACAGCATAGCTTACTGGTGTTTCGCCTAATGGTAAGGTGGTTTGGTGCTGGGAATTTTATAAAACCAACTTGTTTTATTCAAACTTGAATGGAGACATACAAAACTTCATAAGTGATATGGCATTTTGCTTGGTTGTCCTAGTTAAGTATTAAACAACACACATTCACACATGCTTTTAGGACTTTATCCACATAATTACACAAGTATATTCCTTACAATTTGACCAATTTTGTTTCGTATACAGTTCATATTTACTAAATTATTTTCAAAAGTATTAGCCAATATTAATTGTGTTTTGGTCCTTTTATGATCCCTGCGCAACCTCGATTCTAAAATGTCGTAAGTCAAAAACAGGTTCGAGTTTCCTAAATAATTATTTTCATGCTAAGTGTTTGTTCCTTTGTCCAAAACTGAAGCAGCTCACCATTTGGGATTTTTAACATTCAGAACACAAATTCCTTACGTCAAATTTAGTTTTATACAAGGACCATAAAACTAATATGCTTGTTTCTGAAAAAAAAGCTAACTTTTGAATTGTAACATTTTAAAAACCAGCGTGATAGTGTCCATCCCTTGGAAAGTAAAAATTGAACTCCAGCTATTTTTAGAAGAGTTCGTTATTACCCAGTATCCTATGAGGAAGTTCTCCAGGCTATCGCCCCATCTCTTTGTTTACTTATTACATGTATTTTTAGCAAGCAAGCACCACGGAGAGGACACAGTTTCATTTACATGCACGAGGAAATAAATGTAATTGCTTTTGCAGGAATGTTTTTACGTGGCTTGAACATATAAAGATATCCTGTGTAAAATATGCCTAAAGTATTAGAATTGATATTATATTATTTCACTATTATTGATGAAGATTTTGGTCCTAACATATAAAAGTATAGATAATACAGGCATGTCATTTACTTTGATTCTACTGTGAACTTTGAGTAAGAGCAAAACTGATTAAAATGTATTTTTTTTTTGTAATGAAATACACATCAAATTTTTGTGTAACAAATTTACAGCTTGATGTTTCATTCAGCTGCTTCAGTATTAAACTGTGAGATATTCAGAGTATGTGCGAAGATGACGAGAATGGACAGAACAGTTAAATGTTCTGGAAATATTTAATGAAGACTAATAACTGAGCGGTTTGGAGAAGTTGCCAATTATTTTAAAATAAATAATCAATTATTCTTTATTCTACGCACTAGGGGTTATAGCTATCTCGTATTAAAAATACTAAATCTGCTAATTTAGAGAATATTACCAAATTTACGTTGTATACAAACTTTATTTCCATAGAAACGTAACGAGCTAAACTGCTATACGGCGAAACCCTTATCGATCTCCGCTAAATATTGTGCTTCCGATCGCAGTAACCCTGACGAAACGAAACAAAATAACTTGAAGTCCAAGACGTGCAAGATTGACTAAACTTCTGAAATGTAGGGCTTTTTATCAATCATTTCTTGACTCGTCACCAAAGGGCCTAAGTTCTATGTTCCCATATTTTACAATTTACATTAGTACTTAAATGTAAATACAAATGTTGATATCCATAACTACGTCAAAGGAATTAATTTGATGGGAAGAGAGGACAAAGTTCTGTAATGATGCTCATGATGATGATGATGATAATAATAATAATAATAATAATAATAATAATAATAATAATAATAATAATAATAATAATAATAATAATAATAAGTACCTACTTAGTTTATCTCCTAATATGTAGGACTTACTTTTCCCAATTATACAAAATTGACTGAAATCAGAAGGCTGTTGAGCAGCAAAGGAACATTGAATCAGAGAGAAGAATCTGGAACGGTGGATCAGCAAGTAACCAGGTAGATAGGAGAGTGCGGAAAATGATACGAAATGAATGGAGGAAAGTAAAGTTGATCATAAAGCTTCGTAGTCGGTTTACCCTCCCCGTATGTAGAACTTACACCCCATTTGGACTTACACGCAGATGCCTAGGGGCTAGAAATCTGTTGGGGAACCAACGACACGTAACCACAGAGCAAGAATATAGAACGAGTGGTCGGCCTGTGCCATGTATGAACGCGAGGAAGTAGATGATATGAAATGAAAGCGAAATGGATGATTGAAAAGGTGATGATGGAGCAATTGGTAGAATCACTGGCGGGGGAAACCGGAGCAAACTGGAGGACCTGGAGAAAAGCCAGCCAGATGCCTTTTTGTCCACCATAAATCCCACATGTGGACGCTTGAGATTAAACCCGGGCCACCCAGGTGAAAGGTGAGAGGTGCCCAAAATCAGCTACCCAATAATAATAGTAATAATAATAATAATAATAATAATAATAATAATAATAGACACGTGGTTTATATTTATATTCTAATCTTTAAAACGTTTTAATTTACAAAATATATGAAGTACTGGACAAACTGATAGGAACTGGTTATTTTACGGATTTTCAACATCGATAGAGGTGCCCTCCTATCGACTGTATTGCATATTTCCGACCGTGCTGTCACATCTAAATATAGACAGTTTTTCTTTTTTTTTTCCTTCTTTACTCCCTCTGCCTTTTCTGGGAACGTCGTGTGAAGGGTTGTGACGCAATGCGGCAGGCGAGGGTTGCAAGTCTAACCAAAGGGCTACAACAATCTAAATCTTAGATTGCATTGCTATGGTATAGCAGACAACATATCGGGATACTCAGGTTTAGCATAATCATGTAAATATATTAAAAAACACCATCAAACATTAAAATTAACGCCTATGGGATTTTTAGAATAATAAACCCACGTTTAAGATTATATGTAGGTAAACGCACAGACCACACAAACTAAAAACGTCTGAACATTTAACAAACATCTAAATAGTTAGCAATAAAGGCATTGCTTCTTAACTGTGCCGTTAGCTCCATGCTTATAACTGTATTCGAGGCTCAAAATGCAGTACTATATTAACACGTAAACTTTGTGTTGTTATGAAGAAAATAATGTTTCCTATGATGGCCACACTAATTAAGTGATATACATTTTTTCCGTGGAATTGATCATTTGTGAAATATTGTTTCCTATTGGCTTCCATTTTAAAATACAAACTTTTCTGGCAATAGCCTCAAAATACCTCTTCATTTAATAATGTGGCATTAATGGACCTTTATTGCAAAAATCAACATTTTCAAAAACATTTTCATATAAAGGATAGTTTGAAATAGCAGAATTTTCTTGAAATTTTTCATGCCACATTGTTAGAAGATGTTAAACTTAAATAGAAAATATTTAACCACTTTTGGTTGTTCAGTCATAGTTCCAAGAAACCATGTTTTTATTAAACAAGCGAACGAAATATCTACCTAATTATCTATATTGATATACCAAATAATCTATATAGTAGACATTAAATATTTATACTATATAGGTTGTTCATTCATATTTTTCACAGGCACACAAACACACGACAAAATGCTTAAAAGGCCCTAACTATTTGCAGAAAATTCAAGATAAACATTTTTTTTTTTATAGTTTAACGTCCTTTAACCTGGTTTGGTCATATCGGACGATGAATGCAATTGATGATATGATGCTCAAATGATCTCGGGGTCCATGGAGCTTAAAGTTACTCGACATTCGTCTTCTCAGGATAAGGGAAAACCCCCAAAAAAAACCTTAACCTAAGCGAGATTCGAACTTAAGAACAACTTTCTTGAACGCGAAAAATATCGAACAGTTTTATGTGAGTACATTTTATATAAAAGATTGAAAACTTTAGTTGAAACTAATGGTAGCGGAAAACTGTAGGGCAGCAGGACCTTTTTCCGATTCAAAAAGAGAAATTTACAAAGGCGCAAGTTGCCAAAATCGTTAATGCTGCAAAACGTTTTCGAAAACTCAATGTTTAAAATATTTCAAGTATCCTAATTTATCCATTGGAGAACACTTTTTCTTTCACAATTAAGTGCAAAATTCGTCTTCAAAGAAACCGGATTGAAAGTTTTATCAGTAATATTATAATGTTATAAATTGGGTAGGTGGTAGAGCACCGAGAGCGTTTGTTCGGGTTTGCACTTCTGCAACACAGGCAGATATAAGAGGCGAAGCTCTGTTCTATCAGGACAACTGGGGTTGATGTTCTACATAATAAGGTGATATACAGTGGTTAAGGTAGCCAAAGTTACCAAGTTATAGACAAAAGAACTCTCATAAAAATGTATTTGATACTTAACTTATAATCATCGTGGTGTCCATTCTGGTTACCTGCGTTGCGTCACACATTGTAACTTCAAAGTGGCTGCCCCTCACGCGACCCTACGCTGCAGGGTGTCAGTATCACCAACATATGAAACTAAAACTAACTCAATGTTGCCATATCTGCTAACACCTCTACAGCAACATGAAGTCTGGGGTTGGATTCCTGTCGCTTTAGTCATTTCTTGGTCTTCTCTACCCAGTAGGTGAGTGTAATAGATTTTCTTTCGCATTTCTCTTTCATTCCGTTTCCTTCTCATGTTCCAGGCATGCGTTTAGGTTTCGTAACGAAATGCGGTCAGAAAGATAGCGCGGATGCTTGATCAATTAAAAAGTAAATTCCTTACACATCAGAGAGCTGCTTGTTTGCAAAGGTCGTTCAAGTCTCCTGGACAGCTGCAGCATGGACAGGTCTTTGAGCCAGGCACAGTTAAGGACCTCCGAGCAATTCATCCGTTTCTCTTGGAGGGAGATAGTCCAATAGTTAGTTATCCAGTGGACTGCAGAGCCCCAGCTGCAACAGTCCGTCTATACCCTTAACCTACATATGTCAATTTATTTTAGTTCCTTGCTGCCATAGCCCATGTTTTAGCAATGTACATACGTATAACTCTTTCCATCTCTTTCTATCATTTTTGCGATTGTTGGTCATGTCTCCAGCCAGCGCATAAACTCCTTTACTTAAACCTATTTGTATTAGAATGAACACGTCTTCCAAAAATATTAATAACACAAGTAAAACAATTCAGCAATAACAATTCACACAACTAACAGTTAAATGTATGCTTTTAAGCTATTTAGCTAAATAAATTTCAGGACAAAATAAAATCCTTATATCTTGTGGCTTAAATATTGTCACAACGGTTATTCCTACTTAAATAAATATATTAAACATAATATTAGGATAGTTTCGTGAATATAAATGGAATTTTGATTTAAATTCAATTATTATTTAGACATTATTCAATGACAGAGAATATTATTCAGTCATCTGAGTGATGATGAAAAGATGGACCCACATCTTTTGGACATCTGACTGCCTGTAGTCGTTTACATAGCCAAGACACAAGTTTACGTTACCACTAGCTCCCATATTTCCTTTATATTTCCTCTCGGGTTTTGGCTCCATTTCACTATGTACTTACTTAGTTTACCCTCCATGTATATGGCACCCCCCCCCACCCAGGACTTAAACGCGAGGGTCGAGGGTTGGAGACCTGCCGAACAGGCAACGCACATTGAATCAATGTGAGTAACCTGAAACTGGGGATCGGCCCAGAGCCAGCCAGGTATGATAGTGGAATAGAAAATTATATGAAATGAAGGCGAAATTAATTAAAGTAATAATAAAATTGATAGTGAAGCAATTTGTGGAAGGAATAGTGGAAAAAACAGAAAAATCTGATGTGTACCATTTACATGACTTTCTCTATATCCCTGCAACAAATTTTTCTTAAAAAACTTATACTTCTGTTTACTTTATGCTAATCAGAAAAAATTAGCAGCAATAGTCTAACTACTTGCTTCGTTGTAAGTAGAAGCGAAAATAAGGGACTACCATAGGTTAAAATGATAGTCAAAGGTGGTTGCTATGTCAATGAAGTTTCTTTGTTTATATGGATCGGAGTTGACAAGTTCCTGTATGAGAAAAATGTTTTTCATAGCAGAAACCAAAAATAAGGAATGTCTCAAAAACGACGAACTCCACGAAAAAAATGTATACAACATAAATTGTGTGTTTTAACGTGCTCTACATTTTTGTGTAGTAAGTTTTTGCCCATCTCTTACGGTTTAGCAGTTATTCAAAATTACGTAAAATTCATCCAGAATAAACTACTTTTCAGAAGCTATTCCCAGAAAATTCAAGATATGCACTTTATTTGTGAGGTAAATATCTTTAATATACTTCATTTTAATCCAAATCGTTAAAGCCATTTTTGAAAAAATCAAAATTTTCGAAAAAAGTTCCATGTAGAGGGTAGTTGGGGGTGGAGGGAATTTTCTCAAAATCTTCGTGTCGCATCCCTGGAAGATACTAACTTAAATACCAAGTTTGGTATTTTACCAACTTTTCTTTTTGGAGTTATCGTATTCACAGACACACGGTCACACGGACCCACACACACATAGACCTTTTTGGGAAAATGCTTTTTTTGGATATCGGGGACCTTAAAACATATATTTCCGGTGAAATCTCGGTATCGAATTTTTGGGTGGAGTGCAATACGTTCTCTATACACTATGTACATAGTGCGTATAGAGAAAGTAATAAAAACCAAATACCCATTTGATAATAAAAAAAAATCCAGTAAAGAATATATTCTAACCAAAAAGATAAATGATAATAAAATTAAAGCCAATCTTACCTTTAAATAAAAAAGTTATAAGTGTTATATTAAAGTACATGATTCGTTCTTGGATGACACCAGCTTTAAACCCTCACTTCCATTCCAGATATTTGGGGACCTGTTTTTAATACGAGTATGAGAAAACAACATAACTAAAGAGACGCAGATGGAGTCTCGTTTGCGGGATTGCAAGCTAACAGTGTTAGACGACTGATGAAATAACTCTCTGTTCGCTCACGACTAGTAGGGCTTCTACTCCCGCCTCCATATTTTCTCTTCTCTATTCAAAATGGCTTTGAAGAGCACGTGCTGTTTCACCTCTATACGTAATTGTGGTGTGAACTTTACTCGTGTGCAATTTTCATAATGGAATGGACCTAATAATTTCGGTACCAATAAAACGCGTCCCACCTTCTACAGACGAAACCTCCGGTTTTCTCAGAGCATAATTCCAGCCACTGGATTGACAGGGTATGCTGAAGGGTAACCTTTAAACTTAAACCTTGTATGTTCAAGCTAATTCACCACTTTCTTAATATCGATTTCGTAATTCCCGTTGCAGGCAATAACCTTCGTCTACATCTCGCCGATGAAAGTTTTAATATATGTGTCGTAGCTGTTATCCAGTATGTCACCAGCATATATCCTTTTAAGTTTCCTCTGGAATTTCAAATGTCATTGATATAACCTTACCTTGTCACAAAAGTTTAGTTATCAATCCAAGATAGTTACCAATCGTTAAGGAATGGATCGGTAAATAATTAGCTTGATATAAAAATCTGATATTTTCCATTCACATGACTTTCTCTATATCAATGCAACAAATTGTTGTTAAAAGCTTATGCTTCCATTTATTTCATGCTGATTAGCAGAAATATTCTTATTACTTACTTCCTTGTAAGTAGAAACGAATAAAGGGTCTTTTATAGGTGAAACTGATAGTCAAAAGCTAGTTGCTGTGTGACTGAAGTTCCTTTATTTGTATGGACACGAGTTTACAAAGCCCTGTATGAGAAAAGTGTAAGTTTTTTACAGCTGAAACCAAAAACAAGGAATATCTCAAAAACAATCAACTCCACGAGAAAATGTCTATAACATAAATTGTGTGTTTTAAAGTGCTCTACATTTGTTGTGTGCTAATTTTTGTCTATCTCTTACGGTTTAGCAGTTATGCAAAATTCCGTAAAATTTACCCAGAATAAAATAGTCTTCTAGTATTCCCAGAAAATTAAAATATAACTTTTATTTTTCAGGTAAATATCTTTAATATACGATGTTTTAACCAAAACCGTTACTGCCTTTTTTAGAAAATAAAAATTTTCGAAAAAAGTTCCATGTAAAGTGTAGTTTGGGGTGTGGGGATTTTTCTCAAAATCTTCGTGTCGCATCCCTGGAAGATACCCGACTTTTCGTTTTTGAGTTATCGTGTTCACAGACACACGGACACAAACACACACACACATACACACACGGACCTTTTTCTGGAAATACTTTTTTTGGATACATGGGACCCTAAAACATATATTTCCGTCAAATCTCGGTATCGAATTTTTTGGTGGAGTGCAATACCTTCTCTATACATTATGTACATAGCACGTATAGAGAAAGTAAAAATGAGTCGCTTTTTAAACTATTTAAATGCTACAACTTTTACAATATTAACCAAGGAAAGAAGCTCTGGGCATAAGAATTCGTGACATCTTAAAATTTGTTGTATTTTTGTATTTATTTATGTTGCGTGGATACTATTTTGAATATTTATTTATTCATTTGGAATATAAACTATGGAGTAGAACAGTAAATTTCCTTTCAAGCTTGAATACAAAGGCATGCTTAATTAGCTGTCAGATCTAGAAATACGACTATGTAGAATAGTTTGCAGCACATCTGTCGGTCGATATGTCCCATTCCGGGTGCGACGCATGTACCTCTACGGCAGTTTGGAATATTAGTCACGTCTCACCAGCACTGCTATCGGCATTCATGAGAACTTCTGCACAAGTAAATTGCTACAAAGTGACAATTGAAAAAGGAGTTTGCAGACTCATACTTCAGGGTTGTGCAGGGTATATAGACATTGCAGGGATGTGTAAATTCTGTCATGTGTGGTATGGTGTTTGAAGCTTTGCTTTCAATAAATAATAAACTATCTAGACCTTAATATTAATTATCAAGGAAGTTTTCAAGGATATTTATGTGCAAGCGTGAAACATATATCAAGATTGTATATTTTTATCACTTTGTTTTTTAAAAGTTTCATATGCGAAACACACAAAAATAAACAGAGTATTACAGAATTCAAAAGTATATACGTAATGCGATATATTACACAATTTGTAATTTGTAAACAAAGTTAGCAATAATTACACCTATTTTTGAAAATTAATGCTATAGATGTACATTTTATAAGAAAATGTTGAGAGGGATAGTACAGCTGCTGTTTTTTATTTATTTTTTTCTAGTAATTAACGCCCGCTTTTACTACTTGTGGCGCTGCAGGCGATGACACTCATTATACATGGAATGAAGATGGATAGCCCAGAGAAAACCCGCATCTGCGCCGGTTTGTCCACCACAAAATCTCTCATGCGGTGGTTTGGGATCGAGCCCGGGCCGTCTAGGTGAGAGGCGGGTGGTCTATCCACTCGATCACGGCTCGGCCCCGCTATGAATGAGAGCACCTTGTGGTTTACCGGGAAACATGCGAGTCAGCTGAAAACAGTGCTATGGCGGTTGCCAAGGTAACTCAGTGGCACAGCAACCGGCTAGAGATCGGGAGATCCGTGGTTCAAATCCCGGCTATGGCGTTGAATTTTTCAGTCTGACTCTACCTATCCAGCCCGGCTATGGCGTTGAATTTTTCAGTCTGACTCTACCTCTTCAACTCCTGTCCTACACACGGCTTGTGTGAAAAAACAATTATTCCAATATCAATTGACCATAACATTGGCTATACTATGACTCCTGGGCCTAAAGTACTTACAACATTGTAAGTCGCCATTGGGGTTGTCATCTCAAAATAATTGGGAGCACCTTGTGGTGTACCCGGAAACATGCGAGTCAACTGAAAAATTCAGTGCTATGCAGGCATGTTGCCATGGTAGCTCAGTGGCAGAGCAACCGGCTAGAGATCGGGAGATCCGAGGTTCAAATCCTCGCTATGGCGTTGAATGTTTCAGTCTGACTCTACCTATCCAACTCCTGTCTTATACATGGCTTATGTGAAAAAACAATTATTCCAATACCCTTTGTTACTCGCGTGGATGACACTCGTCAATCATGTGATTTTCCCGCTCGATCTGGGGCAGACTGCGCACGCACACTTTCAGTACCTTCCGTTTATTCTCGATCCGTTAGCCTGAATCATTATTTGTTTTCTGTTGCGCAAGTTACAATGTTTATGCAAAAGATATTATAGTTATACAAAAATATTATAGTCATCCAAAGTAACTCCACTGCTACAAGAGCAACAAAGTAAGTTATGTTTATTCCTTTCCATGTTATATCTTTCACATACACTTTTCATCACAACTAGACCCAATATTCATACATAATAGATTACTTACACACCAAATAAGTCTATAGAATATTTACACAAATATTTTATCTCTTAGTGCACGTACTTCCATTAAGTATATGCCCAGGATTAGCTGGTTTTGGCTGTTTAGAATCAAGTCCCAGAATGCTGTATTTCGTCTGTTTGAAGCTAAAACTACTTCCAGCAATTTTTTTCCTAACACCCTCTATCTGCACGAAATCTGCCAAAATATGCGTCATGTCTTTCTGATCCCCGCATAATGGGCAAATAAAGACTCCTACCAGCTTCATCAACTACCTTACAAGTTTTCCACCCTCTCAACCTGCGCCACGCTATCCCCAATCGTGTTTTGTACTAATTCTAAAATATATGTTTCTTTGCCCCACCCAATGCTTGTTTCATTTTCCAGCTCCAATGACGATGTTTTCCTATATTCAAATTCTATTCTCTGCCTGTTTATATCGCATATTCGTCCTTTTACTTTGTTTACGACATTATATCTATTTTCGTTACCCCCTTTGCCAAATATCATTTAAGCCAACGTTCGATAATCCCCGTTGTGGCCCAACCGCCTACCATTTTGAATGCTCTATGTTATTCATCTTATACCGATAACATATTGCACTGAGAGTTGTTCGGTCACCTTTAATTATTCGCAGCCAGTATCTAACTACATATAATTTAGCATTTGCAGCATCTTCCCAGCATCCTACCTCACGAAGAACAACCGTGGATAGAAGTACCCCTCCCCAATCCCAGAATAGTTTCCAGAAACGACATTTAGATTATCTACCCTATCCCATCCCCACACCTCACTTCCATATAGTAATGAAGACCTAACCATTGCCTCATACATAGTATGTAGTGTTTTATTGGCATATTTGGTATCTGGGTCAATAGCTTCAATATTTCAATAACTCAATGGTCAAAGAGCGGGAGAAGCGTGTTCAAATCCCGGCTATGACATATCCATTTGTTAGGTTTTAAAACTTTAAGCTCAAAAGATCTACAAATGAAAACATTTCCACTCACTAAATCACTTTTCCGGTGTACTATGGTTTGGGTTTTGTGTTTATTATGCTGGAAATCATAATGTGGAAGGATATCCCATATTAGCTGCAAAGCAAGGTAAACTTGTTCTTGACAAGTAAACATCATCATTGAATAATGTAATTATTCGAATATATTATAATGCAATAATTATTTTAAAGCATATATAATATATTATTTAATAAATTCTTGACTGATTTAATAAATTATAGTTTTTTAGATCAATTAAAATATAAACTTCTCTTGAAGCATCTTGCAGCATAATATGATTAAATGTCCTATGGCACGCTACATGTTCGGATTATGTGCATTATACAAAACGTTACTCAAGCACAGTAATAAGTACTATATTTTTATCATTTTCCTAAGAATATGCCACGAAATGTACATAGTGGGTTTCTACCTCAACCTAAAAAAAAAAAAACAATTGCAATTTGCTTGCCTCGATCCTGTGCAGTAATTTTCAGTTCAGCTAGTCTCAAGAATAGTTGTGTGATGGAATTCTTAGTTTATAATTTAATGACATTGAGTGAACCAATTTATTTTTCAATCTTTTCTTGCATATTATTAACTTGTAAATAAAGTCATCTCTGTACGTGTACACATTTTTTGCTGATCTTAATGGTATGCCGTTTTATTATTGTAAGCGTTCTTTGGTATATTCCCGAAGAGATTCCTAAATCTAATATTAGTGTTTTGTTCCTTATTTCATCCTTTTTAGTGGATGTAGTTCCATATCTCATCTCTGATATCTGTTGTAAAACTTGGGCTTTTAATCAATTTGCGGGAGGGAAAGTGGTGGTAGCGTGACTGCTTCACATTCAAAAGGTCGTGAATTCGAATCTCGCTTAGGGTGAGTTGCCCTGATAAGGATTTTTCCGAGATTTATCCTGAGAAGACGAATGTCGAGTAACTTTAAACTCCGTGGACCCCGAGGTCATTTGAGCATCATTTCACCAATTTCATTCATCGTCCGATATGACTAACCAGGTTAAAGGACGTTAAGCTGCTTAAAAAAAACAGATATCAAATTATGGATCGAGAAAAAACTTCGCCTTTTGAATTGGGTTAGCACCTTAGAGAGATATTTCTGTTTGTTTTATTGTCTATGAATCAGTACCCCATCATTAGGCACAGTCTGCACCTAATTTAGTATTTAAGGTTCTTCTCTTGAATGGTTCCTTCATATTGTCCACATTGATAAAAACAAAACATCATTTTACTAAAATGTTATAGGAAGCTATGCTTCAAAGCATAAATCTAACTCACTATATGATATGCTTTAAAAATATTATAGGTATAAAAGCTGTTAATAACTAAAGTAGAAGAACTTGATCAGTGTTTAATATATCTATATTTGTTAATTTTTAAAAAGTTTGCTTCTTCATAGAGAGGAGATTTAATATTCTTATATTGGTCATGAGTAAGATTTATATCAGATTTCTGTGTTTCTCCATAAGCGTGTGTTATAGTGCAACATGTTTTCTTTACCTGACACCATTTGTAGCCATCTCTGTATTTTCGTCGGAATTTGTAGCCGTCAACAGTGATGAGCAGTGTTTCCTGTTTTAATTCACCGTTTCAGAAACACCCATTCCATACGAGCATCGTATGAGAGATTAGAGCAAAGGGAAACTTTGAATGAATGGCTGGCTGTTTCTATTCTGCTATCACTACCTCAAAACAAATGTAGGAAATACCAAAATGCCTACTTGACTGCCTCTCGGTTAACTTGCTGGCTTTTAAATTCAGGGTTCTCCGTTCGCTTCTAGATTAGGGCTAGGGATTTTTATGCATCCAAAGCTGTTTCATATATCCCTTTATCTGAATGATGAAACGAGAGTTTGAATACGCATTTAATGTAAATTTAAAACAAAAGTAATACAAAGTAGAAAAAGAATGTTAGGTGATTCATTCACATGACTTTTTCTACATCGCTGCAACAAATTACTATTAAAAATCTTATGCTTCCATTTACTTTAGGCTAATTGAGAAAAAATTAGCAGTAATAATCTTATTACTAGCTTCCTTTTAAGTAGGAGCGAAATAAGGGAGTAGTGACAGTCAAAAGCTGGCTGCTATATTACTTAAGCTGTTTGTATTGGCAGGATTGACAAGTTCTTGTATAAGAAAAGTAAAGTTTTTTGAAGGTGCAACAAAAATCTGCTGTGTTAACTCACATGACTTTCTCTAGCTGTTCTACAAACTTCATACATAAGATTCTTCTTCTGCACCTTGCTAATCCTGGTACTCATTAGCATAATGTTCTTATTATTTAGTTCCGTATAAGTTGGAAGAAAATAAGGAGATGCACTAGGCTAAGCCAATAGTCAAATGTTTTAAAAGCTGGCGTTATGCGATTGTCATCACAAATCGCTTCTTTTCATGGCTAGGAGTAGAACAAAAAAGAAACGGACATTCCCGTCTGAGAAAAGCATAAGTACTTCACAACTGAAACTAATAACAATGAATACCTCGAAAACGGTAAGTGCCACGAGCAAAATGTATATGACATAACTTGTGTATTTTAACAAGACCTACATTTTTTATAGTAAGTTTTTGTCTATCTCTTACGGTTTACTAGTTATGCCAAATTAAGCAAAATTCATCCAGAATAAGCCAGGTCTTCAGAAGCTATTCCCAGAAAATTCAAGTTATACATTTTATTTGTTAGATAAATATCTTTAATATATGATATTTTAATCAAAATCAATAGAGCCATTTTTAAGAAAATAAAAAATTTCGAAGAAAGTTCCATATAAAGGGTAGTTTGGGGTGGGAGGATTTTTCTCATAATCTTCGTGTCGCATCCCTGAAGGATACTAAACCAGCTACTTTTCGTTTTTGTGTTATCGTGTTCACAGACGAAAAGTAGCTGGTTTAGTATCCTTCAGGGATGCGACACGAAGATTATGAGAAAAATCCTCCCACCCCAAAAGACCCTTTACATGGAACTTTCTTCGAAATTTTTTATTTTCTTAAAAATGGCTCTAACGATTTTGATTAAAGTATCATATATTAAAGATATTTACCTAACAAATAAAATGTATATTTTGAATTTTCTGGGAATATCCTCTGAAGACTACTTTATTCTGGATGAATTTTCCATAACTACTAAACCGTAAGAGATGGACAAAAGCTTAACACACACAAAAATAAAGAGCACGTTAAAAGCACAATTTATGTTACATATATTTTTTTCGTGGAGTTGATCGTTTTGGAGATATTCCTTTTTCTTGGTTTCAGCTTTGAAAAACTTATACTTTTCTCATATAGGAATTTGTCAACTCCTGTTAATACAAACAAAGGAACATCAGTCACATAGCAACCAGCTTTTGGCTTTCACTTTAACTTATGGTACTCCCTTATTTCGCTTCTACTTACAATAAAGCAAGAAATAAGACTATTTCTGCTAATTTTTCTCGATTAGCATGAAATAAATAAAAGATAAGCTGATTAACAATAATCTGTTACGGAGATATAGAGAAAGTCATGTGGATAGAACACATCAGATTTTTTTGTTTTAACGTGCTCTACATCTATCGTAAACATTTCGCCGGTTCGTCATAAGTCAGTTGTATTATCCTTGCAAATAGATGTGAGCAGTCAAGTTGCACAGTACAAGGAATGGCGGAAAGGAGGTGGAGACTGGAAGCGATAGCCATGGGTATTTAAACGCACGAAGATGTCATCTGCCAGCCGACTGCAGCAATTAGATTGTGCCACTGCGCATTATTTTTACACCGCTCTTGTCTAGTTGCACGCATAATAACTAGCAAGCAGTACTCTCTGACCTACACTTCTATTTGGATCTGACAAGGCTAAAATAAAATTTAATTCTTCCACTTAAGGCTTGTTTGTCTTCTTGGCAGTAGAAATGGTTATATCCTGGATACAGGGAAGAGTTTCTTCACAAGTCTAGTAATATATTAGGGGTAGCTAATTAATGGTCAAATACATATATAGTTTTCTAAGCAGGCATGTGGATTGAAATTTTCCTCTTAATTTAATGTATATTTCATAAGTCAGGTGTATTATTTATAACTTAAATATACTTCCTCCGCTTTTAATATTAATTCGGCACCATTCAATAGGAAAAAAGTCATGACTATGACTTCAGAGTTTTTTTCTCAAATAAAAGTAGTACCTTTAAGATACGAGTAACTGATATCGTTTTTCCTCAACTAAGCAATAAACGTTGTCGACCTTTGCTTGCTTTTATCTCACTAATGTTTAGGAGAACAATTTAAAGAGCAACAGGAACTGTTAAAAATGATTAAGATTCAAGCCATGTGGTTACTGCTTTGTAAATATATAAAAGATTCTTCATTTACTTTGAACACCTTTCTGTTATGTAGTCATTGTCTGTTTTCACAAACTGTTAGTACTCCTCTGCTAATAATATTCCTGGATAAGTTTTAAAATATATAATTTCTAATAGATTTAAACCAAAATATGGTATAATTGAGGGAAATGTTTAATAAACAATTATTCTATACCAGAGATCAGTAAACCTAGAAGGCATGCATCTACACCCTGTAAAATTTCAGTCTCATATGTTCAATAGCTTGCGAGATAAGGGGTAATAAATTTAGCAGCCTTAAAATTGGCAGTATAGAACTTGTTGATATAGATTCAGCTTCTTCTTAATATATTCGTTCTCATTATCCCTCACGTACTTTGCTACTAATTTCAGGAGCCGTATTTTTAAGTGTTCAGTATATAAAAAGTTTCATTGTATTACACTATATGAACTCAGTTTTCCGTTTTTTATTCATATCAAATTTTAATTGCATTTCCTATTGTTCAGAGACTGGAATAATTCCAAATAAATAATAATGTTTCAATTGAATCTAATAGGGCTGTTTTTAAACAAGAAATACCCTTTTATTTTGCTCTTTATTGTGAATAATAGTAAACATTACTGAACACCTTTATATCTTGTGTTATTTTATTAAACTCCTGAAAAATTACATAACTACATTTAATAGACTCATACGTTTGACTTGTTTCATACATATTATGAAGAATCTGAATTTTTAATATTATTTAATACACATTTATCTCCGTTAGTTCCTAAATTTAGAAATGTGAATTTATTATTATTATTATTATTATTATTAAACCGGCTAACGTTCGACCTGTAAAAAGAGTAAGGTAAAAGCCTTTTCCAAATCAGAGTTCACTCTACGTATATAGTGCGAAGTCGTGGATTGTAAATCATTGGTCCCATAAGAAATGACTATGCGGCAGAAACCAGATGGTGCACGCGAAAGCCCTAGGGCGCTTGAATAACTTTCTCGACATTCTACCTTTACATGTTAAGTTATCTGATACAAGTGGCATAAAATTTTAGAACTCTGGGAGTATACGGCAGTTCATAAATTTAACTAAGATGCTTACATTATGCCACACTTTAATTTAAAATTTAGTTAGTTATTATGATTTAGAATTTGACAGTTCGAACTATCTAATTTGTCCACTCATGAGTAATCAAAACAGTAGTATACAATAAATAGTAGCACAGTGCAGTTAGTATAGTATTATAATCTAAGAGATCCGGGTATGGAGAGCTATAAAACAAATATAAGGAAGTTAGAATAACATAATAATAATAATAATAATAATAATAATAATAATAATAATAATAGTTAATATTAATTAATTTAGATAGAAAACATAGGTTAAAGCAAAATATAAAAATATAAATAAAACATCATTATTAATAGTTAAGAATAAAGGTTTTATAGTAGATTACAATTAACATATTGTTAAATTGTGCTGATCATCAAAAACTTTCTCTCGATACTCGATGCAATTTATATCTAATATATTGAAAGTAGTTGTAGTTGCTGGCTTTCCTGTAATTTTGTGGTTGAGAATATTTAATCCAATTTTATTTTGTAGTTTTATTAAATATTTTATTAAATCACTTTTAATGAATTTATGGCCCGCCGTAGCTAGGTGCCGTGTTAACATTTTGAGATTATATTTATTTACTCATTTTATTTCCTATGTTTAGTTTTCTATTTATGATTTTTGTTGCGTGTACGCATAAGTGCGTCTATTGTAATTGATAGAACTTCCACCAATGGTTTTATTAATTGAACATAAAATTCATCTGAATCATATTTAACTCAAAAGAAAGTAACAGTATTTTAAACCGCGCGCGCGTGTGTGTAGTATTTTTTTGTATTCTGGGTTTATTGATTGACTTAAAACAAAAACAATTTAAAAGTTAACGATCAACAACTTTCCGGTGAACATATTTTGTTCGAAGCCACCGATTTTTTCTTAGGCAGGAGTAACGTTTAAGATATTACAAGGGAAAAATCTCACGTGTTGCGCTCACATGGGTTTCTCTAGGAGCTCTACAAACAAACTTCTTACAAAAGATGATTCTGCTTTCTACACAATGCTAATCGAAATAAACATTAGCACAATCTTCTTATTACTTAGTTATAAGTATAAGGCATCTTTAATACACGGCATTTTAATCAAAATCATTACAGCCATTTATAAGAAAATCAAAACTTTTGAAAATATTTCCATGTAAAGGATAGTCTGTGGTATAAGGCTTTTCTTAAAAATCTTCGTGTCGCATCCTTGGAAACGCTAAAACTAAATACCAAATTGGGTATTTTCGTTTTTGAGCAGTGCTGTCCACAGACAGACAGAGACACACACGGACTTTTTTCTAAACATAAATTTTTTGGACTCAGGAGATCCCAAAACATATATTTACGGTGAAATTTCGACATCGAATTTTTGGGTGGAATACAATACTTCTCTATCCACTATGTACATTATACATACGGGGCTAGAGAAAGTAAAACACGCTATGGGGGATTGATGACGTTAGAGAGGTCTGTACACTCTCTTTCCGCTCATGACTCTCTCGCCTTCTGTTTTGTCTTTTCTGTTCAAAACTGGTTCGGAGAGCACGTGTTGCTTGCTGCGCCGAGAGACAGATGTGCACAGACTTTGTTCATTAGTTCCACAGATGTGCTCCCAAAATCATAGCATATGATTGAGTACTTTTAAAATTACATTTATAAAATAATAAAAATAATAATAATAATAATAATAATAATAATAATAATAATAATAATAATAATAATAATAATAATAATAATTGAAAGAGTAAATATCAAATTCAAACTGGCAATTGTAATATCTGTATATAACTAAATCATTTTATAATACTTTAAGCTCCATTATGGAATAAAACTATCAGCCTTAGTCCCAGTGTTTCCACTTATTATTTCTTTTGAACTTAACTAATAGGATTCAACTATTACGTTATTATTATTATTATTATTATTATTATTATTATTATTATTATTATTATTATTATTATTATTATTATTATTATTATTATTATTATTATTATTATTATTATTATCATCATCATCATCATCATCATCATCATCATCATCTTCATCATCTTGTGACAACTTCACAGAGGGGACAGCTTGGATCTAGTTTATTAATGGATATTTTGTGCATACACACCCAGGAGATTGGCTAAAATGAAGATACCGCGGAGGACTATGGATGCTGGATAGGTCGGCGCATTAGACAGAGATGCGCAAAGGTATCTAACTAATCCAAATTTTGCACGACCACAGAGAATTCAGAGGCAGCCCTCCTGCACAGCAGGGAAAACTTGGCCCAGCAGAAGGCTCGGAAGTGGTTCCAATGCGCATGCCTCTGCGCCATCTGTTCGACACTGACAGCAGCTTTGTACATTAGTTCATATGAAATATGAAATACAGAAATTAAATGAAGGAAATCAGTGGTAGAATACATCACGAAAAAGTCGCCTTCACCAAATGAGAAAAACGACGAAAAAATCCATGGACAAAGTAAACTGCCACCGGGAATCAAACTCGGGATCTCCCGAATGTAAGCATCACAGTTTAACATGGAGCCATCTATCTCTGTATGATGATAATTACTCCTATTATTATACTCAATATTATTACAAGCTAAACACATTTGAAGCACTTGGCTTTAAGCTATCTACTCTCAAACCATATGATAATAAAACAAAATTAAATAACTGAGGCCAAAGACGCTGACACTTTGGGTTTAGTTTAATACCTGCTATATCCCTGCCTAAGCTCCAGTAACAATATAGTTTGTGTTCTCATCATTTTAACGCTTATAAAGCTTGTGCTTAGTTATAAATATCGTCAGCTGCGGGAAATAGATGTTTGCTGTGATTCCGTGATTGAAAACTTCCACCCCAATTTACTATTATACTAATTGTAATTATATTATTGTGTTCCAGAAAACCCAAGCTTCAACTAGCATGAGGTCAATACCGATCTTAAAGCTTAGTGAGCAGGATCACTATTAAAGGACACTTGTAAAATAAAATATACCTATTTGAAAACGTGTTAGAAGCACACCATTGGGAGCAATAATATATCGACATTTTGTTTCTATAAGAATCATTCAAGTCTGTCGTACATTAAACCTTCTTTGTTTTTGTTTCTTATAATTTTAAGCTACTTAAATTGGAAAACTTAATATGAGCAAATATAGAAATTTGCAGGTTCAATTTCAAATAGTTTCCAAGATGATACAGCTTCATATTTTAATCAGAAAGAAATTTGAAACTTTTCTAAAAGCTGTCTTCATTCATATTAGCCAGACTGACATGACACTGAACTTTTATAATAATTTAGTATAGTGAAAACAATTGTTAGAATTCGATTTGAGTGATTTTATTAATTATATAGAAATTCATTTTAATAAGGTTGTTTGTGCTGACATTTTACTTTTTTATAGTATATATTAATTACTCATATTTTTGATCCAATAAATAAATCAATGATTTGCATTTAAATCAGAGAAAAACTGAAACGCAAAGAATATGTTTCATGCGCAAATATGCACACAAAAAAAAAAAAAAAAAAAAAAAAAAAAAAAAAAAAAAAAAAAAAAAAAAACACACAACAGAGAAAAGAGAGGTTGGATGATACGGTAGCGCTTGAGTGATTTAAACATGCCGCTGGGCTTTTAAAAAGGGTGGATTGTGAAAAATGTTTGCAAAATTGATTCACGTGGATGTATAGAATATTTAAAGCGTCTCACAAGCTTAAAATACAGTGCAAATTAAAGCGTACACTGTTTTCTCATGGTGGCCGAGTGGCTAGAGCACTCACCAACGTGGTCCGATTCAATCCCAGGCAACCGTATGTAGTAGTGGACAAAGCGGCTCAGGGACGGAATTTCTCCGGGTTTTCCGGTTTCCCCCGTCATCGCATTTCACCGTTGCTCCATCTTCATTCCATGTATCATCCAGTGTCACCATCGCCTGCGGTGCCTATGTAGTTAATGCGAGAGTTAACACTATAAAAAATAACACCACATATACGCCTCGAACTTTGGCGCTTAACTGCGTTCGGTCCACGAACTCAATGTCATCTTATGAATTACATATCACCAAATAGTGAAATATATGCATTGATATTTAAGGCCATTGTATGAAATATATACTTCACTTACGCTTTATCTCTCCTATTTATATCAGAATACAATTTTGCAAGCTTATAAGATTATCAAAATGGAGATATTGCATAATAAAAACTTTTATTTTGTAGCAAATCAGTATACTTTACTGTTTAAAAAATTATATTACAATGACTGGATTTTTTTTTAAAATAGTAAAGAATAAACGATGCGCCACACTGTGTTTTGAACTCTTCGTTGTATTGTGTACCCTAGTGTGTTTTTGTATTTCTCAGCCCTTTGCTTTCTATATTAATGGTGTGCTTACTATTTTAATGGAGTTCTTACAGGTCCTTTCATACCTTTATTTTTATCCCATACACTACTCTTTTTGATCACGTTGTAGTCTTAGGCGTTTCATTTATTCTCCTATTAACACTAATTTTGTTTGAATTGTCTGACACATTCATTATTATTTTGCGTTTTTCCTTAGTTTATCAAAATTTCGGCTCTTTAAAACACAAAATAAATAAACTGCATTAATATTTCACAATATGCCACACGGTATGTTAACCGTTACCAAAAGCAAATTATCTGCCTTCTACCTCACACCTGGACTGTTTGTTGTCATTGACAATCAGTGCTGGAAGTTAAGGGAATTGTGGTTTGTTTTAAAACTTTTTCCATCCTTGTCAGTATTTTATGCTTGGTCTCCGTTGTAAATCCAACAATAAACAAGTTTCTCTTTACCTGACTTTTCTATTACATAGGTGTAGAATTATTCCTAAAGTTTTGATTAAAAACAAAATTCTATTTAAAACAGAGAATTAAAACTAGGAAGGTGTTACCATATAATATTTTTTTTTTTTAAACAGTACCGGAGTCTAGTCAGTACTCCGGCGCTGTATCCCCTATTTACATCCCCCCCTGTATGATTACTGGTTTTACTGTTCCTTTACACAAACATTTATACATTGCACAAACATATAACACCCATGCCCAAGGCGGGACTTGAACCCACGATCCCCTGCCCACGAAGCACCAAAGTGAGACGCCTTAGCGAGCGCGGCCATGGGAACCGGCACATTTAGACCCTTAGTGTATTGGTTACTGCGTGATAAGCATAGAAACAGCCAATATCGGGTTGGTCTCGGTTGGTTAGCGCTGAACTTCTAATCCTAAGACCGTGGGTTCAAACCCCACCCAGACCGACAGTTTAACAGTGTGCTTCAGCGACAGTTCCATCTCACTATATTTACTGGCATGTGAAATAACTCCTATGAACGAAATTTTGACACACCGCTGACGATAGTATTATCCTGACAGTTTACCTGGCTCTATTAATCCTGGCATCTTTAAACAAACAAAATAATTTTAGTTTTAACTGCAAATATCGGACTTTTACTAAAACGTGTTTTATTTAGACAATTTTGATCTAAAGCATATAATTTGATACAGAAAAGTATTCTACATAGCTAAATGCGTTTAAAGTTTAAAATTATAAAGCGCCAATATTTACACCATCTTTTGGAATTTGATGACAGCGCGAAGCTAATGAACAACATGACATGTTCGTGTTACACAGAGACATAAATATCCCACTTGACTCTATGCTGTGTCTTAAGATTGAGACAAGCTGTGTGTAATATAATTCAAAAATAGTATTTGCTAATTCTCACCAAGAAGCTAAGTCCCAAAGTCATTTAAGCATATATAAATACTGGAATATGACTCTGAAAATTGGATATTGCGCTATACGAGTTTAAAAATAAGCCATACAAAATACATTTGACTTTAAAAGCAATAATAAAATAACATAGAACAAATTTCGGAGATAAAGGCAGTAATACTGTTATAAACAAATGCAGACATTCTTTTAACTTTAGATGTTGCAATTTAAGTGCTCAAGCGAGCTGTTTTATGTCAATTTCAGGCTTGTCTTCAAGCAGAATTGTACACATAGCTTACGAGCATTCTCTTGCGGAGTTTAAGGAAAGTATACAGTTCTGTTTGTAAACCGGATAGAAGCATGCAAACATGTCTATAAAATGTGGAAGTAAGGAGTAGTAAACCGAACGAAGTCATAAAGTGGAGCTTCCAAGGATTTTCCTGTTCTCAAAGACGCACTTCTCTCAATATCCCTGTGAGCCGGTCTACATCAAGTAGCCATGCACTTATGTTCAGTCACGCTTTCCCATCCCATCCTCCAAGGCGATTTGTTACAAGGCGACAGAAGCTTTCTGTCGGAATCGGTCAGCCCTAAACGCTGAAGCACTGGTGATAGGGTATAACTTATAAATGTGCCTCTCTCCTCTAGGGCAGTATACTCCTGGGATCAAAAGCTTCCGGAATTCATAAATACAGAAAGAAGTTCCCCTAGCTTCATTTACACAGCTTCCCTGCTAACTAGTTTCCTTCTGCAGTGAAACACTTCTGTCAATATGTGTAAAACGTCTGGAAACATTCCTGGAAACCGTTTTCTGAAACAGGACTGGGGAACCCGTCAATTAGCTTGAGCGACATCGTATTTTGTCTGATTCCCTTCCATACATGCGTGCTATATAATCATTCAAATAGGTCTGTGCCGCACACGATGCCTAAACTGTGATTTATTACGAATAAAAATGAAATATAATAGAGTAGCGCTCCATATTCATATTATACATGACGTCTTGGAAGCTTATTGATCTATACTGTCCACTGCCTCTGGATATTTAGGGAGTTGGGCGTAGTGTTTCAAACTTCTAAGGATATTCACTGATTTTGAGTAACTTCAGGAGAGGTGACTTACCTCTCTAATGACAGAAGTTTTGTTGGATGCCAGATATAATCTAAGCCCAGCGATTCCGACCAGGAGGGAGTGAAAACCAAAGACCGGGATTCTCCTGAAAGAGGGAGCCGGACGTGGGACACTGACGTTTCGGACTTTGGGGACAGGAAAGGAAGTATGGCTTAGGACACTAGAACCAGATTTGCCATTCCCCTTGAAAGGTTCACCACCCTGTTCAAGGCTGAGATTTATGTCACCTTAGCCTGTGTCATGCATATTTTAAAAATACCAGGCAGAAGGGCAGACATTTGAAAGCTCTTATGGGGGTTAAAACGACATCCAGATTGGTAGGAGAGTGTCAAAGAATATTGTATAAACTCTGGCTGAATTTATGCAAAATTATGGGTTTCTGAGCTTGTAAACATCAGAGTAATGAAATAGCGGACAAGTTGGCTAAGTGGGGAGTAGATCTTGCATTTGTAGGACCCTAGTCCTTTTGCGGCGTGTCCCCTTGAAGAGTCAAGTATGAGGTAATCCAGCTCACAGCAAGGACTCATCTTGAGTGTTTGGAAAAACAAACTACTGCCAGATACGCCCATTACATTATCTCAGGGCAGTGTGAGAAGAAAGGTTCTTTTGAACCGAACTAGAGATAGGCTCAGAAGTGTTGAAGAATATCTCACTGGACTCAACACTCTGAGACGACACTCACGCACAATGCGGCTCAATGACCGCTATACAGGAACTTTTGGTGGAACTTTGAGACCTCTCAGTATATGCGAGACATTTGCATTTCTTTTTGAAGCCTGTGGATGTAAGGACAGATATAAGAGACGTTGTCCAATTTATTGGGACCATTGAACTTGAATAGAGTTCAGCAGAAATGGTTCCAAGAACCTACTGAATACCTTAGTTATATTCAGCCTACTGCTGAAATTTGCAAAATGGTATTCTTATTTACTTTTCATACTATGGTTTTAAATTGGAGCATTACAATCGCAATATATCCACTTAGTTTAATTAAACTACTGAGTGAAGTACCATGAAGATGGAATGGCTTTAATTAGAAAACACTAAATGAAGGTTCTGTGGAAAATATATGTTGTTTATTATCGGAGATGAGCAACTGCTCACATAAATAACATATACAATAATACTACTATAAACACAAATTAGAAAAATTCACTTTGGAAAATGAGATGAATAACTCTATTCCCATGAAGCCTAACGCAAGCATAGATATATTATTCTGAGTCTAGATAAATTCCATCAGCAAAGTGTGTATGTATATACTATGTAGTATTGAATGACAATGAATTTTAAACATCCTCTATTCTGTGACCATGCTCTTCAGATCATCAAATCAAATTTTGTATTCTTCCAATACGTTATTTAACTTTTTTTTTTTCATTTTAACACTTCAGATGATCTCTTACAAATACAATTTTAAATTTCGAAAACTGTACAAATCACTGTGCTCTACTTGATAGATCCAGATTTGAAATTTCTACATGAAAGCATTTAGATCAACAATAATTGTACTAATTAAACAATTGGAGAGGTAGAGTTAGACTGAAAAAACTCAATTCCATATACGGGATTTGAACCCCGGATCTCCTGGTTTCCGTCCAGTTTCTGCACTAATCACTTAGCTACCATGACAATATGCTGGCACGGCACTAAATTCTCCAATTGACTAAGTTTTTCCGATAAATCACAAGGAGATATCAAATATTTTGAGATGTCATACCTCAATGGCGACTTACAAACTTGATAAGTACTTAGGTTCCGGGTAGTTAACCACTATTAGGATTTTATGTGAAAGAAGCAATTCATTCATTCACCCTGATTTACCAAATCAGGACAAATTTATTCAGCAATTATGTAGTATTCCTTCACGAATTTTCCTCCAGTATGAGGGTTTAGAGGATTTCTAAATATAGTCTGCAATTTTAAAATACATTTTGCGGGTCAACTGTAGTCTTGTTATTACTCTCAATTTTGGCTTGGAATGTTTCCTTAGGACTATCCGATATTTATCAAGAGCCACAGCTACTAGTTTTTCTGCACCATATTGCTCAGCTTATGCATTTGTAAAATTTTTCTAATGTTATAATATGAATGATATATCAGTACACCACAGACAAAACAACGGGGTCTTCCAACTTCCAAGGTGGCAAAATTATTTTCTTCTCACTCAAGATTAAAAGCTTTCGAAGAAAGCCCTACACTCTTGTGAACGGTACATCACTGAACTTGTGTACTGTTAGTACTGCCTCTACTCCTCTTGATCTTGCACACATACTTTTATCAACTTGATCGCTCTCTGAGCACCAATCGTCCAGTTCTTCCTGAACCCAATCTCAACGCTCTCCTCGCGTTTGCAGTGGCTTCTTCAGCGCCCTTAAACTGTCGAAAAATCGTTTATGCTAGGCATAGACTTGTTTTGTACCTTCTACATCACGTAAAATGGCAGGTAGAGAAGGTATTGTATCCACCCAAAATCGACATCGAGGTTCATTTAGAAATACACGTCCCCCAGAATCCACAAAAAAGAAATTTTAGTCCGTGTGTGTCTGGAAACATCATAACACAGAAATAAAAACTTGATATTTAAGTTCTGAGTTTTCCAAGGAGCAGCATGAAGTGTTTCAAGAAAATCTTCAGGATTAGCTAGCTATACTTAACATGGAAAATGTTTTCAAAGCTTAATTTTCTCAAAATTGGTTCTAACGATACTGATTAAAATACCATATGTTTAAAATATGTTCATGACAAATGAAATTTATACTTTGAATGATATGGGAATATTGTCTGAAATATTCTTTATTATATATAGATTCGTATAAGTAACTTATAAACCGTAATAAGAAAAGGTACATCTCGCCAAGACATAAAATATATGTCAAATACTTTTTAATTTTGTAAAATTAGCCATTTTGAGATATTCTTAGCTATTTGTTTCAGTTTTGTTTAATAACTACACTTTTCTCAAATGGGAAGTTGTTATACGTTTTCATTTCTGCTGGTCAAGCTAAGAGAACGGAATTTTAAAGTCATCAGATAGCGAGCAGTCTTTGAAAATGTGACCATCACTTAAGCCTATTGTATTTTCCTAATCCTAAGAAAATTTGCAGTACACATATCTCTGCACCTCTATTAACCAGACGGAAACTAAATGATATTTTTTTAAGAGAAGTTTGCTGAATATAATATATAGAGAAGGTATTGTATTCCTCCCAAACATTTGATACAGAGATCCCCTGAATCCAATAGTAGCATTTTCAGAAAAAGTGTCCATGTGTGTGTGTGTATATATGAGTGTATTTGTGGACATATAACCCAAAAACGAAAATGGCGTTAAATACAAATCTGGTCTTATAAGTTAAGCATAATCCAAGGATACAAAACGAAGATTTTAAAGAACATTCCCCCAATTTAAGCTACACTTTATGGAAAAAAAAAAAAGATAAAAAATGTTGATTTTCTCAAAAAACACCTCTAATAATTTTGATTAAAATACCGTATATTAAAGAGATTTATATAGCCTGTGAAACCTCTTTATTCTGAATGAATTTTGCATTCTTGGTAAAGCGAAAGAGACAAAAAATATAGATCTCACTAAAACACACAATGTCATATGAATTTTTATTATACAGCTAACTGTTTCTGCGGTATTCAGTTTCAAACTATGTGACTTCTCTCATATGTGACTTTTTGTTTCATCTGTTATACTGCTGGCCGTGTAAAGTGAACCGAACTTCAATTGTACACATAGCGGCCACATTTTAAAATCAAGTAATAAGGTTTCTGCTTATAGGAAAAGGAATGTTTGTAAGAATAGTATCTTTGCAGAACCGGTAGAGAAAGTCATAGATATGGAATACATTAGATTGTTTCCACCATAAGCATCTCAAGCATGGTTAATGTCTCCTAAGGATATGTGTGTTACAAAACTCAATATTTGACATTTGCGCGTTGTTCTATATCCTATATTCTGAAAAGGTGCGAACATCAGCTATGAGAGAAACAACGAAAGCCAATTGCCAGGCAATAACAGCAAGAGCTATAGTCATGAAACTTTTACGGCAGTGCCATTGTGAATGATCCTAAATCAAAACAGAGGCAAGCTTAATTACATTATTATTTTCGGCGAAAAAATTTATACACACAGACTTACACAAGCAAACACACACACACAAGCATACATATTCACACACGTCGGAAACACTTGATCCTAGGATGTTCATTGAAAAAATATTTTGTCTAATTTGTATGTTTTTCTTCTTGCTACTCCTCATCTACGCGTCTGTATCTTGTGGTCTATTTATTCGTTTACCAAAAATTGTTCAGTAAAATGCTTCAGCACAATATACAGAAAGAAATGTGCAGAGCCTGATTCAATTCACTACTGCTCCTGGAACAGCATCTCTCATAATAGAATAATACGGAGAGGCACAGAAGATCATGGATTTGTACAATTCAACTGCAGAGCAGAACAATCTGTAAGAAACTGTGTGTCGAATCTTCGGAAACTGATGTAAAAATTAGGTAATTTATATTAAGTTTCTTGAGGCCAAGTGCTCGGATGAGGTTGTTCCTGCTCTGCTGAGACAGAATACTCACCCGTACGCAGCAACCGTTTGTGGATGTCCAGTAAGCTGGTCGGTCACTGGGTGGGGTCACGTTAGAAATGTTTGCGCTTCCCAATACTTCGTTCAGCCGACACCTTTTCCGCAATTATGGGCTGCATTGTTGGCCTCAGGCAGATTCCTGTGAGACGTGAGTACCCTGCCGCTCTCTGGCGCGGACCCAAGCTCTGTCAATTTGACCCATATGATACACCACAGCTGCAGGAACCCGTTGTAGATGTAAGAAGAAATGGTGTTTCGTTCGGCGTGGGAATTACTGTATAGGAAATATAATTAGTGCCGGTGAAGCTGATGTAGGAACATTTTTTGTACACCACCTTCTTACCTTTAATGCTCTTCTTTTTCAGATGCCCAAGAATTACACCGTCTGTACCTGCTCCACGCCTCAGTTCCATCTCTTCTTTGTCTACATTTTTCCTTCCCACAGGCTATACTGATATGCTTTCTTTTGTATTCTTTGGTTATCTATTGTAAATAACTGTAACCCCCATATTTTCTTATAACCTTTTATTTCCATGGCTATGTGTAGACTTCCAGATTTTCCTTACTAGTCTTTGTATTTGAAATACCTAAGGTTATAATTAGTGGCTTCAAAAATTAGTTATTGAGTTTAAATCGTTTGTTGTCTTCCAAATTAATTTATTTAGTATCTCTAATCTATAATTTGCGTAAGTTTCTAACTTTAACACAAACAATAAATAAGCACATGAGATAAGATAAAGTGCCCTAAATCATTCTTTATCACTCTCATGTTTGCTGCGAATCATATTTTCCAAAACCAGCAACTTAATCGATTAGAATAAAACTCTAGATATTGTAAATATTGATTATTTTACAAAAAGAACCAATTATAAGAACACAACCTCTGAAATACTACACAAAATAAATTTTCGAAACGAAGGGATTCATTAAGTAAAGACTTAAGATACAACAAGTAATTAGTAAGTAAAATAACTATTTGCGTTTTATTACAAATGACTTCAAGATATGCAGTATTATCTTTATGTTATAAAATACGAAAACACTAGCTACTTATGTATGAAGGAAATAAATTGATCCTCCATCGTATTACAGTTTGGTTTCTAACGAGGTTTTCGATGAAAAAGAATCTAGTTTTTTAACCTGATCACAATAACTTTTAGCATGAAAAACTTGAATAAATGACAGCGATATTTTTTGAGGCCTGAATATTAACCTTTAGTTACAAATTTTACTGAAATACTGTTTCTCTCATCTCTCTCTCTACTTCATAGTTTTACAGTTATGTAAGTCTAAAGAAGAACGAAATTTCTATCGACTGTATAAAAAATTGCAAGGATTACGCGTTATACAACGCCCTATTTTAAACAAATTGTCATTTATTAAGAATCATCAGACAGACTTTTTTTTTTAGAAATTGCAAAAATATTCTTGCCTATTTAGAGCTATTTCTAGCTTTCCGATGTACACCTAAGCCCAAGTAAGGCATGTGGCCAGCCTTCACAAATAGAATGGAATAATACTAGAACTACTGTAAACGAAACCAACTATTATAATTGAATTTTTGCGAATTTGACTATTTTAGAAGGATAGGCGTTTGTGCAGTTCAATACAGTTGAAGATAATACTCAAAACTGTAGATAATTAAACCACTGAAATAAGAGCAGAAGATTTACTGGCAACGAATATAATCTGGCAGTTCTCGGGCTTCAAGATAATTATCATCCTGATGATGGGAGAGATGCATGCTTCCGAAACGTCGATAATTCTGAATCATCTCACCTGCCTTGAACCTCATAACGCCTAGAGAAGTGAAGTAATGCTTTCAATATTTCCCATAGTTAGTTTTATGGTGTTTATATGTTCTAATCTAACGCGATATGGAATTTGGAGTTAAATGAAAACAGTAAAACAAAGGAATGAATACTGTGTAAGTATATGACTACTACCATTTTGTAGGGCTGTTATTATTATTATTACTATTATTATTATTATTATTATTATTTACTATTTATTTTATCATTTAGTGCAGTATTATTTGATTATATTTCTAATCTTATTATCGTTATTATCATTTATGTTATCGTTGCTAATTATTAATACTATTACTATTATTATTGTCATTATTATTATTATTATTATTATTATTATTACGTACTATATAAAATAAAAACTTTAAAGGCCCTGCGCTGTAAGATAAAGGTAACGAGAATGGAAGCAAGCTAGCGCGCACGCTGTACTAATGAAGAGGTTGAGAGATAGCCCAGCCTATAATTATTGTATCCGACTCTCACCTCAATGTTTCGTTTGTTTGTTTGCAGTTGCTCCTGTTGTCAAAGTGCCGAATCAACTCCTAGGAGCGCCGCTAGGGACCAATGTGTCACTGGAGTGCTACGTGGAAGCTTTCCCTAACACAATCAACTACTGGGTGAAGAACAGAGGAGAAATGCTATTGGATGGGTGAGTTGACCGCACATAAATAAACAAGTCCTTCTATTAGACACATTCTGCGAGATTCCTAAAGGACTCGAGAGAGACATTGTACCTCCTGGTTGAGGAGATGGTACAACGACCATTCAGATAGAATAGCTTTATTGGAATTAAAACATTACCAAGAGAAACAGCGGATCCTCAGATTATGTTATTGTTTTTAAACAACACTCAGTTTGTAAAGAAATAATTTTTATAGCTTATTGTTTTAAATATTTTAGACGTTCTTGGGGTCTATTTGAAATAAATAATAAAATGTTTCGTAAACACTCAGCTGCCAAGAGCCAAAACATAAATATAGGCATAAATGTAGACTAGAAAGTTGCTCAATAATGAAATATTCGACGCACCACCAGCTCATGATCCAGTGAATAAAAGTGACAGGGGAACCTTAATTGCTAGTGTTTAAAAATATCTCCGCTGTTGTAATAACACTGTGGCTATTGCTTATATTGCTTACTATCTCTGATTGTGTACACGCTGTAAATTCCAATATTATGCTGATTCGATTATCAAAGCTGAATGACTTTAGGGCAGAGATTGACTGTGCGGGCAACACCGACAGGGCAGATAGGAAACTAGTAACCTATCAGTAGATATACTATAGCTGCGATTACACAGGTGTTATTTGCTCAGTGGCGGTTCATGTGTAGAAGTGAAATAAAGAAATAATAAATCTGAAATCTAATATTCAAATATTTGCTACACCTTTCTCGGTTGCTGTTTATATCATTTCTAACCACAGTGCAATAAAAACTGATAGATTTGCAGAGTGGCATAGAACTCAAAGACATATTCCAGAACAGAAGGAATTCGATACCGAGATTTCACTGGAAATATATGTTTTAGGGTCCCCTTTATCTAAAAAAAGCATTTTCACAAAAAGGTCCATGTGTGTGTCCGTGTGTCTGTGAACACGATAACTCAAAAACGAAAAGTCAGTAAAATATTAAACTTGGTATTTAAGTTTAATATCTTCCAGGGATGCGACACGAAGATTTTGAGAAAAATCCCCCCACCCCCAACTACCCTTTACATGGAACTTTTTTAGAAAATTTTGATTTTCTCAAAAATGGCTAAAAATTTTAATTAAAATTTCGTATATTAAAGATATTTACCTGACAAATAAATGTATATCTTGACTTTTCTGGGAATAGCCTCTGTAGAGTAGTTTATTCTGGATGAATTTTACTGAATTTTGAATAACTGCTAAACCGTAAGAGATGGACAAAAACTTACTGCACAAAAAATGTAGAACACATTAAAACACACAATTTAAGTTATTTAAATTTTTTTCGTGGAGATCGTCGTTTTTGAGACATTCCTTATTTTTTGTTTCTGCTATGAAAAACTTATACTCCTCTCATACAGGAATTTGTCAACTGCGATCCATACAAACAAAGGAACTTCAGTGACAAAGCAAACAGCTTTTGATTATCACTTTAACCTATGATACTCCCTTATTTCGCTTCTACTTACAAGGAAGCAAGTAATATGGCTATTTCTGCTATTTTTTTACTGATTAGCATGAAGTAAATAAATGTATAGGCTTTTAAGAATAAGTTGTTGCACAGATGTAGAGAAAGTCATGTCAATGGTACACATCAGATTTTTATCTACATATTTATGCGAGTAGTTGTTTTCACTAATAAAAACTTTTACACCTCGTCACAGAAACAAGCCGACAGACCATAACTTAAAATGTATTCCACATTTGTGTTTGAGTCAGAACCTAGCGCCTAATGTTTAAAAATCTAAAGAAGGACAAAATAATGAAAATATCTCAGAAGTAATTAGAGGCTCACATTAAATTTATACTCTGGTTACATCAACAGTGTATGCATTGTAAAAACTGTAATTCATTTTCACAATAACAAATGAATGATTCGTTTAAATACCAACATCAGCGTTTAATCATCATTTGTAAGGCATATTAGCTCATATTATTTCGTAAACAGTTTTCAATTCTCTGTATGTGCCAATTTCATTACGCCATACGTAATAGGTAGTATTTTATTTTTTACTTTCTCTGTGCATACTATGTGCATAGGGTATAGAGAAGGTATTGCACTCCACCCAAAAATTCGATACCGAGATTTCACCGGAAATATGTTTTAGGGTTCCCTGCATCCAAAAAAAAGTATTTTCAGGAAAAGGTCCGTATGTGTCCGTGTGTCTTTGTCTCAAAAACGAAAAGTCGGTAAAATGCCAAACCTGGTATTTAAGTTTAGTATCTTCCAGGGATGCGACACGAAGATTTTGAGGAAATCCCCCTGCCCCCAACTACCCTTTACATGGAAATTTTTTCGAAAATTTTGATTTTCTCAAAAATGGCTCTAACGATTTTGATTAAAATTTCGATTATTAAAGATACTTCCTGACAAATAAAATGTACATCTTGAATTTTCTGGGAATAGCCTTTGAAGAGTAGTTTATTCTGGATGAATTTTATTGAATTTTAAATAACTGCTAAACCGTAAGAGACGGTCAAAAACTTACGACACAAAAAATGTAGAGCACGTTAAAACACATAATTTATGTTATATACATTTTTTTCGTAAGTTTGTCATTTTTTGAGACATTCCTTATTTTTGGTTTCTGCTATGACACTATACTTTTCTCATACAGGAAATTGTCTACTCCTATCCATACAAACAAAGGAACTTCATTGACATAGCAACCAGCTTTTGACTATCATTTTAACCTATGGTAGTCCCTTATTTCGCTTCTACTTACAAGGAAGCAGGTAGTAAGACTATTTCTGCTCATTTTTCTGATTACCATTATGTAAATAGAAGTATAAGCTTTTTAAGAATAATATGTTGCAGGCATATAGAGAAAGTCATGTGAATGATTCACATCAGATTTTTTTTCAGCATCTGATGACGATTCCTTTCCAAGTGCTTCTAATGCATTTAATTCTTTTTTTGTATTTTAGCCTGTAGGTAACATCACATACACAAAAATAGTAATCATTGACATGGCTTCTAGATTCATGCCAAATCATAGGAATAATAAAGGTTATACTAGGTTTTTTTCCTTTACTCCAGCTCCTTAATTACTCTACGGAAGTCGCAAGTATGACATATCTTTTAGGAACACATTTTTTGTCAAGATCCATATGAAAATAGGAATTGTAGGCCCTTTTAAGACATTTTGTAATATTTTGTCTTCTCTTTAAACAAAAAATTACCAAAATATATCAGGATTATTTTTATCTTTTCTAAAAGACATGTTGTTTCAAATTACACAAATGTATAACATAAAAATGTCACTCACAAAAATATATCCTCATTATTTGAAAAGTAACTACAGACTGAGCTAAATTTGAGGGGATTGAACTTATAAGTATTTATTTTTGTCACATTTGTTACATTGTTGTGAAACAGATTTTGCAGTTTACTTTTAGTTCCATGCAATATTTATGGACAGCATTACATTAACATCTTTTAGGTATAACTACTAATTGTAAAAAATGGTACGTGGTAGAAAAAACAGATTACAGTGTTGGAATCAGCACATCAAATTCAGTAAAATAAACATATTTTGGAAGAAACCCAAGAATGATACATATCTGGGTTATTAATTGTTTTCATAAAGCTATTTCTGACAAATTTTGTTTTATTTACGATTTTTCTTAAAATTTTTTTACAAATGTAATTAATATTGAAGGTATTATGTAATTTTGTTAGTTTAATTAGTTTTGTAGCCTGGTTATCACGAGAAACCATTCCATCAGATAGATGTAATTGCCTAAAAAGCGGAAGAGGTACAACTTTGTACACCAGCAAAAAATAGTTATGGATGGAGCCGGCAATTTCAAATCCATAATTTAGATTCAGTTTTTTTACTTTCTCTACACGCACTATGTGTATAGAGAAGGTATTACACTCCACCCAAAAATTCGATACCAAGATTTCACTGGAAATATATGTTTTAGGGTCCCTTATATACAAAAAAACAGCATTTTCAAAAAAGGTCCGTGTGTGTGTCCGTGTGTCTGTGAACACGATAACTCAAAAACGAAAAGTCGGTAAAATACTAAACTTGGTATTTAAGTTTAGTATCTTCCTGGGATGTGACACGAATATTTTGAGATAAATCCCCCCACCCCAAACTACCTTTTACATGGAACTTTTTTCGAAAATTTTGATTTTCGCAAAAATGTCTCTAACGATTTTGACTAAAATATCACGTATTAAAGACATTTACCTGACAAACAAGATGTATATTTTGAATATTCTGGGAAGAGCCTCAAGGAGACTACTTTATTCTGGACGAATTTTACGGAATTTTGTATAACTGCTAAACCGTAAGACTTGGATAAAAACTTACTGCACAAGAAATGCAGAGCACGTTAAAACACACAGTTTATGTTGCATAGATTTTTTTCGTGGAATTGATCGTTTTTGAGATATTCATTGATGTTGGTTTCAGCTATGAAAAACCTGTTTTTCTCATATAGGAATTTGTCAACTCCTGTCCATATAAACAAAGGAAGTTCAGTCACATAGCAACCAGCATTTTTGACTATCACTTTAACCTATAGTACTCCCATATTTCGCTTCTACTTACAAGGAAACAAGTAATAAGACTATTTCTGCTAATTTGTTCTCAAATAGCAAGAAGTAAATAGAGCCATAATCTTTTTAAAAATAATTTGTTGCAGAGATGTAGAGAAAGTCATGTGAATGGTACACATCAGATTTTTACTATTGCACAAACTTGTTATTAATGAAATTTGTAATAGAACAGTTTGTGGAAATATTTATCCTGCTTAAGGTAAAATAGAATGTGTGAAACAGTTGTTAATTACAATGTGTGGATAATATGAAAGACGTTTTGATTCCCGGTTCATAAAGCAATACATATTTTGTTCGTTAACCTGAAACATCACATCCCCAGAAACACATGTTGCTTTGCTATGCTGAACCTTAACTAGAGCTTCTATATGAAGGTTGATAGACTCAGATATCAATTTGCTAACTAAACAGAGGGATACTACTCTTGACGAACAGGGGTAGCAAGGCAATCATACACCCTTCACAGCCTGATAATTCCCTTCAAAACACACGGTCCTTCTGCTTGTAATTAGAGAAGGGACCAAGCAGACAGAAAATCTCATTTTCGGGAGCAATTGGCTTGATTAGTTTCTCACACACTCAAACGGCACGATGAGCATACACCCTTCCCCACCTGCCGCTGTTTCGTGACTCATTTTAACGCCGCTTTCTCTTTCTGCTCACGTCAGTCTCCCAAGAGATTAGCCCCTGTCAGCGCTCCGGGACTTATACTCTAGATTTTTATCTACCCTCCGAATAATCGCAAGATAAACTTTGCGGATTTTTCCTTCAAGCTCTCCGCAATCCTTTCTCGTGTCAAGGATTTTAACTCCACATTGGTGAACTCTGAAGGGATATAAGTATAACAACCTTTACCTAATAAACATGAGGCCTACAGTGAAGTTATTTACATTTGTAGAAAATATCTACTTAGACTAAGATTTAGATTTATTTTTTAAAACTTAGAATATTATAATCGATAATATTAAAGAGCATTTATAACTTCCCAGCATATTTTTATTTGGTTTGCTTCAGTTTATTAACTCACCTAGCAGATTAGGAACACAATTGTTCAGAAAACATCTGGATATGTATTGTATTAGCTTTATTTCACATACAAAACTAAAATAATGGTATTCCAAACAAAGGTCGCGCCGTAGCCGAATGGGTAGACTACTCGCCTCTCATGGGGGCGCAATAGCAAACGCTGCATGGGCGGTTTTCTCCGGTTTCCCCCGCCATTGCATTCCACCGGTGCTCCATCTTCGTTGCATGTAGCATCGCAGAAGCGGTCGTTAAAGACTATCTAAAAGAATTCCAGGGGAAAGCATATAAAGTAGTTTTGAAGAATTAAGTCACTGAATAAATCACGAATTTCAGTTACCTGAGCTTTATTTTTGGACATAGGAAAGGCATTGATGCAATATTAAATAGATTTAAAGCAATCTGCTGAAACATCACAATGCTAAATAACAAGACGAGCTGTAAAAATAGTGAACATACTAGTCTTAATTTTAGAAATGATAAAAGACATAACAGAAGAAACATTGACCGCTTATATAAAATTTCTCAGACCACTGAGCACATATTGATTAAAATGCCAAAAGAGCCTAAACGATCATATAGAAAAAGCAAGACCGACAACTATCAAAATATAATGAGAAAGCCCAAACGAAAATTCTGTAAAATCATATTCTATTACGAGCCTACGTAGACCATTTCTAAGATAGCAAGACAATGAATATAACATTTCTGAAGTCAGAAAAGAACATGACCTAATACTTACCGAGGTAGAAAAAAAAATCTGTGAAGCTATGTTCTGTCAATATTGCATTTCATGGTTTTTATTTTAAAAACAGGGAATGCCTTGAAAATATTTATGAATAGAGATAAAGGTTTATCATTTTCGCCATTATTTCTTTATTTATAGAAGAATATTAAAAATAAAGTAGTCAGCGCTCAACGAAACTGTGTTATATAAATTAAATTTAAAAGCTGAATGATTCATCATTACAGGTGAAAAATTGGTACAGTAAATATTTAAAGCATAAATTACAGTCTGAAGGCTACTTCACCCTTCTTAAGATTCCAATTTATAAACTTTTTTTTCATTTCCCTGTTTTAGTTAAACTTACCAAACATTTGGTGTTATATAATATATTTTCATTCAGAACAAATAGATTTTTAACTGTTGAATGGACAAATCTTCCATAAATGTTTCTTTCGAATTGAATGCAAAAAGCAAATATCAAATCGAATTTAATAAAAAATACACAAATTATTTTATCACATACATTTTAGGTCATAAATAATCATTTTGAAGTAAATAGAACAGTCCTGACTCAATCAGCAGGTTATAATAGACTTATTGTCCGTGAAAGTGAAACATTTTATTGGCTACCGACAGTTACTTATTGTTCCGTAAACTAATTGTATTATTATGCTCAGATATTGCCTTTTTTATTAAATTAAAGTGCGTTCGCTATATTGTGGGGCCACAGATCGTGTATATCCGTGCTCCGCGCACTGTCTATACACTGATAAGCTACCATTTTGCTCACGCATAAGTGACTTTAACATGCTCTATAACAAATACCCTTTTTATAAGTGATTTTAAAAGAAGATTGTATATGCTCTTCTTGTGTAGGAGGTAACATGTAATTCGCATTTCAGATATAGACAGGGGAATTCCCTACGTAGAGATTACTATCTATGAAAGCACGTTGTTGCCAAATTATATCATGTATGTATACAGGTTGTTTCAAAACGACACCAAACGAAGATGTGGATCTTGTTGGTCATACCGTACGTGATGCGTGAATATAATTTTCGGCTCTAAATTCGGCACATAAAAAAACTGTCACAAAATCATCATGGATTAGGCAGTCGTATATAACCAAATGGCACGTGCCTGGCCCACTCCAAGAAAGATGCCGGTTGGGAGCGAAGGTCTCAGTCGCGTGGTGTAGGGGTGTTTTGATAGATATGCCGGCACGGCACAAGTCACCTTAGTAATAGAAAACGTAACATGTGGGTTTTGTTATGTGTTTCGTGCAACACGTTCTGAGATTGTTTACGTGGCGTATAACAACCGCTGTTCCTTCGCTAAATAATACCAAATGTGTACGGTTTTTAAACGCACACAAAACTTTAAATAGAACAGTTTGAAAGTTGCGACATCAAGTTTCGGACAAGTCGAAGTGTAAGCCAATCGGCTGCTGTCTTCGTTTGGTGTCGTTCTGTAACGGCCTGTGTGTATATGCATGTGTGAGCATATATAATATCTTTAAACGGTTTAAAGGTTATGATGTTCACTTTTGTCGAAGTGCTCCATAAACGCAGATTTTCGAAAAAAGAGAAATAATATCCTGAGTCACAATTTGGTTGATTTACTACTGCCCTGTAATTTGCTGAAAAACTCGGAGAAGGATTTCAGTAGCTTTTGGGATATGCATTGGAATTTTCTTTAGAACAAAGCATTGAAGATAATGTAATATTTCGTGAAAGTTAAGTAGCATTAACGTGTTGCACTATTGTTCTGTTGAGCAGTATAACCTTAAAAATTAACGAAATTAATAGAAATTTGAATACGTTGAAATAACGCCAATACGGTGGTCCAATTACGCTGTAGGTTTATGTTTCCCGCATACGTAGGTGCTAAAGAAGTTGCCGCATAGCTGATTTTTAAAGAGACAGTGCACATATGAAACGGATGTTAGGGAAGATGCAGGGAATGGCGGTCATAGCTGTAATATCGCTTCATAAGGACATAGAAATGTCTATTGTGTTCTGCGCTCTGTTCGCAAAGGTATAGGACTATTTCAATAGTAACTTCATTACAGAGTTGTAAGTTAGAAATGTTTTTCTGTAGTTGGCCGTTTTCTTATACTTTTGTCCTGAAAATGAAGACATTGTAACTATATTTCATTGTTTTAAACTTGTTCAATCTTTTAAAAAAAACGAATAGCGTATTTTTTGCTGATTATTGGAATAAGTTTTGTTTTGCGACAGAACATTCTGTTGGTAATGAAGCATTTTCTCTAACGTTGTTCATGAAGTTAATGGCGGTCTATGTGACCGTTATTCCCTTAAAATTAAATTCAGCATTTGTTATTATTATAATTATTATTATTATTTGTCGTAATACAAACCAATCTTCTTACAACATTAATAAAAGTGCTTATTATGCTGATGATAAATGTCAGCTAAAGACCCTAAAAGTAATTTACATTGCAATGAACCTCGTAGGCTATACAGTCTGATGTAAATAAAATGTGAACAAGAACTGTGTAGACAATAGCACGATTATTTCTTTCGGCTGCTGCATTTGGTTAGCACACCCATACGGCAAACAGGTGATTCAATATTTCAATAATTTAATTTTCAAGGTTTAGTGTTCCGTTTTCATAGTTTTCATAACATGTAGCAGGCACCTTTTTATCTAACTTAATTTCTTTAAGAAATGCTCTAATAAAATTACCTCCACATGCTGGGAACAACGGTCAGTGCAATTTATATTAATCTTGAATTATTAACAATACTTAGCAATAACTTAGCGTCGTAAATGTATGTACTCAGTTAGTAAATACTTCTAATGACAACATATGAATTTACAGAAAGACTCCAACCGCTCTTTGGGGGTGGGGGTCTGCAACTCTTCTGCGACTGTCATCCTGCATCTCCCCTACTTACGTATTGCTTCTAGATTTCGTAATGATATGCGTCGCCTCTGCTTGCAGTTCAACACAGCGTTCTTCTAAACACATAACATATTCACCAAATACAAAGAAAGATATGTGAGGGGAAGACGCCAGAAATTCAGCTGTGACTGAACATTTTTTAAAGTGACGTTTACCTGGAAGTTTACTCATTCGAGCATTTTATTTGACTACTAGGCACGTAGTGCAATCTTATTTGTAGTTCCTCCAAAATAACATTTAATAGTTTTCTAGTTCAATGGTTTTAGCGCAGTGGTACATCACTACTATTCCAGAGGAGCTAAATGTAAACCCTGGAAGGTGGATATATCATGGTGACTGCAGTCGGCGCCGAGATATTGTATCTAAGATTTTGTTTCTTAAGCGGAATAAAAGTCTATACTATTTAGAATAAATAATTCAAATTTTAATTTCTATATCCTTAATCGTATTAATAATTTCCTTTATTGTCAAATCCTTTTTATTGTTTCAGAAGTATTTTCCTTCCTATCATTTTTCTGAACATTTTATCATAGATGTCTTGCTCCTGCTATTAATATTGGATCATTATGATCTACTACAGGAATTATTCCTTTTAATGCTCTCCAAGTCCCTTTGGCCTGTGCACGCGCACACACACACATACCTACACACTCATATTGGAGAGCAAACATTCTGAGGATACTATGACATGTTCTTGATTAAAGAACAATTTCTCGAGCCCAGGCAGAAATGAATTCGCAGTTCTTGTACAGCGGACAGAGAAGCAACTGACTGAGATATTTGTTTATTATAAACTGTATTCCTATATACAAAGTGGCACATATATAATATTAATACAGGTCAGATAAAAAATCAAGTGTACAAATAATATAACCACAATACCACATAAGAAGTCACATGTTCAAACTTTTTTGTTTCACCTCAAATAAAAGTCGGGGCTATAGGATCAGTCATAGCAGTTATATGTGTATTTTCAATCATTGGTATTTCATTTAGCAAGCCTTCTCTCTTTTTATTTTTTTATTTTTTCTTTTTTAAAAATACAGCTCCGGAGTCTGGTCGGGACTCTGGCACTGTATACCCTGCTTTTTATTTACCTAATTTTACTTTGTTTGCTATATGATTACTGAATTGCTGCTTTCTTCTGGTATACACACATATACAAAAACATATAACATCCATGCCCAAGTCGGGACTCGAACCCACGATCCCCTGCGCTACGAAGCACCAAAGCGAGACCCTTGGGCGAGCGCGGCCATGGGGACCGGTCCTCTGTGTTGGTATAGAGTCCCCTTGATAGCTCTTCTCAGACAAGCCATTTGACATCCACGCTATCCGGGTTAATCTAACTTCAAGGGTGAATGGTGTGCGGACCACTTGGGATATAGTACACATATCATTCGGGTGTTATCGTATCCTGGCCTATATACCGTTTAAATATATACTTAACTTTATGCTGACGAACTCTCTGTTGCAAAATGAACACTTTGTTGCCTATTACTTTCACATTTTCTGTTTAATGTGGCTGTACGTCACCTTCTTTTAGTATAAATGTGTCTTTATTGGTTTCTCAGATTGTCTAAATCTATCATTTTTTGCATTCGGCTGATATTGATATTGGTACCTTCTATTACATATTTTACTCATTTAGAATATTTGTTTTTTGGGTTAAATACTATACCGTATCGTAAGTATTCGTAAAATTGCTAATAACTGCACTAGAGAGCGTTTTTAAAATGTTTTTTATTCTGTATCAATTTGTAGTCCTCATATTGATTTTTCAATGACTATATGACTTTCTCCTTTTTACTTTCTCTATACGTACTATCTACATAGTGTATAGAGAAGGTATTGCACTCCATCAAAAATTCGATACCGAGATTTCACTGGAAATATAAGTTTTAGGGTCCCCTGTATCCAAAAAAAGTATTTTCAGAAAAAGGTCCGTGTATGTCTGTGTATCCGTGTGTCAGTGTGTCTGTGAACACGATAATTCAAAAACGAAAAGTCGGTAAAATACCAAACTTGGCATTTAAGTTTAATTTCTTCCAGGAATGCGACACGAAGATTTTGAGAAAAATTTCCCCACCCCAAACTACCCTTTACATGGAACTTTTTTCCAAAATTTTGATTTTCTAAAAAATGGCTCTAACGATTTTGATTAAAATATCATACATTAAAGATATTTACCTGACAAATAAAATGTATATTTTGAATTTTCTGGGAATAGACTCTGAAGACTATATTCTGGATGACTTTTGCATAACTACTAAACTGTAAGAGATGGATAAAAACTTAACACACAAAAATGTAGAGCACGTTAAAACACACAGTTTATATTATATACATTTTTTTCGTGGAATTTATCGTTATTGAAATATTCATTTTTCTTGGTTTCAGCTTTGAAAAAATTATACATTTCTCATACAGGAATTTTTCAACTGCTGTCCATACAAACAACAGAACATCAGTCACATAGCAACCAGCTTTTGGCTTTCACTTTAACTTATGATACTCCCTTATTTCGCTTCTACTTACAATAAAGGAAGAAATAAAGTTATTTGTGCTATTATTTCTGGATTTGCATGATATAAATAAAAGATAAGCTTATTAACAATAATTTGTTACAGAGATATAGAGAAAGTCATGTGAATAGAACACATCAGATTTTTAAATATGAAATTTGCTGTAAACATTACAGCGAGTTGTACCTAAAGCACATCTGTAATATAAGAGATTTCATAGTACCAAAGCAATAGTTACAGATCATCCATCTTGTGTAACTGGTTATCCAGTGTGATGTTCAACGACAAAATGTTAAATATCCGCTTTAAATCAAACAGGATAAAATTAAAGCCATGGCTCTGCAGTCTTTGTATGCCGGATGTAATAACTTGCATGCCGACCTCAAAACCACAAATGGGCAGCGCTGAACAAGAGATAATTTAGTCAACAGCATGTTTCCTACATTTGTAAATCAAATAAATAAAACTAAATATTAATTCAGCAAAAGAGAGTTGTGCCGTTTCTTGTCCTTTTTACTTTCTCTACACTATGTACATAGTGTATGGAGAAGCTGCTGTAATACACCCAGAAATTCTATACCGAAATTTCACCGGAAATACATGTTTTGAGACACCCTGAATTCAAAAAAAGAATTTTTAGAAAAATGTCCATGCGTGTGTGTCTGTGTGTGTATGTGTGTGTCTGTGGACAGCATAACTCAAAAACGAAAACTCCGTTAAAAATCAAACTTTGTATTTAGGTTTGTTGTCATCCAAGAATGCAACACGAAGAATTTCAAGAAAATCCCCCCACATCCAACTATCCTTTACATGGAACTTTTTTCGAAAATATTGATTATCTCAAAAAAGGCTTTAACGATTTGGATTAAAATATTGTATATTAAAGATATTTACCTGACAAATAAAATGTATATTTTGAATTTTCAGGGAATAGACTCTGAAGACTACTTTATTCTGAATGAATTTTACGAAATTTTGCCTAACTGCTAAACCGTAAGAGATGGACAAAAACTTACCACACAAAAAATATAGAGCCTGTTAAAACACACGATTTATGCAATATACATTTTTTTTCGTGGAGTTGATTGTTTTTGAGATATTCATTGTTATTGGTTTTAGGCTTTGAAAAAACGTAAACTTTTCTTACAGGAATTTGTGAACTCCTGTCCATACAAACAAAGGAACTTCAGTCACAGAGCAACCAGATTTGATTATCACTTTAACCTATGGTACTCCCTTATTTCGCTGCTATTTACAAGGAAGCAAGCAATAAGACTATTTCCGCTACTTTTTTCTCGATTGGCATGAAGTAAATGGAAGCGTAAGTTTTTTTAATCATAATATGAGGCAGAGATTTAGAGAAAGTTACGTGAATGGAACACCTTAGATTTTTTTAATTACTGGTTACCCTAGGTTCACGACAAACCCCTATAAAGGTATAAAAATGCTCTTCTCATTACATATAAAACGGATAATTCAATTCTGAGTGACATTTATTTCACATAAAATCAAATTAACATAACTACCGGCATTATTCCATTATATAATCAATCACACATGAAAAATAACAGCATGTACAAAACGCTGCAGCTTAATAATTTAATGACAATTTATTTTGTCCAAAGATTGACAGAACCCGGTGCTACTCGTAAAATGAAGCCCAAAGCATCTATTGGGGACTATTATCATTTTGGGGATCCCTTACGCGGAAGACTTAGCTGAATAAATTTTGCGTAAAGAAAATTGAAACTCTTGAGAATACAAAATAACATATTTAAACTATGTACACTTCAACAACTGCATCACCTATTAATAAACTAACAACCAAAATAAAATCTGAAACAAATAAATAAAGCCAATCCCCAAGACATGGCCCTCAAACAGCATAATCTGAATTTACATTTGCCCCTGTTCAATAACTGGATTATACAACACTTATACTTCTATACTAAGCCCTCGTTTTGCTTAGAGGAATTATCATTATATATTATACTTTATCAATGATTTCTCTCACAGAATAAATTTAGAAACATGGCATGAAGCGACCAAAATGGCCTGTTATTTATGGACGCTCTTTAACTGCTTTGGTTCTCAGCGTTCCATTCTATATTGGGCGTGAAAGACCGCTTAATTTTGCTCAGAGGCCTCTCTTATCAAGCTTGAGGTTCCTTTACGTGCCGTAAATCTAGGACACGGGACCCACAGCTTTACTTCCCTTCCGAAGGAAGCCATGCTAAGGATTTTTACGCCCGAAAAAATCCATCGTCCTCCACCGGGTTTGACCTTGGGTATATGAAGATAGCATGGTAACCATTATACACCACGGAGGCCGACATGAAGCGACCACATTGAACAGCGATACCGTATGAAAAGCAAGTCAGAAAGGCCAAATAAGGCGAAACGAGAAACACTTTTTAACATTACTTACTTACCGGGGCTTAGCCCTGATCGACTGAGCTGAGCTTACTTGCTCAACCAAAACCAGACCCTCTTGATCGTTCGGGCTGAGCACCTCCTGAAGGGAGCAGACGCACCTAGCGGCAATTTTCTTCCCGTTTCTGCCCTCTCGCGGAGAGAAACAATATTATAGCCAGAAACAAACTTGAACGGAAAGTATATTGAAGGAAAGCCAAATATAGTTCCTCTTGTCAACAGGCTACCTACAAAGTCTCGCATCCAAGTAAATAATTCTAGGGAGATATGCACAGATATTTTATTTGTTTGAGGTTTTAAACCAGTTTCTAAGTGAGAGGTGCACAGACATTTTATTTATCTAAGGTTCAAAACTAGCTTCTAAGTGAGAGATACACAGGTGTTTTATTTATTTAAACTGGTTTCTAAGGGAGAGATGCACTGGTATTTTATTTATTTAAGCTTTAAAACCGGTTTCTAAGGGAGAGATGCAGTGGTATTTTATTTATATAAGATTTAAAACCAGTTTCTAAGGGAGAGATGCACTGGTATTTTATTTATTTAAGCTTTAAAACCGGTTTCTAAGGGAGAGATGCACTGGTATTTTATTTATATAAGATTTAAAACCAGTTTCTAAGGGAGAGATGCACTGGTGTTTTATTTATTTAAGCTTTAAAACCAGTTTCTAAGGGAGAGATGCACTGGTATTTTATTTATTTAAGATTTAAAACCAGTTTCTAAGCGAGAGATGCACTGGTATCTTATTTATTTAAGCTTTAAAACCGTTTCTAAGGGAGAGATGCACTGGTATTTTATTTATTTAAGCTTTAAAACCGGTTTCTAAGGGGGAGATGCACTGGTATTTTATTTATTTAAGCTTTAAAACCGGTTTCTAAGGGAGAGATGCAGTGGTATTTTATTTATTTAAGCTTTAAAACTGGTTTCTAAGGGAGAGATGCACTGGTATTTTATTTATTTAAGATTTAAAACCGGTTTCTAAGGGAGAGATGCACTGGTATTTTATTTATTTAAGTTTTAAAACCAGTTTCTAAGGGGGAGATGCACTGGTGTTTTATTTATTTAAGCTTTAAAACCAGTTTCTAAGGGAGAGATGCACTGGTATTTTATTTATTTAAGATTTAAAACCAGTTTCTAAGCGAGAGATGCACTGGTATTTTATTTATTTAAGCTTTAAAACCGGTTTCTATGGGAGAGATGCACTGGTATTTTATTTATTTAAGCTTTAAAACCAGTTTCTAAGGGGGAGATGCACTGGTATTTTATTTATTTAAGATTTAAAACCAGTTTCTAACGGAGAAAGGCACAAGTGTTTTATTTATTTAAGGTTTAAAACCGTTTTAAGGGAAAGATGTACAGTTATTTTATTTATTTAAGATTTAAATCCAGTAATCATCTAAACATACGCATATGTCTCTCATCTATAAAAATCACTTGCATATCAATGCACCATTTTGTATGTAATTGTGGATTACAATTGTTGCAGATTATACCTTTTGAATTAATTATGAAGCAACAAATAAAGACAAACAAAACGATGAAAGAGATAGACGAAAAATTAATTTAAAAATGCCAATTATCTCATACGGCGTTTTTTATTTTCCGGAATATAAAGAGCATTTAATTAAAAGTACAGAGTAAATAGATCTGTTCCAGATTTTCCTTTATGGGTTTGGTTTTGCCAAACTAACTACTCATAGCTTGAGGGAGAAACAATAAAAATATCACATTTTTGGGTGGAATACAAAATTGAGCTTATATAATGAGAAACATGTTAAGCTGGTAAGGTTTTAGTAAAGCAGTCCTCCCAAAGTCGTGGTTACAATCAATGCCATAAGGTTTTTATTTTCGTGATGGTGGAGGTACACCACATGAAGGCAATCTAAAGTAGTTGAGGAAACATAATTCAATTTGAGTATTTGTTCTTCTGTAACTAGGAAACTAGAAACAGAATGAAAAAGTCTGATGTGTTCCTTTCACATCACTTTCTCTCCATCTCTGCTGCAAATTATTGTTAGAAAGCTTTATTTTCTATTTACTTTACTCTGATCGAGAAAAAAATAGCATAAATGGTCTTATTACTTGCCACCATGCAAATAGAAGCAAAGGTGATACTCAAAAGCTGCTTGCAATCTGACTGAAGTTCCTTTGTTTGTATGGACTGGAGATAACAAAGTCCTGTATGAGAAATTATACGTTTTTGAAGCTGAAACCAATAGAAATATACATATGTAGGACATAAATTGCATGTTTTATGGTGATCTACATTTTTTGTGTGAGTTTTTGTCTGTTTCTTACAGTTTACCACTTATGCAAAATTCAATAAAAATTATCCAGAATAAAGAGGTCTTTAGAGGCTTTTCCTAGAGAATTCAAGATATACATATTATTTTTTAGGTTAATATATTTCATACATACGATATTTTAATCAAAATCGTTAAGACCATTTTTGAGAAAATAAAACTTTTTGAAAAAAGTTCCATGTAAAGGGTAGTTGGGTGAGGGGGGATTATCTTGAAAACCTTCGTGTCCCATCCTTGGAAGATACCAAACTTAAATACCAAGTATGGTATTTAACAGTCTTTTCGTTTTTGAGCTATGCTGTCCACAGACACACACGCGGATCTTTTTTCCAGAAATACTTTTGGAATTCAGGGGGACCCAAAGCATTTATTTCCGGTGAAATCTCGGTATCGATTTTTCGGGTGCAATACAACACCTTCTATACACTATGTACATAGTGCGTGTAGAGAAAGTAAAAAGAGTATGAAAGTCAATAACGGGGTATTTTGTCTCAAGAGTGGTTGAGAACGGGAAAAATTCGAGAACATAGAAAATATCCTTAGCACAAGCCAACATTGATTTCGTAGCTCAGATATGAAAACAGCGGTAAAAGGAGCAGAATATTGGTTTTTGGGAATCTTGACCATAATAATAGTAATAATAATAATAATAATAATAATGATAATAGTAATAATACTACTACTAATAATATTTTTTTATTGGCTACAGCCAATACGGACCTCCAGTTTTCCAGGTCTAGGTAATGTGTCCCTTAAATAAATAAATACCACGCGGTCTCATCCTGCGATTGGGTTTGACCTCTCCTATGATTCCTTCCAGGTTCCTAACAATCCTGAAGTCTTACCCTCGGATTTCTAGGATGTTTACGTTCACTTTACGCAAACCAATAAGACGACCGGATGCAACTGATAAGGAGATTTCGCCAACGTTAAATAAACCCAAAACATTGGCACTGTTTACTCTCTTTACACGCACTATGTACACTATGTATATAGAGTACAGATTATTGCACCCAAAAATCCGAAACCGAAATTTCACCAGAAATACATATTTTTGGTCCCCCTGACTCCAAAAGTGTATTTTTAGAAAAATGTTCTATGTGTCTGTATGTGTGTGTCTGTTTGTGGTTAGGAAACCTCATAAACAAAGACTTTTATAAGCCAAACTTGGTATTTAAGTTAGGTATGTTCCAAGGATCCGACACGAAGATTTTTAAGAAAATCCCTCACCCCCAACCATCCTTTGCATGGAAAAATGGTCGAAAATATGAATTTGTCAAAAATGCTCTAATAATTTGCTTAAAATCTCTTATATTTCAGATATTTACATGACAAACAAAAATATCTTCAAATTTCTGTCAATAGCCTCTGAAGATATGCTTATTCTGCATGAATTTTGCATAAGCTATTAGAAGATTTAACTATCGATTTAGCCTATGATACTACCTTATTTCCTTTATACTTACAATGAAGCAAGTAATAAAACCCTTTCTGATAATTTTTTCTCGAATAGCATTAAGTAAATAGAAGAATAAGCCTTTTAACAATAATTTATAGAAAAAATGTAGAGAAAGCCATGTGAATGGTAAACATCAGACTTTTTCTCTTGACGTACAACAGCTCATAATTTGCTTAGCAATTGCTCATTGCATTTTTGCATTAAAATATTACTCTAATGGGAGTGTTAGAATCTACATCTTTCTAGTAATAAATACAAATTTGTACTAAATTTTTTGTACTGTCAAAACAGGTATAACGGGTGAAATCTGGGATCAATATCTGTAATCTAGGTATTGTGTAAAACCAAATTAAGAGCGGCTTTTCACTTATTAACATTTTGGAAGTATAAAATTGAAGATTCTTTAATACCTTATGACTTATTATATAACCTACGCCAGTCCAGTGTAATATTTTGTACCTAAATTAATTAAACCTAAGTAATAATTATAAAAATTAAATTTATTGCAAATGAGAAAAACATCAGGAGAAAATAATTTCCTGAAACACCTTTATTTGTTTGATCAGTCGGAGTTAGTGCACTTTTGATGCTGCTTTATTAATAGCAATGGCATGAATATTAAATTAGTTTCTTCAGAAATTAGTTACATGATAACTCGCTATTATATGATCCAAAATTTTGTCTGCTTTTATCACAAAAAAACAGCTCAAATTCCCTCAAAGCAAGCTCACTAAACTCAGTCAGGATGTTATTTGTATTTCTCTGGTTCTGGTTGTCAATATCAATATTACAGAGTCAAAGATAAGTTACATCTGCCTGCAATATAAATTCCTTTCTCCATTGCTATGCCCTTTCCTTTCGTGTCTCAATGCTTCCTACGTTGACCTGCTCTCCCGTCTCTCCTTTACTTATCTCTTCGAATCATAGTATTTCAGTAATCAGGCGTGTTATTTCTTAAGGGTTGTTCAACTTACAACTTAGCTCTACTACGGCGTTTAATTTGCACATGCACTCAAGGTGTTCGAGTAAAAACATGACTTCTGTTTTAAGAGGTACACTTACATGTGTGCATTAAAATTATAATTAAACTAAATAATCATACTGTGTAATAGAATAATACAATACAATAATAGTCGCTCTCCGTGGTATAATGGTTACCATACTAACCTTATATTCCCAAGGTTGTGGGTTCAAACCCGGCGGAGGACGATAGATTTTTTGGGCGCAAAAATTCTTAGCATGCCTTCCTTCGGATGGGAAGTAAAGTCGTTGGTCCCGTGTCGTAGATTTAAGGCGCATAAAAGAACCTCAAGCCTGATAACGAGCAAAATTAAGCGGTCTTTCACGCCCAAGACGCTGAGAACCGCAGCAGTTAATGAGCGTCCACAAATAAAACTCCATTTCATTTACAATAAATTATAAAATATTAAAATTTCAGGAGTTTACTTTGTTTAGTTTACAAATACTCAAGTAGTTTTGTTTTGTTTTTTGTTTGTTTCTGATAGGTATACTTTTAATTTGAGATCATAAATAGCGTTATATTTTAGATTATTATAATAATATTAATAATCCAAGCTGTATAATTCAATGACACAGTTATACAATAAATACGCAAGATCTAAACATTTCCGAAAAGCCAGAGAAGTGTATTTATGTGACTGCTCGAAATTATTTTTTCTGCCATAAATATAGACAGACCTATAATTTTAAATAAGAGTCTAAAAGTTAGAAATCGGAATCATTTAAAACGAATATTCTCAGAATGACAGATTGTCAAGAATCCTTTTGGATCAAAGCAAACTAGAACAGGTCAATAACATCTCTCATTGCTTAATGTGGATTTCAAAACTTCAGACATTAATTTTAACATGGGAAAGATTCAAGACAGATAAGTCTCCTTGTATCCTACGTTAAGATATTATTAAATACAAAACGTCTGTCAATGACGATATCAGCTGATGTACCATAAATTATTCATTTGTATAATGCAGAAAATATTTTTAAATACTGGGCTTAAATAGAACACCTTTGTGGTAATCACAAAATCAAAATATCTTCGATTTCTTTCAATGGAAAATGTTAGAGAAGTCATACATTATTGGTGTTAAATTTAATGTCTTACAATTCAAATATTATATTTAATATATTCAAAGAACGTTTTGGCAAATCTTTAATCAGTTATTAGGTCCATGGGGATCAGCTCTTTAGGTGGTGTTGGACTACATGTGCATGCTTTTATTTCAACGTAATTCTCATTCTTTCGATCACTAATAATATCAGAGTAGCTGTTTAAATACACAACATCCTGATGGAATCTATCTGCCCTGTGTTTTCTGGAAGAATTTATCATCCCCATGCGTAAATAACATATTAATAAATAGTTCGAAATTAAGGGTAGTTACACGGAGCATCCTCTAGTTTCTTGAGCACAACACCACACTTAGGCCCTGGTGGGCGCTTTATGCTCAAAAATAATCCCAGAGAGGAAGGGTTAAAGCGAATATACGAAGGGCGATCAGATCAGGAAAATAATGTGAGCTATCAGGGACGGGGTTCCGAAACCATGACGCTTGCCAGCTTAGTCTTCCGCAACCTGGAGGTTTTGGAAAAAACAACACACTCTCAGGAAGGAAGACACTCCACAATCAGTTCTCGCCAAGCGGAATATAATCTTAGCGCAAAAACCACTGTCCTGCGTAACACTCAAACCATCGCTACCTGGTCCTAATATTCTGAAACAGGTGAAAGCAATAAGGTGACCATTACTGGAAATTCATAGCACAAGGAGAAACACCCCTGCATTCGTTTAATTGTTTTTTCACACAAGCCGTGTGTACGACAAGAGTTGCATAGGTAGAGTCAAACTGAAAGATTCAATGCCATAGCCGGGATTTGAACCACGGATCTCTAGCCGGTTGCTCTTCAACTGAGCTGCCGGCATAACACCGAATTTTTCAACTGACTCACATGTTTCCCGGTAAACCACAAGGTGTTCTCAACTTATTTTGAGAGGACAACCCCATTGGATTCATAGAATAGCCAACTAGAGTCAGCCTATCCAACTCCTGTCCTACACACGGCTTTTGTGAAAAAACAATTAAACAATACAGATTGACCATAATAGTTAGCTATACTATGAACCCTGGGAATAAAGTACTTACAACATTGTAAGTCGCCATTGGTGTTATCATGAAACATGCGAGTCAGTTGAGAAATTCAATGCTATGCCCGAATATTGCCAAGGTAGCTCAGTGGAAGAGCAACCGGCTAGAGACCGGAAGATTAGTGGTTTAAATCCCGGCTATGGCATTGAATTTTTCAGTCTGAGTACGCTGTAGCCGAGTGGTTAGACCACTCGTCTCTCACAAGATTTGTTCGTGTTCGATCCCAGGCGATCGCATGAGGCATTTTTAGTAAACAAAACAGCGCAGGGACGGGTTTTCTACGAGTTCTCTGGTTTCCTCCGCCATCGCTGCTCCATCGCTGCTCCATATACATTCTATGTATCATAGTAGTAAAAGCGGGCATTAGACACAATAAAAAAATCAACGGGAATCAAACTCACATGTGAGCCTAACGCATTAAACTGGAGTCATATTGCTGGGTAAGCATGAATAGTTTGCTTTCCTAAACCTCACTATGAGTTCTTATTCGCATATCAACTGGCTTAAACGTCATGACACTGCCCCACTCCTGGAACATGGATGCGTAATAGCCCTGATCAGACTATTTCCTCTCTGTGGACTTCAAACAAAATCTGAGAAATTGTTTTATAACTTTTTATTTGTGTCTTATTATCATTTTTATTTAAAATACCAAAATATTATACATTTGAACCTGGTTAAGAACAAAACTTGCTATTTAAGTTCAGGGTCTTTTAAAAATGCACCATGAAAACATTTATTCCCGGAGCGTAAGGTACTCATTGAATGAATATTATTTGTTTATATTTATTTTCACACACGCACCATTATGAGTATGAAAATAGATTTTGGTTAAAATAATGAACATGAATCCTAAAGTTTGTTTCAATATTCTGGAAATAATATATTAAATTACTCCTAATTCATAGTGCATACAATTTATCTCAGATAAAGCTTTTGTTGCATTAATGATTTCCCGGGCATTCTTTGTTATTAGTTTGAATTTTCAAATGTGGTAAGTTGGCATTGGATCTTTTCTCTTTATCATGCAAAGAGCAAGGAATTTCAATCGCTTTAACCGAGTGAATCCTTCTTACATTTACGACGAAATAAGTAGATTGGTGAGAAAGTTCAACTCCATAAAGGAATAATACATTTAAAAACATTAGCTTCTTGGGGGATTATTTTCAGAGTAGTAAATAGAAGAATTCATGTAAACACAGGTTATTGTACGCTTTTTAACAAGGAAATAAAATGAGGCTTTCCACTTAACTACCTTCCAGAACTGCAAGAGAGAAAAATGAGACGTGTACATGTTCATCCCTTTTCACACCTTTCACTTGTCTAAACTCCATTCCACGCCGGAAACGCTGTCTCTAACCAGGAATTTCACACGATTAATCCAAATCTGTACCATTAGCTTTCCACAACCTTCAACTTGTCTTCCACAGCAGGAGTGTACATGTCATCGTTCACTTTGTGAATACATGCTTTCCACTTTGGGGGTTACTCGTACTAATATCAAAAGATGGAAAAAATAAATGGTTTTTGCTGCAAATGAGATGCGTAATTCCACAAGAATGTACGAATATAATTGTTTTGTACTTGTAAAATACGCACACTAACGTATTTCTGATAGTTTCAGTAGCAATTATAGGACAACAAGAGTTTCGAAATAATTAATCATTTACATGTATCAAAGGAATATTTCGAGCGGCCTTTTCAGACGTGAAGTAAATCGGCAACGTTGCCTTAGGGTTGGTAGGTTTCTGAACCGGCTTTTGGATGTAAACACGTCGGTCGCTTGCAAAAACGACGCAGGATGGTGTAATGTTTTGGGAGATAACGAATGCAACTGGCATTCTGATTATCCTATACTGGAGTATTAGCAGCAGTGAGGCGTGTCTGTTTATGCACTGACCTAGAGCAAGTGACACCCACACCACCTTGCGTTGCGAGCTTATCTGTTTCTTTTTACTTTGTCTAGCCCCATATGTACAATGTACATAGGGATAGAGAAGGTATTGTAATGCACCCAAAAATTCTATACGGAGATTTCACCGGAAATATACGTTTTGGGGTCGCCTGAGTCCGAAAAAAGCATTTTTAAACAAAAAGTCCGTGTGTGTGTCTGTGGACAGCATAGCCCCAAAACAAAAAGACCGTTAAATACCAAACTTGGTATTTAGGTTTCGTATCTTGCAAGGGTGCGACACGAATATTTTCAAAAGATCCCCCCACCAGAAACTACCCTTTACATGGAAAAAAATTAGAAAATTGTGATTTTCTTAAAAATGTCTGTAACTACTTTGATTAAAATCCCGTATATTAAAGCCATTTATGTCCAAAATAAAATGTATGTCTCGTATCTTTTGGGAATAGCCTCTGGAGAACTCTTTATTCTGAATGATTTTACCAAATTTTGCTTAACTCCTAAACCGTAAGAGATAGAAAAAAACTTACTACACAAAAAATATACATCACGACAAAACACGCAATTTATGTCATTTACGTTTTTGTTTTGGAGGTAACCGTTTTCGAGATATTCCTTGTTATTGGATTCAATTGTGTAGTACTTATACTTTTCTCAGACACGAAGTGTTCGTTTTTCTTTTGTTCCACTCCTGACCAAGCAAAGAAATTATTTGCAATGACAATCGCATAACGATAAAACATTTGACAATCTCTTTAGCATAGTGCATTCCCTTATTCCCTTTTACTTATAAGGAACTAAGAAATAACATTCTGCTATTATTTATCTTGATTAGCATTGTGTACAAAGAAGAATAATCATTTGTGGGAGTTTTGTAGAGCAGCTAGATTAAGCCATTTGTCAATATGACTAACACAAATTTCTTCATCACTCATATCAATATCAGGATGTAGTTCAACACAGACTCTCCCTCAAATATCGCCCATTAGTACATCGCAAAATTCAACATCGGTTACAATACACGGTGTTTGTTGAAACCTGCTGAACACTATGTTAAAAATACTGCAATGTCTAATGGCTTCACCTAACATCAGCGCTTTAAATCATGGCCGAAACCTTTCCATAATGGGGCCTCGGATTTCTATTAGAAATTAGCTTGAAGTTTCAGGCAGAAGATAAAAGTTATATTATTAGGTTCCCTTTTCTCAAAAACCAGTAGAAGCTGAGAGCAAAATTTTTATATGGGAACATTTCATTCCGGAAAATTTAATTTAAAAAAGTAAGTTACTTATAGTATTTCTTTTTACCACTTTTTTAAGGTTTAAAGAAATGTAATTTAAATTTACTTTAACATTTTAAACAACAATAAAGTTGAACTTATACAATAGATTTTCTCACACAGGTTTCCCAAATTTTGACTTGAAGCGTTTATAGTTTTTGAGTAAAAGAAAGATTTCTTTCGAAAAATGTAGTTTTGGGATACTTTAGATTAAATCTAAGTTCAGGTATACGGCTAACATTTATTAGAGAAGAAGTGTTCATCATTAGAAACATCCAACATTATAATTGTGTATCTGTGGACTCGATCCTCCTTAGAGGAAGCGTATGATGGCATTTATTAGAAAACACATGTTAAAATTTTAGGTTTAACAAAAGTGATGTTTATGCCAACCATAGAAATGTTAATGTTTTTAAGGAGTTTTAAATTTTTACCAATAGGTTATATACGTATATCCTGAATCAGAAAGAATTACAATATATGTTTTACAATAAAAATAGAAAATATCAAATTTTTCAATTTTACACTTCTCACTCCTCGAAAGCTAAAATTAGAACAAAATACATTGATTATCAAGATATAATTTAATTAAAAATGTATACTATTTAAAGGTACGTAGATTAAACTAATTTTGAAAGCTGAAATTTAAAGAACATGCGGATTTTTGGCAATAGAAGTTGAAGAGGATTAAACTAAAATGGAGATTGTAATTTACCCAGAAATGGTGGCTGTTGAGATGAATGATGCAATCTGTTAGTCATTGTACGTCAATTGGTAGAAATTTTCGTTCAGTATGGTTTCGATATTTTATCCGAAAATTGTATTTTAGATGGCTCATTCTTAAGATAATCATGGTTTTATCTGAGGCATTACTGGAACGTTATTAATCAATATTAAAGGTGCGGCTTAAGCATGTCCCATAATCATAATCAATTTTAGTAACAAAACGGAAATAATTTCAGCTGAAATTCACTGCCCTAACACAAACAAACAAAAATTATGAAAACCCTTAAATTTCTTCAAAGAGTATTTTTCAAGCACTTGATTTATATCAATAAAACCTATAACACTCACTGAATTACTACTATTAGATACTGAATTACAGTTTTTGCGTTATTTGAATGCTTGTGTTATAGAATATTATGAGGGATTTTGCTGCGCCACTCGCCTCTCACTAAGGTTCGTTTCCAAGCGACCGCATGTGGGATTTGTGGTAGACAAAGCGGCGCAGGGGTGGGTTTTCTCCGGGTTCTCCAATCTCCCCCGCCCTCAAATTCCACGGGTGCTTCATCTTCATTCCATGTATCACCATTTCATCACCTGCGGTGCCATAATAGCAAAAGCGGGCGTCAAACACTATCAGAAAAGTAGGATATGTAATAGCGAAACGTAATTATTGAAAATAAGTCTTGATAAATGCATGAGATTTGTGTAAATTGATGAGCCGTTAGCCATCAGCAATTGCTGGAGATCCGATTTCCACGACAAAAGTAGGGTACTGTTAATACCAGTTATTCCAAATACAAAATTAAAGAAAAAGGTATATAATTTCATAAAGTTCGATAATTAAGTTTAATGTGCTCAAATTCAATTTACAACATACTAAAAGTAAGCCTAAATCCAATTCCAGGTCAGTTTGGTTTTGGTAGTAATATTCCAATCTCTCAAGCTTGGAATCAAGCAAATTTTACTGGCGATGTCGTACAAATTATATCTTCCACGAAGAAGTAGATCTTCAAAACTATTGTATTCTAGTAAAATATAAGGATTTCCAGTTATGTTAAGTATGTGGCGAAACTCAAGACTCCGCCACCACTGCTGACGGTAAACGGAACTTAAGACTACTACCACCAGAGGGCAGCATTGATCGGGTAAAACCGGCCTTCCTTCTTCCAGAACCACCCGGACCTTGGAATACATTACCACGCATTACGCTAAGCACTCCTGAAGACCTCTCTCAAAATAAATCTATCACATCACCAGCCACAACCCCACCATCATCTTCATCCACAGCAGATGGCGAAACCAGAACGCGCTCCCGAAGAAGAGTGCGATTCCCGGATTTCTTTGAGCCGTAAGCCTTTCGACTCCCTGGGAGGCTGGTGTGGCGAAACTCAAGACTCCGCCACCACTGCTGACGGTAAACGGAACTTAAGACTACTACCACAAGAGGGCAGCACGGTCTGGTAGCCAAAAAGGCGCGAACTACCCCCTTAGCGTCCCCGCAAAATAAACGGTCAGTCTGGCGGCTGAGGTCGTAGCAGGAAGTTGTTTCGCGCTCCTCCATTCCAACGGTGTCAAACTGTATACATCATTATCACTAATAAATAGTTGTTAAGAAGTGACCGGTGTTTACTTTCAGTAGTGTACTACCTAACCACCGCATTCCACAAGTAATTATTATCTGTAGACTATAAAATGGAGTCGGCATCCAAAAACATGATGAGGGAATTAACGACCAAAATCGACGAAAGAGAAAAACATGGAAGAGGGTACAGACGACAGCGGCGCCAAGGAACTAAACACCATGATGGAAAAGAATGCTGACGGAAGGATACGTAAACTTCCACGACCTGTGTCTTAATGTGTATTCTTAGCTTCCGGAGAAGGCCGCGTTGAGGTTTTGAATACAAGAGCCGATAAGAAGCTCACGACAAGAAGAACGAAACTTTGGCAAGATGAGGCGGCCTTTTCCGGAAGCTAAGAATGCACATGCTGACGGAAGGTCAGGACGCGACACATTCGCTCGCGTTAAGCCTTTCAAGTACGATGAGACGTCAGCGTTTGAAATCTTCCTTTGATAGTTCGCCGCTGTCGCCATCTATAACCGATCGTCGCAAAGAGGAAGCCGCCTAGCTGATAGCAAGCCTCCAGGATGGGCGTCAGAAGTAGTGAATGCAATCAGCGAAGCCCGGAGAGAACCGCTTCTGGAACCATCTCCTGGTTGCAGCCAACCGCAGTCAGTTTAAGGCGAAGCTGCAACAGCAAGGTGAGGCGATGCTGGAGTTCGCCATAGCCCTTGACCAGCTGGTGAAGAAAGCTCAGGTGAATCTACCATTTGTTATGTGTCCCAGAAGCTGCCTGCTCCTTCGTCGACGGGGTGCGAGATACGACAGTGTCTTATGCTCGGTAACTATAAGACGATCCTCGAATTGCTAACAGCAGCACTCAGAATAGAGGCGGTCAATGTTACTGCAGCTTTTACCCGGAGAATTAGGAGTTTTTCGGCACCATAGCGGGGCAGAACCTCTCGACAGTTTTTAAAACATTTTACTATCACTTTAGCTTAGTGTATTTCCTTAGTTCCCTTCTACTTATAAGCAACTACGTAGTAATATTATTCTGCTAATATTTATCTCAATTAGCATAAAGTAGATAGAAGAATATTCCTTTGTAAGAAGCTTTGTTATCAGAATAGTATAAAAAGTTGTGCAAACTTCAGTTTTTATACACGCAAGGGACACTCTTATGTCTAGTAGGTACGGATGATTTGTTTGTATTGACATTATTAATTAACTTCTCTAAAATATATTGTTTTAAAACTGCAAAAGCATATGGTTGAATAATTGCCACTGCAGGTTCTACTGGCAAAAGGAGAACTTGTGTAATAATTAATAATGATAAAATGGAATATCAACAATGTCTGCAATCAAGGAATTGTATGTTTATATGAATTAGTTGGAAAACAAGTTTTGGATAATTTCAGTATATATATATGTGTGTGTGTTTGTGTATATGCATATATTATTTATTATCAACATTTTAAACTTACAATACTGGGATATCAATGATTTATAAAATCCAATGTACATATTACAATATATTTTATTTATTATTGTTTGTGGTTGAAATATATATTGAAATATAATTTAAAGGTAGATTTATAAGATGTAATAGGATGAAATCCATATTCAAAAGGGGAATTTACTATCTCGGTCTTCAATAATTTGTGACATGGAACTAGTTCATAAGAAGAAATTACTAATACAATGTAAATAAAGGCTACAATTAGAATTATTATATTGGATTACAAATGTAGGCTTTTCTTGAAAAAGTTAAATCAATGTAGGCTGAATGGTATATTCTTAACGCAACACTTTCAGAACTGTATTTAACTTATGCTTTAATAATTATAATTGCTTATGTTTTATTATGTATGAAAATAAATGTTAACACTCTAGAATGGCATTTGAACATAACATCGTTTTCTTCCCAAGAAATAAGTAAGGAAAAACTATGTTTATTCCTATCAATATTTAGACAATTGATATCCATAATACTCTAATATACTTTTCATATTTGTTTTACTATAGGTCAAAACACTCTATCGTGGAGAACAGGACGTCCTACAAGGTACATCTGAAGCTGACCATTAATGAGTTCAGTAGGCGAGATCTGGGTACCTACATGTGCGTGTCCACCAATTCACTTGGTCACGCTGATGGAACTGTCCGACTTTATGGTAAGTTAGCTACAACGGTTCGTTTGTGATCATTAGCGCTAGGACAGGATGTAACGTAAGTACGAAACTCGTGCACATCCGCAGGTAATGAGAAGTGTGCTCTCTGTATAAACTAGATATATCCAAACGCGTTACATCACCAGCGCAGGGTTGCCACCAGCTCGTTTATTTTCTCTAAACTAACTATGCTAATATTAGCTGTCGAATTTCCAACAAAGTCTGTTATAAATATAAGTATTATTTAAAAGATCGGATATGTTCTCTAAACTACTACTCACACAGCAGTGTATTGAAGGACAAACCATCATTTAAAAGCTTCTACTTTTAAATGATTACTTCCCTCACATATTAAAGGGGATCGAATGGTAAACTTTCCCAAACCCAATGTATTTACCAAATATATTTGTGATTTAAAAGTTTTTTTGTAAATGTTGACTCATTTCTGGACTATGCGCTTAACTTACTCTGCTATATGTAGTAATTATGGTGTTTACCACATAAATTCTATGTCGAGATTGCAGCTGAAATATATGCTTTATATATGCTATAATAGCATTTAAGAAAAAAGTTGTGTGTACCTATGTGTGTGTGTGTGTGTGTGTGTATGTCCGTAAAGGGATAACTCTAAATCTAAAAGTGGGTTAAATACCTCCGACATTCATACTTTGAAACATCATATTACATCTTGTCGGTATTTGATTGATGTTTAGCAGCTATCTAACCAAACGGTGCCAGCCGGAGGCCCCGCCGTGCCTGGAAAAACTCTGCCGCCTGGAATTTAGTTTTCAGAATACCTAGCTACAACACTGTGTAATTTGTTTGGTAGCGGAACACTCCACTGGATCTTGAAAAAGAATATGGGCACTGTGGCAAAGAGGGAGGACTGGTTTGGCTTTCTGAAACAAGAATCTAGAAGTTTATGAAGTCCGGATTTATCGGCGATATGCAGCCTTTTATCACCCGATTTGAGATTTCTCTATTCCTCTGTTGACTATCATCTCAACACTAAAGCCGATGTCCCACGGTCAAATATTTTGGTTCAATACTCTTCAAACTGCAAATTGGATCGTGTAACATCGGGTAATTTCATTGTATACAATTTCCATCCTATTTTTTGGTCCAATTCCAATTTGCTACAACAGGATACAGCGGTTTCTAATTTTTGGTCCAAACGTATGAAATCAACCAATGAGCAACCTGATGACGTAACAAGATGGCAACTAACGCTGGGTCTTCCTTCCCTCAACGTGATTGCTTGTGTGAACATTTGCTGAATCTTGTAGACATTGTCCTAAATAATAGGGTTATAGTAGCTAAGCTATGGTTGAAATACACATATTTTTGTGTGGGAGAGATTTACGAAATAATGACTCGAATATTTATAGCCCATGCAAATGCATTTTATCACACCCATCTGTACCTAACCTCTTTTCTCAACAAAAATATAACAACGTGAGTGCTGGTCCATCTGCTGGTATGGACTGCCTCATATTTATGTTTGGCGAGTGACTTTTGCCTCAACTAAGGATAACAGCTTTCCTAACAAATTTTCGTCCATTCTAAGGAAGTTTAAAAAATTTAGAGTCAGAAACGACTTCCATGACTTGTATTCCTACGTTCCAGCCAAGGTATAGTCCAACAACGCCTCTTTATATTTTTTTTTTATTTCTATTATTGTATGCTCTTGCAATGGATACATAAATTAAGCTTGCGACAGCGAACGTAAATAATTCTGGATCAGCAAACTCCATCATTTTCCGTGCATACGAGAAATATTAATTGGACCAATACACACTCCCGTGGAAAGGAATGGAGAAATTGTACACAACATTCACGTTTTATAAAAAAAAAATTGCACCAAATTTTGACCGTGGGACATCGGCTTAAAACGCACCGACAATGTTGTTGGTTTAAGCTTCCCGCTGCTGGGAGGACTCATTCTAAAAAATTACAAACAAAACCAAATAATTGAATAAAATTTTTCAAAATGTAAAACAGGAACGAAAGCATGCTGAAATAAATAATAAAAATGAAATAAAATAAACATAAAAAAACAAATTTTATATTTAAGCTTACGGTCTTCCGAGGAAACGACACAAAGATTTTCAGGAACATTCCCTTAACACAAACTACCTATCCTTTGAATGTAAGGGTTTTCGAGTTCGCTCACTGCTACTCGCGTGCAGGTTTTTGCAGTAAATTGACATTGCAAGACAACCAAACAACCGGCAGCTATCAAGTTACCGTTGGGTTAAGTAAATGGATCCAACCCATCCAACATTGGCACACTCCTATAATACAGTGAATTGGATACAGTGCTCTTGCATCGATATTCTTAAAAAAAAAAAGTCACCTTTTGAATTTTGGTGCAGAAAATACACCATACATTAAAGTACATATTTGCAATGTTAGATTATCCTAGTATGAATCTAACACGCGTTTTGAGTGTTATTTTAAGGTGTTCAGCTAGTTTAATTACTCTCTATGTCAAACTTTTACAGGTTCCATTTTTTGGGTGTTATTCTCTCATATCAAAACTTCTCTTCCTCTACAAAAATTTACATAGAAGTATGAACAATGTTCCCAAAGCAGTGAAAAATGTTTTTTTTTTAAAAAAATGTGTGGCTGTAGTTTTGATATATGACTTTTGATTAGTGTAAAGAAATAAATTAGTACAATCATGCGCTGTTTTTGCAGCTTTTAAAGGATTAATCACTATAGGAAAATTTCAACCAGAAAGCTTGTTATAAAGATGTAAAGGGATGCAATTGAAAAAATCTGCCTTTTTCAACATCCCTGCAACAAATTGTAGTTAAAAAGCTTATGCTTCTATTTACTTCATGCTAATTGAGAAACATTAGCGGAAACAGTCTTATTATTTGCTTCCTTGTAAGTAGAAGCGAAATGAGACAATACCATAGGTTACATAGCTGGTTGCTATGTAACTGAAGTTCCTTTGTTTGTATGGGCAGGAGTTAAATTCCTGTATGAGAAAAGTATGTTTTTCAAAGCAGAAACGAGAAAATAAGAATATCTTAAAATGATCAACTCCACGAAAAAAATGTATATGACATAAATTGCATGTTTTAACGTGCTCTATATTTTTCATGGAGTAAGTTTTTGTCCATCTCTTACGGTTTAGCAGTTAGGCACAATTTCGTAAAATTCATCCAGAATAAAGTAGTCTTCAGAGGCCATTCCCAGAAAATTCAAGATATTAATTTTATTTATCAGGTAAATATCTTTAATATACGATACTTTAATCAAAATCGTTAGAGCCATTTTTAAGAAAATCAAAATTTTCGAAAATTTTTCCATGTAAAGGGTAGTTTGGGGTGGGGGATTTCTCTGAAAGTCTTCTTGTCGCATCCCTGGAAGAGATACTAAACTTAAATACCAAGTTTGGTATTTTACCGACTTTTCGTTTTTTAGTTATGTGTTCACAGACACAAGGAAACAACACACACGGACCTTTTTCTGAAAATGCTTTTTTTGGATACAGAGGATCATAAAACACATATTTCCGGTGATATCTCGGTATTGAATTTTTGGGTGGAGTGCAATACCTTCTCTATACACTATGTACATTGCACATACGTGGCTAGAGAAAGTAACAATCTGATGTGTTACACTCACATGACTTTCTCCAGTTCTTCATGAAACAAACCTCTTAAAAAAAATCTTTTTAAACAATGCTAATCGTATGTTCTTATTACTTAGTTCCTTATAAGTAGAAGGCAAAGTAAAGGAATACGCTGTACTAGAATGTTTTAAAATCTGTCATGCGATTGTCAGTGCTAATCGCTTTTTGCTCGGCCAGGAATAGAACAAAAGAAAAACTTACACTTCCTGTTTAAGAAAAGTATACGTACTTTACAATTGAAACTAATAACAAGGAATATCTGAAAAACGGTAAACTCCTCCAAAAAGTGTATGACATAAATTGTGCACGTTAACGAGGTCTACACTTCTTTTTTCTGTAGCAAGTTTTGTCTATCTCTTACAGTTTACTAGTTATTCAAAATTCATCTAGAATAAACAGATTTTCAGAAGCTATTCAAAGAAAGTTCAAGATATACATTTTAAACAAAATTTCCCAAAATGTTTCCATGTAAAAGGTAGTTTGGGGAGGGGAGATTTTCTTGAAGATCTTCGTGCCGCATCCTTGGAAGACAGTGACACTGATGATACATGAATGATGATGGAGCACCGGTGGAATGCGATGGCGGGGGAAACTGGAGTACCCGAAGAAAACCCGCCCCATCGCCGCTTTTCCACCACAAATCTCACATGCGGTCGTTTGGGATGGAACCCCGGCCGTCTAGGCCACGGCCACGGCGCGGCCTCTTGGAAGATACCAAACTTAAATACCAAGTTTGGTATTTAAGTGTCTTTTCATGTTTGAGCTATGCTAACAACAGACACATTCACACACGGACAGAAAGACAGATAGACAGACATGGATCTTTTTCTGAAAATGTTTTTTTTTTTGTTTTTTTGTTTTGTTTCAGGGGGTCCTAAAATATGTATATCCTGTGAAATCTCGGTACATTGTACATATGGGGCTAAAGAACGTATTGCATTGTACCTCTATATCTGTAGAAAAAGATAAATTCTGATTTTAGCCAAATAAATCGAATTAATTAATTAATTAACACATCCAGAATTAAAATGCATATTTGAATGAAAGTTGGTGTTGATGTTTCTTTTGTTGCCAGTAATGTCTGATCTAGATATAGTACTTCAGAAAACACATTTTATCACCTCGATGTGCCTTAGAACGTTGCACGTGATTTTACTGTTAAAATCCCATAAGTATTCTTTTGTGGGGTGCAGGGTTCAGAAAGTAATGTTAGCAATATAAACGATATTTTGGAAGCGTTCGTTTTTTTAAATATAGTAATATTTGAGAGTTTGTAGTGTTAAGATGTGTAAAAAAGTAAAATGAAATTGCTATTACTAAAGGAATTGTGCCTTCTAACTACAAATCTTGATGGATTTTTTTATAGTCGGGTTTACGTTCCTCTTAAGTAAGTAAAGAGACACGGGTAGCCGAGATCCTTAAGCACGGCTGATGAACGAGAAGTGTGCATTTAAATTTTCTCATGACCGTCTTTCCTAGTGGAGTATTTTCCAATGCTTGTATAAGTGGCAAATTTCAGCGAAATACCTAAACTTAGACCAGGAACGTTTCTCTTCAAAATATTTTTGCGAATTATAATTCCATTTCATGCAAAATCTATATCCAACACCCATGGTGTCATATGCAGTAAGAAAGGTCGTTAAAAAACATGTGTTTCTACTTTTACATTCTTTATTATAAAATCTACATAGTGTATAGAGAAGGTAGTGTATTGCACCCAAAAATTCTATATCGAGATTTCACCGGAAATACATGGTTTGAGACCCCCTGCATACTTTTTTTTTAGAAAAATGTCCGTTTGGGTGTGTGGGTCATAGCTCAACAACGAAAAGACTGTTATATACTGAACTTGGTATTTAAGTTCGGTATCTTCCAAAGTATGCGACACGTGGATTTTCAAGAAAATCCCTCCACCCCTAACTACACTTTACATGGAAAATATTTCGAAATTGGTGATTTAAAAAAAATGGCTCCAACGATTTTGATTTTTATATTTAAGATATTTACATGAAAACAAAATGTATATCTTCAATTTTCTTAAGACTGGAGGAATTTTATAGAATTTTGCGTAACTGGAAAACCGTAAGAGATAGAGAAAAACTTACGCATCAGAAAATATAGAGCTCGTTAAAACACACAATTTATGTTATATACATTTTTTTCCTGGAGTGGATCGTTTTTTAGATATTCCATGTTATTAGTTTCAGCTTTAAAAAACTTTTTTCATGCGGGAGTTTGTCAACTCCTATCTATACAAACTAAGGAAGTTCAGTCACATAGCAACCAGCTTTTGACTAATACTTTAACCTATGGTATTCCCTTATTCCCCTTCAACTTACAAGGAAGCAAGTGATAAGACTATTTCTGCTAATTTTTTCTCGATTAGCATAAAGTATAAAGAAGCATACGCTTTCATCAATAATTTGCTGCAGAGATGAAGAGGAAGTCATGTGAATGGAACGTATCAGATTCTTTGTATACATTTCTACCCACATAAATGTTCTGTTGAAAATTATTTTGGTTTTATTTGTTTGTTTTCTTTATTATGCTGTTCTCGTTGGAACGTTGTATGGTTTGGTTTTTAATGTAGTGTATTTTATTGCCTGGTAGTAGGGAATAGAATGCTCTATAACTTTATCTCCCACTATGTAAAACACAAAGTAATCTCTTTTTAATTGCAATCAACTAATACTTTTATTTTAATTCTTTGAAACACTAACGCCTTATTTTTATAACCAATCGATTCAACCTCTATGAAGATTTTTTAATATTTGGTAGAAGCATGCAGCACATGCATGATGGTTAATTGTATTGCGTTAATTTTTATGCTTGGGCAAAATACAGACCATTTAGTTTTTATTATTATTCTGCAAAGGATCCCAATGACAAGCTTTTCAGTTAATTCTATTATGGCTATAATCTATTATGCAATAGATGTTCTTTTTGCAAAAAATTACAAATTCAGCTCTTCATAATTTGTTCTCATTTAACGGCTCACCTCTCTCTATTATATATAATTTAATTGTTCCATTTGCATCCAGTCTTTAATTGCAATGGCAATATCGGCGTCATTTTACCTTAGGAACGTATGGCAATGGTGTTAACTCGTTTCATTAACTCTTTGGGTTTAGTGTGTTAAACCACACACACACACTTCAGTTTATTTCACACATGCACACTCGCTCTTATTCACCCTTCGTGATGTAATGGCTACCACACTAACTTCATATATCGAAGGTGGCCGGAGGACGGTGGATTTTTTTTTTCGGGTGTAAACATCCTTAGCATGGCTTCCTTTAAAAGAGAAGTAAAGCCGTTGCACGTAGAAGAACTGCAAGCCTGATAAAAGGGGCCTCTGAGCAAAATTAAGCGGTCTTTCACGTCCATGGAATGGAATGCTGAGAATCACAGCAGTTAAAGAGCGTCCATTAATAAAACGCCATTCTATATACTCACTCACTCACTCACTCACTCTCCTCCATACTTCCAGAATCTGGGATGAATGAAAATTATACTCCGATCAAATTCCTCTAGCTGCTAATCAAACCCCAGATCTCTCGCAAAGAAGGCAGGTATCTACTTTTTGACCCACGACATATACAGGGTTACTACAAAAGAAATAGACAACTTCAACTGCCTGTAAAACAAAAACTATTAGAGATAGCAACCTAATTATTTTGGAGGTATGTTGAGAAACTTTCAAAGTTTTGTTTGTTACTATTGGTAACAATGTAGTGTTTTGTTTGTTGTTGCAGAAGCTGAAATGGCGGAAAATCTTGTGGAAAAGGCATATTGCGTGTTGGAATTTGCTAGAACGCAATCAGCAACTGTTGTCCAACGACATTTTAGAACACGTTACCATAAAAATGAAATGATGCGCTCACAAGAACCAGCATTTTCCTCATCATGTCGCAACATGTTGATGCAAAAGTCACGCCGTATGACCTTATCTTCTTCACTCAGAAACTGCAACATCTGTAATCTGTAAGGCATCATGTGCAGTCGCTTCCGCAAGATTTTCCATACAGTTTGCTGTGGAATTTGTAATTGCATGCTTGCCCTAGATGTCGATTTCTGTGGGCTTCTTATGTAGGCAGAACGAACACGTTCAACGTTTTCTTCCGAAACTCTTGGTCTTCCCGAGCTCTTCCCTTTGCACAAACATCCCGCTGTCTCAAATTGTCTATACCAGTCGTAGATTGACTGTCTAGTCGGTGGCGTTTTGTGGTAACGTGTTCTAAAATGTCGTTGGACAACAGTTGCTGATTTCGTTCTAGCAAATTCCAACACGCAATATGCCTTTTCCACAGGATTTTCCGCCATTTCAGCTTCTGCAACAACAAACAAAACACTACAGCGTTACCAATAGCAACAAACGAAACTTTGAAAGTTCCTCAACATACCTCCTAAATAATAAGGTTGCTATCTCTAATAGATTTTGTTTTATAGGCAGTTGAAGTTGTCTATTTCTTTTGTAGTAACCCTGTATATTCTTAGAAATAAAATTAATGCAATAGAAGGGAATAAATCACACATCGGACAATATTCATGTTTGTTTGTCAGGCGCTAAGGACATAAATTGTCAAAAACAATCCCAAAACATCCATGTGACGCTGTCATTGTCCACATACATACATACAAGTTTAAATTAAGCCTGAAATAATAAATATAGAAGCACTTTTTGTTTAGAAAAAAGGAGGAAAATACCACATTTTAACTCCATGTTGCGTAATCTCAACACAAAGAGGAGATTATACAGGCATTCTGGCTAAGTACCCTCACGCGCCAGTAAACTTTAAGATTAGAGTTTATCTCCCCTTTTGCTTTTTTCCCTCGTCCTTGTGTACATCGTCTTGTTCTGGTAACAAAATAGCTTTTTTACTTCTCTTTGTATGGAACATGCTATCCCTGAGGGCAGAATACAATGAAATACGTAAGCTCAGATTACATAATGTAACATCATAAAATGCTGTAAGAATAACTTTACTTGCCTCCCATAAGCAAGCTAATACATACCAATGTAGAAAGGAATGTGGTTAAAACTAGTTTTTGTGTAAACCTTGATTTATATTTATTAATTGTGTAATAAATGTAAAGTGTTTATAAAAAGCTTAAAGAGAGTTCTTTACTGATTAATCCTGAATTAAAAATGACAGATTTAAAAGTATATGCAAAACGCTTAATGTGATTTGTATACAATGTCTCTTTTATATATATATATGTACATACATAGATTTCAGCAAAAGTATCCTGCTTCCCATATGTAGTTTAATCTCATTATTCGTCTTGCCCATTCTTAAAAAAATATATATAAAACAAATAAAAATCATCACAACTCTATTAAAATAATTCAGACTATTAAATATTTACCTTTCTAATATTTATCTTTTCGTTAATTATATTTTTAAACACCTTACTATGATAAGTAGAGGACATGCTGTGTCACACCCAAAATTTCAGTATCGAGACTCCACAGGAATTCTATATTTTATTTCTGCGGAAGCAATACAAAGGCATCTTAAGAAGTTTTATGTGTTCGTGTATATGTGTGAATGTGAGTGCGAGAGAGAGAGAGAGAGAGAGAGAGAGAGAGAGAGAGAGAGAAAGAGTGGCAGAATATCAAAACTTCAAACTGTAGTCAATAAGGTTCTGCATTTTCCTAGATATCTCACAGGATTTTGATTAAAATATCAAGTACTTGAGAGATTGATATGTGGTTACAAAATGATTATATATAACATATTTAGAATGATAATGCCTTTTAGGAATAAATCGCTTTATACTAATTATGCCAATATATTTAAAGTATATTCATCTATACTCAACGAATTTGTTTATTTCTAAACAATGGGAACTTCCTACCTATACGTGCATAGTAAACATTTGTTGTGTGTTTAAATAAATAAATAAGCATACACATTTCATGGATAACTTTTTAAACTTTAATGCCATTTTAATTAATTTAATTTACTTACTGCCTTTTTCATGGAGTTACTGCTCATAGATCAAAGAGATTTGTCTATTTTTCCTTCCATTTACTGCTTATAAATTTATTTCTATACAGCCCCGACTAATTCAAATAACGGATAAAACATTCCCAGATATTCAAGAAAAATAATGCGAAACGTTTTGGAAGGACGAACTTCCTTAATTCCCATTTAGCTCTGGAAATGCTGCATAGGTTTGAAACACCCTGTGGTGTTGGAGATATATTTCGGCGTATTCAAGAAAATTTTTAGATCACAATTGATTAAAATTGTAAATTATTCTCTAAGGTTGCATAGTTATTTAACTATGTAGGTCCTACATTCTGTAATATTAAATTTTAGCATATACAGCTAAACAGAAATAGAGCTGCCCTTTACAGGCCACTAACCGTCTGGAAACTGAATAAACTATGAATTCCCAAGAAATACTCGCTGCAGTAGTTCATTATAAAATATTGTCGACTGCTTTATAATGTTATCTAGACACAGTTTTCCCTCTGCATACAGTTATCACATCCTATTGGCGGAATTAATTACAAAATACAGAGAAAATAGAGCAAAACTTACCACAAGAGGGTTATGAAAAAGGTTTAGTATCTTTATTGAACACATACAGTACCGTTTAAACATATATTTTTATATGCTTTATTTGTTCTTTGTTTTGCTTCTGTGACATTTTTACTATATATGCATTCTCTATTTCAACTACTTTCTACTCTTTTTAAAGCAAGGCTTTTATAAATCCATTATTTTATTTTAATAAATATGCCTTGTAAGACTTTTTAAGTGTTTTTATAATTTACAAATTTGGATTTTAAATGGTGAAAGATGTAAACGATTAAAAGTATTTGAAATTACAGCATATACAAATAACTGAAATTTCTGTTTATAATATAAACATAGATGATGATTATGATGATGGTGACGATGAGTAATAAACTCGAAAGTTGGTCACTGACAGGAACGAAATTGGGTTGCTTATATTTCTGGTAGTGCGGGGCTTAAGGTCGTTTTCTTTGTTTGTTTTTTATAGTGTTAAACGCCCACTTTTACTGCTTTGGCACCGCAGGCGTTGACACTGATGATGCATGGAATGAATGTGATGGTGGGGAAAACCAGAGAAATCCCGCCCCTGCGCCCCTTTGTCCACCACAAATCTCACATGCGATCACTTGGGATTGAACCCGGGCCTTCTAGGTGAGAGGGGAGTAGTCTGACCACTCAGCCACGGGCGGCCAGCGTAAGGTCGGGAGACCTAACGTAGAGTGGTCAGACCTCCTAATAACGAATGTTATGGTCACTCAAAAAAAATAACAACTTCAGGAATATACGTACCCAAATGTTCATTACTGTTACTATTTCAGGCTTACATTTTCATGCATAAATAGATGATATTGGAAGTGTAAACACGTTTCGTTGAGATATTTAATGTTTTTTTTTTGTTTTTTTTTGACTTAAAGCGTATATAAATTATAATACCTTCTTTAAGGTTAATGACCCCTTCTTGTGCCAGCAACAGGTATTCAAGTGTAAGTAAGTTATAGCAAAATGGATAGCGTATACGTACAAGCATTGGTTATTTTTCTGAACAGTTACACCCATATTAAAACATTAGGTAGTACATTAAGTGATGTGCTTTGAAAATAAAGTATTTGATGAACGGAAAAAACAATGCACTGAGGAGGATACATATTATGTTGCCAATGTCAAAATACCTGATCATTTGTAAAATATTAAGGGTAGAAGGTATAGCACCGACGTAGGAAAATTTTCTTTTGTTAATAGGACTATTGAAGAATGGAATAAATTGCATATAGAAACCTTTCAGGGCTGCCCTCTGACCTTAAAGAAGTTTAGGAATAATTTAAAGATACTAAATGTTACTTAATTTTAATCAATATTGTGAAATAATTAAGGATTTAAAAAACTGTATTAGTGTATATCATTATTAATGTATATATTAGTAATGTATAGTATTAATGTTGAGGCTAATAAGCGTTCATAAGTGTATAGTAAGAGGTTAGGTATTTAAAAAAAAGAACATGCATATGTAATATGTTAGTTTTATAGCTATTCTCAATTTAACTTAAGATTATTATTGTAAGTGAACTTTGTACATTTAACTTTGCCATTGTGCAGTACCCAATTGCAGAGAATAAATACATACGTATATATTTGCAAGTATGTATTACTCTGCACACTGTTAGCTAAGTGAGCGTTAGGTTTGTTACGTCATTCCTGCAGACTTACTCTAACAGCCTGTTTTAGCTTCCTCAACACCTCTAGTGCACGTTTGTCTTTGCTTTCCATATCCCTAATGCCGTTGCGCTTTGCGAAAAGGATACATTTACACACTTACCCTAATGCCTTCCCTCAGCCACTATGAGGCCCGTTTCTTCCTAGTTGATGGATTTTACATTCAAGAGCAACAGGGTTCTGTTATAACCATAACCCTTAAAGATGATGTCTTGCTCTATTCTTGTTCTTTATGCAGTTACACGAAGACGGAAATTACTGTGCATGGCTTTATGCAGAGTGCATAGTCAGGAAAGTGTTTACTTGGTTTAATACATTCTAATAAACCCAGCATTAATGTTGAAAACCAAATATACCAGAGCAAAATAGCCTAACAATGTGCTGATACCTCAGAAAGATGCAATATAATGAAAATGAAAGCAGACATTGATTCTCTATTAACTCGATGTTGAATTTAAAGGGCAAAATAATGTTCACCAAAAGTTTTCTTTTTAATTCTTGCATTTTTCAAGCAGTTCTCTCTCTCTTAGAATAATATACCTTAATGCATTATAGATATTTCACCTTAAAATATCTTAATTCCTATATAATCGGTCAATAAATTATATAATTGAATTATATAGAAAGCTGTTCCAATTAAGATGACGTATTAATTGAATAAACTACATTTACTTAAGATTCAAGTGGTTGAAATGCATTTACGCTTATACTTAGTTATTTTTATGTGTAATTTCTTTATGGGTTAAAAGAGAGAAATTATTCCAAGTACCCTGCTTTAAGATAACAAAACCATGCTTAAAATTTGATGTATTGCATTCTTTCTCTAGCCTCCAATACTTATTAATCGTAATATATCTTAATAGTAAAATAACAATTAGATTTGTTGAAAACATTTATGTAAAGTGTGCTTTGAAACGCAGTAACTGAACTATGTTTCTGATGTGGAATATAAAAACCTGATTATTGCTTATATTCGAACAGCTGTTCCTTGAGTTTATCCGTATGTAGATATTAGAATACTGTGGTCCTGCGAGAATGTGATTCTGAAAATGTTGTTTAATGCCTACACGTGTCTATTGTGAGAACCATGAATTGCTTAACACTGTGTTCATATTGTAACATTATACTCATGATGTGCAAGGAAAGTAATTCTTTAAAGAGGTGCGAAACGGATATCACACAGACTAACTTCGACGTGGGCATTAAAATTAAAGAAAGGGTTGGAAACCATTGGGATGGGATACATTTGCATGGCGGGGCAGGTAAACAGGCGGAGTATTTGGAGAAAAATTAAGAGCCGCCTCTGTGATGTTGACAGACAGCAAATAATTGTGCAATGCACGGAGAAGGTTTCATTAGAAGTACAATCTGGGCTAAAATTGAAATGGGGTATGGAGCAATATATCAAAACAGGTACCAAACTCATTAGAGAGGGGCTCGCGTGGATTAGACTAGGAGCATGGAGGAGCACAAAAATTGCTGATGAGAATGGTACGAGAATCTGTCCCATTTGCGAGGAGGAAGAGTCGTGGACTCGCATCTTGGCAAGATGTAGACGTACGGAGAAATAGCGGGAAAAATGTTTACCACGACTCTTTACCATCGCGAATATGGAGCTAGAAGCATGTTGGACGCTACTGACAGGCACGGAAGACCTGGACGGGCTAGGTAAATTTATACTTAAAGCAAGACAGCTGAGATCTGAGAAGGCTGCCAATAGAAAAGCGGGGGGGGGGATAAGAACAACTAAACAAAAGTGACTACAATGTCCAGATATATAGTGTATCATGCTGAGGTCACTGTTGTTTTATAATTTTATATATTGTGTATATATCATGTGCGTATATTTCTTTTAAGTGTATTTATCTATTATAAGAGGGTACATTTATGAAGATGTACTCTGTAAATTTAAATTGCTATACTTGAATATCTTTGTATTTTTACTGTCGGGTTTACTCTTTTAGTTCTTTGCTGCTGTTATAATATTGTTTTTTATTGTGCATTACCTTTGTTTTTACTTTTTCGTGTTTACTCTTTTAATTCTTTATTGTAGCTGTTTTAATATTGTTTTTTGTGTGTATGATAACGGTCTGTTACACACGGTCTGTTGACCCGAGCGATTGTCGAAAGTCAATGTTTAATATTGCTATGTCAATAAATACACTTAATCATTCATTCGTTCAATCCTGAGATAATCTATACTGTGAAGTTCTGAGTTCACGAACTTTTAGGTGTCACGTGACACCATTGCACATGCTATAGAATTTTCCTTATCAGATGCCCGTAAAATTAGTTGAATAATTGATGACACGAACTTTAGCTACTTTTATTTAATCACATCACTCTTAGAACTTTTGACTGGGTGCAAGGTTCATCTCTTTTTTTTTCTTTTTTTTTTTAAATACAGCCCCGGAGGCTTGTCAGGACTCCGGCGCTGTATTCCTTTTTACCTCTTTTTTCTAGTTTCTAAATTTCCTTAGTTAACCTATTCGTTTTTCCTTTTTACATATACATACACAAACACATACATTTTTACAACCACAGAAACACCCATGTCCGAGGCGGGACTCGAACCCACGATCCCTTGCGCCGCGAAGCACCAAAGCGAGACACTTTAGCGAGCGCGGCTACGGGGACCGGCTATCTCTTCGTACGTGCAACCTCGGTAACGATGTTGCAGGTTGTCGCAGCGAACAGTTCCTCTGGCGAATATTGTATTTGTTCTCGAAGTATATTTATATTTGACTTTCATGCAGAAGTGAAATGGTTGAATGCGTTTTCCTGAGTAGAACATTGTTCTCAATTAGTTTGATGCAATTACTTGTTTTACTACAAAGAAGATGCTTGTTTTTATTTAATTTGAACTTCATTTGCCACTATGATGAAATTTTTTCATAAACTGTGGACTGTGCCTACAATTATTGTAATGTGTAAGTATACAACGCAGATGTATGATACACTACATTTTAGAAACTACTTCGAGGGGTATGGAGAAGAGTTAAATTCAATTGTTATTGAAATCTTTTCGTCTCGCCTACATGCTAATTGCACATTATATTTATTTATTTTTGAGAATAAATAAATCATATTACGCAACGCAGCAAAATAGAACGGGCTCATTATAAAATACAAAAGGGACTACCTAACAATAAAAGCTACCCGGAAACCTTGACCCGCTGCTCAAACGCTTACCATTACCATAGAGCTAAATAATGACACTGTCTAAGCTCTGGAAATCTGGGTGTTCATGTACAGTCCACTGCAATTTGATCAGTGGCGTGCTACCCCAGAATACATTTTATGCTATAGCAAAGAATTAGAACCCAGAGCTCATATGTTCCCCAACCCAAATTGTTTATCTAGGACCCCTCTAAAATGCGGCGCAGAGGCGGGTTTTCTCCCAATTTTTAGGTTCCCCCCCCATCGCATTTCCCCGGTGCTCCATCTGCATTCCATGTGTCATCAGTGTCATCGCCTGCGGTGCCATAGTAGTAAAAGTGATCGTTAAACACAATGAAATAAAATCTTATATAATATGAATTTGAAATGAACAGTACTTTACACAATATTCATATATTAATTCAAATAATGGTTGCTATTAAACATTAAAATATCTCATACATGTGCTATTTTATATTTTTCAATCGCTACTGAGAAAAAAAAAACAGGAAAAATTCTATAATATAATTCGTGAAAACGTTTATTTTTCACCCTTGGGAATTACGTAAGTTAAATTGTAAGTTTGATGTTAATCACACATACACATACAAACAGATATACATCTTTATTTAAACCATAATTTTTAGGTCGAGAGGTTAGCGGAGGTCAAGCGTGTATTTCTCCCGAAATCTCAACTTGAATGAAAATGGGAAAATTTTAATGGAATATAATACTTCTAGCTATCTCATTTAGGAGGACAAATAACAAATAAATTAGTTATAATTTTAATAACTATAGAGTGTAGTCGTAAACTAATTACCTAAAGAAGAATTAAATATAAAAATATAAATTCTAAATTAAAATTAATACCGGTTGTCCCTTAATAGAATAATTCAGAACCTCCATAAGGGACAATTTTATTAAGTATTTATCGTTTTAGGGTTAGCTGTCGTATAATGTATATGTTGACAGATATAATTTAATTTTAGCATTTTAAATAATATCACTTATTTAGAAGTTGCACATTTTGCCCACTATTTACAAATAATATGACGAATAAAATTAAAGTGTTGAATATTTCTCATATGCAGCAAGTGAAAACGTAGAGATAAATGCTGATGTTTTAACTTGCTTTGATTGCTAATTTCTCATGGTGGGGATATTCATTTAATATAATATGTATTTAGGAAAATAAGTACTACACGTGCCTTTTGTCAGTGGATATTGGCGTCAGAAACAACACGATGTTTAACTTGCTGCTATAAATGGACTAACAAATGACATTCTATTTTACACCCACTTACAGTGATATACCATTGTCCCCACATTCTGTTATGGGTGATTGATGAAATGAACCTTTTAAGTGAAAGTTCAAACTTTATTTTAGTTATAAAAACGTTTGTCTCGGCAATTTTAATGGCATATTTTCGGAAATAAATGAGTGTTGGTGGTCTGTTTTATTCGGCATGTGTTTTACCACCTTTTTTTTTCCTGCTTCCCCACCCGTCACTTTTTAAGAGTTCGGAGGTTTAACAGGCAGTGAATGGTGTGTTCTGTCTACACGTCGTAACAAATGAATGTTGCTAAACAAGCCTGATTTATCACCTGAACAGCTTTGTGCTCGCTGTGCTACTATTATCACATACTCAGAATAGAACAAAACTAAACCGTGCGATCGTGAAAAAATAATAAACTTCTGAGTCACAACCCAAAACTGTACTGCATATGCACTGTCCATTTTTAAGTGCGTAATTCACTGAGCTGTCTGAACTCCTCAACTGTCAAACTGGGCGCTTCTTAGCTAGCTCCTTATATAGGTTCTGTACAGAAAGCGTAAGCTTTAAGAACGGGAAATTACTCGAAACTGCCGAAAGGAATCTGAAGCAGTTACCAACCAAAATTGAAAGCAGCCACACATAATGGTTTTGCTACGTGGTTATTGTATTGGTAGCGCGGCTACTTTTTGAGGGGTCGGTCACTCGGCTATGCCATGTCCATTTCGAAATAGAGGTTTTTCACAAGCATCTATGAAGTCGCAAGTGCGCATATGCGCAACGGTGTGCGCTATCACGATTTTGTTTAACCTAAGCACAATGACTTTTAAAATGTGAAGCATAAATTTCATTATTAATAATAATAATAATAATAATAATTGTCCTGCCTCACGTGATTTATGACGGCTGGAATCGGAAAAGTGCAACCAGACTGACATTTAATGTAATAGCCGGGATTGGAACAAACCATGTTGACATTGTAACTCATTTGGTTAGAGCACTAGCACGGATAGCCAAAGATCCGTGGTTCAAATCCTGACTTTTATGTGATTCTAACTTTCGAATATCAGCACCAATGTCGCTTTGCTGGCTCAAAAAAATACGTGCAATCTTTAAGATGTCATTCATACGCAGTGCACTCTTTTCCCAAAAAAGCATAAGATACATTAAGAGAAGAAGGGCTCTATCCCTTGCAATAATCATGGGTTATAATTTATATAATTTTCCAAACATATGGAGGTCGATCAAAGGGGTATTATACATAGGAGTGACGGTTTCCCGTTTTACTTTTGGAAATACTCGTTGCACATTACCAAATAAATAGTTTATTCTAGTGAACACACAAATAAGAACTTCCTTACTTTCTTATGGCGCTGTATAGCTTCATGCTTTACGTTAAAGTTAACAAAATGTCATTGGAAATCCAATCAAAACACAACTGTTTCGCGCAGCTGCTGTGATCTGCATTATTAAGTTTTTATGTGGTGTAATGCAGAATTGAAACAAAAGGGGACACGTGTTTTATCACATTCGCCTTTTTAGTTCTTTGGTTTGCCTACCATCCAGCAGCTTCTATATTTTTGTCACTGTGTCGCCGTAATGTCCGACCACTCCCAAGCGTGTTTATTTATTTTTGGTTATACTTTTTTCGTTTTCACCTTTTTTTCCTTCTTTGACCAGTTCCCTGTGTATCCTTTATTGGGTTCTTTATTTTACCGTTTTATTTTTACATTCACAGACATATATAGATTTACAAACACACAAACACTCCTGCCCAAAGCGGCACTTGAACCCACGATCCCTTACGCCACGAAGCACCGAATCTAGGTACTTTAGCTAGCACGACCGTGGGGACAGGCGATTGGTAGCATAAAGCAGGATGACAGGGTGTTACAATATAGCATGCCTGTTCTGATGTTTAAGGGAACTGGGTAAACCCTTTCTTACCAAATTCACAATTGCCATTTTCTAGTGCGCCCATCCCCTGATCTATAGAAGATACGGTAATAAAACTTTTACTGGCGTTATAAGGTTTTCTGTTTATCTATTAAAGCAATTTTAAAGGGTTTTTGATAAGTTTTTTATGTTTTTTCATGCATATATATAATTTTCATAACATATTTTAAAATTAAATTATGAACACTGCTACTTGCGTTAACGTATATTTATTTTAAGTGGTTAAAATTTGAAATTGATATCTTGAGCAGCTCCTGAGATGAACGTACCGAAATGACTTTAAACTTTAACAACAAAATAACTTTATATTTTGTTGTTTCCACTGCATAGACAGCATCTTCCTTATCTAGCAACGCATAGTGGCAAGGCACCAATACAAAGGCCAAAATATTCTCTTTCTGCTGGGGTATATTCATAAACTCCATGTTTGGAATCTCGGAATTTACTATTTCAAAACTAAACACCAAAGAAGTGATGTATATAATGCATAATTTTATACACCAGCAGCTTAAAACTTCAGGATATAACTCTTAATTACAAATAATGAAAAAACATTTTTTTTTAAATCTTAAGCGACCAGCAGGGACACTGAGAAAGAAATTCCCCTGAAGTACACTTTTGAGCTCCATTACACTACAACTGCTTCTATTGTACGTTGAAGACTTACCTTGACATGGAAAATTTAGGTAAACACCACATTTCGTGATTGAGTGAGAGTGTTGAAGCAGTCTGGAGAATATTATCAGTTAATTATCCCATCCAAAAATATTCTTTATTTTTTTCATACAGAATGGCCATTAATAGTTGTAATTAATTAAAATAATGTTTGGAATATTAATGTGACAAATTAAATGTACATTCAGAATTTTCTTCATTCTTCTTCATTCTAACTGAAAAACTATGAGGTATTTAAACATCTAAATGGAGGCACTGTAGAACTAGTTACAAATCACAATATGCACTATACATTATTTTTTACCTTAGCGTTAACCATTTTCTGGATATACCGTGCTCTAGACTTACACTTTCCAAATCACTTCATTTGTTGGATAGTTTTCTAAATTGGCAATTCCTGTAAATTACTTACATCTCAAGGGCTCTTTATTATCCTTAAATATTTGATATTGCATCCTTAAAATCATTATTCAGTTTCCTGTATAAAATTTTCATTTACAGTATTATTCTGAGAATCTCAGATGGTCTGAAACATGGGGTTTAAATCCGAAGACTCCCAAATACAACACACACACCTGAGCTAACTGAATAAATGTCTACACCATTGATATCCCTTTAAAAAATGATTAGATTTTTGTCTGTATGCAAGTGACATCTACAGCATAATGTTTGCTTTGAAAAACAGCTGAAAAGCAACCATCACTTCATTTTAATAAAGTGGCATGAGAATAATCTTCAACTCTACAGTTTGAACGCAGTTTTGGAAAGCATTCTGGACATGCAAAAGTCATTTGTTGATTATCTCTTCATTTTACACTTGTAGGCAATTGACATGTCATCAATATCCCTTAATTGAATTGTATTGGCTTTAGGGACATTCTCCACATGCAATGGATAAGAGTCTTTGGTAGGTCACTTTTTTGGCTCAAATGAAAGCAGCCCTCAAGGTTTCATTATATGCAAGCTCCGGGGTTTAGTGCTCTCCATCATCGTCCTCAAACAGGAGAAAACAATTCAGTAAATGACATTCAATGATTCCAATGTTCCTAAAAAGCTGCATAATAGAAATCCCTTCCAATGAAGTTGCACAAAGTGTCTAACACACTCATTTGCAAAAGCCAAGTATTTTCAAGTAACATGTTTTTGTCCACTTAAACATCAAAATACTATTTTTGATAAACCTCAGTAAAATGCTAGTAGAAAAGTCTTCACTGTATTTATTGAACAACATACACTCTCTACTTTCCTTACAGTTTATTCAGGAAGGATGTAATCTTAGTTTAAAACTTCTAATTTTTCAACAATCTTATAATAGGTAGAAAAAGTGATGATTTCCACTCAAAAATTATACATCGAAATGTTAGCTGAAACGCACTCTTTGAAAAAGGATCCGATGTGTCCCATATATATCTCTACAACAAATCATTGTTAAAAAGCTTATGTTTCTCTTTACTTAATGATAATCCACAAAAAATTAGCGAAATATGTCCAATTACTTGCTTCCATGCAAGGAGAAGCATAGGCTAAAGTCTTAGTCAAAAGCTGGTTGCTATGTGACCGAAGTCCCTTTGTTTCTTTGGGGAGGAGTTGATAAAATCCCATATGAGAAAAGTATAAGTTTTTTAAAGCTGAAACGAATTAAAAGGAATAACTCGAAAACCACCCACTCTACGAAAAAAAATTATATAACATAAATTATGTGTTTTAATGAACTATACATTTTCTGTTGAGTAAGTTTTTCTTTATCTCTTACAGTTTGCCAGTTATACAAAATTCCATACAATTCATCCAGAATAAAGTAGTCTTCAGAGGCTATTCTCAGAAATTTCAAGATATACACTTTATTTGTCAGGTAAATATCTGTAATATGCGACATTTTTATCAAAATCGTTTTTGAGAGTATAAAAATTTCCGAAAGTTGTTCCATTAAAGGGTAACTGTGGGGTGGCGGGGGTTCATGAAAATCTTCCTATCAATTCGTGGAACCTACTGAACTTAAGATACCAAGTTTAGTATTTAATGGACTTTTTGTTTTTGAACTTTGCTGTCCACTCACACACACAAACGCACACTCATGCATATATGCACCTTTTTTATTCAGGGAGACGTGTGTAAGTCAAGTGCGAAAACTCGTCCAAACACCAAAATGGTTTTTTAAGTACAGTGTCTTCGAAAATGGCGTCAGAATTATTTAAAAAAATCTTAGCGTTGTACTTGCATGAGTGCTCTGTCCATTGTGCTGTATATTACTTTTAAATGTCTTATTATTCCATAGTCTTCACATTAATCAAGAGAAAATTTGCAGATATATCTTTGTGGTGCATTTTCTTGTCAATACAATGTTAATAGGCAAATATGTTAGATTTAAACGATATTCAAATGTTTAGAGACGTGGTCACTTTCTGATAATTTTGAAATGCCTTCCTCTTAGTAGAAGGGAACCGTTGAAATATTCAAAATTAAAAGCAGTAAAAAATAATAACTGAGAAATGGTTTACTCAACAAAAAATTGTATTTGGCATAAGTTGGATATTTTAATAATATCTACTTTTTTGTATTGTAACTGTAAATATTTCTTAAAGTTTCTAGATATCCAATTTGCATTCGGAATGAAGGGTGTTTCAAAGGGGATTCAGAGAAAAATCCAAATGTTCTATATATTTATGATTAAACAAAGACATTTTTATTTAAAAAATAAAAGTATTCTAAAAAATGTTCATGTATCTGGGTGTTGATGTGCGGGGATTTTCTTGAACATTTTCAATTGCTATTTAATGGACCTTTCGCTTTTTTGGTTAATCTGCACACACCTACGCACATGCAGATTTTTCGTATATGTGCTTTTTCTAGATTCAGGAGGCTTGAAAATATGTATTTCCAGTGAAATCAACACAACATATTTTTATGTAAAATACAATACGTTCTCTATGTATATATTGGGTGGTAGAGAAAGTAGGAATACTCTAAGCATAGCCTCGCTTTGCATAGTACAATTTATTATATTTTTAATGTTCTAAATTTTACTAATAATTTTGATTAAAGTACTATATGATTCAAATATTTACACAAATGAAGATCATTTTGTTCTGATTAAGTTAACGGTTACACAAAGTCTAAGTCTTACGTACATGATAGTTTGGATCTCATTAAGGGATAAAATATATGTAAAATTAAAGTTTTCTCGAGTTAAACATTTCTGAGATGTTCAGTTTTGTTCGCCTGAATTTTCAAATCCCAAGTATCTTTCATACTCTTTCTCTGGATAGCAAAGCCAATGACATTTCAATGCCATTACAGAGAGACTGGATTTCAAAAAAAATCCCCTTGTACATACTAGAACATAATGCGCATTTTAAGTTTGTGAAGATTAACAAGAAACAGTTAGAAGAATCATATTTTAGAATAGGTTTGTAAGTAAAAAAATCTGGTGTGTTCCATTCACATGACTTTCTCTATATCTCTGTAATAACTTATTTTGAAAAAGCTTATGCTTCTATTTACTTCCTGCTAATCAAGAAAAAATTAGCAGAAGTAGTCTTATGTCTTGCTTCCTTGTAAGTAGAAGCGAAATAAGGGGGTACCATAGATTAAAGCTTTAGTCAAAAGCTGGTTACTATGTGACTGAAGTTCCTTTGTTTGTATGGACATGAGTTCACAAAGTCTTGTATGAGAAAAATATAAGTTTTTATAGCTCAAACGAAAAACAAGGATTATCTAAAAAACAATCACCTCCACGAAAAAAAGGTATACAACATAAATTGTGTGTTCTAATGTGCTCTACATTTTTTGTGTGGTAAGTTTTTGTCTCTCTCTCTTACGGTTTAGCAATTATGCAAAATTCCGTACAATTCACTGAGAATAAAGTAGCCTTCTGAGACTATTCCCAGAAAAATCAAAATATACATTTTATTGTCAGGTAAATATCTTTAATGTAGGATACTTTAATCAAAATCGTTAGAACCATTTTTTAGAAAATCAAAGTTTTCGAAAAAAATTCCATGTAAAGGGTAGTTTTTCTCAAAATCTTCGTGTCGCATCCCCGGAAAATACTAAACTTGAATAGCAAAATTGGTATTTTACCTTTTTGTTTTTGAGTTATCGTGTTCACAGGCACACGGACACACACACGCAGACCTTTTTCTGAAAATACTTTTTTCGGATACAGGGGACCCTAAAACACATATTTCCGGTGAAATCTCGGTAATAATGTGAATGAATCACATTAGATATTTTGTGATAAAAGTAGGAACTATGTAAATTCCCTACTAATAATATGGGTCTCCTAAGTGGAGATTTATGTTTGCAAACTGTGCTTCCTTTTAAAGCTTTGGATTTTGTACACATATTGCTTAACATTTGTTCATTCTTTTGAAGCATTAGCCAAATTTAACACTTTTGCTTTATATACGTGTATTGCATTAGGTTCTTAAGTTGAAGAAGACCTAAAATGTTCAACGCAATGAAAGTTGTACTTTAAAGCACTTGCAACAGAGAGTCACTTTTTGTTTTTTCTTAGCTTAACGTCCTTTGACCTAGTTGTTTATATCGGATGATGAATAAAATGATGCTCAAGTGATCTCGGGGTTCATGGAGCTTAAAGTTACTCGACATTTGTCTTCTGAGGATAAGGGAAAACCCCGAAAAAACCTTATCCGGATAACTGACTTAAGCTTCTGCCATGCTTTCTAAAAATTCCCCTAATCTTATGCCAGTACTGCTTCAGGAATTCTTTTCTCCATAAATTGTTTCCTTGGCATTTAAAAACTGTATGCTCTAGACTCTGTGGGATACATTTTCTTGTCCTCATTACTCTCCAAATGCCCATTCTTAGGCATAATATTCCCTCCCATTGTTGTCAGTTTACCTAATCAGTGCATATCTCCCTTTCCCATGTTTCTCTCGGCGATACCAGCTGGCATATATCAGGCGTAAGCAGATATCCCTTAGCGCGTTAAAAGAGTTGCAGAACTCAAAGGGACAATTTCATGTTAAAACTCGCCAGTAGAGAGCTAGGTGTGTGACCTGCGTTTTATATCTCGCAATAAGGGCGACTCGCTCCCAGGTTCTGCTGTTAGCAAGACGTAAAGACTCCGCTTGACTTGAAAGAGCCCGTGAGTTCTGCTAATCTTTTAAGCTTCCGAGAGATAGTATGTATATAGTACATCAAATACCTTTTTTGCCATTGTTCCACTAAAATATTTTAGATTTTCTATGTCTTCAACTCTCTTCCTTATAATTTACCAAAATAGATTACGGTTATTTTATCCTCCCCCATGCTACTAGTCCATCCAGCGTTCCTCACATTCTTTTTCTTATATTCCATACACTGCTTTAACAATTTATTCTTATCTAACTTGAGGATTCTAAAACAATATTTCACTGCTTCTTTAATAATACCCTTCCTCGGCAGACCTCACATCGCCATCTACTCTAATTCTTTTGCCGCTGTATAAGGCTAGCAATAAGGAAAATATTTCTCAAAATGAAAACTGATCCAAAAGAATCAGATGTTTCACGTATAACAGCTATATGTTCGATTCATGGTATGTTGTTCATAAAATTTAGTGATCTCAGATTAGTATTTTCTTTTTTTTTTTTTTTTGTTCCTGTTCTTTTTTGTTTCCTTTTTGCATGTGGAATAAAACAAGTAGTTATTGAAGGAACTTATTTTTATCACAATAAAACAATTTAGAGAAACAGCATAATAGGATATTGTCAACATTACTGCCATTTCAGTTAAGAGTTGTAACAACTAATATTTTAACACAGTTATAGCTACAAATAATATTTTATTCAAGTTGCATATTTCAAAGAACTCTATATGATTCATAAAAAGCTTTGCTCTTTTGCTTATCGTTTCCCAGGTACACAAAAGAATCCAATTTTCAACTATGATTTTACAAGACATTAGCACCCCACAAATACTAAAAGCATATGCTGAAAGTCAAAATTATTAAAAATAGTTTTAATAAAATTAACCATACTGTAAATTGTACTATGTAAATGTTTATTTTGGGTAAAATAATTTATTGGGCATCTCTTGACAAACTAATAATATGTGTGAATTTTGCGGGTTTTCTGTATTTGGGGTTCCAGTAATATTATTTACTTCATAGACAAAATTTAGTACTTTATCAATCTATCATATGTAAATAATAGAGAAAGTGAAATGCACCCTAATTTGAAAGTTTTTAGCCTTGGGATTTCGATCTCGTTCCGTTGCACGGTTCATCATTCCTGCTAAAAGAGGAATCTTTGTAGCAACCGGTTTAATAAATTGTTTATGCTGTTCCTTTGGCACAAACGAAGAGATTCTGCTTCAATCTAAACTATTACAAACTCGTTAAATTCTCCGATTCGATACACTGCAATGGCTAGGGACATCAGAGTTTAAAGTAAAGGAGGAAATCTCTCTGCCGATACTCTGTGTACCTATTTTAAGACATTTGCAATTCTGAGAGCTTCTGAATAAAAGGGAGTAAAGGGAAACGCGATCATCTTAAATCTCACAAACTGTTACTAAAGTATTTCAGACGCTGAATCGCGTCAAAAGGCCGTGCCCTTTTGTTTGTTCCAATCGAGATATGACGCTCTCCGTCCTTGAATTTGTAAAACAGCGAGCAAGGAAGAGAGCATGAAAAGGGAACGATGAAAAGAGGAGACTGATAAAAAAATAAAAGGACAAAATAAAAGGCTCTCAGGAAATGCTGATCTAATCATACGCTCTTTTACACAGCAACGACACAAGATATACGCTGGAGCGATAAAAATGGAAATGTTGCCTCTGAGAGAAAGGTGCAGAAATAACACAGAAATACAACTTGTATCTTAACCTGGAATACAGGAGGTCATTTACATGCCGTTTCATCTAATGAGACTCACTCAAGCTTTGAGACATCAAAACACAGTTCTTTCTCAATCCAGAGTTTAATAAAATGATATAATTCTCTTAGCTAACATATAACTGCTGGTAAAGATTAATGCTGCAATGGCATAAAAATTGCAGATGCGGTTCAAACTCAGCGGAAGGTGATGAATATTTTGGACGTAAAAACTCTCAAGGAAGATCATTAAAACCCTTGGTCCAGTGTAATGTTTATTTGCATGTAAAAGTACGCCATACCTTGGAAGAGAAGATCCATGGGCTAAATTCCGCCAGTTTCACGTCTGCAAGTCTGATTTTGTCATACTATACCACTATGGGCAATACGTTAATCCCTTCTCACCATGTACGCATAGTGGCGAACTCAGCAACTAGAATTTCTTTGATTACGGTACCGTTAGAGGTTTTGGGTTGTTCTGCCATAGTAGCAGAAGCAGCAGCAGCAGCAGCAGAAGTAGTAGTGGCGGTGGTAATAGTAGTAGTAGGAGAAGAAGGAGAACTAGTATTGCAGATATAACTTTCGTAAGTGATTCATTGGTTAACAAAAATGTTTCGGAGGTTCTATAATTTACTTAAGGTCGTCTCCTTAGCGAGGTGGTGGCGCAGCTGCTTACCAAGTGAGAGACCTGGGTTCGATTCCCAGCACCGGCGTGGGGACTTTTACTCCTTGTTTGCTATTCAGCGAGAAACAGTACTTTCATCTTTTCGTTCCACAACACTTATCGGCTCGCAGAAATATACACGTTTAAACTTTTCCCCCTTCCCCTATAACTATATGTTATTTAATGTCAATTTAATTAAATTAATTACGATCTTCGCATATTAATTATACTTATTTTCTTTCCTTTATGGTTGATGAAAACGGGTTCACGGGGGCTCGGGGCCTCTAGTGAGAGAAACACACGGTATATTAATTAATGTATTTTTGTTATGTATTAGATTGGAATGAGAATAGTTAGCTTAATATGTTTTCGTCAATTTGATACAAAGGCTTTAATTGCTTAGCTATATAAGATTAATTTGAGACCATCTGTGAGTAATGTGATCCCCAGGGAGGAATGAAAAGAGAGACCCGAAGGGGGGTTCGATCCGTGTGCAAGCATGAACGACGTCCCTCTGTACTATAGAGAAATTATGTATAAATACATGCGGACAGAAAGAACACGTTCTCTGGGCATCACAGGTTTCTTAAGCAATTTCCATATTTAACATTGACATAATTATTCAAATTATAAATTTGGGGCCGGAGAAGAAAACGATAAACTTGGAACTGCGAGGAAAAAATCTTAGCTGTATCTGGGCAACCTAAAGAAAAACACCACTACAGAGAACGTTAGAAGTTGCGTGGAACGAAATGGAATTGAAGAAGGCATAGAATGCGAAGAACTACTTTCTCTGGGTGCCAAAATGCCTTCCAAATAGGATTTCCGTTCTGATTGCTGGAGGACACTGAACGACCAAAGCTTTGGCCGGAAGGAGTGAAACAACAAATCCTTTTTGGACAGCACGCTACAACAAAGGAGAAGTACAATAAACACGCAAATATCCTTCTATGGAACATCAAACGCTTAAAAAACACATTGATACTAATAGATGCACTGAAAAAGTACGATGCCCAACAACCGTTTAACTCAGAAACCTTTATAATAGAAGAATACAAGTATAGTAATAAAGGTTACAACGGGAACAACTCTTTCATACGTCTAAGCGCAGATAGGCCTGTAGGATGAGTATTCATTTTCCTGAATTCGTGCCTAGTATTTATAAAAGAAATAACAAAAGATGAAAACACGATTATTATTATTAAAACAAACCACATCACAATAATAATCATATGCGCTCAACCCCAAAGACAGTAGAAGAAATCTAAGAATAAGAGAAGTACTAGCACAAACAATGGATGGCAGACAATCTCAACGTCAGCATATCAAACCAAACGCAAAAACAGAACTGAAAACTCTTCCTAGAAACACTGAAAGAAGGAAGATATAGCCTCATTAACAAACCCTCCATAAAAACATATATAGACCTCAATGGAGCAAGCGCAACTCGTATTTTTCAGAGGTGAAATCATAAACGTATTTTGCCAGAGAGCATTTTAGACATGAACTGTAACACCAATCAGTAAGCATATCCCACTCACGACAACTTTCGGACTCAGTCATTATCACCCACTAGAATTTTGTTGAAGAGGACATTTAGGATATTAGACTTAGAAAAGTTACAAGAAGGCTTAGAAAAAATAGAAATGGCAACAAGCCTAATAGAGCAACACCAGATAAGGGAACCAGTAGAACTATGCTCAACGAAAATGCAATTCTGTAAAACAAACAAAAAAATATATCAAAATATGGTTCGATAAAAAATGTGATGCTGAACGGAAGAAGGCACTTTTGGCACTACCTGGGCGAAAACTACAAAGCAACAACATGATCACTATGCGCCCTCAGAGAAGATTGTACAAAATATTAATAAAGAAGGAGAGGCGAATCGCAACGACAAGCAGAACAAGTCAAAAGAGACCCATCCATAGTGTTAACGCCCTACCAATTAATAGAATCCTCAGGCACACATGGAAAAACTATTTCGACATTATCCTCGATCTCCAGCAGGACACAGTCTACGTATGCTGTATGTACAATAGAAACAATAGAAAGTTAAGGTCCTCTAATATGACAAAAAATGCGATATAAGATAACAAAATAATAATAATAATAATAATAATAATAATAATGCTTCAGGCCCAGATGGCATATATACAGAACCCTTTAAAGAATCCTATTACATGACGGAAGACTATTGAGCGGAGCTATTCAACAAATACATGAACACGGGAAAAATATCAGAACAATGAAGAACATCAATATTGAAAGTCCTATTCAAAGAGAAAGGAGAAACCGGCAACCCGAACTCATATCGAGATACAGCCGTTGAACACACGTCTTTCAAAATCTTCATGAATCTTTTAACCAGCAGGCTTACCAAATAACAGAAAAAAAAAATAGCTTCAAGAAAGACATCCAGTGAAACATATGTTGTAGTATTCCTAGACTATACTAGTAACAAAAACCGTTCATTCAAAAACTTAGCCTATTAATTGGAGACAAATAACAAAAGTACTGACATCTGAAACTAATAACATAGAATATTTGGAAATGGTTAGCTCCATAGCAATTATGCATGACATATGTTGTGTGTTTTGACGAGATCTATCTTTTTTGTAGTTTGTCAATATCTTACTATTTTCCAGTTAATCAAAAGTCATTCAAATGAAAAGGACTTCCGAGGCTATTTGTCCTGTATTTGTTTTGTGATGTATTTTTCATGTAAATATACGGCATTTTATTCAAAATCCTTAACAGTCATGTTTGAAAATACCCATATTTTCGAAACATTTGCCATTTAAAAGGTAGTCTAGGGAGACATTTCTGAATATCTTCGTGTCACATCTTTGAAAAATATTAAACCTAAATACCAAGTTTGGGATTTAACAGAATTTTCGTTTTGAGTTATGCTGTCCACAGACACCCACAGTGACTTTTTTTATGAAAATGTTTTTCAGGAGTACTGTAAACATGTGTTTCCGTTGAAATCTTTGTGTTTAATTTTTGGGTGGAATAAAATACCTTCTCTACCTAATACGTGTGACATATATACGTGCCATAACAAGTAAAAATTAAAAGATAACGTTATTGCTGATTTCATTCCATTATAAAGTATTTATGTTACTGAACATAGTCTACCATGCGGTAGACTACTAAGTTTGCGGAGGTAATTCCTTCAATGTGCCTATTTCTAATGTATGTTTCAAATAAAACAAAAACAATTTTTAAAAAAATAGCTAGCAGGATTTTCATTTGAAATTACTTTGTTGTAGAGTGGGAATCACCTCTTATATAATAACATATTCCCAAATTAAAACTAAAATTTGTTATTTCACTGATACTTTGCTTTTGAATCATGTACTGCAACAATACTTTTTAAAATCAATTTGTTTTGATTTTAGTCGAACTCAAAATATATTGTGAAATAGCGATATTAAATTTTAATGCAGCCATACGTGAAAAGTACTACCTTAAGATATGTGTTCCATTCACATTACTTTCTCTAGCTGTTCCACAAAGCAACTTTCCTTACAAAGGATTATTCTTTTATGCTCGTCATGCTAAACAAGATAAACATTGCCAGAATTGACCCTGTTGCTTGCTTCTTGTAAGTAAAGCGGAAATTATGCAATACCCTAGGCTAAAGCGGTAGTCAAATCTTCTAAAAGCTGCTTGTTATGTGAAACAATTGAAATTCGGTTCTCTTGGCTTCCTAAAATAAACAAAAGAGACACGAAAAGAAATGTATCTTTTGTTTGAGAAAAGTTGAAGTACCTACAAACTGAAGCCAATAACTCGGAATATCTACAAAAAGATTAACTCCACAAGCAAATGGATATGACATAAAGTATTTGCTTTAATGAGATATAAAGTTTTTATATAGTACGTTTTATCTCTCCCATACGGTTTAACAGTGATAAGTTATATAAAAGTCAACCATAATGAAAAAATCTTCTTAGGCTATTCCCAGAAAATTTAATATGTACAATTCGTTTGTCAAGAAAATATCTTAAATATGCGACATTTTAATAAAAATAGTTAGTGCTATTTTTGATAAAATGAAAATTTTGGAAAATGTTCAATTTTTAAGGGCAGTGGGGGTTGGGGAATTTTCTTGCAAATGTTCGTATCGCATCAATGGAAGATACTGAACTTAAATATCAAGTTTTTTATTTAACCGACTTTTCGTTTTTGAGCTATGCTGCACACAGACATACACACAAGAATGGACATACACACAAGAATGGACATACACAAATACGTCCATGTTTCTCAAAATGCTGTTTTAATCAGGGGATCTCAACATATATATTTCAGGTGAAATCTCTGTATCTATTTACTATGTGCATTATAAATACGGTTTAGAGAATGTAAAAGGACAAATAATGCGTATGCAAGCTAAAACAGAATGGTATATGGATCTGCAGAACAACTTCGGATTATCACTTGTTTGTACTCTTAAAACCTTTCAGTAAAGTATTGAATTAGTGACCTAGTGAAATTAAAACGCGATATATGAAGAAGACAATCTCTATACTATTTTTAAGGTTTTACGGTTCAATGATAGTTTCAGAGTACTTATAAAGCTGATAAAATTCTAAAAATGGATTTTAATTTTAAATTTTCATTAATAATTGCGCATAAATATCTGAAAAAGCTATACAAACTAACTGAAAAAGCATACATAAAAAACCTAAAAGTGTAAAAAGTAAAAGAAGTTACATATTTCGGAATATAATTTCTGCTATATTAATCTATTCGAAGAGAAAATAGATTGACCGTGAATTTTTCTCTTGCTTCTATAATGATAATAGTAATTTCCCCCACAGACATGATTAAAGATTTGTTGGAAGAAACTGAGGGACAGAGAGAATGTGAGATGGTGAATCAAAATATACGACGTATTCCCATAGTAATATAATAGAAATATTATGTAAATGTTATTTATAGTATAAATTACATATATTTCTGGAATGCACACACGGTGTTTGTATATTATTAACTCCTCTTTTATTGAGAGTAATTGTTAAAATAACACATCGTTGTAATACGTTAATTATTACCATAATTTGATTTGGTCTTTATACATAAAGTGTGCATATCTACAGAACCAATTAGGTGATCCAGAAACCATATTATCTCGGAAAATAAACAACAGGTTACACACCAATAATGAGGTAAACTAATCAACAATAATCTGGCAAAATACCTTGTTGCATTTTGCTTTTTGCACACTGTGTACAGGAGTATTTAATGTTTTTGCACACGAGGTAATGCATAACACACAAACAATTTTAGTATGTATAATTCCCTCTATTGTTTGTGAAAGCTATGGTTTTTATTTTATTTCCTGAGCACTACGTCATGGAGCAGATGAATCCGCAATATCGATACACAAAGCCAAAATCAGGGATAGAACCTTCCCACTCGAAGTTGGAAACTGACTAAATATTCGTGTAAAGGCAGGAAGCAGTGTTGCCAAACCAAAAATGAGGAGTAAAGCTTTGAAAGTTTTGAAATTCCACTTTGCTCCGCCATAGCAAAACAAAGGAAAAACAACAAAGCAATAAACCAAGGCAAAACAGCATAAAGTAAAACACATCAGGCATAATTATTGGACCCACATGAGGTAGAATTTGTTTGTGGCTGTCGATGCTTGTGTCTATCTTATGGCTTTATTGCTGATTTAATTACTATTCACTTCAGTAGACTGCTCCAGATTTCACCATTTTACATACATACTAGCCTTGAATATAACTTACTTAATTACTTTGTATTTGTAAGTAGATTCAGTTATGCCTGTGATTAGCGGATTTATCCTCCTTTCCTTTTGATTGAATAGATATTGAACTTACCGTAAAACACTGGTAAACAAAATCTTCAGCCTTCAAGCCTTTTGGAATGACCCGACTAATAATTATGCATATCTATTATATAAAATTAGTTTTAAATCTCTTAGCCATATTTGGTTTCAAAATATATCTACCCACATCGTAACTTTTTAATGTTTCAAGAATAGCAATAAATAGTCCATGGAAGCACTGTCCAGTCAGACCTTGTTTGCAGAATGTTGTTTCCCGGATTCCTTTCATAAAGATGCTACTATGCTGGACAAGAGAACATGTGTAATTTGTATGTTAGGATAGTGAGTTTCCATCAATTTAGTTGTAAGTTTAGATCTAAACTGCTAATTTTGATCAATGTTAGCCAAAATACTTCAAACTGGGCTATGGGTTGGAGGAATTCTAATGCAGGTATGACTGCCTGTAATTTTAAGGGTATATTTTATGAATAGATAATTCTCAGGGCGTCAAGCTGCTAATGCTTTCTTACAAAGGAGCGTATTCTTTCTCCCAGCTGCGTTATTACTTTGACCCTTGAAGTTTCTGTCAATTCTTGGATTGATTTTCCTGCTTTCAAATAATTTATAAGTCGTCACTTTTTTGTTATATTATATGTAGGCCACACGAATTCCTATTGTGCTTGTAGAAGCCTCCAGGAGGAGGGTGGAATAAAAGATACAGAGAACGACGAGGGCCGAGGTCGCCGGCTTAGACACAGATGGGGTCCCTCATGTCTACACACAGGGTGGGAGGTGTGTGTGTGTGTGTGTGCAAATAACTTTATATTTATTAGAGAACAGCACTATAACACATAATGTGTCTCATGTGTGTGCTTTAGTATCATCATACAGGACACGATGTCAATGTTGACAAGTTGATTGGTACAAGCAAACTTACGCGTATTTGTAAGATGCAATGCCAAACTTGAGCTGTGTTATTTCAGTTTGATACTGCTTTTCGTTCTGCCAATATAAACAGATTTGTATGAACATAATATTTTATATACTTCTGAGACACTCAAGCTTTCTATTATTTTTAGGAGTTCATCATCATCATCATCATCATCATCATCATCATCAACTCTTCATGGATTAGGAGAGTTCTCCTGTTCCGGCCTCATATTTCTTCCCATCTTTTAACTGGTCTTCCTATTGTTCTGCAGCCTAAAGGTTTATATTTGTATGACTGAAATGGAAGGCGAGAGTTATCCATTCTTTGTAAATTACTTTTCCATTTTCTGTATTTTTTTGTGAGGGGTTCCGTGCCAGTTTCCTATCGGGCGTCTCCCCAGGTGGCGGATCAGGGAATGCCTGCTATATATAGGTGGTACCGAGGAAATAAAATACTCGGGGTGGACCAAAACTGGCACAGTGGGTAGATATGACTCGAAAGTCGAAGTGAAGACAACACATCTAGGGTAAATGCCCGAAAAGCATCTGCGAGTTCAGGAGCAGAGAGGTGAACTAGCTCTGCGCAGCGCTCGTACTGCGGCCATGGTGAACTTCTTACATATTGAAAAGCCTCAAAATAATAGCCAGATTGATAATATCGGGCATGATTTGGAAAAAATAAAGACATAAATAATAAAGTGAGTAAGTTTCAATATGTTTGTGGAGAAATAGCTCGTACCTTGAAAAAAAAAAAAAAAAAAAATCGAAAAGTTACCAACCTAAAATTCTATAAGACAACGGATGTTACAGTTTCACTATATATTTAAAATATTTTGAAGTTTATTAAATGTTCGATCTTTTATAAATATATTTTGTTAATTCTGTATTTTTAATATATTCATATACGATCTGGAACATTTATGAGAGAGCATAAAATTTTGTCGCTTTTTACGCAGTCATTAAGTTGCCAGAGTTTAGCCTTTAAAGATGGCAACCAAGTTTTCACCGAACGATGTGACCACGTTTACCACGGCTTTCCAGCTGCGAAACTTTTACTTCTTAACAGATGTAAATTCCCTAAAGTTTGATTTAGTGATTATGTTCTAAAATATAATCATGAAGCTATAAGACATAAACTCCATGTGAAATATTGCATCTCACATCTTGATGTATTCATAAACTCATTTATAGATATTTATTTACTTATTCTTATTTTAAACCCTTCAGCCTTTAGATTTAATCCAATCACTAAACAGTTTCTTATCGATGTTTTAAAGTAACATTTAAGTTAAGAATGCATAAAATTAAATACCTATATATCCTTATGTTTTAAAAGGAAATTGCTACTAAACATTGTATTCTCTTATCTGGAGGAATATTCTCTGTATTTTTCTGAATTATTTGTCAAACTTATCTCGTTTGATATCAGAAATTCTTTCTTATTCTGATGTAGTAATTTCACATAAAGGGTAACGAATGATAACTCTACATTGCTTTTTAATATTTCCCCTTACTGTATGAATATAGTTATAAAAATGGCAGCCACAAATAACTTATTACACAAGTTTCAGGTAATATACTATTTTTCAATGTCGTGTATTTTATGAAATATCCAGGCAGGATGTTTCTTTGCCACATATTGTGATAACTGTGTTAAACTTTATTTCGACACTACTCGTTTAAAGAACGAGGTACGTCCAGAAAATAAGTTTCGTTTCACTTTATCTCCGCTGCAGCGCTGCGATCGCAGTTCCGCACATGCGCGGTAGACGCTCCGTATCAAGGAGAAGAAACGTGCGCCATTTTGAGATCGCTGTCAGCCACATACGCTTTGTTGTGATTGTTTACAATGTCGGTGTTTATTGAAAATCCCGCCGCTTGTGAAATCAGATCTGTGATTCGTTTTCTGAATGCTAGGAAAGTAAAACCAACTGAAATGTATCGGCAAATTTGTGAAGTTTACGGACAAAATGCGATGAGTGATTCAATGGTGAGAAGATGGGTCCGACAGTTCAATGAAGGACGTAGTGAAGTGCACGATGAAGAACGAAGTGGGTGTCCATCTTTGGTTACAGAAGAACTGGTTCACGCGATTGATGACAAGATCCAGGAAAACCGCAATTTTACAATTAGTGCTCTCGCTTTGGAATTTCCCCAAAGCTCACGATCACTAATTCATTAAATTGTTACCGAAAAACTGAAATTTCGTAAACTTAGCTCACGTTGGGTACCAAAGATTCTTACTGAGCAACTGGCGGCAAACTTCTATGAAGAAGGTATACAAAAACTTGTGCCATGCTATGACAAATGCCTGGAAAATTTCGGCAGTTATGTGGAAAAGTAGTTTAGGAGTTGTAGAATTTTGTGCAGTAAATAATTATTCTGCATCTGTACACAATTTAATTTTATTACCAAACGGAACTTACTTTCTGGACGTACCTCATATTAACTAGGCTTTTCAACAAATATCTGTCAATTAAAATGAATTGACATTTTTAATTCCTAGCTTGACAGTATTGGTTACATTATTTCATCAAACAATTTTTATTTTTTATGTTTTCACTCCATGTGCAGATTAAATATCGATTCACCGGAAGTACATTAAAAATTATTGTTGCTAACATTTTTAAACCTAAATTACATTTAAAACTGCAAATGATAATAACACATTAATACCAAACCTAATTAATTTACCACATTTATATTAATTTATTGTAGAAAATTATTACCTGACTTTTCCACACACTCAAATATGTTTTAAATACTTCAACTATGGTTTCTTCATTTTTTATTTGCTCAAAGCTGTTTCTACTCAGTTTTATTTAAATTCCATATGCATAAGATACATTCATGACAACATGTAGGGGGAAGTTGCCAAGTGGTACCACTTTATAGGTATATCTTGATTATTATTTTCCAAATAAGTTTTTATCCTATTTGTTATTGTCAGTATTGTCATTATTCTTTGCTTTCCATTTTAAGTATAGTTTAGTTACTTAGCCAAAGACAATTCTGTACAAACAGGAATGTATAAAATTGTTTTCAAACTGTATAGTAAAAATAAATGTTTGCAGTGCACATTGTTTTGCAGAAATCAACACTACATATTACACATTTTATTTTTATTGTTTATTTTATTTGTGTTTTAAAATTGAGAGAAATTTTAGCAATTTTATAATGCAACAGCTGTTCTCATTATACATAATTTCCAACTTGACTCACTGTTTTCATTACGAAAGTCATTTCTTGTAAGAAGTGCGTTACGTACTATTTAGATCCAATGTTACTTTGAATTCTTAATAATTATCTTTATTATATCGTTCTTTGTAATTCACGACTGTTACGATTATGAGGTTTAATAAGCATTAGCAGAATATCCGAGTTAAAAAGACAAAAACTCAACAGCACATCTTCCTGGTATTCATTAGTAGTGCTCATTATATTAACAAAGGATGCTGCTCGATCATTAGCAAATGGCCACCATAAAGTAGAGTGCACAGACTTAAGCTGGCATTACTGCTAATATGTTTCTAACTAAACTCTCAAAAGGTATGCTGCTTCATATTAAAATATGAACATTTACGTAAAAATTCAACGGAAATCAATTTATTAAATATCAAGAATAAAAGGACTTTGCAATTTTAGATTGACTTACATCAAATATTGGATTAGTTGGGTTTTCACACAAACCATGTGTAGGATAGGAATTGGATAGGTAGAATCAGATGTAAAACGTCTATGCCATAGCAGGGATTTGAACCACGGATCTCCAGGAAACAGGCGAGTCGGTTGAGAAATTCAGTGCTATGTCGGCAGGTTGCCATTGTAGCTAAGTGCAGAGCAACCGCCTAGAGACCGGGAGATCCGTGTCCAATCCCGGCTATGGCATTGAATGTTTTAGTCTGGCTCTGCCTATCCTACATTTAATATGTTTTCTGTATATTGTGTGCATAAAGTCAGTAATTTTAAAGAACGTAGAACTGTCAACTTAGCTTTGCTATTTTATAATTTCCGAGGCAACATAAGTAACCAAATTTCAAAAGATATGCCCTAAATCAAATTGTTTCAACTCAAATCGTCTGAGTTGGAGTACTCGTGAGTGCTCAAACACAAACTTCGGAGCCCATCTAGCTGAAGCTGAGAGCCAATAATGGGCGAATGTTTTCGCTTGCATTCCAACACCTGACGATGTTTGCCGTCATGCATGCAGGCATGCCGTGTGAGTAACTCGCTAGTTCATGGCGCGCAATCAAGCTGAAAAAGCCGGCTCTAAGATATTAGAGCTTATTGACCCAGAAGGCCGGGAGGGACTCAAAGCGCTGATGAGGTCTCACCCTCCAGCGCTGCACACCATTCATGACGCCTTCAGGCCGGTATGGGGAATGCTGTAGCCGGGCAATAAACCGAGGTCACTTGTGGACTGTCATGCCATGGAGTTATGTTATATTAATATCTAAATGTTGGATATCAGCAGTAGAGGGCTTAAACTTGGAGCCAAATGTCGAAATATTAAAATATATAGTCTTGGTAGACAATTTCAGAAATATACCTATGCACTAGAAGCCCGAAAATATTTTAATCTTACCCTAAATTTGCTTGCAGCTTTCTCATAGTCTATTTATCCAGAAGTATTTCAACAATATTTAATGTATGACGAACGAGACTTTACTATAAATTCAGACTCATACGGTCCGTGATAGAATATACTGAAATAGCTCTCTAAACCTTTATCTCCTGGAAAAATCTACACTTTTAGATATCCGAAAATGGACATTTTGAAAACGTAATTTGTCAACTAAAACAATAAGGTATATAAATAGGAGCAGATATATTGCAACTGCAACTCAGTGTGCAATTTTTCTTGGACATCCCTTCTTAAGTTAAGCACAGCGAGCTATTTTCACACTATTTACTCGCTTATTTTAATTAATACCAATTCACTCTTCAGTAGGAAAAAATGTAGGTCTATTCCAGCAATTCTATAACTTAACTCATAGCTATTACGTTGCGCGTGGGCTTTCTATGGAACAATACTTCTAAATTCTTAAACATTCAGTGAAACTGTTAATATAAATGATTTATACTACCTCTGTTAGTACTTCATAAGAAATGATTTTAAGTAATGTATAAATTATATTGACACAGAATCTTAGCATATTCTAATCCTTTTACCTCTTAAATCACGAGTGTCTATACCTAAAAAGAACCTTTACTTCAAAGTAATATAGCAATAGTTCACTATCGTTTTAATAAAGTCTTTAGGAATATAAATATAGGTACGTATTTGTAATTACAAACAGAGTAATGAACATCACTTTAATTTTGTGGTTCATTTTGTGGACTTATGATTTTACTTAATAAGTGTAGTATGCATCCATTTTGGTTAGTTCTTCCAAGTAGGCGTGGCACACATTAGATATGTGTGTTTATTTTCCCTGCCCGCGGGTCGGAAGCCGTAATCTTGAGTGGGCTGTCCTCGAATTCAGTTTGAATGTTTTATACAAGGCCAATAACCTTATACTACCTACACCAGCATTGAGGCGTGAAAACATGGAAGCAAAACGGATAGTTTATGCTAAATTTTTTGAATGAATGAATAAGTGTATTTATTTACATAACAATATCATACATAGAATTTCAACAATTGCTCGAGTCCACAGACCGTACGTGCTTTAGTAATACACACTGAACAATGTTAAAACTACAACAAAATTGTAAGAGAAAACACGAAAATAAACAGACAAGGTAATACACAATCAAAAGCAACATTAAAACAACACTAAAGAATTAAGAGTAAACCCGAAAATACAAATACAAAGATATTCAAATATAGAAATTTAAATTTACAGCACAGAGTACACCTTCATAAATGCACCCTCTTATAATAAATAATTACACTTAAAAGAAATATATACACACAATATATACACAATATATAAAACCATAACACAACAGTGACCTAAGTATGACATAATATATATGTATGTAAAACATTGTAGCCGCTTTTGTTTTGTTGATCTTATTCCTCCTCCTCTATTAGCAATCTCCACAGATCTCAGCTGCCTTGCCTTAAGTATAAATTTACCTAGCCCGTCCATGTTTTCCGTGCCTGCCAGTAGCGTCCAACATGCTTCTAGCCCTACATTCGCGGTGGTAAAGAATCGCGGTAAATATTTTTCGCGCCATTCCTCCGTACCCCAACATCTTGCCAAAATGTGAGTCCACGACTCTTCCTCCTCGCAAATGGGACAGATTATCGTACCATTCTTGTCAGAAATTCGTGCTCCTCCATGCTCCTAGTTTATTTTATTAGTTTTTTGGTAAATTGCTAAACGAAGAGAAAAAAACTTCTAACACACTAAAGAGAATACTCTAAGATATTATTTATCAAAATATTGGGATCTATAATCCTTCTAATTCTTATAGCCAATCGTGTCTATCATCTTATTGCATACACAGCTTCTTACAATTTTCATTTTTGATTAATTGGCGTCAGGTCTTCAACATATACTTCAGCGAAACTTTTCGGGGTATTTTACTAATAAATATAATCCTAATCAACCTTTGGAAGCTAGCAATGTCTCAAAAATAGGTTACAATTCCTAGAGGACAAATTGAATCAAATTACTTTCTTTCACTTAAAATGCTTTTCACTGAGTGGAGCCTTCTTGATTTCTCTAGTACACTCTAATAGTAAGCAGAAGAGGTATTGCAACCCACCAAAATTCATTATCAACGAGGTCCTGAGCCCCCCATAAAGATTTTAATAAAAAGGTCGGTGTGTTGAGGTATGTTTGTTATTCTCACTGATGTGTGCATGTGAGTGTGTCTGTGAACACCATAAATAAAAAACAAAAATTCCGTTAAATGCAGAACTTGGTATTTAAACTCAAGATATTCAAAAATGCGACAGAAAGATTTACAAGAATATCGTAGCAAACTACGATTGAAAAGGCCAATTTTTGGTTATTTATTTATAAAGGTATTTCTAACAAGTTTTATTAAATACCCTATGTTTAATCTGTCTTTAGGAAAAACAAAATGTTTTTATTGAATTTTTTGCGAATGAATTTGAAATATTCTCTATCCCGATTCATTTTGATACAACTAGAAAAACATAAAAAAATAAACAGAATCTTACTAATAAAAATAGTAAAAAAGAGTTTACCTACACATTCTACAGCAAAATATTATTAAAAACATAACTTATCTTCTATATACCATGCATTAATGGATATTAGCATATGAAGTAACACTTTTATTATATATTACCTTCTAGACACAACGGGACTGGAGGTATACCATTGGCTTAAGCAATAGCTAAGTCTTTAATGAGCTGATTTTTAAGTGAAGGCTTTGAATTTTGTGCTCTTTTCTTAATTAATAGAAGTAAAATAGAATAAAATCTTTCCTTGTGAAAAATATAATATGTAAAATTTTAAATCCATATCACAGAATAAATCGGAAATCGTTAGTTCCATAAAACTGTATTTTACATGGATTTTGTGATTTGACGAGATCCAAGGTTTTATACTTTAGGGTTTACCAAGTGTGCAGAAGTTATCCAAAATAAAGAGGGCTACAGAAAATTCAAGATATACATTTCATTTGTTATAGACATATATTAAACATATGGTTATTTAATCAAATCGTTATGGCCAGTTTTGAGGAAAAAACATGTTTAAGAGAATTTTTCATGTAGTGATAGCTAGTGGTAGGGTCTTTTCTTTAAAATCTTCGTGTCATATCCTTGGAAGGTGCAGAACTTAAATTTCAAGTTTTTATTTAACAGACTTTTCGTTTTTAGTTCTGTTGTTCACAGCCATTGACGCACAATCATACGCACAAAGAAACCTTTTTCGGAAAACGATTTTTATACATTCCGGAGAAATCTCAGCATCCCATTTTGTGTGCAGTACACTATTACCTTTGCAGAGAAAGTGCAAGTGTATATCTCATCGAAACATGCAATTTATGTCAGTGATTTTATGGGTTTAATCATTTCCGAGATTTTTTTCTTCATTTTAATTTTAAAATACTACTTTTCTCAACTTCAAACTGCTCTTCGTTGTGGCTTTCTCTTCCCCTGTTTCATGTTCGCGTTGATGAAAAGAGATCATAATTTCATAGTCATCATGACTGCCGCTGTGATGTGTTTATTAGCATAATAGTTTCCACATCCAGAATTCTCGATTTTGGAAGAATGGGAATTTTCTTTATTCCCCATCGTCTTTAGAATCTGGAAGTATGAGCGGAGAGTAAAGGACCATTCACATCGAAGATCAACCGTAGACGTAACGTGGACACAGAAGCTTGCAGCCAATGTATGTATAGGCTCATTCACAATGGTTATATGGACATTGACGTAGTACTTTAACATAGAAGCTTGCAAACGTCAAGCTTTTGCGTCAAAGTTAACATGCAACATAGGAATCAACCAATGAGAACGCTGCACGATGTGTCATTTAAATAACTTCGCTTGATGATTCTGTCCCATTTTTCCTCCGTTAATCCGTCTTTTATTAAAAGAATGAATCTACCATCGTCTACTATTTCTTTAAAATATACAACACCAAGCAAATTGTCTACTAGTTTTATGGACACGAATGCTGCCTCACTCTCGTCTCTGCCAGCCATTTTAGTTTGCTTTCCACTCGCAAGACGCAGTTCCCTTGTTTTAATTTTTGATTCGTTATTGTCTACGTTTACGTTTGTCATTCAGAATGCTCAAGGTGCATTTAATTCTGTGTCTATATTTTAAGGCAGTGCGTCTATAGTTAATTTTCACTGTGAATAGCTTTTAAGTGTGGGTGAACTTCATATAAAATATGATTTGTTCCATTCACTTGACTTTCTCTGCATCTCTGCAACAAATCATTGTTTAAAATGCTAATCGAGAAATAGTCTTATTATTTGCTTCCTTGTAAGTGGAAGTAAAATAATGGAGTACCATAGGTTAAAGTGATAGTCAAAAGCTGGTTGTCATGTGACTGAAGCTCCTTTGTTTGTATGGACACGAGTTGACAAATTTCTGTATGAGAAAAATAAGGTTTTTAAACCTGAAACCAAAAATAAGATATATCTAACAACGATCAACTCCACGAAAAAAAAAATTATATAACATAAATTGTGTGTTTTAATGTCCTCTGAATTTTGTGTGTGCTAATTTTTGTGTATCTCATACGGTTTAGCAGTGGTGCAAAATTCCGTAAAATTCATCCAGAATAAATTAGTCTTCACAGATTATTCCTAGAGAATTGAAGAAATATCAGGTCAATATTTTTAATGATATATGATATTTTAATCAAAATCGTTACAGCTATTTTTGAGAAAATCAAAATTTTCAAAAAAAAGTTCCATTTAAAGGGTAGTTAGAGGTGCGGGAATTTTCTTGAAAGTATTCTTTTGGAAGAAACCAAACTTAAATACCAAGTTTGGTATTCAACGGTCTTTTCGTTTTGAACTATGCTACCCAAAGACACACACACACATGGACATTTTTGTAAAAATGTTTTTTTTCGGATTAAGTGGGACCCAGAATATGTATTTTTAGTTAAATCTCAGTATCGAATTTTTGGGTGGAATGCAATACCTTCTCTATACACTATGTACATACTAAGTCTAGAGATAGTAAAAATATGTCTTCGTAATGGCTAATTCATTCTTGATTTCAAAGGCCAAAAATAAGATATCAAATAGCGACTGGATTTTAAATCATCTGATTATAGTTTCAGCTTGTGGTATTATTCTTATTCCTATAATGAAATGATTAATACAGTTTATGTGTATTAATATAAGTAGACAGAAGTAAGCACTTTTCTAAGAACAGTTTGTAGAAAAATGAGGGGAGAAGATTATTTAATGTAACACATACGATTTGTTCTACACGAATTATATGTGTAAGTGATCAATAAACAAAGACTTAAACAAAATATCCATTTTAGGTTATATAACTGACGCCCTATTCTTCAACAACCTATTGTTATAAAAACTCGTTCTTTTATCTACTTCACGTTAATGGAGATATAGTTCCTTATAAGTAAAAGGAAAATAATGGAATATACCAGGCTAAAGCGATATTCAAATATTTTAAAAGCCGGTCAATGTATATGTAATTAAATTTCTTTCTCTTTGCACGACCAGGAAAAAGCGAATAATAACTTCCGATTTGAGAAAAGTTGAAGTATGTATTCGATATTTTAAAAACAATTCAAGGTGTATCTCTGAAATGGTTAGTACTACAAAAACAGTATTTGGCCATAAATTGTGTATTTTAACTAGATCTAAATTTTTGTGTAGTAAGTTTGTCTATCTTTTATGGTTTACCGGATATTCAAAAGTCATTCAGAATTAATGCCAATGCTAAAAAATCAGGAAATGCATTTTACTTTTCAGGCAAATATCTTTAATATAAGGTATTTTAACCCAAAATCATTAAAGCTAATTTTGAGAAAATCTAATTTTAAAATTTTGCCAGTAGGGAAAAATTTGGGTTGCATATATACAAGATATTAAATCAAGTTTGGTATGTTTAACCAAAACTTTTTCATTTTCTAGCTGTTCACAGAAACAGCATAAAAACAGAAACGCGCGCTCGCACACATACGCGCGGGCCTTTTTCTGAAATGTTTTTGGATTCAGGAGACCTTAAACATACATTTCCGTTGATATTTCGTTATTGAGATTTTGCGTGGAATACAAAACCTTCTCTGCCTTCTATGTATGTACATAATAATTGACAGGGAAGATAAAAAGGCCACTAATTGTAACTGCATAGCGTGAAAAAAGACATTCTGAAATCTTCTTTATCTCATTTTCTGGTCTTAGACATATGTATGTTATATTCACAGAATTTAAGTTAAAACATTAACAGAAAACGAGATAAGTAAGCAGAACGTAATGTAATCAGAGGGCCAGAAAGGATCAGCAAATTTTATACTTTTTATATACGGATAACACCATTCGTTAATGGAGTTAGTATCTATTGAATATTTTATTTCATTGTAATAGATACCGCGCGTCTAATTTTATTACTACTGACATGCACGGCCATCACATCAGATAAGTAAAATACTCTATCGGGACCGTTACATACTGTTCCGAATATGATTAGCCCAAAACAATTTGGTAATTAAACTACAAGCTTGCTTATCTTGCATATTATTTAATTTTAGCCGTTTGGTTGAAATAAATCTATGATGTAGTAAAAATTACCCATTTTGCGTTATCAGAAGGCAATTACAGTTAATATTATTGACCACATTGTAAATTCGAGATAACATAAATAAAATATTCAGCATAGATATGTAAATTCAAAACGATGAGGCATAGTGTTTCTCTTCTATAGAATTTAATGAGAAAGACAGAGAGAGAGAGTAATGCCAATTTTATAAGCAGTTGAGTAAGTGGTAATGGATATCTTATCGTTGATTGCTGTTCAAAATTCATCACGCCGTAGTTCGGATGGTGGAGCACCTGTCGTTCCGAGGTTCGATTACCAAGATTATTCTCCATTCTCCACAGGGTCTGAAGTATGAATGAGAGTGCAAATAAATTGTTTGTGTGTGTGTAAAGTTAGGGATTTTTCACTAAAATTAAACATCTAGAAAACGAGTGAACACTATTGTTATGAGCAATTGCTCCAAAGGAGAAACCATCGATATCACCTGGGTATTAAAGACGATTATAAATGGATACAAAAAATAAATATATCATACATCTGCGGTTTGGTTGTCATCAAAGGTCAGGGATTCAATTCTCTGCTGAAGGGTGGCCAGGATTATTTCCTTTTCACCTTAAAGTTCAGAAGTATGAAAGAATCTGAGTATGTGTGTCTGAGTTTGTACTGTGCAAATTTAAAGTAAGCCCAAATGTTAATCTAAACAATAAAGGAGTGAACACATTGTCATGATCATGTTTTCCAACTGCCGTTAGCTGTTAAAGGAAGCATATAAATTGAATAAGAAGAATGCATCACAGTTTTACATATATTTTGCCAATTTAATTACTTTATATCACTTTGATTTTGTCTAACTTTTGCATTTTCTATTCCTCCTACCTTTCTATATTCTTCTCGCAAGAACAGAGGAGGATTTAAGCATTGCGGCGAGAACCTATTTTGAGATATGCAGAGATCTGAGAAGGGATCAGATTAAGGATCCAAAGGGATGTTCTTCGGAGCAAGTAGTTACAGATACGGGTATTGTAGAAGCTCTAAAATTCCCCGATGGGGGACATTCTTGCTGGCTAGCACCCCCCCCCCTTCCCCGAGAATTCTCCTTGTGAACAGATCTGTCCTGGTTCCACACCAAGGAGGAAACCGCTCTATAGCGTATATTCTTCCACACACCACTAATCAAAACATCCTTATGTCTGCCGATATGATACTTTCTATAGCCTGCGTGTAAATCAACCACATAGCTTCGTTTCGTAATCGACTCGTATTTTTAGGACTGACACCCCCAAGGACTTACAAGGAGTCAGAAGCCTATCGGGGGGCCAGCGGCACAGAATGGAGGACCTACGGGGTCGGCCCGTGGCCGAACATGAACATGAGGAAGTGGATAATATGAAATGTGGGCGAAATTGATGATTGGAATGGTGTAGATGGAGCAAATCCCGGAAAAAATGCGCCCGGACACCGCTTTGTCCACCACGAATCCCATATGCGGACGCTCGGGATAGGAGGCGAGTGATCTAACCACTCAACCACGGCGCCGCTGCGTCTAACTACTCAAATAGCAGTTCACACTATGAAAAATATTTAGTTTCCTCAATATTTTCTTAAGTGTTCTCCTGCATTTTCCTATACTTGTGGCCGCGCCGTGGCCGAGTGGTTAGATCACTCGCCTCTCACCTAGACGATCTGGGTTCGATCCCAAGCGACCGCATGTGAGATTTCTGGTGGACAAAGCGGCGCTGAGGTGGGTTTTTTCCGGGTACTCCGGTTTCCCCCGCCATCTCATTCCACCGGTGCTCCATCATCTTTCATGTACCATCAGTGTCACCGCCTGCGGTGCCATAAGTAGTTAAAGCGGGCGTTAAACACTATCAAAAAAAATCCTATACTTGTCCTAAATATTTTTTACATTATTTTAGCAAAATGTTCTGTTATTTCTTAACATTATTTTCATTAATTCTGATTATTTAAATATCAAAAACTGTCTTTTCCGTACATAATTCTGTTTTCTTAACTCGATCACGCCACATATTTCTGTCCTGTTTCACATATAGGCCTAATATAAGCTTTCTTAAATTACTCCATTCTTACCCTCTAAATCCTTCTCTCTCTCTCTCTCTCTCTCTCTCTCTCTCTCTCTCTCTCTCTCTCTCTCTTTCTCTCTCTCTCTGGCTTATATACTTTCTCACATCTATCTAATGCACTGTCCTTAAAAACCTAGTGTATTTCAAGGGTAGTAATTGGTACACCTGGTATAAAAGTGAAATGTATGTACATAATTTCAGAATGAGGAGTAAGTTTAAAAATACGATATACGATACTTATCTTCACTTCCATGCAAGGGGCCTATCGTATGTATATCCCACACCATTCTTTAGATGATGGCAAATAATAGATAAAAATCCTTACGGAAATATAACATTAAAATTAATCACTGAAAGATATCAAGATTGAGCACACTAACATTTCCGAACAGCAGCCCAGACAATGAATGTCAAAAACGGGGCAATGTGTAAAGTAATTAATTACAAGCTGGATTATATATCAATAGTTGGCGGCCATTTAGAAATACACTTTCTCAAAATTCTCCTGCAGAGCCTCCTTAAGCACCCCCCATGCGAGCCTTTATATCACCCATATCTCTTCCATCATGGGTGTTCAAACTGTTTAATTTATTCTGTTTAAAGTAGACCGAGTTTAAAGTTTAGCTAGCAATACCATTATTTAGATAAGTGCAAAAGGTTGTGATACCGTAACTTTGTATTTAACGTTTTCCTTAATAATTTTTTCTAGAATTTTCCAAAATTTCAAATAAAAGTCATAGAAGAAAATATCTCAGATTTGTTTTTGTGTATGTATCTCCATAAGTCATGATAAGCAAGGCTATAATGGTAGATACACTCACGGTTTTGCACTGGGCGGTATAGATGCAGCTCCGTTTCTTCTCTATTGTCTATGTCTCTCGCAAAAACTAGCCATGTTAGTGATATGATTATTGATGTATATCATTTAAGTATATTAAAATAATATTTTAATGTATACTATAATCCATCTTGATTTGTCGTGAATCAACTGACTGTAGCATATGGTGGAATAACATAGGGACGTAGGTGTATTTATGCTATATTTATTTTATTACTAGATGTTCAGTACTTATTTATATTATTATTATTTTATTTTTATTTTCTCTATAGGCACTATGTACATAGTGTATAGAGAATGTATTGCACTCCACCAAAAAATTCGATACCGAGATTTTACCGGAAATATATGTTTTAGGGTGCCCTTTATCTAAAAAACAGCATTTTCGGAAAAAGGTCCCTGTGTGTGTGTGTGTGTGTGTGTGTGTGTGTGTGTGTGTGTGTGTGTGTGTGTGTGTCCGTGAACACGATAACTCAAAAACGAAAAGTAGGTAAAATACCAAACTTGATATTTAAGTTTAGTATCTTCCAGGGATGCGACACGAAGATTTTGAGAAAAATCCCCTCACCCCTAACTACCCTTTACATGGAACTTTTTTCGAAAATTTTGATTTTCTCAAAAATGGCTCTAACGATTTTGATTAAATGTTCGTATATTAAAGATATTTACCTGACAAATAAAATGTATATCTTGAATTTTCTGGGAACAGGCTCTGAAGAGTAGTTTATTCTGGATGCATTTTACTAAATTTTGAATAACTGCTAAACCGTAAGAGATGAACAAAAACTTACAAAACAAAAAATGTAGAGCACGTTAAAACACGCAATTTATGTATATACATTTTTTTCGTGGAGTTCGTCAATTTTGTGACATTCCTTATTTTTGGTTTCTGCTATGAAAAAGTTATACATTTCTCATACAGGAATTTGTCAACTGCTGCCTATACAAACAAAGGAACTTCAGTGACATAGCAACCAACTTTTATTATCAACTTAACTTATGGTACTCCCTTATTTCACCTCTACTTACAAGGAAGCAGGTAATATGGCTATTTCTGCTAAAGTTTTACTGATTAGCATGAAGTTAATAGAATTATAAGTTCTTTTAAGAATAATTTGTTGCAGGGATATAGAGAAAGTCATGTGAATAGTACATATACGATTTTTCGTTAATATTACAGATATTATTTGCATATACGAGGTAAGGTTTTAATACTGCCATGTATTATATAATATAATTAGAAGTTAATACATAAATTATGTTCGTGCATGTAAAACATTATGAGGCAATGTGAACGAGTTGTTTGCGTTGACTGGTAACTGAAATTAGCTTACAACTCAAATAAGGCAGCGTATACGAGGTTAATTCTCAGCGAAGAGGAGTGGGTAGTGTTTATTCTCAGAATTTACTCCAGAGGCCGCGTCAAGTATTTGTCCAAGACACTAGCGATTGGAAACACGTAGATACACTTATGTTTTTTATGACCCTGTTGACATTTACGATGATTGACTTCAATTTGACAGAAATATAACTAGACCAGTCTACCAAAGCAGAGTTTGCATTAAGGAAGACAGGTACGAGCTTGTCTTATGTTCCACATAAAGTTTGTGTAATGTCTTAGGCCTATATTACAATCACATTTCTGTGTCACAAAATATGGTAAAACCTTTGACATTAACGCTTTCGAGTTTATTACACTACGTCAAAACTTTTCTTACAAATTCAAAAAACATAGCCAACCTTTAACACCATCAGCTGAAATAATGGATCTTTTCTTCTGTTTGGAATAATATTTGTGTAATTATATTCAATATTGGTAAATAAATTTACTTTAAGTTTCAATTATATTCATCTATAACAAATTCGTATAATCTAAGCTAAAACTTAACCACAATAAGTCCTATTCTTAAAGAACGTTAAATAATACTACATGTATGATTATGAATGAAAAAATCAGCAGCAAAAATAGTAATTAATAGCTGTCACAATAACTTTCAGTTTGTTCTTCTAATACATTCGCTTCCATAACCATGTTTTGAATTCTGAAGAATTTCATGTGATCTATAATAGGAAATGTACGGTTTAGCTGTAGCCACTGATCATGTGTAATGTCCGATATTTTAGTTTTTAATCACAGATGTGAACAAAGGTGTAATAGTGGGTATAACTTTTAACACAGAAGTATTTGACAGCTAGATGTGGTCAACGATGTTACAGTACACTATAAAATAATTTATCATATCTATTTAATCACATTTCTGGAACACAGACATGTTATAGTGTAATACAGGTCTTACTATAATAGAAGTGCAATTCAAATTGCTGCCTAAAAAGGTTAGATGTGGGTCATTTTATTTTGAAAGTGAACAAGCGCTGAAAAATAGAATCCATAAAATAAGATAGGTCTTGTTCATTGGGGCTCTGTTAACAAAATCTCTTTCATTTGTTTATCATCTGGTTATATTTCTGATAAACAAGTTAATGGATTAAACCGCTTATAACATTGGGATCAAACTGTCAAAGGATATGAAGTCATAAGTCAAGACATCGGTAAGACTCAAGGAGAATTCAGATTCTACCAGGGAGAATTCTGGGGACCTTCAACAAATCATAGTTATTAATGTGTACAAACTGCAGCTAAAGAATTCGGCTTATTAATACTTTCCTTAAACATTTTCTCTTCCTTGAATGGACTATAGCTGAGAGCTTGTCAAGCCTAGTAGATTTGACAAGGCTAGTCAACAACTGGAGATAAGACAGATACCTGAGTCAAAAAACAGTGTGTTTAAATAGCGCATGAATTCTGTTTTCTCTTGCTTTCTTTTTTCTTTTTTGAAAATGTATAACACTTTTAGATTCCTTAGAGAAATTAACATTTTAATTAAAATAGTCCAAAAAAAGCCCTTACAAGAAAACGTCATTACCATCATTTAAAAGTAATGGATCAATAAATGCATGTGATATTATTTCTGCTATAGATAAGTCAAATATAGGGAGTAAAATTACTGCATTATAGGCTCTCTGTTTTTCAAGGCGACCTATTTCTCAACGCCCCTTATTAAGTTTGTACGGGTTTAGTGTGCAACGCTTTGGATCCATTTCCGATGTGGCAAGCACCCTCGAATTGGAGGAGGAGGAGGAGGGCACTGTAGGAAAATAATAATAAGAGGAAGAAAGTACGCTTGCAGACGAGGGAGAAATCGCGCAGTGATCGATAGTGTGGAATAACAGCCAATAGGTTCCTTTTCTCATGTCCTCGTCACCCGATTTTATTGCCGAACGTGACGTTCCTTCCAGATATGTCTAGAAGGGAAGGAAGGGGACGGACAATAACGAAAGGGAATCGATACTATTTGTGGGAGGAATGCTAAAACGCCAGATATCACGTACAACAATTCATTCCTTATCTAACCCTTGCTTTTCTTTTATTTTCTTTGTCCTTACACGTTATCTTTGCATTGGCTGTAGATATCACACTCATTAAAAATTTAGGTCAGACTCCACTGCTAAATTACGGAGCTAATTCAGAAAATCATTAAATAAGAAGAAGAAGAAACAAAAAAGAAATGGTAACGTATATTAATATATACCTTTTGTGTATAAACACAGGCTGTGTACACCGAAATAATTTGCGAGATTGTGCACGTGACTGATATAAGTAATTTGAGATCAGCAATCCATGGTCCCCGGATAAACATAACGCAACTACATAGCGTTAAACGTGTGGGTATCAGGTGCTGATAAGTCGGTGTTAAAGCAAAGCAGATTGGAAAAAATGGCTTAAAATGTCTTTACAAATGCTACTCGAGTATAGAAATATGGATTTTTAGCAGCTCGTTACTAGCGTTCTCAAGATTTAATGTCGCAAAAATCTGTAAAATCTCGAACAAATCACCGAGCATTCATTAACTACGTTTTTGAGTTATGTAGTCTACTCTGGAGGGTTTTTGCAACTGCTCTGGTGGCTTAATGCGTAACGCGGAAAGCTGCTATCCTAAAGATTGTTAGTTTGATTTTGGCCATAGAGTAAATGTTTTTTATTATTATTTTTTTCATTCCAGATGAAGTGCCGCTATACGTGGCGTAATGGCACTTCAGAAACTTATAGCCGTTACTTCGAAATTTCAATAAACACGCCATCAGTCTCCTTTTTCAAATTACTTATTTAAGTATTTAATCTGCATATTCTATGAAAATATTTCAGTATAGTTCAGATACACCCTGTGTGCACATTTCTGTACTAATTTCCTTTTACACTACACACTTGTTATACTTTTAAATTATGCTGTAATTAGGCACACGCCCAAACACACACACACGCACACACCACAAATACAGACCCATGTACCTTTATCTAATAGTGGTTTATTTGCAATATTGTTCATCTTACCCTCCATATATTTAGGACTGACACCCCCCTAGAACTTACAAGCGGATGCCAAGAGGTCACAAGTCTACTGGGGAGTCAACGACACGTACCCACAGAATGGAAAACCTGTAACGAGTGGTCGACCCGTGGTTAGACATGAGCTAAGAAAGTGAATGATAAGAAATGCAAGCGAAATGGATGCTGGAGAAATTGGTGGAATGAATAGCGTGGGGAATCGTAGACTCGGATAAAATCCGCCCAAGTGCCGTTTAGTTCACCATAAATGTCATATACGGGCGCTGGGACTCGAAACCTGGTCGCTAGGTAGGAGGTGATCAATATTTGTTATAGTATTTAACGCCCGCTTTTATTACTTTCGTGCCGCAGGCGATTACACATGGAATGAAGATGGAGCACCGGTGAAATATGATAGCAGGGATATCAGCAGAAACCGGAGAAAACCTGCGCCTGCGCCGCTTTGTCCACCAGAAATCTCACATGCGGCAGCACTCAGCCGCGGCGCTATTTTGCATTAGGAAGTCTTAAAACATATATTTCCGCATTAAATTTGTGCGTGAAATTCTTAGGTGGGACAAAATACTTCTCCTGTTTACTAGTAAAGAAGATAAACATTACGGAACATAAGTAATTCCCTAAGAAAGTCATCAATTCTGCCATTTAAATCCCAAGGTAACAAAATATGATTAGGATAGGAGGAATCAGACTGAAAAATGCAATGCCTTAGCCGGGATTAGAACCACGGGTCTAACGGTCTTTAACCGGTTCCTCTAGCCAAAGAACTACGATGGCAACATGCCGATGCGGCATTAAATTCCTCATCTGAATCACATGTTTCCCGGTAAACCACGATGACATCTCAAATTAATTGAGATGCTATACTCCAATGTGACAGAATGTCCCGGGCTTCATAGTTTAACGAACTTTTACAATAGGTATTAGTTTTCTTTTCACACAAGCCGTGTATAGGACAGCAGTTTAATAGATAGAGTTAACCTAACATATATACCACAGAATCAAATGTAGAGCCAGAAATATAAAGTACATAACGACATTCTAAGTCGCGATTTAGGAATGTCGTCTCAAATAATTTGAGATCTGCTTGTGGTTTACCCGGAAACATTCGAGTCAGTTGAGGGCATTAATGTCGTGTCAGTATGTTGCCATTGAAGCTCAGTGATTAAAGCGACTAGCTAGAGACCGGGAGATCCGCGTTTCAAATTCCGTCTGTGGCTTACCTATTTTATTCCTGCCCTGGACACGGCTTGTATTGAAAAAATATGATGTGTTCCATTCACATTACGTTCTCTAAATCGCCGCAACAAATTATTGTTAAAAAACTTATACTTCTATTTACTTCATGCTAATCAGAAAAACTTAGCAGAAATTGTCTTATTACTTACTCCTATGTTTGCATGGACAGGAGTTGACAAATTCCTGTATGGGAAAAGAAGTTTTTCAAAACTAAAGGGATATCTCAAAAACAATCAACTCCACTAAAAAAATATTACATAAATTGTGTGTTTTAATGTCCTCAACAATTTCTGTATAGTAAGATTTTGTCCATCTCTTATACGGTTCATGCAAAATTCCGTAAAATTCATCCAGAATGAAGTAGTCTTCAGGGGCTATTCCCAGAAAATTCAAGATATACATTTTATTTGTTTGGTAAATATCTTTAATATACGATATTGTAATCAAAATTGTAGGAGCCATTTCTGAGAAAATCAAACTTTTCGAAAAAAGTTCCATGTAAGAGGTAGTTGGGGGTAGGGAGATTTTCTTGAAAATCTTCATGTCGCATCCTTGGAAGATTCCGAACTTAAATACTAAGTTTGGTATCTAACGGTCTTTTCGTTTTTGTGCTGTGATGTCCATAGACACACACACACGCACACACGGACCTTTTTCCAAAAATGCTGATAGTACCATCGGTGGGCCATAATCTATGTTGTTGATTTGCTCTTTGTAGAACACTTTCGGCAAAACAGCCCGAAAATTTTAAATTTTAAAACCATGGACACCGGCCGTGAAAGCTTAGGCACATATGAATATGTTATTGTTCGAAATATGATTATTGATCTAAAGCATAAATTATTTACGTAATTTCTTTATCAATTTCAACAATATATAAATGATTAAGTATCATCGGTGTTATTGATATTATCTGTTGTATGTGGATGTGTTAATTTTTTTACTATTTTTCTCTACAACTTCATATTTTGATTTGAAACCCATTTTTTTTTCTTCCGGGTAGTTATTATTCTGTGTTTCTATGGATAATAGAAATTAAGTGAATGATCTTGCAGCAACTCACTTTTGTTTTATTTAATTATTAGTTATTTATCCTTTTAGAAATTCAGATCAGATATGATGAGTGAAATTGATGAAATAATGTTCAAATATACATTGGTTTACTATATTTCTCTCGTAATAATAACAAAAAGATTTGTATTGAACTTTAAGGTATCATTGTTATGGTAATTGATTCCAAATTGTACAATGTTTTCATTTTATGCAAAACCTCAAGTTGGGTTTCTTAAAATGTATTCATATCATTACTAAAACTTCATTGTTGAGTGTATCACAAAAATACAAGTGTTACAGATGATGGAAATGGCTTCTTAATGATCATGTATTCCCATAGATCATAGATATGTTTTTTTTTTACAGCGAGAACTGAGCAACGACTTTTCTACAGTGCCCAGGTATTTGCATAGCCTGCTTAAAAGGAGAAAATAAATCTGTAATCCTATTTTAGACTTAAAACATTTCGTTCCTGGAGCGGTAAAATGCCCCATTGTTAACGAGAAGACAGATGGAGCTCGACAGTTTTCCTCCATTAGATAGGATCAACTCCCACACTTACTCTGCTGCACTCTCGAGGGGTTTATTTTCCCCTCAGTTCTATATCACATGGAACCCCTACCAAACACAATTTTCCTCCATGACCACCAGAATGTTCCCCCAGCTCACATATAAGTTACATTTGTAGCGTTAGCCAGTCAAACGCGTTGAGAGGCTTCCTCACGGTTCAAACTGATGTCCTGCTATAGTTACTTGATCCTTATGCAATATTTTTACTTTCTCTTCACGTACTGTATACACAGTGTATAAAGAAGGTATTGTTTTGCACCCAAAATTTAATTTCTCCGGAAATACATGTTTTGGGGGGTCGTTTCTTAGCGCGGTGGTAGCGTAGCTGTTTGCCAAGCGGGAGACCTCGGTTCGATTCTCAGAACCGGCATGGAGATTTCTCCCCCGCTGGGAGACCTGGTCCAGGACGCACTCAGCCTTGTGAGGTCCCTGATGAAGAAGTAGCGGCTCCAGGTCAACAGGACTGCATTAACTTCCAATACTGCACCCCATTAATGACGTCTGTCATGGACCTAGATGGGGGAAGCAGCGGCCGGGCGGTAGCCATGGAGTTAATACAAGTTTTGGAGACCCCTGAATCCGTGTTCATCTCTGTTTGGGTTTTATAGGTGTGTGCATTTGAGTAGCATAGCTCAAAAATTAAAAGTTAAATACCAAACTAATAATTTAAGTTCAGTATCTTTCAAGGATGCGACACGAAGATTTTAAAGAAAATCCCTCATGGAAAAAAATCCACAATTTTATTTGTATCAAAAATGTCTTATGATTAAATTTATTATATTTAATACATTTACATGACAAATAAAATGTTTATATTTAATTTTCTGGTAATAGTCTCTGATGACCTTTTTATTCTGGATGAATTTTTCTGAATGTTGCAAAACTGGTAAACCATAAAAGATAGACAAAACTTACTGCAGAAAGGATAAAAATATCGTTAAAATACACAATTTATGTTATAGCTATGTTTTTCGTGCAGTTGACCGTTTTCGACTATTCTTTGTTATTGTTATCTCAGTTTTAAATTACTTTAACTTCTTTTTCATACCGGAGTTTGCCAACTCATAGCCACGGAGAGAAACGGATTTCAATCCCATAGCAACCATATCTTAAAAAAAATTACTGTCGGTTTAGCCTTGTGTGTTTCCTTATTTTCCTTTAAATTATAAAGAACTAAGTAATAGAACTGATAAGGTTTATCTCGATTAGCATGAAGTAGATAGATGAATAGCCTTATTGACAATAATTTGTTAAAGAGATGTAAAGAATATCGTATGATGCCCTTGTGAAAAACACTTATGCACCGCCCAGTACATCACTCTGTTTATGAAGTTGGCAATGCTTCAGTCCAAGGTCCCATTCTTCTTTGAGACAAAGATTTTGCCGAGTTAATAATGACGTCACTGGCACTAAATGCCGAATAAATCTAAAGACCCAGTATAAGCACAACAAGAAAATCTCACAGATAGGACCACAAAGTAGATGGTGCAGCAGAAAAACGTTAATTGGAAACTTTTCAGATACCATTCAAGTAAGTTAAATGTTTTTCCTTGATCTTTAAACGTACCAAATTTTAAAATTACTTGTATACTTAACCAGATTCTGCAGAAGTGTTCGTAGAGTGATCAATTTTTCGACGTAAAAGTCCTTAGCATGACTTCCTTCTGAAGCGAAGCTGCAGTATAATGTTTATTTGTACGTAAAAGAGCCTTAAAAGAAGTCTCTGAGTATATTTCCACCATTTTTAGGTCCGTAAATCACTATTTCGTCCTACTGGCTAGGATCTGATCCTTTACCCATTGCGCATTGTGGTGCAATCGAACGCTACAAATTATACTCAATGAAAAAACATAGTTATATTACAAATACGGTGATATGTCTTGATGGAGCTTGAATGCATGACTGAATGAATGAAGGAAGGAATCAGTTATTTACTATCAATAATTTTAAAAGATTTTTGCTCTATTTTACTTAAAATTAATTGATATGTTGATCAATAATTAAGGTTTATATATTTATATTTAAATGTTTATCTAAATATATTTAAATGCTCTGTTCAGTTTTCTGGACCACTCTGGTAAACCTTTGAACTCTCTTCACATAAATTACATGCCTATTAGTCCACTATTAATATTACGCTAGCATTTTGTAGTGAAGGGGCATTGTATGCCTGATTGTGCTGCATTTTCACTATACATCGCATTAAATAAAACTCGGAAAAGGGAATAAACACAAATTGATGGGTTAACTAACAACGTAAAATTGCGATAATTTATTTGTGGGTGATGGTGTTTTTAATGAACTTACATCTATCATAGCTGCCTGTGAAATTGTTTTCCTGTATTCGTTTAGATAAATTAACCTCTGCACCTCTTCTGCCTATAGGTGTTATTGAAACCACCAGTACACCTAACCTTTCATATTTTTATGATTATAGATACGAAAAATATATTCACATATAACTCCTATAGACTGAAAAACCAGCAGAAGGGGTTCAGAGGTTAATTTATCTAAACGAATACAGGAAAGCAACTCTTCTGTTTAAAGTTATATGTGATTTTAAAAATCCACACATTTGGGATTTGGCAGCGAAGGAACAACCTCAGAGCTTTTTTATACGAAATACACAACAAAACCCGCATTCTACGTTTTCCATTACTAAGGCGACCTGTGCCGCTGCGGCGTTCAATCAAACCACCCCTACACCACTTGATTGGGACCTTCGCTGCCAACCGGCATTTCTCTTCGAGGGGCCATACACGTTCCATTTGATTATGTACAACTGCCTAATCCATAGTGATTTTATGCAGTTTTTGTATGTGCCGAATTTAGAGCTGGAAATTATATTCACGTATCACGTACGATATGACCAACAAGATTTACATCTTCGTTTGGTGTCGTTTTGAAACAGCCTGTATATACACTACCACTTCTGTTTATTGTAGGACTTAAACCCCCAAGGACCTACAAGCCAATGTCTGAGTCAGCAGCCTTCGAGGAGCAAACAAGCTCTGTATTATAGTGTATTAAGGATGGGTGATCAGCCTAATGTCTGGTATGGCAGTGAAGAAGAAGGAAATGAAATGTGGTGGTTAATGGATAGTTAGAACCATTGTCAAATCAAATTATCCAATGCACTATTCGTCTAGGAGTAACAAAAACGTAAAGAACTTCCTTCAGGTTTGTCTGCCTCGGGTGTTTGAATCCAGGTTCTACCGAATGTAAGTCGTAGCCTTACGATGACATCAATTTGTTTATCTTAATTAACTCACAATATCGTACTAATTTTCTGATTAGCTTACCAAGCAAATCTAGCTAAACTGCCTTCTTTATTTCATTCTACTATCCATCCTCGCATTGAATGTAGCATTATATGTTCATCGTCTTTTGATATATTAAGAACTAAAGAGACACTTTCTATGCTCCATGTCTAACAAGCTTTAGGCTGAAGCTTTTACTGCCATTATACCAAGTTTTTAATATTTTTCTGCCAGGCAAACGTCATCAATGGAAATAAACTAACTTTCTTTACTGACTTTAATCGATTTGGCATTTATTTGCAAACTAAGGTGACACTAGCAGATAAATGCACTCAATATCATATGCTGCTATTGACTGACAATTTTGATATTTAAACAATAAAATAATGAGAGACTAAGTAGGCAATGCTACAGTTTTTATAATTATAATTGATCCCCTAAAGAAAATATAATATGCCTGCATGTGTGAAGAGTACAACAAAATCGCAGAAAGAGAAAACACTCAACTTTTTATCGTATGTTAAAATCATTCCTGGATAAAAGAACCACTTACCCTTAAAGCAAAGATAATACTAATATTCCCGTATGTATAAGATTTTTCTTAAATTTATTTTTGTGTTTAGTAAACCTAACTGTTCCTTCAGCAAAACCAAAAGGATTTCGATTACTTTCAGCAAGACATGAAACAAATCAAACATGACATAGAGGCAAATATAAAAACAAAAATCTGATGTGTACCATTCACATGGCTTTCTCTATATCTCTGCAACAAATTATTCTTAAAAAGCTTATACTTCTATTAACTTCATGATAATCAGTAAAACACTAGCAGAAATAGCCATATTACTATTATAAAGCTATTTTATACATTAAATTATACCGTTAAGAATAGGTAGAAGGTGAGACAGATTGTTTTGTTTAAAGGAATGTATATGTTCATTTTTGGTTTCGATCCACCTTTTCACACAATGAGTTGCAATTCATGAACATAGCCAATATCAATGTATTCACCACATGCTTCTAAGGCTCCTCAATCCCGCTCATTGCACCATCATCTTTGTCCTCCATCTTTTATTTGCATAAACACTAAAGAACGCCACACTAAAACTAGCGCTAGCGTGCTTCACTCTTTCGTGGACAGAAATGTTATGACTTCTGGGCATACAAGTTGGCGCAATTCTTTACCATCAGCCCTTCAGATAAAGAGCTGCCACTGTCCAAGTTAATGCTTTGCCTTTGTCTCGCCTCACGTCCTCTACTAATCAATCAGGTAAGGAGAAAGGTAGAAGCTTTCCAAAGGTGAGAATTCCATCGTGTATATTGTCGCAAAAAAGTTTTACCAAAAAGGTTTTCGCAAGCCGACGTGATCGCCTCTGGCACTCCTCCGGACAACTTTCAAAGCTGATCTGCTCGTCTTTGGCACTTTAAAAGTGGCGATCTCTAAAGGGCGAGGTATTAAGAGGTCTAAGATCAAAAGGTCAACGTCTAACAGCTCAGCCACCCGGAGCGACTCGAGTTGTTACAGTGTATCATAGCTATATCAGCGAATAAAACAACAGGACCTACCTGGGCGAGGGATGTTTTACTACGTTTTATTCAGCCATATCAGATAACGAAACAGCACTCTACTAGGGCACCAGATATTTATATAGAACTTCTATTTAGTCATATCAGCAAATGAAACAACACGGATGTCGTGGACCCTGTGTATGACAAAAATAAATAAAACAAGGGCGTATAAAATATTACGGGATAGAGACCGAAATACGCATTTATATAGAGTATTGTAATGAAAGAATTTTCTACTATCAAATGGGAATGTGTATTTTTACTTTCTCTATAGGCACTATGTACTTAGTGTATAGAGAATGTATTGCACTCCACCAAAAAATTCGATACCGAGATTTCACCGGAAATATATGTTTTAGGGTACCCTTTACCTAAAACAAGCATTTTCGGGAAAAGGTCCGTGTGTGTGTGTCCGTGTGTCCGTGTGTCAGTGAACACGATAACTCAAAAACGAAAAGTCGATAAAATACCAAACTTGGTATTTAAGTTTAGTATCTTTCAGGGATGCGACACGAAGATTTTGAGAAGAATTCCCCCACCCTCAACTGCCCTTTACATGAAACTTTTTTCGAAAAGTTTGATTTTCTCAAAAATCACTCTAACGATTTTGATTAAAATTTCGTATATTAGAGATATTTACCTGAAAAATAAGATGTATATCTTGAATTTTCTGGGAATAGCCTCTGAAAAGTAGTTTATTCTGGATGAATTTTACTAAATTTTGAATAACTGCTAAACCGTAAGAGATGGACAAACACTTACTGCACAAAAAATGTAGAGCACGTTAAAACACACAATTTATGTTATATACATTTTTTTCGTGGAGTTCGTCGTTTTTGTGACATTCCTTGTTTTTGGTTTCTGCTATGATAAACTTATACTTTACTCATACAGGTACTTGTCAACTCCTATCCATATAAACGAAGGAACTTCATTGACATAACAACCAGCTTTTGACTATCACTTTAACCTATGGTAGTCCCTTATTTCACTTCTACTTACAAGGAATCAATTAATAAAACTATTTCTGCTAATTTTTTCTGGTTAGCATAAAGTAAATAGAAGTATAAGCTTCTTAAGAATAATTTATTGCAGGGATATAGAGAAGGTCATGTGAATGGTACACATCAGATTTTTAGTATAGAGATCGGCAATAATTATCGCTTCATATAACCTCAAAGTTCCTCTTTCAAGACCTGTGCAGCTTAAAATTCCCCTTAAAAGAGAACAAAAGGCATTTGCATTCCTAGAATATTATTAATTAGACCGCGAGCTGAGAGAAATATTTTGTTTTATAATTAGTCTTATTACTTATAATACATAAAAGGCATAATATGGATATCGGTGAATATTCATGTATAATTTAATGTTTAAAATTATAGTAATAAAAGCTAAAGATACAGTCTAGAGTAAATCCATACAAGTAGTCCTGATTTGGAAATACATACTTCTACCTCAGATGTAAATCTAACGTTATGTAATTAGTTATGGTAAAAATGACACAACCACTTTTTATTTCATAACGTTTGATCTTATATAATAAAGCAATTTTTTTGCCTAGCCTGTTATGTGCTTAAATATATCTATGGCGACATCTGCGTTCTTACCAGATGTGACGTGAATGTGTGGAACTCAGGTTTCAGTGTGAGATACTTCAAGTTTGTGGGGAGCTGTGGAAGAAAAGGCATGGTAAAGGACGTCATTTATGGGCTTAAAGCTCTGGTTTCAAGTTTTCTTTAATCTTTCTATGGATTATACAATCTAAATTATACACAAAGATGGGGCTTTTCCAGATCACTATAATAATTACATGGTTGACAGTGGTTCATTGTGCCTATGGCTTGTTGGGAACTAAAACAAAATGGTTTAATACCCAAAGCGCTACAGTATACTGCTAGGCACGTGGCAGAGTAACACAAAATAAAACAGCTAAATACTATCGGGTATATTGATGTGCTTCTTTCAGCTCTGAGTACGTGGTATCAATAAAATTTGCATATTTTACCCACATGATACGAGGGTCGTTCTTTTTTCAACTTCCGATAGGCTATAAATAAAAGATAAGTTCATAGAAAACAATTATTTTATTACTAAATGTTTTCTACACTTATGGTTACTTTTCAACATAATCACCAAAGAGATTGAGACATTTATCGTACCTGTGCACAAGCTTTGCAATACCCGCTTCAAAAAACGTTGCCGCCAATGGCTTCAAATGAGCATTGAGATTAGATTAGAAATCATTTTGTAGATTCGTTTAGGTCAGAAAGCCACTGAACGTAGAATTTGTCAAGGGATGTACATGTATACATATGTTTATATACTACGAAAACAAAGAAGAAAACAATGTATAAAGCTCTAGTGCTAAAAGCAGGGGTTACAAAAACAGCAGAATAGACATATAATCACATCATTTGCTTTTGGGACCAGTACCCCACTGCACTGTATTTAATATGCTCCACAAAAGCATATGCACTTCCTTTTTTGCATGCACATATAAACAAAGAGTATTAAAATTGCGATTAAAAGGTATAAATAAATATAATTACATTATGAAACATTCATGTAATGTCAAATGATATTTTCCCAATTATCGACCTAATAGTCACTGCTAAAAAGTATAAAAAACTAAAATATGATTATTGTCATATGTACTCTCCATAAATGCCAACAAATTACAATGCATATTCACAAATATGTTATATTTGCAATAACGCACAAACTTACAATCATGCATTAGAGTGTAAAATATCAAAGTATCATGCTTTACAGGCCTTGTATCATTGCTAAATACTACAAAATTCCTTTGACACATTCGTGCAAGTCAAAGTATACAGCAGTTTAATTTCAGTATAAAACACATACTAATATATACAAAATGCAATACATTATAATACTTATAAACACAATAATTATTATGGTATTGTCAAACAGGTTCGTCACCGAAATATTCATCTACAGGGTAAAATTATTTATTTCAAAGGTAGTCCTTAAGAGTAGTCTTAAAAGCTCTGAAATTCCCTACTTTTCCTTTGAGATTACTGGGGAGAGCATTAAATATCTTGATTATTTCATAATATACACCTTTCTGAATGCAACGAAGATTGGCATTGGGTCAATGAACATAACCCTTTTGTCTGGTATTAATGTTATGAATTTCCATATTTGTTATAAAACTATGTTGATTAACTGAATAGAATTTTAAAATGGATAGTATATAAACACAAGGTAAGGTAAGTATGCCCCTAATGGTGTAAATAGTTCTTTGCATGACTGTCTGCTGTCAGCATTATATATTATTCATATAGCTTTCTTCTGTGTCCGGAATATGCATTTACTATCCACTGAATTACCCCTGAATATTATTCCATACTCAATCATGAAGTTAAAGTAGGCAAAATACACCAATTTAAGTGTATCAATTGAGCGAAATTTAACCAGTGCTCGGAGAGCATAACATGCTGAACGAAATTTAGGTGTGATATAGCTAATATGTGACTTCCAGTCCAAATAATTATCTACCTGGCGGCCAAGAACTTTGACTTCATTTAGCTGTTGTAACAATGTATCATTAATTCTTATTTTTATTTGTGTTTATGGTGAGCGAGTAGTTACAAATTTAAATGATTTTGTATTTTCAAGGTTTACTGAGAGTTAGTTTGCTTTGAACCAATTTTACATACAATTTAGAACATAGTTTAATTTTACTACACAGCCATTGAAATCTTTACTTGTTACCATAACTTATTATCTGCGAATAAATAAACACTAGCAATACTGTTAATATACAATGGGAGGTCATTTATGTAAATCAAGAACAAAAGAGGCCCTAAGATCGACCCCTGGGGAACACCATTTTTTACTGATTTCCATTCTGAAGCACTGTTGTGATACCCATTGGCGTTGTTAATTTCGACGCTTTGTGTTCTTTTCTCTAGATATGAAATGAACCAATCTAATATGTTATTCTTCATTCCATAGAAATGTAGTTTTGCTATCAGAATCTCACGATTCACACAGTCAAAATCTTTCGCTAGATCACAAAAGATTCCATCGATATGTTCCTTTTCATTTAACGCTGTTAACACTTTATGCGTGATCTTGTAGGTTGCATTATCTGTCGCTACTCCTTTTCTAAAGCCAAACTGTTCTGGCAGGTAAGCTGTTTGGAGTTAATATAGTGACAGCCCATTTGTAGCTGTATTTTTCCTAAGAAATAGTTTTTGCTTTGATAACTTGTGTCACTTCCCTGTTCAATTTCAATAGTCTGCTTCTTATGATCAGGTTCACTACTAGCAGCTCCCCTTGCTGTTTCGTGATCACCTGTGATAACATCATTGTTAATCATATTGGTTTCACCATAGCCATCTTGGCCTTAAAGCGCGCTGTCAATTTCTCAAACCATTTTTACACTATTTCATCAGTTACTCTCAGGTAGTTTGTTTATACATGGCAACTGAGCGCACAACAGGCCCCACTACCATTGGAAGCTACTGATTAACGCACGCTCTCTGGAAAAACACGGACGTTATTAAACAGTTTATTTTTGCTACAGTTCAGGAACTCCACAATGTCAGCTAAGAGATAAAAATCGATAACAATGAAGTTGAGAAAGTATTTCCTGTTAAGTTCACTTTCATATATTCCAAGATGTGCCAAAAACCCTTTGATTCAAAGTAAGAATAAAACAAATACGAACCTTCAAAATCGTATGTCTATGAATTAGAAGCTAATTTCAAAGTTCGACCACACAATATCTAGATGATATGCACAAACATGTTAATTTTTTACTCTTGTGACCATGTTGTAACAGTAAAATGTGTAGTTTAGTGACGTATTGAAATGATACGTTTTCTTCCAATCTCATATAAAAATACAGTAAATCACTTTTGAGATTATTATTTTTATATTATTATTGTTATTATTATTTATTTTTATTATGATTATTATTATTACCACCATTCTCTAACTCGAAATATTTTTGTTTTCAGAAATCAAAGTTCAAACTCCCATGCCTATTGGTTCGACAGAAAATCAAGTAGCAACAGTATCAGGTAAGTAGCCTTTGACATATGCTTAGATATGCTATGAAAATATTTATCTTTTCTCTAGAATTATTAATGTCAACACTTAATCGGTGCTATATAAAGCTCCGCTCTGCAAATTTTTACTCATATATGAGGTATAGTACATGACGGGAGGGGTGTACTGAACTGTAGATACTTTGAAGTTCGCTAACGTAAAATGCATGAACACATTGTGTTATTCTATTTAAATTTATGTTTTAAGCTGAAGCTTTGCCTAATGTCACTACAAAGATACGTGATCGATTCCAACATAGTCTAGGGATTTTCCTTTATATATAAGATCAGTATTTTAATTGTATTGGTATTAGGATAGTGGAACCTACCAAAATTTTGTTGAACACAATACACCGCTTGCCAGCGAGTGTTCTATGAGCTAGGGCATAAATGGGCTTTGATTACAGTCCTAAAGCGTTGTGCAAGGTAGATAAAATGAATCCTTTTTTCACTAATGTGGCAAGAGCACATTTTTAAATTAATTGCATTAAGAGTTTTAGTAACTTGTGCAGTTGAATACATGTTTTAGCTGTAAAACAAGTAATTCATAACCTTATTATAGGTTTCTGACACAATAATATTTGCATTCATTCTCATTCCAAGATGTTTATATAATGAATGACTGTTTCATAACCATGTTACAGATTTTAATTGTACTGAGTATATTAGTACACTACCCGAAGTACTCTCACCTACATATTAATCAATCCCATGTATTACACTTCAGTTTCATTTAAGCATAAAATAATTAAGCTACCTAAGTGGAAAATAAATCAGTGTTTCTGCTCTGAAATGCATTCAGCATTTATGCAGCAGATATGATAGGGAGAAATGAGAGAAAGAATAATTACTCACCTGGTAAAATATCTTCTATAATAATAATATCAATAATCGGAATTATTGTTTTTTCACACAAGCCGTGTGTAGGACAGGAGTTGGATAGGTAGAGTCAGACTGAAAAATTTAATGCCACTGAGCTACCATGGCAACATGCCGGCATAGCATTGAATTTTTCATCTGACTGGCATGTTTCCCGGTAAACCACAAGGTGATTCATAGTATAGCCAACTATTATGGTCAATTGGTATTGGAATCATTGTTTTTTCACACAAGCCGTGTGTATGACAGGAGTTGGATAGGTATGAATCCTGGGTTTAAAGTACTTGCAACATTGTAAGTCGCCATTGAGGTTGTCATCTCAAAATAATTTGAGAGCACCTTGTGTTTTACCGGGAAACATACGAGTCAGTTGAAAAATTCAATGCTATGCCGGCATGTTGCCATGGTAGCTTAGTGGCAGACCAACGGGCTAGAGATCGGGAGATCCGTAGTTCAAATCCTGGCGGTGGCATCGAATTTTTCAGTCTGATTCTACCTATCCAATAATAATAATAATAATCTTCGCTTATCATGATCAAACCTATTTAATTACTTATATGATTTAATTTTATAGGATCACTTTTACTAGAAGAGATTTTAGTTTCTTCCTATTCCCCAAACCCACAAATAGAATGGAAAGCAATAATGCTGATGTCAGTAGGTATGCTTTTCACACGAATACTAAAATCAGTACAACCAAGTTTTAATAGTATTACTTTTCAAAGTCAAAATCAATATGAAAGTTCTTGACCCTAGCTGCTAAGTGCAATCCATAAATTACAAATATTGTGCTGGCCTTTTCTACGTTAGGGTGAAATATCCATGCACTTTGCACGATATAAATGTGTCCACAATTATATTCATAATAATCACATAAACTTGCAAGTACTATACATAACGCTGCAAGCCTTCTAATTATATAGTAAACTAATAAATAGAATTCATGAATTTTCGTATGACTGGAAGCTGTGTCAATGAATACTAACATATTAGTGTGGTAAAACAGTGGTAACCAACTTTTAAGATTCAACTTCATTTATTGAATTCTTATATTGATTCTCATCTTCCCCCAAAGCATCAAAAACAGTAATAACATAATTATAATTGCAATAATTGGATTTATTAAATTGTCTCATGAATTTAATGAAAAACTTATATTTATAATGGTAATATTATTTTTAATAACAATTTCATTTTTGGAGGTGTTTATTTTTTATATTTATATTCTAATATCAATCGGAATTTCAATTTTATACCTTTAACTCGTGAACAATCTATTTCACAGTATCTAAATATTGCGATCAAGTGTGTTAAAATATTTGAAGGCTAATGGAGTAAGGGTATTTTTAAATGCTGTACAATCATAGTGCTTATTATTTTATTGAGATTCATATTAGTTTTCTTCTCCAAGTTCCAGCATTCGAGGTGACAGCAGCAAGAGGTCTCAGTGACGTTGGATTTATGGAAAAGAAACAGCACATTACTACTATAGGTAAGTTAATGGGCAAACATTAATCATTTTACAAATGGTCAGATAGAGTTTGGCAGATGAACTGACAATTATGTTTACACTGTATAAGAAAACAATTTTCATTAGTATAATATGCCATTTATTTCTTAAAAACATCCTTGTGAAGTTGTTTCAGTGAAGACCATTCACTCCCTCTTCAAACCTCGGTAGCAAGTTGTGCAAACCGCGAGCGACATGTCCAATAGTCTTCGTTACGAATACTTGAAAATTTCACTCACAAGGAAACTGTTTAATTCAATAGTGAAGAGGATTTCTACATATTCAGGAATATCATATCAAACGGTAACTTTATCATTATGCAATGGTTTCTCCTGAACTGGAAAGGATCGTTTCGTTCCAAAGCCAGAAAGCTCTGATTCGTCACAAATCCATAAGTAATCTGTCAATAAATTACATGTGTTTTAACAGTCTATCTGAAGCGTTTGGGAAGATCCAAGTGCAATATTACTTTTACAGTCTTCTTCATACAGTCGATATGTTTGTTATAGCAGAAGGCTTCACCGCTGAACGCAATGGACTTCCGTTCACAGCTACTCTTGCGCAGTAACATTCTCTGGTGTAATCTTGATCCCTCTTCCTACTGGAGGCTTCTTCTTCAGTGCTGAACCAGTTTCCTCAGAGTTCTTGAACTACATTTTTATAAAATGAGCAGTTGGGCAAGAATCATGGCGATCTAAATTAAAATCACAACAAAATTAGCGTCGAAAGCCTCTGTTGTTTATATGACACGTTTTCACTTCAAAAAAACGCTGTTCATCTGTTCACGGAACCAGTTCTATTAATTGGCATTATCACAGCAATAGAATAAATACGCATTTTTATATTGTTCATTGAGATATAAGCGAAAACAGATGATGTAAAATCGCCAGCTCCTCTGCCGAACGCTTCATTGCTTAACAATAACACAAGAAGACTATTTCTCGGAGAAACAAAACCAATTTTAAAAACTGTAGCAGCATGTATTGAACCTACAAATGCTTATTCAATATATGTAGGTTCTTATATTAGCCTATTCTTAGATCATTCTTGTATTTTATTTAATGAGAATTTTGTATAAAAAGCTCACTAACTCTTCCACAATTACCTAAAAGTTAGTTTACGCAATATACGCTTTGGACATGTATGTGTTTAGAAAGCAGGAGTAACAGTATTAACTCTGGTCCGATATTACCAAGTGGATTAAAGGACGTTAAGCTACTATAGCAAAATCATGAATCAGTTTAGTTTAAATCTCAAATTGATACAAATAAGATTCACTATTAGTCCTGAAAAGAATTGACATTACACTCAAAGTCCGCTGTCTAATTTTTATTGACTGTCTATAATAACTCCTCGTCAAACCAGGTGGCCCAACTGCTCCGTATTTGTGTGTGCACTAAAAGAGCTGCGGAACTCAAGGTTATTTCAAACTAAAACCCGCCAATGGAGAAATTTAGCTTCAAATAGATCGGCCCCGGAAGCCGTGTTTGTTGACGTGTTGGGCGTTTATATTCTGCCCTGAAAGAGTCGCAAGTTCGAATTCTACTACGGGCATGAGTGTTTGCTGTTATGTTTTTATGTGTCGGTGTGGTATCTATTTCAACATATCCTCTGGATGGGCAAGTAGCTTACGTTGAAGACAATATATACAGGGTGTTTCAAAACGACACCAAACGATGATGTGGATCTTGTTGGTCATACCGTACATGATACGTGAACGTAATTACAGCTCTTAATTAGACACATACAAAAAACTGCCATAAAATCGCCATGGATAAAGCAGTCGTACAAAACCAAATGACACGTGCCTGGCTCACTCCAAGAAAGATGCCGGTTGGTAGCGAAGTTACCATTCGCGCGGTGTGATAGACTTGTCACTTTAGTAATGGAAAACGTAGCATGTGGGTTTAGTTATGTGTTTCGTATAACACTTTTTGAGGTTAAGTGGCGTATGTTTCTTTGCTGCCTAATCCCAAAAGTGTGCGATGTTTAAACACACATAAAACTTTAAATACAAGAGTTTGAAATGTGCGACATCAAGCTTCGGACAAGCTAAAGTGTAAGCTAATCGACTGCTAATATATATGTTGGTGTGTAAAAAACCTTATAAATGGTCCCGTTGAGTTCTACAACTGTTTTAACTCAACCAGTTAGGCCACCTTGTTTGGAAAAAACATATACATGAACTAATGTCTCCAAGGAATACTTTAAAATTGTCTTAATAAGTGGAATTTTGTACCTGTGGTAAAATATAGTAACCAACACAGTTCCATCCCCGAAAAATTATAGTTTGTCCTGCAAATATAAATGTAAACTTGATACCAGAAGATCACTCTGTTTTCTTAAGAACCTTGTGCCGTGATCCATAAAGGGTTTGCATAATTTATCTAGTTGCTGAAAGCGTAGTTAAAATAATTAAAAGAAGAAAATATTTGTTAAAATATTTATCTCTAATAGGTGTATCTGAAATGAGTCTGCTTCATCTGCTAATTTTTTTAATTTTTTGTTAACACCTGACATGAAGCAACTGAAAACCCTAAGACAGCATTTTTCATGTACATACTAATTCTATATGCCGTTATTAAAATTAAAGCTCATAAGAACCATTTGCAAAGAGAATTTGTACATTAACATGACCTAACATTTAAGAACAATTGTACCAACATTTGTTTCACATTAACAAACGCCAACATAATAGCGGCCAATGGTTCATGGTCTACATAAGCATAGGAAAGAGGTTATTCAATTAACAGACTTTAAACTCACAAAAAGCACTATTATCACAATTGATTTTGCTGAGATTTGTACATAACACAATTCCTGCCTGGTGATCTTAAACAGAAAAACATAAATCAGCATGGGATGAGGCAAATTAGAATGCAGCGGCACGCCTGGGTAGTGTGGTGGTAGCGTGTCTGCCTTACATTCAAAGGGTCGTGAGTTCGAATCTCGCTTAGGATGAGTTACCCAGTTAAGTTTTCTTCGGGGTTTTCCCTTATCCTGAGAAGACGAATGTCGAGTAGCTTTAGGCTCCATGGACACCGAGATCATTTGAGCATCATTTCGCCAATTTCATTCATCGTCCGATATGACCTACCGGTTAAAGGACGTTGTGTTTGGTTAATTTCTTATGTTTGATATACATAATTCTTGGAACCTCCAAAGTTCTGTGTTTGAGTTTTAACTTTACATTTATGCTTACCTATTAAAATCAGTCAATGTGAGCATGTGCACTAGGCTAACATAAAACAAGCTTCTATGCTTATGCTATATTTATGTCCAATTTTCATTGTGAATGCCTCCTAATATTGCACCACAAACCAGAGTGCTTAACACGAACTTTTAAAATATTTTAACACAGTCACATTTTTTGTTTGTGGTATGGCGTATTTATCTGGTTACTGGTCACCACACAGTTGCAGGTTTCCGCATTTTTTTTTTCTTCTTCTCTTGCTTTCTTGCCTTCGCCTTGTGATAGTTGCATGCGTCAGTGATTTAGAGCTTGCCTTGGTAAACTGAAAAATATAGGTCCCCGGTTTCTACAGTCTTATATTTTATCCAAACGTCTCCTTCACGTCCCTTCGTTCTTCCAAGAGAATATATTTCTAGACTTCATGATCTATTTTTATCTTTTTCTTTGGTTTACACTGCATTATTTATTTTATTTTTAATGTGCATCAGTCTAAACATACTTACATATTCTTTTTGTTTAGAAATGCACATAAATATTAAAATGTTATATTATGTTAAAAATGGAAGTACTCCGAATATTTGAGGCTTTTTGAATACTATGGTTTTATTTATTGTTTTGATATGATTAACCAGCAACATTAATAAAATACTTTATTCAGTTTTACAAACACGTTTCTTTAAATGTTCACAGAGTTTTTAACCTGACCTTTTAGAACATTTATGTTAATAAATAATATTCTGAGTAATCAGGTTATACTTCTGCCGATAGTTTTTGAACTTGAACCAGAAATTTTGAAACATTGAGATTATATTCCGTCTAGTCACAGGAACTGACGAGTGCAGTTTATAATTCTGCACTTGCTCCTGTTGTGTCATTTGTTTCAAAAAGAGAAGGTAAAGCCATGAACTTTCTTTCTGCAAAATATTCTTTTTTCGACACACTAATAAATTAAAATAATAAGCAAATATACAAATAAGTGGTAGAAGCATAATGGTTGAAGGAATCTTGTTTGAATAGAAAAATATATAATGTGGTATTAAACTAATAAATTATATTTATTAGTCTGACTAATAAATGAGATTGCATAGTAGCCCCGAGTAAAATATAAATTTGGACATTTTAAACAAAAATGTTATGATTGAGTGTTATAAAAATAAAATTCAGGATGCTGCTAAGCGCTAGGGATGTATATTTTTAAAGCGCAAAATCCACCGTCCTCCCACAAACCCCGTTGAATATTTTTATATCACTCTAAAACAGATGAAAGAAAATTATTGACAAAAAATATGTTTGAAGGGAAAACAACGCAACATTCGTCTGCCGAACCGATGAAATCATGACAGAAACCCAATGACGAGTCGATGGGATTCGATTCCGGGATTGTATTTCCATAATTTTTTCTTCAGTACGTTTCTGTCTAGTTGTTCATTGTGCTCAAGTTCGTGCATTTTACGGTGCCTTGACAAATACTTGCTCAAAGAAAAGAGTAATAGAAGAATGTCCGATTGAGGAGTTGATGACCATCCTTAAAATCTGCTCCTTGAATAAGCAAAACTCATCATGTCTCTTGGACATCTTGATGCTGGTTCTTTGGAGTATTTTGAGTTGCTATGAGTTGTGATAGGTTTAGGAATGTGGTTGATAGAATAACATAGCCTCACATATACTAGACCTTAAGGTAAAAATAATGATATCAATCCGATTAATGCTGCTGCCACCTGTGTGAGCAGCTCATTCAACTACCACAAACATTTCACTTTTACAAATTCTGTAGGAATCACACACTTGTTATTACGAAGAATGACAACGGTCGCAATGTGGAAATTGCGGACGTTAAGTGTTAAAATATATTTCTTTTCAATGCATTACACAATAGATAAAATTATAAAGAAAATAGCGGCATTTATGACAAGTAATTCGAAATTTTACCGAAGAGAGTATGCATTCTCAGGTAATGAGGTAATTATTGCTTCCTGGCGTAGTGTTGAAATATAAAGGCACCAGAAATTTCAGCCATATAATAAAGTTAAGCTTTCCTGACGGGTTGCATTTTACAGTGTAGGGTGTCCACAACCCCCGTGCCAGCATTGCAGGGTTAAGAAATGGAATGAATGGCAGGATTTCTGTTTAAATATTTAATTTGGAGTATTATACTGCTTTTTTCTCTATTTTTGATTATACAGAAGCTAGAGAAGTTCCTGTAATATTCATAACTTAATACTTTAGCCCTTCTTCCGACGTGCAGCTCTTTTATTTGGTAGTGTATAACTGCATGCGGTGACCCGCTATGCTTGGTGTGAGATCAACAAGTCCAATACTAAAACAAGGGAAGATCGTCATCTGTCTTCCAAATACCGCCGAAATCCAATCACCATTTGCATTTGCAGGGCGACGAGATGCATAATTAGTGGTCAGTTAATATGGAGGCTCAAGTGTGCACAGATAAGCCACTGAATCATAACCGGATCTGTTAAGCTGATGACATGACCCTTTTTCAATCAAGAGCTGAGAATGATATATATTTCAGTTTTTACTCCAAAGTAATGTAAAAAAAAAGGAACGGAAAACCTCCTCACAATACGAAAAATGTAATTATAATATAAATATTTTGAGTTTCGAGGATGCATTGGTTAAAAATGTGGTACTTTAAGGACAAGAAAGAACGATTTCAAAATCCTTGTTTAAATATTATATAAAATATTGTTTGCACTATACAAAACATTATATATGAATGGCATTAAAATAGAGCTAGTTTTGTTTATAGATTTAACTCATTGCATCAAAAAATAGGCACACACGTAATAAAACATAATCAATATTGAGATTATATTTCTTAATTGTTTTGAAACACAAAATGTAAATAAAATTACTCAAAAATGTTTAATAAGTTGATTTTTGCCATCTCCTTCCATAGTTTATATAGAACCTTTACTTTGATTATTAATACACGTAGATAATGCGTCGAAGGGGCATGATTATGGCCACCACATTTGTATACCATATTCCTAGGCAATTGTTGATAGAGCAGTTAATTAAATAATTGATTTCTAGTGACATGCGGTACATGCGGTTTACTTCTGTTAATTTTACTAGCATTAAGTTTTTTTACCTCCTGAGTCCAATTATAGAGCTTTCATATTCACTCCATTATTTTGTTCTCCTATTATATTCTCATTATTTGTAATATATACATATAAATGCTTCATTTAAGTACAATGAAAAACATGATTAGGCTATATATACACATAAATACAAGTGTTAGGGGTATGCAAACGCAGATTTCGTGTGCTAGGAGATCCAAATATAAGGAATAATAAAGATTGTCCAATAATTTCATTTGTCCTGAAAGGTAACGGAGATAATTGAACATTATTGAATATATATCATCTGCATAGTCTAGCAACAGAGTAAAACTTAGGAGCCGAATGTTTAGTTTTAGTTTGTGATAGGGTTAATGTTTTGTTTTGGTTTGTGCTTGAAGTCTAGTTCGCCACGTTCCTGTGTGTTTAATATTAGATACTGCTGCTAACGAGGGGTAGAGTGGTTTTCTTTCAAGCTATCCAACTTTCATAAAGCCTAAACTAAAAGCTGCGTAAGAGGCTACGCATAGGGTTTAGTCAGATAATCAAAGATAAAGCAAATTAAATGTTAATAATGGAAACAACTCATTCAGATGTATTTTGGAATAATAAATCAAAGCCACGTCTTTGCTAAATGGAATCTTAGCAGGAAATTTATTAATAATCAATAACTGCAACATTAACACTATGATATCTTCATTTACAGCTTTTGTTCAAAACGGCTTCGTTTGTATCTATGTAGACATCGTATCTTCTTAGCTAATTGTTCCCTATTTTGTTAGAGCGTCTGCGTTCTGTTCAATCTCTATGGCTGCTTCAAACACACGTATGCGAAGATCATGAAGAGAGAAACTTCGTCATTTTACTGTTGAAATGTCCCCAGAAAGATTGAGCTTTACCATTATCAAGAAGTTTATCTAGATACTCTTTATTTGTAGACTGCCCTAATTCTGAAGGCATTTAACACATCTGAAGCAGTGACAGAAACAGCTGCTGTGCGAGGTGTCAAGGCAAAACATTACTGTAAAACAGTTCTGTCCTTTCGCTCTACAGCATGTGTTGTACTTGTCAAGCGTATCATTACGATTTTAACCCAGTAGACACGCTGCAATTTAATTCTTTAATACAATGTTTTGGCTAAACGACTCATTTAGCAACAAATGGTAAAAACAAGCACATAACTAATTTTTTATAGCTGTACCCGCTATTCTAATTGCAAAAGTAAACAGTAAAGGAGTGGTATTATATTCGAAATCAAACATTTAGCCAATTTTATTTTTTATTTATATAACCCTGCACTTTAGAAGAAAATGGTGCAGGAACTTATTTTTCAGTTTAATGTCAAAAAGTTGCCGTTTAAGTTTGCGCGCTCATACCACTAATATCTGATGCGGAGTATTCGAAAAGTCACCGCACTCGTACTTTGAAAAATTATCTTTAGGGTATTTTATTGAACGAATTGGCAAGAATGGCATTACGGATTGCTGTATTCTTAAAGAACAACTTTGTGTTATTTTTAGGTAAGTGCATTTGTTGCGTTGCTCGAAGTCAGACCAATAGTCGTAATCGGAGACAATACCTAGTTTTTAACCGCATACTGCATGTCGCTATGCAGGAAACATAGTTTGAATTCAAGTTGTACGAGAGATGTCTGGAGAGATGGAGAAGTAGACTAACATAGAAATGTGCCGTTTATGCACTTATGCGTCAGTTTCGTGATATAGGCTCCCGTGTATGATACACAAAAAAGTGGAAGACCCAAGGTAGTGCAAACAAGAGTTCGTTCATCATGTTAAGCAGCAAATGGTTGCATTGCCACAAAAATCAGTAAGACGTTTGGCTCAACAGATTGACTCATTAATTGCATCAACACATAAAGACACTTAAGCTAGGCTAACGGCACCCATAGCGTGTCAAACTTTACCAGGATTTGCGGCCGCCCGATGTATGCACACGTCGTCATTACCGTTAATAGACAATGGTGCCTACAACGATACTGTGCAGCAGTCAGTGGCTATGTTGGAAGTTGACAAGTGTAAAAGTTGGTTTCAACAAGATGTCATACTCCAAACGAGTCCATGGATATGTTGGAATTTTTTGCAAATCAAATTATCTCCAAAAAACTTCCATTTCCCCCGATCTGATCTCTCCAGTTATTTCTATAGAATTATATAAGGGAAATACTGTACAGTGACAGCTCACACTCCATACAGTAACTCAAATACACAATTTCTATCTGTATTACCGAAATAATACCAACAACTTAAAAGAAATATCGTAGAATAGGCTGCGTAGTGGAATTGTTTTTACAAGAAAATTGTACTATTTTTAGCATTTCCTGTGAAAAATTCACATAAAAAGTTTTCTGAAACTTGTAGTCTTGTATTTGAAAGAAAATATTGACCATTTTCAACTGTTGCTGTGAACTGGAGCGTCGTGAAAATAATGCGTCCAAAATGGTTTTCTGATTGATGGTTGATGTACTTTTTGTTCTATGAGACTGGAAATTCTTAACATTTGGGTTAAAAGCTGGTGTCATGTATCTAATATATCTAATGTATCTTGCATATAAATTCAATTTGTATGTGCAATAACATTTCAGAATTAATACACTCTGAGTGTGGAAACTTTCGAACACTCTGTGTATCTATATCACAAGAGTTTGCATTCATAAATGCATTTTCCTTCATTTAAGGGTGAGATAAATGCAGTGACAGCGATTTTGGGAGGTCTGCAATTGGAATTTAAGATAGACGCACTTGAATAAGCAATTTTCATGTTCAAGTATTTTGTCGCTGTGGGCAATGCTGGCTGTCTAGTCGAAAACTTTTACGATAATTTGTCCCACTTCATTCATAGTACTTCCATTACATTTAGGTCTCTGTTGGGCGTTCAGGGCTTTGATTGCGCGGCTTAACTACGACGATAGGATGTCATGAATGGTTTGTGAAAGACTCTCCTTCAGGCGTGTATGGGCACGTTGTAGAGAGGAAGCGAGGTTGTTTGCGTGTTGGAACAAACGTCCTCTTTGAGGATACGATGCCTTGAAGGCGCGTTTGGACCTGGGACTTCGATCGCTTTCATTGCCCAGCTCTTGTTCTGCAGCTGGTCGTCACTAACTTCACTTTTTGTCCTTCGTATTATGTAGTTTAATAAATCATTCCCGACCAGAAGGTGCGTGTTTACCATCACATTTTTAAATGTTAGCCTAACTTTAGCTCTTAGGCTTTATCGGCTACAAATCCAAAGCACTTTAGAAAGGAATTGTTAACATTTGGGGGAACAAAAAAAAAAAAAAAAAAATCTTTTGATGTGTTCCATTCACATAACTTTCTCTAGTTGTTCCCTACAGAAGAATATTCTTTTTACAGCATGCTAATCGAGACAAGAAACGGTCTTATTAGTTGCTTCCAGCAAGTAGAAGTAAAATAAGCGAATACACTGACTAAAACAATAGTTCAATCTTTTAAAAGCTCATCACTATGTGATATAATGCGGTTCTCTTTTGCATTCCTGGAGGTAAAACAGAAGAAATGAAACGATAGTTGACTTTCCTCTTGAGAAAAGGTTAGGAAGTTTAAAATTGAAACCCATAACAGAGAATACGTTGGACATGGTTGACTATACGAAAATATATGTGTATACATATGATATAAATTGTGTTTTTAAGAGATATATATTATTAGTGTACTAAGACGTGCTCTATCTCTTACGATTCACAGTTACACAAAAGTCATTCAGAATGACGAGGTCCTGAACGGCTATTCCAAGTAGCTATTCATTTTATGGTCATAAAAATATCTTAAACGTATGATACTTTAATCAAAATCGTTAGAACTACTTTTGAGAAAATGAACATTTTCAAAAAATATTCCATATGGATATATTTGGGGTATGGGATTTTCTTGAGTCTTTCGTATCGTATCTTTGGAAGACACTGAACTTCTAATACCAAGTTTGGTATTTAATGTGCTTTTCTTTTTTCGTCTATTCTGCTCTCTCTCTCTCTCTCTCTCTCTCTCTCTCTCACACACACACACACACACACACACAAACACACGGAGATTTTTCTAAAAATGTTTTGTTTTCTTAAGATTCGTTCAAAACATGTATTCCCTGTGGAATCTCGCTATCGATTTTTTTGTAAACTATACATACGTGCTAGAGGAAGCAATTAATTTAGAAGCTGTTCTTAAAATCTCTCTACTATAATGATTAGGTAGCGAATATAAAAATACGTAAATTCACATCTGTATATAGTTAATCAGAATTTTTAAATAATGAATGATTGATAGAAATCTTTTATGTACTCATTTTATAAAATATGACATTTTTAATGTATTTATAGTGCTGAGTGTATACATAGTCATGGTCTGAACTTAACCCTAGTTAGTTGGCTGGACCGTAAATATTAAATATACAATATTTCAATGTTTACTAAATATGCCATATACAACATGTTTTCGATAATGTCTATATAAAACTTACTGCGGGGATCTTACAAAAATTTCTGCATAGATAGAGTGTAGCAAAATTGGTCCAATTGCGTCGTATTTAAGATCCGTGGTTCAAATTCCAGTTGACGCTAAGTTTTCACTCTGAGTCTACCTATCCAGCTCTTAAGCTTTTAATATTTTAAAATAGATTTTATATTTTGATTCACCTCATAAGTAGGAATTTGTAAATTTAATATGTATTATTTAAAAACTTAGAGGTCCCGGGTTTTTCCCGGCTGGTGGTGGGATGTTTTGGGAATTTTTCGTAAGCCAATATTATTTCCTATACTTTCAAGATTCTGGAAATATGAGAATGTGAATGTATATGTGTGATATAATGAATAAGATTAAAGAAAAAATGAAAACTAAATAAGAAGAGCACAATAGTCAATCATTGCTGATAGGCAATATTTTTGAAAGGTAGTGCCGCCAATATGACCGTGCAATTAAAGGCGGAGTATAAATGCAACAAAGAAAATAGTAATAAAAGTCTATATTCATATGAAGTAAACAAAGAAAATAGCATATCCTAGCTAACATATGAAGGTTAGCAGGCGCGGGTTGCCCGGCTGCTCAAACCATGGTGCTTTCGTGTTTGACAAGGTGAATGCAGGAGTTGCGTTTTCTATGAATGCTCTTTCTCACGTTTTCTATTATTTCGACTTACCTTCTATGTTCCCATACGCATAGGGTTTCTGCAGTGTGGTCGGTGTGGGCAGATGGCGTAAATGTTTGCTTGTTGGAAAATCCTTCTTGGACCTGTCTCTGATATTTCGAGTTTTATCCGGTTTCGTCAGAGGAACGCCTTCTCCAAGTAGCCTATCAGAGTGACCAGTTCATCAAACTTGGAATTTTTGGGGACCTCTCCGTATCTCTACTACCGGCCATAGCCCACTACGGTTTCTTTTAGTAAGCACAACATATCCAAGATTGGTCGATAGGCTTCCTTTTTTACTACATATGAATATTATATAAAACGTTAATAATTACAAAATCAGAAATTATTTTAGCTATTTTAATTCAACTATAAATTGTTACTCCAAAACAACTATATGTTTGGATTGGTAGAGTAAGACTGAAAAATCAATGCCATAGCCGGGATTTGAACCACTGATCTCCCGATCTCTAGCTGGTTGCTCGGCCACTGAGCTACCATGGCAACATGACGGCACAGCATTAATTTTTTTCGGCTGACTCGCATGTTTCCCGGTAAACCACAAGGTCCTCTCAAATTATTTTGAAATTACAACTCCAATGGCGACTTACAATGTTGTTTACCGGGAAACATAAGAGTCATTTGAGAAATTCAATGCTATGCCTACATGTTGCCATGGTAGCTCAGTGGCAGAGTAACCGCCTAGAGATCGGGAGATCCGTGGTTCAAATCCCGGCTATTGAATTTTTCAATGTGACTACCTGTCCAACTCCTGTCCTACACACGGCTTGTGTGAAAAAACAATTAATCCGATACCAATTGTCCATAATAGTTGGCTATACTATGAATCCTGGGACTTAAGTACTTGCAACATTGTAAGTCGCCATTGGGGTTGTCATCTCAAAATAATTTGAGATCACCTTGTGGTTTACCGGGAAACATACGAATCAGTTGAGAAATTCAATACCATGCCGGTATGTTACCATAGTAGATCAGTGATAGAGCAACCGGCTATGGCATTGAATTTTTCAGTCTAACTCTACCTATCCAACTCCTGTCCTACACACGGCTTGTGTGAAAAAAACAATTAATCCAATAAATATATGTTTATTGATACTCTGGTCATTACAGCCATCCAAACTGAGAGTCATATTACAAAAGAACAATATTCATCTTTTTATCAAAAGTGTCTTTTGTTTTTCTCCGAACTAATTATGTCCATAATTGTATTACGAGGGTGGTCTGAAAAGTTCTCAGCCTGATAATGAAAAACGACAGTTAAATCTTTTACAGGAGTTTTATTTTTTAACATAACCTCCTCTAAAATCAATATATTTTGTCCAGCAGTGTTCCAATGCCATTATCCCGTTCTCTGTAGTGTTCCTCTGCTGCAAAGTCCCATTTACAGCCGCAATAGCTTCTTCATTGGACAAAATGCGCGCACCAGCGAGGAATTTTTCAGTTTTCGAAACAGATGGAAGTCCGAAGGAGCCAAATATGGGGAATAGGGTGGATGTTCCAACACTTCATACTGCAGATCTTTCAATTTCTCTATTGCCAAAATATTTTTGTGGGCAGGTGTATTGTCCTGATAGAAAACAATTTTTTTCTTTTTTAACCCGGGTCTGTTTTTAAGAATGCTTGCATTGAGTTTGATTAGAAGTTGAGAGTAGTATTCTCCGGTAATGGTTTTACCTTTTTCGAGATAGTCAATCAACCAAATTCCTTTGGCATCCCTAAACACTGACGCCATGATCTTTCCCGTCGATGGCACCAGCCTCGCCTTCTTTAGAGCTGAAGAACCAGCTTCTATCCACTGCCTCGACTGCAGCTTGAATTCGGGCGTGTAGTGGTGAATCCATGTTTCATCCATTGTGACGTATCGGCGCAAAAATTCACTTCTGTTCCTCTGAAAAGTGCTTAGCGTCGTGTCGTGCGAATGCGTTTGTTATCCACAGTGAGGATACGCGGCACCCATCTTGTGCAAGGCTTTTTCATGTTTAATTCCTATTGCAAAAATTGGCCAATACGTTTCTTTGAAATTCTAAGAGCATTAGTAATTTCACGCCGATCTTCCAAAACCAGGTGATGCACTTTTTCAATGATTTCCGCTGTGGTTACAGTTTTTGGACGTCCTTCTCGTGTATCGTCTTGGACGCTTTCACGGGCACGTTTAAAATCGGCCGCCCATTTATTCACAGTGGAAACTGAAGGTGATGAGTCACCATACACATTTACAATCCGCAAATGAATTTTTTTAAGTGTGAAACCTTTTACGAAGAATTTTATTAGAGTACGATACTCGAATTCCTGAATTTTCAAAGCAATGCGCATTCTGCTTTAAACAACTGCCTATAGTCAACTATTGCCTGGAATGACTGTAATTTTACACATGGTCTATTTACACGTGTACCAACATAAGGACAAATATTCAAGTAGTGTCACGATTTCTGGGTGAATCCGAGAATTTTTCAGACCACCCTCGTAGTGCTGATTCAGAGGTTGTTCGATCAAACATGATTCTACTCTTCACGTTATCCCACAGGAACAATCCAATGGGCACTGGTTAAGTAAACTGTTGGCCATTCAATATGCCCTCTTTTTTCAATCCATGTATAAGAGAAACACGCGGTTTAGGAAATAAATTACTCTTTTACCATGATGTGCAATACTTAATTATAATCATACGTCCCATTGAAACAAACTAGGAAGCAATTGGATAGGTAAGTAATTGGAAAGTGAAATAGTGAATATCACAACCAGGATTTGAACCACAGATCTCCCGTCTTTGTCCAATTGCTAGAAACTCTACTTCAAATTCCATCTATCCAATTCCTATCTTAATTATGAATTGTGTGGTGGAAAAATAACCAAACAAATCAGACAGGAAAAACTGTCTGAAAGCTCGAAAACGTCATACAAAAGCTATAGTACTCATAGGAGCTGTTATACTTAGTTATTTGAACCACCTTAATTCAACCAAAAAAAAAATTACCCAAAAACAATTATATTCTCACTATATACACTATTTTAGGGATATTAGTTAGCATTTTAATTTTACTGATATATTAAAGACTTTAAGTTAAAAAAACTAATATCCTTCAAAGTTATAAATAAAGAAAATTTATCTTTAAGTCTTAGTACAATTAATACTTCTTCGTCTTCTTTCCAAGTAATAGGTTGAACACATATCTTTCCTTGCCGTCCCACATCTCGTCCTCCAGCAGACTTATAGTATACTTCTTGTCTTGGCAGTGGATTGGAGGGAATCCTTTGAGGTTCCAAAAAGTTTCATTATTGTTATTTTTCGGATGTGTTCACTTTTTACCTTTCCTCTCAAGGTTACACTAATCAGAGATCTCATACCTTCACTTCTGATGCCTTAATTGTACCCCTATGTAATTGCTCATTGGTTTCGACTTATATATTTGTCTTGTTTTCCTATTATATCATGTAATCTCAGTTTCACATTCTTCCTATTAGTTTTGCCTAAATATATTTTAACACATCCACATTAAAATATTAGATACAATATCCTGATTCCTCTAATACGTTGTTATTTTGCCTCTCAAATATTTAGCCTATAAGTATTATACATTCATTTATAAATGCTTTTTTCTTTTATATAATATTTTCTTCGCTTGTCATTAATTTACTTTTTTCTTGGATATTTTTAAAACGTATAATTCTAGCATTGATCAAGTTATTTTTATATTTATGAAAAAATGGAGTTACGTTTCTATTTATGAAAAATGGGCCAATAGTTTGGCTTTCCATGATTCTAGAACACTGATGACATTCCAAGTAGACCAGTACTGTTACTTAAGGCGATTGATTTTGAGATAAAGTTGATTCATCTAAACCGCTCTGTTCAGATGATGGGTTTTTATCTATTATGGCAATCAAATTATCACAAATTGGTTTGTTTTCTTAGAATAATCCGCATTTAATAATGTGAATGGATGACATTTATGTAATTTTAATAATCTCAATGATATGATATATTCAATATATATTCTTGTTCACTTCAGAGGGTCTTCTTCATGGAAGAAGATATTTATCACATCGAAGATATTTAGATCCCTTTTAATTTACTTAGCTGTTCCAGGTATTGCCTTATTCTGGATAGCCCTTGATTCATTAGCCTGTGTTATATATTTATTTGGGTTTTCCTCATTAAAGAAATTTCGTAGCTCTTTTTTTTTTTTAATTGCTTCATTTGTATAGCCCCCTTTAACATCAATGGTCATATTGTGAAACTGTAGGTTCAGAACATTCCCAGCCGGGAATCGAACCCGGGACCTCCGGGTGAGAAGTCAGCTCGCTGACCACTCGACCACGGAGGCAGTCTATTTCGTAACCCTTGTTGATTTCTCTTTCTGTTATAAGCTTCCATCATTATAGCATTCCTTTCTCTTTCGGAGGTCCTTAGCGCAGCTGCTTGCCAAGCGGGAGACCTGGGTTCGATTCCCGGTATCGGCGTAGAGATATTTTTCCCCGCAGGGAAACCCGGTCCGGGGTGCACCCAGCCTCGTGAGATTCCTGGGGGGCCAATTGAGGAGCTACTTGATGGAGAAGTAGCAGCTCCAGGTCAAAATGACCGCATTAACCGGCCGGGAGGGCTTCGAAGCGCTGACCACGTCTCACCCTCCAATACTGCTCCTCATTCTCTGCTGGACCGAGATAGGGGATGGAGCGGCCGGGCGCTAGGCCAAGGTTCCTTGTGGATTTTCATTGTTATCTTGCGTTATTGACTCCATAACCAGGTGCATTCCCTTAGCATTGAATGGGGAAGAAAAATGGAGCAGTACTACGGCCATTTACTTACTATAGACGTTCGTTTCCATGAAAGCTTCTTTGCTTATTTATTTTAAACGATAGGAGTAAGGAAAGGATAGTTAATATAAAAATGTAATCGAATTTCACTGCGGCAGTGCGTCGTTGTCTCGATAACTTGATTCGTTACCTTAACATTGAATGGGGAAGGAAACTATAGCGGTACACAGGTTTTTAGCAGCAAATAACCGTGGTACCTCTGCCATCTGACGGTTTTAACCGAAATGCGTTCCCTTGGCACTGGCATTATTCATACTATGAGACTTTAAAACTTTCCCGTACTATTTTTAAACATTTTCGTTTCCACAAAGCTTGTCGTGATAATAATGAACACAATAAAAAATAATTGCTCAATTTGGTGCAGTCGTTTGGAAGTGGTGCACTTACATATATTTCGGCCTGGATTGTAATATGGATAATTCTCTTTAATGATGAATTTTCACCTATTGATATCTGTACTTTCTCTGGAGATGAAAAAAAAAATATTAATTTAATCTAGTTATTATAATTGGTATAAAAGTAATATGTAGTAGTGTGCTGGTCATATTATCAAATGAGAGAGATAATAATCCTATAGAGAGATAATAGAGATATGATAATCCTATAACGCATAATCTGAAATTTAAACCTTCCATTTAAATGATTCTAAAAGGGTTTCGTAATCAGTATGATGCTACATTCACAACGAGATGCAAGCGTAGACGTAACGTGGCATAAGCGTAGACGTAAGGAGATACCATTCACAATGCAATCGTAAGCGCAACGCAAGATGTTGGTAGGGTATTCTAGATCTGTAAGTTACATGCGAATATCTTCCAAGCGCTCTGCAAGCTACAAACTGAATAACGTAATCGATAATACCACATAAGAAAATTCACTGAATATTTTACAAATAAATATGTCATAAAACTCTTGCTAATAGCTGATGCGCACGACAGTGACGTCACAATTATTGCTCATTTTAAAATTATTGAAAATAGTACAAGCATAGAGACTACAGAAAGTGATAAAGCCACACATTTAATGAACTAAGAATTATCTCTCGACGTCTTTGATTTATGAGAACAAGAAATTTAGACGCATATGCTAGTTACATCCATTAAATCAAAGGATTCGCAAGGAGGCTGTTATAACCTCTTGAGGGTAAATAGAGATGGCGCGCCACTGCATGGCCACATAGAAGAGGCAGGTCCTGTAAAATCTTGCAGTGCGATCGTTTGTTATTGAATTCATAGACAACACATAGAGCAAACAAGCCGAATTCCTCCTCTTTGCATGCACTCAAGTTTGGAATTAAGTCTTGTGTTGCATTGCATTGCGTCTTGCGTGTTTCTGTGTGAACGCTTACATTGAATAATGTGAGTCCAAACTCTTGAGCTTACGTTGCGTCTGCGCTTGCCTTTCATTGTGGATGTAGCATGAAATACATCTGTGGCACGTAAAGACTCAAGTTTACTGTGCATTTAGCTGCAGAAGCAAGCCGCACGCTCTCTTCCAACTGACCTTCGAATGAGGAGATGAAACAGGAAGCGGGAGAGTAACCTCGCTAATCACAAGTGGGTGGTGAGAAGCCTGAAGTCATAAATCCCCGTAGCGCTATTAGCTTTTAATCTCTCAAACGTTGCCCGCTCTACAAAAAAAAGAAAACAATAAAAATTAAGTTTAAACATAAACTAACTTTAATCAGAACCAAGAAAAATAACCGAAATAATTCTTTACATTGTTTCAGAAGTAGTTTTTTTTTTTGTATTGTTCTTTTGAACGTTCTATCACAATAGTTATTTGGGTACTGTCTAATTATTTTATATAGTATTTTGAACAACGGAATCCTAGCTGTACATCGGCATGTAGTAGACACATTTCATGGATATAGCCAGATATCCCCTTACTGATGCTTGTTTGTTAATCATGTTGCAGCACCGATGCAGTCGCTCATGGAGAAGACGCCCTTGGATCAGAGCTCGACGATGCAGGATGCTCACTTGGAGCGAGGAGTGAACTCTGGAGCTCGACGGGGTTCTGCGGCAAGGGCAGTGGCCAGCTTCGTAACACCCTTCATCTCCATGCTGGTGTACGTCGTTAGATGACACCTTTTGACGCATCTGTTGACTGGCGTGTGAGCTGATTTCGACTGCGTTAAACTGAACATTAGTTAAAGTTCATAGTACTCAAGACTTCGATATATCGCTATAGTGCTGTTCAAGGAGCAAAAAGGAATAAAATAACACCCTGCGTCCATTTATTTGATTGTTTTCTGTATTAACTACACGGTGTTATGTAGTGTAATTGTGATGAAGTTGCTTAACTGCATTCCTTCCAATACGCACACTATTGGTCCAGTGAGGACGTAGGATGTTTGTATGAACAATATTCACCGATGGGTTTACAGTGGCAACAAGTCGGCAGTTTATTATTTTGCTTTTAAATAACCGCAATGCTTATGGATATGCTATTATAAATTATACAAATAAGAGGTTATATTTGTAATGGGCTTCCTTCACAAAAATCTGTAGTCCTTTACCTTCTAGTGAAAACAAATCACCATCAGTTATATGTGTAAGGTACATTTGTTTGTAAAACAGTTTCAGTAACTGGCTGGTATCTTATGCCTATTTGAAATTAATGTTTCCTAAATAAATAATGCCCGAGGAATGAAGAACGAATTTTTAGAGTGATGCTGTTTCATAGAGTGTACCTTTATTTGCCCATACAGCTTATGTATAACGTCGTGACACTCCCCTTCTCTGAAGCATAGATGCGCAATAGCACTGACAAGTCCACTTTATAATTAGAGGTGGGACAGTGTTCCACTTCTGTAAGTGATGTGTGATGTTGATCCCCAAATCTCACCACCTCCTCTCATTTCTTCTCTCTTGCGCATATGGAGTGTCTCGACGTTCTACGCAAGCTGTACTTAGTTTCAATTCTACATGACTTTAGCTATCATGACCGACTGACAGGGGACTGTGAGCTATTGCATCTATATAAAAGCAATAATTCCTTGTTATATAATATTCTGTGTTCAATAAGTTCACTTTCCTAAAATGCTTACCAAGTGGTTAATGTGTACAACCTTCACCCACAAAATATAGCATTATTGGCCTCGCTTTCACTAGGTAAATCACAATAATTTACCTAACAGTTGTATTATATGTCATATAAATTAACTCCCAGTGCAATGATATATGCTAATAAAATCGTGGAAACTTGACAATACGGGTTAAAGGTCAAAAATGTATAACTATGGATAGAAACTAATACAATCAAAACAAAGTGTCCAAATTGCAGCAAATAACCAAAGTTATTCAAGTTACAAAAAATTATAGGTAAAACGAAATTTGCAAAATTCACAAAATGTTTCAAATTCAAGTCTTCAGGTAATTTGATTTAGATTGTTTCTAATTACAATGCAATTTAATGCTTAGAGGTATTTCATCTATTTTTTGCTATATTTTATTGTAATAAGCGTCTAAAATTACTCTTCTATAAATAATTATTAAAGAAGACACAGAAACATCTTATTGCAATATTAAAGTGCCAAACCGTCCAAAAAGCCTATGTGGTACATTATCAATAAATTGCCTACTGCAATTGCAGATTAACATTACATTTGTCGGCGATATTTTAAGAAAATATTTTCACAATGTTTGTGCAAATTATATTCTTTCATTGACAAAATATTTTTAAGTATATCATCATGTTGTAGTAGGGAACACGCCTAATCTAAATGTCTGTAACGAAATCTGGTTTAACAACGAAATAATTACACCGTAGGGAATTTATTGTCGTTTTTGAGATTAATTAGTCAATCAAACGTTACAAACGGTCTAATTCCAATGCACAAGGGAAAACTTTGTAGTCAAATCTTGCAAATTTATTAAGATTTTTTTGCATGTTCAGTGTTCTCTTGATCTTAGTGATAAAATACGGACACATTCTACATAAAATAAAAATATATTATGTTTCTCAATTACTATAATGGGTATTAAATAAAAATTTATATCTTCTATATAAGCTATATACATCTCCTTGACTGCCTTTCTAAATTTAATAGCAAGAATTCGTTTTTGTTCGCAGAAAAATCTTGCGTTGCTTTTGGGAGGATAAATAAATGGATAAAAGCTCGTTTGAACATTTGTACTCATCTTGTGGAAAATGTATAAAGCGGAATTCTATTAAGAGTGCATTTCTAATTAATTCTGTAATACTTGTTTTTAGTTTTCCTGGGGTAATTAAGGGCCTAATATAGCAGCAAATAATACCCCAAAACTCCAAGGCTTTTATTAAAAATACTGAGCTTTAGATCGGCAAACAATTTGACGTATCCATTTAAAAGATTTGTATTTGAAACTCGGTAAAAATGAGCAATGATGCTGCTTCCTGCCCCCGAAAAATGGTAATTATTTGGGCACAAAATTTCATAACAAGAAAGAATACTAAAGCACAATTATCTACATATTATTATTTAATGTGATTTAGAGTTTTCACTGGAAGGTATAGACTGCTCAACTACAGTAATATTAGTTTTCAAATAAGAAAATTTGAGAAACATCCAAAATAGAAGAATATATACAGCAAAACTAACTTTTGAAGCAGTAAATATAAAACCAAAATGTTTAAAAGAATGTATTAAAATATGTTCCTTAGTAAAATTGTCAAAGGCAATAGAAATTTGACTAGCTTATGCAACAATCGTATTGTAAAATTTGCAGAAAAACATACTCCAAAGTTTCAAAATTCAAGGAAGCAGATCATAATGCTTCCAAAAATAAGTGGTTTTTATTAGTTCAGACGTCATACACATAGATTTAGGCTATATCTCAGTATTTAAAATTATCGTTTAAGAATAATTCTGTTTGTGAATTTTTGCTGCACGCAGATAAAAACCAACATAAAAATTATGGTGTTCATTTGCGATTATATTCCAAAGTATATTCTTGAGCTATTTATGTACATCATAAATGATAAGAAGTGGAATCATATACTGAACTAAACCCAGATGTAGATACAGTGAGAAGTTTTGGCATATCACTGAACCATATCAAGTTGCTAAATCACTCTTAAATAGCAGTGTGCATATCGTGTTATCTGCAAATTTACAAAAGGCAGTCATATATTTTCTGTGTCTGTAGGGGAATCGAATGATGTTTGAATAGAGCTGATCTAAGATAAAAAGGAAACCAACCTTTGGATTTTCTGTTACTGGTGGTATTAAAAGATAATTTTGGATACAAAATAAAGAAGAGAGTGCTTATACTTCATTTTTAAAGAATGTGTGAATTTCTGAAGCAGTGTGACATCAATATTTGGATCTCAGTAAAGCTATTTGGATCATAATGTTAAACAGAGTATTAATGAATGGGTTGTGATCTACGGCATTGAACTATAACTGTTTTCCTGAAAAGTGAAAAAACATGTTTGTATTTCTATCAAGATAAAAGTTTGACATTTAAACACAATTAACACACAAGGTAATGAGCTTAAATCTGAAAGTCTTATAATATATCAAAGGTTTTTCTTATGCAAAAATAAGCAAACTAATGGGCATATCTAGGAAGGAAGCGACAAGTAATGCAGTGTGCACAACTGTGGATATAGGTATATTATTAGTTTTGTGCCAAGCATGCTATGAACTTAATTCTGGTATGTTGCTGAATACATGAAGAAAAGGTGACAATATTATTAATAGTGACTAACTCGACTGATTGGAACAAAACAGGCAGTAACAAATCCTGTTTTAAATATTAATCAATAAACAAAATAAAACTGTAACTTCCTCAAAATGAACTATAAACAATGTAAAATATTTGTTAAAAATCACAAAAAATTCGTAATAAATGAAAGAAAGAATTCTTAGTGATAAATATTACAGAATTACATCGTTTTCTTCAGCTGTACATTTGATATTGCATTAATTTTATGTATAATAATGATAATTTGAGTATGTAAATATATTATTTGTACATATATGCCGGATAAGCAAATAACACACTGTTTAAATGGTTTCGTATTCGCTTTATTTGCTGAGAGCAGATTAAAGTGGCTTTTGTTTTAAGAAAGCTGTAATGTATTGCTGTAAAGTAACCATGGCTATATATTCTGTTAATTGTAAAACATTTAATGTATTTTAAATACATGAAGCTCACTTCAGTGCTCAATAATTTTGAATGATGGTTTTCTTTGTGCTGCAAGGAATAATATGTTATAGTCCTGCTTTTATAAGATCAAACAAAGTTGCAGCTTTTAAGAAATGCTTATAAATTATTGTCGCAAAGTACACAATGAAAGACATTTTAATATTATTTGAACACAAATATAGATTTATGGTTAACCTCTATTTTGCAGGCGTTATGTGAAATTATATTGGGAATAAATTATATCTATAATGAATTGTGCATTAACTTAATTTGTTTAAACTTCAGGTTCAGCCCACCTGATAAAGGCGTGCTTACACCTTTTGGGCAGCTATTGTCCCAAACTTAAGTGCAAATAATACGAGTTATACTTTGAGGTCAGAAGTACAAACAGGTTAAATTTATCATTAACGCAAAGAAACAGATCATGACAGTTTTGTGATATTAATGTTATCCGAAAATTTTGACTATGGAAAACAAAACATGTATATTACTTCAGAAAAAAAGTTTGATGTGTTACATTCACACGATTTTCTCTACATCTCTGCAACAAATTATTGTTAAAAAGCTAATACTTCTATTTACTTCATGCTAATCAAGAAAAAATTAGCAGATATAGTCTTACTACTTGCTTCCTTGTAAGTAGAAGCGAAATAAGCGAGCAGCATAAATTAAAGTGATAGTCAAAAGCTGGTTGCTATATGACTGAAGTTCCTTTGTTTGTATGGATAGGAATTGACAAATTCCTGTATGGGGAAAAATATAAGTTTTTTAAAGCTGAAACCAAAATCAAGGAATATCTAAAAAAACCATCGACTTCAAGAAAACAAATTCTATAACATAAATTATAGGTTTTAATGTGCTTTACATTTTCTGTGTGGTAAATTTTTGTCTTTCACTTACGGTTTAGCAGTTATGCAAAATTCCTAAAAATTCATCCAGAATAAAGTAGTCTTTAGTGGCTATTCCCAGAAAATTCAATATATATATATATATATATATATATATATATATATATATATATAAATAATATGTTTTTTTTATTCAGGGGGTCTCAAACATGCATTTCCGGTGAAAACTTGGTATTGAATTTTGGGTGCATTAAAACACCTTCACTATACACTATGTACATAGTAAATACAGAGCAAGTAATAACGAGTGGAAAAGAAAATTTAACAGAAGAATTATATTTAAGGTACCTTTAATTGTAGTCACTCAATAAACTCTAAATAAACACTTTGAGTTTCATCTTTGACTCACATAATATTCCACTCTTTGTTTTGCATTTAGTTATCGTGTCAAGTTTATTAAGATCTTAATGTACTATGCTAAACAACTTTGAAGACAAGCACCTGGTTATACACTTTATACTGCTGACTGATGTTCTTTAACACTTACTCACAAGTACTTTCAATTACACTGTTTTAGTTGAGTACATGGCACAATTCACTTTCACCTAATTACGAGCCGACTGTTAAATAGCTGAGCGACGTTACTTTACTTCACATACAGTTTCTTATTATAACCAACATACTTCGCGAACTTCTTAACAAACGACCTTGCCTCACACACGGGCGAATTCTTAATATGCGACGACGTTGTCTCTCTCACGTATGAATTCTTAGCAAAACGACCTCGATGTGCCAAACCTTACTTCTTATATACAAAAAACTGTGTCATGGTGGCTTCTTTCTGATTGTTTGGAAGGTCCGCCAAAATGACACCATCGTTACCCAAAAAATCATTGCAAATCTCCCAGAATGCGTCATAATAATCACGTGATACCACGAATATAAAGAAGTCCCCTTGTGGGCTTTAAACTCTGGTTTCCCTTGTACTAAACTCGAACGTGATTTTCACAAAAGAAGCAACTTCTCACCCCTCTATCCAGTCTGGCGTCATGATTTTGAGTAACTTTTAAGTAAACAACTGGCTTTTTGGTTCCTATGCATACAACTTATTAAATATTAACTTTCTTTACATATATATTTAGATAATTAATAAAAATGATTGTTATTATTATTACGAGGCTAATTAACGGTATCATATTAAAAGCACCACAGCTTTCTTGAGGACCCAAGTTATGAAGGAGCATTAACTTGAGAATACACGCAGAGATTTGGAAGAAAATCCATAGACAAACACTCGAAGTTTTTCAGAAGGATTTGGTACTTCAAAAAATACCAGACATTGTCACATTAAGACAACTAAATGTGTAAGTATCGCATGAATTGATATCGGATCAAATTCATATCACCTGCGGTGCCATACGTGGTAAAAGCGGGCGTTAAACACTATGAAAAAAGAAACGATCCAGCTCAACGTAAGAGTAGATAATTACGATGAAGCTGCAACCCTGACACCTGGAAACAATGGTTTTCCGTCAGGCTGCATACTTTAAAAAAAACCAAACCATATATATGGTGGAATTTTAAGATGTAATTCACTGGGAATCTGTTCCAAATGAACGTGTAGTCAATGCGGATCTTTATTCCCAACAATTGAAACGGTTCATCAAGTTTTGAGGCAGATATTCCGGCATTAGTGAATAGAAATAGATAGTGGACAAAATTCAGTAATTGAAAGGAATTTAACTACTACTACTCCAGCATATCGCAATAATTTTGCATCATCGGTTTAGATCCCTGTCTCATTTCCTTGTAGAAGAAGTTTTGAAAACGTTCAAGCAGCTGAAATAGATATAAACAACTTCATTGTATCAGAAGCTAGAAATATCGTTGCTTTATAGCAAACCTCGCTGAAATGTAGTTCAGAACTTGAGGGTCTAATGGTCCTTACTTTAAAGATAATAATAATTTCCTGTACCGAAAATTTTGAAATAAAGTTTTGCCTAAAATGGGAGGGTACTTATGATACATCATACATATAATAATGTTTAAATGAGGGGTGGTCCAGTTACATCTTTATAAAGACTTACGCTGCTTACACAAGGATTTCTTAACCAATACAATCTACGACTAATTCAGCCTTCTAAGGAATAACTGAAAAATTAATAGTATTTTTCGTTATACCGGCCGACAGCTATGCAACATATGTGATAATTTTCTGAAGCGACAAATATGTAGCAACTGGAAAAAGAAAAAAAGTATGATAATACAACATTTTAGTTAGAAATTACAAACCAAAGGACTTACATTAACTTTGAATTACATCATATCCAGGCTAGATATCAATGTAATGCCTGAAATTACGGTGGCTATGAAATAATTATAGCAATTAAAGGAATAATAGTAAAATTCTCGGAATGACCGAAGTAAACACGAATAGCTCTCAAATGCGAGTTACAAATTTGTTCTGTGTATTACAAAAAAGGACACATGTGCTCGGTGTATTAAGAAAAACTTTTTACAGGTCGATCATATTTTTGGAAGTGATTAAATAAATCAATGCAATGGCTAGAACTGCCAATCCAAGCCAGAATTGTTTGAGGAGATCACGCTGGCAGAAGTTGGCGCTAAGTTTGTCAGTACCATAGGGGGCCACATCAGCGGTGCACAAGGGCCGTTGCACCATCATAACCAACCGTCAAGGGGCAACACTTGCCTCCTCCCGGCACTCCACAACCCCAACACTCACCCGCCATCCTGCAAAACCCCACAATCCCGTCAGCACGTGGTTAAGTTCTCTCCGAGAGCAGGGACACGTCTAACACACCTCGGGCTGCCCTCAGCCTGCCAATTGCTCTGGTCTGGGCCACATAAGACACTTCAGTATATGCAATTTTAGTCTGCGTAACCAAAATAAGGATTCCTCTTGATAAATACGTACAGATACTGTAAAAGTTTCTTAAGTTATAGATGACACGGGCGTTGAAATTCTTTTAAGATATTTGGGAAATTATTATTATTAATTTATTTGTATAAAGTTCGCCAGTCCCTTGGGCTCTTATAAATCCTATATTACGCTAATGACAATGATATTTTCAGTGATATAACTAATATATAACAATATAGAAGAAAATACACAGTAAGAACATGTAGCTTCAAGGGTTGGGCATGGGTGTTATATGTTTGTGCAAAGGAACAGTAAAACCAGCAATCATATAGACTCCGGTACTGTTTCAAAAAAAAAAAAAAAAAAAGCCGGTTAAGGCGTCTTGGTGCTTCGTGGACAGGGGATCGTGGGTTCGAGTCCCACCTTGGGCATGGGTATTACATGTTTGTTCAATGTGTATATGTTTGTGTAAAGGAACAGTAAACAATACAACCAGTAATCATACAGTAAATTTAGGGGGGGGATTTAAATAAAAATAAAAAAAATGAAAAAAAAATGTTAGTTTTTCCTGAAGATATAAAAAAGAATGCACAATAAGTTGCACATTAATAACTTTTTTGGTATTAGCTAAATAGCACTAAACATGGAGAAATAAATAGAAATGTATGTATCAAGGAATTAGGTAGATGTGATAGACAGCTAAGACTAAATTACATAATAATTACATAAAAATTAATACAAAAATTACATAATATAATAGGAGCTTCAGTGACCTAGATATACTAGATGGTGACTCATTCGTTAAACAAAGACTAACAAGCAATGTGTACAAATTTTACTGGGTTTGTTGTTGATAGCGCTTTACGCCCTCTTTTACTACATGTGACACCACAGGCAGCATACGGTGAATAAACTCAATACGTAATAATAAATATGATTAAGGAAACTTTAGTAAATAAGGAATAGCAAAACATACTACAATATATAATTTAACATATTTGTTTAATAGTAATATTGGTAACTACTTAATTAGTTTTTATAGCATTCCAACGTTTTTGAGTTTGTCTTAAAAACGGTGAATTTAATGCCTTCGGTATAATGGTATGACGGTATTATTTATTTGAAGCGACTTGCCAAATATTGATGTTAATATAGTTTATATTCCTAGGCAGTCTCCTTTGCTTATTGAGTAGTTTCCTTTTATCTCTTGAAGATCACAAGGGGCATAATAGTATCTAAACGCAGTCGTAATTTAAATAAACATAGACAGAGATGTAACGTGTTGATAGAGTAAGTACAGTGGAACCTCACTTATTCGCTTTTCAAGGGAGACTACTAATATACTATATTAATGAGAAAACGTGTAACTGAGTAACTGATTTTTTCTTCTAGTATGGATGTCATCCAGAGTTTTTAATTTTTCACCAAGGTTAAGGATTTTCTTGTTCTCTTACTTGCTGGTTGATATTCATACATATTTCTTCTCCTGTTTGTGACTCGAAACTCCACATAAAATAACTAAGTGACTGTTGGAACTATATGACAATGAAAACAGTACACTAGCAGTACTCGACTTAAAACAGAGAAGTGACTGTTGTAACCAAGGTTAATAGATTGTTGGAAGGATATGACGACAATGAAACGATAAGCGTCAATGAAAACCGCAAACCAGGCAATTCCAAGGCTATACACAGCAAGCATATCACCATACGTTTTTTTAAAAACGAATAAATGGGTACATTTTGTGTATGGGGATCAGAAAAAGTGACGCACTACCGAGAAAACATAACCAAAAGGTATAGTTGAACAAATATTTAATGGAAAACGACTGGTCCCTAAAATTTTAGCGAATATGTGCGAAAAATGTTGAAGTGAATAACGTATAAGCGAGTTTCAACTGCCCCAATTAGTGCATTTTTGCGGATTTCCCGTACTATTGCAACTGCTGGAGTGGTGCTTCAGCGCGGCGTGGCAGGAAAAAAGAAACTTTCTCTGGACCTCGCGTCATTGCCTTGTCTTCGGAGAGTTTCCGGGTATAGGAAAGGGGGGGGGCCCTTGAGGCTATAGACCCTCAATCGGGAAGTCTCAATCAATGTGGGGAACCTTTCATTGCTGCCGGCTCCGTCCGCCAGATTTAGCAGCGACAGTAACTACTACGCTATTCTTTATTTGGCATCCACTTACAGTGGCTTCAAAATATATATGTCCGAAAGTACTAATGACAAAAAACTAACTGCGTGATCAATAGAATGTAAATATTGTTTCCATTATAGTGTTACAAATGTTCGTTCACAATAGTACTTCTAACATATGACCAAAAGAGACAAATGATGTTTTAATAGTGTAAATACAAAGCTAATTCACGTGCGTTTCTGTCCCCAAATAAGTATTGATCTTGTTTGTAAATATGTACTGCATCCTAGCGTGCACTCTTTGTTCTCTAGCTGTACGAGGGTATGAAACAGTGGGTGTGGCAGTACGCAGCTGTCAGCTCTGTATTTTAGAACAATTTGTTTGTGTCTTGCAGCAGGTAGTCCAAAAGATAGAAAGAAACGACTAAAGAAGAATAGAAAATAGTAGTACATTTATTTAAAATTTGAAAATCATTGAAAGAGATAGGTAAAACAATTTCAATACCTATTACTACTTTTAAGACATTGTGTATAAGTTTTAGAAAACAAAAACTTTGGGAAAATTATCAAGAAACGGTGGAACTTCAAAACTATCTAGATGAGACAAAAGAATGATAGAAAAACAACCAGAAATCCAAAACTAAGTGCTCCAAAGTTAGCAGAAGTTGAGGTAGAAATGAGAATAAAAGTGTAATCATATTTGAAATATCCTTAACGAAATTGGTTACAATGGGAGAACTGCTGTTAGAAAACTTACATCAATAAGGTGTAATTGTCTATTCTAAGGCACATAGAGATAACACTATGGATTCTGGAAAGACGTTGTTTTCATTGATGAGAGTGGTGCAAGAAGAAACTTTTAAGAACAAAGGAAAACATTGGTCCCATTAACAATACTTTTAGTTTATTTTTATATTCATAGATTCCATTTTAAGAGAGCAAAGATGAATAATAATTTATTGAATATTAGGATTAATGATTTTTGTAGTTTTTTGGAGGCAGATTATTAAATTGAATAATTTTTTTGATGAGAGAAATCTCAGCTAGTGTAAAACATGGGGCGGTTCTTTTGATTGTATGGGATTGTAAGAGTGGTAATGGTGTACGAGATTTGAGTTTTGTTGGCGACACAGAATAGATCACAAACTTTATATTAACATTTTAAATGTTCATGTTCCCCAAAGTGTGGAGAAAATGAATCTTCCTGGAAATTACATTTTCACTCAGGATGACGACCCCAATGAGACGGCCTTAAATCCCAGGCAGTGGTTGTTGTACAATACTCCACGTTAGATACATACGCCACCTCAATGTCCGGATGTAAATCCAACAAAGAATTTCTGGTAAAAAGTGAAAGAAAATATAAGAAAACATGAAATGTCCAACAGAAATGATTTGAGAAGGGCCCTACTGAGCGGAATACATTTTCTGCAGAACCAACAGACACTAGTAAAATAATACCAAGGAGATGAGCTGAAGTCATCAAGAACAAACGTGGGTCCAAAAGTACTAAAGTGAGCAAAAATGCCCAAAAACTTTTGTTTTATCATAGACCAAATTTATTTGTCATAAGTGAAAACAAAACTTCTTCAGACTGCCTCGTTGAGAGGTCAGTGAGCTGACTTCTTATCCGGAAGACCCGTATTCGATTCCTAGAATTATTTCCTATCCCCTATAGAGTCTGGAAGTATCAATGTGAGAGTAAATGTGCGCGGGGTTTAGTAATATAAAGTTTATTGACCTAATGTTTTGAACCTACAGTTTCACAAGTCAAAGCAACTGAGATGGCTATTGAAGTTAAATGGGCGCTACAAATGAAACAATAATAAAAAAAAAACCTTCTTAATTTCAATTTGATGTCTATTTAGAATTAAAGAAAGTTCTTTTTTTGTTTATGTTATATTACATAAACTTATGAACATTCAAATTTTAGAATTGTCTGCGCTAAATATTGTGTTTTCTCCTTATTCTATACCTTCGAAATTGAAACATATAGTCAGAGCAATACTTGAAATCGATTTTTCACATATCTTCCCGCTTCATTCCTCCTAACAAGATGCGTGCCCCTTTTGGCGCCTAGAACATGTTTAGTAAGGATGTTTGTTTTCTAGCTTCTGGTAGACTTAAGCTTTTCATGTTATTTGAAATGCTATGCTGTTATATAACTCGCAATTGTATTAAGTAAATACAAGTTACTTATATGGTATAATACGTGTATGGCCTTCTCATAGTATGGACCGAGAGACGTGGCTGTGGATCAGAATAGCAGCCATTAAAATTGTTATGGCATGACCTGCTGATTTGCTCATATTTGGAAGCATAATCTGTTTTTATGACGCGATTTACGATGCTTTATTTTTATTGCAGAGCGCACGATTTTATGACACATACCGCCTGTGTATAAAAATTCCATACAGTGTATCGACCATCTGGGTTATAGAGAGCACAATCTCTGCTTTAATCAACACGCTCTTTGCATGTTCGCATCACGCAGGAAGCTATTGGAGCTTTCATTACATACCCTCAAAATGAAACACTGTATTGATAAATTAAGTTGCAAGAGTGCCAAATTGCAAAATATGAACAAGAGGTTTCTTGCAATCATACAGCAACATATCTTTTGAAATATAGGGAATTTCAAAAATCACTTCCAAATTTAAAAAGCTATAAATATTGTAATATTTTCGATACGATAAAAACAAAATAAGTCGCATATTAGGCATGAAATGAAAAGTTTCAGTTCACCGTTACCATGAGTAAAATAATTTGTAAGCTAAATATCATGGCTCTAACACTAAATGATAGAACACAGCTGATTCAATGTTACTATAAAAGCAAGAGAAATGTATAAGAAAATAATACCTCTGTAACAATTTGAGAGCAGGAGGTTATCTTAAAGAACGAGTTTCCCAAACACAAACAACATACCGATATAGCAGCTGGAAGATGCTGTCTTGCAAAAAATTGCTAATATTTCAAGACATAAACACGCACGCGTGCGAGCGGATCTTTTTGAAAACATGCTCTTTTTTTTCTATTCATGTGACACAAAAACATGTATTCCCGGTGAAATGTCTGTATATAATTACTTTCTCTACGCGCACTATGTACATAGTGTATAGAGAAGATATTGCATTCCACCCAAATATTCAATACAAAGATTTCAATGGAAATACATATTTTGGGTCCCCGTGAATCCAAAAAAAAAAAGAAGCATTTTTACAAAAGGTCCATGTGTGTGAGTTCGTGTGTATGTGTCTGTGTGTCTGTGGACAGCATAGCTCAAAAACGAAAAGACCGTTGAATACCAAATTTGGTATTTAAGTTTAGTATCTTCCAAGGATACAACACGAAGAGTTTCAAGAAAATCCCCCACCCCCAACTACCCTTTCCATGCAACTTTTTTCGAAAATTTTGATTTTCTAAAAAATGTCTCTAACGATTTTGATTAAAATATAAAATATTTCAAATATTTACCTGACAAATAAAGTGTATATCTTGAATTTTCTGGGAATAGCTTCTGAAGATTACTTTATTCTGGATGAATTTTACGGAAGTTTGCATAACTGCTAAACCGTAAGAGATGGAAAAAACTTAAAACACAAAAAATGTAGAGCTCGTTAAAACACACAATTTATGTTATATACTTTTTGTCGTAGAGATCATCGTTTTTGAGGTATTCTTTGTTTTTGGTTTCAGCTTTGGAAATCTTATACTTTTCTCATACAGGAATTTGTCAACTGCTATCCATACATACAAAGGAACTTCAGTCACATAGCAACCAGCTCTTGACTATCACTTTAACCTATGGTACTCCCTTATTTCACTTCTACCTACAAGGAAGCAAGTAGTAAGACTATTCCTGCTATTTTTTTTTTCTCGATTACCATAAAGTAAATAGAAACATAAGCTTTTTTAACAATAATGTGCTGCAGAGATGTAGAGAAAGTAATGTGAATGGAACACATTAGACTTTTTTAAGTGAAATGTTATATGTTCTCTACCTGCCATGTAGGTACATTGTACAAGCGTGGTAGAGAAAGTGATAGTATTTCCATGCAATAGGTGAAACAATTGATATCGAAAAGACGTTAAAGAATGATAAGCTATTGAATAACTCTGGGCAGCTGGTTCCGACCTCAAGGCTGCGATGGTTTTTAAGTGTATTTAAAAGCGACAGCCCCATGCAATTAGATTTAGTGGCCTATAAAAGAACTCCTGTGGAAAAAATTCCGGCACACCGGTGGAGCTGATATGATCCTGGAAATTGACAGACTTGTTAAAATACAATAACAAAGAACAACTTGAAAATGGCTGGACCTATAGCTCAGCCAGTAGAGCACTTTGCTGTGCGAGAGGTCTCGGATTCGATTTCCAGTTGGGGTGGGAATTTTTCTCCAGCCAAGAATATTCCCTATTCTTTCCAGAGTTTTGAAGTATAAATGAGAGTGTGAACGTGTGTGTGATCCACTATAGAGACTTATAATATATCCAACGAATACAGCACTGAGTATACGTGTTCCAAAGGTGAATGCCGGCGATTGGACACTCAGTCAAAAGCAAGATATAAATGCTGTAATAAAATAAATAAAAAGTAACAAAAATTCGAAACTGGCTTAGGCAGTACATCACCAGGGGTCTATGTTCTATTCTCCGCTGAGAAATTTTGACAGACTTACTTTATGGCACATCAGTTACTGTGGTTAACTAAAGATGCATCTTGAGGATTTGAACATAAATTTGGACTTAAAACAACCCTTCGATCTTGTATGTCACTCCGTCATATGCGACTAGCTTCTACTAGCCAAATAGAATCGAAGTTCATTAACATAGTAACCAGGTTTTAACAAATTTGTCTATCGCTTTAGTGAAATGCATTCCTTTATTTCCCTTTTACTTATTAAGAGCATTTGATAGGACTTATCTTGATTATCATGAAGAGGATAGAAGATTTAGGTTTTTAAGAATAATTTGTCACAGAGAAGCAGAGAAAGAAATGGTGAATGGAACACATCAGAATCTCTGAATGTATGCTCTTTTTGTGCAATAATCAGATCGAAGTTTTGAGGGTACCTGCTACGTTTATCAGATTTTCCTATTTCTACTTCAAAAGCCTTTATTTACACTTCTCTTATAATGGATTCTAAAATACTTAATGTTCTCAGCAATAATGCATTTGATCATTTTGCATCGCTCTGAGTCCCAGAGTCTAATTTCACTTTGAAATGATGGTTTTGAAATTGTGGAGTGATTTAGTTACGTATTGTGTTTTACCTTGCTTTTTTTTTTTTTTTTTTTTGCTTTGAAAGGTACTTCATCAACTTCATTTTTGCCATTCAAGCATTTTTGTTTTAATTATTTTTGCTTCTCCTTATTTACATTCAACTCTTATCTTTTTCTTGCAATACTGAGTTCACTATATATTTGAATAACTATTCTCAGTGTCTGCATCAGAGTATGGAACCAACAATAAATATTGCAACTGCATCTTCTTAGAAGTAGTTGCTAAAGACCTTAAAGTTAGTATCGTTGTTATATTATTCATAATGCATGATTCGGTGTTTTGGGATTCGCTTATAAATAATCAGTATTAAAAACATTTTAAAACCTCATTTATACTGGCACTGTATATTTTTCTGCATGAAATTTAAATGAAAAATCTTATGCGTTCCATTCACATGACTTTCTCTACTTCTCTGCAACAAATTATTGGTAAAAAGCTTATGCTTCTATTTACTTCATTTTAATCGAGAAAAAAATAGCAGAAATAGTCTTATTACTTGCTTCCTTGTAAGTAGAAGCGAAATAAGGGAGTAATATATGGTAAATTGATAATCAAAAGCTGGTTGCTATGTAACTTGCTAGTTCCTTTGTTTGTATGGACAGGAGTTGACAAATTTCTATATGAGAAAAGTATAAGTTTTTCAAAGCTGAAATAAAAAACGACCAACTCCACGAAAAAATGTATACAACATAAATTGTGTTTTAAGGTCCTCTACATTTTTTGTGTAGTAAGTTTTTATCTAACTCTTACGGTTTAGCAGTTATGCAAATATCCGTAAATTTCATTCAGAAGCTATTCCCAGAAAATTCAAGATATACCTTTTTTTGTCAGGTAAATATCTTTAATATTTGACATTTTAATCAAAATCATTAGAGCCATTTTTGAGAAAATCGAAATTTTCGAAAAAAGTTCCATGTAAAGGGTAGGGGGTAGATTTTCTTAAAAATCTGCGTGTCGCGCGCCCTTGGAAGATACCAAACTTAAATACCAAGTTTAGTATTTAACGGTCTTTTCTTATTTGAGCTATGCTGTCCACAGACACACACACATACACAGACACATACACGCACACACACACAAGGACCTTTTTGTAAAATGCTTTTTTTGGATTCAGGGGATCCAAAACATGTATTTTCGGTGAAATTTCGATAGAGAATATGTGGGTAGAATGCAATACCTTCTCTATACACTATGTACATAGTACGTGTAGAGAAAGTAAAAATAATATTATATTAAAAACAGCCAATCCGTGATTTAGTAACTACTTACAAATTCACTTATTATTTATAATAACATTGTTGCTATTAACTTTTACACTATCGTAAGTTTTTATGAGTCATGTAACTCTGTATTACATTCCGTAAATATATTATTTGAAAGCCCATCATTTACTCCTTCCTCACTTTCAGCAAGTGATCTATGGAGACCAGATTCATTAATTTGAAGCATTGTTGAGGGGCAACTTTTCTCACTATTCTCACTTCTACTATCAATAATCTTGTAATTATTAGCAACATACGTTTTCCTCTACTTGCTTCAATCAGGATCAACTACTGAGGGTAACCATCAATGAAAAGGTGCACAGGAAATTTTGATTAAAATTGAAATTATAATTGAGTTATTTCAGGTTATAATTTTTATAAAATAAAACATTTCATAAAGGTTAGTTTTTAAAAGGAGTAAGAATAGCGTGCTTCTGCCAAAAAAAAAAGTGTGTTTTTTTCTTTCTTTCTTCCTTTCCTTTTTTTCCTTTCTTCCTCTGTTTAACCTCCTCGTACATAGAAGGCTCTACATCAGAGAGAAGCCAGAACAGGATGATCACCGCAATGCGTCGTATGAAACTAAGGAATTGAGTGATAAGGTGCCACGTAAGAGGTTTATGGAGTAGTTGGTGTAATGAGTGATGGGGAAAACCGGAGGAAACTCTCTCAGACGCCGCTTCGTTCGCCACAAACTCTTATGCTCTTATGATCATATTACTCTTTTAATTCTTTGTTGTTGTTTTAATATTACTTTTGATTGTGTATTACCTCTGCCTTTTTATATTTTCGTGTATACTCTTTTTACGTTCTCCATACGCACTATGTACATAGTGTATAGAGAAAGTATTGCACTCCACCAAGAAATTCGATACCGAGATTTCGCCGGAAATATATGTTTTAGGGTCCCCAATATCCAAAAAAAGCATTTTCACAAAAAGGTCCGCTTGTGTGTGTGTGTGTGTGTGTGTGTGTGTGTGTGTGTGTGTGTCCGTGTGGCTGTGAACACGATAACTCAAAAACGAAAAGTCGGTAAAATACCAAACTTGGTATTTAAGTTTAGTATCTTCCAGGGATGCAACACGAAGATTTTGAGAAAAATCGCCCCACCCCCAACTACCCTTTACATGAAACTTTTTTCGAAATTTTTGATTTTCTCAAAAATGGCTCTAACGATGTTGATTAAAAATTCGTATATTAAACATATTTACCTGACAAATAAAATGTATATCTTGAATTTTCTGGGAATAGCCTCTGAAGAGTATTTTATTCTGGATGAATTTTACTAAATTTTGAATAACTGCTAAACCGTAAGAGATGGACAAAAAATCACTACACAACAAATGTAGAGCACATTAAAACACACAATTTATGTTATATACATTTTTTTCGTGGAGTTCGTCGTTTTTGTGACATTCCTTATTTTTGGTTTCTGCTATGAAAAACGTATACTTTTCTCATATAGGAACTTGTCAACTCCTATCCATATAAACAAAGGAACTTCATTGACAGAGCAACCAGCTTTTGACTATCACTTTAACCTACGGTTGTCCCTTATTTCGCTTCTACTTACAAGGAAGCGAGTAATTAGACTATTTCTACTATTTTTTTCTGATTAGTATAAAGTAAATAGAAGTATAAGCTTTTTAAGAATTATTTGTTGCAGGGATATGGAGAAAGTCCTGTGAATGGTACACATCACATTTTTTCTTTGTTGTTGTTTAAATATTGCTGTTTAGTGTGCACTACAAAAGCACGTACGGTCTGTGGACCCGTGCGATTTTTAAAAGTCTATGTGCATATGATATTGTTATGTCAATAAATACACTTATTCATTCATACATACATACAAGGCGTGTAAATGGAAGGCAAGAAGTCTAACCAGTTGGCCACGACATTATTAGTTCTAATTATAAAATATCAAGAATCCTATATACATTGATCTGATGTTTCTATCTTAAATGATCATAATATCGTATACACTGCTGCGATCCACACATACATCCACCCTTAACAGCTATACTTTATCTGGTCTTATGTTTGCGTGTGTAAAGTATTATTATTATTATTATTATTATTATTATTACTAATATTGTTGCGCATTAGTAATACTTAATGTTGGGTCCAAAGAAAATTAAATTAAAAACCAAATTAAAATGGCCACCTTGGAACAGCCACCTCCATATATTTTTTAAAATATATAACTTCTTATTTTGTGTCCATTTCGCATATTTCAAATCTCTTATTCAGTAATAATACAACTACTAGACACTCACACACGTATATACGAATTCATACGGTTTGCTTCGGTTGTCCTGCATGCTGCACATGACAGGTGAGAAGGCCTGAGGTAATTTGTTGCAGTGACTTCCCCTTGTCTCGTCTCGATAACTTGCCTGTTATATCTCGTCGGCCAGCCATGCTACTCCCGCTTGAGAAGACAGGCTGCATTAAATTGTGAACAGAATCGAGTGTGCCCATTTTATGGCTCAGCAACAGGGTAAAATGGAAACAGGCAAACAAATTAGCAATAAACTCTTTGCTAATTATAAATGTAATAGAAACTCCTTCTTCACATATTTAACCGTCTTCGCAGGTATCCTAGCTAGACCCCACAATACGTCATGTTTCTTAGCTTTCTTTTTCTCTAATTCCTGGTCACTTCTGACTCCGACTGACACTTTGGTACAGCTCACTAAGAGCCTAGGGTACCGCCCGGCCGCAGCATCCCGTCTCGGTCCATTACAGACGTCATGGATGGGGTGGTCAGCGCTTCGATCCCCCCCTCCCGGCCAGTTAATTCGATCTTCATGACCTGGAGCCGCTACTTCTCTATCAACTAGCTCCTCAATTGACCCCCCAGGAACCTCACAGGCTGAATGCACCCCAGTCCAGGTCTCCCAGCAGGAGAAAAATCCCCACGCCGTTACTTGGAATCGAACCCAGGTCTCCCGCTTGGCAAGTAGTAACGCTACCAATGCATTAAGGATAATCCCTAAATATCTAGTGGGATTCTCCTCTCATCATCCTGGAGTGAATCATTATGTCTCTCAAAAATTCTGTATATGAGATACCTGGGCCAGAGGAAATCAACTGGTGATTGCTATGATAGTTCAGTGACTAGAGCAACCGGTTAGATAGGATTTTCTTTCCTTTGAGTTTTAAAAGTATTACTTAATTTTGACTTAGAAGAACAAAATGTTTTTCAACTCATATAAAAATTATTAGTAAATTAATACTTCTTTATTCAGGGAGATCAATTTCCGGCTATAGTACTTTTTCAGTCTTACTCTACCTATCCAACTTGTGTCCTGCACACTACTTGTAATAAAGATAATTAATTAACATTAATTGACCGAATACTTTGTTAAACTATGAAGCCCAGGACTTAAAGTAGTTACGACATTGCAGGTTGCTATTGAGGTAGGTCATTTCAAAATAATTTGAGATATTCATGTCGTTTACCGGGATATATGTATAATGCTGCGCTTGCCTGTTGTCATGGTGGCTCATGGTTAGGGCAACCAGTTAGAGACCAGGGGATTGAATCTCGGCTAGGGCATTGAACTTTTCTGTCAGACTCTACGTATCTAACTTGTGTCCTATATACACTGCTTGTGTGAAAAAAACAATGAATTAAGATGTGGTCTCATTTGCTTAGTGGGAGTGGACAGTGGCGATCTACATTCATGTTACGTAATTACATTGTTGAAGATAAGGGGCTCAACTGTGATATCCGCCAACGGAATTCATTTGAAAAATGTTTCAATCTTGGTCCTCCAAAATAAACGACATACGTTGCCCACGAAAACCTAAAGAATTTTCATCCGAAACATGATTAATAAAATACTATATAAATGTTTAAATTATTTTTGTTTGTTTCTTTTTGCATAATTGTTATATTCCTTTCCTTTCGTATTATTAATGTTATTGATAATGGTCAACCCCGTAGTTTTAAAATTCATAATATAAATGTGTGTAGGTAATACAAGATTTCTTTAGGATTCAAAATAGGAATATCTCTAGTAGGATTAGCTTATAGAAGTGGGGAATAAGTTTTGGAGAAATTAGAAAGACAGTGGTTGTCCTCTGACATTCTCAGCCCAGATAATTGTCCGTAAATAAAGCGAGTGAGAATTAGCTTCAGCGATTTTCACACCCGTTGTAATTCGGTTAGGGAATAGATAACGTATCTTCACTTCTAACATGAGGTGCATTAGTACTTCCGTTATACATAGCTGTTCTTGCATTTTAAAATATGCGAGCAGCATGTATAAACTATGCACATTAGGAATTAAGTAGACACCTCTCATCCAGAACTAAAATGATTTACATATTAATAATGTTATCTATAAAGCAAGATTTACACTTATGTCCTATAATGGGGTCTGAAGCCAAACACGTGTCGGTGGCTCTATGAGGCGGTGGTAAATCCACGAACCATTTATTCGGCGCTGATATTGTCACATGTCATTAGCGAGAGTTTAACTTATAGTTTTTAATAATATTTTATTAACTACGAACTAATTAACCTGAATTAACTGGGATTAAATTCTTACATATTCTTGGAAAAATACAAGTTTCGTTTTAAAATGATTAAGCAACAGGATGAAAGAGACTGGCCTCTTCCGATGGCACTACCAGTGGTTTTTCGATGAACTCAATTTCCGTTGGGCTACGTGTACATTCGCACTTTAACGTCTCACCGGATATTCTAGAACATTTAAATATTCGATACTGATTGGCTAAGACTACCCACTATCAGGACGTTGTTTCTCCATATTAGGGGAACGGCCACCATGTTGGAATGCTCTTCCGGAATGCGTCGCTCCGGGCTCAACCGGCAACCACTTTGGCCACTTCATCTCTTACCTCTCCCAGACACACTATGGCATATTTATTAAGGCAAGGCTTTATGTTAACAATTTTGTAATCAGAATGGCATTGGCCAGAGTTAATGGCATAGATTGCAATCCCCCACGTTTGTAAACCAAACATGCGCAACCAACAAATTACTTAATCTTTCTTAATATATTAGCTTAATTTAAGTCAAGTTGTTATCATTGCTCTACCATCTGCCTTCCTTTCACCACCCTCAAATAGCTATCCCCCAATATGTTCGCGACAATAAGGTGGCCAAAGACCCAGCAATTAAAATTGAAAGAAAAGCTGGACAGCCGAACAAAAACACTGGCCTATCTATGTATATCTGGAGCTTTAAAAGGACTATATTCTTTATATTGGAAACTTTGCTTGGCCAGATGAACTGCCCACAGAATCTCCTTGGTTGGACTATGGCGGAAGAACCATGTTAAAACAGGTCAGCCCTCCATCCTTACCAAAGTAATGGAAGATTCTGTATTGACTATGACTATATGTTAGGAAAAATATCTTACTGCAACCCCTTCAAAGTAAACATCTCTGATAGAAGTAGCTTTGAAGAACACTTAAAACATAAACACGGAAGCAGTCTTGTATTTTATACAGATGGCTCCCATGTGAATGGGCAGCCTGGAGCAGGAATCTATGTTGAGATGCCGTAGCTTCAGTCTGGGTAGATTTGTCAGCGTCTTCCAGGCAGAGATTCTTGCTATTCTTGGTTGTGAATATCGGTGCTGGAAACAAGGAACTGCAAATAAGCATAAATTGTGACAGCCAATCTGCACTCAAAGCTCTTAATTCTCATTACTTTAATTCTCAATTAGTATGGGAGTGACAATATCTGTCTAATGTCCCTTTTTGCAACACAGTGGAACTATGTTGGAAGCCTGGTCAAACTGGTATTGCAGGAAATGAAAAAGCTGATACCGTTGCAAGAAAGGTGCATCTCTTCCCTTTAAAGGACCCGAACCTATCAGTGGAATTAGGTCATCTAAAGCTAAAACTGCTGTAAAAATAGATTAAAAAATCTAATGTATTCCATCACATGACTTTCTCTACATCTCTGCAGTAAATTATTGCTAAAAAGCTTATGCTTCTATTTACTTCATGCTAATCGAGAAAAAATTTAGCAGAAATGTTCCTATTACTTGCTTCCTTGTAAGTAATAAGGTATTACCATAGGTTAAAGTGATAGTAACCGCTAATGTAACTAAAGCTCCTTTGTTTGTATGGATAGGAGTTGTCAAATTCCAATATGTGAATAGAATAAGCTTTTAAAAGCTGAAACCAGTAACAAGAAATATCTCAAAAACGATCAACTCCACGAAAAAAAAGTATAACATAAAATGTGTGTGTTAATGTGCTGTACATTTTTTGTGTCGTAAGTTTTTCTATCTCTTACGGGTTAGCAGTTATGCAAAATTCCGTAAAATTCATCCAGAATAAAGTAGTCTTTAGAGGCTATTCCCAAAAAATGTAACATATACATTTTATTTGTCAGATAAATATATTTAATATACGATATTTTAATCAAAATCATTAGAGGATCATTTTTGAAAAAACGCAAATTTTCGAGAAAAAAACCCGTGTAAAGGGTGGTTTGTGGTGGGGGGATTTTCTTCGTGTCGCATCCTCGGACTTTAGTTTGGTCTTTTCGTTTTTTGTGCTATGCTGCCCATAGACACACACACTGACATTTTTCTAAAAGTGCTATTTTTGGATTCAGGGGGACGAAAAACTTATATTTCCGGTGAAATCTCGGTATAGAATTTTTTGTTGCATTACAATACTTGCTCTATACACTATGTACATAGGACGTGTAGAGAAAGTAAAAATTCAAAAGAGGTGGAAAACCAACATCCCTATAAAGGTTTATAAACATTTAGTTCAAAAGCATTGTATGAAATTAAATAACTCACTCATCAGGCTAAATAAGCCTTCATTAAGAAGAGTTATAAGTTATATAACTGGGCATGGCATGTTCAGGAACATCTGAATATAATGTGATTGTATCAAAGAGAAACTCCTTTGTCGTTTGTGCCTAAGAGACAATGAAAGGGCAAAATATATTCTGCTCAAATCTGAGGCATTGGAACGCCTAAGATATCAAATCTCTGGTGCAACCTTGCCACTAAGAGAAGGACCTAATCTTGTGAGACAGATACTACAATTTACAAAAGATGTAGTACTTGACCCCTAGATCAGAAACAGGAATTGCACAAAAAGTATTTTTAGGCTGACGAGCTTAAGAGTAAAACCTACTTCCATTTATTTCATTGTCATACAACTAAAATGTGTTGCTTTTCTATATAATAGCTGAGTATATTAACTAACTTAGATAAGTGAAAATAAAACCTTAAATTATTGATATATGTTCTTTATACAGTAATTCTTTATTGTATTCTTGCTTAGTTAATTTCAGAAACTGTTCGAAATTCTATGCTATTGATAAGTTAAGGTGAGTCTACGATACACAAGTTATACCTAAATTCTGACATTTAGAGGCAAGCAAACTGAGTTTAATAGAGGAACAAAATTAATAACCCTTTAATAGGTGATACGTGAAACTTGTCAGTCAGTGTCAAGTTCTAAGCAGATGCAACCCACATATTCATGAAGCTGTCATCTGGTCAAATATGGTCGTAAACCGAATTATTTAAGTTTATTAGCCTCCGGCACTATAATAACCCATGTTCTTTGGCAGTGACAGAATACGTATGTCCTCACTTGTGTAATGAATTACGGTTCGTTTTAAAATATACTCTATTGACAGCATTTAATTTTATTCATTAAGAATCATATGATGAGCACTGAATATTTCATCCTACATAATTATGTTAATGTTTATAATAGTTTAACTATAACCAATTTTAAATGTATAAATGCCTAAAAAATACTTCATTCAATACAAACTTGTGTATTAATTGGATCATGAAACAATTATGATCACTCAACAAGATATTGATAACAAACATCTGCGATAGAGGTTTCAATTAAAAGCATGCACAATGCACCCGTCTCATTTGTCTTATACCCGTATAAAAACATAAAAACCTTACGATTATATTTAAAAAATTACAAGAAAAACGAATAACAGATGGCCCAATTAACCCTTTATTTGATATATAAAGATATTACTTTGTGCGTTAAAACAGTTGCAGAACTCAGCGGGGTATTTCAAATTAAAATCGATCAGTGCGGAAATGGACTGAGTGACCTTATGACTGAGGGGGGCGCTCAGTCAGCACAAGGCTTACTGATTAGCAATAAAAGGTAAACGAAGGTTGCTCACGCCAGTTCTCCACTGATCTATTTAACTTGAAATTGCCCCGTTGAGTTCTGTCACCTTTTTTAATTCACCAAAGAATTTCTGCACTGGTAACATTTGGGGTAGTTCGCCCCTTGGTATATAGTTCAATGTTATAATTTCTTTTCCCTGCTTTTTAAGCTATAACTTATAATACGCATTGTTTTGTATGTGTTTATGGATGGGTGAAAATCGAGTAGAATATGTAGATTTATTAATACATACTCCATGAATATTAAATTTTGGGAGATAAATCCATCATTCTTTATTTAGGTATAGAGGATTTCCTGTTAATAATGTAACCTTAAATGATTAGTTGCATTAAATTTTATTGGCTGGGGGGCATGTGTATGAGAAAGAGTGAGAGAATTTGTATTTATTGTTTAGCAAATACTAAAATCATTTATAGTTGTATTTTCCTAACATAGGGTACTCGCGTGCATATATTTGTGTGTGTGTGCACGAGTGAAATAGAGATTTTATTTAATGCTAATAGTGCGTTAAGACCATCTATTTCTGTTTGCATTTTCGTTACGTATAATACTTTTCGTATATATTTCGTTTTATGGGCACGCAAAAGTATTAATTACATAAAGCAGAGTTAATATCCTTTATAGTAAATAATTCCTCTAGTACTGCACCTAACTCATGAGTACTGTAGTGGGCAGAGGTGGGAGACGTAGCGATCGGTTGGTAGACCAAGGCCCGATTTCCGGCTGTTGCACTACGGAGTTAATTTTAATTCATAGATAGAGTAAATTTCAGTATATAGATATCCAAGTTCTAGATATTGTGTTTTTAGATTTACAGAAGCAGTTCCATCAATGCGAAGTCAGAGGCAATGTGATGGATCATTAGTGGCTGGTTGAGTTTAATTTTTTCCCCCATTCATTCTCCTTTCTCTTTGGTCTATCACAAACATATAATGTGCGTCATAATTTCAAGCAAGTAGAGAATATTGATAAAACTACAGACGAGTTGCTCCCGCATAACTTTCTATACCTGTTCTGCAAACAGCTATTCATGAAAAATCTTATATGTTCCATTCACATGACTTTCTCTACTTCTCTGCAACAAATTAATATTAAAAAGCTTAGGCTTCTATTTACTTAATGCTAATATTGAGAAAAAATCTGATGTGTTCCATTCACATGACTTTCTCTACATCTATGCAACAAACTATTGTTAAAGAGCTTATGTTTCTATTTACTTCATGCTAATCGAGAAAAAATTAGCAGAAATAGTCTTATTACTTGCTTCTTTGTAAGTTGAAGCGAAATAAGGGAGTACCATAGGTTAAAGTGACAGTCAAAAGGTGGTTGCTATGTCACTGAAGTTCCTTTCTTTGTATGGACACGAGTTGACAAATTCCTGTATGAGAAAACTAAGCTAAGCTTTTCCGAAGCTGAAACCAAAAACAAGGAATATCCAAAAAACGATCAACTCCACGAAAAAAATGTATATAACATAAATTGTGTATTTTTAAGTGCTTTACATTTTTGTGTGGTAATTTTTTGTCCATCTCTTACGGTTTAGCAGTTATGCAATATTCCGTAAAATTCCTCCAGAATAAAGTAGTCTTCAGAGGCTATTCCGAGAAAATTCAAGATGTGTATTTTATTTGTCAGGTAAAATCTTTAATATACGATATTATAATCAAAATTGTTAGAGCCATTTTTAAAAAAACTCAAAGCTTTTGAAAAACGTTAAATGTAAAGGATAGTTCGGGTGGGGGAATGTTCTTGAAAATGTTCGTGTCGCATCCTTTGAAGATGCCAAACTTAAATACCAAGTTTGGTATTTAACGGTCTTTTCGTTTTTGAGCTATGCTGTTCACAGGCACACATACAGACACACAGATACACGCGCGCAAACACACACGGATCTTTTTCTGAAAATGAGTTGTTCTTTTTTTGATTCAGGGAGACCCAAAACATGTATTTCCGATGAAGTCTCGGTATCTAATTTTTGGGTGCAATATAATACCTTCTCTATGCACTATGTACATAGTACTTATAGAGAAAGTAAAAAACATTATTGATTTATTTACATCGTGCTAATCTTAGTAAATCTTAGCAGAAATTATGTTATTACTCGTGCAAATGGAAGGGAAATAAGTGATAATAAACTAAAGCGATAGTCAAATCGTTTAAAGCTTTTCGCTCTGCCATTGACATTGAAATTCGGTTTTCTTTTCATAGCCAGAAGTAAAACAGAGCAGATATGAAACGGACGGGGACTTCTTGTGTGAGAAAATTTAATTAGATATATATATATATATATATACCTGCGCGAGCGAAGCTCTTTCTGATATTCCTTTTTTGGACTTCAAAACATGTATTTTTGGTAAAATCTCGATATCGGATTTTTGAGTGGAGTTCAATACTTAGTCTGTCTATTATATAGTGGTATGGAGAAAGTAAAAATGTGACTTAATAGATTAGACCGCAATAATGTGGTTGACATTAATTTAATCCAAAGTACGATATTTAACTAGTCCTATATTTCTAAAATATGTGTAAAATGTCTGGTTCCTTATTTCGCTTGCATAAAAATTCCTTTTTCTTTAGATAATGGTTACGTATCTTATCTGGCTTATGGCAGAAAAGAAACTTATCAGACTTGTAAGAGATTTTCTAAGAGTTTATTACTAAACCGTCGAAGATAGTTATAAAATAATGCACTTATCCGACGCTGCTGAGATAATTCTGAGAATCGTCAGTAGCTAGCTCGTTAAGATAGAATAAACGAATACACTTCACCAGTCACTAAGAAGGTTTCTTAGGTAAGGTTTCTTTTTCAGAGTTTTTATTTAAGTTATATAATTAAACGAAGTAGCAAATTTATGCATGTTAATCGTTGTATTATTGTTATTATTAATGTGGTAATTTTCATTACATTACTTACGCTAATAATGGTAAGTAGCATGTTGTTTTCTTAAGCAGATTTTCAGATTTATTTTGTATCTTTTCTTTAAGCAACGAAACTGTTTTTGTAAACACAGTTATACACATCTGTTTCTCTAATACCTGTGCTTTATTCAGTGTCTAAAGACTGCTAATAGTTTTAAGTGAAACAGAAACTAAATAATATCAAATTATTTTTGGCTATTTACCTGTTATATTTAAAATCCAAAGTATCTTCCACTATGGTGAAAATTTTGTTATGAGTGATAATTTTTACTTTCTCAACATGTACTAAAAGGGGTATTGCAATTCACCCAAAAGTTCACTGTACAAAAGCAAATATTCTTTTCAGTCATTTAAACATTACAAAGTATTTTATTAAAAAGCGCCTTGCTTCTGAGTGTGTATCTGTGGAAAGCATAGCTCAAAAACGAAAACACCGTTAAATTCTAAACTTAGTATTTAAGCTTATATTTTCCAAAAATTTTCAAAAATTCCCGCGCTAAGCTACTCTTTTCTAAGAAAGTTTTGTTTTCTGAAAATGACTCTTAACGATTTTGATTAAAATACGATATATTTAAATTCTTTACATGACAAATAAAATGTATACTTTGAATTTTATGATAATACTGGATGAGTTTTCCATAACTAGTAAACCGTAAAGGATAGACAAAAACTTCCTACACAACAATGTAACTCTCGTTAAAACACACAATATATGTCACCTAGATTTTTTATAGAGTTAACCATTTTCGAGATATTTATTGTTATTGGTTTCGTTTTTAAGCTACTTAAACGTTTCTCAAACGGGAGGTCATCTTTCGTTTCACATGTTTTGTTTTACTTCTATTCGTGCAGTATACATTCCATTTAGATTGTTTCAAATAGCGACTGGCTTTTTATAAGATTTGACTCTCTCTTTACTTTATTTCCCTTCTACGTAGAAAGAACTAATACCATCATTTATGCCAATGTTTGTCTTGATTCCAACGCTGTAGACAAAGGAACAGTTCTGTGCAATAAAGTTTTTAGAGAGAGTTGTGTGAATGGAACACATCAACATTTTATACAACGTTTTCGTGAAGTCCGTTGCAATGTAAGAGTTTATGATCTTGTATAAGTAAAATATATAAGCGAGAATTGACCTAATAGGCTCTCCTTTGCTTCTTGGGAATGGGAAGTTGTGATCAGAATATGCATATGTAACCAGTATCATAAGGTAGTTGAAGGTAAAAGAACTGATTGCACAAACGTTTCGCGATGCATTCTTGCAGCTCAATTATTATAGCACGGGTCTAACAATTTCAAAAAGGTATTTTAGCAAAAATACTAATGAAATTTCTGTAAAATAAGAACTGAAGCTTTCCTGGTGTCGTATTAATTCAAAATCTTCTTGGGCTTCTAACCAAGTAAAAACCTGGCTTGATACCAACGTTTCGAAGAAGTACATCTTCACAAATACAGTTCACAATGGAAGTTGAGAAAAACGCTCCCCTCCCCTTTCTGGACATTCTGGTTACCAGAAAAGCGGACGGAACTCTTGGTCATGCCGTCTACCGAAAACCTACACACACGGATCTTTATATCAGTGCAAACAGCTTCCACCATAAGTCACAATGAATGGGCATTCTCAACACTTTGGCAAATAGAGCAGTTTCTGTATCAGATCCAGATTACCTGCAACCTGAATTACAACACCTAAAATTCACACTCCAACAAAATGGATATTCAGCCAAGGACATCACATCTGCTTTGAAAAGAGCCGGACGAAAAAGAAACCCCAACAAGAACACTCAACAAAAAGACAAGCCAGCCGCCATAGGCCTATATACCGTTTACCGGAAATTTTTCGGGAAAGATTACTAGACTACTCTACAAATATAATGTCTAAACCATCCATAAGCCACCACCTAAAATCAAAAATTTGGTCAGGCCAGTTAAAGATAATTTAGCTTTAAGAGTACCTGGTTTCTACCACACATTCCTTGCGAATGATGCGCAGTGTACATTGGCCAACCAGGACGCACTATTGCCACACGCGTTTCTGAACACCAAAGATCAATAAGGCTTATGCAACCCAAAAATTTGGTCTAGCTGAACACTGTATAGAACAAAGCCACAGAGCTAACTTTACCAACACCAAGATAGTGGCAAAGTGTTCGAACTACTGGGAAAGGAGAGTAAAAGAAGCTTTAGCCATCTCATCTAAAACAAATAATCTAAATTGCGATTCTGACCTACAACTACGATCAGCAAGGACACCGATGTTAAAGAGCCTTAACACCTAATCCTCTACCTGCCGTCTTCCAAGGCTTGTTTTCTAGCAGTTCCGTGCTCAAACACAAAATATTAGCCTATAACTGCTATAAATATTTTTCTACGAAGTCCGTGCCCATGTCTCAGTCATCTAAATACCAGTACGACTGCAAGATGCAGCTTTGGATGCATCATTGCAAGAACACTCCAAAATATATACACCCCAAATTCAACTAAGCACACTTTATGAAGCCAATAGGCAAATGTATAACACTTACTTAGGCTAACTCTTACTTTAAGTTAACTAATTACTGACGAGGTCCGCAGGCTGTTACACGTAAAATACCACCATATACTACAAAACGTATATCACCACCAACTCCCCCCAGGGTGCACTCAGGGCGCTTCAGTCTTTCACTCACTGTTACTGCCACTGGCACGCAGCATCCATTCATCACAACAAATGCGCAGGTGCTTAATGCGGTACTGCACAAGCGAGGCAGGGGCCTCGTACTTCCTACACAACACTTCCTACTCAACACAGCCACCATACAAGTATCCCTGGACGAAGGCATCTCTAGACTGACTACCATACTAAACGCCAAGCTTCTGACCGGCACCAGCGACTTCAAACACAGCACACGTACCAACAAACAGACTACAGATACAAATATTCAGACAGCACTGACATTCTCCCCCTTCGTATCCCCAACACTCACGGAACTTCTCACACCACTTGACTATAGGACTTCCCTACAAACCAACGACCTGGACCAACTGGACGCAAACTTCCCTCCCCTAGGACAAACTACAAACACCAACAAGCCTTCATCAAGGCTGACAAAGAAAAACAGAAAATAGTCACAAAATAAAGAAACCCGGAACTCCTTTATACCCTTCCTTAACTCCCCGGGTGGCAGACAGGGCCTCGGTCATGTCTGTTACCCGGAACCCTTTTCCACTTCTGCTGGGCTGCCGCTTAGTTCGGCCAGCAGCTAAACTCCTGCACTAACGAGGGTGCTCAGCGGAACCTCTCCAACCCGATCTATCTCCTTGACTCCAACACTTCCCAACCCATTCCCGAACTTCAACCCAATGGCGAGATAAGCCATTCTTTCAACCTTCCAATTCTCTTACTGTCTCCCCTTTCAAAAAAAAAAAAAAAAAAAAAACATAATATCACGCGAACCAATCAGATGTTAGCTTCATTCCAGCTCTTATAAATACCAGTCTCCGCAAGCTCAATCCATCAGTTCACCCTGAAGACGAGCAAGATGCACTTCTTCGAAATGTTGAAATTTCTGTAATTTGGCCTCATAAGTTCTAAAACCGGAGTGAAAAAGACTCATAAATTCTTTCTTGTCTGGAAGACACTTCAATATAACCCTCAGATGTATGTAGTTTTAACAGGGTATTTATAAATTTGGTAATTAGCTTGCATGGATTATTTTAACTCGTGTATTTTTTAACTTACATATCTTTTATCGCCGACAATCAACAAGCATAAGCGTGTTCTGTTTTCTCTGGTTACGTGCTCTGGAGTAGCGATATTCTGATGAAAACATTAATCGTCATGCTCATCTCTTCCTGTGCTAAGAGTTGTCCTTTTCTAGCAAGTATCTGCAATGTGAATAGTAGCTAGAAAAGGTATATATATTCCACTCAAACATTTGATACGGAGATTTCACCGGAAATTCACACTTTGAGGACATGATCCAAGAAGAGCATTTTTAGAAAAAAGTCCTTGTGTGAGTCTGTGTGTGTCTTGGAACAGCATAAATCAAAACTGAAAAATCCATTAAATATTTAACTTGGGATTAATTTCGGTATCTTGCAAGGGTACGACACGAAGATATTCAGAAAACCCCACAAACTATCCTTTACATGGAATACTTTTCGAAATGTTCAGTTTTTCAAAAAATAGCTCTAACGGTTTTGATTACTATACCCCATTTTAAAGATATATCTCTTGGGAGTAGCCTTTGAAATTCTCTTTATTCTGAATGAGTTTTGCATAAGTTCTAAACAGAGCGAGAGAGGTTATGTAGGGCGCATGCTAGGCATACCCAACGTGAGACAATAAATATACATCGCATGCTAAGCTCTTTAAAAAAATAACTACATTTTACGCTAATAATGTCATTTTTACTTTTCAAAAAATTAGTTTTGGTTTAAAGTGACAGTTTAAAATGATAAAATTTGCATAATTTATTTAAAGGGCACATGGAAGATACCCATACTTCATTTTGTAAAATTATTATTTGGTAATCCACAAATGCTGGAGTATTAACATTTATCGCCTACTAAACCCTTATGTCTTTGAACTGCCTATAATATTAAATTGGTATATAATGTTAGGAAAATGAGAGGCGAGTACACTAATAACATTCTCTATGTTTTCAGAGATTGAGAGGAATGAAGGGGCACTCTTTACTACTTATCGGATTATTTGTCTTGGCTATGCTAATGAAGGTAAGACTTGATAACGAAACCTCTGATATTATAATACAGATCATAGCAACCCCATGTATAAAAGAAGAATCACCAACGGAATCAGGTAAAACGTACTTCTAAAGAGCGCCGAAGCACCATATTCACCTATTTTCTGTATATTTCACTATTCTTCTGATGCTCTACGTTTACAGAGGGAAAATTCATAGTCGTTACTTGAGGAACACGCACTTCACTCATTCGTCACTCACTTAAAGTAACACATATGTGAAATTTGATAAAAAAGTACAAAAAAGTACAACAAAAGCCCAATTAAATAATGTAATTCTAGTAGTTCAATTTCTTGTTTCTTTATTGTCATGCGGCACTTTAAACCGTATCACGTGACGATTTAAATTAGATGGAAAATGCTTTATACTTTAAAAATGTATTTACTCGTTTACAGTTTTTTCAACATTTTTTTTTCATTCAAAATGTTCCACATGGTGCAGGTTTTATTCAAGCTCTCTTAAATTTTTAGGATAGGTTTTTAAAAATCAAAAAATGTTTCTATCATATGGTGTTTTAAAATTCCTAATATTTGTTTGATATTGATTTTAAAGTCAATTGTATTATAACATTTCTTACATTTTCTTGCTTTAATATTTTTACCTCTAGAACTAATTGTGGTATAATAAATTCATAGGATAATTCTGTTTCGGATACCTAAATGCATGTTTTGAAAAATAAAAAATTACATAATTTTCATGGTCTGGAGTGATTTGAATTTGATGATAGATTTTTAATTTAAAAATTAATAACTCAAAAACTACTTATGATACATAAACCAAATTTTACAGCATGTAACCACTATACAACATTAACTGATTTTCAAAATTTCAGCCTGGTTAGTTGAAAACTTTTGTATTTAGGAATTTCAAGGTTGCATTACCTTAAGTATGAATACTGATTCTAGGATCCGTCCTCATTTTGGTAAGCAGATAAATTTACTTGAGTGAGTATGATCATTGTGTAAAGGTAAGAACTCACTATAAAACCATTAAGTAAAAATCCGATGTGTTCCATTCATATGACTTTCTCTACATCACCGTAACAAATTATTCTTCTGATACTTTATGATAATCGAGATTTACATCAGCAGAAATTTTCTTAATAGCTTGCTTCCTTGTAAGTAGAGGAAAATAAGGGAATACGCTAGGCTAAAACGAATGTCAAATCTCCTAAATCCTGGTTGCCATGTGGTTGAAATCCGTTTCTATAAATGCCCAATAATTTTAAATCTGAAACACATATCAAGTATATGACATAAATTATGTGCTTTAACGTGATCTACATTTTTTGTGTAATAAGTTTTTGACTATCTCTTACAGTTTACCAGTTACGCAAAATTCTGCAAAATTCATTCACAATAAAGAGGTATTTAGAGACTATTCTCAGAACCTCAAACTGTACATTTTATTTGCCATATAGATTTACATCTTTAACATATAGTATTTTAATCAATATCTTTAGGGCCATTTTTGAGAATATCAACGTTTTTCAAAACTTTTTCCATGCAAAAAGTAGTTTGGGTTGAAGGGATTTTTCTCAAAGTCTTCGTGCTGTATCCCAGGAAAATACTAAAATTAAATACCAAGTTTGGTATTTTACCGACTTTTCGTTTTTGAGTTATGTTCACGGACCCACACGGACCTTTTTCTTAAAATACATTTTTTTTTGTCACAGGGAAACCTAAAACGTGTATTTTTGGTGAAATATCGATATTGAATTTTTGGGTGGAATGCAAAATCTTCTCTATACTCTATGTAGTACGTGTAGAAAAAGTAAAAACGAATAGATTTCGATATGTCGAATATAATTTTGTCTTTTCGGGAAGAAGAGTTGTCTTAACCCTAAAGGGGATTGTGTATTTCGCGGTTATCGTTTTATTTTTTGTTATTGGATGCACAGTCTTCATCCACGTGGTTGCGTTGCTCCCCAGAAACAAACGTGTGCTCATCAGAATGTATAGAAAAGCATGGCGATGTTTTGGACAATAATAAATAAGACTATATTCACCCATAGAAAAAGAAATTCATTTAGTAGTACTGGAAAAATGATTAAATTCGTATGAATGCTATATTCTTCTGTGTTTTATTACTAGAATGATATTGAAAGCAGAATTTCTTGTCTGTCTTCTGTTCGCTATTTTCTACCATAACAATATTATTTCGAACCGAGCGAGATGGCTCATTCGGTAACATCTGATTCTGGATGTCCTCGGTCCAAATCGAGTGACCGATCAATTTGGCTGATTTATTTATTCATTTATTTTGTGGTCTCCCTCAGTTACCAAGGTAGTTAATACTGGATTTCTCCAAAGTTTCACCTTCAGTCTAAAACAATAACTGAAAATAGATTTCAATTACGCTGCCTTCTATTTACAGATAGTGAAAGCACATAGACTAAACAGCACCCCAACGCCACCTGCTTGACACGGAATAAATTAGCAATGCAAAGGGATGGCACCTTTGGGTGAATACAGATGGTACTATGTTAGTACAGTGGTACCAAACTAGATGTCATCCAAATACCATTGGCGAGAAGCAAAGGTGATATGAGATGAGACCTTGAATGCTATAATGCACCACTTAATGAACTACGATGTGTTCCATTCGCATGACGTATGATGAAATTCAGAAACTTTTCTTACAAAAGATTATTATTCTATCTACATAATGCTAATCGAGTTAAACCTTTAGAGAAACTGTCTTTTGTTCTACTCCTGCCCATATGAAAAGCACACAATTTTTATCACTTAGTGACAGCTTTTAAAACAATTTGACTATCACTTTAGCCTAATGTATTCCCTTATTTTCCTTCTACTTACAAGGAAATGCGTAGTAGGATCATTCTTCTCTATTATCTTCTTTAGCATTGAGTAGAGAGAAGAATAGGTAGATGTAAGAATAATTTGTTGCGGAATGGGTAGAAAAGTCATTGGATTGTAAAACAAAATATTTATTTTAATTTGATTCTAAAGCAATATAGTGAAAGTGTTATGTATTATGTTAAGTAGCATTTCAAGATGTTTTCTAAAATAAACTCTTGGAAATACACCCATCGCTGAATGATTTCTCTTACAAAAATGAAAAAAAAAAAAAAAAAAACAAATGTCACGTGTTTTGGAATATGAGAGAATACCAGAAACATACCACGTCCTTAAAAACGTTAGTGTTGAATTGTGTCATTACATTTGATGTCCACATTTTTCTTGGACACGGTAAAGTGTATAGAATTGAAATTACATAATCCTGTAGACGTGTGTGTATGTGTGTGTGAGTGTGTGTGTTTTACTTTCTCTATACGTACTATGTACATAGTGTATAGAGAATCTATTGTACTCCACCAAAAAATTCGATACCGAGATTTCACCGGAAATATATGTTTTAGGGACCCCTGTATCCAAAAAAAATATTTTCAGAAAAAGGTCTGTGTGTGTGTGTCCGTGTGACTGTGAACACGATAAATCAAAAACGAAAAGTCAGTAAAATACCACACTTGGTATTTAAGTTTAGCATCTTCCAGGGATGCGACACGAAGATTTTGAGAAAAATCCCCCCACCCCAAACTACCCTTACATGGAATGTTTTACGAAAATTTTGATTTCATAAAAAATGGCTGTAACGATTTTGCTTAAAATATCGTATATTAAAGATAATTACCTAACAAATAAAATGTATATTTTGAATTTTCTGGGAATAGCCTCTGAAGACTACTTTATCCTTGGTCAATTTTACGAAATATTGTGTAACTGCTAAGCCGTAAGAGATGGACAAAAACTTACCACATAACAAATGTAGGGCACTTTAAAACACGCAATTTATGTTATATACATTTTTTCGTGGAGTTGATTGTTTTTGAGATAATCCTTGTTTTTGGTTTCAGCTATAAAAACTTATACTTTTCTCATATAGGACCTTGTGAACTCGTGTCCATCAAACACAGGAACTTCAGTCACATAGCGACCAGCTTTTGACTATCGCCTTAACCTATGGTGCCTCCTTATTTCGCTTCTACTAACAAGGAAGGAAGTAATAACACTATTTCTGCTGAGAAAGTCATGTGAATGGAACACATCAGATTTTTTGTAAAGGTTCATAAACTCACTTCGCGCGAAACAGCTCTCGTCCGTTACCAACATATGTGTTACATTTGGATTTTGTGCAAGCGGACAAAACGGTTACTCGGAAAACCCACTCATGGATGAAAGTCATTTAGTGATAAATATTGTGCTCGTTGAAATGTGATAGGGAGCAATAACTGTTGTTTAAAAATGTTTAGTACGTTCAGTGCGACCAATATAGCGACTGCATCTAACAGGATTTTTATCAACCGAATTTAATACTTCCACTTCTATGTTAATAATTTCGTCAGGTCGTTCTCGCCGTCGATTACAAATCGGAATTGTGTTACCCTTATCACGTACACGCTGGCAAACGGCAACATGTGTTTGGTCTTAGCATAATCCTGTTATGAAATATTTCAGCATGGAGTCATGAGAAGATCAAAAATTACAATGAGTTTCTCACAAATTGAACTAATGTATATACTTTCACTGCGTATGTTGTTCTGTATCATGATTTTCCTTACTTTTTTCATGACTATTTTAACTGCTGTGATTTTAATGATAACAGCAGCCGAATTAAGGTGGAATCATAAAACTCCAAGCCTTCGATCATCTTAACTCTGTGGTCTGCGTCTGTCATTCAGTTTTATATAAATATAACTATAAACATATATTTTTCACCAATAGTTGATTGACAATTACTTATTAATACATTTTATTTCTACTGAAAAGTATAAATTTTTCAGCTTTTTGCTAATAGACTTTTTTATTCACTATAAGCCCAATTCGCTCTTAAAATCTGCGGAATTATTTCACTTCCTCCTTTATATTTCACAGTACATGCATTGAAATGATAGTGAAACTTAATTCTTAAGAATTTTGTTTCGAACGAACATTTGTATTTCAAAGATGCACATGTTCTTACTGGTTATTGTATGTCTTTGTAATATTTTTTCAGTATATTCGATTACGCAGCGTACTACTGCTACTATTTTTGCATTACGTAGCATAAAATTAACAGTTAAATTTTCCATAATTAACTAAGTCATACATTACACTATTCCATTTTTAAAATAAGTGGGCATCAGAGCCTATTGTTTTGAAAAAATTGTTAAAAATTCTCAGTTATTTGAAAAAATATATAGAACTCAAATAAAGCAGATATTAAGTGACAGCGGAACTACTCCCTCGTTAGTTTTTATAAAACCTGGCTTTTGAGTCTGTAACAAATTGTCCGGGACAAGAAGACGTGAGAATAAAACTGTTAAACAAGAGATGAGGAAAAGGAAAAACAAAACATAAGTTAATATAACTTTAGTTGATATTTAAGTATGGGTCCAGTTTTTTGAAAACTACATCCATATTCACTTACAAATACCATGAAATACCGTGTGTTTTTTGTTGTTTTTTTTTTATAGTGTTTAACGCCCGCTTTAACTCCTTGTGGCATCACAGGCGTTGACACTGGTGATACATCAATGATGATGGAGCACCGATGGAATGCGGTGGCGGGGAAACCGGAGTATCCGGAGAAAACCCGCCCCAGCGCCTCTTTGTCCACCACAAATCTCACATGCGGTCGCTTGGGATCGAACCCGGACGTCTAGGTGCGAGGCAAGTGGGTTTGTTTTGTGGTTTATCCTTACAACATACAACGACTTGCCCGGCTGGGTATGTGCGGGGGGGGTAGCGTGTATGCTTCACATTCAACAAGTCGCGAGTGTGAATCTCGCTTAGGGTGAGATACCCGTACAAGGCTTTTTCGGGGTTTCCCCTTATCCTGAGAAGACAACTGTCGGATAACCTTAAGTTGAAATCAGCATCATTTCACCTATTTAATCTGCCGTCCGATATGATTTAGGTTAAAGGAGTTAAACCTCCCCCCCCAAATAGACTTAAGTTTGATTTGTCCAATAACTGTGCATTTAGAAGCTATTACACAATACACCTCAACAAATAGGTAGTTAATACGGCTATGCTTGGTAATGAATGGACAGAAACAGTGGTTCATCTAACACGTGTATAGTCATTAGTTACCTCCTTTCCAGTCCTGCGTTGTCACCAAATTACTAATAACGTGAGCGGTTTGCTTCGGAAGGCATTGTTGTTTGCATTGTTACACCTACTCGATTGGACACCTGTGCCGTCGGCGAGTTATTTTATATGAGATATGCAATTGTTACACCTGTGTGAGAGGATACGTGTGCTGGCAACAAGTTCTTTAAGTCGAAGCGTGCAATGTTATAGCTGCGCGAGTTTGTAGCGCCAGCGTTGGTTTGCACATCAAACTGCTTCTGGCATTTTCTTGCTACATCATTGAAAGATATAAAAGAAGAAAACGAGTCCCACAAAAGCATGGTTTAAACTGCGAAAACATGGCATACAGCAGTCCAGTCCGTTTTAACCGGAAATTTGGCCGCAGCCGATGAGGGTCGAAAAAGAACTATACAGCAGAATTTTTACGATAGCATTGAAAGAAGATATTTATTTGCGAGAAGATTTTTATCTGTAATCAGTGGAAGAAATAAAGCATTAAGCTATAAGTTGTCATAACATTTAGTTATAGTTTTGAATTTTGAACACAGATTATCCGTTTCTATCAGATTATACAATTTCTATTTTCTCTATACGGACTATGTATATAGTGTATAGAGAAGGTATTTCACTCCAGCCAAAAATTCGATACCGAAATTTCACCGAAAATATATGTTTTAGGGTCCCCTGTATCCAAAAAAGTATTTTCAGAAAAAGGTCCGTGTGTCAGTGTGTCCGTGTGTCCGTGTGTCTGTGAACACGATAACTCAAAAACGAAAACTCGGTAAAACACCAAACTTGGTATTTAAGTTTAGTATCTTCCAGGGATGTGACACGAAGATTTTGAGAAAAATCTCCCACCCCAAACTACCCTTCACTTGGAAAAAAATTTCGAAAATTTAGATTTTCTCAAAAATGGCTTTAACGATTTTGATTAAAATACCGTATATTAAAGATAATTATGTGACAGATAAAATGTATAGATGGAATTTCTGGGAATAGCCTCTAAATACCTTTTTATTGAAGCACTACATATAGCTAAGTTTTACGTAACTGATAAACCGTAAGAGATAGACAAAAAATCACCTCACAAAAAATGTAGATCGCATTGAAACACATAATTTATGTCATACATTTTTTCATGGGATTGATCGTTTTTGAGATAGTCCTTGTTTTTGGTTTCAGCTTTGAAAAACTTATACTTTTCTCATACGGGAATTTGTCAACTCCTGTCCATACAAACAATGGAACTTCAGCTACATAACAACCAGCTATTAAAAGATTTGACCATCACGTCTTATTTCGCCTGTACTTAGATGGAAGTAAGCAATAAAACTATTTCTGCTAATTTTTTCTCGATTAGTTGAAGCAAATAGAAGTATAAGCTTTCTAACAATTTTTGTTGCAGAGATATAGAGAAGGTAATGTGATTGGAATACATAAGATTTTTCAGCTTTAAATCCTTTACAGATTTGAGCCAAAATTTCTAAAGAAAACTATTTTTTAGTTAAAGTTAGACACAAACAATAAACTAAACGGTGAAACACAAGCATAAGCTTTTCTCAGCTTTAGTAAACTAGAATGCTGACACCTGCCCTGTTATAATATACATATTTAATACGATGACGTTATACTTTTTTTAGTTAAATAGTTTTTGTAAATTCTATTGTTATGTAATATATTCCTGATACAGCGAGAAACGTTTTCGTTATCAGATTTAGCACCGGGACTAACTATGAGCAAATGCTGAACAGAGTTGAAGGATCCGGAATTCTGTAACTTCTTACGTTCGTTGTGTACTAAAAATAAAAGTCTTATATTTGTTTAGCTAACGCAAGGAAGAACGTTCATAGTGTGTTGAAAACTAAAATATTATGTAGATCATTCATTTAAAACTTTACCTAAATATTTATAGTAATGGAGGGAGAAGTTACAACGAGATTAAGGCACGTTACAGGGAAAATAAATGCAAAAGCTACTCAATGCGAATCATTTTTCAACTAAAACGAGTGTTAGTAAGCCAGTAAAAGGAACCACTAGATCTATTGCGCATTCAGTAAAGTACAATTAGTCATACGGTTAAAAGGGAAGGAATTAAAGGGCTTCCAAAATGCAAGGAGTGAAGAGGGGGAGGCAATTGGACGTTAAGATAATATAGGGTAACTTAGTCTAAAACGGGTCAACAGATTAATTGGGTCAATTTTATAACTTTGCTGTTTACACCAAGGTCAAGTGACATGCTACCACCTACCGAAGAAAACTGCCACTTTTTGCTCACTGTGAACGTTAAAGTTGAAGAAAACTGTGCTTTTTGTAGCTGTGGTAAATAAAAGAAATAAGTCTTGTAAAGGTATTGTTTAGACAATTAAAATAAAACATAGATAGTCTTCTTCATTTTGCAACATAAACAACAAGGAATTTTGCTCAGCTGAAGTTTATAAACCAACACAGTCCTTGTATTTGAGGTTAAGACACACCAACGCACATTAATCGCATTCCAGTACTACCAACTTATGATTATAAATGTTACTACATTTTGGGTTAATCGCGTCAGTAAATTAAGGGTTAAAGGGGTCAATGCTGCTATGAGTGATTTAAGCTTTTATCGTTATAAAACGTCTCAAATATGGACTGAGAAGGATATGAAGAAAGCCATTAATGCATTTCGACAAGGGAGAAGAAAACGCCATGTCGCTGAACTCTGAATTCAGCATTCTTGTGTGCAACGCAGGCTGCAGAATAGTCATGATGAACCTTTAAGCAATAAAGGTGCACAACCGATATGTAACAAAGAAGAAGAAAGAAAACGGAATCCAGGAGTGACATTAAGAAGGGTGGCGGATCTTTCTCTTTATCATTGTAATGGCCTCGACAGAAAGGATGTAGCTGACAACGTCAAACTCTTGAAGGAAACTTTACAGGCTTTTGATTTAATTAATAAGCCTCAACTGATATATTATGCCGACGAATCGGGTTTGCAGATGAACAATAAACCTACAAGAAAACATTTTGCTCAGAAGGGTGCTAAGGCAGTGTATCCTCAAAATTGTGTTGAGAGACGGGAGTTTGTTATGATATTGGCTGGAACAAATGCAACTAGGAACTTTATTCCACCATTGGCTATTTTTAAGGGAAAGAAATATCTTCAAGAATTTTCAGATGGCTTCCTAAATGGATCTCTTATGACCATGTCAGATTCTGGATGGATCAATGAAGAAAATTTGCAGTGGCTGCATCACTTCCAGGCCCATCGAGTGCCCGGAACATGTTTGCTTCTAATTGATGGTCATGGGCTTGTCTGCACTGCAGTTTTGTAAAGAACACAACAAACTACTCATAGGCTCCAACCATTAGATAGATCATTCTCTAATGCCCTCAAAGCTTATTATGACAATGAATGGAATTAATTTGTGCGTGACACAGAGGGACGCAAATAACTACAAAAATAACATTTGGAAGAATTTTCAAAGAAGCTTGGCGTCAATCAGCAACACCAGCGATTGCTGAGTCTGGATTTTTGTCAACAGGTCTGTTTCCCCTAAACGAAAATGTGGTGTCTGATCATGTCCGTGTGTCTGTGAACACGATAATCAAAAACGAAAAGTCGGTAAAATACAAAACTTGGTATTTAAGTTTAGTATCTTCCAGGGATGCGACAGGAAGGTTTTGAGAAAAATTCCCTCATCCCAAACTAGACCTTTACATTGAACTTTTTTCGAAAATTTTGATTTTCTAAGAAATGGCTCTAACGATTTTGATTAAAATATCGTATACTAAAGATATTTACCTAACAAATAAAATGTATATTTTAAATTTTCTGGGAATAGCATCTGAAGACTACTTTATTCTGGTCAATTTTATGGAATTTGCATAACTGCTAAACCGTAAGAGATGGACAAAAGCTTAACACACAACAAATGTAGAGCACTTTAAAATACACAATTTATGTTATACACATTTTTTGGTTGAGTTGATTGTTTTTTAGATATTCCTTGTTTTGGGTTTCAGCTATAAAAAACATACCTTTCTCGTACAGGAATCTGTCAACTCCTGTCCATACAAGCAAAGGAACTTCAGTCACAGAGCAGCCAGCTTTTGACTATCACTTTAACCTACGGTACTCCCTTATTTCGCTTCCACTTACAAGGAAGCAAGAAATAAGACTATTTCTGCTATTTTTTTTCTCGATCAGCAGGAAGTTATTAGAAGCATAAGGTGTTTAACAATAATTTGTTACAGAGATATAGAGAAAGTCATGTGAATGGAACACATCAGATTTTGTTTTTTATTTGCGCTCTACCTTATGTATGTGTTATTCTTTGTAACACGTTTAAGGAATATAAGTCTCATCCTGTAATAAGCTAAGTATTTAAAAAGGTTTTTATGTTGTTCATGCTGCTATAAAAACAACCTCTGTGTACACTTTCTAAAGCACATAATGAAAAATCTTTCATTCTGGTCGTAAAATGCACAAATAGCCTGAAAATATCAATTACCTCCAGAGCAATATTGCTTATTTACCTGCAGTAATCATGATTGTTCTGAAAAATATGGTAAACGTATACAATAAATGTATATTGGTTTTCTTTATTTTTAGAATTAATTCACTTGCATGCTATGCTCTGAATTTATAAAAGCGTAGGATGCCCCAAGCTAAACATTTAATTCAGTTATTTTGATTTGTTAATTCACAATCGTTTGTTGCAGGGTTATCTCGTCAATGGCCTGGGGGAAGGTAAGCAAAATTAAATGAGTAGGCTAGTGGCATTACGTAGACTTTGGAAACAAGAGTGGAACCCTTTAGTTAACTTTTTTTAAACAGCGAGAAATTTGCACAATTAGATGGCAAATGTTATCACACCTCCAGCTGATAAAAATGTATCTTTGCAAAAAATCTGTTACAGCTTAAACGAATGTATGCTTAATATATTTAATATATTTATATATGTATCCACAACTTTCTATAATATGTACCATTTTTGAAACTTTCAAAAGTAATATCCGCTCGAACCCAGACGACCGCATGTGGGATTTGCGGGGCTTTCTCCGGGTTCTCCGGTTTCCCCCGCCATCACATTCCACCGCTGTTCCATTTTCATTCCCGGTATCATCAGTGTCATCGTTTGCGGTGCCATAAGTAGAAAAAGCGGGTGTTAAACACTATAAACTCAATTAAGAGAAGTTTGTTCTTTCTTAGTTCTTGCTTCACAACGCAGATTTACTCTCAAATTACATCTCTCTCTGTGTGTGTCATTTGTTATAAGTATACTCTGATAATTATTCCATGTATTGAAAATTTGTAGATCATTCAGTGCCCTCTCTCACCTGTCGTTTTATCATTTGTCCTAATCCAGAAAAACAAACTAATCAGGACAAAGGATATCAAAAACTGCATAAAAATTACCTAAATTGCTAAATTTTATAGTATATTACTTATTTGTCCTTCAGAACTCATTATTAAACACATAAAAGGTACAGTTGGAAGCAGCTCTCCAAAAAGAAGCTGTGTTGAGTTATTGGCTTTCTACACTGCTTAATTTAATATTAACAGAATCCCCTAATCCTTTGCTGTCCACATCTATTCACTATTGTTCAATTTTATCACACAGCAAATTTCCCAACTACCCAGTATTTGGCGTGTGCAGGTATCGCATGGTGCGGTAAAAGAGTTACAGAACTCAACGGGGCTATTTCAAGTTAAAACATGTCAGTGGAGAACTGGGCGAGAGCGATTTTCGTTTTACCCCTGGCAATGAGCACGACCCACCAATAGTCTTCGCTGATAGCCAGACGGTAAAGTGAAAGAGACTCTCGCCAGTACTCCACTGTTAGGTTTTAACTTAAAACTGAAACTCTTTTAGCACACCAAGGGATATCTGCATACATAAAATACGGAGCATTTGTGACACCTGTTTCTCATTACAAAGAACATGAACAATAACCATAAATTATTATATTTATAGTGGAAGATTATGACATTGAGAGGTCAGCAATAGGGTGTATCTTCAAGAACAGCATCAGACTTTCTGGAATTATACTATAAATGAAGAACTGCACATATTTTGTACTAAATATTAAAAATCATGATAAGGAGTTATATACAAGCATGCAACGTAAAGCAAAAAACGCATTAAACATCTTATGTTTGAAAAGTTTATTCTCCTATCTACTTAATGCTAATCGAGATAAACGTTAGCATAAATAGTCTTATTATTTACTTCCTTCCTTGTAAGTAGCAGGGAAGAAATGGAAAAACTAGGCTAAAGGGACAGTCAAATCCTTTAAGCTGATTCCTAAGTGATGAAATCAATTTCTCCGCTTGACTAGCTGACAAATTCCCATATGAAGAAAGTGTTTTAAAACTGAAGTATTTTGTAAATTCTCAATTTCACGAACCAATAATGTATATGACATAAATTGTGTGTTTTAATGACATCTTCATTTTTTGTAGTAAGTTTTTGTCTATTACAGTTTACCAGTTTTACAAAAAACAGTGAAAAGGTCTTCAGTGGTTGCTCCAGAAAACTCAAAATATACCTGAATTTTATTTTTCATTAAAATATATTTAATATTCGGTATTTTAATCTAAAACGTTAGAGCCATTTTTGAGAAAATCATAATTTTCGAAATTTTTTCCATGTAAGGGTAGTTTGGAGTTGGGCATTTTCTATGATTCACAGATTGCAATATAATGCAATGTAATGTAATTCCTTAATCTGAAATTCTAACTTTTCTCATGTAGCTCTAGTCCATCCTAGTAATTTTTCTTGTATTAAGCCAAAAAATAATATGTGTCATGAGGTCATAAGCCCCAAGATATCAACTTAGCTTGTGATGTACATTTGAAAACTTCACAAAAAAACAGCGTTTATCTATACAACATTTATTTATCTCTACACTTTTCGTGATTCAATAAATGTGACGTAATTGTTAACAATATTCCCGAAATAAAATACTATAAAAGTGTAAATAACAACAGCTGTAACCTGGTAAACGATTAAACATGACAGCAGATGCAATACCTACATTTAAAATCACACAAACTTGCTAAAGTAATTAACTATTTATTCAAGTGGCTAAAACCCATTTACATCTTAATTATTTATGTCGTTTAAATAAAACATTGCTGTTTAATTATTTTGTAAAGAACATATAAATCCTTTAGTGTCTCATTATTTATTATATTATATTTGTCCTGTTTTTTCTTTAAATTAAAATTAAAATTTGGGGAATACGAGGGAACAGCTTATGGTTTATCCCAATAATGACTTAATACAACCGTATTTATCTTTAGTGTACGCTAGTTTCCATCAATTTATAAGCAACTATTTTAATATTTCAGGTTCCATTAAGGCGACGCGAAGTAATGAGGAAATTGAGGACATAATGAGCAAAATCAACCCAAATAGCCCTGGAGGATTAAAGGGAGCAATGAGAAGATCTTTCAAGTTCAAAAAGGTCACCACTACGAATTCTCCTCCTGTCTCACGCTAGCAAAATGTGTGAAGTGTTTGCAGTGTTTCATTAGCTTATGAATTTTAAAGACACTGTTACAGACAACTTTAGAATTGCAAGTCCTAATTATTTTCCGCTGAATTGGACTTCTTTTTCTTGTTTACTTGTGATTTTCATAATAGCTAACTTAATAATCCAAACTTTTACTCTATAGATATGCAAGAAATGCAATACAGAAAGTAATCCATAACAAGTACAAAGGTAGTTAAACTATCAGGAAGCCAAATAAAACTGTTTTCTGATTCTCACTTAACCTTCTGAATACCAAGCTGTAGTATATACGCGGATTACCAAGCTGGGTACAAATGTATCCAAACAAATATTTATTTATGTAACACCAGGTGAAATTTTATTGAATACAAGTGAACATATTAATATCAAAGACTCTCAGGAGTCATCAAATCAGTCTTTTTTTTCTCTCTCTCTCTCTCTCTCTCTCTCAGAATAAGAGTTACACGTTGTCACAGTTTTGCTGTCAGAATGTTCCTTGCACACGTAACGCAAACGCCTATCACACCTTTTTCTTGATTTCCTGTCCTGTTTATACATAATTTACACCGTCCAATTCCAGAACTTCTTTGCACTGGCTGCGCCTCATGTTCATCTCCCAGAAGTTCCTTCATTGCAGAGACAGTTTGTAGTAAGCCGGTTGTTTTCATCAGTCTGGCCTTCCTGTATGGATTGGCTGTTTTCCCAGCTCGAGAAGTACTTCTCTTCACCTGTCCGGTGATTTAGCATTCCAGTCAGGATTCTACATTTTCCATATCACAAATGCATTAATCCCTAACACGTCTATATTGTTCATGAATATTAAGACTGGACACCTGTTGGTAGTTCTGTTGCAAGAATATTCACCAACCAACTTATCTAATGTGTCAACTGTCATTTAGTACTATTGTAATGGAGTATAATGTCTTGCTTATAACCATTTTCCTCAACAGTATAGCTATCCTCATAATAGAAGAAGAATAACGCCTGAAGAATAACGCCTGAAGAATAAGACATGCACATTCCATTGCTGACATTGTTGACAAAACAACCTACTATCAATTATGAAATAACATGAGCGATCTGAAGAAAATCTAAAAGTAAATTTTGGAAAGAAATAAATATTTGGTTTTAAAGTTGTGATTCGAATTACCAAGCTGGGGTACAAGCGTACCCAATATGTTTCGCGCAAACTTATTAAGTAAACACTTACTTCAATTTGACAATATAACAGTAGCTCAAGTAATAACTTGAAAATGACAGCTCGGGTACAGCAAGATACCCTACTTGGTATACAGAAGGTTAACCTAAATATTCTGATATGGTCCTACCTAAGAATGGATTTTAGAGAGTTTAGCTGGATGCTTATTGGCCAATGCCATTAAACTGCAGCTGTTTCCTGATGTGGAAATTCAGCTCACAGTAGAATACTGCAATTTTGTCCTAATAAAGCCAATAGCATTATTATCTCTATGGTCATTCCAAAGGTTTCCTTCCTTGTTAAAACACTTAGAGCGCCCTCAACCATTGCTTTTACCATGCCTTATCTGTGTATCCAGCATATATAAACATAGTAGTAAATGAGAAACGTCAGTTACTACTAAACACACTTTATTTTACAAAAAGGCACTAAACGTAACAACTGTAGGCGTATGAGCTGGTGACGTACCTGATGGTGCTGGGCTGCGCAGCGAAGACTGGTCCTCTCTCCGGCGTTGCAGCTGCTAAAGTCGGTTCTCGATGCTCCTCGGCTATTGGTGGACTCAGCGACGAGCAATTGAGACCTATTTATATCTAGGTCAGGTATTTAGCTACGGCGATCTCCAGGGAGTGGTACGGAAATTAACTTAAAATAACGTCGGCACTTTTCGTTCAGTCAAGGTATATTTCTCTTCACAATCGTTCCCGAGAATGTTCCTGGCGCGATTGAGTTCCGATAATTTCCCTCGAGCAAGGGCGTAACGCGCATAATGGTAACAAATTCAAGCGGCGACAAGTGCAACTGTTACGTGCAGAATAATTATAGACACTTTAACTTTCTGCCTTGGCTTCCTTGTTTCCGGTGTCGCAGGTTACGCGTGACATTTATTTCAACTGCGTGAATCACTGTAATAACTTTTATGTACGAGGATTCTTGTTTCGAGCATCACAGATTCTGCGTGTAGTTACATTCCAACTGCGTGGAAATTGCGGTGAATACTCTATATTTATAGCAAATTCTACCCAGGCGCAAAACTCTGAAATTGTAATCTCATTGGCTCATTTTTGGCGCCAAAAGTGGCTTAGGATGCGCTTCTGTCGTAACGTGATTAATTCTAATTGGTGAATGCGTATTTTATGTGATTCTTGATCTAAATTTCCTCGTGGTTCCCCGGTTTATATGTCACCTTCACTTCCTCTTGAGGAGAGGTGACCACACAATAGCGTCTTTCCCCTCTTGCTATATACAAAGAGATAGCGTAAACAATTGAATTCGTCACTTGAGAACTCTTGGGTTAAGGTTTGAAACGCTTTCCAGGAACAATCTCTCTGAACATCCAATATACAATACATGCACGATATCTTACTTACTAATTAACCTAGACAATTTAATCAACTAAAATATATGCTATGCGCTTATTCACCTGGGCGACAATCCGTCCCACAGTATGGAACACAGAACATAAAACAGAAAACCAAACTTCGATTCCTCACAGCAGTGTTAATTCTGATTGTCAGTGGTGCGAAGAAGACACTGCGAGATAATAACTAACCAATATATTTAGTGAGATAACTGTAAAGAGGTCTTCACTTTTCTATATACCAATGAAAGACTCATGGGGGAGGGAAAAGTACATAGACGTGACAAAGAGGAGCGAGAAGGTATTGCATGGCTGAAAGCAGGAGTATAGAGATTAAAAGGTTTAAGGAAAGGTATTCCACAAAATCAATGTCCTAAATGTGGCGGAAATGAAGATATGGAACAGATTTTATTTAAATGTAAAGGGACGGAAGTTTGGAGAAAAGAGTATATTAATAAGAAATGATTTAAAATAGATAGAAATGTAGCAGATATTGAAACGTTTCAAAAAGACAGTAAGAAGATTGGACAATTCTTACAAAAAGTGAAAAATAAATGGGTATGGACAGTAAATAGACAAAGACTGAACACCGGTCATATTCGCCTGTATATAGCTTAGCATAAATAAATACATAAAAATAAAAAAAAACTAACAATAAACGATTTATAATCGTTAAGAAACTAGGCATGAAACAGTTTTTCTATTAGAAAATTGTAAAAAAAAGTCTAGAATTCTAGAGGAAGTGGTTTAACTGGGCAATAACTACGATATTTACATGTATGAAAGGTTTCGTCAGATATATGCAGATGCAAGTTGAAGCTTTTGCTCTAAATGCACGGGAGTAACGAAATTAATAGCAAGGAAACGTTGATGCAGCATGAGGTATAAGGTTTAAATTGTAATGTTAAAACTTATGTTAATCTTCGTTGTAATCCCCATTCTTGAGACATAGATGTGCTGACCATTCCATTTGCATAATAACAAAAGTAGGGGTCAGTCTTCCAAACGCTGTGAGTAATATGCGATCTCTTGCTCGTTACGACACTTTATAGAAGTTGTACCCTTCGGCAGTTCGACCATATTTTATAGCATATAAGATACCCTGTTAACCTGGTAGCTAGATTTCGTTCACGAAAACGAATTGTTCACGTTTGTAAAAGGTGAAGCGAGATTTTTTTTAGTACCGACATAAAGAGATGCACTCAATTATGGGCTACATTTTATGCACATGAGTATAACGAAGAAACAAAAGATACTTTTGGTGACAAGTAAAAGTTTATACATCACATGATCAACTTCATAATTGTAAATGAGTTATAATATTGACTTAATTCTAATAAAAATGAGCATTATAAAATGACTACCATTTATACTTTTGGCTTACTGCGAGTCCTTATTAATACTGCTCTAAAAAGAGGATTTTGAACAACTAAAACCATTTGAACGTGTTAATATCAACTCTTAAAATGCTAAATCACGTTTTAATTTCCCTTTTAATCGCTTCACATATACAACTGGCAGTAGTCTCACCTTGATTGAATTGTATCTCAACAGGTTTAACAGGTTTGGTGCCATCGGGGTTATGTAACATACTAACGTAATGCATATTTTAGGATGAAGAAGAATATTGCTTTATTGGATTTTGTAAGTATAGAAACTGTTTCGAAAAGACGAGCACATATAACAGTCTTATAGCTTTTATTTGAACTAGTACGAAGCTTGGTGTCGCAGCTTCTTTTAAGAATGTTTTTGTGTAACATTGAAAACTATGCCATTTTGTGACTATGAAGCGCACGGAGCACTCATGAGTGATCCCACGTTTATATCAGAGGGTATTTTTTTAAGCTCGTGACATGAAAATGAATATTTAGTTCTTGTTCGTTATCAGCAAATCTGTCCTAATTTTCAGCTAAAGGTGCAAAGAGTACTTATTATCTTTTTTTCTTTTTTCTTTTCTTTCTTCACTGTGGCCAAATGGGTAGACCATTCACCTCTACCTAGGCGGCCCGGGTTCGATCCTAAGCGACCGCATGTGAGATTACAGGGACAAAACGGCGCAAGGGCGGGTTTACTTCGTGTTTCCCCGCCATCATATTCCTCATATATCTTCATTCCATATATCATCAGTGTCAACGCTTGCGGTGCAATTTGTAGTAAAAGCGGGTGTTAAATACCATTAAAATAATTATTTTAATACTAAACTTTAGATAACTTATTGTAAATATCAAAAATATGTTGTTGCTCAATATGCAAATGTTTGTATTACCGGTTCCCTCTATACTGGTTGATGACTGTGGTATAGTTCATATTTTTGACAGTGGAAGTATATATGTCTGAGTGACTGTTTTTCACGTAAATTTGATAAACCTGCTGCCCTCTCGCTGCTGCTGCTGTGATTCGCTACTTTTTACCTCGACTAGAGAAAATTTGTCTAATCAGAGTTGTTGTGGAGGATGCATGTAAAACAGAACGTCACTGGTCTGCTTTTCTATTCATATTTTTTAATTTCTTTTTTGATCTGAACGGCCAACGTTAAAATAACTATACTGATTTACAAGCGCAAAACTCACAAGTATAAGTGACACTTCACATGTGAAATAGCGCGGTTTGATAGCTAAAAGTAGCGTGACTCAACATATGAAAAAATAGAAAAACAATTTTGGTAATTTTTTTTTCTCCACGTAATCGCCTTTTACCTCAATACACTTTTCTCAGCGTTTCTCCAACTGTTTTTAGTCTTCCAACAAATAAGATTTCGGAAGGTCCTCAAAATAGGCATCTGTTTGGGAGATACCCTCTTAGTTAGACTGAATCGTTTTCCACCGAGCCACTTTTTCAAGTTTGGAAATAAAAAAAGACACTGGGTGCCCCATCTGGTGAATTCTGTGGATGTGTTGTGTAGTAATTCGAATATTTACTCTACAATTTTTGCCAACGAAACTGTGCAGGTGGAAGAGAATCTTTTTTTTTTTTTTTTAATCATATGAGGGCGTTTTTTTATTATTATTATTTCTCCGTTCAACTGACGCAATCACTGTGCAAAATATTCTCCATTTATCGTACTTCCTTACTGCAAGTAATCGCTATCGATGATTACACGTGCATCCCAAAAATCGAGGCCATCCCTTGTCTGCAGATTTCACCTCCTTTGCCTTCTTTGGAGGCCGTTTGCCTTTAATAATCCACTATTTCGACTGTACTTTTCTCTCTGGAATGTAGTAGTCTATCCCATTTTCATCCACAATTATGTATCGACGCAGAAATTCATCAGGATACAGCTAATGCAGTTTCCGAATGGCTCATACGATTGTGTTCATTCTCCATTAAGAGCAAACGCGGCAACCATCGTGCCGAGACCTTTGTCAGGCATAACTTTAGGTACAGAATTGAGAACGCTGTATCTTGTGATGTGCATGTGTCCTCTACTACTTCGTGAACTTTGATCCTTCCATCACACAAAATCATATCCTGGATTTTGTCAATCATTTCGGAGGAAGTCACTTCAACTGGACGTTTGAAACGATGATCATTTGTGGATGTACGATCACGTTTAAATTAATTTAAGAATCTTAAATTGTTGCAAACGCAGGAGCATATGTGCCATGAACTTCATCCAACTCGGATTTTATTTATTTCATTGTTAAGCCTTTTAAATATATTCGGTTTTCTTTTTCATCTTTCTAAATAAGCACAAGATTGTTGATTCAATTGTCCATGGTAATGGTGATGGATATAACTGATATTTTAACTGTCATCTAGTAACAGAAGACGATTACTAAATACAAACTTATGGTAGAAATATAGAAGATGGTTAAGAACGAGAAGTGCTGGGAGGAGAAATCTTGAGAAACATAGGGATGGGAGATATGGAGAAAGGTAGAAGAAAATGAATATGGAGCCTATAAATCCTGGAGATATACTGTGGTCAAAGTGCCCAGAAGTTGATGTATGCGGATATACCTTGGTGCGTTAAGTGTTCCAGAAGCCAACAGGCTATTTCCCGACAGAATTGGCTCTATTGACCTTCGTTTTACCCCTCTCAATGAGCTCGACCCACTTACTATCTCCACTGATAATCAAGAAGGGGAAAGCGAAAAACACTCTCGCCAGTTTTCCGCTGTTGGTTTTAGCTTGAAATAACTCCGTTGAGTTCTGCAACTAATTTAACGCACGAAGAGATATCTGAATACGTCAAATACGGTTTAGTAGAATAGTAGACTTAGAAAAACGGGATATATGGTCTGAACTAAAAGATAAAACGTTTATACCGAAAGAGAAATTGGTTAAGAGTGCTGTATATAGACATACGTAATGTACAAGGGGGGAAAGGATTAGCGTGCATGAGAACTGAAGTAATATATTTGAAAGGGGTGAGACCGGATGAATTATAACGTTGGATCTTATGCAGAAAACAAGACAGTGTCGTTCACTGTTCAACTGAATGTAAATAGGTAAGAATTTGGAAAAGAATGGGATAGTATGCCACGAAGTTTTATAGCGATGAAAAGGAATTGAATTTAAAAGGAAGAAAGCCATTAAATAAATAGGGTAATATTTTTACTTTCTCTATACGTGCTATGTACATAGTGTATAGAGAAGGTATTGTATTGCACAGAAAAAATCGATATCGATATTTCACCGGAAATACATGTTTTGAGACCTCCTGAATCCAAAAAAAGCAATTTTAGAGAAATGCCCTTGTGGGTGTCTGTGTGTGTATGTGTGTCTGTGGGCAGTATTGCTCAAAAACGAAAAGTCCGTTAAAAACCAAGCTTGGTATTTAGGTTTGGTATCTCCCAAGGATGCGACACGAAGATTTTCAAGAAAATCCCCCCACCCCCAACTACCCTTTACATAGAACTTTTTCGAAGATTTGGCTCTCTAAAATGGCTCTAACGATTTTGATTAAAATATCGTATATTAAAGATATTTACCTAACAAATAAAGTGTATATCTTGAATTTTCTGGGAATAGCTCTGAAGACTACTTTATTCTGGATGAATTTTCCATAACTACTAAACTGTAAGAGTTGGACAAAACCTTAACACACAAAAACTGTAGAGCACGTTAAAACACACAATTTATGCTACATACATTTTTTTCGTGGAGTTGGTCATTTTTGAGATATTCCTTGTTTTTGGTTTCAGCTTTGAAAAACTTATACTTTTCTCATACAGGAATTTGCCAACTTGTGTCTATACAAACAAGCGAACATCAGTCACATAGCAAACAGCTTTTGGCTTTCACTTTAACCTATGGTACTACCTTATTTCGCTTCTACTTAAATTAAAGCAAGAAATACGACTCTTTCTGCTAATTTTTCTCGATTAGCATGAAATAAATAAAGTAATAAGCTTATTAACATTAATTGGTTACAGAGATATAGAAAATGTCATGTGAATAGAACACATCAGACCTTTTTTCATACAACCCATGTGTAAGATAGCGTTTGGATACTAGAGTCACACTGACAAAATTCAATACCATAGCCGGGATTTGAACCACGAATTCCCCTGTCTCTAGCTAACATGGTTACTGATTACCGCTATGCTACAATGGCAACATGCCGGCACGAGATTAAATTCCTCAAACGACTTGCATGTTTCCCAGGAAACCACAAGGTGATCTTACATTATTTTGAGATGACGTGCCCCAATGGCGACTTAGAATGTCGTAAGTAATTTAAGTCCCGGGCTGGCATTCTGCCATCAGTCTCAGTAGAGCACCGGCAACTTCACTAGCAGATACCGGTATTATAGATGCACTAAGCGCCTGGCTCAGGCAGTGTCACTAGTTCTGGGCCTCCTCCTCCTCTGCAGACGGACCCGGGAGCTACAGCGCGCATCATAGTTTAGATCAATTAGTGTTAATTTAATTGTTTTTACTTTCTCTCCACTTACTATGTACAGAGTGTATAGAGAAGGTATTGCATTCCACCATAAAATTCGATATCGAGATTACACCGAAAATATATGTTTTAGAGTCACCTGTATCCCAAAAAAGCTTTTTCACAAAAAAGTACGTGTGCTGTGAACACGATAACTCAAAAACGAAAAGTCGGTAAAACACCAAACTTGGTATTTAAGTTAAGTATCTTCCATGGATGCGACACGAAGATTTTGAGAATAATCCCCTCACCCCAAACTACCCTTTACATGGAACGTTTTTCGAAAATTTTGATTTTTTCAAAAATAGCTCTAACAATTTTGATTAAAATATCGTACGTTAAAGCTGTTTACCTCACAAATATAATATATATCTTGAATTTTCTGGGAATAGCCTCTGAAGACTACTTTATTCTGGATGAATTTTACGGAATTTTGTATACCTGCTAAACCGTAAGAGATGGACAAAAACTGGCCACACAAAAAATGTTGAGCACATTAAAACATATGATTTATGTCATACACATATTTTTCTTGGAGTTGGTTGATTTTGAGATATCCGTTGTTTTTGTTTTCGCTTAGAAAAACTTATACTTTTCTCGTACAGGAATTTTTCAGCTCCTATCCATAAAAACAATGGAACTTCAATCACATAGACACCTGCTTTTGATTATTACTTTAACCTATGGTACTCCCTTATTTCGCTTCTTCTTACAAGAAAGCAAATAATAAGACTATTTCTGCTTTTGTTTTTTTTTCGATTAGCATGAAGTACGTAGAACCATAGGCTTTTTAACAACAATTTGATGCAAAGATGTAGAGAAAGTGAATGGAACACATCATATTTTTTTCATACAGAGCGTGTGTAGAACAGAATTTCGATAGGTATAGTCAATGCCATAGTCGGGATTTGAACTACCGGTCTCCCGGTCTCCAGTTCGTTGCTCCAACCACTGAGCCACCATGCCAAAATGTCGGAACATTACTAAATACCTCAACTGAGTCGCATTTTTCCCGGTAAACTGCATTATTTTGAAATGATATTGTCGCCCTCCGTGGTGTAATGGTTACCATGCTGACTTCATATACCCAAGGTCGCGGGTTCAAACCCGGCGGAATACGATGGATTTTTTCGGGTGTAAAAATCTTTAGTATGGCTTTCTTCGGAAGGGAAGTAAAGCCGTTGGTCCCGTGTCGTAGATTTACAGCACGTAAAAGAACCTCAAGCCTGATAGGGAGGCCTCTGAGCAAAATTAAGCGGTCTTTCACGCCCAATTTAGAATGGGACGCCGAGAAACGCAGCAGTTAAAGAGCGTCCAGAAATAACACGGCATTTCCATTTCCATTTGAAATAATATACCCCAATGGAGACCTACACTATCGTAAGTATTTTATGTCCTGGGCTTCATAGTTTAGTGAATTAGGCCGATTAGTGTTAATTTAATTTTTAAATTAAGTTAATTATAATACAAGCCTGTACGACATAAGTAAACATATGAAAGAGGCTGCAGAAAAAAAAAATAAAAATACCAATGTTATAGTTCAAGAAAAAGTATTTGAATGAAAATCACAATTTTAGTATGTAAGTGAACTTAAAATATCAATATTTTAAATGCATGTATAACAAAAAATTAAAAGCGGGGGTATACATGTAAGCTAATCTACAATTATTGAAAACAGATTAACTAGTCGAGAAACAAATGTAAGGTCTATAAAACATTAATAATAAGATCAGCAATAGGGCATTTGCAAAAACATGGTCCTGAAATAACATAATGAGGAAATATGCCAATGCCGGGGTTCACGCGAAAGCATGCTCCGCACACAGTATACTGCACTACGGGGTTTTCCGTTCCGTAACTGAAACGTGACTTACTCATGAGTGTTAGTTCCCGCTTTCTGTGCAACAAAGCTGTGAGACTTCATAGGTGAGCGTTCGAATACAGCACCAATTTCATCTGAATTTTCCGCAGTAAGAACATGTTTTCGCTTCTTTGATTTAATAATCCAGTTCTTCTAAATGTATTGCTCAAACATCTCACAGTGTTTGTACCCGAAACTGAATAACCAAACATTTCTTCTGAAATTACCTTCCACATTATTCAACTTTCACAAATGCATTGTACATAAAAATACGCTGTTCAACCCTGAATATGTTGTCAGGAATTTCTGTGACTTATAAAAGATTATTATTTCTAAGGAAATCACACCCACATATATACTGTCGAAACACTTTGCAACACGAAGACAAAACAATGACTGAGGTATATCAAGCTGATAAACGTACCCTTGACACGTCCGGCACCGCTTCTACGCAGTAATATAATATCGAGGTCAATATACATATAAAGCAGTACTAAGAAGGCATGGCACTATAAAGATTTGAAGGAAAATATTTTATCGTCACATATAAGCAACTATATATACTTTAGATGAATTTATCCATCCTTAAAACCTTAAAAATCAACGAAACATCATCAAATATAGTGTGAACTTGACGAATTAATCGAAACGCATGGTATCGCTGTGTTCACAAAGGTAAAAAAATTAGAAGGTTACGGTACACAGGGATAATGGTTGAAGACAAAGTCCCAAAAGAATTTTGACAGGAAGAGTATGTTCTAAAAGATAAAAAACAAAGACAAGGGAACAAGATGTTTATATGATGTAATAATAGATTGGAAACAGAGGGTGGAAAATAAAGTGGAAGAATGTAGAAGAAAATTGCTCATGAAAGGCGATAGAGCAAGAAGAAAAGACAAGATGACATCTGAGGTATGACAATGATGCAAATAGCATCGACGTCTAAGCCATTTATACAAGCACAGGTGTTAAAACGCACACTTTAAGCCCGAGCGTGTCATTTTCCGGTATTAGTGTGTATTTGCGTAGTACTTCAGTTAATGCATTTCAAATCACTTTCTCCCTGCAACTCAACAGAACAACTGTCAACATTGACTTTCTTCTGTTTATATAAACAATGCCTTTCGGGTTCAGTTTATTTGTTTATCCCATGATATCGCTTTCTCTCTGGTATTCAGAATACTTCTTCAAGACGTATTTCTTTTAAAATACACAGAACGAGGATTATCGGGATCGATTTCCCTTTGCTACTAAGGATTCCTTTTTACGAATTCCATTTCTTTGCTCTCAATTTTAAAAGTGTGAAAAGCATTGAATCACTGAGAATGTCATGTATGTATTCCACACCAGTTTATGACTTCCTCACTTGTTTCCAAGCAGACAACTGTTTAATTATTATATAAGTAATGCTCCTCCTATATTTAGATTACACCTGGGTCATGCTAAATTGCAATCAGCTGAAAAATTGAATGCCATAACCAGAATTTGAACATGGTTCTCCGTGCGTTTGCTCTAAGCATTGAGCCACTGTGACATGCCGGATTGACATTCAGTCTTCCAATTGGTTCATCTGTTTTTACTTTTTCTGCATGTACTATAGTGTATAGAGAAGGTATTGCATTCCACCCAAAAATTCAATACCGAGATTTCACCGGAAATACATGTCTTAGAACCCCCTGAACCCAAAAAATTTTTTTTTGGAAAAAGGTCCATTGTGTGTGTGTGTGTGTGTGTCCGTGTGTCTGTGAGCACGATAACATAAACACGAAAAATCCGTAAGACACCAAATTTGGTATTTAAGTTTAGTATGAATGAATAAGTGTATTTATTAACATAGCAATATCATACATAGAATTTCAACAGTCGCACGGGTCCATAGACTGTACGTACTTTTGTAATACACATTACAAGCAATATTAAAACAACAACCGCAACAAAGAATTAAAAGAGTAAACACGAAAATAAAAAGACAAAGGAAATACACAGTCAAAAGCAATATTAAACAACAATAAAAATTAAGAGCGAATCCGAAAATAAAGATACAAAGATATTCAAATATAGCAATTTAAATTTACAGCACAGAGTACACCTTCATAAATGCACCCTTTTATAACAGATAATTACACTTAAAAGACATATATACACATAATATATACAACCCTAGCACAACAGTGACCTAAGTATGACATAATATATATGTATGTAGAACATTGTAGACACTTTTGTTTAGTTGATCTTATCCCTCCCCCCCTTCTCTATTGGCAGCCTCCTCAGATCTCAGCTGTCTTGCCTTAAGTATAGATTTACCTAGCCCGTCCATGTTTTCCGTGCCTGCCAGTAGCGTCCAACATGCTTCTAGCCCTACATTCGCAGTGGTAAAAAATCGCGGCAAATATTTTTCCCGCCATTTCTCCGTACCCCTACATCTTGCCAAGATGTGAGTCCACGACTCTTCCTCCTCGCAAATGGAGTATCTTCCAGGGATGCGACACGAAGACCACAAACTACGCTTTACATGAAAAAAAAAATCGAAAAACTTTACTCTCTCAAAAGTGGCTCTAACCATTTTGATTAAAATGTCGTATATTAAAGATATTTACCTGACAACTTAAATGTATAGCTTGAATTTTCTGGGAATAGCTTCTACAGACAGATAAAGCGTAAGCGATAGACAAAAGCTTACTCAATAGAACATGTAGAGCTCTTTAAAACACACAATTTATGTTATACACATTTTCTTCGTGGAGTTGATCGTTTTTTAGATATCCTTGTTATTGATTTCAGCTATAATATACTTATACTTTCTCATATAGGAATTTGACAACTCCTATCCATACAAGCAAAGGAACTTCAATCACATAGCACCCAGCTTTTGACTATCAATTTAGTCTATGGTATTCCCTTATTTCCCTTCTACTTACATGGAAGCAAGTAATAAAACGATTTCTGCTATTTTTCGTGATTAGCATTAGGAAAGCAGAAGAATAATCTGTTTAACAATATTTTGTTGTAGAGGCGTAGAGAAAGTAATGCGAATGGAACACGTCATATTTTTTACCCAGTCAACCAACCGATTCATGAGAACACCTTAATGACGACTTACATTCGTAAATATCTATCATCCGGGTAAATAGATATAGTTATAACCTTGCTATAGTTTCAACTCTAAAACTATTCCTATTATTTGGGTAATATATTAGCCATATATTAAGATTACCCCCATGGACATTTAGATTACACCTGGCGATTGTTTTTTATTTTCTCTACACGTACCATGAACATAATATATAGGCAAGGCATTGCATTCCACCCAAAAAATCCATACCGAGATTTCACCGGAAATATATGATTTAGGGTCCGCAGTATCCAAAAAAAAGCATTTTCAGAAAAAGGTCCCTGTGTGTGTCCGTCTGTCCATGTGTCGATGTGTCCGTGTGTCAGTGTGTCCGTGTGTCTCTGAACATGATAACTCAAAAACGAAAAGTCAGTAAAATACCAAACTGGGTATTTAAGTTCAGTGTCTTCCAGGGATACGACACGAAGATTTTGAGAAAAATCCCTCCTCCCCATACTACCCTTTACATGGAAAAAAAATCGAAAAATTTAATTTTCTCAAAAATGGCTCTAACGATTTTGACTAAAATATACACCAGAATAATCTCAACTTCTTATTTGCGACTAAAGATATTTCCCGACTAAAAAGAAACTGCTAGAGGGCTTAGATTTACATATATATATATATATATATATATATATATATATATATATGGTTTTCTTTCTCTCAATAATAACTATATGATTCAAATTAAATACAAAGCGTTTTGAAAAATAGGAAATCGAAATCACATACAGGAATAACTCTGATGTCATTTTGTGTCGCTTCGTGTGTACTATTGTAAAATTATTCGCTCTCGCATAGGGTCGAACCAACAAATATCTTAAACTGAAAGATACGAAGATGGAGCCTTACTTTGGGGAGGACGGAAGATGCAAGTGTTTCTATAAGTAATATTTATTTTTCTGCAAATATAATGTGACAATAACAAGCATGAACCAAGAAGATTTACGTTAGAGAACAAGAATGTGACAGGGAATTTAAGTCAGAGAAGCGGAAGATTACCAGCAATAAAGGACTGAGTATTAACTTACCACTCACAAGGGAGAGAGAGAGAGACACACACACAAATCAATTGAAAACCTGGCCACAAAAACTTTTAGATTGGAAAAACAATTGACTGCCTAACCACAAAACCATCTATTGTAATTAAGAAAAACATTTAAAGTCTTAACCACAAAACATGTGAACATGTGTATGTATTACACGCGCGAACACTCACACAGGCACATACAAACCATACCTTTTATATAGATTCTAACTTCAAATAATTTGTTATATTACCTTATTTGCATAATATACAGTTCGTCTTAAACGTCGTGACACTACCAAAACGTAGATGCGCACTAACACAAACCAGCTCACTCACATAATATACAGTTTGTCTTAAACGTCGTGACACTACCAAAACGTAGATGCGCAGTAACACAAACCAGCTCACTCACATAATATACAGTTTGTCTTGAACGTCGTGACACTACCAAAACGTAGATGCGCAATAACACAAACCAGCTCACTCACATAATATACAGTTTGTCTTAAACGTCGTGACACTACCAAAACGTAGATGCGCAATAACACAAACCAGCTCACTCACATAATAAGAGACACGAGGCTTACATTTTAATTTGCTATTAGTGCGATACGTGGTAACCCCCCCCCTCCAACTTCAGTACTACTTATTATAATTTGTCCTCTTTTATGTATACAGTGTCAGAGCAAGTTAGGTGGAATTTAGTTAAAAGTCTGAAACAGGAACCTGTTTAAATGCTAAAGGCCAGTTTCACCAACCTCATTGTTATTTAACTCGCAGAAAAAGTTGCTAAAACAGCTGATTTACCAATCTGCCACTGGTTACAACTCTAAGGCTTTACTGGCCATCTTCTACCGTTTGCGGTTCCAAATCGGGCTAGCGCAGAAAAAAAAATTGATTTAATCATACTAAACGATCAGTGCCAGAATTCTGATACACAACAAATATTTAGTAGACTTACTCATCTAGCTTCCAACCACTAAGGTAAAATTTGTCCGTTTCCTACTCTTTATTTAATCCAATAAGAAGCCAAGTAATTGCGGTAAATATCTTAAAAACAGGACTCTGCTAACAAGAACTAAAGAAAACGCTAATGTATCTATCGCCACTTTCTTCTTTTTGCTCTCACCTGTATAAATATCTTCAAAGCAACCTTGAAAATGCTGAATTTAAATGCCAAGTTTGATATAAAACGGAATTTTCTTTTTTGGGTTCTTTGGTTCATAAGACACGGAGTACACGGAACCTTTTTTCGAAAAATGTTTTTCGTATGTTCCAGGAACCTCAAAATTATACTTTGGTTATCAAATTTATGGTATTGCTATATATAAACTATAGAGAAACGAAAATGTATCCGTTTGTATTTCAAATTTCCATCAGTAACAAAGAATGTCTCAGAAATAGTTAACGCAGCAAGAAATGGTTTTCGCACAACCTGCGTATTTTACCGACACTTACATTTCTTCTGTAATAAGACTTTTATAACTGCTGTAGTTTTCCGAGTCACCCTGAACCGACAAAGTGGAAAGAAAGAAAGAAAGAAACAAAAAACGGTAGAGCGCGAAGTACACAGCAGTGTTGAGTTGGAGTAGTTTTCTTTCAATTCTGACAGGATCCAACTATTTCCGGTGAATGTTTAGTACAAGGTGACGTATTAGCCTAAAACACTGTTGCTTTGTACAGTTTGAGGTCTTAAAAGAGGTGTTTTCATGTGTACTAATTTCAATTACTTTACTGCTTATGCATTGAATTATTTATTCTCCAACAATGAATATTTATGTAGGATGTATATAAAACAATGATCGTGCGCACGCCATAGACTAGTCAAAGTTTACGAGTTGTTACTCAAAAATATTACTCAACGTCAATTCCGCTCCTGCCCGCAACGTGAGGTGTACTCTCTGTAGAGAGGTCATTTTAAATGAAGAGAAATTCGAAGGTATTCAGAAAACACAAGGTATACATTTTATTTGTCTTGCAGATATCTTATACACATAGTATTTTAATCAAAACCATATTTCAGATTTTCATTTAATCAGATACATTTTTGGGAAATTCAAAGTAATGAGAAAAATAGAGATGGGAAGGTATTATTGAAAATGATGTCGCATCCCTGGATTTTTTCATGTTTTGTGCTTAAACGATATTTCGTATGTGTCTCACAGACGCACAGAAACACGGACGCACAGCGCTGACGCATGGAAACATGCACGCGAGCTCCCGGATATTTTATAAAAAGCTTTTTTCAAGATTCAGATACCTTAAAACCTAAAATCTTTTGATTAGAATGTATAGTTTATTTGCTTAATAGGTAAGCAGTGAAGATAAGAGTAACGAAACGTTCCACTTAAAACATGTGTAAGTATTTGAAAATTTAAAAGAATAATTAAGATACTTCGAAAATGATTAATTTCACAAAAAATGTATTTTATATACATTTTGTATATGTTTATATTTATTTTATATACATTTTGTTGTTTAATGAGATATAATTTTTTGGTGCAGTAATAAACTTACCGCTTAGTTTAGCATTTATAAAAATGTAATTGAAAATGAAGACCATTTTAGTGGTGATAGCCAGAAAGTTCAAGTAATAAACTTGAATTGTCTTGTAAAGATCTTATACACATGGCATTTTTTAATTATCGGTAAAACCGTTCTTGAGCAACCAAAAAATAACAAAAAGATTTCCAAGTAAAGGATAGTTTTGTGTGAATGAGATTCCTTAAATTTTTGTGTAGCATCCTTGAAAAACAACAGCGGAGATTTTCATGCAGGGTTAGTGGTGCACGCTATGAGCTATATGCGGGAGTATTTTAGTTTGTTGATCTTACGCCTCACTTTGGGTGCTTGTGTGCGGCGTAACTAAATGTCACTTCCAATCAACTCCACGACACTCACGTACCTGGTACTGAAGCTCTTCTGGGATGGGTTGCCACGGCGTTGCTCAGTCTTGCACGAACATTGACTCTCCCAGGCGTGGATTTGGCTAGTGAGAGGAGCTGTAGGAGTGATCTTGTAATTGTTAAGAGAACACTTGTAACCTTTTACTGCTTTTTATTCTAAATGAGTTTTGAAGACAAGCACCTGGTTATACATCTTTATACTGCTGACTGATGCTCTTTAACACTTACACACAAGTACTTTCAATTACACTGTTTTAGTTGAGTACATGGCACAATTCACTTTCACGTAATCACGAGCCAACTGTTAGATAGGTGAGTGATGTTACTTGACTTCACATACAGTTTCTTACTGTAATAAACTTACTTCGCGGACAGTGTTTTATTACTTCGCGAACTTCTTAGCAAACGACCTTGCCTCACACACGGGCGAATTCTTAACAAACGATGACGTTGCCTCTCTCACGGGTGAATTCTTAGCAAACGACCTTGCCTCACACACGGGTGAATTCTTATGCGACGAAGGTACCTCTTTCACGGGTGAATTGTTAGCCAACGACCTCAATGTGCCAAACCTTACTTCTTATGTACAAAAAATCGTGTCATGGTGGCTTCTTTCTGATTGTTTGGAAGGTCCGCCAAAATGACACCATCGTTACCCAAAAAATCATTGCAAATCTCCCAGAATGCGTCATAATAATCACGTGATACCACGAATATAAAGAAGTCCCCTTGTGTGCTTTAAACTGTGGTTTCCCCTTATACTAAACTCGAACGTGATTTTCACAAAAGAAGCAACTTCTCACCCCTCTATCCAGTCTGGCGTCATGATTCTGAGTAACTTTTAAGTAAACAACTGGCTTCTTGGTTCCTATGCATACAACTTATTAAATATTATATTATATTCTTTACATATATATTTAAGTAATTAATACAAATGATTATTATTATTATTATCATCATCATTATTATGAGGCTAATTAACGCTCTCAAAACAATGAGCCTAAAAACCACAATGTGTATTCAAAAATATTTCATTCTTTGGTTATGACGTTCAGAGTCATACCTACATAGGGATACATACTAAGACTTTTCAAAAATGGTTTCTAAGGATAATGGGGCCTACATATAGGTATGCATTTTTAGTGAAATTTTGAGTTCGCATTCTTCAGTAAAATGCACTATCTTATCAATCTTTCGCATACAGATAGAGAAAATGAATACACATCAAATTCTTATACACTGTTTGGTTTCTTTTTATCATTCTACATATTAAAATTTGCCACAGTTTTGGAACTTTAAATTGTATAGCTTTTTGTGCTTTACAATGAAAACATGCAGTGCGGAACATTTTAAAGCAGAATACATATCAAAGAGGAAAATCAAGAGTTGTAAAGAAACATGAAGCATAGAGAGTGTGTGCTCAAGGTTCACACGTGATGGAATTTTAATTACTCCGATCATACAATTCTCACTGAAGCTATGTATTTTTGCACTTAGAACAAAACTAGAACTCTATTTCATCTAATTGCTGCTAACTGACATAAACATTTACAGAAATGGTCTTATTACATTCTTTCTTGTAAGTAGGAGAGAAATAAGGAATACATTAGGTTAAAGCGTTAATCAAATCTTTTAAAAGCTGGTCGCTGTGTGAAACATATGAGGTTCTATTCGCTTAGCATGGTTCGGTTTGAGAAATATAAGGTAGTTTAAAATTGAAACAATAACAAGGAACATTTCGAAAACGGTAAACTATACAAGAAAACGTATATGACATAAACTATGTGTTTTAACAAGATCTATATTTCTTGTGCAGCAAGTTTTTGCCTATTCCTTGCGGTTTAATGTTTATGCAAAATTCAGCAAAAATCATCCAGAATAAAGAACTCTTCAGAGGCTATTCTCACAAATCTCAAAATATACATTTTATTTGTGGTGTAAACACCTTTAATATGTGGCATTTTAATAAATATCGTAAGAGCCCTTTTGAGAAAAAAAATTAAAAAATTGTCCGTGTCAAGGGTAGTTTGTGGTGGGAGTGTGATATTTAACCGTCTTTTCGTCTTCAACTATGTTGTGAACAAATACGCACACGGACCATTTTCTAAAAATGCTTTTTTCCGACTCGGTGGACCTCAAAGCATACATTTCCGGTTAAATCTCGAAATTGAATTTTGGGTGGAATACAATACCTTCTCTGGCCACTATGTACATTGCATATGCGGGCTAGAGAAATTACAAAGGACGTTGATTTTAGGAACTTGGAACGTTACAGGGATTAGCAATAAAATGACCAAAATATTCCAAGAGTTAAATATTTAAAGTAAGATATCGTTATCCCAACGGAAAATGAAAAACAAGAATCTTATACACACCTTTTCAATGAAATAACAAATAACGTAATAGCAAAATTAACATTTTCAATAATAACTACATATTGTTTCAGAGCTATACATGCACACTGTTTTTCAAAACTATTATAATTAGGCAAAATATTCGTTACTTTAGAATTCCTTTAAAAATATTAATGATATGTAAAAAATGGTGTTACAATGCAAGCATGTAAGGTTTAACTCCATAAGTTGTGCTAACACCTGAACGGTATAAATACCGAAGAAAGCTCGAAATATCCCAGGATTTCGAAAAAAAGCAAAATAAAGTTTAAAGCCATAATTTTACTTTTACTTTGTGTTCATTAAACCCAAATTTCCATACATTCCTTTATCGAAAGTGCAAAGTAGAAATCAGGGCATATAATTGTTAACTGTTAAAAATTACATAGCTTAAAATTGTTTCCTAATTTATTATCATTTTACTTACTGCATTTGATATACCTGCAGAGTATTTCATTAATTTGTCTGAAGCAAGGCTGTAGGCAAAAACTTACAATTCCTCCTTGGTTTCTCTGTTTAATTATATAAAGTGGAATGCAATAGAGCTACAAGCTGATTTGCAGACGAGCAATACCACAATGCGCTTCTACAGCATTGCCGCACGAGTAAGCATTCGGTGAGATCGGGGAATCCGCAGCATCTTCCACTGGAGCTGAGGAATTTCAACAAAATGCTTTAGAATAAACCGCAGTACTTCCTTTGCATCGTGAACTGTCGTCTTATCTTATTGAATCCATTAATTTGTGCTACTGATGAAATCATACAAAATATTACATTCCTAACGCGTTAGTTATATATGATTACATTTTCTTTATTTTATTTGTTCATTATTTTTAGTGTTCTAGCATCCACTTATAGGGGATATGACGTTTTCGAAGAGGATCCGGCACCGATCTTAATGTGGATATTGTACCTGACGTTCCCAGGAAGGAGGATTGAGGGGAGGTAACACAGGGCGGCCGGAACCGGAAGTGACAGCACAGAAATGACAGGCTCCTGAAGGACAGCCGAAGGATGGAGACTTTTCCACACTGCTACCCAACTACACTGTATCGAGACACCATTTGTAACTCTGAAACAGGCTAAATAGGGTAAGGGGTGGATAAAACAGTTAATGAGATATTAGAAAGGGTCGGCATTTCATGGATGAGGGAAACCACTTCAGCATGATCCGGGGAAAGTTCCGAAAAAAAAAAAATCGGTCACCGAAAATCGAACTCATGTCTTCCGTATGGGAGTTACACACATTACGGAGACGCCATCTCGCTCGGTTGCAAGGTGCTATACAACCTATCCTGAAAATGCTGAAAGCTTACGAAATGTCGATTGTTACTCCAAATAAAATAGAGTAGATTAGAATAGAAATGGTTTTATTGATCCCTTTGATCTCGTAATAATGCATTTCACATCAGAAATTTATAACCAGGATTCGTGACACCAGTAGTAAACAATCAGATTAAGAGTAAGAAAAAATATGTACATATTATTTAAGATATGCATGAAATTATATATATATATATATATATATATATATATACAAAGTTGTTATTCCATTCAGTTTTATAAGCCAGTTTATTTATATTTAACAATTTCAAAAATTCCTCCTAAGCTGTAAAAACAATACTCTAACAAGAACCTTTTGACAGAAAATTTAAATTTGTGTAGTGCAGATATGAAAATATAAGTTTCGTGATTATATAATTGTTTATGGTTGGACAGATATAGATCTCAAAGTTAAAAAGCAATCTTATTCTTCTGCATCTTGTTAACTATTTTCCATGTAATAGCTAAAGTATATTTAGGCATTGGAATTAACGATGAATTGACTTTTAATTCTACGCGATAGAAAGTGTCGTGCTGATTACTGAACATTTTTCTCTTTTACTTTGGTCTGATTAATAAATTGTTCATCCTTTCTTCAGTTTCAAGAATAGAAGGTCCCGAATTCGAGTCCTATTGCAACAGCTACCCCAACCATATTCATGATTTCCCTGGGTCAGTAGACGAATGATAGGGGGGTTTCCCTTATAATCTCAACATGCAATTTATATTACCTGTCATCATCAATTTCCTTAATCTCCTCTGTTGGGTGGCTAGTCAAAGGCGGTTGAGTGTTGCGGCAGTACAGTGGAATTTTTGCTATGGGAACATTTCTCCCTGGAGTTTCCCAAACTTCCGTGTCCTTCTTGCTGACCGCTGGCTCGTGTGCTATCAGGGCATACAGACAGAGTTACCAACGTAAAGATTGGTGCCATGTTGGAATCCTTAAGGATCCCCGCCTTTAGCGCGCACATCGTCGTTCAGGTCTGGTCACTCTTCGTCCCTTCCTTTCAGAGCTCTCTTGGAAGCTCAAAGGGTTCACCGTGGTCTATGCAGTGTGCTTTAGTCCAGTTACTGAAGGACTGCCTGCTGCTGACTTCTAACTCAGAAATGAACATTCCATTAATTAAATATCCTATATTTATCTTGGATATTGATAAGAATATATTATTGTGATTACTTGACCATATGCATGACCTTAACCTTGGCACCCTGAATTGTTGCAGGTGTACAGCAGGCTGTTTTATATAGCTCCCTAGCATTCCATCTGTGATAATAAACACATTCAATAATGTACCGAATGAAAAAGGGAGACAAATGCGTATGTGCACTTTTCCGCAGCTCTCGAAGGTTTTGCTGCGTAAACAGGATCTGTAAAGCAGGGCAGTTGGGACATCATAGAACTACGTTCCTTCTAACCTTATAGTATAGACATTGTTCATGGTAAGGTAGGCTATGTAGACTACTTTAAAAAGATCGCCAGAGGCGGGGGCAGCCCAATTAAAAAAAAGATAAAAAATCTGGTCAGAAATCAGTTACAAGAGCACAGTCTGAAAGTGCGGCTGGATTAGAGAGAGCCGCAGCAGTCGACAACTGAGTGAACGAGCGTCGATTCCACGAGAAGAAAAGTTTCCAGCAGCAGATATTGAAATAAATATAATTTGTTAAATACTATTTTCTTAATTTTCAAATTTATTGTTAAAACAGGTTATGAAACTATCTGCAGTGACTAAAAATATTTTCAATAGCACATGTATCTCCAAAATTTCCCCTAGGCAATAACACAAGTAAAATAATAAATATTTTCATGAACGCATCTCCTAACATTACTGCAGACTTGTCATCTTTAAGTAAAAATAAACAAAGGCCTTCCCTCCCTAAAAAAGAATTTTGCCCAAAATTCAAACTTTTAGGAATAAAGAAAAACATTGGTCCTATTTATATACTTTTAGTTATTTTTATACTCATAGATTCCATTTTTTATAAGTTATTTGATTAAACTGATAAGAACACACTTGTGATTTTATTTAATTACAATCTTTAAATGTATACTAAGTAATTTGCAGCTGACAAAAGCATAAGCTTAGAATGAGACTAACAATTTGTGTTCACATGTTACGCGTGGTTGCGGTACAAAGCAGTTCCTTGTTTATAATTGCCTCCATGTTCTGAGGTTTGCCTTCTATTCTGTTTCAGTGTAAAGAGTCGTAGAGTGCGCTGTATTATATCGTGTTAACAATAGAGGCAGGAACCCTTTAGGTACGCTAATAGATGCAGTGACTAACACTGTGAATAAAGCCAGGTGAACCTCAAACCTGAAGCTTACATAAAAAAGACAAGGGTTTTATCATCACTGTTTCTCACAGAGTAAGCTTTTGTAGAACTGCTCGTATTGTGAATTACATTCTCCTTTCAAATATTTACACTTGAGGTACAATACAACATGCTTCATTTGTTTGAATTTAGTAGTAATTAAACAACATCCTCCTGTTTGGAATATTGACTCAATTTATCAAACAAAACTATGCAAAAAGGTTATAGTTAAATTATCATGCTGGTAATACAATACAAATACAACTGAAGTTCCCCAGTATCTGACCTTTTATCCAGTATAAAATATATATCACTTGTTATACACCATAAGGGGAATCCAAATGGGATTTTTATAATTTTTTTCCATTTTCACGTTTTAAGTGCATATGAATTTTTCGAATCTCCCGCTTATTTTGGCATAACTCTTATAAAATACAGTAATTGTAAATAATTTTAAAATATTGTTGAAAATATTGTAGTTTTTGAAGCATTCTGTTACACTCACTTAGTAAAACATCAATAGGTTTCTAAATATTAGTAATAGAGCAAATAAAATTTTTTTATATTGATCGGAGAGTTCTATTTTAGCTTTTCGTAACATTTGCATTCCGCTTATATTGCCTTCATGTAAGAGTTTGGAAGTAGTGAGAATTCTGTTTGGAAAGTTAGGTTACATTTTTACTTTCTCTACACGTACTATGAACATAGTGTACAGAGAAGGTATTGTAATGCACCCAAAAATTCGATACCGAAATTTCAACGGAAATACATGTTTTGGGTCCCACTGAACCCCCAAAAAAAAAGCATTTTTAGAAAAATGTCCGTGTGTGTGTCTGTATGTTCGTGTGTGTGTGTGTCTATGGGCAGCATAGCTCAAAAACGAAAAGACTGTTAAACACCAAACTTGGTATTTAAGGTATGCAGTAGGTTTGCGACACGTAGGTTTTCAAGAAAATCCCCCCACCCCCAACAACCCTTTACATGGAACTTTTCTCGAAAATTTTAATTTTCTCTAAAATGGCTATAACGATTTTGATTAAAATATCGTATATTAAAGATATACCTATATACCTGACCTATGCGAATAGCCTCTGAAGACTACTTTATTCTGGATGAATTTTACGGAATTGTGTATAGCTAGTAAACCGTAAGAGATAGACAAAAACTTACCACACAGCAATTTTAGTGCAAATTAAAACACACAATTTATGTTATACACATCTTTTTCGTGGAGTTGATCATTTTTTAGATATTCCTTGTTTTTTGTTTCAGCCCTGAAATACTTTTCTCATACAGGAATTTGCCAACTCATGTCCATACAAACAAAGGAACTTCAGTCACATAGCAACCAGCTTTTGACTATCACTTTAACCTATGGTACTCCCTTTTTTCGCTTCTACTTACAAGGAAGCAGATAGTAATCTATTTCTATTAATGCTTCTCGATTAGCATGAAGTAAATAGAAGCAGAAGCTTTCTAACAATAATTTGTTGCAGAGATGTAGAGAAAGTCATGTGAATAGAACACATTAGATTTTTTTAAATGTTGTGTTTGAAATCAATTTCTGAAGAAGTAAAATTATATATATATACGAATTCCCCATTATCTCAGAAACTAATTGCACTAAGGGCTGAAATTTTCCCTCACATTTATACCTAATAGCTCTTTATTTTAATGTAAAATTTTAAATGCATATGGGTTAGTTACTTCTTTAAAATTAAGAAATTATAATTTTTCAATAAAATTAATTGAGTTTTGTTTTAAAAAATCATACATTTCCTTCTAATCAACAAAAGTATTCTATTTCTCATCAATCAACACTATAGGTGTTTGTGAATATATCTTGAACAATTTAGCTCATTATCTTAAATAATTGCTGAGATAATGTATCAAACTTTATCATTGGCAAGGTAGGGCATTTCGACTTACCTTAAGACACCGTAAAGACAATTATAGACATTAGAAACATTTCCTTACGTTGTGTGTATGTGTGTGTGCAGTGTGTTCGTGTATCCGTGTGAGTGTCTGTGAACAGTGCAACTAAAAACGAAAAGTAAATTAATACCAAATTTGATATTTAATTTCAGGATCTTCTAAGGATGCAATACAACACATACTCCAACAGGTGACGATTAAAACAGCATACAGCTAAGACATCTTTCTGAAAAATAAGGTGTGTGTATTATCTTCGTTCTGCATAACTATTACACCACAGGAGAAAGGATAAACATTTACATTTCATTAGAACACATAGCATATATCCAGGCAGCTTCATTGAAGTTAAACATTTTCGAGATATTACTCGTTATTGGTTTTCTAGTGTTATTATTTTCTAAGACGTCAGCTCGTTATGCGTTTTTCTTTCTCAAGTAAAGACAACTAAATTTCGAACTATCATATAGCCACCAGTTTTCAGAGGATTTGTCTATCACCTCTTTGCCCATTACGTCTTCAAGAAAGTATATGATAACAGCATTTCTCCAATTTTATATTGATTAGCATGAAACGGAAGCAAAAATCAATCTGTTTAAGAACAGAGCTATTGTTTATTTTCTAATCTATTACTATTGAACAATCGCGTTTTAAGAATAACATTTAGAGGAGCTTTAATTTCACTATGCGTTACTTCTTGGACGCAAGCATATTTTTTTGAAGAATTGGTAGAGAAAGCCATATAATTGTAACATCAGAATTTGTATATACCTTTTACAAACTCTTCTTACAAAAGTTTATATTTCTATGCACTTTATGTTAATTGAGATAAACTTTTGCACGTTTTGTTTTAGGTACAAAAATAATAGAAGCTGAACTATATATGCTGGACTTGAAATGTGTTAATATTTACGTGATATCGCGATAAAAAATCGACACTCACATGCCTTTCTCTAGCTGGTCTGCAAACTTGTTACAAAAGATTATTCTTCTTTCTATACAATGCTAATCGAGATAAACATTAGCAGAATGTTGTAATTACTTAGTTCCTTATAAGTAGAAGGGAACTATAGGAATGCGCTATATTAAAGTGACAGTCAAATGTTTTAAACGCTGTGGTTATGTAATTGCCATTGCAAGTCGCTTCTTTGCTTGGCAGTAAGACAAAAGAAAAACGAACACTTCCTGTCTCAGAAATGTAAAAGTACAATTGAAACCAATAACAAGGAACATCTAGGAAAGTTACCTCTACAACAAAAACGTAAAGGATATAAATTGTGTGTTTTGACGAGATCTGCATTTTTTGTGCAGAAGTTTTTTTTTTTTTTGTATATCTCTTACGGTTTAGCAGTTAAGCAATGGTCGGCAAAATTTATCCAGAATAAAGTGGTCTTTAGAGGCTAATCCTAGCAAATTCAAGATATACATTTTATTTGTGATGAAAATGGATTTAGTAAGTGGTATTTTAATCAAATTGGTTACAGCCATTCTTGAGAAAAAAAATCGAATATTTTTCCATGGAAAGGGTAGTTGGGGGTAGGGAGATTTTCTTGAAAATCTTCGTGCCGCATCCTTGGAAGATACCAAAATTAAATATCAAGATTATTTTTAACGGTCTTTGAGCTATAATGTCCACAGACACACAGACATGACCTTTTTCTAAAAATGTTTTTTTTCGGACTCAGGGGATAACGATTTTTTCCACTATGTTCATTGTACATGAGGGCTATAGGAAGTAATAAATATCGAAAACTCACCATGCTTCAAAAATATCAAAGCATAGAAAATTTCAAACAAATAACAACAGATATTTCAGAAATCTCAGATGCCACAAGAGAGTGATTAGAAGTAAATTGTATATTATAAGGGATACAAGATAGAATAGATTGGCTTTTGCTTTATATCATGAGGCGGCAACTGACACTCATTCAGCACATCAGATTTTTTCTCTTTAACCAGCTTCCATTATTCAATCCGGTTAATTTATATATGGAGCAGCCGGAGACAGATTTTGTTTCACAATCCCTAGATAGCAGTGTATGTTTGTAAGCATGTTTTTCTTCAGCTACGAGTTCCTAGCCCTGGGTTTAAATACTATATAGAATTTTAGAAAATTCGCTGTTAAATTAATGTCTGAAAATTCGTAATATACACTTTAGTTGAAATTTAAATATTTTAACCCAATAATAGCACCCCTGCCACAAATCTGCTGACGCCGATATGACTACCACGGGTCTTTTGACGTGCTCCAAGGAAAGCGGACTGATCAATTACAAACATAACTACAGTAAATAACTCAAATAGAGTGTTTTAAGAAAATCGTTTCAGTCATTTGACATAAAATCAACTATTTCGATGTTCCGTATACATTGTACTAAGGAAGATCTTGGACTTGGATGCAAAGTTCGGTATTTATACTGTATTTCTTCTATCAGTTAAATTGCGAACAATCACATGGAGAAACACATGCACACACGATTTGTTTTCTAATAACTCTCTTTTCTGTTGCCTCATCAAAATATAATACATGAAATCTCAATATAAAATGTTTCAATGGATTGTAACACCTATCTACCACATCGAAAGAACGGCATTTTAAAAGAAACAATTCTATTTCAGTAATTAATATATAACTGGGAGATAGTAATTTCCAGCATAAATGATGGGTGTTGTATGTAAATATTTACAAATAAACTGAACTACGAGTATTGATTGCAACAAAAAACGAAACTTGGTATTTAAGTTTAATATGTCCCAAGGATGGACACGAAGATGTTCAAGACACTCCCCCTAACCCTAACTATCCCTACATGAAAACATTTTTATTTTCTCAAAAATGACTTTTACGATTTTGATTAAAATATCCTATATTAAACATAAATGAAAAATAAAATATATATCTTGAAATTTCTGGGAAGAGCCTCTGGGGACCTCCTCATTCTGGATTGCTGAATTTTGCAAGACGTTAAAATACATAACTTATGTCATATACCTTTTTGTAGAGCTGACCGTTTCTGCGCTATTCTTTGTTATTTGGTTTGAGCTTCAAAATACTTGATTTTTTGACATACGGGAATTTATAAACTTCAAGCCATATAAACAGATACATTTCAACGACATAGCAACAAGCTTTTGAAAGATCTGACTATTGTTTTAGTCCAGTTACTGGCTATTTCTCTTTTACTTACAAGAAAGTAAGTAATACGACCATTTCTGTTAATTTTATCTCGATTAGCATGAAGTAGATAGAATAATAGTTTTTTAACAATAGTTTGTAACAGAAGAGCAGAGGAAATCATGTAAATGTATATATATAATATTTTTAAATTAAAAATAACATTGGCAGTCCCTGTTGGGAGTCACATTCGAAATGTTAGAATTAGACGCTACCAAATCCACGCTAATAAACTACATGTGAGCACCATTATTAAGAGAAAAAACTCTGTTGCTAGCGGCTAAACATGCTGACTCTAATAGTAACATGCTTCTATTGGATAATTGCTATCAGAGTTTCCCATTTTCACAATATGTGTCACAGTAAATTTACTAAACCAAAAGTTTTGAGAGTAAAAACATTAAATTGAGAATAAAAAGTTTAATGGTAGAGTAAGGAAAGTTCGTATAATAATTTTTGCTACTTCTGGCTGAAGCATATTTTATCTTCTTACCAGGTTCTTAAGGTTTCTAAGTGGGTTGATAAGAAAAGATGTAAAGGGAGTTGGTGACTTGTACTTAAGATTCTGAAAATACAAACAAAGAATATAACAAATGATGACATGAGGAAACTGAGACGCTTACAGGTGCCCTAAAGCAAGGAAAATGTCACGAATGGGTATAAAATAGTACATTTAAAAACTTAGGTAATTGATCATTCAGTTGTCAAATTTGAATACCTAATTCCGACACAACTTAACTTATTTGGTGCTACTGATGAGCTCCTTCTTCATTAAATTTACCATGGGAAATTTGTTTATTAAATAGAATAATTGGTTGAATATGAATAATTATATTATTTTTAATGATAATTTCATTTTTAGAGCTGCCTATACTTTATACTTATATTCCTACAGTCAACATGGAATTTATTATCTTGATATTCCGTACTCCTTCCATAAAATTTTTCACTTGAAAAGTATTAATTATTAAAAAAAAAACTAAAACAATAATTAAGAATTCTTGGGAACTTCTAAATATCACAAAAATTAATCCGATCTCGTAATTGTATCCTTTAAAAAAATGTTTTGTGGATTAGGATTTCGTTTATGGTTACGGTTTACAGTTATATACAAGTAATTCACAGTAAAGTAGCGAGCGAGATGGGTTAGGCAGTTAACGTCTGTGATCTGCATTTGGGAGGTCCCGACTTCGATCCCCGGCGACCCCCACTCTAATCCATTAGTTTTAGTGGTGTCCCCGGGATGACAGTCGAATGCTAGGGTATAGTATCACGAATATGCTCTCTATTTCCGATACACATTACTGAAAATAAATACAAATAGAAATATTGCATGCAGTGTCAGTAAAAGTCAACCATAATTTACATCCCAAATTCAAAATCTCCTTTAAAACTTCACAATACACATTTTTACACATAAACAATGCACAATCCTGTCATCTACTTCAGAGTTGATGGTCCAGGGTAGTGTTTAGCGCGCGGCGGTTGGGCGACTCATGGCGGATTTTTTCCTGGTTACTAACGTAAACCGAAATACTACTCCACAAAACATTTTTTTGCCGGTCCTCATGGCCACACTCGCTAAAGCGTCTCGCTTTGGTGCTTCGTGGGCAGGGGATCGTGGTTTCGAGTCCCGCCATGGGCATGGGTGTTATATGTTTGTGTCTATGTTTGTAAAGGAACAGTAAAAAAAAAAAACAACAGTAAAACCAGTAATCAGTAAAACCTACGGGGGGAAATGTAAATGGGGATACAGCGCCGGACTCCTGATCAGACTCCGGTACTGTTAAAAAAAAACGAAGCAAGTAATAATATACCTATGTAATGAGCCTCTTTTGGAACATACCTCTTCAAACCTCAGCGTTTGCATGGGTGCGCTACAAACCCCTCGAATTGACTGCCTCTGAGATCCGTCGAATGGCGCACTGCTTCGTAGTGCCACCGGAGGTTCAGGGGCTTCTAGTAGTGTGCTGGGCATGTCGGACGCTCTATCTGGAAACGTTACGAACCTCGCCCACATTTGTATTCGTCGTTATCTGAATCTGGTCGCCCTGCGGTTCTCACACGTCATACCTCCTTCTCAGGGTCACGTAAGTCACAAAGAGCCACAATGCTCGATGTGACTGGGATGCTCCGTTCGCGATAATTTTAATTGTATTAAGAATAAAGAGAACTTCACCGACTTTGCGCAGAAAATTTAAATTATGTATGGAAATCGTTATTTGCAATTTTTAGAACATAAATCTAACAGATATTCTTAATGTAAACGGCACTTCTCGGTGGGAAACATTGGTAATTAACTGGAATTTAATTTTAGAGTTATACTGCTTCACACTCACACACACACTCAGTCTTTGTTTTTTAAAAATGCTTCGATGTATTCAGGTTGCCCCTAACCGTGTATTTGGATAGAAAATAGTAGTTCCTATACTTATTATAGTAAACAGAAGTAAAGAGAAAGTATAAATAGTCAATGAAATATAACCTCTGGAAGGAAATTTACCTTCCACCGGCACCGGTAGCCCGGTCGTTGGCGTGTTTGCCGTTGACGTTCGGCCGCGAAAGAGTAGCGGGTTCAAATCCCGCTATGAGCATGGATATTTAGTGTTGTATGTTTCTATTTTGTGTACCATCTAAGTAATTATTTCTCCTGATCGTATATACGCCTGAATATATAAAAAGTGAAAGAAAAAACAAAGACCTTCAAGTCGAAAGTGTACTTCCTTAAACTCCACTTCTATGTATATGGAAATAAATATGAATATCATTGTTCACCAGTAATCACCAATCAAATGAGTTATTATCGTTAATGACGAAATAGTTAAGTAAACATCAATTGAAGAGCAGGTTAGGAACTCCATACTTTTATGATATTTTAAGAACTTTTACGAAAAATTTCATTGCATAATTTTTATCTACCTTCTTCATATCGTATTGCTTTCCATAGTTTTAAAAGGGAGTAACGACACATTTAAAAGAAATATTATACAGCAATTCGATTTTGAAAAGTTGTTTACTTCCTGATTTTTATGTTCTTAGTAAAAGTAGAAATTAAAAAATATTTCAAACACCTCGGTGTAAAATCATTGACATAATTATATAATGTATACTTCTTATTAATAATTTATGAATGTAGAGCAAAAGCTGCATTGTATAACACTTACATTATATTATTACAAAATAATATAATTAATAGCCATGTTTATAAAAAGGAGGAAAGCCATATTACCCGGTAATTCAAGGTCGTCGTTTATCTTTTTCTCCTTATAAGAGGTTCCTTATGTGCTTTATACAAATGACTAAGTTTTTCTAGTAAACAAGTTTTTGATAATTTTACATTCATTGAAATGAAAAATTAATCATAATAGATGGATATTCAATTAAAATATTATTATTAATGTTTTTATTATTTTGATTATTATTCCATTAGGAAAGAAACTAATATTACCGTAACTATGGTCAGTTAAATTATTAATTATTTCATACAGAACTAATGATCCTTTGGATAAATAATCTCATATGCAATTATCAAAGAATAGCGTCAAAGTACAAGCTACAAAATATCTTGCAAGGTACAAGCCTTTTACAAAGGTGAAGGCGATTACGTTCCAGGAATCTCAGGCAGCAGAAACTTCACTAAGTTCAAGCCTCAAATTCTAGGAGGTCAAAACGTTGTTAAACTTAAAGGTTGTTGAACGCTTTCTAAGAATTACCAAGGTTAAGAATTGGAATAGCTGGTCTGAAAATTATGAATGTTCAGTATTAATATAAAGCTTTACATTTAGCGGTGGAGGAACTTAGGAACTATTGTGAGGGAATCTGATGTAGGTGAACTTAGATAAATATAAGGGCCGAATTTATTTAAAAAATGTAGTCACTCATACTCTGAGGCCTAATACATCTTAAGTGACATATTGAGACTCTAACTACCGTAATCGTAGCGCGGCTGTAGTTTCATAAACCGTTTAGGGTTGATCGCAAAGGGATTCTCCCATAGCAGTTAAGGAAGTGCGGTAGTTAAATTCGTAACTTTAGTACGGAAATAAGTTGTACCTACGTTGCATTAATTCAGGAACACTTGATAACGGCTTCTACCTCCTCCTCTTCTTCTTCTTCATTATACGGAGTAGGCCTGTTCCGGCTTCTCAGTTTCTCTTTCCATCGCAAATATCTGTTGTTCCAGTCTCCTTATAATTTAATACACTTTAATACACTTGGAGTATTCTATTCTCTATTCTGTATATGTGTTGCAGCCGTTATTTATTTTTTCTATCATGCTAAAAATGTTCAGTTCTTTTCTAATATGATCATTTTTAAATGCATATTTGTGTATCTTTCTGTTTTCCTTAAGCACGCCACTTCAGCGCTTTGTATTTTGGGGGCGGGATTTTCTTTAAACTTGCTCATAATTCCGATCCATAAAGGAGAGTTATTTTTGGTAAAATTTAATTCTAATCTGTTTTCTTGTTGTTTCTTTAAAGTCCATTTAATAAAATTTGGAATTTTGATAGATGATCACCCATTTTAAAAGAATCGGTTAGTCGTTTCACATGGATATAAGCCTTTATTAAATATTCTCAGAAACCACAACCACGCCAATCTGAGAGAAAGCCACAACAGTACACCACTTGAGCATCTAGAAAGCGGTGGAAAATTACGTCTCTGCAAATAAATTGGAAGCTTAGCGTGTTGTATTATCTGAGGAATAGATATATAAACCAATTTCCCAAAACAAATATTGATACAATTCAATTTTTGATAGTTTGTAATTGTAGATTGAAGAACTGTATAAAATTATTATATGCATTGTAATAAGTTTTTATTTCACAGGATTGGAAATACATTCAAATTGATTGGTGTGCAAAACAAAGTGGTAATCTCAGATATCTTTGTTTACTAATCTGTATTTCCATGGTTATTTCAACACTCAATTACTAGTGGCAGCCTCCTAATAGCAATTTTTGGGGATTTTCTCCCATTATTTGGGAGTTCTCTCAGGTTGTGTGGCACAGCAGGCCGCTTGCAAACAAGTTCTTCCAGGTTATTCTACAGATGTCCAATTGGGTTGAAATCAGGACCCAAGTTTGGCATTCCTTTAAGACATTCTGGTGCTTGTGCTGCATGCTGTTTAGTATTATGGAAGAAAACTAGGGGCCATTGCAAAAACATAGAGTACGACATGTTCAAGGATAACGTTTTTATGTAAACATCAGCATTCATGCGCTGTGGCATAACCACAAGCTCTGTCCGAGATTCAACAGTAATGCCAGTCCAAACCATAACCGAAACGCCTCCAAATCTGTCATGTTCAACAGCAATGGCTGGTGCAAGACGTTCACCACGACATCTCTATACACGTGTACGACCATCACAAACCATCAATGTAAACCTTGACTCGCCTGTGAAGAGAACAGCCTTCCATTGGCAGAGCTGTCAGTTGACATGATTCTGAGTAAATCTCAGCCGGACTTCCTTGTGCTGACGCGCAAACGAGAGCTTTAATGGGGATTCCATCTAAAACCTGTATTTCTCAGCCTCTTTCTTACTGTCTGATCAGAAATCACCACTCCAGTTGTTCATTCGCTATTTTGCAGATATCTGGCTGTAGGTTAGAGCCTGCGTAAAGCTGATAAGACAAGACATCTATCCTATACCACTGTTGTCTTTTTCTTACACCGTTATCCGGGCCGCCTCCAAACCCTATGGAGAATTACTGACATGAAGAATCCTGGAGACAAAACGAATGCACGGCCATCTTCAATCCACACAATTGCTTGTGCGACAGATGTTTCATCCAGATGTCTCATTCCTCTGTATTAGACTCAGAGAACACAAAATAACAATTTTCTACCACAGATTTCTGTTAAAACCTGCTTTTTTTAAATCAATCAATCAATAAATCAGTCAATCAAAGGACGCTCACTTTGATTTCCATGGGTTTTTCAACTTCACAATTTATTCAGAGAAAAGTAACACACTTTAGAGTTACTTCGTTGTAATTTTAAACAATACTTCAAAATATAACATCTGACTGTCAACATTTACATTGCCTCAATATTTTATTTTTGACTTTGGTTTAAATATGTCTTCCTATAATTTTTTGAGTAGTGTATTATAGATAGTTATGCCAAGGAAGCTTCTTGCGAACTTAAAGAACAAGAGCATTGTGGGGTAGTTGACTTATGTGTTCCTTTGAGTATCTGTTGTGTTTTTTATTTTTTCAACCTTGGAGATTACTTTTATTAAAGCAATGATGAATTATCTGTTAGAGTTTCTTGTGGGAAAATGCGTAGTAACGCTTGGCTGGTACTTGGTGAATATGCGGGACAATCCATCACTCTGGCTATGCTGACCATGTTTAGGCGCAACAAATCATTCATGCCCGCTGCATTACAACAGCGTTACCACACCCAACCACATATGAAATGAAAACGCCAACCAAGAATGCCGTGACGATTGAACTGGACAAGCAGCACAGTTTCCAGAGACGGCCATTAAACAACCTTGGACCTGGCAAAGCTGATGACATCCTGTCCGGAAGGAAAGGTAATGGTTACTATAAACCTTCAAGAGCCAAAGAAGGGTTTTCTTTACATTTTATTCGACACACATTTAATGCAGATACAAGCCAAAAACAGTTGCAAGACTTGCATAGAAATTAAGATTAGCGTAAAATAGATTCCCAATCTACTTGGTTCTGTTTGTATTTCCTAGGGCGTTTGCTTTTTCCATTTTTTTTTTTTTTTTTTTGCATAGCGTATAAGAGTACCAAACGATTTAAGGAATTTTAGTTTCTCTTAACCTAAGCTGTAATTTAGTATTTTTCCTTACTGTCATAAATATGTCTCATTATCTAAATATGATTTTAAGTTTGTTAGTACTTCCAATTAGGCTCAGCACACACGAGCCATTCAATATGGGCACTTTCGCGATAACAAATGTTGTATCGGAACTGAGTTTCAATGCTTTATGCAAGGCCAATGACAACACACACACCACACAGGTAGTCTATACTGATAAGTCGTTCATTTCACGGTGCAATTAAGGCCATAAAGAAAACCTCAGAAGTGAATTATGTGATTGGTTTATAAAAATCTGTTAGGTTAAAAAAAAAAAAGCATGTAATACAGTGAAGTGAATAGATATTGAAGTACCAATCATCAAAATATCTGCGTCTATACATCTAATATTCTGATTGAGAAACTCTAACACGTAACATACACAAAATTTTCGCTGCTTATTATCATCTCTTAAGATTCTGCAAATCTTTCACATAAACGTTATTTTCTATTAACTCAATGCTATTTAGGATAAATATTCCATAAAAGTAGAAAATAACTCTAGGTAATAACATTACAATGTCTAAAGACTGATAAAGAGTACAAATTTATAGTAAAGACAACAAGGTCCTCCAAAATTCTACACATTCCCAACCAAGTGAACGAATTACATCTGAAGAAGTCTCAAAATGCCAAACTGGAAAACATTCGGTCACAGAGAGGATTTACATAACTTTCTATCTTTCTCCTATCCAAGAGAATTTATACAAATTTCGTTAGCAAAAGCTTTTATTAAATTACAATTTACTGCTTGGCTTCTATCACTGTTTCCACATGTACTATACACAGAGAAGATATTCTATGGCACCTAAAAATATATTCAATGTGCGTATATCACGGAAATATATATGTGGGTGTGTGTAATTCTGTGTATGCAGTGTGAATATCATAGCTAAAATACGAAAAGTCTATTAAATACTACACGCTGTATTTAAAGCATTAAAGTGAAATTTGTAAAATCCAAAATATTTAAGATAACGTAATGAAATTTACATTAGCTGATATACACAATAATAATTATGTTCTTTTTATCACGTCATGGTTATTCAAACTATCAGTTTCATTATCTAAATGCATTGTTCTAACACCAATAAACTGCAGGATTACTTTAAAAATATTCGCATGCAAAAATCCAGTTTTACAGGAAATGAATATACAAACAGATCTGTCATATTACATTTTATATATTAAAATCTAATTTGTCTAGAAAATTTAATATTTTTTGTAGTTTTTTGAAAAATTAATATTACCATTTTCTTTGATGTGCTTTAGAAAGGCAGTATATAAATACGTCATATTATATTTTTAAATAGTAAATATATCTGCATATATATTTTTATATTAGACTTAATTTGTATACAAAACAATTTGTACTTTCAAAATCTCCTGAATTTTCAACATTGAATAAATTCAAAACTTAATATGTTGAGTTTCTTCAATGTGTTTTTGATATAAAATTTGAAACAATTTAGTGAAAATTGCATTGCGTGGGATATTTTGAGTAAAGAAAATGTTGGAAAAAGTTTGCAAGAAAATAAAGTTTAAGGTTGAGAGCGTCTATTAACAAGCAGCGCCTACTCATCTATAGCTTTATTTAAAAGGTAGTTAGCGTACGCCATGTGCGAAAACGATATATTTTCTTAAATTTTTGAATTCATACTTTTTTATTGTGAAAAAAATTGGCAAAATTTCACAGATACATCAGCTTATGTTCAGCATTTTCCAAGGATGCGACACGAAGGTTTTCAAGAAAATACGTCACCTCAAACTACGGTTTATTTGGAAGTTTTTTTTGAAAATTTAGGTTTTCTCAAAAATAGCTGTAACTATATTGATTAAAATGCATTAAAAACGTAAAAGTGCACATCTTGTTAAAACACACAATTTATGTCATATACGATTTTTTTTGTAGAGTTAACCATTTCAGACGTATTCCTTGTTATCTATCTTGATATCCACGAATCTCCCGATCTCTATCCGGATGCTCTAATCACCGAGCTGCTATGGGAACATGCCTGCAGCATTAAACTCCCCAACTGACTACATGTGTTCTTGGTAAACTTTTCTCAAACGGGAAGTCTTCTTAGTTTCATATCTCTTGTTTTACTCCAAGCTATACAAAGAGAACGAATTTCAATTGCATCAATAGCAACTAAATTTTAAAAGAAGTTGCTACTGGTTTAACCTTTAGCATAGTGTATTACCTTACTTGTTTTATGCCTATATACAAGAGAATAATTAATAAGATAATTTCTGCTTATGTTTTATCTCGATGGCGTAGATAAAGGAGGCCTTTGTGAGAAGAGTTTGGTTCTGGAACAGGTATAAAAAGTCATGTGAATGCAACACATTTGGTTTTTCTACTATAGAGTAATTTATAGTAGACATTGTATTTACTGCATGTGTTGAAGTATCTTAAGTTAATAATCATTTATATTTTCTGTAGCCCGCATGCACAATGTAGATAGAGCACGTATTGAGTTCGACTAAAAATTGATGTCGAGATTTCATCGGAGATATAATATATTTTGAAATCCCGGTTCAAAAAAATAATTTTAAGAAAAAAAGTTCGTGTGTTTGGACAGCATAGCTAAAAAACAAACACCAAACTTAGCATTTAGGAATAGTATCTTTCATAGATGTGACACGAACATTTTCAAGAAATTCCCCCTGCCACAATTACGCTTTACTTTGAACATTTTGTACCTAGAATCAACTGCTTCTGAGATATTGAATGTTATTGGTTTCAATTTTAATCTACTTCAATTTTTCTCCGACCGGAAATGACGCTTTTCTTCATCTCTCTTGCTTTAATGTAGGTCATGCAAAGCGAACCGAATGTACACTGTTTCACATAGGGTCCGCTTTTAAAAGATTTGGCTATCAATTTAGCCTGGTGTATGTCCCTATGTACTTCTAGTTACAAGGAAGCAAGTAAAAGCAGAAATTCTGTTAATGTTCATCTTGATTAACATGTAGTAGATAAAAGAATAATCTGTTGTAAGGAAAGTTGTTTGTGTAACAGCTAGAGAAAGGCATGTGAATGGAATACATCAGATTGCTTATTATATATAAGTAGATGTCAATGAAGTCTGTGTGTCTCTTTCTTTTTAATCTTCGTTGCTGACGAGGTGGTGCAAGTTTGTCGGGAATGCAGTTGAGCAGATTACTGGCAGGGTTGCATGCAGTTATGGTAAATACATTTACACAAAATGGTAAGTCTAATAAAGGTGGTATCTTTACATTGTGATCAAAATAATGTATGTATATAACCTTAATACACACTAAACTGCCTTAAAAGGGTACTCTTGGCAGAAAAATGATTCCCGGATCTAATTTCCTGTAAGAGCCGTGTGTGGACAGGACGTTTATCTCATTTCTACTCTGGTACTACAGAAGTAGACTTAGAGAAACATAAAGAGGCAAACAGCAGAGGTAAATGTTGGAAGAACAAAAGCGGCCCTCTTGGTGAATTGTGTTTTTCTCTCTATGCCCGCATGGATTTCCCTCCTTGCCCTCTCCTTAAAGCTGCAAACAGGCGCTGAAATGGCGGTCGGCGTTGTTTCCTCAACAATTAAAAACAAGTCGTAGCGGAAGCTTTTCAAACCAAATTCATTAGCATCACTGTTGTTATCATCATCAAGGCTGAAAATGCTACCGAGTCTCTTCTGTGCTTCTCAAGCTTTCATCCTCGACGTTATCACTGTGAGGGCGCTCTTGGCAGACCGAACTCTGTGTATCAAAGGAAAGCAGCTTTGTTTCTGAGGAGCGTTTCAAGCACAAAGAAGATGAGTTATTTGTTTTCTCTTGCTGTTTTACATCAGTTTCTGATTATGAAGTAGTGGAATTGATACAAAATATCAAAGTACATTAACATATTCAAAAAGAGGTACTTTAACTAACCAATTACCTAACCAGAATCTTTGGATATTACACCGAAAAAGATCTAAAATATATAGCTGTCAAGATGAGTATGTGTTAGATAATAAATAAGAAGCCATTGTGAATTAAAACTGAATAATTTAGTTTATGTCTATGAACTATTTTAACCATATATTCTTGCAAGTCAAATAAAACAATTAATTTCAATTGGGACAGATATGTCTCCTGCAAAATAAGTGGTGTATCTATGAAAAACATAGGGGGAAAAACGAGGAAAATTACGAAACACTTAGAAACCGCTAAAATTAATTTACTACCTAACAAGTAATGCAACATGTCGTTTATTTATTATCTAGTAAAATACAACTTCTTTTTATTAATGATGTGATGTAATTTACCTTATTGTATTCATAAATTCATAGCTTGATTTCAATATATCCTTTATAAAATAAAATTAACTTTATTCTATTAATAATAATAATAATAATAGTAGTAGTAGTAGTAGTAATAATATAATTTCATGACTCACAAAGAACCTTGATCTACCGCCCGGCCGCTGCGTCCCCCATCTCGGTCCTTGACAGACGTAATCGATGGGTGCAGTATAGGATGGTAAGACGTGGGCAGCGCCTCGATCCCCCCGGCATGTTATTGGGGTCCTCATGACCTGTAGCCGCTATTTCTCCATCAAGTAGCTCCTTAATTGCCCCCTCCAGAGACCTCACGAGGCTGAGTGCACAGGGAATCAAACCCAGGTCTCCCGCTTGGTAAGCAGCTGAGCTACCACTGCGGTAAAGAGACCACCCTTTATCACTATTATTATTACGTTATACTATTTCGATCAAATCTGTTACCCGAGAGCATTAGCGTAATAGTCTTAAATCTACTGCAATCAACTGAAATTTACACTAAGGTGTGCATAAACTTACACTCTAGATTTACCTACATCACGGTATTGCTGAACATTATCTTGCACTGTATCTTAGAAAAAAAAAAACTGTATTCTAAATTCTTGCTATTTATTGCATTTTTTCGGCACATACACGTATTATTGAACTTATTGGTTTGCAAAAAAGACCCTGCACGTTTAAATTAATCTGCAAATTTCGGATTCTGCTGACAGAGATAAAGAGAAAATTATTCATTAAATTTAATGGCCTAAATGCCTGTTGATACTTTGTATGCATTTATGCTGCCACTAATCCAGTTGTCCTAGGTGTTGGTTTTTGAGGCACCTTTTCTTATCTCCTATCCCGCTTATATTACTGTTGGTCTAATCAATTTGGACTTATTATTATTACGAAACTCATAGCTTAAATGTAAAGAATATTATGAACGGGAGTTTTACTCGCTTACCCTAACCCAGTATGTTTACTTTTTACTTTCTCTATACGTACTATGTACATAGTGTATAGAGAAGGTATTGTATTGCACCCAAAAAATCGATACCGGGATTTCACCGGAAATATATGTTTTGAGACCTCCTGAATAAAAAAAAAAAAAAAAAAAAAACATTTTTAGAAAAATGTCCGTTTGTGTGTGTCTGTCTGTGTGACTGAAGTTCCTTAGTATGTATGGATAGGAGTTGACCAATTCCGGTATGAAGAACTATAGTAAATTGTTTAAAGCTGAAACTAATAACAAGGAATATTTAAAAAGCGATCAACCTCTCGAAAACATATGAAATAAATTATATGTTTTAACAAGCTCTACATTATTATGTGGTAAGTTTTCGTCTATCTCATACGGTTTACCACTTTGCAAAATTCCGCAAACTTAATCCAGAATAAACATTTCTTCAGAAAATTGAAGATATACGATTTATTTGTCATGTAAATATCTTAAATATTTACCAAATATTGATCAAAATCGTTAGAGCCATTTTTGTGAAAATAAACAATTTCAAAAATGTTTTCCATGTAAAGGGTAGTGAGGTGGGGGAATTTTTTTGAAAACCTTTGTGTCGCATTCTTGGAAGATAGCAAACATAAATACCAAGTTTGTTATTTAACAGTTCGTTTTTGAGCTGTCCACAGACAAACACACACACGGACCTTTTTTCAAAAATTCTTTTTTTTTATTTAGGGAGACCCAAAACATGAATTTCTGGAGAAATCTCGGTATCGATTTTGTGCAATACAATACCTTCTCTATACTCTATGTACACAGTACTTGTAGAGAAAGTAAAAATCTTCGTTTGGTCTGTTTGGAAGATTCTGAAATGAATACAAGCTTTTATATTCATCCTACATTTGGTTTTTGAGTTATGCTTGAGCATGGCGGTTCTCAGTAGAGAGACAAAAGCATACTCTTTTACTCTCTGTATACGTACCATGTTCATATAGAGAAGGTATTGCACCCAAAATTTCGATACCGAGACAAGTTTGGGGTCCCCCTGAATCCAGAAAAAAAGCATTTTTGGAAAAAGTTCCATGTGTGTGTGTTTGTGTCTGTGGACAGCATAGCTCAAAAACTAAAGACCGTTAAATACCAAACTTCATATAACATATATTTTCTCGTATGGGAATTTATCAACTCCTGTCCATATTAAGGAAGTGCAGTCACATAGCAACCAGCTTATGACTATCACTTTAACCTATGATATTCCCTTATTTCTCTTCTACTTACAAGGAAGAAAGTAATAAAATTTTCTGCTAATGTTTTCTCAGCTGGTATGAAGTAAATAGAGCCATAAGCTTTTTAACAATAATCTATTGCTGAGATGTAGAGAAAGTCATGTGAGTGGAACACATCAGATTTTTTGTAGAGTTGACCTTTTTTAGATATTCCTTGTTATTGGTTTCAGTTTTAAAAATACTTAAACTTTTCACATACAGGAATTTGTCAACTCCTGGTAATGTATAAAAAACGGATTTGATCCACATGACAATCATTCGTTAAAATATATTTAACTGTCGGTTTAGCCTGGTGTATTCTATTGTATTATTACCCTTCTGTTTACAAGAAAGCTTTTCTGCTAATGTTTATCTCGATTAGCATGAAGTTAGCTAGAAGCGTAAGCTTTTAAGCAATAATTTGTTACAGAGATATACAGAAATTCATGTGAATGAAACACATCAGATTTTTATTTAACTAGTACAATTAGTACAGAAAATAAAAATTAAAAATAAAAGACAGTTTTTAGACATTTAAATGATAGAATAAATAAAGCCACAGATCCCATATTAATTAACAATACTAAAATATAAAAGATGAATCTTAAAATGATTTTTTTACCTAAATAATGGCATTTATAGTAGATTCCTCTTTCAAATTGTGAACCACCTTGAATCTCCAAAACAATGCCTCTGAATCTTATGAACATATAATCTAATATTTCAAATACACTTCTTGTGTGGAATGAAATATAATTGTACTATAGGTTAGTTCATTTCCAAAGGATCTGTTTTCTACTAAGGTAATCAAAGCTATCTTAAACCCAGATAATTGATGGATAATGGGATAACTCAATTAAAATGGCTTCAAATCTTCTTTATATATGCTGCAAGGAAGACTCTCGTGTGGCTTCGCTCTACATCTACTTCTCAAAAATATTCTTGAAGCAAATGTTGCTTTCGCTGTGAAACGATGTATGAAGCGATAAGGATTTGTAGAGATCCGTAGGAAAGTCGCTTCTCTTATCCGATTCCGATGTCAGGTACAACTGTTCACAACAAGTTAATGTTTCTCACTTCGTACAACATATATAACTAAGTGTATATATAAATGGCATAAACGTATAACAATTTTAGTCATTATTACTTTTATTTCCGAAAATAACTTAAGGACTCTGGGTAATTGTAAGCCAAGCTTTTCATTGATATTTGAGTATCAATTGCGAAAAAAAAAAATCTAAAAAAAATGTTTAGCATAGTCAAATGAAACTTGGATACCCAATCCAGCAATCATTTTAAACATAATACATGTTTACAGGCATACTAAAGTTGCTGTTAAGCACATATCATGAATGATTTAATTTTGTTAATAATGTACGCATTATATTCAATTGAACTTTTTCTTTAACATTATATTATATTGTTTTTCCGTGAATTTTTGTATGCGTAACGCATGCCATACTTAAACATCTCCACTAAGCTTGTTTCTGATATTTCAAATTTTAATTTGTGAATATTGAGTTCATACTACGGTTTATGTATATACTATTTCATAGATTAGATTTGCATTGTGTTTATTAATTTTAGCTGCAAATTTAGAAACGGTTAATAAATATTTTAATCTATGTCTTAATGGGTAAACGAAAAGTGACTATTTAAAAATCTGATGAGCTTCATTCACATGACTTTCTCTACATCTCTGCAGTAAATTATTGTTAAACAGCTTATGGTTCATACTAATCGAGAAAAAATCAGCAGAAATAGTCTTATTACTTGTTTCGTTGTAAGTAGAATCTAGGTAAGGGAGTACCATAGGTTAAAGTGATAGCCAAAAGCTGGTTTCTATGTCACTGAAGTTCCTTTGTTTATATGGACAGGAATTGTTAAATTCCTATATGAGAAAATTACGTTTTTTAAAGCTCAAAACGAAAATGAAGAGTATCGCAAAAACGACCAACTCCACGAAAAAAATGTATATAAGATAAATTGTGTGTTTTAAAGTGCTCTACATATTTTGTATTGTAAGTTTTTGTCCATCTCTTACGGTTTAACAGTTATGCAAAATTCCGTAAAATTCATCCAGAGTAAAGTAGTGGCTATTTACAGAATAAAAGACATACGCTTTTTTTTTTTTTTTTTTTTGTCAGGTAAATATCTCTAATATACGAAATTTTAATCAAAATGGTTAGAGTCACTTTTTAGAAAATCAAAATTTTCGAAAAAAGTTCCATGTAATAGGTAGTTTGGGGTAGGGGGATTTTTCTCAAAATCTTCATGTCGCATCCCTGGAAGATACTAAATTTAAATACCAACTTTAGTATTTTACCGACTTACGTATTTTACCAACACATGGACACACAGACAAAAACTCACATGGACCTTTATCTGAAAATGCTTTTTTTGGATACAGGGGACCCCAAAACATATATTTCCGGTGAAACCTCGGTATACAATTTTTTGGCTGCAGTGCAATACCTCCTCTATACACTATGTACATAATACGTACGGAGAAAGTAAAAATATATCTTTTATATATAATTGTATATAATTGTAAGTATATAAGACTTGGAAGAGATTGCTGTATTCAGTTTCAAAGTTTAAGTGTATTAAATTTGTTTTAAGGAACTTAAACTCATTCACGGCACTCAAATACTTTCAACTACCTATGACCTTACATTCTTTTGGTTCTGTTTACTACTTTAAGCAATGTACTTCCTTATTAAAGAGTATCTTTACAGAAGTATTGCTGATTCTTCCTCATAGCTGTACAGCAAACTACAAAAGAATAACATTTTAAGTGCTTTGGGGTGTGAGGAAGGAAATAAAGAAAGAAGTAATTAAAATCTGCATAAAATTAAAGAGCAAGTTACATTATAGGCGTACAAAAAATTAAACCTATAAAGGAAGAGAAAAATGAAGGAAAGACTTTCATTTACGTCTCTATGTTCTTTCCCCTCTTTCTTGTCTGAATTTCTTTTTCTTTTGCGCATCATCTTGACGGCATGGCAGACCTTAAATGCATCCACTTTTAATCAGGCTATATCTACATCTCGTAAAATAAAATAAGTATATACACCACTTTGTCTCGGCGCTCAACACCACTTGGTCTCGTGATTCAACATCACTTGTTCTCAGGACACAAAACCACTTTGTCTAGGCGCTCAACACCACTTGGTCTTGCGACTAAACACCACTTGGTCTCGCCGCTCAACACCACTTGGTCTCGGCGCTCAACACCAGTTGGTATCGTATTCAACACTACTTGGTCTCGGCGCAAACACCACTTGGTCTTGGCAATCTACACCACTTGGTCTCGGCATTTCACAACACTTGTTTTCGGCGCTCAACTCCATTTGGTCTCGGGATTCAACACCACTCGGTCTCGGGAATTAACACCACTTGGTCTCGGCGCTCAACACCACTTGCTCTTTAGACTAAACACCACTTGCTCTCGCCACTTTAGAGCACTTGGTCTCGTCGCTCAACACCACATGGTCTCGGCGGTCAACCCCTCTTGATCTCGACGTTCAACACCATTTAGTCTCGGCGCCAAACACCACTTGGTATCCGCGTTCAACACCACTTGGTCGCGGGACAAAACACACTTGGTCTTGGGGGTTAAAACCACTTGGTCTCAGCGCTCAACACCACTTTGTCTCGGTGCTCACCACTTGGTGTCGGCGTTCAACACCACTTCGTCTCGGCGCTCAACACCCCTGGTCTCGGGATTCAACACCACTTGGTCTCGGCGCTCAAATACGTTGGTCTCGGCGCTCAACAGCACTTGGTCTCGGAGCTCAACACCACTTGGTCTCGGCGCTCAACACCACTTGGTCTTGGGACTCAACATCACTTGGTCTAGGAATTCAACATCACTTAATTGGTCTCGTTGCTCAACACCACTTAGTCTCGGAGCTCAACACCACTTGGTCTCGGCACTCAACACCACATGGTCTTGGGACTCAACATCACTTGGTTTCGGGATTCAACACCAATTGGTCTCGTTGCTCAACACCACTTAGTCTCGGCGCTCAAAAACACTTGGTGTCGGAGCTCAAAAGCACTTGGTCTTGGCGCTCAACACCACATTGTCTCGGGACTCAACACCACTTGGTCTCGGTACACAACATCACTTGGTCTCGGCGCTCAACACCACCTGTTCTCAGCGCTCAACACCACTTGGTCTCGGAATTCAACAACACCGCTTGGTCTCGGGATACAACAACATTTGGTCTCGGCGCTCAACACCACTTGGACTCGTATTCAACACCACTTGGTCTCGGGAATAACACCTTTTGGTCTCGGCGTTCAACACCACTGGGTCTCTGGTCTCAACACAACTTGCTCCCGAAGCTTAACATCACTTGGTCTCGGGATTCAACACCACTTGGTCTCGGCGTTCAACACCTCTTGGTGTCGTATTCAACACCACTTGGTCTCGGGACTCAACACCACTTGGTCTACGCGCTCAACACCACTTGGTCTCGTGATTCAACATCACTTGTTCTCAGAACTCAAAACCACTTGGTCTCGGCGCTCAACACAACTTTGTCTCGGGACTCAACACCACTTGGTCTCGGCGCTCAACACCACTGGGTCTCGGGTCTCAACACAATTTGGTCCCGAAGCTCAACACCACCTGGTCACAGCGCTCAACACCACTTGGTCTCGGGATTCAACACCACTTGGTCTCGGCGCTCAACACTATTTGGACTCTCCGCTCGACACCATTTGGTCTCGGCTCTCAACACCACTTGGTCTCAGGACTCAACACCAGTTGGTCTTGGCGCTCAACACAACTTGGTCTTGGCGCTCAACACCGTTTGGCCTTTGCACGCTACTCCACTTGGTCTTGACGCTCAAAACCACTTGATATCTGGATTCAACACCACTTGGTTTCGGGATTCAGCACCACTTAGTCTTGGCGCTCAATACCACTTGGTCTTGGCGCTCAACAACAGTGGGTATCGGGATTGAACACCACTTTGTTTCGGGACTCAACACCGCCTAGTGCCGGCGCTCAACACCACTTGGTATCGGCGCTCAGCACCACTTGGTTTGGCGTTCAACATCACTTGGTCTCGGCATTGAACACCACTTGCTCTCGGCGCTCAACACCACTTGGTCTCGGGATTCAACACCACTTGGTCTCGGGACTCAACACCACTTGGTCTAGGGATTCAACACCACTTGGTCTCGTTGCTCAACACCACTTGGTCTCCTCGCTAAACACCTCTTGGTCTCAGAGCTCAACACCACTGGGTCTCGGCGCTCAACACCACATGGTCTCGGGGATCAACACCACTTGGTCACGGGACAAAACACACTTGGTCTCGGCGCTCAACACCACTTGGTATCAGCACTCAACACCGCTTAGTCTCGGGATTCAACAACACTTGGTCTCGGGATGTAACACCACTTTGTCTCGGCGCTCAACAACACTAGGTATCGGCGCTCAACACCACCTGGTCTCGGGATTCTACAGCACTTGGTCTCGGCGCTCAGCACTATTTGGTCTTGGCGCTCAACACCACTTTGTCTCGGAGCTCAAAACTGCTTGGTCTCAGCGCTCAACATTACTTGCTCTTGTGACTCAACATAACTTCATCTCGGGATTCAACACCAATTTGTCCCGGAGCTCAACACCACTTGGTCTCTGCGCCCGACACAACTTGGTATCGGCGCTCAACTTCACATGGTCTCGAGACTCAACACCACCCAGTCTCGGCGCTCAACACCACTTGGTCTCGAGATAAAACACCACTTGGTCTCAACGCTCAACACCACTGGGCCTCGGGTCTCAACACCACTTGGTCCCTAAGCTCAACACCTCTTTGTCTCGGCGCTCAACACCACTTGGTCTCGGAATGAACACCACTGTTTTCGGCGCTCAACACAACTTGGTCTCGGGATTCAACACCACTTGGTGTCGGGACTCAACACCACTTGGTTTCCGGATTCAACACCACTTGCTCTCGTTGCTCAACACCACTTGGACATTTCGCTCATCACCACCTGGTCTGAGAGCTCAACACACTTTGTCTCGGCGCTCAACATCACTTGGTCTCGGGACTCAACACCACTTGGTCACTGGACAAAACACACTTTACTCGGCGCTCAATACCCCTTGGTCTCGGCACTCAACACCACTTGGTCTCGTATTAAACACCACCTGGTCTCGGGACTCAACACCTCTTGGACTGGGGATTCAACACCACTCTGTTTCGATGCTGAACACCGCTTTGAGCCGGCGCTCAACACCACTTGGTCTCGGCGCTCAAAACCACTGAGTCTCGGGACTCAACACCACTTGGTTTCGGCGCTCAACACCACTTGGTCTCCGCGCTCAAAACCACTGGGTCTCGGGACTCAACCCCACTTGGTCGCGGCGCTCAACACCACTTGGTCCCGTGACTAATCACCACTTGGTCTCGGCATTCTACAGCACTTGGTCTCGTCGCTCAAAACCACTTTGTCTCGGTGCTCAAACCCTCTTGATCTCGACGCTCAACACCATTTGGTCTCTGCGCCCTACACCTCTTGGTATCGGCGATCAGCACCAAATGGTCCTGGAACTCAGCACCACTTGGTCTCGGCGTTCTACACCACTGGGTCTCGGGATAAAACACCTCTTGGTCCCGGGGCTACACCACTTTGCCTCAGCGAACAACACCACTTGGTCTCGGATTTCAACACCACTTGGTCTCGGAATACAACAACTCTTGGTCTCATTGCTCAACACCACTTGGTCTCACGCGCACAACACCACTTTGTTTCGGGATTCAACACCATTTGGTCTCGGGATACAACACCACTTGGTCTCGGCGCTCAACACCACTTGGTATCGGGATTCAACACCACTTGGTCTCGGACCTCAACACCACTTGGTCTCAGGGCTCAACACCACCTGGTCTCGGGATTCAAAACCACTTGGTCTCGGCGCTCAACACTATTTGGTCTCGGCGCTCAACACCACTTGGTCTCTGCCCTCAACACCACTCGGTCTCAGGACTCAACACCACTTTGGCTTGGCGCTCAACAACACTTGGCCTTGGCGCTCAAATCCACTAGATCTTGACGTTCAACACCACTTGCTCTCGGCTCTCAACACCACTTGGTCTCGGGATTCAACACCACTTGGTCTCGGGACTCAACACCACTTGGTCTCGGGATTACACAGCACTTGGTGTCGTTGCTCAACACCACTTGGACTTATCGCTCAACACCACTTGATCTGAAGGCTCAACACACTTTGTCTCGGCGCTCAACATCAGTTGGTCTCGGGACTCATCACCACTTGGTCACGGGACTAAACACACTTGATCTCGGCGCTCAACACCACTTGGTCTCAGCGCTCAACACTGCTTCGTCTCGGTGCTCAACACTTTTTGCTCTCGGGATTCAACACCACTTATTCTCGGCGCTCAACAATATTTGGTCTTGGCGATCAACACCACATGGTCTCGGATCTCAACACCACTAGCTGTTGGCGCTAAACACCACTTGGTCTTGGGACGCAACATCACTTGATCTCGGGATTTAACACCACTTTGTCTCGGCGCTCAGAACCACTTGGTGTAGGAGCTCAACACCACTTGGTCTCGGCGCTCAACACCACTTGTTCTCAGCCTCAACACCAGTTGGTTTCTAGATTCAACACCACTTGGTCTCGGGATACAACACGACTTGGTCTCGGCGCTCAACACCACTTGGTCTCGTATTCAACACCACTTGGTCTCAGGACCCGACATTTTTTGGTCTCGGCGCTCAAAACCACTTGGACTGTGGACTCAACACCACATCGTCTCGGCGCTCAACACCACTGGGTCTCAGGTCTCAACTCCACTTGGTCCCGAAGCTCAACACCACTTTGTCTCGGGATTTACAACAACTTGGTCTCGTCACTCAACACCTCTTGGCGTCGTATTCAACATCACTTGCTCTCAGGACAACACACCACTTGGTCTACGCGCTCAACACCACCTGGTCTCGTGATTCAACACCACGGGGTCTCTGATCTCAACACCACTTGGTCCCGAAACTCAACACCACTTGGTCTCAGCGCTCAACACCACTTGATCTCGGGATTCAACACCACTTGGTCTCGGGATACAACACCATTTAATCTAAGCGCTCAACACCACTTGACCTCGGCGCTCAACACCACCTGGTCTCGTTGCTCAACACCACTTTGTCTCGGCGCTCAAAACCCCTTGGTCTCGTATTAAACACCACCTGGTCTCTGTACTCAACACCACTTGGTCTCGGGATTCAACACGACTTGATGTCAGGACTCAACACCACTAGGTCTTGGCGCTCAACACCACTTGGTCTCGGGGTTCAACACCACTCTGTTTCGGGACTGAACACCGCTTTGATCTGGCGCTCAACACCACTTGGTCACGGCGCTCAACTTCACTTGCCCTTGGCGCTCAACACCACTTGGTCTCGACATTCAAAACCAATTGCTCTCGGCGCTCAACACTACTTGAGCTTGGCGCTCAACACCATTTGGTCTTGGCATTGAACACCACTTATTCTCGGCGCTCAACACCTCTTGGTCTCCGCGCTCAACACCACTTGGTCTCGGCGCTCTACACCACTTGGTCTCGGCTCTCAACACCACTTAGTCTCGGGATTCAACACCATTTGGTCTCGGGATACAACACCACTAGGTCTCAGCGCTCAACACCACTTGGTCTTGGGACTAAACAGCACTGGTCTCGGGATAAAACACCACTTGTTCTCTGCGCTCAACACCACTTGGTCTCGGCGCTCAACAACACTTGGTCTTTGCGCTCAACACCAATTGATCTGGTATTCAACACCACTTAGTCTCGGGACTCAACACCACTTGGTCTCGGGATTCAACACCACTTGGTCTCAGGACTCAACTCCACTTAATCTTGGCGCTCAACACCACTTGGTCTCGGGGTTCAACACCACTCTGTTTCAGGACTGAACACCGCTTTGATCCGGCGCTCAACACCACTTGGTCTCGGCGCTCAACACCACTTGCCCTTGGCGCTCAACACCACTTGGTCTCGGCATTGAACACCACTTACTATCGGCACTCAACACCACTTGGTCTCAGCGCTCAAAACCACTGGGTCTCGGGACTCCAAACCAATTGGTCTCGGCGCTCAACACCACTTGCTCTCGGCGCTCTACACCACTTGCGCTTGGCGCTCAACACCACATGGTCCGGCATTGAAAACCACTTACTCTCGGCGCTCAACACCACTTGGTCTCCGCGCTCAACACCACTTGGTCTTGGCGCTTAAAACCACTTGGTGTAGGAGCTCAACATCACTTGGTCTCGGGCGCTCAACACCACTTTGTCTCGGGGCTCAACACCACTTGGTCTCGGGATAAAACACCACTTGGTCTAGGCGCTCAACACCACTTGGGCTCGGCGCTCAACACCACTTGGTCACGGCGCTCAACACCACTTGCCCTTGGCGCTCAACATCACTTGGTCTCGGGATTCAACACCACTTGGTCTCGGGATACAACACCTCTTGGTCTCGGCGCGCAACACCACTTGGTCTTGGCGCACAACACCACTTGGTCTCGGGATTCAACACCACTTGGTCTCGGGATACACTCCACTTGGTCTCAGCGCTCAACACCACATGGTCTCGGGACTCAACACCACTTGGTCTCAGGATAAAACACCACTTGGTCTCGGCGCTCAACACTACTTGGTCTTTCCGCTCAACACCAATTTTTCTGGTGTTCAACACCACTTAGTCTCGAGACTCAACACCACTTGGTCTCGGGATTATACACCACTTGGCCTCAGGACTCAACACCACTTAGTCTTGGCGCTCAACACCACTTGGTCTCGGGGTTCAACACCACTCTGTTTCGGGACTAAACACCGCTTTGATCCGGCGCTCAACACCACTTCGTCACGGCGCTCAACAACACTTGCCCTTGGCGCTCAACACCACTTGGTCTCGGCATTGAACACCACTAGCTCTCGGCGCTCAACACCACTTGAGGTTGGCGCTCAACACCATTTGGTCTCGGCATTGAACACCACTTACTCTCGGCGCTCAACACCACTTGGTCTCCGCGCTCAACACCACTTGGTCTCGGCGCTCTACACCACTTGGTCTCGGCTCTCAACACCACTTGGTCTCGTGATTCAACGCAACTTGGTCTCAGGACAGAACTCCACTTAATCTTGGCGCTCAACACCACTTGGTCTCGGGGTTCAACACCACTCTGTTTCGGGATTGAACACCGCTTTGATCCGGCGCTCAACAACACTTGGTCTCGGCGCTCAACACCACTTGCCCTTGGCGCTCAACACAACTTGAGCTTGGCGCTCAACACCATTTGGTCTCGTCATTGAACACCACTTACTCTCGGCACTCAACACCACTTGGTCTCCGCGCTCAACATCACTGGGTCTCGGGACTCAAAACCAATTGGTGTAGGCGCTCAACACCACTTGCTCTCGGCGCTCAACACCACTTGCGTTTGGCGCTCAACACCACATGGCCTCGGCATTGAAATCCACTTACTCTTGGCGCTCAACACCACTTGGTCTCCGCGCTCAACACCACTTGGTCTCGGCGCTTAAAACCACTTGGTGTAGGAGCTCAACACCACTTGGTCTCGGCGCTCAACACCACTTTGTCTCGGGACTCAACACATCTTGGTCTCGGGACAAAACAACACTTGGTCTCGGCTCTCAACACCACTTGTTCTCAATGCTCAACACCACTTGGTCTCTAGATTTAAACCCCACTTGGTCTCGGGATACAACACAACCTGGTCTCGGCACTCAACACCACTTGGTCTCGGCGCTCAACACCACTTGGTCTCGTATTCAACTCCACCTGGTCTCGGCATTCAACACCTCTTGGTCTCGGCCTTCAACACTATTTGGTTTCGGCGCTCAACACCACTTGGTCCCGGGGCTCAACACCATTTAGTCTCTGCGCTCAACACCACTTGTTCTCGGGATTCAACACCACTTCGTCTCGGTATACAACACCTCTTGGTCTCGGCGCTCAACACCACTTGATCTTGGCGCACAACACCACTTGGTCTCGGCTCTCAACACCACTTGGTCTCGGGATTCAACACCACTTGGTCTCGGCATACAATACCTCTTGGTCTCGGCGCTCAACACCACTTGGTCTGGGCGCACAACACCACTTGGTCTCGGGATTCAACACCACTTTGTCTCGGTATACAACACCACTTGGTCTCAGCGCTCAACACCACTTGGTTTCAGGACTCAACACCACTTGGTCTCGGGATAAAACACCACTTGGTCTCGGCGCTCAACACCACTTGGTCTCGGCGCTCAACACCACTTGGTCTTGGCTCACAATACCACTTGGTCTCGGGATTCAACACCACTTGGTTTGGGATAAAACACCACTTGGTCTCAGCGCTCAACACCACTTGGTCTCGGGATTCAGCACCACTTGTTCTCAATGCTCAACACCACTTGGTTTCTAGATTCAACCCCACTTGGTCTCGGGATATAACACCACCTGGTCTCGGCACTCAACACCACTTGGTCTCGGCGCTCAACACCACTTGAGCTTGGCGCTCAACACCACTTGAGCTTGGCGCTCAACACCATTTGTCTCGGCATTGAACACCACTTACTCTCGACACTCAACACCACTTGGTCTCCGCGCTCAACACCACTGGGTCTCGGGACTCAAAACCAATTGGTCTCGGCGCTCAACACCACTTGCTCTCGGCGCTCTACACCACTTGCGCTTGGCGCTCAACACCACATGGTCTCGGCATTGAACACCACTTACACTCGGCGCTCAACACCACTTGGTCTCCGCGCTCAACACCACTTAGTCTCGATGCTCAAAACCACTTGGTGTAGGAGCTCAACACCACTTGGACTCGGCGCTCAACACCACTTTGTCTCGCGACTCATAACCACTTGGTCTCGGGACAAAACATCACTTGACCTCGGCGCTCAACACCACTTGTTCTCATCGCTCAACACCACTTGGTCTCTAGATTCAACACCACTTGGTCTCGGGATACAACACAACCTGGTCTCGGCACTCAACACCACTTGGTCTCGGCGGTCAACACTACTTGTCTCGTATTCAACACCACTTGGTCTCGGCTCTCAACACCACTTGGTCTCGGGATTCAACACCGCTTGGTCTCGGGATACAACACCTCTTGGTCTCGGCGCTCAACACCACTTGGTCTTGGCGCACAACACCACTTGCTCTCGGGATTCAACACTACTTGGTCTCGGGATACAACAACACCTGGTCTCAGCGCTCAACACAACTTGGTCTCGGGATAAAACACAACTTGGTCTCGGCGCTCAACACCACTTTGTCTCGGCGCTCAACACCATTTGGTCTTTCCGCTCAACACCAATTTTTCTGGTATTCAACACCACTTAGTTTCGGGACTCAACACCAATTGGTCTCGGGATTACACACCACCTGGTCTCAGGACTCATTACCACTTAATCTTGGCGCTCAACACCACTTGGTCTCGGGGTTCAACACCACTCTGTTTCGGGACTGAACACAGCTTTGATCCGGCACTCAACACCACTTGGTCTCGGCGCTCAACACCACTTGCTCTTGGCGATCAACACCACTTGCGTTTCGCGCCTAACACCACATGGTCTCAGCATTGAACACCACTTACTCTTGGCGCTCAAGACCACTTGTTCTCCGCGCTCAACACCACTTGGTCTCGGCGCTTAAAACCACTTGGTGCAGGAGCTCAACACCACTAGGTCTCGGCGCTCAAAACCACTTTGTCTCGGGACTCAACACATCTTGGTCTCGGGACAAAACATCACTTGGTCTCGGCTCTCAACGCAACTTGTTGTCAGCGCTCAACACCACTTGGTCTCTAGATTCAACACCACTTGGTCTCGGGATACAACACCACCTGGTCTCGGCTATCAACACCACTTGGTCTCGTACTCAACACCATCTGGTCTCGGGATTCAACATCACTTGGTCTCGGCCTTCAACACTATTTGGTTTCGGCGCTCAACACCACTCGGTCCCGGGGCTCAACACACCTTAGTCTCTGCGCTCAACACAACTTGTTCTCGGGATTCAACACCACTTGGTCTGTGGATACAACACCTCTTGGTCTTGGCGCTCAACACCAATTGGTCTTGGCGCACAACACCACTTGGTCACGGCTCTCAACACCACTTGGTCCCGGGATTCAACACCACTTGGTCTCTGTACTCAACACCACTTGGTCTCGGGAATCAACACCACTTGGTGTCAGGACTCAACACCACTTGGTCTCGGGGTTCAACACCACTCTGTTTCGGGACTGAACACCGCTTTGATCCGGCGCTCAACACCACTTGGTCACGGCGCTCAACACCACTTGCCCTTAGCGCTCAACAATACTTGGTCTCGGCATTCAACACCACTTGCTCTCGGTGCTCCAAAACCACTTGAGCTTGGCGCTCAACACCATTTGGTCTCGGCATTGAACACCACTTACTCTCGGCAATCAACATCACTTGTTCTCCGCGCTCAACACTACTTGGTCTCGGCGCTCTACACCATTTGGTCTCGGCGCTCAACACCACTTGGTCCCGGGGCTCAACACCACTTAGTCTCTTCCCTCAACACCACTTGTTCTCGGGATTCAACACCACTTTGTCTCGGGATACAACACCTCTTGGTCTTGGCGATCAACACGACTTGGTCTTGGCGCACAACACCACTTGGTCTCGGGATTCAACACCACTTGGTCTCGGGATACAACACCACTTGGTCTCGGCGCTCAACACCACTTGGTCTGAGGACTCAACACCACTGGGTCTCAGGTCTCAACTCCACTTGGTCCCGAAGCTCAACACCACTTGTTCTAGGGATTTACAACAACTTGGTCTCGGCGCTCAACACCTCTTGGCGTCGTATTCAATATCACTTGGTCTCAGGACACAACACCACTTGGTCTACGCGCTCAACACCAGCTGGTCTCGTGATTCAACACCACGGGGTCTCTGGTCTCAACACCACTTGGTCTCAGCCAACAACACCACTTGATCTCGGGATTCAACGCCACTTGGTCTCGGGATACAACACCAATTGGTCTAGGCGCTCAACACCACTTGACCACGGCGAACAACACCACTAGGTCTCGGAGCTCAACATCACTTGGTCTCGGCGCTCAACACCACTTGGTCTTGGGACTCAACATCACCTGATCTCGGGATTCAACACCACTTGGTCTCGTTGCTCAACACCACTTTGTCAGGGCGCTCAAAACCACTTGGTCTCGTATTAAACACCACCTGGTCTCTGTACTCAACACCACTTGGTCTCGGGATTCAACACGACTTGGTGTCAGGACTCTACACCACTAGGTCTTGGCGCTCAACACCAGTTGGTCTTGGGGTTCAACGCCACTCTGTTTCGGGACTGAACACCACTTTGATCTGGCGCTCAACACCACTTGGTCACGGCGCTCAACACCACTTGCCCTTGGCGCACAACACCACTTGGTCTCGGCATTCAACACCACTTGCTGTCGGCGCTCAACACTACTTAAGCTTGGCGCTAAACACCATTTGGTCTCGGCATTGAACAGCACTTGTTCTCGGCGCTCAACAGCACTTGGTCTCCGCGCTCAACACCACTAGGTGTCGGCGATCTACACAACTTGGTCTCGGCTCTCAACACCACTTGGTCTCGGGATTCAACACCACTTGGTCTCGGGATACAACACCTCTTGGTCTCGGCGCTCAAAACCACTTGGTCTCGTATTAAACACCACCTGGTCTCTGTACTCAACACTACTTGGTCTCGGGATTCAACACGACTTGATGTCGGGACTCAACACCACTAGGTCTTGGCGCTCAACACCACTTGGTCTCGGGGTTCAACACCACTCTGTTTCGGGACTGAACACCGCTTTGATCTGGCGCTCAACACCACTTGGTCACGGCGCTCAACACCACTTGGTCTCGGGATTCAACACCACTTGGTCTCGGGATACAACACCACTTGGTCTCAGCGCTCAACACCACTTGGTCTCAGGTCTCAACTCCACTTGGTCCCGAAGCTCAACACCACTTGTTCTCGGGATTTACAAAAACTTGGTCTCGGCGCTCAACACCTCTTGGCGTCGTATTCAATATCACTTGGTCTCAGGACACAACACCACTTGGTCTACGCGCTCAACACCACCTGGTCTCGTGATTCAACACCACGGAGTCTCTGGTCTCAACACCACTTGGTCTCAGCGCTCAACACCACTTGATCTCGGGATTCAACGCCACTTGTTCTCGGGATACAACACCAATTGGTCTCGGCGCTCAACACCACTTGACCACGGCGCTCAACACCACTTGGTCTCGGAGCTCAACATCACTTGGTCTCGGCGCTTAACACCACTTGGTCTTGGGACTCAACATCACCTGATCTCGGGATTCAACACCACTTGGTCTCGTTGCACAACACCACTTTGTCTCGGCGCTCAAAACCACTTGGTCTCGTATTAAACACCACCTGGCCTCTGTACTCAACACCACTTGGTCTCGGGATTCAACACGACTTGATGTCAGGACTCAACAACACTAGGTCTTGGCGCTCAACACCACTTGGTCTCGGGGTTCAACACCACTCTGTTTCGGGACTGAACACCGCTTTGATCTGGCGCTCAACACCACTTGGTCACGGCGCTCAACTTCACTTGCCCTTGGCGCTCAACACCACTTGGTCTCGACATTCAAAACCAATTGCTCTCGGCGCTCAACACTACTTGAGCTTGGCGCTCAACACCATTTGGTCTTGGCATTGAACACCACTTATTCTCGGCGCTCAACACCTCTTGGTCTCCGCGCTCAACACCACTTGGTCTCGGCGCTCTACACCACTTGGTCTCGGCTCTCAACACCACTTAGTCTCGGGATTCAACACCATTTGGTCTCGGGATACAACACCACTAGGTCTCAGCGCTCAACACCACTTGGTCTTGGGACTAAACAGCACTGGTCTCGGGATAAAACACCACTTGTTCTCTGCGCTCAACACCACTTGGTCTCGGCGCTCAACAACACTTGGTCTTTGCGCTCAACACCAATTGATCTGGTATTCAACACCACTTAGTCTCGGGACTCAACACCACTTGGTCTCGGGATTCAACACCACTTGGTCTCAGGACTCAACTCCACTTAATCTTGGCGCTCAACACCACTTGGTCTCGGGGTTCAACACCACTCTGTTTCAGGACTGAACACCGCTTTGATCCGGCGCTCAACACCACTTGGTCTCGGCGCTCAACACCACTTGCCCTTGGCGCTCAACACCACTTGGTTTTGGCATTGAACACCACTTACTATCGGCACTCAACACCACTTGGTCTCAGCGCTCAACACCACTGGGTCTCGGGACTCCAAACCAATTGGTCTCGGCGCTCAACACCACTTGCTCTCGGCGCTCTACACCACTTGCGCTTGGCGCTCAAAACCACATGGTCCGGCATTGAAAACCACTTACTCTCGGCGCTCAACACCACTTGGTCTCCGCGCTCAACACCACTTGGTCTTGGCGCTTAAAACCACTTGGTGTAGGAGCTCAACATCACTTGGTCTCGGGCGCTCAACACCACTTTGTCTCGGGGCTCAACACCACTTGGTCTCGGGATAAAACACCACTTGGTCTAGGCGCTCAACACCACTTGGGCTCGGCGCTCAACACCACTTGGTCACGGCGCTCAACACCACTTGCCCTTGGCGCTCAACATCACTTGGTCTCGGGATTCAACACCACTTGGTCTCGGGATACAACACCTCTTGGTCTCGGCGCGCAACACCACTTGGTCTTGGCGCACAACACCACTTGGTCTCGGGATACACTCCACTTGGTCTCAGCGCTCAACACCACATGGTCTCGGGACTCAACACCACTTGGTCTCAGGATAAAACACCACTTGGTCTCGGCGCTCAACACTACTTGGTCTTTCCGCTCAACACCAATTTTTCTGGTGTTCAACACCACTTAGTCTCGAGACTCAACACCACTTGGTCTCGGGATTATACACCACTTGGCCTCAGGACTCAACACCACTTAATCTTGGCGCTCAACACCACTTGGTCTCGGGGTTCAACTCCACTCTGTTTCGGGACTGAACACCGCTTTTATCCGGCACTCAACACCACTTGGTCTCGGCGCTCAACACCACTTGACCTTGGCGCTCAACACCACTTGGTCTCGGCATTGAACACCACTTGCTCTCGGCGCTCAACACCACTTGAGCTTGGCGCTCAACACCATTTGGTCTCGGCATTGAACACAACTTACTATCGGCACTCAACACCACTTGGTCTCCGCGCTCAACACCACTTGGTATCGGCGCTTAAACACTTGGTGTAGGAGCTCAACACCACTTGGTCTCGGCGCTCAACACCACTTTGTCTCGGGACTGAACACATCTTGGTCTCGGGACAAAACATCACTTGGTCTCGGCTCTCAACACCACTTGTTCTCAGCGCTCAACACCACTTGGTCTCTAGATTCAACACCACTTGGTCTCGGGATACAACACCACCTGGGCTCGGCACTCAACACCACTTGGGCTCGGCGCTCAACACCACTAGGTCTCGGGATTCAGCACCACTTGGTCTCGGGATACAACACTTCTTGGTCTTAGCGTTCAACACCACTTGGTCTTGGCGCACAACACCACTTGGTCACGGCTCTCAACACAACTTGGTCTCGGGATTCAACACTTCTTGGTCTCGGCCTTCAACACTATTTGGTTTCGGCGCTCAACACCACTTGGTCCCGGGGCTCAACACCACTTAGTCTCTGCGCTCAACACAATTTATTCTCGGGATTCTACACCACTTGGTCTCGGGATACAACACCTCTTGGTCTTGGCGCTCAACACCACTTTGGTCTTGGCGCACAACACCACTTGGTCACGGCTCTCAACACCACTTGGTCTCGGGATTCAACACCACTTGGTATCAGGACTCAACACCACTTGGTCTTGGCGCTCAACACCACTTGGTCTCCGTGCTCAACACCACTTGGTCTCGGCGCTCTACACCACTTGGTCTCGGCTCTCAACACCACTTGGTCACGGGATTCAACAATACTTGGTCTCGGGTTACAACACCTCTTGGTCTCGGCGCTCAACACCACTTGGTCTTGGCGCAGAACACCACTTGGTCTCGGGATTCAACACCACTTGGTCTCGGGGTACAACACCTCTTGGTCTCGGCGCTCAACACCACTTGGTCTTGGCGCACAACACCACTTGGTCTCGGGATTCAACACCACTTGGTCTCGGGATAAAACACCACTTGGTCTCAGCGCTCAACACCACTTGTTCTCGACGCTCATCACCACTTGGTCTTTGCGCTCAACACCAATTGGTCTGGTATTCAACACCACTTGGTCTTGGGAATCAACACCACTTGGTCTCGGGTTAAAACACCACTTGGTCTCGGCGCTCAACACCACTTGGTCTCGGCGCTCAACACCACTTGCCCTTGGCGCTCAACACCACTTGGTCTCGGGGTTCAACACCACTCTGTTTCGGGACTGAACACCGCTTTGATCTGGCGCTCAACACCACTTGGTCACGGCGCTCAACACCACTTGGTCTCGAGATTCAACACCACTTGGTCTCGGGATACAACACCACTTGGTCTCAGCGCTCAACACCACTTGGTCTGAGGACTCAACACCACTGGGTCTTAGGTCTCAACTCCACTTGGTCCCGAAGCTCAACACCACTTGTTCTCGGGATTTACAACAACTTGGTCTCGGCGCCAACACCTCTTCGCGTCGTATTCAATATCACTTGGTCTCAGGACACAACACCACTTGGTCTACGCGCTCAACACCACCTGGTCTCGTGATTCAACACCACGGAGTCTCTGGTCTCAACACCACTTGGTCTCAGCGCTCAACACCACTTGATCTCGGGATTCAACGCCACTTATCTCGGGATACAACACCAATTGTACTCGGCGCTGAACACCACTTGACCACGGCGCTCAACACCACTTGGTCTCCGAGCTCAACATCACTTGGTCTCGGCGCTCAACACCACTTGGTCTTGGGACTCAACATCACCTGATCTCGGGATTCAACACCACTTGGTCTCGTTGCTCAACACCACTTTGTCTCGGCGCTCTAAACCACTTGGTCTCGTATTAAACACCACCTGGTCTCTGTACTCAACACCACTTGGTCTCCGGATTCAACACGACTTGGTGTCAGGACTCAACACCACTAGGTCTTGGCGCTCAACACCACTTGGTCTCGGGGTTCAGCACCACTCTGTTTCGGGACTGAACACCGCTTTGATCTGGCGCTCAACACCACTTGGTCACGGCGCTCAACACCACTTGCCCTTGGCGCTCAACACCACTTGGTCTCGGCATTCGACACCACTTGCTCTCGGCGCTCACGCTACTTGAGCTTGGCGCTCAACACCATTTGGTCTCGGCATTGAACACCACTTGTTCTCGGCGCTCAACAGCACTTGGTCTGCGCGCTCAACACCACTTGGTCTCGGCGCTCTACAGCACTTGGTCTCGGCTCTCAACACCACTTGGTCTCGGGATTCAACACCACTTGGTTTCGGGATAAAACACCTCTTGGTCTCGGCGCTCAAAACCACTTGGTCTCGTATTAAACACCACCTGGTCTCTGTACTCAACAACACTTGGTCTCGGGATTCAACACGACTTGATGTCAGGACTCAACAAAACTAGGTCTTGGCGCTCAACACCACTTGGTCTCGGGGTTCAACACCACTCTGTTTCGGGACTGAACACCGCTTTGATCTGGCGCTCAACACCACTTGGTCACGGCGCTCATCTTAACTTGCCCTTGGCGCTCAACACCACTTGGTCTCGACATTCAACACCACTTGCTCTCGGCGCTCAACACTACTTGAGCTTGGCGCTCAACACCATTTGGTCTTGGCATTGAACACCACTTATTCTCGGCGCTCAACACCTCTTGGTCTCCGCGCTCAACACCACTTGGTCTCGGCGCTCTACACCACTTGGTCTCGGCTCTCAACACCACTTGGTCTCGGGATTCAACACCATTTGGTCTCGGGATACAACACCACTAGGTCTCAGCGCTCAACACCACTTGGTCTTGGGACTCAACAGCACTGGTCTCGGGATAAAACACCACTTGTTCTCTGCGCTCAACACCACTTGGTCTCGGCGCTCAACAACACTTGGTCTTTGCGCTCAACACCAATTGATCTGGTATTCAACACCACTTAATCTCGGGACTCAACACCACTTGGTCTGGGGATTCAACACCACTTGGTCTCAGGACTCAACTCCAATTAATCTTGGCGCTCAACACCACTTGGTCACGGGGTTCAACACCACTCTGTTTCGGGACTGAACACCGCTTTGATCCGGCACTCAACACCACTTGGTCTCGGCGCTCAACACCACTTGCCGTTGGCGCTCAACACCACTTGGTCTCGGCATTGAACACCACTTACTATCGGCACTCAACAACACTTAGTCTCCGCGCTCAACACCACTGGGTCTCGGGACTCCAAACCAATTGGTCTCGGCGCTCAACACCACTTGCTCTCGGCGCTCTACACCACTTGCGCTTGGCGCTCAACACCACATGGTCTCGGCATTGAAAACCACTTACTCTCGGCGCTCAACACCACTTGGTCTCCGCGCTCAACACCACTTGGTCTTGGCGCTTAAAACCACTTGGTGTAGGAGCTCAACACCACTTGGTCTCGGCGCTCAACACCACTTTGTCTCGGGACTCAACACCACTTGGTCTCGGGATAAAACACCACTTGGTCTCGGCGCTCAACACCACTTGGGCTCGGCGCTCAACACCACTTGGTCACGGCGCTCAAAACCACTTGCCCTTGGCGCTCAACACCACTTGGTCTCGGGATTCTTCACCACTTGGTCTTGGCGCACAACACCACTTGGTCTCGGGATTCAACACCACTTGGTCTCGGGATACACACCACTTGGTCTCAGCGCTCAACACCACTTGGTCTCGGGACTCAACACTACTTGGTCTCAGGATAAAACACCACTTGGTCTCGGCGCTCAACACCACTTGGTCTTTCCGCTCAACACCAATTTTTCTGGTGTTCAACACCACTTAGTCTCGAGATTCAACACCACTTGGTCTCGGGATTATACACCACTTGGCCTCACTTAATCTTGGCCCTCAACACCACTTGGTCTCGGGGTTCAACTCCACTCTGTTTCGGGACTGAACACCGCTTTGATCCGGCACTCAACACCACTTGGTCTCGGCGCTCAACACCACTTGACCTTGGCCCTCAACACCACTTGGTCTCGACATTGAACACCACTTGCTCTCGGCGCTCATCACCACTTGAGCTTGGCGCTCAACACCATTTGGTCTCGGCATTGAACACAACTTACTATCGGCACTCAACACCACTTGGTCTCCGCGCTCAACACCACTTGGTATCGGCGCTTAAACACTTGGTGTAGGAGCACAACACCACTTGGTCTCGGCGCTCAACACCACTTTGTCTCGGGACCTAACACATCTTGGTCTCGGGACAAAACATCACTTGGGCTCGGCTCTCAACACCACTTGTTCTCAGCGCTCAACACCACTTGGTCTCTAGATTCAACACCACTTGGTCTCGGGATACAACACCACCTGGGCTCGGCACTCAACACCACTTGGTCTCGGCGCTCAACACCACTAGGTCTCGGGATTCAACACCACTTGGTCTCAGCGCTCAACACCACTTGATCTCGGGATTCAACGCCACTTGGTTTTGGCGCTCAACACCAATTGACCACGGCGCTCAACACCACTTGGTCTCGGAGCTCAACATCACTTGGTCTCGGCGCTCAACACCACTTGGTCTTGGGGCTCAACATCACCTGATCTCGGGATTCAACACCACTTGGTCTCGTTGCTCTACACCACTTTGTCTCGGCGCTCAAAACCACTTGGTCTCGTATTAAACACCACCTGGTCTCTGTACTCAACACCACTTGGTCTCGGGATTCAACACGACTTGATGTCAGGACTCAACATCACTAGGTATTGGCGCTCAACACCACTTGGTCTCGGCGCTCAACACCACTTGCCCTTGGTGCTCAACACCACTTGGTCTCGGCATTGAACACCACTTATTCTCGGCACTCAACACCACTTGGTCTTCGCGCTCAACACCACTGGGTCTCGGGACTCCAAACCAATTGGTCTCGGCGCTCAACACCACTTGCTCTCGGCGCTCTACCCCACTTGCCCTTGGCGCTCAACACCACATGGTCTCGGCATTGAACACCACTTACTCTCGGCGCTCAACACCACTGGGTCTCCGCGCTCAACACCACTTGGTCTTGGCGCTTAAAACCACTTGGTGTAGGAGCTCAACACCACTTGGCCTCGCACTCAACACCACTTTGTCTCGGGACTCAACACCACTTGGTCTCGGGACAAAACATCACTTGGCCTTGGCGCTCAACACCGCTTGTTCTCAGCGCTCAACACCACTTGGTCTCTAGAATCAACACCACTTGGTCTCGGGATACAACACCACCTGGTCTCGGCTTTCAACAACACTTGGTCTCGGCGCTCAACACCACTTGGTCTCGTATTCAACACCACTTGGTCTCGGCTCTCAACACCATTTGGTGTCGGGATTCAACACCACTTGGTCTCGGGAATCAACACCACTTGGTGTCGGGATAAAACACCACTTGGTCTCGGCGCTCAACACCACTTGGTCTCGGCGCTCAACACCACTTGGGCACGGCGCTAAACACCACTTGAGCTTGGCGCTCTACACCATTTGGTCTCGGCATTGCACACCACTTACTCCCGGCGCTCAACACCACTTGGTCTACGCGCTCAACACCACTTGGTCTCGGCTCTCAACACCACTTGGTCTCGGGATTCAACACCACTTGGTCACGGGATACAAAACCTCTTGGTCTCGGCGCTCAACACCACTTGGTCTTGGCGCACAACACCACTTGGTCTCGGGATTCAACACCACTTGGTCTCTGGATACACACCACTTGGTCTCAGCGCTCAACACCACTTGTTCTCGGGACTCAACACCACTTGGTCTCGGGATAAAACACCACTTGGTCTCGGCGCTCAACACCACTTGGTCTCGGCGCTCAACACCACTTAGCCTTTCCGTTCAACACCAACTTTTCTGGTGTTCAAAACCACTTAGTCTCGAGACTCAACACCACTTGGTCTCGGGATTATACACCACTTGGCCTCAGGACTCAACACCACTTAATCTTGGCGCTCAACACCACTTGGTCTCGGCGCTCAACACCACTTGACCTTGGCGCTCAACACCACTTGGTCTCGGCATTGAACACCACTTGTTCTCGGCGCTCAACACCACTTGAGCTTGGCGCTCAACACCATTTGGTCTCGGCATTGAACACAACTTACTATCGGCACTCAACACCACTTGGTCTCCGCGCTCAACACCACTTGGTATCGGCGCTTAAACCACTTGGTGTAGGAGCTCAACACCACTTGGTCTCGGCGCTCAACACCACTTTGTCTCGGGACTTAACACATCTTGGTCTCGGGACAAAACATCACTTGGTCTCGGCTCTCAACACCACTTGTTCTCTAGATTCAACACCACTTGGTCTCGGGATACAACACCACCTGGGCTCGGCACTCAAAACCACATGGTCTCGGCGCTCAACACCACTAGGTCTCGGGATTCAACACCACTTTGTCTCGGGACTCAACACATCTTGGTCTCGGGACAAAACATCACTTGGTTTCGGCTCTCAACACCACTTGTTCTCAGCGCTCAACACCACTTGGTCTCTAGATTCAACACCACTTGGTCTCGGGATACAACACCACCTTGGCTCGGCACTCAACACCACTTGGTCTCGGCGCTCAACACCACTAGGTCTCGGGATTCAACACCACTTGGTCTCAGCGCTCAACACCACTTGATCTCGGGATTCAACGCCACTTGGTCTTGGCGCTCAACACCAATTGACCACGGCGCTCAACACCACTTGGTCTCGGAGCTCAACATCACTTGGTCTCGGCGCTCAACACCACTTGGTCTTGGGGCTCAACATCACCTGATCTCGGGATTCAACACCACTTGGTCTCGTTGTTCAACACCACTTTGTCTCGGCGCTCAAAACCACTTGGTCTCGTATTAAACACCACCTGGTCTCTGTACTCAACACCACTTGGTCTCGGGATTCAACACGACTTGGTGTCAGGACTCAACATCACTAGGTATTGGCGCTCAACACCACTTGGTCTCGGCGCTCAACACCACTTGCCCTTGGCGCTCAACACCACTTGGTCTCGGCATTGAACACCACTTACTCTCGGCACTCAACACCACTTGGTCTTCGCGCTCAACACCACTGGGTCTCGGGACTCCAAACCAATTGGTCTCGGCGCTAAACACCACTTGCTCTCGGCGCTCTACCCCACTTGCGCTTGGCGCTCAACACCGCATGGTCTCGGCAATGAACACTACTTGCTCTGGGCGCTAAACACCACTTGAGCTTGGCGCTCAACACAACTTGGTCTCCACGCTCAACACCACTTGGTCTCGGGAATCAACACCACTTGGTGTCGGGATAAAACACCACTTGGTCTCGGCGCTCAACACCACTTGGTCTCGGCGCTCAACACCACTAGGTCTCGGGATTCAACACCACTTGGTCTCGGGATACAACACCTCTTGGTCTTGGCGTTCAACACCACTTGGTCTCGGCGCACAACACCACTTGGTCACGGCTCTCAACACCACTTGGTCTCGGGATTCAACACTTCTTGGTCTCGGCCTTCAAATCTATTTTGTTTCGGCGCTCAACACCACTTGGTCCCGGGGCTCAACACCACTTAGTCTCTGCGCTCAACACAACTTATTCTCGGGATTCAACACCACTTGGTCTCGGGATACAACACCTCTTGGTCTTGGCGCTCAACACCACTTTGGTCTTGGCGCACAACACCACTTGGTCACGGCTCTCAAGACCACTTGGTCTCGGGATTCAACACCACTTGTTATCAGGACTCAACACCACTTGGTCTTGGCGCTCAACACCACTTGGTCTCCGTGCTCAACACCACTTGGTCTCGGCGCTCTACACAACTTGGTCTCGGCTCTCAACACCACTTGGTCACGGGATTCAACACCACTTGGTCTCGGGATACAACACCTCTTGGTCTCGGCGCTCAACACCACTTGGTCTTGGCGCACAACACCACTTGGTCTCGGGATTCAACACCACTTGGTCTCGGGGTACAACACCTCTTGGTCTCGGCGCTCAACACCACTTGGTCTTGGCGCACAACAACACTTGGTCTCGGGATTCAACACCACTTGGTCTCGGGATACAACACCACTTGGTCTCAGCGCTCAACACCACTTGGTCTTGGGACTCAACACCACTTGGTCTCGGGATAAAACACCACTTGGTCTCAGCACTCAACACCACTTGTTCTCGACGCTCAATACCACTTGGTCTTTGCGCTCAACACCAATTGGTCTGGTAATCAACACCACTTGGTCTTGGGAATCAACACCACTTGGTCTCGGGTTAAAACACCACTTGGTCTCGGTGCTCAACACCACTTGGTCTCGGCGCTCAACACCACTTGCCCTTGGCGATCAACACCACTTGGTCTCGGCATTGAACACCACTTGCTCTCGGCGCTCAACACCACTTGAGCTTGTCGCTCAACACCTTTTGGTCTCGGCATTGAACACCACTTACTCTCGGCACTCAACACCACTTGGTCTCCGCGCTCAACACCACTGGGTCTCGGGACTCCAAACCAATTGGTCTCGGCGCTCAACACCACTTGCTCTCGGCGCTCTACACCACTTGCGCTTGGCGCTCAACACCACATGGTCTCGGCATTGAACACCACCTACACTCGGCGCTCAACACCACTTGGTCTCCGCGCTCAACAACACTTGGTCTAGGCGCTTAAAACCACTTGGTGTAGGAGCTTAACACCACTTGGTCTCGGCTCTCAACACCACTTTGTCTCGGGACTCAACACCACTTGGTCTCGGGACAAAACATCACATGGCCTCGGCGCTCAACACCACTTGTTCTCAGTGCTCAACACCACTTGGTCTCTAGATTCAACACCACTTGGTCTCGGGATACAACACCACATGGTCTCGGCACTCAACACCACTTGGTCTCGTATTCAACACTACTTGTTCTCAGCGCTCAACACCACTTGATCTCGGGATTCAACACCACTTGGTCTAGGGATACAACACCAATTAGACTCTGCGCTCAACACCACTTGACCTCGGCGCTCAACACCATTTGGTCTCGGAGCTCAACATCACTTGGTCTCGGCGCTCAACACCACTTGGTCTTGGGACTCAACATCACCTGATCTCGGGATTCAACACCACTTGGTCTCGTTCCTAAACACCACTTTGTCTAGGCGCTCAAAACCACTTGGTCTCGTATTAAACACCACCTGGTCTCTATACTCAACACCACTTAGTCTCGGGTTTCAACACCACTTGGTGTTAGGACTCAACACCACTTGGTCTTGGCGCTCAACACCACTTGGTCTCGGGGTTCAACAGCACTCTGTTTGGGGACTGAACACCGCTTTGATCCGACGCTCAACACCACTTGGTCACGCCGCTCAACACCACTTGCCCTTGGCGCTCAACACCACTTGGTCTCGGCATTCAACACCACTTGCTCTCGGCGCTCAACACCACTTGGTCTCCGCGCTCAACACCACTTGGTCTCGGCGCTCTACACCACTTGGTCTCGGCTCTCAACACCACTTGGTCTCGGGATTCAACACCACTTGGTCTCGGGATACAACACCTCTTGGTCTCGGCGCTCAACACCACTTAGTCTTGGTCCACAACACCACTTGGTCTCGGGATTCAACACAACTTGGTCTCGGGATACAACACCACTTGGTCTCAGCGATCAACACCACTAGTTCTTGGGACTCAACACCACTTGGTCTCGGGATAAAACACAACTTGGTCTCGGCGCTCAACACCACTTGGTCTCGGCGCTCAACACCACTTGGTCTTTGCGCTCAACACCAATTGGTCTGGTATTCAACACCACTTAGTCTCGGGACTCAACACCACTTGGTCTCGCGATTCAACACCACTTGGTCTCAGGACTCAACTCCACTTAATCTTGGCGCTCAACATCTTGGTCTCGGGGTTCAACACCACTCTGTTTCGGGACTGAACACCGCTTTGATCCGGCGCTCAACACCACTTGGTTTCGGCGCTCAACACCACTTGCTCTTGGCGCTCAACACCACTTGAGCTTGGCACTCAACACTACTTGGTCTCGGGACTGAACACCTCTTGGTCTCGGGATAAAACACCACTTGGTCTCAGCGCTCAACACCACTTGGTCTCGGGACTCAACACCACTTGGTCTCGGGATAAAACACCACTTGGTCTCGGCATTGAACACCACTTGCTCTTGGCGCTAAACACCACTTGAGCTTGGCGCTCAACACCATTTATGCTCGGCATTGAACCCCACTTACTCTCGGCACTCAAAACCACTTGGTCTCCGCGCTCAACACCACTGGGTCTCAAGACTCAAAACCAATTGGTCTCGGCGCTCAACACCACTTGCTCTCGGCGCTCTACACCACTTGCGCTTGGCGCTCAACACCACATGGTCTCGGCATTGAACACCACTTACTCTCGGCGCTCACACAACACTTGGTCTCCGCGCTCAACACCACTTGGTCTCGGGATTCAACACCACTTGGTCTCGGGATACACACCACTTGGTCTCAGCGCTCAACACCACTTGTTCTCGGGACTCAACACCACTTGGTCTCGGGATAAAACACCACTTGGTCTCGGCGCTCAACACCACTTGGTCTCGGCGCTCAACACCACTTAGCCTTTCCGCTCAACACCAACTTTTCTGGTGTTCAAAACCACTTAGTCTCGAGACTCAACACCACTTGGTCTCGGGATTATACACCACTTGGCCTCAGGACTCAACACCACTTAATCTTGGCGCTCAACACCACTTGGTCTCGGCGCTCAACACCACTTGACCTTGGCGCTCAACACCACTTGGTCTCGGCATTGAACACCACTTGTTCTCGGCGCTCAACACCACTTGAGCTTGGCGCTCAACACCATTTGGTCTCGGCATTGAACACAACTTACTATCGGCACTCAACACCACTTGGTCTCCGCGCTCAACACCACTTGGTATCGGCGCTTAAACCACTTGGTGTAGGAGCTCAACACCACTTGGTCTCGGCGCTCAACACCACTTTGTCTCGGGACTTAACACATCTTGGTCTCGGGACAAAACATCACTTGGTCTCGGCTCTCAACACCACTTGTTCTCTAGATTCAACACCACTTGGTCTCGGGATACAACACCACCTGGGCTCGGCACTCAAAACCACTTGGTCTCGGCGCTCAACACCACTAGGTCTCGGGATTCAACACCACTTTGTCTCGGGACTCAACACATCTTGGTCTCGGGACAAAACATCACTTGGTTTCGGCTCTCAACACCACTTGTTCTCAGCGCTCAACACCACTTGGTCTCTAGATTCAACACCACTTGGTCTCGGGATACAACACCACCTGGGCTCGGCACTCAACACCACTTGGTCTCGGCGCTCAACACCACTAGGTCTCGGGATTCAACACCACTTGGTCTCAGCGCTCAACACCACTTGATCTCGGGATTCAACGCCACTTGGTCTTGGCGCTCAACACCAATTGACCACGGCGCTCAACACCACTTGGTCTCGGAGCTCAACATCACTTGGTCTCGGCGCTCAACACCACTTGGTCTTGGGGCTCAACATCACCTGATCTCGGGATTCAACACCACTTGGTCTCGTTGCTCAACACCACTTTGTCTCGGCGCTCAAAACCACTTGGTCTCGTATTAAACACCACCTGGTCTCTGTACTCAACACCACTTGGTCTCGGGATTCAACACGACTTGGTGTCAGGACTCAACATCACTAGGTATTGGCGCTCAACACCACTTGGTCTCGGCGCTCAACACCACTTGCCCTTGGCGCTCAACACCACTTGGTCTCAGCATTGAACACCACTTACTCTCGGCACTCAACACCACTTGGTCTTCGCGCTCAACACCACTGGGTCTCGGGACTCCAAACCAATTGGTTCGGCGCTCAACACCACTTGCTCTCGGCGCTCTACCCCACTTGCGCTTGGCGCTCAACACCACATGGTCTCGGCATTGAACACCACTTACTCTCGGCGCTCAACACCACTTAGTCTCCGCGCTCAACACCACTTGGTCTTGGCGCTTAAAACCACTTGGTGTAGGAGCTCAACACCACTTGGTCTCGGCGCTCAACACCACTTTGTCTCGGGACTCAACACCACTTGGTCTCGGGACAAAACATCACTTGGCCTTGGCGCTCAACACCGCTTGTTCTCAGCGCTCAACACCACTTGGTCTCTAGAATCAACACCACTTGGTCTCGGGATACAACACCACCTGGTCTCGGCTTTCAACACCACTTGGTCTCGTATTCAACACCACTTGGTCTCGGCTCTCAACACCATTTGGTGTCGGGATTCAACACCACTTGGTCTCGGGATACAACACCTCTTGGTCTCGGCGCTCAACACCACTTGGTCTTGGCGCACAACACCACTTGGTCTCGGGATTCAACACCACTTGGTCTCGGGATACAACACCACTTGGTCTCAGCGCTCAACACCACTTGGTCTCGGCGCTCAACACCACTTGGTCACGGCGCTCAACACCACTTTCCCTAGGCGCTCAACACCACTTGGTCTCGGCAATGAACACTACTTGCTCTGGGCGCTAAACACCACTTGAGCTTGGCGCTCAACACAACTTGGTCTCCACGCTCAACACCACTTGGTATCGGTCATCAACACCACTTGGTCTCGGGATAAAACACCACTTGGTCTCGGCGCTCAACACCACTTGGTCTCGGCGCTCAACACCACTTGGTCACGGCGCTAAACACCACTTGAGCTTGGCGCTCAACACCATTTGGTCTCGGCATTGCACACTACTTACTCTCGGCGCTCAACACCACTTGGTCTACGCGCTCAACACCACTTGGTCTCGGCTCTCAACACCACTTGGTCTCGGGATTCAACACCAATTGGTCTCGGGATACAACACCTCTTGGTCTCGGCGCTCAACACCACTTGGTCTTGGCGCACAACACCACTTGGTCTCGGGACTCAACACCACTTGGTCTCGGGATACACACCACTTGGTCTCAGCTCTCAACACCACTTGTTCTCGGGACCCAACACCACTTGGTCTCGGGATAAAACACCACTTGGTCTCGGCGCTCAACACCACTTGGTCTCGGCGCTCAACACCACTTAGCCTTTCCGCTCAACACCAACTTTTCTGGTGTTCAAAACCACTTAGTCTCGAGACTCAACACCACTTGGTCTCGGGATTATACACCACTTGGCCTCAGGACTCAACACCACTTAATCTTGGCGCTCAACACCACTTGGTCTCGGCGCTCAACACCACTTGACCTTGGCGCTCAACACCACTTGGTCTCGGCATTGAACACCACTTGTTCTCGGCGCTCAACACCACTTGATCTTGGCGCTCAACACCATTTGGTCTCGGCATTGAACACAACTTACTATCGGCACTCAACACCACTTGGTCTCCGCGCTCAACACCATTTGGTATCGGCGCTTAAACCACTTGGTGTAGGAGCTCAACACCACTTTGTCTCGGGACTTAACACATCTTGGTCTCGGACAAAACATCACTTGGTCTCGGCTCTCAACACCACTTGTTCTCAGCGCTCAACACCACTTGGTCTCTAGATTCAACACCACTTGGTCTCGGGATACAACACCACCTGGGCTCGGCACTCAAAACCACTTGGTCTCGGCGCTCATCACCACTAGGTCTCGGGATTCAATACCACTTGGTCTCGGGATACAACACCTCTTGGTCTTGGCGTTCAACACCACTTGGTCTCGGCGCACAACACCACTTGGTCACGGCTCTCAACACCACTTGTTCTCGGGATTCAACACTTCTTGGTCTCGGCCTTCAAATCTATTTTGTTTCGGCGATCAACACCACTTGGTCCCGGGGCTCAACACCACTTAGTCTCTGCGCTCAACACAACTTATACTCGGGATTCAACACCACTTGGTCTCGGGATACAACACCTCTTGGTCTTGGCGCTCAACACCACTTTGGTCTTGGCGCACAACACCACTTGGTCACGGCTCTCAACACCACTTAGTCTCGGGATTCAACACCACTTGGTATCAGGACTCAACACCACTTGGTCTTGGCGCTCAACACCACTTGGTCTCCGTGCTCAACATCACTTGGTCTCGGCGCTCTACACCACTTGGTGTCGGCTCTCAACACCACTTGGTCACGGGATTCAACACCACTTGGTCTCGGGATACAACACCTCTTGATCTCGGCGCTGAACACCACTTCGTCTTGGCGCACAACACCACTTGGTCTCGGGATTCAACACCACTTGGTCTCGGGGTACAACACCTCTTGGTCTCGGCGCTCAACACCACTTGGTCTTGGCGCACAACACCACTTGGTCACGGCTCTCAACACCACTTGGTCTCGGGATTCAACACCACTTGGTCTCCGTGCTCAACACCACTTGGTCTCGGCGCTCTACACAACTTGGTCTCGGCTCTCAACACCACTTGGTCACGGGATTCAACACCACTTGGTCTCGGGATACAACACCTCTTGGTCTCGGCGCTCAACACCATTTGGTCTTGGCGCACAACACCACTTGGTCTCGGGATTCAACACCACTTGGTCTCGGGGTACAACACCTGTTGGTCTCGACGCTCAACACCACTTGGTCTTGGCGCACAACACCACTTGGTCTCGGGATTCAACACCACTTGGTCTCGGGATACAACACCACTTTGTCTCAGCGCTCAACACCACTTGGTCTTGGGACTCAACACCACTTGGTCTCGGGTTAAAACACCACTTGGTCTCGGCGCTCAACACCACTTGGTCTCGGCGCTCAACACCACTTGCCCTTGGCGATCAACACCACTTGGTCTCGGCATTGAACACCACTTGCTCTCGGCGCTCAACACCACTTGAGCTTGGCGCTCAACACCATTTGGTCTCGGCATTGAACACCACTTACTCTCGGCACTCAACACCACTTGGTCTCCGCGCTCAACACCACTGGGTCTCGGGACTCCAAACCAATTGGTCTCGGCGCTCAACACCACTTGCTCTCGGCGCTCTACACCACTTGCGCTTGGTGCTCAACACCACATGGTCTCGGCATTGAACACCACCTACACTCGGCGCTCAACATCACTTGGTCTCCGCGCTCAACAACACTTGGTCTCGGCGCTTAAAACCACTTGGTGTAGGAGCTCAACACCACTTGGTCTCGGCTCTCAACACCACTTTGTCTCGGGACTCAACACCACTTGGTCTCGGGACAAAACATCACATGGCCTCGGCGCTCAACACCACTTGTTCTCAGTGCTCAACACCACTTGGTCTCTGGATTCAACACCACTTGGTCTCGGGATACAACACCACATGGTCTCGGCACTCAACAACACTTGGTCTCGTATTCAACACTACTTGTTCTCAGCGCTCAACACCACTTGATCTCGGGATTCATCACCACTTGGTCAAGGGATACAACACCAATTAGACTCTGCGCTCAACACCACTTGACCTCGGCGCTCAACACCACTTGGTCTCGGAGCTCAACATCACTTGATCTCGGCGCTCAACACCACTTGGTCTTGGGACTCAACATCACCTGATCTCGGGATTCAACACCACTTGGTCTCGTTCCTAAACACCACTTTGTCTCGGCGCTCAAAACCACTTGGTCTCGTATTAAACACCACCTGGTCTCTATACTCAACACCACTTAGTCTCGGGTTTCAACACCACTTGGTGTTAGGACTCAACACCACTTGGTCTTGGCGCTCAACACCACTTGGTCTCGGGGTTCAACAGCACTCTGTTTGGGGACTGAACACCGCTTTGAACCGACGCTCAACACCACTTGGTCACGCCGCTCAACACCACTTGCCCTTGGCGCTCAACACCACTTGGTCTCGGCATTCAACACCACTTGCTCTCGGCGCTCAAAACCACTTGGTCTCCGCGCTCAACACCACTTGGTCTCGGCGCTCTACACCACTTGGTCTCGGCTCTCAACACCACTTGGTCTCGGGATTAAACACCACTTGGTCTCGGGATACAACACCTCTTGGTCTCGGCGCTCAACACCACTTAGTCTTGGTCCACAACACCACTTGGTCTCGGGATTCGACACAACTTGGTCTCGGGATACAACACCACTTGGTCTCAGCGATCAACACCACTAGTTCTTGGGACTCAACACCACTTGGTCTCGGGATAAAACACCACTTGGTCTCGGCGCTCAACACCACTTGGTCTCGGCGCTCAACACCACTTGGTCTTTGCGCTCAACACCAATTGGTCTGGTATTCAACACCACTTAGTCTCGGGACTCAACACCACTTGGTCTCGTGATTCAACACCACTTGGTCTCAGGACTCAACTCCACTTAATCTTGGCGCTCAACATCTTGGTCTCGGGGTTCAACACCACTCTGTTTCGGGACTGAACACCGCTTTGATCCGGCGCTCAACACCACTTGGTTTCGGCGCTCAACACCACTTGCTCTTGGCGCTCAACACCACTTGAGCTTGGCACTCAACACTACTTGGTCTCGGGACTCAACACCACTTGGTCTCGGGATAAAACACCACTTGGTCTCAGCGCTCAACACCACTTGGTCTCGGGACTCAACACCACTTGGTCTCGGGATAAAACACCACTTGGTCTCGGCATTGAACACCACTTGCTCTTGGCGCTAAACACCACTTGAGCTTGGCGCTCAACACCATTTATGCTCGGCATTGAACACCACTTACTCTCGGCACTCAAAACCACTTGGTCTCCGCGCTCAACACCACTGGGTCTCGAGACTCAAAACCAATTGGTCTCGGCGCTCAACACCACTTGCTCTCGGCGCTCTACACCACTTGCGCTTGGCGCTCAACACCACATGGTCTCGGCATTGAACACCACTTACTCTCGGCGCTCACACAACACTTGGTCTCCGCGCTCAACACCACTTGGTCTCGGGATTCAACACCACTTGGTCTCGGGATACACACCACTTGGTCTCAGCGCTCAACACCACTTGTTCTCGGGACTCAACACCACTTGGTCTCGGGATAAAACACCACTTGGTTTCGGCGCTCAACACCACTTGGTCTCGGCGCTCAACACCACTTAGCCTTTCCGCTCAACACCAACTTTTCTGGTGTTCAAAACCACTTAGTCTCGAGACTCAACACCACTTGGTCTCGGGATTATACACCACTTGGCCTCAGGACTCAACACCACTTAATCTTGGCGCTCAACACCACTTGGTCTCGGCGCTCAACACCACTTGACCTTGGCGCTCAACACCACTTGGTCTCGGCATTGAACACCACTTGTTCTCGGCGCTCAACACCACTTGAGCTTGGCGCTCAACACCATTTGGTCTCGGCATTGAACACAACTTACTATCGGCACTCAACACCACTTGGTCTCCGCGCTCAACACCACTTGGTATCGGCGCTTAAACCTCTTGGTGTAGGAGCTCAACACCACTTGGTCTCGGCGCTCAACACCAGTTTGTCTCGGGACTTAAAACATCTTGGTCTCGGGACAAAACATCACTTGGTCTCGGCTCTCAACACCACTTGTTCTCTAGATTCAACACCACTTGGTCTCGGGATACAACACCACCTGGGCTCGGCACTCAAAACCACTTGGTCTCGGCGCTCAACACCACTAGGTCTCGGGATTCAACACCACTTTGTCTCGGGACTCAACACATCTTGGTCTCGGGACAAAACATCACTTGGTTTCGGCTCTCAACACCACTTGTTCTCAGCGCTCAACACCACTTGGTCTCTAGATTCAACACCACTTGGTCTCGGGATACAACACCACCTGGGCTCGGCACTCAACACCACTTGGTCTCGGCGCTCAACACCACTAGGTCTCGGGATTCAACACCACTTGGTCTCAGCGCTCAACACCACTTGATCTCGGGATTCAACGCCACTTGGTCTTGGCGCTCAACACCAATTGACCACGGCGCTCAACACCACTTGGTCTCGGAGCTCAACATCACTTGGTCTCGGCGCTCAACACCACTTGGTCTTGGGGCTCAACATCACCTGATCTCGGGATTAAACACCACTTGGTCTCGTTGCTCAACACCACTTTGTCTCGGCGCTCAAAACCACTTGGTCTCGTATTAAACACCACCTGGTCTCTGTACTCAACACCACTTGGTCACGGGATTCAACACGACTTGGTGTCAGGACTCAACATCACTAGGTATTGGCGCTCAACACCACTTGGTCTCGGCGCTCAACACCACTTGCCCTTGGCGCTCAACACCACTTGGTCTCGGCATTGAACACCACTTACTCTCGGCACTCAACACCACTTGGTCTTCGCGCTCAACACCACTGGGTCTCGGGACTCCAAACCAATTGGTCTCGGCGCTCAACACCACTTGCTCTCGGCGCTCTACCCCACTTGCGCTTGGCGCTCAACACCACATGGTCTCGGCATTGAACACCACTTACTCTCGGCGCTCAACACCACTTAGTCTCCGCGCTCAACACCACTTGGTCTTGGCGCTTAAAACCACTTGGTATAGGAGCTCAACACCACTTGGTCTCGGCGCTCAACACCACTTTGTCTCGGGACTCAACACCACTTGGTCTCGGGACAAAACATCACTTGGCCTTGGCGCTCAACACCGCTTGTTCTCAGCGCTCAACACCACTTGGTCTCTAGAATCAACACCACTTGGTCTCGGGATACAACACCACCTGGTCTCGGCTTTCAACACCACTTGGTCTCGTATTCAACACCACTTGGTCTCGGCTCTCAACACCATTTGGTGTCGGGATTCAACACCACTTGGTCTCGGGATACAACACCTCTTGGTCTCGGCGCTCAACACCACTTGGTCTTTGCGCACAACACCACTTGGTCTCGGGATTCAACACCACTTGGTCTCGGGATACAACACCACTTGGTCTCAGCGCTCAACACCACTTGGTCTCGGGAATCAACACCACTTGGTCTCGGGATAAAACACCACTTAGTCTCGGCGCTCAACACCACTTGGTCTCGGCGCTCAACACCACTTGGTCACGGCGCTCAACACCACTTGCCCTAGGCGCTCAACACCACTTGGTCTCGGCAATGAACACTACTTGCTCTAGGCGCTAAACACCACTTGAGCTTGGCGCTCAACACAACTTGGTCTCCACGCTCAACACCACTTGGTCTCGGGAATCAACACCACTTGGTCTCGGGATAAAACACCACTTGGTCTCGGCGCTCAACACCACTTGGTCTCGGCGCTCAACACCACTTGGTCACGGCCCTAAACACCACTTGAGCTTGGCGCTCTACACCATTTGGTCTCGGCATTGCACACTACTTACTCTCGGCGCTCAACACCACTTGGTCTACGCGCTCAACACCACTTGGTCTCGGCTCTCAACACCACTTGGTATCGGGATTCAACACCAATTGGTCTCGGGATACAACACCTCTTGGTCTCGGCGCTCAACACCACTTGGTCTTGGCGCACAACACCACTTGGTCTCGGGACTCAACACCACTTGGTCTCGGGATACACACCACTTGGTCTCAGCGCTCAACACCACTTGTTCTCGGGACCCAACACCACTTGGTCTCGGGATAAAACACCACTTGGTCTCGGCGCTCAACACCACTTGGTCTCGGCGCTCAACACCACTTAGCCTTTCCGCTCAACACCAACTTTTCTGGTGTTCAAAACCACTTAGTCTCGAGACTCAACACCACTTGGTCTCGGGATTATACACCACTTGGCCTCAGGACTCAACACCACTTAATCTTGGCGCTCAACACCACTTGGTCTCGGCGCTCAACACCACTTGACCTTGGCGCTCAACACCACTTGGTCTCGGCATTGAACACCACTTGTTCTCGGCGCTCAACACCACTTGAGCTTGGCGCTCTACACCATTTGGTCTCGGCATTGAACACAACTTACTATCGGCACTCAACACCACTTGGTCTCCGCGCTCAACACCATTTGGTATCGGCGCTTAAACCACTTGGTGTAGGAGCTCAACACCACTTTGTCTCGGGACTTAACACATCTTGGTCTCGGACAAAACATCACTTGGTCTCGGCTCTCAACACCACTTGTTCTCAGCGCTCAACACCACTTGGTCTCTAGATTCAACACCACTTGGTCTCGGGATACAACACCACCTGGGCTCGGCACTCAAAACCACTTGGTCTCGGCGCTCAACACCACTAGGTCTCGGGATTCAACACCACTTGGTCTCGGGATACAACACCTCTTGGTCTTGGCGTTCAACACCACTTGGTCTCGGCGCACAACACCACTTGGTCACGGCTCTCAACACCACTTGTTCTCGGGATTCAACACTTCTTGGTCTCGGCCTTCAAATCTATTTTGTTTCGGCGATCAACACCACTTGGTCCCGGGGCTCAACACCACTTAGTCTCTGCGATCAACACAACTTATTCTCGGGATTCAACACCACTTGGTCTCGGGATACAACACCTCTTGGTCTTGGCGCTCAACACCACTTTGGTCTTGGCGCACAACACCACTTGGTCACGGCTCTCAACACCACTTGGTCTCGGGATTCAACACCACTTGGTATCAGGACTCAACACCACTTGGTCTTGGCGCTCAACACCACTTGGTCTCCGTGCTCAACATCACTTGGTCTCGGCGCTCTACACCACTTGGTGTCGGCTCTCAACACCACTTGGTCACGGGATTCAACACCACTTGGTCTCGGGATACAACACCTCTTGGTCTCGGCGCTGAACACCACTTCGTCTTGGCGCACAACACCACTTGGTCTCGGGATTCAACACCACGTGGTCTCGGGGTACAACACCTCTTGGTCTCGGCGCTCAACACCACTTGGTCTTGGCGCACAACACCACTTGGTCACGGCTCTCAACACCACTTGGTCTCGGGTTTCAACACCACTTGGTATCAGGACTCAACACCACTTGGTCTTGGCGCTCAACACCACTTGGTCTCCGTGCTCAACACCACTTGGTCTCGGCGCTCTACACAACTTGGTCTTGGCTCTCAACACCACTTGGTCACGGGATTCAACACCACTTGGTCTAGGGATACAACACCTCTTGGTCTCGGCGCTCAACACCACTTGGTCTTGGCGCACAACACCACTTGGTCTCGGGATTCAACACCACTTGGTCTCGGGATACAACACCACTTGGTCTCAGCGCTCAACACCACTTGGTCTTGGGACTCAACACCACTTGGTCTCGGGATAAAACACCACTTGGTCTCAGCGCTCAACACCACTTGTTCTCGACGCTCAATACCACTTGGTCTTTGCGCTCAACACCAATTGGTCTGGTATTCAACACCACTTGGTCTTGGGAATCAACACCACTTGGTCTCGGGTTAAAACACCACTTGGTCTCGGCGCTCAACACCACTTGGTCTCGGCATTGAACACCACTTGCTCTCGGCGCTCAACACCACTTGAGCTTGGCGCTCAACACCATTTGGTCTCGGCATTGAACACCACTTACTCTCGGCACTCAACACCACTTGGTCTCCGCGCTCAACACCACTGGGTCTCGGGACTCCAAACCAATTGGTCTCGGCGCTCACACCACTTGCTCTCGGCGCTCTACACCACTTGCGCTTGGCGCTCAACACCACATGGTCTCGGCATTGAACACCACCTACACTCGGCGCTCAACACCACTTGGTCTCCGCGCTCAACAACACTTGGTCTCGGCGCTTAAAACCACTTGGTGTAGGAGCTCAACACCACTTGGTCTCGGCTCTCAACACTACTTTGTCTCGGGACTCAACACCACTTGGTCTCGGGACAAAACATCACATGGCCTCGGCGCTCAACACCACTTGTTCTCAGTGCTCAACACCACTTGGTCTCTAGATTCAACACCACTTGGTCTCGGGATACAACACCACATGGTCTCGGCACTCAACACCACTTGGTCTCGTATTCAACACTACTTGTTCTCAGCGCTCAACACCACTTGATCTCGGGATTCAACACCACTTGGTCTAGGGATACAACACCAATTAGACTCTGCCCTCAACACCACTTGACCTCGGCGCTCAACACCACTTGGTCTCGGAGCTCAACATCACTTGGTCTCGGCGCTCAACACCACTTGGTCTCGGGATACAACACCTCTTGGTCTTGGCGTTCAACACCACTTGGTCCTGGCGCACAACACCACTTGGTCACGGCTCTCAACACCACTTGGTCTCGGGATTCAACACTTCTTGGTCTCGGCCTTCAAATCTATTTTGTTTCGGCGCTCAACACCACTTGGTCCCGGGGCTCAACACCACTTAATCTCTGCGCTCAACACAACTTATTCTCGGGATTCAAAACCACTTGGTCTCGGGATACAACACCTCTTGGTCTTGGCGCTCAACACCACTTTGGTCTTGGCGCATAACACCACTTGGTCACGGCTCTCAACACCACTTGGTCTCGGGATTCAACATCACTTGGTATCAGGAATCAACACCACTTGGTCTTGGCGCTCAACACCACTTGGTCTCCGTATTCAACACCACTTGGTCTCGGCGCTCTACACCACTTGGTCTCGGCTCTCAACACCTCTTGGTCACGGGATTCAACACCACTTGGTCTCGGGATACAACACCTCTTGGTCTCGGCGCTCAACACCACTTGGTCTTGGCGCACAACACCACTTGGTCTCGGGATTCAACACCACTTGGTCTCGGGGTACAACACCTCTTGGTCTCGGCGCTCAACACCACTTGGTCTTGGCGCACAACACCACTTGGTCTCGGGATTCAACACCACTTGGTCTCGGGATACAACACCACTTGGTCTCAGCGCTCAACACCACTTGGTCTTGGGACTCAACACCACTTGGTCTCGGGATAAAACACCACTTGGTCTCAGCGCTCAACACCACTTGTTCTCGACGCTCAACACCAATTGGTCTTTGCGCTCAACAACAATTGGTCTGGTATTCAACACCACTTGGTCTTGGGAATCAACACCACTTGGTCTCGGGTTAAAACACCACTTGGTCTCGGCGCTCAACAGCACTTGGTCTCGGCGCTCAACACCACTTGCCCATGGCGCTCAACACCACTTGGTCTCGGCATTGAACACCACTTGCTCTCGGCGCTCAACACCACTTGAGCTTGGCGCTCAACATCACATGGTCTCGGCATTGAACACCACTTACTCTCGGCGCTCAACACCACTTGGTCTCCGCGCTCAACACCACTTGGTCTCCGCGCTCAACACCACTTGGTCTCGGCGCTCAAAACCACTTTGTCTCGGGAATCAACACCACTTGGTCTCGGGACAAAACATCACTTGGCCTCGGCGCACAACACCACTTGTTCTCAACGCTCAACACCACTTGGTCTCCAGATTCAATACTACATGGTCTCGGGATACAACACCACCTGGTCTCGGCACTCAACACCACTTGGTCTCGGCGCTCAACACCACTTGTTCTCGTATTCAACTCCACTTGGACTCGGCTCTCAACACCACTTGGTCTCGGGATTCAACACCACTTGGTCTCGGAATACAACACCTCTTGTCTCGCCGCTCAACACCACTTGGTCTTGGCGCACAACACCACTTGGTCACGGGATTCAACACCACTTGATCTCAGCGCTCAACACCACTTGGTCTCGGGAATCAACACCACTTGGTCTCGGGATAAAACACCACTTGGTCTCGGCGCTCAACACCACTTGAACTCGGCGCTTAACACCACTTGGTCACGGCGCTCAACACCACTTGCCCTTGGCGCTCAACACCACTTGGTCTCGGCATTGAACAGCACTTGCTCTCGGCGCTAAACACCACTTGAGCTTGGTGCTCAACACCATTTGGTCTCGGCATTGAACACCACATACTCTCAGCGCTCAACTTCACTTGGTCTCGGTGCTCAAAACCATTTGGTGTAGGAGCTCAACACCACTTGGTCTCGGCGCTCAACACCACTTTGTCTCGGGACTCAACACCACTTGGTCTCGGGACAAAACATCACTTGGCCTCGGCGCTAAACAGCACTAGTTTTCAGCGCTCAAAACCACTTGCTCTCTAGATTCAACACCACTTGGTCTCTGGATACAACACCACCTGGTCCCGACAATCAACACAACTTGGTCTCGGCGCTCAAAACCACTTGGTCTCGGCGCTAAACACCACTTGTTCTCGGCGCTCAACACCACTTGGTCTACGCGCTCAACACCACCAGGTCTCGCGATTCAACACCACGGGATGTCTGGTCTCCACACCACTTGGTCCCGAGACTCAACACCACTTGGTCTCAGCGCTCAACACCACCTGGTCTCGGGATTCAACACCTCTTGGTCTCGGCCTTCAACACTATTTGGTCTCGGCGCTCAACACCACTTGGTCCCTGGGCTCAACACCACTTAGTCTCTGCATTCAACACCACTTGGTCTCGGGATACAACTCCTCTTGGTTCCGGCGCTCTACACCACTTGGTCTTGGCGCACAACACCATTTGGTCTCGGGATTCAACACCACTTGGTCTCGGGATACAACACCTCTTGGTCTCGGCGCTCTACACCACTTGGTCTTGGCGCACAACACCACTTGGTCTCGGGATGCAACACCACTTGGTCTCGGCATACAACACCACTTGGTCTCGGCTCTCAACACCACATTGTCTCGGGATTCAACACCTCTTGGTCTCGGGATACAACACCTCATGGTCTCGGCGCTCAACACCACTTGGTCTTGGCGCACAACACCTCTTGGTCTCGGCCTTCAACACTATTTGGTCACGGCGCTCAACACCACTTGGTCCCTGGGCTCAACACCACTTAGTCTCTGCATTCAACACCACTTGGTCTCGGGATACAACTCCTCTTGGTTCCGGCGCTCTATACCACTTGGTCTTGGCGCAAAACACCATTTGGTCTCGGGATTCAACACCACTTGGTCTCGGGATACAACACCTCTTGGTCTCGGCGCTCTACACCACTTGGTCTTGGCGCACAACACCACTTGGTCTCGGGATGCAACACCACTTGGTCTCGGCATACAACACCACTTGGTCTCGGCTCTCAACACCACTTTGTCTCGGGATTTAACACCTCTTGGTCTCGGGATACAACACCTCATGGTCTCGGCCCTCAACACCACTTGGTCTTGGCGCACAACACCACTTGGTCTCGGTATTCAACACCACTTGGTCTCGGGATACAACACCACTTGGTCTCAGCGCTGAACACCACTTGGTCTCGGGACTCAACACCACTTGGTCTTTGGATAAAACACCACTTGGTCTCGGCGCCTAACACCACTTGGTCTCGGAGCTCAACACCACTTGGTCTCGGCGCTCAACACCACTTGGTATTTGCGCTCAACACCACTTGGTCTCGTATTCAACACCAGTTGGTCTCGGGACTCTACACCACTTGGTCTCGGGATTCAACACCACTCTGTTTCGGGACTGAACACCGCTTTGATCCGGCGCTCAACACCACTTGGTCTCGGCACTCAGCACCACTTGCACTTGGCGCTCAACACCACTTGGTCTCGGCATTGAACACCTCTTGCTCTTGGCGCTCAACACCATTTGGGCTCGGCATTGAACACCACTTACTCTCGGCACTCAACACCACTTGGTCTCCGCTATCAACACCACTGGGTCTCGGGACTCAAAACCAATTGGTCTGGGCGCTCAACACCACTTTCTCTCGGCGCTCTATACCACTTGCGCTTGGCGCTCAACACCACATGGTCTCGGCATTGAATACCACTTACTCTCGGCGCTCAACACCACTTGGTCTCCGCGCTCAACACCACTTGGTCTCGGCGTTCATAACAACTTGGTGTAGGAGCTCAACAAAACTTGGTCTCAGCGCTCAACACCACTTTGTCTCGGGACTCAACACCACTTGGTCTCGGGACAAAACATCACTTGCCCTCGGCGCACAACACCACTTGTTCTCAGCGCTCAACACCACTTGGTCTCTAGATTCAACACCACTTGGTCTCTAGATTAACACCACTTGGTCTCGGGATACAACACATCCTGGTCTCGGCACTCAACACCACTTGGTCTCGTATTCAACACCACTTGGTCTCGGCTCTCAAACACACTTGGTCTCGGGATTCAACACCACTTGGTGTCGGCGCTCAACACCACTTGGTCTTGGCGCACAACACCTTTAGGTCTCGGGATTCAACACCTCATGGTCTCGGTGCTCAAAACCACTTGGTCTGGGCGCACAACACCACTTGGTCTCGGGAATCAACACCACTTGGTCTCGGGATAAAACACCACTTGGACTCAGCGCTCAACACCACTTGGTCTCGGGACTCAACACCACTTGGTCTCGGGATAAAACACCACTTGGTCTCGGCGATCAACACCACTTGGTCTCGGCGCTCAACACCACTTGGTCTTGGCGCACAACACCACTTGGTCTCGGGATTCAACACCACTTGGTCTCGGGATAAAACACCACTTGGTGTCAGCGCTCAACACCACTTGGTCTCGGGACTCAACACCACTTGGTCTCGGGATAAAACACCACTTGGTCTCGGTATTGAACACCACTTGCTCTCGCCGCTAAACACCACTTGAGCTTGGCGCTCAACACCACTTGGTCTCGTGATTCAACACCACTTGGTCTCGGGATACAACACCACTTGGTCTCAGCGCTCAACACCACTTGGTCTCGGGAATCAACACCACTTGGTCTCGGAATAAAACACCACTTGGTCTCGGCGCTCAACACCACTTGGTCACGGCGCTCAACACCACTTCCCTTGGCGCTCAACACCACTTGGTCTCGGCATTGAACACCACTTGCTCTCGGCGCTAAACACCACTTGAGGTTGGCGCTCAACACCATTTGGCCTCGGCATTGAACACCACTTACTCTCGGCGCTCAACACCACTTGGTCTCCGCGCTCATACCACTTGGTTTCGACGCTCAACACCACTTGGTCTTTGCGCTCAACACCAATTGGTCTGGTATTCAAAACCACTTAGTCTCGGGACTCAACAACACTTGGTCTCGGGACTCAACACCACTTGTTCTCAGGCGCTCAACACCACTTGGTCTCTAAATTTAACACCACTTGGTCTCGGAATAACCACAACACCTGGTCTCGGCACTCAACACCACTTGGTCTCGGCGCTCAACACCACTTGGTTTCGTATTCAACACCACTTGGTCTCGGCGCTCAACACCACTTTGTCTCGGGACTCAACACCACTTGGTATCGGGACAAAAAATATCTTGGCCTCGGCGCTCAACACCACTTGTTCTCAGTGCTCAACAACACTTGGTCTCTAGATTCAACACCACTTGGTCTCGGCGCTCAACACCACTTGGTCTCGTATTCAACACCACTTGGTCTCGTCTCTAAACACCACTTGGTCTCGGGATTCAACACCACTTGGTCTCGGGATATAACACCACTTGGTCTCGGCCATCAACACCACTTGGTCTCGGCGCTCAACACCACTTGGTCACGGCGTTCAACACCACTTCCCTTGGCGCTCAACACCACTTGGTCTCGGCATTGAACACCACTTGCTCACGGCGCTAAACACCACTTGAGCTTGGCGCTCATCACCATTTGGTCTCGGCATTGAACACCACTTACTCTCGGCGCTCAACACCACTTGGTCTCCGCGCTCTACACCACTTGGTCTCGGCGCTCTACACCACTTGGTCTCGGCTCTCAACACCACTTGGTCTCGGGATTCAACACCACTTGGTCTCGGGATACAACACTTCTTGGACTCGGCGCTCAACACCACTTGGTCTTGGCGCACAACACCACTTGGTCTCGGGATTCAACACCACTTGGTCTCGGGATACAACACCACTTGGTCTCAGCGCTTTACGCCACTTGGTCTCGGGACTCAACAACACTTGGTCTCGGAATGCAACACCACCTGGTCTCGGCTTTCAACAGCTCTTGGTCTCGGCCTTCAACACAATTTGGTTTCGGCGCTCAACACCACTTGGTCCCGGGGCTTAACACCTCTTAGTCTCTGCGCTCAACACCACTTGTTCTCGGGATTCAACACCACTAGGTCTCGGTATAAAACACCTCTTGGTCTCGGTGCTCAACACCACTTGGTCTCGGCTCTCAATACCTCTTGGTCTCGGTGCTCAAAACCACTTGGTCAGGGCGCACAACACCACTTGGTCTCGGGATTCAACACCACTTTGTCTCGGGATACAACACCACTTGGTCTCAGCGCTCAACACCACTTGGTCTCGGGACTCAACACCACTTGGTCTCGGGATAAAACACCACTTGGTCTCGGCGCTCAACACCACTTGGTCTTGGCGTACAACACCACTTGGTCTCGGGATAAAACACCACTTGGTGTCTGCGCTCAACACCACTTGGTCTCGGGACTCAACACCACTTGGTCTCGGGATCAAACACCACTTGGTCTCGGCATTGAACACCACTTGCTCTCGGCGCTAAACACCACTTGAGCTTGGCGCTCAACACCACTTGGTCTCGTGATTCAACACCACTTGGTCTCGGGATACAACACAACTTGGTCTCAGCGCTCAACACCACTTGGTCTCGGAATAAAACACCACTTGGTCTCGGCGCTCAACACCACTTGGTCTCGGCGCTCAACAAAACTTGGTCACGGCGCTCAACACCACTTCCCTTGGCGCTCAACACCACTTGGTCTCGGCATTGAACACCACTTCCTCTCGGCGATAAACACCACTTGAGCTTGGCGCTCAACACCATTTGGTCTCGGCATTGAACACCACTTACTCTCGGCGCTCAACACCACTTGGTCTCCGCGCTCAACACCACTTGGTTTCGGCGCTGTACACCACTTGGTCTCGGATCTCAACACCACTTGGTCTCGGGATTCAACACCACTTGGTCTCGGGATACAACACCTCTTGGTTTCGGCGCTCAACACCACTTGGTCTTGGCGCACAACACCACTTGGTCTCAGGATTCAACACTACTTGGTCTCGGGATACAACACCACTTGGTCTCAGCGCTCAACACCACTTGGTCTCGGGACTCAACACGACTTGGTCTCGGGATAAAACACCACTTGGTCTCGGCGCTCAACATCACTTGGTCTCTAGATTCAACACCACTTGGTCTCGGGATACAACACCACCTGGTCTCGGCACTCAACACCACTTGGTCCCGGCGCTCAACACCACTTGGTCTCGGGATTCAACTCCACTTGATCTCGGGATACAACACCTCTTGGTCTCGGCGCTCAGTACCACTTGTTCTCAGCTCTCAACACCACTTGGTCTCTAAATTCAACACCACTTGGTCTCGGGATACAACACCACCTGGTCTCGGCGCTCAACACCACTTGGTCTCGGCGCACACCACTTGGTCTCGGGATTCAACACCACTTGGTCTCGGGATACAACAGCACTTTGTCTCAGCGCTCAACACCACTTGGTCTCGGGTATCAACACCACTTGGTCTCGGGATAAAACACCACTTGGTCTCGGTGCTCAACACCTTTTGGTCTTGGCGCACAACACCACTTGGTCTCGGCTCTCAACACCACTTGGTCTCGGGATTTAACACCACTTGGTCTCGGCATACAATACCTCTTGGTCTCGGTGCTCAAAACCACTTGTTCTCAGTGCTCAACACCACTTGGTCTCGGGATTCAACACCACTTTGTCTCGGGATACAACACCACTTGGTCTCAGCGCTCAACACCACTTGGTCTCGGGACTCAACACCACTTGGTCTCGGGATAAAACACCACTTGGTCTCGGCGATCAACAGCACTTGGACTCGGCGCTCAACACCACTTGGTCTTGGCGCACATCACTTGGTCTCGGGATTCAACACCACTTGGTTTCGGGATAAAACACCACTTGGTGGCAGCGCTCAACACCACTTGGTCTCGGGACTCAACACCACTTGGTCTCGGGATAAAACACCACTTGGTCTCGGCATTAAACACCACTTGCTCTCGGCGCTAAACACCACTTGAGGTTGGCGCTCAACACCACTTGGTCTCGTGATTCAACACCACTTGGTCTCGGGATACAACACCACTTGGTCTCAGCGCTCAACACCACTTGGTCTCGGGAATCAACACCACTTGGTCTCGGAATAAAACACCACTTGGTTTCGGCGCTCAACATCACTTGGTCTCGGCGCTCAACACCACTTGGTCACGGCGCTCAACACCACTTCCCTTGGCGCTCAACACCACTTGGTCTCGGCATTGAAAACCACTTGCTCTCGGCGCTAAACACCACTTGAGGTTGGCGCTCAACACCATTTAGTCTCGGCATTGAACACCACTTACTCTCGGCGCTCAACACCACTTGGTCTCCGTGTTCAACACCACTTGGTCTCGGCGCTCTACACCACTTGGTCTCGGCTCTCAACACCTCTTGGTCACGGGATTCAACACCACTTGGTCTCGGGATACAACACCTCTTGGTCTCGGCGCTCAACACCACTTGGTCTTGGCGCACAACACCACTTGGTCTCGGGATTCAACACCACTTGGTCTCGGGGTACAACACCTCTTGGTCTCGGCGCTCAACACCACTTGGTCTTGGCGCACAACACCACTTGGTCTCGGGATTCAACACCACTTGGTCTCGGGATACAACACCACTTGGTCTCAGCGCTCAACACCACTTGGTCTTGGGACTCAACACCACTTGGTCTCGGGATAAAACACCACTTGGTCTCAGCGCTCAACACCACTTGTTCTCGACGCTCAACACCAATTGGTCTTTGCGCTCAACAACAATTGGTCTGGTATTCAACACCACTTGGTCTTGGGAATCAACACCACTTGGTCTCGGGTTAAAACACCACTTGGTCTCGGCGCTCAACAGCACTTGGTCTCGGCGCTCAACACCACTTGCCCATGGCGCTCAACACCACTTGGTCTCGGCGTTGAACACCACTTGCTCTCGGCGCTCAACACCACTTGAGCTTGGCGCTCAACATCACATGGTCTCGGCATTGAACACCACTTACTCTCGGCGCTCAACACCACTTGGTCTCCGCGCTCAACACCACTTGGTCTCCGCGCTCAACACCACTTGGTCTCGGCGCTCAAAACCACTTGGTGTAGGAGCTCAACACCACTTGGTCTCGGCGCTCAACACCACTTTGTCTCGGGAATCAACACCACTTGGTCTCGGGACAAAACATCACTTGGCCTCGGCGCACAACACCACTTGTTCTCAGCGCTCAACACCACTTGGTCTCCAGATTCAATACTACATGGTCTCGGGATACAACACCACCTGGTCTCGGCACTCAACACCACTTGGTCTCGGCGCTCAACACCACTTGTTCTCGTATTCAACTCCACTTGGACTCGGCTCTCAACACCACTTGGTCTCGGGATTCAACACCACTTGGTCTCGGAATACAACACCTCTTGTCTCGCCGCTCAACACCACTTGGTCTTGGCGCACAACACCACTTGGTCACGGGATTCAACACCACTTGATCTCAGCGCTCAACACCACTTGGTCTCGGGAATCAACACCACTTGGTCTCGGGATAAAACACCACTTGGTCTCGGCGCTCAACACCACTTGAACTCGGCGCTTAACACCACTTGGTCACGGCGCTCAACACCACTTGCTCTTGGCGCTCAACACCACTTGGTCTCGGCATTGAACAGCACTTGCTCTCGGCGCTAAACACCACTTGAGCTTGGTGCTCAACACCATTTGGTCTCGGCATTGAACACCACATACTCTCAGCGCTCAACTTCACTTGGTCTCGGTGCTCAAAACCATTTGGTGTAGGAGCTCAACACCACTTGGTCTCGGCGCTCAACACCACTTTGTCTCGGGACTCAACACCACTTGGTCTCGGGACAAAACATCACTTGGCCTCGGCGCTAAACAGCACTAGTTTTCAGCGCTCAAAACCACTTGCTCTCTAGATTCAACACCACTTGGTCTCTGGATACAACACCACCTGGTCCCGACAATCAACACAACTTGGTCTCGGCGCTCAAAACCACTTGGGCTCGGCGCTAAACACCACTTGTTCTCGGCGCTCAACACCACTTGGTCTACGCGCTCAACACCACCAGGTCTCGCGATTCAACACCACGGGATGTCTGGTCTCCACACCACTTGGTCCCGAGACTCAACACCACTTGGTCTCAGCGCTCAACACCACCTGGTCTCGGGATTCAACACCTCTTGGTCTCGGCCTTCAACACTATTTGGTCTCGGCGCTCAACACCACTTGGTCCCTGGGCTCAACACCACTTAGTCTCTGCATTCAACACCACTTGGTCTCGGGATACAACTCCTCTTGGTTCCGGCGCTCTACACCACTTGGTCTTGGCGCACAACACCATTTGGTCTCGGGATTCAACACCACTTGGTCTCGGGATACAACACCTCTTGGTCTCGGCGCTCTACACCACTTGGTCTTGGCGCACAACACCACTTGGTCTCGGGATGCAACACCACTTGGTCTCGGCATACAACACCACTTGGTCTCGGCTCTCAACACCACATTGTCTCGGGATTCAACACCTCTTGGTTTCGGGATACAACACCTCATGGTCTCGGCGCTCAACACCACTTGGTCTTGGCGCACAACACCTCTTGGTCTCGGCCTTCAACACTATTTGGTCTCGGCGCTCAACACCACTTGGTCCCTGGGCTCAACACCACTTAGTCTCTGCATTCAACACCACTTGGTCTCGGGATACAACTCCTCTTGGTTCCGGCGCTCTATACCACTTGGTCTTGGCGCAAAACACCATTTGGTCTCGGGATTCAACACCACTTGGTCTCGGGATACAACACCTCTTGGTCTCGGCGCTCTACACCACTTGGTCTTGGCGCACAACACCACTTGGTCTCGGGATGCAACACCACTTGGTCTCGGCATACAACACCACTTGGTCTCGGCTCTCAACACCACTTTGTCTCGGGATTTAACACCTCTTGGTCTCGGGATACAACACCTCATGGTCTCGGCCCTCAACACCACTAAGTCTTGGCGCACAACACCACTTGGTCTCGGTATTCAACACCACTTGGTCTCGGGATACAACACCACTTGGTCTCAGCGCTGAACACCACTTGGTCTCGGGACTCAACACCACTTGGTCTTTGGATAAAACACCACTTGGTCTCGGCGCCTAACACCACTTGGTCTCGGAGCTCAACACCACTTGGTCTCGGCGCTCAACACCACTTGGTATTTGCGCTCAACACCACTTGGTCTCGTATTCAACACCAGTTGGTCTCGGGACTCTACACCACTTGGTCTCGGGATTCAACACCACTCTGTTTCGGGACTGAACACCGCTTTGATCCGGCGCTCAACACCACTTGGTCTCGGCACTCAGCACCACTTGCACTTGGCGCTCAACACCACTTGGTCTCGGCATTGAACACCTCTTGCTCTTGGCGCTCAACACCATTTGGGCTCGGCATTGAACACCACTTACTCTCGGCACTCAACACCACTTGGTCTCCGCTATCAACACCACTGGGTCTCGGGACTCAAAACCAATTGGTCTGGGCGCTCAACACCACTTTCTCTCGGCGCTCTATACCACTTGCGCTTGGCGCTCAACACCACATGGTCTCGGCATTGAATACCACTTACTCTCGGCGCTCAACACCACTTGGTCTCCGCGCTCAACACCACTTGGTCTCGGCGTTCATAACAACTTGGTGTAGGAGCTCAACAAAACTTGGTCTCGGCGCTCAACACCACTTTGTCTCGGGACTCAACACCACTTGGTCTCGGGACAAAACATCACTTGCCCTCGGCGCACAACACCACTTGTTCTCAGCGCTCAACACCACTTGGTCTCTAGATTCAACACCACTTGGTCTCTAGATTAACACCACTTGGTCTCGGGATACAACACATCCTGGTCTCGGCACTCAACACCACTTGGTCTCGTATTCAACACCACTTGGTCTCGGCTCTCAAACACACTTGGTCTCGGGATTCAACACCACTTGGTGTCGGCGCTCAACACCACTTGGTCTTGGCGCACAACACCTTTAGGTCTCGGGATTCAACACCTCATGGTCTCGGTGCTCAAAACCACTTGGTCTGGGCGCACAACACCACTTGGTCTCGGGAATCAACACCACTTGGTCTCGGGATAAAACACCACTTGGACTCAGCGCTCAACACCACTTGGTCTCGGGACTCAACACCACTTGGTCTCGGGATAAAACACCACTTGGTCTCGGCGATCAACACCACTTGGTCTCGGCGCTCAACACCACTTGGTCTTGGCGCACAACACCACTTGGTCTCGGGATTCAACACCACTTGGTCTCGGGATAAAACACCACTTGGTGTCAGCGCTCAACACCACTTGGTCTCGGGACTCAACACCACTTGGTCTCGGGATAAAACACCACTTGGTCTCGGTATTGAACACCACTTGCTCTCGGCGCTAAACACCACTTGAGCTTGGCGCTCAACACCACTTGGTCTCGTGATTCAACACCACTTGGTCTCGGGATACAACACCACTTGGTCTCAGCGCTCAACACCACTTGGTCTCGGGAATCAACACCACTTGGTCTCGGAATAAAACACCACTTGGTCTCGGCGCTCAACACCACTTGGTCACGGCGCTCAACACCACTTCCCTTGGTGCTCAACACCACTTGGTCTCGGCATTGAACACCACTTGCTCTCGGCGCTAAACACCACTTGAGGTTGGCGCTCAACACCATTTGGCCTCGGCATTGAACACCACTTACTCTCGGCGCTCAACACCACTTGGTCTCCGCGCTCAACACCACTTGGTTTCGACGCTCAACACCACTTGGTCTTTGCGCTCAACACCAATTGGTCTGGTATTCAACACCACTTAGTCTCGGGACTCAACAACACTTGGTCTCGGGACTCAACACCACTTGTTCTCAGGCGCTCAACACCACTTGGTCTCTAAATTTAACACCACTTGGTCTCGGAATAACCACAACACCTGGTCTCGGCACTCAACACCACTTGGTCTCGGCGCTCAACACCACTTGGTTTCGTATTCAACACCACTTGGTCTCGGCGCTCAACACCACTTTGTCTCGGGACTCAACACCACTTGGTCTCGGGACAAAAAATATCTTGGCCTCGGCGCTCAACACCACTTGTTCTCAGTGCTCAACAACACTTGGTCTCTAGATTCAACACCACTTGGTCTCGGCGCTCAACACCACTTGGTCTCGTATTCAACACCACTTGGTCTCGTCTCTAAACACCACTTGGTCTCGGGATTCAACACCACTTGGTCTCGGGATATAACACCACTTGGTCTCGGCCATCAACACCACTTGGTCTCGGCGCTCAACACCACTTGGTCACGGCGTTCAACACCACTTCCCTTGGCGCTCAACACCACTTGGTCTCGGCATTGAACACCACTTGCTCACGGCGCTAAACACCACTTGAGCTTGGCGCTCATCACCATTTGGTCTCGGCATTGAACACCACTTACTCTCGGCGCTCAACACCACTTGGTCTCCGCGCTCTACACCACTTGGTCTCGGCGCTCTACACCACTTGGTCTCGGCTCTCAACACCACTTGGTCTCGGGATTCAACACCACTTGGTCTCGGGATACAACACTTCTTGGACTCCGCGCTCAACACCACTTGGTCTTGGCGCACAACACCACTTGGTCTCGGGATTCAACACCACTTGGTCTCGGGATACAACACCACTTGGTCTCAGCGCTTTACGCCACTTGGTCTCGGGACTCAACAACACTTGGTCTCGGAATGCAACACCACCTGGTCTCGGCTTTCAACAGCTCTTGGTCTCGGCCTTCAACACAATTTGGTTTCGGCGCTCAACACCACTTGGTCCCGGGGCTTAACACCTCTTAGTCTCTGCGCTCAACACCACTTGTTCTCGGGATTCAACACCACTAGGTCTCGGTATAAAACACCTCTTGGTCTCGGTGCTCAACACCACTTGGTCTCGGCTCTCAATACCTCTTGGTCTCGGTGCTCAAAACCACTTGGTCAGGGCGCACAACACCACTTGGTCTCGGGATTCAACACCACTTTGTCTCGGGATACAACACCACTTGGTCTCAGCGCTCAACACCACTTGGTCTCGGGACTCAACACCACTTGGTCTCGGGATAAAACACCACTTGGTCTCGGCGCTCAACACCACTTGGTCTTGGCGTACAACACCACTTGGTCTCGGGATAAAACACCACTTGGTGTCTGCGCTCAACACCACTTGAGCTTGGCGCTCAACACCACTTGGTCTCGTGATTCAACACCACTTGGTCTCGGGATACAACACAACTTGGTCTCAGCGCTCAACACCACTTGGTCTCGGAATAAAACACCACTTGGTCTCGGCGCTCAACACCACTTGGTCTCGGCGCTCAACAAAACTTGGTCACGGCGCTCAACACCACTTCCCTTGGCGCTCAACACCACTTGGTCTCGGCATTGAACACCACTTCCTCTCGGCGATAAACACCACTTGAGCTTGGCGCTCAACACCATTTGGTCTCGGCATTGAACACCACTTACTCTCGGCGCTCAACACCACTTGGTCTCCGTGCTCAACACCACTTGGTTTCGGCGCTGTACACCACTTGGTCTCGGATCTCAACACCACTTGGTCTCGGGATTCAACACCACTTGGTCTCGGGATACAACACCTCTTGGTTTCGGCGCTCAACACCACTTGGTCTTGGCGCACAACACCACTTGGTCTCGGGATTCAACACCACTTGGTCTCGGGATACAACACCACTTGGTCTCAGCGCTCAACACCACTTGGTCTTGGGACTCAACACCACTTGGTCTCGGGATAAAACACCACTTGGTCTCAGCGCTCAACACCACTTGTTCTCGACGCTCAACACCAATTGGTCTTTGCGCTCAACAACAATTGGTCTGGTATTCAACACCACTTGGTCTTGGGAATCAACACCACTTGGTCTCGGGTTAAAACACCACTTGGTCTCGGCGCTCAACAGCACTTGGTCTCGGCGCTCAACACCACTTGCCCATGGCGCTCAACACCACTTGGTCTCGGCGTTGAACACCACTTGCTCTCGGCGCTCAACACCACTTGAGCTTGGCGCTCAACATCACATGGTCTCGGCATTGAACACCACTTACTCTCGGCGCTCAACACCACTTGGTCTCCGCGCTCAACACCACTTGGTCTCCGCGCTCAACACCACTTGGTATCGGCGCTCAAAACCACTTGGTGTAGGAGCTCAACACCACTTGGTCTCGGCGCTCAACACCACTTTGTCTCGGGAATCAACACCACTTGGTCTCGGGACAAAACATCACTTGGCCTCGGCGCACAACACCACTTGTTCTCAGCGCTCAACACCACTTGGTCTCCAGATTCAATACTACATGGTCTCGGGATACAACACCACCTGGTCTCGGCACTCAACACCACTTGGTCTCGGCGCTCAACACCACTTGTTCTCGTATTCAACTCCACTTGGACTCGGCTCTCAACACCACTTGGTCTCGGGATTCAACACCACTTGGTCTCGGAATACAACACCTCTTGTCTCGCCGCTCAACACCACTTGGTCTTGGCGCACAACACCACTTGGTCACGGGATTCAACACCACTTGATCTCAGCGCTCAACACCACTTGGTCTCGGGAATCAACACCACTTGGTCTCGGGATAAAACACCACTTGGTCTCGGCGCTCAACACCACTTGAACTCGGCGCTTAACACCACTTGGTCACGGCGCTCAACACCACTTGCCCTTGGCGCTCAACACCACTTGGTCTCGGCATTGAACAGCACTTGCTCTCGGCGCTAAACACCACTTGAGCTTGGTGCTCAACACCATTTGGTCTCGGCATTGAACACCACATACTCTCAGCGCTCAACTTCACTTGGTCTCGGTGCTCAAAACCATTTGGTGTAGGAGCTCAACACCACTTGGTCTCGGCGCTCAACACCACTTTGTCTCGGGACTCAACACCACTTGGTCTCGGGACAAAACATCACTTGGCCTCGGCGCTAAACAGCACTAGTTTTCAGCGCTCAAAACCACTTGCTCTCTAGATTCAACACCACTTGGTCTCTGGATACAACACCACCTGGTCCCGACAATCAACACAACTTGGTCTCGGCGCTCAAAACCACTTGGGCTCGGCGCTAAACACCACTTGTTCTCGGCGCTCAACACCACTTGGTCTACGCGCTCAACACCACCAGGTCTCGCGATTCAACACCACGGGATGTCTGGTCTCCACACCACTTGGTCCCGAGACTCAACACCACTTGGTCTCAGCGCTCAACACCACCTGGTCTCGGGATTCAACACCTCTTGGTCTCGGCCTTCAACACTATTTGGTCTCGGCGCTCAACACCACTTGGTCCCTGGGCTCAACACCACTTAGTCTCTGCATTCAACACCACTTGGTCTCGGGATACAACTCCTCTTGGTTCCGGCGCTCTACACCACTTGGTCTTGGCGCACAACACCATTTGGTCTCGGGATTCAACACCACTTGGTCTCGGGATACAACACCTCTTGGTCTCGGCGCTCTACACCACTTGGTCTTGGCGCACAACACCACTTGGTCTCGGGATGCAACACCACTTGGTCTCGGCATACAACACCACTTGGTCTCGGCTCTCAACACCACATTGTCTCGGGATTCAACACCTCTTGGTTTCGGGATACAACACCTCATGGTCTCGGCGCTCAACACCACTTGGTCTTGGCGCACAACACCTCTTGGTCTCGGCCTTCAACACTATTTGGTCTCGGCGCTCAACACCACTTGGTCCCTGGGCTCAACACCACTTAGTCTCTGCATTCAACACCACTTGGTCTCGGGATACAACTCCTCTTGGTTCCGGCGCTCTATACCACTTGGTCTTGGCGCAAAACACCATTTGGTCTCGGGATTCAACACCACTTGGTCTCGGGATACAACACCTCTTGGTCTCGGCGCTCTACACCACTTGGTCTTGGCGCACAACACCACTTGGTCTCGGGATGCAACACCACTTGGTCTCGGCATACAACACCACTTGGTCTCGGCTCTCAACACCACTTTGTCTCGGGATTTAACACCTCTTGGTCTCGGGATACAACACCTCATGGTCTCGGCCCTCAACACCACTAAGTCTTGGCGCACAACACCACTTGGTCTCGGTATTCAACACCACTTGGTCTCGGGATACAACACCACTTGGTCTCAGCGCTGAACACCACTTGGTCTCGGGACTCAACACCACTTGGTCTTTGGATAAAACACCACTTGGTCTCGGCGCCTAACACCACTTGGTCTCGGAGCTCAACACCACTTGGTCTCGGCGCTCAACACCACTTGGTATTTGCGCTCAACACCACTTGGTCTCGTATTCAACACCAGTTGGTCTCGGGACTCTACACCACTTGGTCTCGGGATTCAACACCACTCTGTTTCGGGACTGAACACCGCTTTGATCCGGCGCTCAACACCACTTGGTCTCGGCACTCAGCACCACTTGCACTTGGCGCTCAACACCACTTGGTCTCGGCATTGAACACCTCTTGCTCTTGGCGCTCAACACCATTTGGGCTCGGCATTGAACACCACTTACTCTCGGCACTCAACACCACTTGGTCTCCGCTATCAACACCACTGGGTCTCGGGACTCAAAACCAATTGGTCTGGGCGCTCAACACCACTTTCTCTCGGCGCTCTATACCACTTGCGCTTGGCGCTCAACACCACATGGTCTCGGCATTGAATACCACTTACTCTCGGCGCTCAACACCACTTGGTCTCCGCGCTCAACACCACTTGGTCTCGGCGTTCATAACAACTTGGTGTAGGAGCTCAACAAAACTTGGTCTCGGCGCTCAACACCACTTTGTCTCGGGACTCAACACCACTTGGTCTCGGGACAAAACATCACTTGCCCTCGGCGCACAACACCACTTGTTCTCAGCGCTCAACACCACTTGGTCTCTAGATTCAACACCACTTGGTCTCTAGATTAACACCACTTGGTCTCGGGATACAACACATCCTGGTCTCGGCACTCAACACCACTTGGTCTCGTATTCAACACCACTTGGTCTCGGCTCTCAAACACACTTGGTCTCGGGATTCAACACCACTTGGTGTCGGCGCTCAACACCACTTGGTCTTGGCGCACAACACCTTTAGGTCTCGGGATTCAACACCTCATGGTCTCGGTGCTCAAAACCACTTGGTCTGGGCGCACAACACCACTTGGTCTCGGGAATCAACACCACTTGGTCTCGGGATAAAACACCACTTGGACTCAGCGCTCAACACCACTTGGTCTCGGGACTCAACACCACTTGGTCTCGGGATAAAACACCACTTGGTCTCGGCGATCAACACCACTTGGTCTCGGCGCTCAACACCACTTGGTCTTGGCGCACAACACCACTTGGTCTCGGGATTCAACACCACTTGGTCTCGGGATAAAACACCACTTGGTGTCAGCGCTCAACACCACTTGGTCTCGGGACTCAACACCACTTGGTCTCGGGATAAAACACCACTTGGTCTCGGTATTGAACACCACTTGCTCTCGGCGCTAAACACCACTTGAGCTTGGCGCTCAACACCACTTGGTCTCGTGATTCAACACCACTTGGTCTCGGGATACAACACCACTTGGTCTCAGCGCTCAACACCACTTGGTCTCGGGAATCAACACCACTTGGTCTCGGAATAAAACACCACTTGGTCTCGGCGCTCAACACCACTTGGTCACGGCGCTCAACACCACTTCCCTTGGCGCTCAACACCACTTGGCCTCGGCATTGAACACCACTTGCTCTCGGCGCTAAACACCACTTGAGGTTGGCGCTCAACACCATTTGGCCTCGGCATTGAACACCACTTACTCTCGGCGCTCAACACCACTTGGTCTCCGCGCTCAACACCACTTGGTTTCGACGCTCAACACCACTTGGTCTTTGCGCTCAACACCAATTGGTCTGGTATTCAACACCACTTAGTCTCGGGACTCAACAACACTTGGTCTCGGGACTCAACACCACTTGTTCTCAGGCGCTCAACACCACTTGGTCTCTAAATTTAACACCACTTGGTCTCGGAATAACCACAACACCTGGTCTCGGCACTCAACACCACTTGGTCTCGGCGCTCAACACCACTTGGTTTCGTATTCAACACCACTTGGTCTCGGCGCTCAACACCACTTTGTCTCGGGACTCAACACCACTTGGTCTCGGGACAAAAAATATCTTGGCCTCGGCGCTCAACACCACTTGTTCTCAGTGCTCAACAACACTTGGTCTCTAGATTCAACACCACTTGGTCTCGGCGCTCAACACCACTTGGTCTCGTATTCAACACCACTTGGTCTCGTCTCTAAACACCACTTGGTCTCGGGATTCAACACCACTTGGTCTCGGGATATAACACCACTTGGTCTCGGCCATCAACACCACTTGGTCTCGGCGCTCAACACCACTTGGTCACGGCGTTCAACACCACTTCCCTTGGCGCTCAACACCACTTGGTCTCGGCATTGAACACCACTTGCTCACGGCGCTAAACACCACTTGAGCTTGGCGCTCATCACCATTTGGTCTCGGCATTGAACACCACTTACTCTCGGCGCTCAACACCACTTGGTCTCCGCGCTCTACACCACTTGGTCTCGGCGCTCTACACCACTTGGTCTCGGCTCTCAACACCACTTGGTCTCGGGATTCAACACCACTTGGTCTCGGGATACAACACTTCTTGGACTCCGCGCTCAACACCACTTGGTCTTGGCGCACAACACCACTTGGTCTCGGGATTCAACACCACTTGGTCTCGGGATACAACACCACTTGGTCTCAGCGCTTTACGCCACTTGGTCTCGGGACTCAACAACACTTGGTCTCGGAATGCAACACCACCTGGTCTCGGCTTTCAACAGCTCTTGGTCTCGGCCTTCAACACAATTTGGTTTCGGCGCTCAACACCACTTGGTCCCGGGGCTTAACACCTCTTAGTCTCTGCGCTCAACACCACTTGTTCTCGGGATTCAACACCACTAGGTCTCGGTATAAAACACCTCTTGGTCTCGGTGCTCAACACCACTTGGTCTCGGCTCTCAATACCTCTTGGTCTCGGTGCTCAAAACCACTTGGTCAGGGCGCACAACACCACTTGGTCTCGGGATTCAACACCACTTTGTCTCGGGATACAACACCACTTGGTCTCAGCGCTCAACACCACTTGGTCTCGGGACTCAACACCACTTGGTCTCGGGATAAAACACCACTTGGTCTCGGCGATCAACAGCACTTGGACTCGGCGCTCAACACCACTTGGTCTTGGCGCACATCACTTGGTCTCGGGATTCAACACCACTTGGTTTCGGGATAAAACACCACTTGGTGTCAGCGCTCAACACCACTTGGTCTCGGGACTCAACACCACTTGGTCTCGGGATAAAACACCACTTGGTCTCGGCATTAAACACCACTTGCTCTCGGCGCTAAACACCACTTGAGGTTGGCGCTCAACACCACTTGGTCTCGTGATTCAACACCACTTGGTCTCGGGATACAACACCACTTGGTCTCAGCGCTCAACACCACTTGGTCTCGGGAATCAACACCACTTGGTCTCGGAATAAAACACCACTTGGTTTCGGCGCTCAACATCACTTGGTCTCGGCGCTCAACACCACTTGGTCACGGCGCTCAACACCACTTCCCTTGGCGCTCAACACCACTTGGTCTCGGCATTGAAAACCACTTGCTCTCAGCGCTAAACACCACTTGAGGTTGGCGCTCAACACCATTTAGATCTCGGCATTGAACACCACTTACTCTCGGCGCTCAACACCACTTGGTCTCCGCGCTCAACACCACTTGGTTCAGGTGCTCAACACCACTTGGTCTTTACGCTCAACACCAATTGGTCTGGTATTCAACACCACTTAGACTCGGGACTCAACAACACTTGGTCTCGGGACTCAACACCACTTGTTCTCAGCGCTCAACACCACTTGGTCTCTAGATTTAACACCACTTGGTCTCGGAATAACCACACCACCTGGTCTCGGCACTCAACACCACTTGGTCTCGGCGCTCAACACCACTTGGTTTCGTATTCAACACCACTTGGTCTCGGCATTCAACACCTATTGGTCTCGGCCTTCAACACTATTTGGTTTCGGCGCTCAACAACACTTGGTCCCGGGGCTCAACACCACTTATACTCTGCTAAACACCACTTGTTCTCGGGATTTAACACCACTTGGTCTCGGTATACAACACCTCTTGGTCTCGGGATTCAACACCACTTTGTCTCGGGATACAACACCACTTGGTCTCCGCGCTTAACACCACTGGGTCTCGGGACTCATAACCACTTTGTCTCGGGATACAACACCACTTGGTCTTGGCGCACAACACCTCTTGGTCTCGGGATTCGACACCACTTTGTCTCGGGATACAACACCACTTGGCCTCAGCGCTCAACACCACTTGGTCTTGGGACTCAACACCACTTGGTCTCGGGATAAAACACCACTTGGTCTCGGCACTCAACACTACTTGGTCTCGGCGCTCAACATCACTTGGTCTCTAGATTCAACACCACTTGGTCTCGGGATACAACACCACCTGGTCTCGACACTCAACACCACTTGGTCCCGGCGCTCAACACCATTTGGTCTCGGGATTCAACTCCACTTGGTCTCGGGATACAACACCTCTTGGTCTCGGCGCTCAACACCACTTGTTCTCAGCGCTCAACACCACTTGGTCTCTAGATTCAACACCACTTGGTCTAGGCGCTCAACACCACTTGGTCTTGGCGCACACCACTTGGTCTCGGGATTCAACACTACTTGGTCTCGGGATACAACAGCACTTGGTCTCAGCGCTCAACACCACTTGGTCTCGGGAATCAACACCACTTGGTCTAGGGATAAAACACCACTTGGTCTCGGCGCTCAACATCACTTGGTCTCGGGAATCAACACCACTTGGTCTCGGAATAAAACACCACTTGGTCTCGGCCCTCAACACCACTTGGTCTCTGCGCTCAACACCACTTGGTCACGGCGCTCAGTACCACTTCCCTTGGCGCTCAACACCATTTGGTCTCGGCATTGAACATTACTTACTCTCGGCGCTCAACACCACTTGGTCTCCGCGCTCAACACCACTTGGTCTCGGCGCTCAACACCACTTGGTCTCGGCGCTCAACACCACTTGGTCACGGCGCTCAACACCACTTCCCTTGGCGCTCAACACCACTTGGTCTCGGCATTGAACGCCCACTTGCTCACGGCGCTAAACACCACTTGAGCTTGGCGCTCAACACCATTTGGTCTCGGCATTGAACACCACTTACTCTCGGCGCTAGACACCACTTGGTCTCCGCGCTCTACACCACTTGGTCTCGGCGCTCTACACCACTTGATCTCGGCTCTCAACACCACTTGGTCTCGGGATTCAACACCACTTGGTCTCGGGATACAACACCTCTTGGACTCGGCGCTCAACACCACTTGGTCTTGGTGCACAACACCACTTGGTCTCGGGATTCAACACCACTTGGTCTCGGGGTACAACACCACTTGGTCTCAGCGCTCAACACCACTTGGTCTCGGGACTCAACAACACTTGGTCTCGGAATACAACACCACCTGGTCTCGGCGCTCAACACCACTTGGTCTCGTATTCAACACCACCTGGTCTCGGCTTTCAACAGCTCTTGGTATCGGCCTTCAACACATTTTGGTTTCGGCGCTCAACACCACTTGGACCCGGGGCTCAACACCTCTTAGTCTCTGCGCTCAACACCACTTGTTCTCGGGATTCAACACCACTGGGTCTCGGTATAAAACACCTCTTGGTCTCGGTGCTCAACACCACTTGGTCTTGGCGCACAACACCACTTGGTCTCGGCTCTCAACACCACTTGGTCTCGGGATTCAACACCACTTGGTCTCGGCATACAATACCTCTTGGTCTCGGTGCTGAAAACCACTTGATCTGGGCGCACAACACCACTTGGTCTAGGGATTCAACACCACTTTGTCTCGGGATACAACACCACTTGGTCTCAGCGCTCAACACCACTTGGTCGCGAGACTCAACACCACTTGGTCTCGGGATAAAACACCACTTGGTCTCGGCGATCAACACCACTTGGTCTCGGCGCTCAACACCACTTGGTCTTGGCGTACAACACCACTTGGTCTCGGGATAAAACACCACTTGGTGTCTGTGCTCAACACCACTTGGTCTCGGGACTCAACACCACTTGGTCTCGGGATAAAACACCACTTGGTCTCGGCATTGAACACCACTTGCTCTCGGCGCTAAACACCACTTGAGCTTGGCGCTCAACACCACTTGGTCTTGTTATTCAACACCACTTGGTCTCAGCGCTCAACACCACTTGGTCTCGGAATAAAACACCACTTGGTCTCGGCGCTCAACACCACTTGGTCTCGGCGCTCAACACCACTTGGTCACGGCGCTCAACACCACTTCCCTTGGCGCTCAACATCACTTGGTCTCGGCATTGAACACCACTTACTCTCGGCGCTCAAGACCACTTGGTCTCCGCGCTCAAAACCACTTGGTTTCGGCGCTCTACACCACTTGGTCTCGGCTCTCAACACCACTTGGTCTCGGGATTCAACACCACTTGGTCTCGGGATACAACACCTCTTGGTTTCGGCGCTTTACACCACTTGGTCTTGGCGCACAACACCACTTTGTCTCAGGATTCAACACCACTTGGTCTCGGGATACAACACCACTTGGTCTCAGCGCTCAACACCACTTGGTCTCGGGACTCAACACCATTTGGTCTCGGGATAAAACACCACTTGGTCTCGGCACTCAACACCACTTGGTCTCGGCGCTCAACATCACTTGGTCTCTAGATTCAACACCACTTGGTCTCTAATTACAACACCACCTGGTCTCGGCACTCAACACCACTTGGTGCCGGCGCTCAACACCACTTGGTCTCGGGATTCAACTCCACTTGGTCTCGGGATACAACACCTCTTGGTCTCGGCGCTCAACACCACTTGTTCTCAGCGCTCAACACCACTTGGTCTCTAGATTCAACACCACTTGGTCTCGGCATACAACACCACCTGCTCTCGGCGAACCCCACTTGGTCTTGGCGCACAACACTTGGTCTCGGGATTCAACACCATTTGTCTCGGGATACAACAGCACTTGGTCTCAGCGCTCAACACCACTTGGTCTCGGGAATCAGCACCACTTGGTCTCGGGATAAAACACCACTTGGTCTCGGCGCTCAACATCACTTGGTCTCGGGAATCAACACCACTTGTTCTCGGGATAAAACACCACTTGGTCTCGGCGCTCAACACCACTTGGTCTCGGCGCTCAACACCACTTGGTCACGGCGCTCAGTACCACTTCCCTTGGCGCTCAACACCACTTGGTCTCGGCATTGAACACCACTTGGTCTCGGGATAAAACACCACCTGGTCTCGGCGCTCAACACCACTTGGTCTCGGGACTCAACACCACTTGGTCTCGGGATACAACACCTCTTGGTCTCGGCGCTCAACACCACTTGTTCTGAGCGCTCAAAACCACTTGGTCTCTAGATTCAACACCACTTGGTCTCGGGATACACCACCTGGTCTCAGCGCTCAACACCACTTGGTCTTGGCGCACACCACTTGGTCTCGGGATTCAACACCACTTGGTCTCGGGATACAACAGCACTTGGTCTCAGCGCTCAACACCACTTGGTCTCGGGAATCAACACCACTTGGTCCCGGGATAAAACACCACTTGGTCTCGGCGCTCAACATCACTTGGTCTCGGGAATCAACACCACTTGGTCTCGGGATAAAACACAACTTGGTCTCGGCGCTCAACACCACTTGGTCACGGCGCTAAACACCACTTGAGCTTGGCGCTCAACACCATTTGGTCTCAGCATTGAACACCACTTACTCTCGGCGCTCAACACCACTTGGTCTCCGCGCTCAACACCACTTGGTCTCGGCGCTCTACACCACTTGGTCTCGGCTCTCAACACCACTTGGTCTCGGGATTCAACACCACTTGGTCTCGGGATACAACACCTCTTGGTCTCGGCGCTCAACACCACTTGGTCTTGGCGCACAACACCACTTGGTCTCGGGATTCAACACCACTTGGTCTCGGGATACAACACCACTTGGTCTCAGCGCTCAACACCACTTGGTCTCGGGACTCAACACCACTTGGTCTCGGAATAAAACACCACTTGGTCTTGGCGCTCAACACCACTTGAACTCGGCGCTCAACACCACTTGGTCTCGGGATTCAACACCACTTGGTCTCGGGATACAACACCACTTGGTCTCAGCGCTCAACACCACTTGGTCTCGGGACTCAACACCACTTGGTCTCGGCATAAAACACCACTTGGTCTCGGCGCTCAACACCACTTGGTCTCGGCGCTCAACACCACTTGGTCTTGGCGCACAACACCACTTGGTCTCGGGATTCAACACCACTTGGTCTCGGGACTCAACACCACTTGGTCTCGGGATAAAACACCACTTGGCCTCGGCATTGAACACCACTTGCTCTCGGCGCTCAACACAACTTGAGCTTGGCGCTCAACACAATTTGGGCTCGTCATTGAACACCACTTACTCTCGGCTCTCAACACCACTTGGTCTCCGCGCTCAACACCACTGGGTCTCGGGACTAAAAACCAATTGGTCTCGGCGCTCAACACCACTTATTCTCGGCGCTCTACACCACTTGCGCTTGGCGCTCAACACCACATGGTCTCGGCATTGAACACCACTTACTCTCGGCGCTCAACACCACTTGGTCTCCGCGCTCAACACCACTTGGTCTCGGCGCTCATAACCACTTGGTGTAAGAGCTCGACACCACTTGGTCTCGGGACTCAACACCACTTGGTCTCGGGATAAAACACCACTTGGTCTCGGCATTGAACACCACTTGCTCTCGGCGCTAAACACCACTTGAGCTTGGCGCTCAACACCACTTGGTCTCGTGATTCAACACCACTTGGTCTCGGGATACAAGACCACTTGGTCTCAGCGGTCAACACCACTTGGTTTCGGAATAAAACACCACTTGGTCTCGGCGCTCAACACCACTTGGTCTCGGCGCTCAACACCACTTGGTCACGGCGCTCAACACCACTTCCCTTGGCGCTCAACATCACTTGGTCTCGGCATTGAACACCACTTGCTCTCGGCGCTAAACACTACTTGAGGTTGGCGCTCAACACCATTTGGTCTCGGCATTGAACACCACTTGGTTTCGGCATTGAACACTACTTGCTCTCGGCTCTCAACACCACTTGGTCTCGGGATTCAACACCACTTGGTCTCGGGACACAACACCTCTTGGTCTCGGCTCTCAACACCACTTGGTCTCGGGATTCAACACCACTTGGTCTCGGGATACAACACCTCTTGGACTCGGCGCTCAACACCACTTGGTCTTGGCGCACAACACCACTTGGTCTCAGGATTCACACCACTTGGTCTCGGGATACAACACCACTTGGTCTCAGCGCTCAACACCACTTGGTCTCGGGACTCAACGCCACTTTGTCTCGGGATAAAACACCACTTGGTCTCGGCACTCAACACCACTTGGTCCCGGCGCTCAACACCACTTGGTCTCGGGATTCAACTCCACTTGGTCTCGGGATACAACTCCTCTTGGTCTCGGCGCTCAACACCACTTGTTCTCAGCGCTCAACACCACTTGGTCTCTAGATTCAACACCACTTGGTCTCGGGATACAACACCACCTGGTCTCGGCGCTCAACACCACTTGGTCTTGGCGCACACCACTTGGTCTCGGGATTCAACACCACTTGGTCTCGGGATACAACAGCACTTGGTCTCAGCGCTCAACACCACTTGGTCTCGGGAATCAACACCACTTGGTCTCGGGATAAAACACCACTTGGTCTCGGCGCTCAACACCACTTGGTCACGGCGCTCAACGCCACTTCCCTTGGCGCTCAACACCACTTGGTCTTGGCGCTCAACACCACTTGGTCTCGGGACTCAACACCACTTGGTCTCGGGATAAAACACCACTTGGTCTCGGCACTCAACACCACTTGGTCTCGGCGCTCAACATCACTTGGTCTCTAGATTCAACACCACTTGGTCTCGGGATACAACACCACCTGGTCTCGGCACTCAACACCACTTGGTCTCGGCGCTCAACACCACTTATTCTCGGCGCTCTACACCACTTGCGCTTGGCGCTCAACACCACATGGTCTCGGCATTGATCACCACTTACTCTCGGCGCTCAACACCACTTGGTCTCTGCGCTCAACACCACTTTGTCTCGGCGCTCAAAACCACTTGGTGTAAGAGCTCAACACCACTTGGTCTCGGGACTCAACACCACTTGGTCTCGGGATAAAACACCACTTGGTCTCGGCATTGAACACCACTTGCTCTCGGCGCTAAACACCACTTGAGCTTGGCGCTCAACACCACTTGGTCTCGTGATTCAACACCACTTGGTCTCGGGATACTACACCACTTGGTCTCAGCGCTCAACACCACTTGGTCTCGGAATAAAACACCACTTGGTCTCGGCGCTCAACACCACTTGGTCTCGGCGCTCAACACCACTTGGTCACGGCGCTCAACACCACTTCCCTTGGCGCTCAACATCACTTGGTCTCGGAATTGAACACCACTTGCTCTCGGCGCTAAACACCACTTGAAGTTGGCGCTAAACACCATTTGGTCTCGGCATTGAACACCACTTACTCTCGGCGCTCAACACCAATTGGTCTCCGCGCTCAACACCACTTAGTTTCGGTGCTCTACACCACTTGGTCTCGGCTCTCAACACCACTTAGTCTCGGGATTCAACACCACTTGGTCTCGGGATACAACACCTCTTGGTTTCGGGATAAAACACCACTTGGTCTCGGCGCTCAACAACACTTGGTCTCGGCGCTCAACACCACTTGGTCTCAGGATTCAACACCACTTGGTCTCGGGATACAACACCACTTGGTCTCAGCGCTCAACACCACTTGGTCTCGGGACTCAACACCACTTGGTCTCGGGACTCAACACCACTTGGTCTCGGGAAAAAACACCACTTGGTCTCGGCATTGAACACCACTTGCTCTCGGCGCTAAACACCACTTGAGCTTGGCGCTCAACACCACTTGGTCTCGTGATTCAACACCACTTGGTCTCGGGATACAACACCACTTGGTCTCAGCGCTCAACACCACTTGGTCTCGGAATAAAACACCACTTGGTCTCGGCGCTCAACACCACTTGGTCTCGGCGCTCAACACCACTTGGTCACGGCGCTCAACACCACTTCCCTTGGCGCTCAACATCACTTTGGTCTCGGCATTGAACACCACTTGCTCTCGGCGCTAAACACCACTTGAGGTTGGCGCTATACACCATTTGGTCTCGGCATTGAACACCACTTACTCTCGGCGCTCAACATCACTTGGTCTCCGCGCTCAACACCACTTGGTTTCGGCGCTCTACACCACTTGGTCTTGGCGCACAACACCACTTGGTCTCAGGATTCAACACCACTTGGTCTCGGGATACAACACCACTTGGTCTCAGCGCTCAACACCACTTGGTCTCGGGACTCAACACCACTTGGTCTCGGGATACAACACCTCTTGGTCTCGGCGCTCAACACCACTTGTTCTGAGCGCTCAACACCACTTGGTCTCTAGATTCAACACCACTTGGTCTCGGGATACAACACCACCTGATCTCGGCACTCAACACCACTTGGTCCCGGCGCTCAACACCACTTGGTCTCGGGATTCAACTCCACTTGGTCTCGGGATACAACACCTCTTGGTCTCGGCGCTCAACACCACTTGTTCTCAGCGCTCAACACCACTTGGTCTCTAGATTCAACACCACTTGGTCTCGGGAATCAACACCACTTGGTCTCGGGATAAAACAGCACTTGGTCTCGGCGCTCAACAACACCTGGTCTCGGCGCTCAACACCACTTGGTCACGGCATTGAACACCACTTGCTCTCGGCGCTAAACACCACTTGAGCTTGGCGCTCAACATCATTCGGTCTCGGCATTGAACACCACTTACTCTCGGCGCTCAACACCACTTGGTCTCCGCGCTCAACACCACTTGGTCTCGGCGCTCTACACCACTTGGTCTCGGCTCTCAACACCACTTGGTCTCGGGATTCAACACCACTTGGTCTCGGGATACAACAGCACTTGGTCTTGGGATACAACAGCACTTGGTCTCAGCGCTCAACACCACTTGGTCTCGGGAATCAACACCACTTGGTCTCGGGATAAAACACCACTTGGTCTCGGCGCTCAACACCACTTGGTCTCGGGAATAAACACCACTTGGTCTCGGCGCTGAACACCACTTGGTCACGGCGCTCAGTACCTCTTCCCTTGGCGCTCAACACCACTTGGTCTCGGCATTGAACACCACTTGCTCTCGGGGCTAAACACCACTTGAGCTTAGCGCTCAACACCATTTGGTCTCGGCATTGAACACCACTTACTCTCGGCGCTCAACACCACTTGGTGTAAGAGCTCAAAACCACTTGGTCTCGGGACTCAACACCACTTGGTCTCGGGATAAAACACCACTTGGTCTCGGCATTGAACACCACTTGCTCTCGGCGCTAAACACCACTTGAGCTTGGCGCTCAACACCACTTGGTCTCGTGATTCAACACCACTTGGTCTCGGGATACAACACCACTTGGTCTCAGCGCTCAACACCACTTGGTCTCGGAATAAAACACCACTTGGTCTCGGCGCTCAACACCACTTGGTCTCGGCGCTCAACACCACTTGGTCACGGCGCTCAACACCACTTCCCTTGGCGCTCAACATCACTTTGGTCTCGGCATTGAACACCACTTGCTCTGGGCGCTAAACACCACTTGAGGTTGGCGCTATACACCATTTGGTCTCGGCATTGAACACCACTTACTCTCGGCGCTCAACATCACTTGGCCTCCGCGCTCAACACCACTTGGTTTCGGCGCTCTACACCACTTGGTCTTGGCGCACAACACCACTTGGTCTCAGGATTCAACACCACTTGGTCTCGGGATACAACACCACTTGGTCTCAGCGCTCAACACCACTTGGTCTCGGGACTCAACACCACTTGGTCTCGGGATACAACACCTCTTGGTCTCGGCGCTCAACACCACTTGTTCTGAGCGCTCAACACCACTTGGTCTCTAGATTCAACACCACTTGGTCTCGGGATACACCACCTGGTCTCGGCGCTCAACACCACTTGGTCTCGGGATTCAACACAACTTGGTCTCGGGATACAACAGCACTTGGTCTCAGCGCTCAACACCACTTGCTCTCGGGAATCAACACCACTTGGTCTCGGGATAAAACACCACTTGGTCTCAGCGCTCAACATCACTTGGTCTCGGGAATCAACACCACTTGGTCTCGGGATAAAACACAACTTGGTCTCGGCGCTCAACACCACTTGGTCTCGGCGCTCAACACCACTTGGTCACGGCGCTAAACACCACTTGAGCTTGGTGCTCCACACCATTTGGTCTCGGCATTGAACACCACTGACTCACGGCGCTCAACACCACTTGGTCTCCGCGCTCAACACCACTTGGTCTCGGCGCTCTACACCACTTGGTCTCGGCTCTCAACACCACTTTGTCTCGGGATTCAACACCACTTGGTCTCGGCTCTCAACACCACTTTGTCTCGGGATTCAACACCTCTTGGTCTCGGCGCTCAACACCACTTGGTCTTGGCGCACAACACCACTTGGTCTCGGGATTCAACACCACTTGGGCTCGGGATACAACACCACTTGGTCTCAGCGCTCAACACCACTTGGTCTCGGGACTCAACACCACTTGGTCTCGGAATAAAACACCTCTTGGTCTCGGCGCTCAACACCACTTGGTCTCGGCGCTCAACACCACTTGGTCTCGGGATTCAACACCACTTGGTCTCGGGATACAACACCATTTGGTCTCAGCGCTCAACACCACTTGGTCTCGGGACTCAACACCACTTTGTCTCGGGATAAAACACCACTTGGTCTCGGCACTCAACACCACTTGGTCCCGGCGCTCAACACCACTTGGTCTCGGGATTCAACTCCACTTGGTCTCGGGATACAACTCCTCTTGGTCTCGGCGCTCAACACCACTTGTTCTCAGCGCTCAACACCACTTGGTCTCTAGATTCAACACCACTTGGTCTCGGGATACAACACCACCTGGTCTCGGCGCTCAACACCACTTGGTCTTGGCGCACACCACTTGGTCTCGGGATTCAACACCACTTGGTCTCGGGATACAACAGCACTTGGTCTCAGCGCTCAACACCACTTGGTCTCGGGAATCAACACCACTTGGTCTCGGGATAAAACACCACTTGGTCTCGGCGCTCAACACCACTTGGTCACGGCGCTCAACGCCACTTCCCTTGGCGCTCAACACCACTTGGTCTTGGCGCTCAACACCACTTGGTCTCGGGACTCAACACCACTTGGTCTCGGGATAAAACACCACTTGGTCTCGGCACTCAACACCACTTGGTCTCGGCGCTCAACATCACTTGGTCTCTAGATTCAACACCACTTGGTCTCGGGATACAACACCACCTGGTCTCGGCACTCAACACCACTTGGTCTCGGCGCTCAACACCACTTATTCTCGGCGCTCTACACCACTTGCGCTTGGCGCTCAACACCACATGGTCTCGGCATTGATCACCACTTACTCTCGGCGCTCAACACCACTTGGTCTCTGCGCTCAACACCACTTTGTCTCGGCGCTCAAAACCACTTGGTGTAAGAGCTCAACACCACTTGGTCTCGGGACTCAACACCACTTGGTCTCGGGATAAAACACCACTTGGTCTCGGCATTGAACACCACTTGCTCTCGGCGCTAAACACCACTTGAGCTTGGCGCTCAACACCACTTGGTCTCGTGATTCAACACCACTTGGTCTCGGGATACTACACCACTTGGTCTCAGCGCTCAACACCACTTGGTCTCGGAATAAAACACCACTTGGTCTCGGCGCTCAACACCACTTGGTCTCGGCGCTCAACACCACTTGGTCACGGCGCTCAACACCACTTCCCTTGGCGCTCAACATCACTTGGTCTCGGAATTGAACACCACTTGCTCTCGGCGCTAAACACCACTTGAAGTTGGCGCTAAACACCATTTGGTCTCGGCATTGAACACCACTTACTCTCGGCGCTCAACACCAATTGGTCTCCGCGCTCAACACCACTTAGTTTCGGTGCTCTACACCACTTGGTCTCGGCTCTCAACACCACTTAGTCTCGGGATTCAACACCACTTGGTCTCGGGATACAACACCTCTTGGTTTCGGGATAAAACACCACTTGGTCTCGGCGCTCAACAACACTTGGTCTCGGCGCTCAACACCACTTGGTCTCAGGATTCAACACCACTTGGTCTCGGGATACAACACCACTTGGTCTCAGCGCTCAACACCACTTGGTCTCGGGACTCAACACCACTTGGTCTCGGGACTCAACACCACTTGGTCTCGGGAAAAAACACCACTTGGTCTCGGCATTGAACACCACTTGCTCTCGGCGCTAAACACCACTTGAGCTTGGCGCTCAACACCACTTGGTCTCGTGATTCAACACCACTTGGTCTCGGGATACAACACCACTTGGTCTCAGCGCTCAACACCACTTGGTCTCGGAATAAAACACCACTTGGTCTCGGCGCTCAACACCACTTGGTCTCGGCGCTCAACACCACTTGGTCACGGCGCTCAACACCACTTCCCTTGGCGCTCAACATCACTTTGGTCTCGGCATTGAACACCACTTGCTCTCGGCGCTAAACACCACTTGAGGTTGGCGCTATACACCATTTGGTCTCGGCATTGAACACCACTTACTCTCGGCGCTCAACATCACTTGGTCTCCGCGCTCAACACCACTTGGTTTCGGCGCTCTACACCACTTGGTCTTGGCGCACAACACCACTTGGTCTCAGGATTCAACACCACTTGGTCTCGGGATACAACACCACTTGGTCTCAGCGCTCAACACCACTTGGTCTCGGGACTCAACACCACTTGGTCTCGGGATACAACACCTCTTGGTCTCGGCGCTCAACACCACTTGTTCTGAGCGCTCAACACCACTTGGTCTCTAGATTCAACACCACTTGGTCTCGGGATACAACACCACCTGATCTCGGCACTCAACACCACTTGGTCCCGGCGCTCAACACCACTTGGTCTCGGGATTCAACTCCACTTGGTCTCGGGATACAACACCTCTTGGTCTCGGCGCTCAACACCACTTGTTCTCAGCGCTCAACACCACTTGGTCTCTAGATTCAACACCACTTGGTCTCGGGAATCAACACCACTTGGTCTCGGGATAAAACAGCACTTGGTCTCGGCGCTCAACAACACCTGGTCTCGGCGCTCAACACCACTTGGTCACGGCATTGAACACCACTTGCTCTCGGCGCTAAACACCACTTGAGCTTGGCGCTCAACATCATTCGGTCTCGGCATTGAACACCACTTACTCTCGGCGCTCAACACCACTTGGTCTCCGCGCTCAACACCACTTGGTCTCGGCGCTCTACACCACTTGGTCTCGGCTCTCAACACCACTTGGTCTCGGGATTCAACACCACTTGGTCTCGGGATACAACAGCACTTGGTCTTGGGATACAACAGCACTTGGTCTCAGCGCTCAACACCACTTGGTCTCGGGAATCAACACCACTTGGTCTCGGGATAAAACACCACTTGGTCTCGGCGCTCAACACCACTTGGTCTCGGGAATAAACACCACTTGGTCTCGGCGCTGAACACCACTTGGTCACGGCGCTCAGTACCTCTTCCCTTGGCGCTCAACACCACTTGGTCTCGGCATTGAACACCACTTGCTCTCGGGGCTAAACACCACTTGAGCTTAGCGCTCAACACCATTTGGTCTCGGCATTGAACACCACTTACTCTCGGCGCTCAACACCACTTGGTGTAAGAGCTCAAAACCACTTGGTCTCGGGACTCAACACCACTTGGTCTCGGGATAAAACACCACTTGGTCTCGGCATTGAACACCACTTGCTCTCGGCGCTAAACACCACTTGAGCTTGGCGCTCAACACCACTTGGTCTCGTGATTCAACACCACTTGGTCTCGGGATACAACACCACTTGGTCTCAGCGCTCAACACCACTTGGTCTCGGAATAAAACACCACTTGGTCTCGGCGCTCAACACCACTTGGTCTCGGCGCTCAACACCACTTGGTCACGGCGCTCAACACCACTTCCCTTGGCGCTCAACATCACTTTGGTCTCGGCATTGAACACCACTTGCTCTGGGCGCTAAACACCACTTGAGGTTGGCGCTATACACCATTTGGTCTCGGCATTGAACACCACTTACTCTCGGCGCTCAACATCACTTGGCCTCCGCGCTCAACACCACTTGGTTTCGGCGCTCTACACCACTTGGTCTTGGCGCACAACACCACTTGGTCTCAGGATTCAACACCACTTGGTCTCGGGATACAACACCACTTGGTCTCAGCGCTCAACACCACTTGGTCTCGGGACTCAACACCACTTGGTCTCGGGATACAACACCTCTTGGTCTCGGCGCTCAACACCACTTGTTCTGAGCGCTCAACACCACTTGGTCTCTAGATTCAACACCACTTGGTCTCGGGATACACCACCTGGTCTCGGCGCTCAACACCACTTGGTCTCGGGATTCAACACAACTTGGTCTCGGGATACAACAGCACTTGGTCTCAGCGCTCAACACCACTTGCTCTCGGGAATCAACACCACTTGGTCTCGGGATAAAACACCACTTGGTCTCAGCGCTCAACATCACTTGGTCTCGGGAATCAACACCACTTGGTCTCGGGATAAAACACAACTTGGTCTCGGCGCTCAACACCACTTGGTCTCGGCGCTCAACACCACTTGGTCACGGCGCTAAACACCACTTGAGCTTGGTGCTCCACACCATTTGGTCTCGGCATTGAACACCACTGACTCACGGCGCTCAACACCACTTGGTCTCCGCGCTCAACACCACTTGGTCTCGGCGCTCTACACCACTTGGTCTCGGCTCTCAACACCACTTTGTCTCGGGATTCAACACCACTTGGTCTCGGCTCTCAACACCACTTTGTCTCGGGATTCAACACCTCTTGGTCTCGGCGCTCAACACCACTTGGTCTTGGCGCACAACACCACTTGGTCTCGGGATTCAACACCACTTGGGCTCGGGATACAACACCACTTGGTCTCAGCGCTCAACACCACTTGGTCTCGGGACTCAACACCACTTGGTCTCGGAATAAAACACCTCTTGGTCTCGGCGCTCAACACCACTTGGTCTCGGCGCTCAACACCACTTGGTCTCGGGATTCAACACCACTTGGTCTCGGGATACAACACCATTTGGTCTCAGCGCTCAACACCACTTGGTCTCGGGACTCAACACCACTTGGTCTCGGTATAAAACACCACTTGGTCTCGGCGCTCAACACCACTTGGTCTCGGCGCTCAACACCACTTGGTCTTGGCGCACAACACCACTTGGTCTCGGGATTCAACACCATTGGTCTAGGGATGCAACACCACTTGGTCTCAGCGTTCAACACCACTTGGTCTCGGGACTCAACAACACTTGGTCTCGGGATAAAACACCACTTGGTCTCGGCATTGAACACCACTTGCTCAACACAATTTGGGCTCGTCATTGAACACCACTTACTCTCGGCTCTCAACACCACATTGTCTCCGCGCTCAACACCACTGGGTCTCGGGACTCAAAACCAATTGGTCTCGGCGCTCAACACCACTTATTCTCGGCGCTCTACACCACTTGCGCTTGGCGCTCAACACCACATGGTCTCGGCATTGAACACCACTTATTCTCGGCGCTCAACACCACTTGGTCTCCGCGCTCAACACCACTTGGTCTCGGCGCTCAAAACCACTTGGTGTAAGAGCTCGACGCCACTTGGTCTCGGGATTCAACACCACTTAGTCTCGGGATAAAACACCACTTGGTCTCGGCATTGATCACCACTTGCTCTCGGCGCTAAACACCACTTGAGCTTGGCGCTCAACACCACTTGGTCTCGTGATTCAACACAACTTGGTCTCGGGATACAACACCACTTGGTCTCAGCGCTCAACACCACTTGGTCTCGGAATAAAACACCACTTGGTCTCGGCGCTCAACACCACTTGCTCTCGGCATTGAACACCACTTGCTCTCGGCGCTAAACACAACTTGAGGTTGGCGCTCAACACCATTTGGTCTCGGCATTGAACACCACTTACTCTCGGCGCTCAACACCACTTGGTCTCCGCGCTCAACACCACTTGGTTTCGGCATTGAACACTACTTGCTCTCGGCTCTCAACACCACTTGGTCTCGGGATTCAACACCACTTGGTCTCGGGACACAACACCTCTTGGTCTCGGCTCTCAACACCACTTGGTCTCGGGATTCAACACCACTTGGTCTCGGGATACAACACCTCTTGGACTCGGCGCTCAACACCACTTGGTCTTGGCGCACAACACCACTTGGTCTCAGGATTCACACCACTTGGTCTCGGGATACAACACCACTTGGTCTCAGCACTCAACACCACTTGGTCTCGGGACTCAACACCACTTGGTCTCGGGATAAAACACCACTTGGTCTCGGCACTCAACACCACTTGGTCTCGGCGCTCAACATCACTTGGTCTCTAGATTCAACACCACTTGGTCTCGGGATACAACACCACCTGGTCTCGGCACTCAACACCACTTGGTCCCGGCGCTCAAGATCACTTGGTCTCGGGATTCAACTCCACTTGGTCTCGGGATACAACTCCTCTTGGTCTCGGCGCTCAACACCACTTGTTCTCAGCGCTCAACACCACTTGGTCTCTAGATTCAAAACCACTTGGTCTCGGGATACAACACCACCTGGTCTCGGCGCTCAACACCACTTGGTCTTGGCGCACACCACTTGGTCTCGGGATTCAACACCACTTGGTCTCGGGATACAACAGCACTAGGTCTCAGCGCTCAACACCACTTGGTCTCGGGAATCAACACCACTTGGTCTCGGGATAAAACACCACTTGGTCTCGGCGCTCAACACCACTTGGTCACGGCGCTCAACACCACTTCCCTTGGCGCTCAACATCACTTGGTCTCGGCATTGAACACCACATGCTCTCGGCGCTAAACACCACTTGAGGTTGGCGCTCAACACCATTTGGTCTCGGCATTGAACACCACTTACTCTCGGCGCTCAACACCACTTGGTCTCCATGCTCAACACCACTTGGTTTCGGCATTGAACACTACTTGCTCTCGGCTCTCAACACCACTTGGTCTCGGGATTCAACACCACTTGGTCTCGGGACACAACACCTCTTGGTCTCGGCTCTCAACACCACTTGGTCTCGGCATTCAACACCACTTGGTCTCGGGATACAACACCTCTTGGACTCGGCGCTCAACACCACTTGGTCTTGGCGCACAACACCACTTGGTCTCAGGATTCACACCACTTGGTCTCGGGATACAACATCACTTGGTCTCAGCGCTCAACACCACTTGGTCTGGGGACACAACACATACTTGGTCTCGGGATAAAACACCACTTGGTCTCGGCACTCAACACCACTTGGTCTCGGCGCTCAACACCACTTGGTCTCTAGATTCAACACCACTTGGTCTCGAGATACAACACCACCTGGTCTCGGCACTCAACACCACTTGGTCCCGGCGCTCAACACCACTTGGTCTCGGGATTCAACTCCACTTGGTCTCGGGATACAACTCCTCTTGGTCTCGGCGCTCAACACCACTTGTTCTCAGCGCTCAACACCACTTGGTCTCTAGATTCAACACCACTTGGTCTCGGGATACAACACCACCTGGTCTCGGCGCTCAACACCACTTGGTCTTGGCGCACACCACTTGGTCTCGGGATTCAACACCACTTGGTCTTGGGATACAACAGCACTTGGTCTCAGCGCTCAACACCACTTGGTCTCGGGAATCAACACCACTTGGTCTCGGGATAAAACACCACTTGGTCTCGGCGCTCAACACCACTTGGTCTCGGCGCTCAACACCACTTGGTCTCGGCGTTCAACACCACTTATTCTCGGCGCTCTACACCACTTGCGCTTGGCGCTCAACACCACTTGGTCTCGGGAATCAACACATCTTGGTCTCGGGATAAAACACCACTTGGTCTCGGCACTCAACACCACTTGGTCTCGGCGCTCAACATCACTTGGTCTCTAGATTCAACACCACTTGGTCTCGGGATACAACACCACCTGGTCTCGGCACTCAACACCACTTGGTCTCGGCGCTCTACACCACTTGGTCTCGGCTCTCAACACCACTTGGTCTCGGGATTCAACACCACTTGGTCTCGGGATACAACAGCACTTGGTCTTGGGATACAACAGCACTTGGTCTCAGCGCTCAACACCACTTGGTCTTGGGAATCAACACCACTTGGTCTCGGGATAAAACACCACTTGGTCTCGGCGCTCAACACCACTTGGTCTCGGGAATCAACTCCACTTGGTCTCGGCGCTGAACACCACTTGGTCACGGCGCTCAGTACCTCTTCCCTTGGCGCTCAACACCACTTGGTCTCGGCATTGAACACCACTTGCTCTCGGCGCTAAACACCACTTGAGCTTAGCGCTCAACACCATTTGGTCTCGGGATTGAACACCACTTACTCTCGGCGCTCAACACCACTTGGTGTAAGAGCTCAAAACCACTTGGTCTCAGGACTCAACACCACTTGGTCTCGGGATAAAACACCACTTGGTCTCGGCATTGAACACCACTTGCTCTCGGCGCTAAACACCACTTGAGCTTGGCGCTCAACACCACTTGGTCTCGTGATTCAACACCACTTGGTCTCGGGATACAACACCACTTGGTCTCAGCGCTCAACACCACTTGTGCTCGGAATAAAACACCACTTGGTCTCGGCGCTCAACACCACTTGGTCTCGGCGCTCAACACCACTTGGTCACGGCGCTCAACACCACTTCCCTTGGCGCTCAACATCACTTTGGTCTCGGCATTGAACACCACTTGCTCTCGGCGCTAAACACCACTTGAGGTTGGCGCTATACACCATTTGGTCTCGGCATTGAACACCACTTACTCTCGGCGCTCAACATCACTTGGCCTCCGCGCTCAACACCACTTGGTTTCGGCGCTCTACACCACTTGGTCTTGGCGCACAACACCACTTGGTCTCAGGATTCAACACCACTTGGTCTCGGGATACAACACCACTTGGTCTCAGCGCTCAACACCACTTGGTCTCGGGACTCAACACCACTTGGTCTCGGGATACAACACCTCTTGGTCTCGGCGCTCAACACCACTTGTTCTGAGCGCTCAACACCGCTTGGTCTCTACATTCAACACCACTTGGTCTCGGGATACACCACCTGGTCTCGGCGCTCCACACCACTTGGTCTTGGCGCACACCACTTGGTCTCGGGATTCAACACAACTTGGTCTCGGGATACAACAGCACTTGGTCTCAGCGCTCAACACCACTTGGTCTCGGGATAAAACACCACTTGGTCTCGGCGCTCAACATCACTTGGTCTCGGGAATCAACACCACTTGGTCTCGGGATAAAACACAACTTGGTCTCGGCGCTCAACACCACTTGGTCTCGGCGCTCAACACCACTTGGTCACGGCGCTAAACACCACTTGAGCTTGGTGCTCCACACCATTTGGTCTCGGCATTGAACACCACTTACTCACGGCGCTCAACACCACTTGGTCTCCGCGCTCAACACCACTTGGTCTCGGCGCTCTACACCACTTGGTCTCGGCTCTCAACACCACTTTGTCTCGGGATTCAACACCACTTGGTCTCGGCTCTCAACACCACTTTGTCTCGGGATTCAACACCTCTTGGTCTCGGCGCTCAACACCACTTGGTCTCGGAATAAAACACCACTTGGTCTCGGCGCTCAACACCACTTGGTCTCGGCGCTCAACACCACTTGGTCACGGCGCTCAACACCACTTCCCTTGGCGCTCAACATCACTTTGGTCTCGGCATTGAACACCACTTGCTCTGGGCGCTAAACACCACTTGAGGTTGGCGCTATACACCATTTGGTCTCGGCATTGAACACCACTTACTCTCGGCGCTCAACATCACTTGGCCTCCGCGCTCAACACCACTTGGTTTCGGCGCTCTACACCACTTGGTCTTGGCGCACAACACCACTTGGTCTCAGGATTCAACACCACTTGGTCTCGGGATACAACACCACTTGGTCTCAGCGCTCAACACCACTTGGTCTCGGGACTCAACACCACTTGGTCTCGGGATACAACACCTCTTGGTCTCGGCGCTCAACACCACTTGTTCTGAGCGCTCAACACCACTTGGTCTCTAGATTCAACACCACTTGGTCTCGGGATACACCACCTGGTCTCGGCGCTCAACACCACTTGGTCTCGGGATTCAACACAACTTGGTCTCGGGATACAACAGCACTTGGTCTCAGCGCTCAACACCACTTGCTCTCGGGAATCAACACCACTTGGTCTCGGGATAAAACACCACTTGGTCTCAGCGCTCAACATCACTTGGTCTCGGGAATCAACACCACTTGGTCTCGGGATAAAACACAACTTGGTCTCGGCGCTCAACACCACTTGGTCTCGGCGCTCAACACCACTTGGTCACGGCGCTAAACACCACTTGAGCTTGGTGCTCCACACCATTTGGTCTCGGCATTGAACACCACTGACTCACGGCGCTCAACACCACTTGGTCTCCGCGCTCAACACCACTTGGTCTCGGCGCTCTACACCACTTGGTCTCGGCTCTCAACACCACTTTGTCTCGGGATTCAACACCACTTGGTCTCGGCTCTCAACACCACTTTGTCTCGGGATTCAACACCTCTTGGTCTCGGCGCTCAACACCACTTGGTCTTGGCGCACAACACCACTTGGTCTCGGGATTCAACACCACTTGGGCTCGGGATACAACACCACTTGGTCTCAGCGCTCAACACCACTTGGTCTCGGGACTCAACACCACTTGGTCTCGGAATAAAACACCTCTTGGTCTCGGCGCTCAACACCACTTGGTCTCGGCGCTCAACACCACTTGGTCTCGGGATTCAACACCACTTGGTCTCGGGATACAACACCACTTGGTCTCAGCGCTCAACACCACTTGGTCTCGGGACTCAACACCACTTGGTCTCGGTATAAAACACCACTTGGTCTCGGCGCTCAACACCACTTGGTCTCGGCGCTCAACACCACTTGGTCTTGGCGCACTACACCACTTGGTCTCGGGATTCAACACCATTGGTCTAGGGATGCAACACCACTTGGTCTCAGCGTTCAACACCACTTGGTCTCGGGACTCAACACCACTTGGTCTCGGGATAAAACACCACTTGGTCTCGGCATTGAACACCACTTGCTCAACACAATTTGGGCTCGTCATTGAACACCACTTACTCTCGGCTCTCAACACCACATTGTCTCCGCGCTCAACACCACTGGGTCTCGGGACTCAAAACCAATTGGTCTCGGCGCTCAACACCACTTATTCTCGGCGCTCTACACCACTTGCGCTTGGCGCTCAACACCACATGGTCTCGGCATTGAACACCACTTATTCTCGGCGCTCAACACCACTTGGTCTCCGCGCTCAACACCACTTGGTCTCGGCGCTCAAAACCACTTGGTGTAAGAGCTCGACGCCACTTGGTCTCGGGATTCAACACCACTTAGTCTCGGGATAAAACACCACTTGGTCTCGGCATTGATCACCACTTGCTCTCGGCGCTAAACACCACTTGAGCTTGGCGCTCAACACCACTTGGTCTCGTGATTCAACACAACTTGGTCTCGGGATACAACACCACTTGGTCTCAGCGCTCAACACCACTTGGTCTCGGAATAAAACACCACTTGGTCTCGGCGCTCAACACCACTTGCTCTCGGCATTGAACACCACTTGCTCTCGGCGCTAAACACAACTTGAGGTTGGCGCTCAACACCATTTGGTCTCGGCATTGAACACCACTTACTCTCGGCGCTCAACACCACTTGGTCTCCGCGCTCAACACCACTTGGTTTCGGCATTGAACACTACTTGCTCTCGGCTCTCAACACCACTTGGTCTCGGGATTCAACACCACTTGGTCTCGGGACACAACACCTCTTGGTCTCGGCTCTCAACACCACTTGGTCTCGGGATTCAACACCACTTGGTCTCGGGATACAACACCTCTTGGACTCGGCGCTCAACACCACTTGGTCTTGGCGCACAACACCACTTGGTCTCAGGATTCACACCACTTGGTCTCGGGATACAACACCACTTGGTCTCAGCACTCAACACCACTTGGTCTCGGGACTCAACACCACTTGGTCTCGGGATAAAACACCACTTGGTCTCGGCACTCAACACCACTTGGTCTCGGCGCTCAACATCACTTGGTCTCTAGATTCAACACCACTTGGTCTCGGGATACAACACCACCTGGTCTCGGCACTCAACACCACTTGGTCCCGGCGCTCAAGACCACTTGGTCTCGGGATTCAACTCCACTTGGTCTCGGGATACAACTCCTCTTGGTCTCGGCGCTCAACACCACTTGTTCTCAGCGCTCAACACCACTTGGTCTCTAGATTCAAAACCACTTGGTCTCGGGATACAACACCACCTGGTCTCGGCGCTCAACACCACTTGGTCTTGGCGCACACCACTTGGTCTCGGGATTCAACACCACTTGGTCTCGGGATACAACAGCACTAGGTCTCAGCGCTCAACACCACTTGGTCTCGGGAATCAACACCACTTGGTCTCGGGATAAAACACCACTTGGTCTCGGCGCTCAACACCACTTGGTCACGGCGCTCAACACCACTTCCCTTGGCGCTCAACATCACTTGGTCTCGGCATTGAACACCACATGCTCTCGGCGCTAAACACCACTTGAGGTTGGCGCTCAACACCATTTGGTCTCGGCATTGAACACCACTTACTCTCGGCGCTCAACACCACTTGGTCTCCATGCTCAACACCACTTGGTTTCGGCATTGAACACTACTTGCTCTCGGCTCTCAACACCACTTGGTCTCGGGATTCAACACCACTTGGTCTCGGGACACAACACCTCTTGGTCTCGGCTCTCAACACCACTTGGTCTCGGCATTCAACACCACTTGGTCTCGGGATACAACACCTCTTGGACTCGGCGCTCAACACCACTTGGTCTTGGCGCACAACACCACTTGGTCTCAGGATTCACACCACTTGGTCTCGGGATACAACATCACTTGGTCTCAGCGCTCAACACCACTTGGTCTGGGGACACAACACATACTTGGTCTCGGGATAAAACACCACTTGGTCTCGGCACTCAACACCACTTGGTCTCGGCGCTCAACACCACTTGGTCTCTAGATTCAACACCACTTGGTCTCGAGATACAACACCACCTGGTCTCGGCACTCAACACCACTTGGTCCCGGCGCTCAACACCACTTGGTCTCGGGATTCAACTCCACTTGGTCTCGGGATACAACTCCTCTTGGTCTCGGCGCTCAACACCACTTGTTCTCAGCGCTCAACACCACTTGGTCTCTAGATTCAACACCACTTGGTCTCGGGATACAACACCACCTGGTCTCGGCGCTCAACACCACTTGGTCTTGGCGCACACCACTTGGTCTCGGGATTCAACACCACTTGGTCTTGGGATACAACAGCACTTGGTCTCAGCGCTCAACACCACTTGGTCTCGGGAATCAACACCACTTGGTCTCGGGATAAAACACCACTTGGTCTCGGCGCTCAACACCACTTGGTCTCGGCGCTCAACACCACTTGGTCTCGGCGTTCAACACCACTTATTCTCGGCGCTCTACACCACTTGCGCTTGGCGCTCAACACCACTTGGTCTCGGGAATCAACACATCTTGGTCTCGGGATAAAACACCACTTGGTCTCGGCACTCAACACCACTTGGTCTCGGCGCTCAACATCACTTGGTCTCTAGATTCAACACCACTTGGTCTCGGGATACAACACCACCTGGTCTCGGCACTCAACACCACTTGGTCTCGGCGCTCTACACCACTTGGTCTCGGCTCTCAACACCACTTGGTCTCGGGATTCAACACCACTTGGTCTCGGGATACAACAGCACTTGGTCTTGGGATACAACAGCACTTGGTCTCAGCGCTCAACACCACTTGGTCTTGGGAATCAACACCACTTGGTCTCGGGATAAAACACCACTTGGTCTCGGCGCTCAACACCACTTGGTCTCGGGAATCAACACCACTTGGTCTCGGCGCTGAACACCACTTGGTCACGGCGCTCAGTACCTCTTCCCTTGGCGCTCAACACCACTTGGTCTCGGCATTGAACACCACTTGCTCTCGGCGCTAAACACCACTTGAGCTTAGCGCTCAACACCATTTGGTCTCGGGATTGAACACCACTTACTCTCGGCGCTCAACACCACTTGGTGTAAGAGCTCAAAACCACTTGGTCTCAGGACTCAACACCACTTGGTCTCGGGATAAAACACCACTTGGTCTCGGCATTGAACACCACTTGCTCTCGGCGCTAAACACCACTTGAGCTTGGCGCTCAACACCACTTGGTCTCGTGATTCAACACCACTTGGTCTCGGGATACAACACCACTTGGTCTCAGCGCTCAACACCACTTGGTCTCGGAATAAAACACCACTTGGTCTCGGCGCTCAACACCACTTGGTCTCGGCGCTCAACACCACTTGGTCACGGCGCTCAACACCACTTCCCTTGGCGCTCAACATCACTTTGGTCTCGGCATTGAACACCACTTGCTCTCGGCGCTAAACACCACTTGAGGTTGGCGCTATACACCATTTGGTCTCGGCATTGAACACCACTTACTCTCGGCGCTCAACATCACTTGGCCTCCGCGCTCAACACCACTTGGTTTCGGCGCTCTACACCACTTGGTCTTGGCGCACAACACCACTTGGTCTCAGGATTCAACACCACTTGGTCTCGGGATACAACACCACTTGGTCTCAGCGCTCAACACCACTTGGTCTCGGGACTCAACACCACTTGGTCTCGGGATACAACACCTCTTGGTCTCGGCGCTCAACACCACTTGTTCTGAGCGCTCAACACCGCTTGGTCTCTACATTCAACACCACTTGGTCTCGGGATACACCACCTGGTCTCGGCGCTCCACACCACTTGGTCTTGGCGCACACCACTTGGTCTCGGGATTCAACACAACTTGGTCTCGGGATACAACAGCACTTGGTCTCAGCGCTCAACACCACTTGGTCTCGGGATAAAACACCACTTGGTCTCGGCGCTCAACATCACTTGGTCTCGGGAATCAACACCACTTGGTCTCGGGATAAAACACAACTTGGTCTCGGCGCTCAACACCACTTGGTCTCGGCGCTCAACACCACTTGGTCACGGCGCTAAACACCACTTGAGCTTGGTGCTCCACACCATTTGGTCTCGGCATTGAACACCACTTACTCACGGCGCTCAACACCACTTGGTCTCCGCGCTCAACACCACTTGGTCTCGGCGCTCTACACCACTTGGTCTCGGCTCTCAACACCACTTTGTCTCGGGATTCAACACCACTTGGTCTCGGCTCTCAACACCACTTTGTCTCGGGATTCAACACCTCTTGGTCTCGGCGCTCAACACCACTTGGTCATGGCGCACAACACCACTTGGTCTCGGGATTCAACACCACTTGGGCTCGGGATACAACACCACTTGGTCTCAGCGCTCAACACCACTTGGTCTCGGGACTCAACACCACTTGGTCTCGGAATAAAACACCTCTTGGTCTCGGCGCTCAACACCACTTGGTCTCGGCGCTCAACACCACTTGGTCTCGGGATTCAACACCACTTGGTCTCGGGATACAACACCACTTGGTCTCAGCGCTCAACAACACTTGGTCTCGGGACTCAACACCACTTGGTCTCGGTATAAAACACCACTTGGTCTCGGCGCTCAACACCACTTGGTCTCGGCGCTCAACACCACTTGGTCTTGGCGCACAACACCACTTGGTCTCGGGATTCAACACCATTGGTCTAGGGATGCAACACCACTTGGTCTCAGCGTTCAACACCACTTGGTCTCGGGACTCAACACCACTTGGTCTCGGGATAAAACACCACTTGGTCTCGGCATTGAACACCACTTGCTCAACACAATTTGGGCTCGTCATTGAACACCACTTACTCTCGGCTCTCAACACCACATGGTCTCCGCGCTCAACACCACTGGGTCTCGGGACTCAAAACCAATTGGTCTCGGCGCTCAACACCACTTATTCTCGGCGCTCTACACCACTTGCGCTTGGCGCTCAACACCACATGGTCTCGGCATTGAACACCACTTATTCTCGGCGCTCAACACCACTTGGTCTCCGCGCTCAACACCACTTGGTCTCGGCGCTCAAAACCACTTGGTGTAAGAGCTCGACGCCACTTGGTCTCGGGACTCAACACCACTTAGTCTCGGGATAAAACACCACTTGGTCTCGGCATTGATCACCACTTGCTCTCGGCGCTAAACACCACTTGAGCTTGGCGCTCAACACCACTTGGTCTCGTGATTCAACACAACTTGGTCTCGGGATACAACACCACTTGGTCTCAGCGCTCAACACCACTTGGTCTCAGAATAAAACACCACTTGGTCTCGGCGCTCAACACCACTTGGTCTCGGCATTGAACACCACTTGCTCTCGGCGCTAAACACAACTTGAGGTTGGCGCTCAACACCATTTGGTCTCGGCATTGAACACCACTTACTCTCGGCGCTCAACACCACTTGGTCTCCGCGCTCAACACCACTTGGTTTCGGCATTGAACACTACTTGCTCTCGGCTCTCAACACCACTTGGTCTCGGGATTCAACACCACTTGGTCTCGGGACACAACACCTCTTGGTCTCGGCTCTCAACACCACTTGGTCTCGGGATTCAACACCACTTGGTCTCGGGATACAACACCTCTTGGACTCGGCGCTCAACACCACTTGGTCTTGGCGCACAACACCACTTGGTCTCAGGATTCACACCACTTGGTCTCGGGATACAACACCACTTGGTCTCAGCACTCAACACCACTTGGTCTCGGGACTCAACACCACTTGGTCTCGGGATAAAACACCACTTGGTCTCGGCACTCAACACCACTTGGTCTCGGCGCTCAACATCACTTGGTGTCTAGATTCAACACCACTTGGTCTCGGGATACAACACCACCTGGTCTCGGCACTCAACACCACTTGGTCCCGGCGCTCAAGACCACTTGGTCTCGGGATTCAACTCCACTTGGTCTCGGGATACAACTCCTCTTGGTCTCGGCGCTCAACACCACTTGTTCTCAGCGCTCAACACCACTTGGTCTCTAGATTCAAAACCACTTGGTCTCGGGATACAACACCACCTGGTCTCGGCGCTCAACACCACTTGGTCTTGGCGCACACCACTTGGTCTCGGGATTCAACACCACTTGGTCTCGGGATACAACAGCACTAGGTCTCAGCGCTCAACACCACTTGGTCTCGGGAATCAACACCACTTGGTCTCGGGATAAAACACCACTTGGTCTCGGCGCTCAACACCACTTGGTCACGGCGCTCAACACCACTTCCCTTGGCGCTCAACATCACTTGGTCTCGGCATTGAACACCACATGCTCTCGGCGCTAAACACCACTTGAGGTTGGCGCTCAACACCATTTGGTCTCGGCATTGAACACCACTTACTCTCGGCGCTCAACACCACTTGGTCTCCGCGCTCAACACCACTTGGTTTCGGCATTGAACACTACTTGCTCTCGGCTCTCAACACCACTTGGTCTCGGCATTCAACACCACTTGGTCTCGGGATACAACACCTCTTGGACTCGGCGCTCAACACCACTTGGTCTTGGCGCACAACACCACTTGGTCTCAGGATTCACACCACTTGGTCTCGGGATACAACACCACTTGGTCTCAGCGCTCAACACCACTTGGTCTGGGGACACAACACATACTTGGTCTCGGGATAAAACACCACTTGGTCTCGGCACTCAACACCACTTGGTCTCGGCGCTCAACACCACTTGGTCTCTAGATTCAACACCACTTGGTCTCGATATACAACACCACCTGGTCTCGGCACTCAACACCACTTGGTCCCGGCGCTCAACACCACTTGTTCTCGGGATTCAACTCCACTTGGTCTCGGGATACAACTCCTCTTGGTCTCGGCGCTCAACACCACTTGTTCTCAGCGCTCAACACCACTTGGTCTCTAGATTCAACACCACTTGGTCTCGGGATACAACACCACCTGGTCTCGGCGCTCAACACCACTTGGTCTTGGCGCACACCACTTGGTCTCGGGATTCAACACCACTTGGTCTTGGGATACAACAGCACTTGGTCTCAGCGCTCAACACCACTTGGTCTCGGGAATCAACACCACTTGGTCTCGGGATAAAACACCACTTGGTCTCGGCGCTCAACACCACTTGGTCTCGGCGCTCAACACCACTTGGTCTCGGCGTTCAACACCACTTATTCTCGGCGCTCTACACCACTTGCGCTTGGCGCTCAACACCACTTGGTCTCGGGAATCAACACCACTTGGTTTCGGGATAAAACACCACTTGGTCTCGGCACTCAACACCACTTGGTCTCGGCGCTCAACATCACTTGGTCTCTAGATTCAACACCACTTGGTCTCGGGATACAACACCACCTGGTCTCGGCACTCAACACCACTTGGTCTCGGCGCTCAACACCACTTATTCTCGGCGCTCTACACCACTTGCGCTTGGTGCTCAACACCACATGGTCTCGGCATTGATCACCACTTACTCTCGGCGCTCAACACCACTTGGTCTCTGCGCTTAACACCACTTTGTCTCGGCGCTCAAAACCACTTGGTGTAAGAGCTCAACACCACTTGGTCTCGGGACTCAACACCACTTGGTCTCGGGATACTACACCACTTGGTCTCAGCGCTCAACACCACTTGGTCTCGGAATAAAACACCACTTGGTCTCGGCGCTCAACACCACTTGGTCACGGCGCTCAGTACCACTTCCCTTGGCGCTCAACACCACTTGGTCTCGGCATTGAACACCACTTGCTCTCGGCGCTAAACACCACTTGAGCTTGGCGCTCAACACCATTTGGTCTCGGCATTGAACACCACTTACTCTCGGCGCTCAACACCACTTGGTCTCCGCGCTCAACACCACTTGGTCTCGGCGCTCTACACCACTTGGTCTCGGCTCTCAACACCACTTGGTCTCGGGATTCAACACCACTTGGTCTCGGGATACAACAGCACTTGGTCTTGGGATACAACAGCACTTGGTCTCAGCGCTCAACACCACTTGGTCTCTGGAATCAACACCACTTGGTCTCGGGATAAAACACCACTTGGTCTCGGCGCTCAACACCACTTGGTCTCGGAAATCAACACCACTTGGTCTCGGGATAAAACACCACTTGGTCTCGGCGCTGAACACCACTTGGTCACGGCGCTCAGTACCACTTCCCTTGGCGCTCAACACCACTTGGTCTCGGCATTGAACACCACTTGCTCTCGGCGCTAAACACCACTTGAGCTTAGCGCTCAACACCATTTTGTCTCGGCATTGAACACCACTTACTCTCGGCGCTCAACACCACTTGGTGTAAGAGCTCAAAACCACTTGGTCTCGGGACTCAACACCACTTGGTCTCGGGATAAAACACCACTTGGTCTCGGCATTGAACACCACTTGCTCTCGGCGCTAAACACCACTTGAGCTTGGCGCTCAACACCACTTGGTCTCGTGATTCAACACCACTTGGTCTCGGGATACAACACCACTTGGTCTCGGCGCTCAACACCACTTGGTCACGGCGCTAAACACCACTTGAGCTTGGTGCTCCACACCATTTGGTCTCGGCATTGAACACTACTTACTCACGGCGCTCAACACCACTTGGTCTCCGCGCTCAACACCACTTGGTCTCGGCGCTCTACACCACTTGGTCTCGGCTCTCAACACCACTTTGTCTCGGGATTCAACACCACTTGGTCTCGGCTCTCAACACCACTTTGTCTCGGGATTCAACACCTCTTGGTCTCGGCGCTCAACACCACTTGGTCTTGGCGCACAACACCACTTGGTCTCGGGATTCAACACCACTTGGGCTCGGGATACAACACCACTTGGTCTCAGCGCTCAACACCACTTGGTCTCGGGACTCAACACCACTTGGACTCGGAATAAAACACCTCTTGGTCTCGGCGCTCAACACCACTTGGTCTCGGCGCTCAACACCACTTGGTCTCGGGATTCAACACCACTTGGTCTCGGGATACAACACCACTTGGTCTCAGCGCTCAACACCACTTGGTCTCGGGACTCAACACCACTTGGTCTCGGTATAAAACACCACTTGGTCTCGGCGCTCAACACCACTTGGTCTCGGCGCTCAACACCACTTGGTCTTGGCGCACAACACCACTTGGTCTCGGGATTCAACACCATTGGTCTAGGGATGCAACACCACTTGGTCTCAGCGTTCAACACCACTTGGTCTCGGGACTCAACACCACTTGGTCTCGGGATAAAACACCACTTGGTCTCGGCATTGAACACCACTTGCTCAACACAATTTGGGCTCGTCATTGAACACCACTTACTCTCGGCTCTCAACACCACATGGTCTCCGCGCTCAACACCACTGGGTCTCGGGACTCAAAACCAATTGGTCTCGGCGCTCAACACCACTTATTCTCGGCGCTCTACACCACTTGCGCTTGGCGCTCAACACCACATGGTCTCGGCATTGAACACCACTTATTCTCGGCGCTCAACACCACTTGGTCTCCGCGCTCAACACCACTTGGTCTCGGCGCTCAAAACCACTTGGTGTAAGTGCTCGACGCCACTTGGTCTCGGGACTCAACACCACTTAGTCTCGGGATAAAACACCACTTGGCCTCGGCATTGATCACCACTTGCTCTCGGCGCTAAACACCACTTGAGCTTGGCGCTCAACACCACTTGGTCTCGTGATTCAACACAACTTGGTCTCGGGATACAACACCACTTGGTCTCAGCGCTCAACACCACTTGGTCTCGGAATAAAACACCACTTGGTCTCGGCGCTCAACACCACTTGGTCTCGGCATTGAACACCACTTGCTCTCGGCGCTAAACACAACTTGAGGTTGGCGCTCAACACCATTTGGTCTCGGCATTGAACACCACTTACTCTCGGCGCTCAACACCACTTGGTCTCCGCGCTCAACACCACTTGGTTTCGGCATTGAACACTACTTGCTCTCGGCTCTCAACACCACTTGGTCTCGGGATTCAACACCACTTGGTCTCGGGACACAACACCTCTTGGTCTCGGCTCTCAACACCACTTGGTCTCGGGATTCAACAGCACTTGGTCTCGGGATACAACACCTCTTGGACTCGGCGCTCAACACCACTTGGTCTTGGCGCACAACACCACTTGGTCTCAGGATTCACACCACTTGGTCTCGGGATACAACACCACTTGGTCTCAGCACTCAACACCACTTGGTCTCGGGACTCAACACCACTTGGTCTCGGGATAAAACACCACTTGGTCTCGGCACTCAACACCACTTGGTCTCGGCGCTCAACATCACTTGGTCTCTAGATTCAACACCACTTGGTCTCGGGATACAACACCACCTGGTCTCGGCACTCAACACCACTTGGTCCCGGCGCTCAAGACCACTTGGTCTCGGGATTCAACTCCACTTGGTCTCGGGATACAACTCCTCTTGGTCTCGGCGCTCAACACCACTTGTTCTCAGCGCTCAACACCACTTGGTCTCTAGATTCAAAACCACTTGGTCTCGGGATACAACACCACCTGGTCTCGGCGCTCAACACCACTTGGTCTTGGCGCACACCACTTGGTCTCGGGATTCAACACCACTTGGTCTCGGGATACAACAGCACTAGGTCTCAGCGCTCAACACCACTTGGTCTCGGGAATCAACACCACTTGGTCTCGGGATAAAACACCACTTGGTCTCGGCGCTCAACACCACTTGGTCACGGCGCTCAACACCACTTCCCTTGGCGCTCAACATCACTTGGTCTCGGCATTGAACACCACATGCTCTCGGCGCTAAACACCACTTGAGGTTGGCGCTCAACACCATTTGGTCTCGGCATTGAACACCACTTACTCTCGGCGCTCAACACCACTTGGTCTCCGCGCTCAACACCACTTGGTTTCGGCATTGAACACTACTTGCTCTCGGCTCTCAACACCACTTGGTCTCGGGATTCAACACCACTTGGTCTCGGGACACAACACCTCTTGGTCTCGGCTCTCAACACCACTTGGTCTCGGCATTCAACACCACTTGGTCTCGGGATACAACACCTCTTGGACTCGGCGCTCAACACCACTTGGTCTTGGCGCACAACACCACTTGGTCTCAGGATTCACACCACTTGGTCTCGGGATACAACACCACTTGGTCTCAGCGCTCAACACCACTTGGTCTGGGGACACAACACATACTTGGTCTCGGGATAAAACACCACTTGGTCTCGGCACTCAACACCACTTGGTCTCGGCGCTCAACACCACTTGGTCTCTAGATTCAACACCACTTGGTCTCGAGATACAACACCACCTGGTCTCGGCACTCAACACCACTTGGTCCCGGCGCTCAACACCACTTGGTCTCGGGATTCAACTCCACTTGGTCTCGGGATACAACTCCTCTTGGTCTCGGCGCTCAACACCACTTGTTCTCAGCGCTCAACACCACTTGGTCTCTAGATTCAACACCACTTGGTCTCGGGATACAACACCACCTGGTCTCGGCGCTCAACACCACTTGGTCTTGGCGCACACCACTTGGTCTCGGGATTCAACACCACTTGGTCTTGGGATACAACAGCACTTGGTCTCAGCGCTCAACACCACTTGGTCTCGGGAATCAACACCACTTGGTCTCGGGATAAAACACCACTTGGTCTCGGCGCTCAACACCACTTGGTCTCGACGTTCAACACCACTTATTCTCGGCGCTCTACACCACTTGCGCTTGGCGCTCAACACCACTTGGTCTCGGGAATCAACACCACTTGGTCTCGGGATAAAACACCACTTGGTGTCGGCACTCAACACCACTTGGTCTCGGCGCTCAACATCTCTTGGTCTCTAGATTCAACACCACTTGGTCTCGGGATACAACACCACCTGGTCTCGGCACTCAACACCACTTGGTCTCGGCGCTCAACACCACTTATTCTCGGCGCTCTACACCACTTGCGCTTGGCGCTCAACACCACATGGTCTCGGCATTGATCACCACTTACTCTCGGCGCTCAACACCACTTGGTCTCTGCGCTTAACACCACTTTGTCTCGGCGCTCAAAACCACTTGGTGTAAGAGCTCAACACCACTTGGTCTCGGGACTCAACACCACTTGGTCTCGGGATACTACACCACTTGGTCTCAGCGCTCAACACCACTTGGTCTCGGAATAAAACACCACTTGGTCTCGGCGCTCAACACCACTTGGTCACGGCGCTCAGTACCACTTCCCTTGGCGCTCAACACCACTTGGTCTCGGCATTGAACACCACTTGCTCTCGGCGCTAAACACCACTTGAGCTTGGCGCTCAACACCATTTGGTCTCGGCATTGAACACCACTTACTCTCGGCGCTCAACACCACTTGGTCTCCGCGCTCAACACCACTTGGTCTCGGCGCTCTACACCACTTGGTCTCGGCTCTCAACACCACTTGGTCTCGGGATTCAACACCACTTGGTCTCGGGATACAACAGCACTTGGTCTTGGGATACAACAGCACTTGGTCTCAGCGCTCAACACCACTTGGTCTCTGGAATCAACACCACTTGGTCTCGGGATAAAACACCACTTGGTCTCGGCGCTCAACACCACTTGGTCTCGGAAATCAACACCACTTGGTCTCGGGATAAAACACCACTTGGTCTCGGCGCTGAACACCACTTGGTCACGGCGCTCAGTACCACTTCCCTTGGCGCTCAACACCACTTGGTCTCGGCATTGAACACCACTTGCTCTCGGCGCTAAACACCACTTGAGCTTAGCGCTCAACACCATTTTGTCTCGGCATTGAACACCACTTACTCTCGGCGCTCAACACCACTTGGTGTAAGAGCTCAAAACCACTTGGTCTCGGGACTCAACACCACTTGGTCTCGGGATAAAACACCACTTGGTCTCGGCATTGAACACCACTTGCTCTCGGCGCTAAACACCACATGAGCTTGGCGCTCAACACCACTTGGTCTCGTGATTCAACACCACTTGGTCTCGGGATACAACACCACTTGGTGTCAGCGCTCAACACCACTTGGTCTCGGAATAAAACACCTCTTGGTCTCGGCGCTCAACACCTCTTGGTCTCGGCGCTCAACACCACTTGGTCACGGCGCTCAACACCACTTCCCTTGGCGCTCAACATCACTTTGGTCTCGGCATTGAACACCACTTGCTCTCGGCGCTAAACACCACTTGAGGTTGGCGCTAAACACCATTTGGTCTCGGCATTGAACACCACTTACTCTCGGCGCTCAACACCACTTGGTCTCCGCGCTCAACACCACTTGGTTTCGGCGCTCTACACCACTTGGTCTTGGCGCACAACACCACTTGGTCTCAGGATTCAACACCACTTGGTCTCGGGATACAACACCACTTGGTCTCAGCGCTCAACACCACTTGGTCTCGGGACTCAACACCACTTGGTCTCGGGATACAACACCTCTTGGTCTCGGCGCTCAACACCACTTGTTCTGAGCGCTCAACACCACTTGGTCTCTAGATTCAACACCACTTGGTCTCGGGATACACCACCTGGTCTCGGCGCTCAACACCGCTTGGTCTTGGCGCACAACACCACTTGGTCTCGGGATTCAACACAACTTGGTCTCGGGATACAACAGCACTTGGTCTCAGCGCTCAACACCACTTGGTCTCGGGGATCAACACCACTTGGTCTCGGGATAAAACACCACTTGGTCTCGGCGCTCAACATCACTTGGTCTCGGGAATCAACACCACTTGGTCTCGGGATAAAACACCACTTGGTCTCCGCGCTCAACACCACTTGGTCTCGGCGCTCTACACCACTTGGTCTCGGCTCTCAACACCACTTTGTCTCGGGATTCAACACCACTTGGTCTCGGCTCTCAACACCACTTTGTCTCGGGATTCAACACCTCTTGGTCTCGGCGCTCAACACCACTTGGTCTTGGCGCACAACACCACTTGGTCTCGGGATTCAACACCACTTGGGCTCGGGATACAACACCACTTGGTCTCAGCGCACAACACCACTTGGTCTCGGGACTCAACACCACTTGGTCTCGGAATAAAACACCTCTTGGTCTCGGCGCTCAACACCACTTGGTCTCGGCGCTCAACACCACTTGGTCTCGGGATTCAACACCACTTGGTCTCGGGATACAACACCACTTGGTCTCAGCGCTCAACACCACTTGGTCTCGGTATAAAACACCACTTGGTCTCGGCGCTCAACACCACTTGGTCTCGGCGCTCAACACCACTTGGTCTTGGCGCACAACACCACTTGGTCTGGGGATCCAACACCATTGGTCTAGGGATGCAACACCACTTGGTCTCAGCGTTCAACACCACTTGGTCTCGGGACTCAACACCACTTGGTCTCGGGATAAAACACCACTTGGTCTCGGCATTGAACACCACTTGCTCAACACAATTTGGGCTCGTCATTGAACACCACTTACTCTCGGCTCTCAACACCACATGGTCTCCGCGCTCAACACCACTGGGTCTCGGGACTCAAAACCAATTGGTCTCGGCGCTCAACACCACTTATTCTCGGCGCTCTACACCACTTGCGCTTGGCGCTCAACACCACATGGTCTCGGCATTGAACACCGCTTATTCTCGGCGCTCAACACCACTTGGTCTCCGCGCTCAACACCACTTGGTCTCGGCGCTCAAAACCACTTGGTGTAAGAGCTCGACGCCACTTGGTCTCGGGACTCAACACCACTTAGTCTCGGGATAAAACACCACTTGGTCTCGGCATTGATCACCACTTGCTCTCGGCGCTAAACACCACTTGAGCTTGGCGCTCAACACCACTTGGTCTCGTGATTCAAAACAACTTGGTCTCGGGATACAACACCACTTGGTCTCAGCGCTCAACACCACTTGGTCTCGGAATAAAACACCACTTGGTCTCGGCGCTCAACACCACTTGGTCTCGGCATTGAACACCACTTGCTCTCGGCGCTAAACACAAATTGAGGTTGGCGCTCAACACCATTTGGTCTCGGCATTGAACACCACTTACTCTCGGCGCTCAACACCACTTGGTCTCCGCGCTCAACACCACTTGGTTTCGGCATTGAACACTACTTGCTCTCGGCTCTCAACACCACTTGGTCTCGGGATTCAACACCACTTGGTCTCGGGACACAACACCTCTTGGTCTCGGCTCTCAACACCACTTGGTCTCGGGATTCAACACCACTTGGTCTCGGGATACAACACCTCTTGGACTCGGCGCTCAACACCACTTGGTCTTGGCGCACAACACCACTTGGTCTCAGGATTCACACCACTTGGTCTCGGGATACAACACCACTTGGTCTCAGCACTCAACACCACTTGGTCTCGGGACTCAACACCACTTGGTCTCGGGATAAAACACCACTTGGTCTCGGCACTCAACACCACTTGGTCTCGGCGCTCAACATCACTTGGTCTCTAGATTCAACACCACTTGGTCTCGGGATACAACACCACCTGGTCTTGGCACTCAACACCACTTGGTCCCGGCGCTCAAGACCACTTGGTCTCGGGATTCAACTCCACTTGGTCTCGGGATACAACTCCTCTTGGTCTCGGCGCTCAACACCACTTGTTCTCAGCGCTCAACACCACTTGGTCTCTAGATTCAAAACCACTTGGTCTCGGGATACAACACCACCTGGTCTCGGCGCTCAACACCACTTGGTCTTGGCGCACACCACTTGGTCTCGGGATTCAACACCACTTGGTCTCGGGATACAACAGCACTAGGTCTCAGCGCTCAACACCACTTGGTCTCGGGAATCAACACCACTTGGTCTCGGGATAAAACACCACTTGGTCTCGGCGCTCAACACCACTTGGTCACGGCGCTCAACACCACTTCCCTTGGCGCTCAACATCACTTGGTCTCGGCATTGAACACCACATGCTCTCGGCGCTAAACACCACTTGAGGTTGGCGCTCAACACCATTTGGTCTCGGCATTGAACACCACTTACTCTCGGCGCTCAACACCACTTGGTCTCCGCGCTCAACACCACTTGGTTTCGGCATTGAACACTACTTGCTCTCGGCTCTCAACACCACTTGGTCTCGGGATTCAACACCACTTGGTCTCGGGACACAACACCTCTTGGTCTCGGCTCTCAACACCACTTGGTCTCGGCATTCAACACCACTTGGTCTCGGGATACAACACCTCTTGGACTCGGCGCTCAACACCACTTGGTCTTGGCGCACAACACCACTTGGTCTCAGGATTCACACCACTTGGTCTCGGGATACAACACCACTTGGTCTCAGCGCTCAACACCACTTGGTCTGGGGACACAACACATACTTGGTCTCGGGATAAAACACCACTTGGTCTCGGCACTCAACACCACTTGGTCTCGGCGCTCAACACCACTTGGTCTCTAGATTCAACACCACTTGGTCTCGAGATACAACACCACCTGGTCTCGGCACTCAACACCACTTGGTCCCGGCGCTCAACACCACTTGGTCTCGGGATTCAACTCCACTTGGTCTCGGGATACAACTCCTCTTGGTCTCGGCGCTCAACACCACTTGTTCTCAGCGCTCAACACCACTTGGTCTCTAGATTCAACACCACTTGGTCTCGGGATACAACACCACCTGGACTCGGCGCTCAACACCACTTGGTCTTGGCGCACACCACTTGGTCTCGGGATTCAACACCACTTGGTCTTGGGATACAACAGCACTTGGTCTCAGCGCTCAACACCACTTGGTCTCGGGAATCAACACCACTTGGTCTCGGGATAAAACACCACTTGGTCTCGGCGCTCAACATCACTTTATCTCGGGAATCAACACCACTTGGTCTCGGGATAAAACACCACTTGGTCTCGGCGCTCAACACCACTTGGTCTCGGCGCTCAACACCACTTGGTCTCGGCGTTCAACACCACTTATTCTCGGCGCTCTACACCACTTGCGCTTGGCGCTCAACACCACTTGGTCTCGGGAATCAACACCACTTGGTCTCAGGATTCACACCACTTGGTCTCGGGATACAACACCACTTGGTCTCAGCGCTCAACACCACTTGGTCTGGGGACACAACACATACTTGGTCTCGGGATAAAACACCACTTGGTCTCGGCACTCAACACCACTTGGTCTCGGCGCTCAACACCACTTGGTCTCTAGATTCAACACCACTTGGTCTCGATATACAACACCACCTGGTCTCGGCACTCAACACCACTTGGTCCCGGCGCTCAACACCACTTGTTCTCGGGATTCAACTCCACTTGGTCTCGGGATACAACTCCTCTTGGTCTCGGCGCTCAACACCACTTGTTCTCAGCGCTCAACACCACTTGGTCTCTAGATTCAACACCACTTGGTCTCGGGATACAACACCACCTGGTCTCGGCGCTCAACACCACTTGGTCTTGGCGCACACCACTTGGTCTCGGGATTCAACACCACTTGGTCTTGGGATACAACAGCACTTGGTCTCAGCGCTCAACACCACTTGGTCTCGGGAATCAACACCACTTGGTCTCGGGATAAAACACCACTTGGTCTCGGCGCTCAACACCACTTGGTCTCGGCGCTCAACACCACTTGGTCTCGGCGTTCAACACCACTTATTCTCGGCGCTCTACACCACTTGCGCTTGGCGCTCAACACCACTTGGTCTCGGGAATCAACACCACTTGGTCTCGGGATAAAACACCACTTGGTCTCGGCACTCAACACCACTTGGTCTCGGCGCTCAACATCACTTGGTCTCTAGATTCAACACCACTTGGTCTCGGGATACAACACCACCTGGTCTCGGCACTCAACACCACTTGGTCTCGGCGCTCAACACCACTTATTCTCGGCGCTCTACACCACTTGCGCTTGGTGCTCAACACCACATGGTCTCGGCATTGATCACCACTTACTCTCGGCGCTCAACACCACTTGGTCTCTGCGCTTAACACCACTTTGTCTCGGCGCTCAAAACCACTTGGTGTAAGAGCTCAACACCACTTGGTCTCGGGACTCAACACCACTTGGTCTCGGGATACTACACCACTTGGTCTCAGCGCTCAACACCACTTGGTCTCGGAATAAAACACCACTTGGTCTCGGCGCTCAACACCACTTGGTCACGGCGCTCAGTACCACTTCCCTTGGCGCTCAACACCACTTGGTCTCGGCATTGAACACCACTTGCTCTCGGCGCTAAACACCACTTGAGCTTGGCGCTCAACACCATTTGGTCTCGGCATTGAACACCACTTACTCTCGGCGCTCAACACCACTTGGTCTCCGCGCTCAACACCACTTGGTCTCGGCGCTCTACACCACTTGGTCTCGGCTCTCAACACCACTTGGTCTCGGGATTCAACACCACTTGGTCTCGGGATACAACAGCACTTGGTCTTGGGATACAACAGCACTTGGTCTCAGCGCTCAACACCACTTGGTCTCTGGAATCAACACCACTTGGTCTCGGGATAAAACACCACTTGGTCTCGGCGCTCAACACCACTTGGTCTCGGAAATCAACACCACTTGGTCTCGGGATAAAACACCACTTGGTCTCGGCGCTGAACACCACTTGGTCACGGCGCTCAGTACCACTTCCCTTGGCGCTCAACACCACTTGGTCTCGGCATTGAACACCACTTGCTCTCGGCGCTAAACACCACTTGAGCTTAGCGCTCAACACCATTTTGTCTCGGCATTGAACACCACTTACTCTCGGCGCTCAACACCACTTGGTGTAAGAGCTCAAAACCACTTGGTCTCGGGACTCAACACCACTTGGTCTCGGGATAAAACACCACTTGGTCTCGGCATTGAACACCACTTGCTCTCGGCGCTAAACACCACTTGAGCTTGGCGCTCAACACCACTTGGTCTCGTGATTCAACACCACTTGGTCTCGGGATACAACACCACTTGGTCTCGGCGCTCAACACCACTTGGTCACGGCGCTAAACACCACTTGAGCTTGGTGCTCCACACCATTTGGTCTCGGCATTGAACACCACTTACTCACGGCGCTCAACACCACTTGGTCTCCGCGCTCAACACCACTTGGTCTCGGCGCTCTACACCACTTGGTCTCGGCTCTCAACACCACTTTGTCTCGGGATTCAACACCACTTGGTCTCGGCTCTCAACACCACTTTGTCTCGGGATTCAACACCTCTTGGTCTCGGCGCTCAACACCACTTGGTCTTGGCGCACAACACCACTTGGTCTCGGGATTCAACACCACTTGGGCTCGGGATACAACACCACTTGGTCTCAGCGCTCAACACCACTTGGTCTCGGGACTCAACACCACTTGGACTCGGAATAAAACACCTCTTGGTCTCGGCGCTCAACACCACTTGGTCTCGGCGCTCAACACCACTTGGTCTCGGGATTCAACACCACTTGGTCTCGGGATACAACACCACTTGGTCTCAGCGCTCAACACCACTTGGTCTCGGGACTCAACACCACTTGGTCTCGGTATAAAACACCACTTGGTCTCGGCGCTCAACACCACTTGGTCTCGGCGCTCAACACCACTTGGTCTTGGCGCACAACACCACTTGGTCTCGGGATTCAACACCATTGGTCTAGGGATGCAACACCACTTGGTCTCAGCGTTCAACACCACTTGGTCTCGGGACTCAACACCACTTGGTCTCGGGATAAAACACCACTTGGTCTCGGCATTGAACACCACTTGCTCAACACAATTTGGGCTCGTCATTGAACACCACTTACTCTCGGCTCTCAACACCACATGGTCTCCGCGCTCAACACCACTGGGTCTCGGGACTCAAAACCAATTGGTCTCGGCGCTCAACACCACTTATTCTCGGCGCTCTACACCACTTGCGCTTGGCGCTCAACACCACATGGTCTCGGCATTGAACACCACTTATTCTCGGCGCTCAACACCACTTGGTCTCCGCGCTCAACACCACTTGGTCTCGGCGCTCAAAACCACTTGGTGTAAGTGCTCGACGCCACTTGGTCTCGGGACTCAACACCACTTAGTCTCGGGATAAAACACCACTTGGCCTCGGCATTGATCACCACTTGCTCTCGGCGCTAAACACCACTTGAGCTTGGCGCTCAACACCACTTGGTCTCGTGATTCAACACAACTTGGTCTCGGGATACAACACCACTTGGTCTCAGCGCTCAACACCACTTGGTCTCGGAATAAAACACCACTTGGTCTCGGCGCTCAACACCACTTGGTCTCGGCATTGAACACCACTTGCTCTCGGCGCTAAACACAACTTGAGGTTGGCGCTCAACACCATTTGGTCTCGGCATTGAACACCACTTACTCTCGGCGCTCAACACCACTTGGTCTCCGCGCTCAACACCACTTGGTTTCGGCATTGAACACTACTTGCTCTCGGCTCTCAACACCACTTGGTCTCGGGATTCAACACCACTTGGTCTCGGGACACAACACCTCTTGGTCTCGGCTCTCAACACCACTTGGTCTCGGGATTCAACAGCACTTGGTCTCGGGATACAACACCTCTTGGACTCGGCGCTCAACACCACTTGGTCTTGGCGCACAACACCACTTGGTCTCAGGATTCACACCACTTGGTCTCGGGATACAACACCACTTGGTCTCAGCACTCAACACCACTTGGTCTCGGGACTCAACACCACTTGGTCTCGGGATAAAACACCACTTGGTCTCGGCACTCAACACCACTTGGTCTCGGCGCTCAACATCACTTGGTCTCTAGATTCAACACCACTTGGTCTCGGGATACAACACCACCTGGTCTCGGCACTCAACACCACTTGGTCCCGGCGCTCAAGACCACTTGGTCTCGGGATTCAACTCCACTTGGTCTCGGGATACAACTCCTCTTGGTCTCGGCGCTCAACACCACTTGTTCTCAGCGCTCAACACCACTTGGTCTCTAGATTCAAAACCACTTGGTCTCGGGATACAACACCACCTGGTCTCGGCGCTCAACACCACTTGGTCTTGGCGCACACCACTTGGTCTCGGGATTCAACACCACTTGGTCTCGGGATACAACAGCACTAGGTCTCAGCGCTCAACACCACTTGGTCTCGGGAATCAACACCACTTGGTCTCGGGATAAAACACCACTTGGTCTCGGCGCTCAACACCACTTGGTCACGGCGCTCAACACCACTTCCCTTGGCGCTCAACATCACTTGGTCTCGGCATTGAACACCACATGCTCTCGGCGCTAAACACCACTTGAGGTTGGCGCTCAACACCATTTGGTCTCGGCATTGAACACCACTTACTCTCGGCGCTCAACACCACTTGGTCTCCGCGCTCAACACCACTTGGTTTCGGCATTGAACACTACTTGCTCTCGGCTCTCAACACCACTTGGTCTCGGGATTCAACACCACTTGGTCTCGGGACACAACACCTCTTGGTCTCGGCTCTCAACACCACTTGGTCTCGGCATTCAACACCACTTGGTCTCGGGATACAACACCTCTTGGACTCGGCGCTCAACACCACTTGGTCTTGGCGCACAACACCACTTGGTCTCAGGATTCACACCACTTGGTCTCGGGATACAACACCACTTGGTCTCAGCGCTCAACACCACTTGGTCTGGGGACACAACACATACTTGGTCTCGGGATAAAACACCACTTGGTCTCGGCACTCAACACCACTTGGTCTCGGCGCTCAACACCACTTGGTCTCTAGATTCAACACCACTTGGTCTCGAGATACAACACCACCTGGTCTCGGCACTCAACACCACTTGGTCCCGGCGCTCAACACCACTTGGTCTCGGGATTCAACTCCACTTGGTCTCGGGATACAACTCCTCTTGGTCTCGGTGCTCAACACCACTTGTTCTCAGCGCTCAACACCACTTGGTCTCTAGATTCAACACCACTTGGTCTCGGGATACAACACCACCTGGTCTCGGCGCTCAACACCACTTGGTCTTGGCGCACACCACTTGGTCTCGGGATTCAACACCACTTGGTCTTGGGATACAACAGCACTTGGTCTCAGCGCTCAACACCACTTGGTCTCGGGAATCAACACCACTTGGTCTCGGGATAAAACACCACTTGGTCTCGGCGCTCAACACCACTTGGTCTCGGCGCTCAACACCACTTGGTCTCGACGTTCAACACCACTTATTCTCGGCGCTCTACACCACTTGCGCTTGGCGCTCAACACCACTTGGTCTCGGGAATCAACACCACTTGGTCTCGGGATAAAACACCACTTGGTCTCAGCACTCAACACCACTTGGTCTCGGCGCTCAACATCTCTTGGTCTCTAGATTCAACACCACTTGGTCTCGGGATACAACACCACCTGGTCTCGGCACTCAATACCACTTGGTCTCGGCGCTCAACACCACTTATTCTCGGCGCTCTACACCACTTGCGCTTGGCGCTCAACACCACATGGTCTCGGCATTGATCACCACTTACTCTCGGCGCTCAACACCACTTGGTCTCTGCGCTTAACACCACTTTGTCTCGGCGCTCAAAACCACTTGGTGTAAGAGCTCAACACCACTTGGTCTCGGGACTCAACACCACTTGGTCTCGGGATACTACACCACTTGGTCTCAGCGCTCAACACCACTTGGTCTCGGAATAAAACACCACTTGGTCTCGGCGCTCAACACCACTTGGTCACGGCGCTCAGTACCACTTCCCTTGGCGCTCAACACCACTTGGTCTCGGCATTGAACACCACTTGCTCTCGGCGCTAAACACCACTTGAGCTTGGCGCTCAACACCATTTGGTCTCGGCATTGAACACCACTTACTCTCGGCGCTCAACACCACTTGGTCTCCGCGCTCAACACCACTTGGTCTCGGCGCTCTACACCACTTGGTCTCGGCTCTCAACACCACTTGGTCTCGGGATTCAACACCACTTGGTCTCGGGATACAACAGCACTTGGTCTTGGGATACAACAGCACTAGGTCTCAGCGCTCAACACCACTTGGTCTCTGGAATCAACACCACTTGGTCTCGGGATAAAACACCACTTGGTCTCGGCGCTCAACACCACTTGGTCTCGGAAATCAACACCACTTGGTCTCGGGATAAAACACCACTTGGTCTCGGCGCTGAACACCACTTGGTCACGGCGCTCAGTACCACTTCCCTTGGCGCTCAACACCACTTGGTCTCGGCATTGAACACCACTTGCTCTCGGCGCTAATCACCACTTGAGCTTAGCGCTCAACACCATTTTGTCTCGGCATTGAACACCACTTACTCTCGGCGCTCAACACCACTTGGTGTAAGAGCTCAAAACCACTTGGTGTCGGGACTCAACACCACTTGGTCTCGGGATAAAACACCACTTGGTCTCGGCATTGAACACCACTTGCTCTCGGCGCTAAACACCACTTGAGCTTGGCGCTCAACACCACTTGGTCTCGTGATTCAACACCACTTGGTCTCGGGATACAACACCACTTGGTGTCAGCGCTCAACACCACTTGGTCTCGGAATAAAACACCTCTTGGTCTCGGCGCTCAACACCTCTTGGTCTCGGCGCTCAACACCACTTGGTCACGGCGCTCAACACCACTTCCCTTGGCGCTCAACATCACTTTGGTCTCGGCATTGAACACCACTTGCTCTCGGCGCTAAACACCACTTGAGGTTGGCGCTAAACACCATTTGGTCTCGGCATTGAACACCACTTACTCTCGGCGCTCAACACCACTTGGTCTCCGCGCTCAACACCACTTGGTTTCGGCGCTCTACACCACTTGGTCTTGGCGCACAACACCACTTGGTCTCAGGATTCAACACCACTTGGTCTCGGGATACAACACCACTTGGTCTCAGCGCTCAACACCACTTGGTCTCGGGACTCAACACCACTTGGTCTCGGGATACAACACCTCTTGGTCTCGGCGCTCAACACCACTTGTTCTGAGCGCTCAACACCACTTGGTCTCTAGATTCAACACCACTTGGTCTCGGGATACACCACCTGGTCTCGGCGCTCAACACCGCTTGGTCTTGGCGCACAACACCACTTGGTCTCGGGATTCAACACAACTTGGTCTCGGGATACAACAGCACTTGGTCTCAGCGCTCAACACCACTTGGTCTCGGGGATCAACACCACTTGGTCTCGGGATAAAACACCACTTGGTCTCGGCGCTCAACATCACTTGGTCTCGGGAATCAACACCACTTGGTCTCGGGATAAAACACCACTTGGTCTCCGCGCTCAACACCACTTGGTCTCGGCGCTCTACACCACTTGGTCTCGGCTCTCAACACCACTTTGTCTCGGGATTCAACACCACTTGGTCTCGGCTCTCAACACCACTTTGTCTCGGGATTCAACACCTCTTGGTCTCGGCGCTCAACACCACTTGGTCTTGGCGCACAACACCACTTGGTCTCGGGATTCAACACCACTTGGGCTCGGGATACAACACCACTTGGTCTCAGCGCTCAACACCACTTGGTCTCGGGACTCAACACCACTTGGTCTCGGAATAAAACACCTCTTGGTCTCGGCGCTCAACACCACTTGGTCTCGGCGCTCAACACCACTTGGTCTCGGGATTCAACACCACTTGGTCTCGGGATACAACACCACTTGGTCTCAGCGCTCAACACCACTTGGTCTCGGTATAAAACACCACTTGGTCTCGGCGCTCAACACCACTTGGTCTCGGCGCTCAACACCACTTGGTCTTGGCGCACAACACCACTTGGTCTGGGGATCCAACACCATTGGTCTAGGGATGCAACACCACTTGGTCTCAGCGTTCAACACCACTTGGTCTCGGGACTCAACACCACTTGGTCTCGGGATAAAACACCACTTGGTCTCGGCATTGAACACCACTTGCTCAACACAATTTGGGCTCGTCATTGAACACCACTTACTCTCGGCTCTCAACACCACATGGTCTCCGCGCTCAACACCACTGGGTCTCGGGACTCAAAACCAATTGGTCTCGGCGCTCAACACCACTTATTCTCGGCGCTCTACACCACTTGCGCTTGGCGCTCAACACCACATGGTCTCGGCATTGAACACCGCTTATTCTCGGCGCTCAACACCACTTGGTCTCCGCGCTCAACACCACTTGGTCTCGGCGCTCAAAACCACTTGGTGTAAGAGCTCGACGCCACTTGGTCTCGGGACTCAACACCACTTAGTCTCGGGATAAAACACCACTTGGTCTCGGCATTGATCACCACTTGCTCTCGGCGCTAAACACCACTTGAGCTTGGCGCTCAACACCACTTGGTCTCGTGATTCAAAACAACTTGGTCTCGGGATACAACACCACTTGGTCTCAGCGCTCAACACCACTTGGTCTCGGAATAAAACACCACTTGGTCTCGGCGCTCAACACCACTTGGTCTCGGCATTGAACACCACTTGCTCTCGGCGCTAAACACAAATTGAGGTTGGCGCTCAACACCATTTGGTCTCGGCATTGAACACCACTTACTCTCGGCGCTCAACACCACTTGGTCTCCGCGCTCAACACCACTTGGTTTCGGCATTGAACACTACTTGCTCTCGGCTCTCAACACCACTTGGTCTCGGGATTCAACACCACTTGGTCTCGGGACACAACACCTCTTGGTCTCGGCTCTCAACACCACTTGGTCTCGGGATTCAACACCACTTGGTCTCGGGATACAACACCTCTTGGACTCGGCGCTCAACACCACTTGGTCTTGGCGCACAACACCACTTGGTCTCAGGATTCACACCACTTGGTCTCGGGATACAACACCACTTGGTCTCAGCACTCAACACCACTTGGTCTCGGGACTCAACACCACTTGGTCTCGGGATAAAACACCACTTGGTCTCGGCACTCAACACCACTTGGTCTCGGCGCTCAACATCACTTGGTCTCTAGATTCAACACCACTTGGTCTCGGGATACAACACCACCTGGTCTTGGCACTCAACACCACTTGGTCCCGGCGCTCAAGACCACTTGGTCTCGGGATTCAACTCCACTTGGTCTCGGGATACAACTCCTCTTGGTCTCGGCGCTCAACACCACTTGTTCTCAGCGCTCAACACCACTTGGTCTCTAGATTCAAAACCACTTGGTCTCGGGATACAACACCACCTGGTCTCGGCGCTCAACACCACTTGGTCTTGGCGCACACCACTTGGTCTCGGGATTCAACACCACTTGGTCTCGGGATACAACAGCACTAGGTCTCAGCGCTCAACACCACTTGGTCTCGGGAATCAACACCACTTGGTCTCGGGATAAAACACCACTTGGTCTCGGCGCTCAACACCACTTGGTCACGGCGCTCAACACCACTTCCCTTGGCGCTCAACATCACTTGGTCTCGGCATTGAACACCACATGCTCTCGGCGCTAAACACCACTTGAGGTTGGCGCTCAACACCATTTGGTCTCGGCATTGAACACCACTTACTCTCGGCGCTCAACACCACTTGGTCTCCGCGCTCAACACCACTTGGTTTCGGCATTGAACACTACTTGCTCTCGGCTCTCAACACCACTTGGTCTCGGGATTCAACACCACTTGGTCTCGGGACACAACACCTCTTGGTCTCGGCTCTCAACACCACTTGGTCTCGGCATTCAACACCACTTGGTCTCGGGATACAACACCTCTTGGACTCGGCGCTCAACACCACTTGGTCTTGGCGCACAACACCACTTGGTCTCAGGATTCACACCACTTGGTCTCGGGATACAACACCACTTGGTCTCAGCGCTCAACACCACTTGGTCTGGGGACACAACACATACTTGGTCTCGGGATAAAACACCACTTGGTCTCGGCACTCAACACCACTTGGTCTCGGCGCTCAACACCACTTGGTCTCTAGATTCAACACCACTTGGTCTCGAGATACAACACCACCTGGTCTCGGCACTCAACACCACTTGGTCCCGGCGCTCAACACCACTTGGTCTCGGGATTCAACTCCACTTGGTCTCGGGATACAACTCCTCTTGGTCTCGGCGCTCAACACCACTTGTTCTCAGCGCTCAACACCACTTGGTCTCTAGATTCAACACCACTTGGTCTCGGGATACAACACCACCTGGACTCGGCGCTCAACACCACTTGGTCTTGGCGCACACCACTTGGTCTCGGGATTCAACACCACTTGGTCTTGGGATACAACAGCACTTGGTCTCAGCGCTCAACACCACTTGGTCTCGGGAATCAACACCACTTGGTCTCGGGATAAAACACCACTTGGTCTCGGCGCTCAACATCACTTTATCTCGGGAATCAACACCACTTGGTCTCGGGATAAAACACCACTTGGTCTCGGCGCTCAACACCACTTGGTCTCGGCGCTCAACACCACTTGGTCTCGGCGTTCAACACCACTTATTCTCGGCGCTCTACACCACTTGCGCTTGGCGCTCAACACCACTTGGTCTCGGGAATCAACACCACTTGGTCTCGGGATAAAACACCACTTGGTCTCGGCACTCAACACCACTTGGTCTCGGCGCTCAACATCACTTGGTCTCTAGATTCAACACCACTTGGTCTCGGGATACAACACCACCTGGTCTCGGCACTCAACACCACTTGGTCTCGGCGCTCAACACCACTTATTCTCGGCGCTCTACACCACTTGCGCTTGGCGCTCAACACCACTTGGTCTCTGCGCTTAACACCACTTTGTCTCGGCGCTCAAAACCACTTGGTGTAAGAGCTCAACACCACTTGGTCTCGGGACTCAACACCACTTGGTCTCGGGATACTACACCACTTGGTCTCAGCGCTCAACACCACTTGGTCTCGGAATAAAACACCACTTGGTCACGGCGCTCAGTACCACTTCCCTTGGCGCTCAACACCACTTGGTCTCGGCATTGAACACCACTTGCTCTCGGCGCTAAACACCACTTGAGCTTGGCGCTCAACACCATTTGGTCTCGGCATTGAACACCACTTACTCTCGGCGCTCAACACCACTTGGTCTCGGCGCTCTACACCACTTGGTCTCGGCTCTCAACACCACTTGGTCTCGGGATTCAACACCACTTGGTCTCGGGATACAACAGCACTTGGTCTTGGGATACAACAGCACTTGGTCTCAGCGCTCAACACCACTTGGTCTCGGGAATCAACACCACTTGGTCTCGGGATAAAACACCACTTGGTCTCGGCGCTCAACACCACTTGGTCTCGGAAATCAACACCACTTGGTCTCGAGATAAAACACCACTTGGTCTCGGCGCTGAACACCACTTGGTCACGGCGCTCAGTACCACTTCCCTTGGCGCTCAACACCACTTGGTCTCGGCATTGAACACCACTTGCTCTCGGCGCTAAACACCACTTGAGCTTAGCGCTCAACACCATTTTGTCTCGGCATTGAACACCACTTACTCTCGGCGCTCAACACCACTTGGTGTAAGAGCTCAAAACCACTTGGTCTCGGGACTCAACACCACTTGGTCTCGGGATAAAACACCACTTGGTCTCGGCATTGAACACCACTTGCTCTCGGCGCTAAACACCACTTGAGCTTGGCGCTCAACACCACTTGGTCTCGTGATTCAACACCACTTGGTCTCGGGATACAACACCACTAGGTCTCAGCGCTCAACACCACTTGGTCTCGGAATAAAACACCTCTTGGTCTCGGCGCTCAACACCACTTGGTCTCGGCGCTCAACACCACTTGGTCACGGCGCTCAACACCACTTCCCTTGGCGCTCAACATCACTTTGGTCTCGGCATTGAACACCACTTGCTCTCGGCGCTAAACACCACTTGAGGTTGGCGCTAAACACCATTTGGTCTCGGCATTGAACACCACTTACTCTCGGCGCTCAACACCACTTGGTCTCCGCGCTCAACACCACTTGGTTTCGGCGCTCTACACCACTTGGTCTTGGCGCACAACACCACTTGGTCTCAGTATTCAACACCACTTGGTCTCGGGATACAACACCACTTGGTCTCAGCGCTCAACACCACTTGGTCTCGGGACTCAACACCACTTGGTCTCGGGATACAACACCTCTTGGTCTCGGCGCTCAACACCACTTGTTCTGAGCGCTCAACACCACTTGGTCTCTAGATTCAACACCACTTGGTCTCGGGATACACCACCTGGTCACGGCGCTCAACACCGCTTGGTCTTGGCGCACACCACTTGGTCTCGGGATTCAACACACTTTGGTCTCGGGATACAACAGCACTTGGTCTCAGCGCTCAACACCACTTGGTCTCGGGGATCAACACCACTTGGTCTCGGGATAAAACACCACTTTGTCTCGGCGCTCAACATCACTTGGTCTCGGGAATCAACACCACTTGGTCTCGGGATAAAACACAACTTGGTCTCGGCGCTCAACACCACTTGGTCTCGGCGCTCAACACCACTTGGTCACGGCGCTAAACACCACTTGAGCTTGGTGCTCAACACCATTTGGTCTCGGCATTGAACACCACTTACTCTCGGCGCTCAACACCACTTGGTCTCCGCGCTCAACACCACTTGGTCTCGGCGCTCTACACCACTTGGTCTCGGCTCTCAACACCACTTGGTCTCGGGATTCAACACCACTTGGTCTCGGGATACAACAACTCTTGGTCTCGGCGCTCAACACCTCTTGGTCTTGGCGCACAACACCACTTGGTCTCGGGATTCAACACCACTTGGTCTCGGGATACAACACCACTTGGTCTCAGCGCTCAACACCACTTGGTCTCGGGACTCAACACCACTTGGTCTCGGAATAAAACACCACTTGGTCTCGGCGCTCAACACCACTTGGTCTCGGCGCTCAACACCACATGGTCTCGGGATTCAACACCACTTGGTCTCGGGATACAACACCACTTGGTCTCAGCGCTCAACACCACTTGGTCTCGGGACTCAACACCACTTGGTCTCGGCATAAAACACCACTTGGACTCGGCGCTCAACACCACTTGGTCTCGGCGCTCAACACCACTTGGTCTTGGCGCACAACACCACTTGGTCTCGGGATACAACACCACTTGGTCTAGGGATGCAACACCACTTGGTCTCTCCGTTCAACACCACTTGGTCTCGGGACTCAACACCACTTGGTCTCGGGATAAAACACCACTTGGTCTCGGCATTGAACACCACTTGCTCTCGGCGCTCAACACTACTTGAGCTTGGCGCTCAACACAATTTGGGCTCGTCATTGAACACCACTTACTCTCGGCTCTCAACACCACTTGGTCTCCGCGCTCAACACCACTGGGTCTCGGGACTCAAAACCAATTGGTCTCGGCGCTCAACACCACTTATTCTCGGCGCTCTACACCACTTGCGCTTGGCGCTCAACACCACATGGTCTCGGCATTGAACACCACTTATTCTCGGCGCTCAACACCACTTGGTCTCCGCGCTCAACACCACTTGGTCTTGGCGCTCAAAACCACTTGGTGTAAGAGCTCGACGCCACTTGGTCTCGGGACTCAACACCACTTAGTCTCGGGATAAAACACCACTTGGTCTCGGCATTGAACGCCACTTGCTCTCGGCGCTAAACACCACTTGAGCTTGGCGCTCAACACCACTTGGTCTCGTGATTCAACACCACTTGGTCTCGGGATACAACACCACTTGGTCTCAGCGCTCAACACCACTTGGTCTCGGAATAAAACACCACTTGGTCTCGGGACTCAACACCACTTGGTCTCGGGATAAAACACCACTTGGTCTCGGCATTGAACACCACTTGCTCTCGGCGCTAAACACCACTTGAGCTTGGCGCTCAACACCACTTGGTCTCGTGATTCAACACCACTTGGTCTCGGGATACTACACCACTTGGTTTCGGCATTGAACACTACTTGCTCTCGGCTCTCAACACCACTTGGTCTCGGGATTCAACACCACTTGGTCTCGGGACACAACACCTCTTGGTCTCGGCTCTCAACACCACTTGGTCTCGGGATTCAACACCACTTGGTCTCGGGATACAACACCTCTTGGCCTCGGCGCTCAACACCACTTGGTCTTGGCGCACAACACCACTTGGTCTCAGGATTCACACCACTTGGTCTCGGGATACAACACCACTTGGTCTCAGCGCTCAACACCACTTAGTCTCGGGACTCAACACCACTTGGTCTCGGGATAAAACACCACTTGGTCTCGGCACTCAACACCACCTTGTCTCGGCGCTCAACATCATTTGGTCTCTAGATTCAACACCACTGGGTCTCGGGATACAACACCACCTGGTCTCGTCACTCGACACCACTTGGTCCCGGCGCTCAACAACACTTGGTCTCGGGATTCAACTCCACTTGGTCTCGGGATACAACTCCTCTTGGTCTCGGCGCTCAACACCACTTGTTCTCAGGGCTCAACACCACTTGGTCTCTAGATTCAACACCACTTGGTCTCGGGATACAACACCACCTGGTCTCGGCGCTCAACACCACTTGGTCTTGGCGCACACCACTTGGTCTCGGGATTCAACACCACTTGGTCTCGGGATACAACACCACTTGGTCTCAGCGCTCAACACCACTTGGTCTCGGGAATCAACACCACTTGGTCTCGGGATAAAGCACCACTTGGTCTCGGCGCTCAACACCACTTGGTCACGGCGCTCAACACCATTTCCCTTGGCGCTCAACATCACTTGGTCTCGGCATTGAACACCACATGCTCTCGGCGCTAAACACCACTTGAGGTTGGCGCTCAACACCATTTGGTCTCGGCATTGAACACCACTTACTCTCGGCGCTCAACACCACTTGGTCTCCGCGCTCAACACCACTTTGTTTCGGCATTGAACACTACTTGCTCTCGGCTCTCAACACCACTTGGTCTCGGGATTCAACACCACTTGGTCTCGGGACACAACACCTCTTGGTCTCGGCTCTCAACACCACTTGGTCTCGGGATTCAACACCACTTGGTCTCGGGATACAACACCTCTTGGACTCGGCGCTCAACACCACTTGGTCTTGGCGCACAACACCACTTGGTCTCAGGATTCACACCACTTGGTCTCGGGATACAACACCACTTGGTCTCAGCGCTCAACACCACTTGGTCTGGGGACACAATACATACTTGGTCTCGGGATAAAACACCACTTGGTCTCGGCACTCAACACCACTTGGTCTCGGCGCTCAACATCACTTGGTCTCTAGATTCAACACCACTTGGTCTCGGGATACAACACCACCTGGTCTCGGCACTCAACACCACTTGGTCCCGGCGCTCAACACCACTTGGTCTCGGGATTCAACTCCACTTGCCTCGGGATACAACTCCTCTTGGTCACGGCGCTCAACACCACTTGTTCTCAGCGCTCAACACCACTTGGTCTCTAGATTCAACACCACTTGGTCTCGGGATACAACACCACCTGGTCTCGGCGCTCAACACCACTTGGTCTCGGCGCTCAACACCACATGGTCTCGGCATTGATCACCACTTACTCTCGGCGCTCAACACCACTTGGTCTCCGCGCTCAACACCACTTTGTCTCGGCGCTCAAAACCACTTGGTGTAAGAGCTCAACACCACTTGGTCTCGGGACTCAACACCACATGGTCTCGGGATAAAACACCACTTGGTCTCGGCATTGAACACCACTTGCTCTCGGCGCTAAACACCACTTGAGCTTGGCGCTCAACACCACTTGGTCTCGTGATTCAACACCACTTGGTCTCAGCGCTCAACACAACTTGGTCTCGGAATAAAACACCACTTGGTCTCGGCGCTCAACACCACTTGGTCTCGGCGCTCCACACCACTTGGTTTCGGCGCTCTACACCATTTGGTCTCGGCTCTCAACACCACTTGGTCTCGGGATTCAACACCACTTGGTCTCGGGATACAACACCTCTTGGTTTCGGCGCTCAACACCACTTCGTCTTGGCGCACAACACCGCTTGGTCTCAGGATTCAACACCACTTGGTCTCGGGATACAACACCACTTGGTCTCAGCGCTCAACACCACTTGGTCTCGGGACTCAACACCACTTGGTCTCGGGATAAAACACCACTTGGTCTCGGCACTCAACACCACTTAGTCTCAGCGCTCAACATCACTTGGTCTCTAGATTCAACACCACTTGGTCTCGGGATACAACACCACAGGTCTCGGCACTCAACACCACTTGGTCCCGGCGCTCAACACCACTTGGTCTCGGGATTCAACTCCACTTGGTCTCGGGATACAACACCTCTTGGTCTCGGCGCTCAACACCACTTGTTCTCAGCGCTCAACACCACCTGGTCTCTAGATTCCACACCACTTGGTCTCGGGATACAACACCAACTGGTCTCGGCGCTCAACACCACTTGGTCTTGTTGCACACCACTTGTTCTCGGGATTCAACACCACTTGGTCTCGGGATACAACAGCACTTGGTCTCAGCGCTAAACACCACTTGGTCTCGGGAATCAACACCACTTAGTCTCGGGATAAAACACCACTTGGTCTCGGCGCTCAACACCACTTGGTCTCGGCGCTCAACACCACTTGGTCACTGCGCTCAGTACCACTTCCCTTGGCGCTCAACACCACTTGGTCTCGGCATTGAACACCACTTGCTCTCGGCGCTAAACACCACTTGAGCTTGGCGCTCAACACCATTTGGTCTCGGCATTGAACACCACTTACTCTCGGCGCTCAACACCACTTGGTTCCGCGCTCAACACCACTTGGTCTCGGCGCTCTACACCACTTGGTCTCGGCTCTCAACACCACTTGGTCTCGGGATTCAACACCACTTGGTCTCGGGATACAACACCTCTTGGTCTCGGCGCTCAACACCACTTGGTCTTGGCGCACAACACCACTTGGTCTCGGGATTCAACACCACATGGTCTCGGGATGCAACACCACTTGGTCTCAGCGCTCAACACCACTTGGTCTCGGGACTCAACACCACTTGGTCTCGGAATAAAACGCCACTTGGTCTCGGCATTCAACACCACTTGGTCTCGGCGCTCAACACCACTTGGTCTCGGGATTCAACACCACTTGGTCTCGGGATACAACACCACTTGGTCTCAGAGCTCAACACCACTTGGTCTCGATACTCAACACCACTTGGTCTCGGGATAAAACACCACTCGGTCTCGGCGCTCAACACCACTTGGTCTCGGCGCTCAACACCACTTGGTCTTGGCGCACAACACCACTTGGTCTCGGGATTCAACACCACTTGGTCTAGGGATGCAACACCAGTTGGTCTCAGCGTTCAACACCACTTGGTCTCGGGACTCAACACCACTTGGTCTCGGGATAAAACACCACTTGATCTCGGCATTGAACACCACTTGCTCTCGGCGCTCAACACTATTTTAGCTTGGCGCTCAACACAATTTGAGCTCGTCATTGAACACTAATTACTCTCGGCTCTCAACACCACTTGGTCTCCGCGCTCAACACCACTGGGTCTCGGGACTCAAAACCAATTGGTCTCGGCGCTCAACACCACTTATTCTCGGCGCTCTACACCACTTGCGCTTGGCGCTCAACACCACATGGTCTCGGCATTGAACACCACTTACTCTCGGCGCTCAACACCACTTGGTCTCCGCGCTCAACACCACTTGGTCTCGGCGCTCAAAACCACTTGGTGTAAGAGCTCAACACCACTTGGTCTCAGGACTCATCACCACTTGGTCTCGGGATAAAACACCACTTGGTCTCGGCATTGAACACCACTTGCTCTTGGCGCTAAACACCACTTGAGCTTGGCGCTCAACACCACTTGGTCTCGTGATTCAACATCACTTGGTCTCGGGATACAACACCACTTGGTCTCAGCGCTCAACACCACTTGGTCTCGGCGCTCAACACCACTTGGTCACGGCGCTCAACACCACTTAACTTGGCGCTCAACATCACTTGGTCTCGGCATTGAACACCACTTGCTCTCGGCGCTAAACACCACTTGGTCTCGGGACTCAACACCACTTGGTCTCGGGATAAAACACCACTTCGTCTCGGCACTCAACACCACTTGGTCTCGGCGCTCAAAACCACTTGGTGTAAGAGCTCAACACCACTTGGTCTCAGGACTCAACACCACTTGGTCTCGGGATAAAACACCACTTGGTCTCGGCATTGAACACCACTTGCTCTTGGCGCTAAACACCACTTGAGCTTGGCGCTCAACACCACTTGGTCTCGTGATTCAACATCACTTGGTCTCGGGATACAACACCACTTGGTCTCAGCGCTCAACACCACTTGGTCTCGGCGCTCAACACCACTTGGTCACGGCGCTCAACACCACTTAACTTGGCGCTCAACATCACTTGGTCTCGGCATTGAACACCACTTGCTCTCGGCGCTAAACACCACTTGGTCTCGGGACTCAACACCACTTGGTCTCGGGATAAAACACCACTTCGTCTCGGCACTCAACACCACTTGGTCTCGGCGCTCAACATCACTTGGTCTCTAGATTCAACACCACTTGGTCTCGGGAAACAACACCACCTGGTCTCGGCACTCAACACCACTTGGTCTCGGCGCTCAACACCACTTATTCTCGGCGCTCTACACCACTTGCGCTTGGCGCTCAACACCACATGGTCTCGTCATTGATCACCACTTACTCTCGGCGCTCAACACCACTTGGTCTCTGCGCTCAACACCACTTGGTCTCGGCGCTCAAAACCACTTGGTGTAAGAGCTCAACACCACTTGGTCTCGGGACTCAACACCACTTAGTCTCGGGATAAAACACCACTTGGTCTCAGGATTCACACCACTTGGTCTCGGGATACAACACCACTTGGTCTCAGCGCTCAACACCACTTGGTCTGGGGACACAACACATACTTGGTCTCGGGATAAAACACCACTTGGTCTCGGCACTCAACACCACTTGGTGTCGGCGCTCAACATCACTTGGTCTCTAGATTCAACACCACTTGGTCTCGGGATACAACACCACCTGGTCTCGGCACTCAACACCACTTGGTCCCGGCGCTCAACACCACTTGGTCTCGGGATTCAACTCCACTTGGTCTCGGGATACAACTCCTCTTGGTCTCGGCGCTCAACACCACTTGTTCTCAGCGCTCAACACCACTTGGTCTCTAGATTCAACACCACTTGGTCTCGGGATACAACACCACCTGGTCTCGGCGCTCAACACCACTTGGTCTCGGCGCTCAACACCACATGGTCTCGGCATTGATCACCACTTACTCTCGGAGCTCAACACCACTTGGTCTCCGCGCTCAACACCACTTTGTCTCGGCGCTCAAAACCACTTGGTGTAAGAGCTCAACACCACTTGGTCTCGGGACTCAACACCACATGGTCTCGGGATAAAACACCACTTGGTCTCGGCATTGAACACCACTTGCTCTCGGCGCTAAACACCACTTGAGCTTGGCGCTCAACACCACTTGGTCTCGTGATTCAACACCACTTGGTCTCAGCGCTCAACACAACTTGGTCTCGGAATAAAACACCACTTGGTCTCGGCGCTCAACACCACTTGGTCTCGGCGCTCCACACCACTTGGTCACGGCGCTCAACACCACTTCCCTTGGCGCTCAACATCACTTGGTCTCGGCATTGAACACCACTTGCTCTCGGCGCTAAACACCACTTGAGGTTGGCGCTAAACACCATTTGGTCTCGGCATTGAACACCACTTACTCTCGGCGCTCAACACCACTTGGTCTCCGCGCTCAACACCACTTGGTTTCGGCGCTCTACACCATTTGGTCTCGGCTCTCAACACCACTTGGTCTCGGGATTCAACACCACTTGGTCTCGGGATACAACACCTCTTGGTTTCGGCGCTCAACACCACTTCGTCTTGGCGCACAACACCTCTTGGTCTCAGGATTCAACACCACTTGGTCTCGGGATACAAAACCACTTGGTCTCAGCGCTCAACACCACTTGGTCTCGGGACTCAACACCACTTGGTCTCGGGATAAAACACCACTTGGTCTCGGCACTCAACACCACTTGGTCTCGGCGCTCAACATCACTTGGTCTCTAGATTCAACATCACTTGGTCTCTAGATTCAACACCACTTGGTCTCGGGATACAACACCACAGGTCTCGGCACTCAACACCACTTGGTCCCGGCGCTCAACAGCACTTGGTCTCGGGATTCAACTCCACTTGGTCTCGGGATACAACACCTCTTGGTCTCGGCGCTCAACACCACTTGTTCTCAGCGCTCAACACCACCTGGTCTCTAGATTCCACACCACTTGGTCTCGGGATACAACACCAACTGGTCTCGGCGCTCAAAACCACTTGGTCTTGGTGCACACCACTTGGTCTCGGGATTCAACACCACTTGGTCTCGGGATACAACAGCACTTGGTCTCAGCGCTAAACACCACTTGGTCTCGGGAATCAACACCACTTAGTCTCGGGATAAAACACCACTTGGTCTCGGCGCTCAACACCACTTGGTCTCGGCGCTCAACACCACTTGGTCACTGCGCTCAGTACCAATTCCCTTGGCGCTCAACACCACTTGGTCTCGGCATTGAACACCACTTGCTCTCGGCGCTAAACACCACTTGAGCTTGGCGCTCAACACCATTTGGTCTCGACATTGAACACCACTTACTCTCGGCGCTCAACACCACCTGGTCTCCGCGCTCAACACCACTTGGTCTCGGTGCTCTACACCACTTGGTCTCGGCTCTCAACACCACTTGGTCTCGGGATTCAACACCACTTGGTCTCGGGATACAACAGCACTTGGTTTCGGGATACAACAGCACTTGGTCTCAGCGCTCAACACCACTTGGTCTCGGGAATCAACACCACTTGGTCTCGGGATAAAACACCACTTGGTCTCGGCGCTCAACACCACATGGTCTCGGGAATCAACACTACTTGGTCTCGGGATAAAACACCACTTGGTCTCGGCGCTGAACACCACTTGGTCACGGCGCTCAGTACCACTTCCCTTGGCGCTCAACACCACTTGGTCTCGGCATTGAACACCACTTGCTCTCGGCGCTAAACACCACTTGAGCTTGGCGCTCAACACCATTTGGTCTCGGCATTGAACACCACTTACTCTCGGCGCTCAACTACACTTGGTTCCGCGCTCAACACCACTTGGTCTCGGCGCTCTACACCACTTGGTCTCGGCTCTCAACACCACTTGGTCTCGGGATTCAACACCACTTGGTCTCGGGATACAACACCTCTTGGTTTCGGCGCTCAACACCACTTCGTCTTGGCGCACAACACCTCTTGGTCTCAGGATTCAACACCACTTGGTCTCGGGATACAACACCACTTGGTCTCAGCGCTCAACACCACTTGGTCTCGGGACTCAACACCACTTGGTCTCGGGATAAAACACCACTTGGTCTCGGCACTCAACACCACTTGGTCTCGGCGCTCAACATCACTTGGTCTCTAGATTCAACACCACTTGGTCTCGGGATACAACACCACAGGTCTCGGCACTCAACACCACTTGGTCCCGGCGCTCAACAGCACTTGGTCTCGGGATTCAACTCCACTTGGTCTCGGGATACAACACCTCTTGGTCTCGGCGCTCAACACCACTTGTTCTCAGCGCTCAACACCACCTGGTCTCTAGATTCCACACCACTTGGTCTCGGGATACAACACCAACTGGTCTCGGCGCTCAAAACCACTTGGTCTTGGTGCACACCACTTGGTCTCGGGATTCAACACCACTTGGTCTCGGGATACAACAGCACTTGGTCTCAGCGCTAAACACCACTTGGTCTCGGGAATCAACACCACTTAGTCTCGGGATAAAACACCACTTGGTCTCGGCGCTCAACACCACTTGGTCTCGGCGCTCAACACCACTTGGTCACTGCGCTCAGTACCACTTCCCTTGGCGCTCAACACCACTTGGTCTCGGCATTGAACACCACTTGCTCTCGGCGCTAAACACCACTTGAGCTTGGCGCTCAACACCATTTGGTCTCGACATTGAACACCACTTACTCTCGGCGCTCAACACCACCTGGTCTCCGCGCTCAACACCACTTGGTCTCGGTGCTCTACACCACTTGGTCTCGGCTCTCAACACCACTTGGTCTCGGGATTCAACACCACTTGGTCTCGGGATACAACAGCACTTGGTTTCGGGATACAACAGCACTTGGTCTCAGCGCTCAACACCACTTGGTCTCGGGAATCAACACCACTTGGTCTCGGGATAAAACACCACTTGGTCTCGGCGCTCAACACCACATGGTCTCGGGAATCAACACTACTTGGTCTCGGGATAAAACACCACTTGGTCTCGGCGCTGAACACCACTTGGTCACGGCGCTCAGTACCACTTCCCTTGGCGCTCAACACCACTTGGTCTCGGCATTGAACACCACTTGCTCTCGGCGCTAAACACCACTTGAGCTTGGCGCTCAACACCATTTGGTCTCGGCATTGAACACCACTTACTCTCGGCGCTCAACACCACTTGGTTCCGCGCTCAACACCACTTGGTCTCGGCGCTCTACACCACTTGGTCTCGGCTCTCAACACCACTTGGTCTCGGGATTCAACACCACTTGGTCTCGGGATACAACACCTCTTGGTCTCGGCGCTCAACACCACTTGGTCTTGGCGCACAACACCACTTGGTCTCGGGATTCAACACCACATGGTCTCGGGATGCAACACCACTTGGTCTCAGCGCTCAACACCACTTGGTCTCGGGACTCAACACCACTTGGTCTCGGAATAAAACGCCACTTGGTCTCGGCGTTCAACACCACTTGGTCTCGGCGCTCAACACCACTTGGTCTCGGGATTCAACACCACTTGGTCTCGGGATACAACACCACTTGGTCTCAGAGCTCAACACCACTTGGTCTCGATACTCAACACCACTTGGTCTCGGGATAAAACACCACTCGGTCTCGGCGCTCAACACCACTTGGTCTCGGCGCTCAACACCACTTGGTCTTGGCGCACAACACCACTTGGTCTCGGGATTCAACACCACTTGGTCTAGGGATGCAACACCAGTTGGTTTCAGCGTTCAACACCACTTGGTCTCGGGACTCAACACCACTTGGTCTCGGGATAAAACACCACTTGGTCTCGGCATTGAACACCACTTGCTCTCGGCGCTCAACACTATTTTAGCTTGGCGCTCAACACAATTTGAGCTCGTCATTGAACACTAATTACTCTCGGCTCTCAACACCACTTGGTCTCCGCGCTCAACACCACTGGGTCTCGGGACTCAAAACCAATTGGTCTCGGCGCTCAACACCGCTTATTCTCGGCGCTCTACACCACTTGCGCTTGGCGCTCAACACCACATGGTCTCGGCATTGAACACCACTTACTCTCGGCGCTCAACACCACTTGGTCTCCGCGCTCAACACCACTTGGTCTCGGCGCTCAAAACCACTTGGTGTAAGAGCTCAACACCACTTGGTCTCAGGACTCAACACCACTTGGTCTCGGGATAAAACACCACTTGGTCTCGGCATTGAACACCACTTGCTCTTGGCGCTAAACACCACTTGAGCTTGGCGCTCAACACCACTTGGTCTCGTGATTCAACATCACTTGGTCTCGGGATACAACACCACTTGGTCTCAGCGCTCAACACCACTTTGTCTCGGCGCTCAACACCACTTGGTCACGGCGCTCAACACCACTTAACTTGGCGCTCAACATCACTTGGTCTCGGCATTGAACACCACTTGCTCTCGGCGCTAAACACCACTTGGTCTCGGGACTCAACACCACTTGGTCTCGGGATAAAACACCACTTCGTCTCGGCACTCAACACCACTTGGTCTCGGCGCTCAACATCACTTGGTCTCTAGATTCAACACCACTTGGTCTCGGGAAACAACACCACCTGGTCTCGGCACTCAACACCACTTGGTCTCGGCGCTCAACACCACTTATTCTCGGCGCTCTACACCACTTGCGCTTGGCGCTCAACACCACATGGTCTCGTCATTGATCACCACTTACTCTCGGCGCTCAACACCACTTGGTCTCTGCGCTCAACACCACTTGGTCTCGGCGCTCAAAACCACTTGGTGTAAGAGCTCAACACCACTTGGTCTCGGGACTCAACACCACTTAGTCTCGGGATAAAACACCACTTGGTCTCGGCATTGAACACCACTTGCTCTCGGCGCTAAACACCACTTGAGCTTGGCGCTCAACACCACTTGGTCTCGTGATTCAACACCACTTGGTCTCGGGATACTACACCACTTGGTCTCAGCGCTCAACACCACTTGGTCTCGGAATAAAACACCACTTGGTCTCGGCGCTCAACACCACTTGGTCTCGGCGCTCAACACAACTTGGTCACGGCGCTCAACACCACTTCCCTTGCCGCTCAACATCACTTGGTCTCGGCATTGAACACCACTTTCTCTCGGCGTTAAACACCACTTGAGGTTGGCGCTAAACACCATTTGGTCTCGGCATTGAACACCACTTACTCTCGGCGCTCAACACCACTTGGTCTCCGCACTCAACACCACTTGGTCTCGGCTCGCAACACCACTTGGTCTCGGGATTCAACACCACTTAGTCTCGGGATACAACACCTCTTGGTTTCGGGATAAAACACCACTTGGTCTCGGCGCTCAACAACACTTGGTCTCGGCGCTCAACACCACTTGGTCTCAGGAATCAACACCTCTTGGTCTCGGGATACAACACCACTTGGTCTCAGCGCTCAACACCACTTGGTCTCGGGACTCAACACCACTTGGTCTCGGGATAAAACACCACTTGGTCTCGGCACTCAACACCACTTGGTCTCGGCGCTCAACACCACTTGGTCTCTAGATTCAACACCACTTGGTCTCGGGATACAACACCACCTGATCTCGGCACTCAACACCACTTGGTCCCGGCGCTCAACACCACTTGGTCTCGGGATTCAACTCCACTTGGTCTCGGGATACAACACCTCTTGGTCTCGGCGCTCAACACCACTTGTTCTCAGCGCTCAACACCACTTGGTCTCTAGATTCAACACCACTTGGTCTCGGGAATCAACACCACTTGGTCTCGGGATAAAACACCACTTGGTCTCGGCGCTCAACAACACTTGGTCTCGGCGCTCAACACCACTTGGTCACGGCGCTCAGTACCACTTCCCTTGGCGCTAAACACCACTTGGTCTCGGCATTGAACACCACTTGCTCTCGGCGCTAAACACCACTTGAGCTTGGCGCTCAACACCATTTGGTCTCGGCATTGAACACCACTTACTCTCGGCGCTCAACACCACTTGGTCTCCGAGCTCAACACCACTTGGTCTCGGCGCTCTACACCACTTGGTCTTGGCTCTCAACACCACTTGGTCTCGGGATTCAACACCACTTGGTCTCGGGATACAACAGCACTTGGTCTTGGGATACAACAGCACTTGGTCTCAGCGCTCAACACCACTTGGTCTCGGGAATCAACACCACTTGGTCTCGGGATAAAACACCACTTGGTCTCGGCGCTCAACACCACTTGGTCTCGGGAATCAACACCACTTGGTCTCTGTATAAAACACCACTTGGTCTCGGCACTGAACACCACTTGGTCACGGCGCTCAGTACCACTTCCCTTGGCGCTCAACACCACTTGGTCTCGGCATTGAACACCACTTGCTCTCGGCGCTAAACACCACTTGAGCTTGGCGCTCAACACCATTTGGTCTCGGCATTGAACACCACTTACTCTCGGCGCTCAACACCACTTGGTGTAAGAGCTCAAAACCACTTGGTCTCGGGACTCAACACCACTTGGTCTCGGGATAAAACACCACTTGGTCTCGGCATTGAACACCACTTGCTCTCGGCGCTAAACACCACTTGAGCTTGACGCTCAACACCACTTGGTCTCGTGATTCAACACCACTTGGTCTCGGGATACAACACCACTTGGTCTCAGCGCTCAACACCACTTGGTCTCGGAATAAAACACCACTTGGTCTCGGCGCTCAACACCACTTGGTCTCGGCGCTCAACACCACTTGGTCACGGCGCTCAACACCACTTCCCTTGGCGCTCAACATCACTTTGGTCTCGGCATTGAACACCACTTGCTCTCGGCGCTAAACACCACTTGAGGTTGGCGCTAAACACCATTTGGTCTCGGCATTGAACACCACTTACTCTCGGCGCTCAACATCACTTGGTCTCCGCGCTCAACACCACTTGGTTTCGGCGCTCTACACCACTTGGTCTTGGCGCACAACACCACTTGGTCTCAGGATTCAACACCACTTGGTCTCGGGATACAACACCACTTGGTCTCAGCGCTCAACACCACTTGGTCTCGGGACTCAACACCACTTGGTCTCGGGATACAACACCTCTTGGTCTCGGCGCTCAACACAACTTGTTCTGAGCGCTCAACACCACTTGGTCTCTAGATTCAACACCACTTGGTCTCGGGATACACCACCTGGTCTCGGCGCTCAACACCACTTGGTCTTGGCGCACACCACTTGGTCTCGGGATTCAACACAACTTGGTCTCGGGATACAACAGCACTTGGTCTCAGCGCTCAACACCACTTGGTCTCGGGAATCAACACCACTTGGTCTCGGGATAAAACACCACTTGGTCTCGGCGCTCAACATCACCTGGTCTCGGGAATCAACACCACTTGGTCTCGGGATAAAACACAACTTGGTCTCGGCGCTCAACACCACTTGGTCTCGGCGCTCAACAGCACTTGGTCACGGCGCTAAACACCACTTGAGCTTGGTGCTCAACACCATTTGGTCTCGGCATTGAACACCACTTACTCTCGGCGCTCAACACCACTTGGTCTCCGCGCTCAACACCACTTGGTCTCGGCGCTCTACACCACTTGGTCTCGTCTCTCAACACCACTTGGTCTCGGGATTCAACACCACTTGGTCTCGGGATACAACACCTCTTGGTCTCGGCGCTCAACACCACTTGGTCTCGGCGCTCAACACAACTTGGTCACGGCGCTCAACACCACTTCCCTTGCCGCTCAACATCACTTGGTCTCGGCATTGAACACCACTTTCTCTCGGCGTTAAACACCACTTGAGGTTGGCGTTAAACACCATTTGGTCTCGGCATTGAACACCACTTACTCTCGGCGCTCAACACCACTTGGTCTCCGCGCTCAACACCACTTGGTCTCGGCTCTCAACACCACTTGGTCTCGGGATTCAACACCACTTAGTCTCGGGACTCAACACCACTTGGTCTCGGCATAAAACACCACTTGGTCTCGGCGCTCAACACCACTTGGTCTCGGCGCTCAACACCACTTGGTCTTGGCGCACAACACCACTTGGTCTCGGGATTCAACACCACTTGGTCTAGGGATGCAACACCACTTGGTCTCAGCGTTCAACACCACTTGGTCTCGGGACTCAACACCACTTGGTCTCGGGATAAAACACCACTTGGTCTCGGCATTGAACACCACTTGCTCTCGGCGCTCAACACTACTTGAGCTTGGCGCTCAACACAATTTGGGCTCGTCATTGAACACCACTTACTCTCGGCTCTCAACACCACTTGGTCTCCGCACTCAACACCACTGAGTCTCGGGACTCAACACCACTTGGTCTCGGGATAAAACACCACTTGGTCTCGGCACTCAACACCACCTGGTCTCGGCGCTCAACATCACTTGGTCTCTAGATTCAACACCACTTGGTCTCGGGATACAACACCACCTGGTCTCGGCACTCGACACCACTTGGTCCCGGCGCTCAACAACACTTGGTCTCGGGATGCAACTCCACTTGGTCTCGGGATACAACTCCTCTTGGTCTCGGCGCTCAACACCACTTGGTCTCGGAATAAAACACCACTTGGTCTCGGCGCTCAACACCACTTGGTCTCGGCGCTCAACACAACTTGGTCACGGCGCTCAACACCACTTCCCTTGGCGCTCAACATCACTTGGTCTCGGCATTGAACACCACTTGCTCTCGGCGTTAAACACCACTTGAGGTTGGCGCTAAACACCATTTGGTCTCGGCATTGAACACCACTTACTCTCGGCGCTCAACACCACTTGGTCTCCGCGCTCAACACCACTTGGTTTCGGCGCTCTACACCACTTGGTCTCGGCTCTCAACACCACTTGGTCTCGGGATTCAACACCACTTAGTCTCGGGATACAATACCTCTTGGTTTCGGGATAAAACACCACTTGGTCTCGGCGCTCAACAACACTTGGTCTCGGCGCTCAACACCACTTGGTCTCAGGAATCAACACCTCTTGGTCTCGGGATACAACACCACTTGGTCTCAGCGCTCAGCACCACTTGGTCTCGGGACTCAACACCACTTGGTCTCGGGATAAAACACCACTTGGTCTCGGCACTCAACACCACTTGGTCTCGGCGCTCAACACCACTTGGTCTCTAGATTCAACACCACTTGGTCTCGGGATACAACACCACCTGATCTCGGCACTCAACACCACTTGGTCCCGGCGCTCAACACCACTTGGTCTCGGGATTCAACTCCACTTGGTCTCGGGATACAACACCTCTTGGTCTCGGCGCTCAACACCACTTGTTCTCAGCGCTCAACACCACTTGGTCTCTAGATTCAACACCACTTGGTCTCGGGATAAAACACCACTTGGTCTCGGCGCTCAACAACACTTGGTCTCGGCGCTCAACACCACTTGGTCACGGCGCTCAGTACCACTTCCCTTGGCGCTAAACACCACTTGGTCTCGGCATTGAACACCACTTGCTCTCGGCGCTAAACACCACTTGAGCTTGGCGCTCAACACCATTTGGTCTCGGCATTGAACACCACTTACTCTCGGCGCTCAACACCACTTGGTCTCCGCGCTCAACACCACTTGGTCTCGGCGCTCTACACCACTTGGTCTTGGCTCTCAACACCACTTGGTCTCGGGATTCAACACCACTTGGTCTCGGGATACAACAGCACTTGGTCTTGGGATACAACAGCACTTGGTCTCAGCGCTCAACACCACTTGGTCTCGGGAATCAACACCACTTGGTCTCGGGATAAAACACCACTTGGTCTCGGCGCTCAACACCACTTGGTCTCGGGAATCAACACCACTTGGTCTCTGGATAAAACACCACTTGGTCTCGGCGCTGAACACCACTTGGTCACGGCGCTCAGTACCACTTCCCTTGGCGCTCAACACCACTTGGTCTCGGCATTGAACACCACTTGCTCTCGGCGCTAAACACCACTTGAGCTTGGCGCTCAACACCATTTGGTCTCGGCATTGAACACCACTTACTCTCGGCGCTCAACACCACTTGGTGTAAGAGCTCAAAACCACTTGGTCTCGGGACTCAACACCACTTGGTCTCGGGATAAAACACCACTTGGTCTCGGCATTGAACACCACTTGCTCTCGGCGCTAAACACCACTTGAGCTTGACGCTCAACACCACTTGGTCTCGTGATTCAACACCACTTGGTCTCGGGATACAACACCACTTGGTCTCAGCGCTCAACACCACTTGGTCTCGGAATAAAACACCACTTGGTCTCGGCGCTCAACACCACTTGGTCTCGGTGCTCAACACCACTTGGTCACGGCGCTCAACACCACTTCCCTTGGCGCTCAACATCACTTTGGTCTCGGCATTGAACACCACTTGCTCTCGGCGCTAAACACCACTTGAGGTTGGCGCTAAACACCATTTGGTCTCGGCATTGAACACCACTTACTCTCGGCGCTCAACATCACTTGGTCTCCGCGCTCAACACCACTTGGTTTCGGCGCTCTACACCACTTGGTCTTGGCGCACAACACCACTTGGTCTCAGGATTCAACACCACTTGGTCTCGGGATACAACACCACTTGGTCTCAGCGCTCAACACCACTTGGTCTCGGGACTCAACACCACTTGGTCTCGGGATACAACACCTCTTGGTCTCGGCGCTCAACACAACTTGTTCTGAGCGCTCAACACCACTTGGTCACGGCGCTCAGTACCACTTCCCTTGGCGCTAAACACCACTTGGTCTCGGCATTGAACACCACTTGCTCTCGGCGCTAAACACCACTTGAGCTTGGCGCTCAACACCATTTGGTCTCGGCATTGAACACCACTTACTCTCGGCGCTCAACACCACTTGGTCTCCGCGCTCAACACCACTTGGTCTCGGCGCTCTACACCACTTGGTCTTGGCTCTCAACACCACTTGGTCTCGGGATTCAACACCACTTGGTCTCGGGATACAACAGCACTTGGTCTTGGGATACAACAGCACTTGGTCTCAGCGCTCAACACCACTTGGTCTCGGGAATCAACACCACTTGGTCTCGGGATAAAACACCACTTGGTCTCGGCGCTCAACACCACTTGGTCTCGGGAATCAACACCACTTGGTCTCTGGATAAAACACCACTTGGTCTCGGCGCTGAACACCACTTGGTCACGGCGCTCAGTACCACTTCCCTTGGCGCTCAACACCACTTGGTCTCGGCATTGAACACCACTTGCTCTCGGCGCTAAACACCACTTGAGCTTGGCGCTCAACACCATTTGGTCTCGGCATTGAACACCACTTACTCTCGGCGCTCAACACCACTTGGTGTAAGAGCTCAAAACCACTTGGTCTCGGGACTCAACACCACTTGGTCTCGGGATAAAACACCACTTGGTCTCGGCATTGAACACCACTTGCTCTCGGCGCTAAACACCACTTGAGCTTGACGCTCAACACCACTTGGTCTCGTGATTCAACACCACTTGGTCTCGGGATACAACACCACTTGGTCTCAGCGCTCAACACCACTTGGTCTCGGAATAAAACACCACTTGGTCTCGGCGCTCAACACCACTTGGTCTCGGTGCTCAACACCACTTGGTCACGGCGCTCAACACCACTTCCCTTGGCGCTCAACATCACTTTGGTCTCGGCATTGAACACCACTTGCTCTCGGCGCTAAACACCACTTGAGGTTGGCGCTAAACACCATTTGGTCTCGGCATTGAACACCACTTACTCTCGGCGCTCAACATCACTTGGTCTCCGCGCTCAACACCACTTGGTTTCGGCGCTCTACACCACTTGGTCTTGGCGCACAACACCACTTGGTCTCAGGATTCAACACCACTTGGTCTCGGGATACAACACCACTTGGTCTCAGCGCTCAACACCACTTGGTCTCGGGACTCAACACCACTTGGTCTCGGGATACAACACCTCTTGGTCTCGGCGCTCAACACAACTTGTTCTGAGCGCTCAACACCACTTGGTCTCTAGATTCAACACCACTTGGTCTCGGGATACACCACCTGGTCTCGGCGCTCAACACCACTTGGTCTTGGCGCACACCATTTGGTCTCGGGATTCAACACAACTTGGTCTCGGGATACAACAGCACTTGGTCTCAGCGCTCAACACCACTTGGTCTCGGGAATCAACACCACTTGGTCTCGGGATAAAACACCACTTGGTCTCGGCGCTCAACATCACCTGGTCTCGGGAATCAACACCACTTGGTCTCGGGATAAAACACAACTTGGTCTCGGCGCTCAACACCACTTGGTCTCGGCGCTCAACACCACTTGGTCACGGCGCTAAACACCACTTGAGCTTGGTGCTCAACACCATTTGGTCTCGGCATTGAACACCACTTACTCTCGGCGCTCAACACCACTTGGTCTCCGCGCTCAACACCACTTGGTCTCGGCGCTCTACACCACTTGGTCTCGGCTCTCAACACCACTTGGTCTCGGGATTCAACACCACTTGGTCTCGGGATACAACACCTCTTGGTCTCGGCGCTCAACACCACTTGGTCTCGGGACTCAACACCACTTGGTCTCGGCATAAAACACCACTTGGTCTCGGCGCTCAACACCACTTGGTCTCGGCGCTCAACACCACTTGGTCTTGGCGCACAACACCACTTGGTCTCGGGATTCAACACCACTTGGTCTAGGGATGCAACACCACTTGGTCTCAGCGTTCAACACCACTTGGTCTCGGGACTCAACACCACTTGGTCTCGGGATAAAACACCACTTGGTCTCGGCATTGAACACCACTTGCTCTCGGCGCTCAACACTACTTGAGCTTGGCGCTCAACACAATTTGGGCTCGTCATTGAACACCACTTACTCTCGGCTCTCAACACCACTTGGTCTCCGCACTCAACACCACTGAGTCTCGGGACTCAACACCACTTGGTCTCGGGATAAAACACCACTTGGTCTCGGCACTCAACACCACCTGGTCTCGGCGCTCAACATCACTTGGTCTCTAGATTCAACACCACTTGGTCTCGGGATACAACACCACCTGGTCTCGGCACTCGACACCACTTGGTCCCGGCGCTCAACAACACTTGGTCTCGGGATGCAACTCCACTTGGTCTCGGGATACAACTCCTCTTGGTCTCGGCGCTCAACACCACTTGTTCTCAGCGCTCAACACCACTTGGTCTCGGCGCTCAACACCACTTGGTCTCGGCGCTCAACACCACTTGGTCTTGGCGCACAACACCACTTGGTCTCGGGATTCAACACCACTTGGTCTAGGGATGCAACACCACTTGGTCTCAGCGTTCAACACCACTTGCTCTAGGGACTCAACACCACTTGGTCTCGGGGTAAAACACCACTTGGTCTCGGCATTGAACACCACTTGCTCTCGGCGCTCAACACTACTTGAGCTTGGCGCTCAAAACAATTTGGGCTCGTCATTGAACACCACTTACTCTCGGCTCAGAACACCACTTGGTCTCCGCGCTCAACACCACTGGGTCTCGGGACTCAAAACCAATTGGTCTCGGCGCTCAACACCACTTATTCTCGGCGCTCTACACCACTTGCGCTTGGCGCTCAACACCACATGGTCTCGGCATTGAACACCACTTACTCTCGGCGCTCAACACCACTTGGTCTCCGCGCTCAACACCACTTGGTCTCGGCGCTCAAAACCACTTGGTGTAAGAGCTCAACACCACTTGGTCTCGGGACTCAACACCACTTGGTCTCGGGGTAAAACACCACTTGGTCTCGGCATTGAACACCACTTGTTCTTGGCGCTAAACACCACTTGAGCTTGGCGCTAAACACCACTTGAGCTTGGCGCTCAACACCACTTGGTCTCGTGATTCAACAGCACTTGGTCTCGGGATACAACACCGCTTGGTCTCAGCGCTAAACACCACTTGGTCTCGGAATAAAGCACCACTTGGTCTCGGCGCTCAACACCACTTGGTCACGGCGCTCAACACCACTTCCCTTGGCGCTCAACATCACTTGGTCTCGGCATTGAACACCACTTGCTCTCGGCGCTAAACACCACTTGAGGTTCGCGCTCAACACCACTTGGTCTCGGCGCTCTACACCACTTGGTCTCGGCTCTCAACACCACTTGGTCACGGGATTCAACTCCACTTGGTCTCGGGATACAACACCTCTTGGTCTTGGCGCACACCACTTGGTCTCGGGATTCAACACTACTTGGTCTCGGGATACAACAGCACTTGGTCTCAGCGCTCAACACCACTTGGTCTCGGGAATCAACACCACTAGGTCTCGGGATAAAACACCACTTGGTCTCGGCGCTCAACATCACTTGGTCTCGGGAATCAACATCACTTGGTCTCGGGATAAAACACCACTTGGTCTCGGCGCTCAACACCACTTGGTCTCGGCGCTCAACACCACTTGGTCACGGCATTGAACACCACTTGATCTCTGCGCTAAACACCACTTGAGCTTGGCGCTCAACACCATTTGGTCTCGGCATTGAACACCACTTACTCTCGGCGCTCAACACCACATGGTCTCCGCGCTCAACACCACTTGGTCTCGGCGCTCTACACCACTTGGTCTCGGCTGTCAACACCACTTGGTCTCGGGATTCAACACCACTTGGTCTCGGGATACAACAGCACTTGGTCTCGGGATACAACAGCACTTGGTCTCAGCGCTCAACACCACTTGGTCTCGGGAATCAACGCCACTTGGTCTCGGGATAAAATACCACTTGGTCTCGGCGCTCAACACCACTTGGTCTCGGGAATCAACACCACTTGGTCTCGGGATAAAACACCACTTGGTCTCGGCGCTGAACACCACTTGGTTACGGCGCTCAGTACCACTTCCCTTGGCGCTCAACACCACTTGGTCTCGGCATTGAAGACCACTTGCTCTCGGCGCTAAACACCACTTGAGCTTGGCGCTCAACACCATTTGGTCTCGGCATTGAACACCACTTATTCTCGGCGCTCAACACCACTTGGTCTCCGCGCTCAACACCACTTGGTCTCGGCGCTCTACACCACTTGGTCTCGGCTCTCAACACCACTTGGTCTCGGGATTCAACACCACTTGGTCTCGGGATACAACACCTCTTTGTCTCGGCGCTCAACACCACTTGGTCTTGGCGCACAACACCACTTGGTCTCAGGATTCAACACCACTAGGTCTCGGGATACAACACCACTTGGTCTCAGCGCTCAACACCACTTGGTCTCGGGACTCAACACCACTTGGTCTCGGAATAAAACGCCACTTGGTCTCGGCGCTCAACACCACTTGGTCTCGGCACTCAACACCACTTGGTCTCGGGATTCAACACAACTTGGTCTCGGGATACAACACCACTTGGTCTCAGCGCTCAACACCACTTGGTCTCGGGACTCAAAACCACTTGGTCTCGGTATAAAACACCTCTTGGTCTTGGCGTTCAACACCACTTGGTCTCGGCGCTCAACACCACTTGGTCTTGGCGCACAACACCACTTGGTCTCGGGATTCAACACCACTTGGTCTCTGGATAAAACACCACTTGGTCTCGGCGCTGAACAGCACTTGGTCACGGCGCTCAGTACCACTTCCCTTGGCGCTCAACACCACTTGGTCTCGGCATTGAACACCACTTGCTCTCGGCGCTAAACACCACTTGAGCTTGGCGCTCAACACCATTTGGTCTCGGCATTGAACACCACTTACTCTCGGCGCTCAACACCACTTGGTGTAAGAGCTCAAAACCACTTGGTCTCGGGACTCAACACCACTTGGTCTCGGGATAAAACACCACTTGGTCTCGGCATTGAACACCACTTGCTCTCGGCGCTAAACACCACTTGAGCTTGAAGCTCAACACCACTTGGTCTCGTGATTCAACACCACTTGGTCTCGGGATACAACACCACTTGGTCTCAGCGCTCAACACCACTTGGTCTCGGAATAAAACACCACTTGGTCTCGGCGCTCAACACCACTTGGTCTCGGCGCTCAACACCACTTGGTCACGGCGCTCAACACCACTTCCCTTGGCGCTCAACATCACTTTGGTCTCGGCATTGAACACCACTTGCTCTCGGCGCTAAACACCACTTGAGGTTGGCGCTAAACACCATTTGGTCTCGGCATTGAACACCACTTACTCTCGGCGCTCAACATCACTTGGTCTCCGCGCTCAACACCACTTGGTTTCGGCGCTCTACACCACTTGGTCTTGGCGCACAACACCACTTGGTCTCAGGATTCAACACCACTTGGTCTCGGGATACAACACCACTTGGTCTCAGCGCTCAACACCACTTGGTCTCGGGACTCAACACCACTTGGTCTCGGGATACAACACCTCTTGGTCTCGGCGCTCAACACAACTTGTTCTGAGCGCTCAACACCACTTGGTCTCTAGATTCAACACCACTTGGTCTCGGGATACACCACCTGGTCTCGGCGCTCAACACCACTTGGTCTTGGCGCACACCATTTGGTCTCGGGATTCAACACAACTTGGTCTCGGGATACAACAGCACTTGGTCTCAGCGCTCAACACCACTTGTTCTCGGGAATCAACACCACTTGGTCTCGGGATAAAACACCACTTGGTCTCGGCGCTCAACATCACCTGGTCTCGGGAATCAACACCACTTGGTCTCGGGATAAAACACAACTTGGTCTCGGCGCTCAACACCACTTGGTCTCGGCGCTCAACACCACTTGGTCACGGCGCTAAACACCACTTGAGCTTGGTGCTCAACACCATTTGGTCTCGGCATTGAACACCACTTACTCTCGGCGCTCAACACCACTTGGTCTCCGCGCTCAACACCACTTGGTCTCGGCGCTCTACACCACTTGGTCTCGGCTCTCAACACCACTTGGTCTCGGGATTCAACACCACTTGGTCTCGGGATACAACACCTCTTGGTCTCGGCGCTCAACACCACTTGGTCTCGGGACTCAACACCACTTGGTCTCGGCATAAAACACCACTTGGTCTCGGCGCTCAACACCACTTGGTCTCGGCGCTCAACACCACTTGGTCTTGGCGCACAACACCACTTGGTCTCGGGATTCAACACCACTTGGTCTAGGGATGCAACACCACTTGGTCTCAGCGTTCAACACCACTTGGTCTCGGGACTCAACACCACTTGGTCTCGGGATAAAACACCACTTGGTCTCGGCATTGAACACCACTTGCTCTCGGCGCTCAACACTACTTGAGCTTGGCGCTCAACACAATTTGGGCTCGTCATTGAACACCACTTACTCTCGGCTCTCAACACCACTTGGTCTCCGCACTCAACACCACTGAGTCTCGGGACTCAACACCACTTGGTCTCGGGATAAAACACCACTTGGTCTCGGCACTCAACACCACCTGGTCTCGGCGCTCAACATCACTTGGTCTCTAGATTCAACACCACTTGGTCTCGGGATACAACACCACCTGGTCTCGGCACTCGACACCACTTGGTCCCGGCGCTCAACAACACTTGGTCTCGGGATGCAACTCCACTTGGCATCGGGATACAGCTCCTCTTGGTCTCGGCGCTCAACACCACTTGTTCTCAGCGCTCAACACCACTTGGTCTCGGCGCTCAACACCACTTGGTCTCGGCGCTCAACACCACTTGGTCTTGGCGCACAACACCACTTGGTCTCGGGATTCAACACCACTTGGTCTAGGGATGCAACACCACTTGGTCACAGCGTTCAAAACCACTTGCTCTAGGGACTCAACACCACTTGGTCTCGGGGTAAAACACCACTTGGTCTCGGCATTGAACACCACTTGCTCTCGGCGCTCAACACTACTTGAGCTTGGCGCTCAAAACAATTTGGGCTCGTCATTGAACACCACTTATTCTCGGCTCAGAACACCACTTGGTCTCCGCGCTCAACACCACTGGGTCTCGGGACTCAAAACCAATTGGTCTCGGCGCTCAACACCACTTATTCTCGGCGCTCTACACCACTTGCGCTTGGCGCTCAACACCACATGGTCTCGGCATTGAACACCACTTACTCTCGGCGCTCAACACCACTTGGTCTCCGCGCTCAACACCACTTGGTCTCGGCGCTCAAAACCACTTGGTGTAAGAGCTCAACACCACTTGGTCTCGGGACTCAACACCACTTGGTCTCGGGGTAAAACACCACTTGGTCTCGGCATTGAACACCACTTGTTCTTGGCGCTAAACACCACTTGAGCTTGGCGCTAAACACCACTTGAGCTTGGCGCTCAACACCACTTGGTCTCGTGATTCAACAGCACTTGGTCTCGGGATACAACACCACTTGGTCTCAGCGCTAAACACCACTTGGTGTCGGAATAAAGCACCACTTGGTCTCGGCGCTCAACACCACTTGGTCACGGCGCTCAACACCACTTCCCTTGGCGCTCAACATCACTTGGTCTCGGCATTGAACACCACTTGCTCTCGGCGCTAAACACCACTTGAGGTTCGCGCTCAACACCACTTGGTCTCGGCGCTCTACACCACTTGGTCTCGGCTCTCAACACCACTTGGTCTCGGGATTCAACTCCACTTGGTCTCGGGATACAACACCTCTTGGTCTTGGCGCACACCACTTGGTCTCGGGATTCAACACTACTTGGTCTCGGGATACAACAGCACTTGGTCTCAGCGCTCAACACCACTTGGTCTCGGGAATCAACACCACTTGGTCTCGGGATAAAACACCACTTGGTCTCGGCGCTCAACATCACTTGGTCTCGGGAATCAACATCACTTGGTCTCGGGATAAAACACCACTTGGTCTCGGCGCTCAACACCACTTGGTCTCGGCGCTCAACACCACTTGGTCACGGCATTGAACACCACTTGATCTCTGCGCTAAACACCACTTGAGCTTGGCGCTCAACACCATTTGGTCTCGGCATTGAACACCACTTACTCTCGGCGCTCAACACCACTTGGTCTCCGCGCTCAACACCACTTGGTCTCGGCGCTCTACACCACTTGGTCTCGGCTGTCAACACCACTTGGTCTCGGGATTCAACACCACTTGGTCTCGGGATACAACAGCACTTGGTCTCATCGCTCAACACCACTTGGTCTCGGGAATCAACGCCACTTGGTCTCGGGATAAAACACCACTTGGTCTCGGCGCTCAACACCACTTGGTCTCGGGAATCAACACCACTTGGTCTCGGGATAAAACACCACTTGGTCTCGGCGCTGAACACCACTTGGTTACGGCGCTCAGTACCACTTCCCTTGGCGCTCAACACCACTTGGTCTCGGCATTGAAGACCACTTGCTCTCGGCGCTAAACACCACTTGAGCTTGGCGCTCAACACCATTTGGTCTCGGCATTGAACACCACTTATTCTCGGCGCTCAACACCACTTGGTCTCCGCGCTCAACACCACTTGGTCTCGGCGCTCTACACCACTTGGTCTCGGCTCTCAACACCACTTGGTCTCGGGATTCAACACCACTTGGTCTCGGGATACAACACCTCTTGGTCTCGGCGCTCAACACCACTTGGTCTTGGCGCACAACACCACTTGGTCTCAGGATTCAACACCACTAGGTCTCGGGATACAACACCACTTGGTCTCAGCGCTCAACACCACTTGGTCTCGGGACTCAACACCACTTGGTCTCGGAATAAAACGCCACTTGGTCTCGGCGCTCAACACCACTTGGTCTCGGCACTCAACACCACTTGGTCTCGGGATTCAACACAACTTGGTCTCGGGATACAACACCACTTGGTCTCAGCGCTCAACACCACTTGGTCTCGGGACTCAACACCACTTGGTCTCGGTATAAAACACCTCTTGGTCTCGGCGTTCAACACCGCTTGGTCTCGGCGCTCAACACCACTTGGTCTTGGCGCACAACACCACTTGGTCTCGGGATTCAACACCACTTGGTCTAGGGATGCAACACCACTTGGTCCTAGCGTTCAACACCACTTGGTCTTGGCGCACAACACCACTTGGTCTCGGGATTCAACACCACTTGGTCTAGGGATGCAACACCACTTGGTCCTAGCGTTCAACACCACTTGGTCTCGGGACTCAACACCACTTGGTCTCGGGATAAAACACCACTTGGTCTCGGCATTGAACACCACTTGCTCTCGGCGCTCAACACTACTGGAGCTTGGCGCACAACACAATTTGGGCTCGTCATTGAACATCACTTACTCTCGGCTCTCAACACCACTTGGTCTCCGCGTCAACACCACTGGGTCTTGGGACTCAAAACCAATTGGTCTCGGCGCTCAACACCACTTACTCTCGGCACTCAACACCACTTGGTCTCCGCGCTCAACACCACTTGGTCTCGGCGCTCTATACCACTTGGTCTCGGCTCCCAACACCACTTGGTCTCGGGATTCAACACCACTTCGTCTCGGGATACAACACCTCTTGGTCTCGGCGCTCAACACCACTTGGTCTTGGCGCACAACACCACTTGGTCTCGGGATTCTACACAACTTGGTCTCGGGATACAACACCACTTGGTCTCAGCGCTCAACACCACTTGGTCTCGGGACTCAACACCACTTGGTCTCGGGATAAAACACCACTTGGTCTCGGCGCTCAACACCACTTGGTCTCGGCGCTCAACACCACTTGGTCTCGGGATTCAACACCACTTGGTCTCGGGATACAACACCACTTGGTCTCAGCGCTCAACACCACTTGGTCTCGGCATTGAACACCACTTGATCTCTGCGCTAAACACCACTTGAGCTTGGCGCTCAACACCATTTGGTCTCGGCATTGAACACCACTTAATCTCGGCGCTCAACACCACTTGGTCTCCGCGCTCAACACCACTTGGTCTCGGCGCTCTACACCACTTGGTCTCGGCTCTCAACACCACTTGGTCTCGGGATTCAACACCACTTGGTCTCGGGATACAACAGCATTTGGTCTCGGGATACAACAGCACTTGGTCTCAGCGCTCAACACCACTTGGTCTCGGGAATCAACGCCACTTGGTCTCGGGATAAAACACCACTTGGTCTCGGCGCTCAACACCACTTGGTCTCGGGAATCAACACCACTTGGTCTCGGGATAAAACACCTCTTGGTCTCGGCGCTCAACACCACTTGGTCTCGGCGCTCAACACCACTTGGTCTTGGCGCACAACACCACTTGGTCTCGGGATTCAACACCACTTGGTCTAGGGATGCAACACCACTTGGTCCTAGCGTTCAACACCACTTGGTCTCGGGACTCAACACCACTTGGTCTCGGGATAAAACACCACTTGGGCTCGTCATTGAACATCACTTACTCTCGGCTCTCAACACCACTTGGTCTCCGCGCTCAACACCACTGGGTCTCGGGACTCAAAACCAATTGGTCTCGGCGCTCAACACCACTTACTCTCGGCACTCAACACCACTTGGTCTCGGCGCTCAACACCACTTGGTCTCGGCACTCTATACCACTTGGTCTCGGCTCTCAACACCACTTGGTCTCGGGATTCAACACCACTTGGTCTCGGGATACAACACCTCTTGGTCTCGGCGCTCAACACCACTTGGTCTTGGCGCACAACACCACTTGGTCTCGGGATTCTACACAACTTGGTCTCGGGATACAACACCACTTGGTCTCAGCGCTCAACACCACTTGGTCTCGGGACTCAACACCACTTGGTCTCGGGATAAAACACCACTTGGTCTCGGCGCACAACACCACTTGGTCTCGGCGCTCAACACCACTTGGTCTCGGGATTCAACACCACTTGGTCTCGGGATACAACACCACTTGGTCTCAGCGCTCAACACCACTTGGTCTCGGCACTCAACACCACTTGGTCTCGGGATAAAAGACCACTTGGTCTCGGCGCTCAACATCACTTGGTCTCGGCGCTCAACACCACTTGCTCTTGGCGCACAACACCACTTGGTCTCGGGATTCAACACCACTTGGTCTAGGGATGCAACACCACTTGGTCTCAGCGTTCAACACCACTTGCTCTAGGGACTGAACACCACTTGGTCTCGGGATAAAACACCACTTGGTCTCGGCATTGAACACCACTTGCTCTCGGCGCTCAACACTACTTGAGCTTGGCGCTCAACACAATTTGGGCTCGTCATTGAACACCACTTACTCTCGGCTCTGAACACCACTTGGTCTCCGCGCTCAACACCACTGGGTCTCGGGACTCAAAACCAATTGGTCTCGGCGCTCAACACCACTCATTCTCGGCGCTCTACACCACTTGCGCTTGGCGCTCAACACCACATGGTCTCGGCATTGAACACCACTTACTCTCGGCGCTCAACACCACTTGGTCTCCGCGCTCAACACCACTTGGTCTCGGCGCTCAAAACCACTTGGTGTAAGAGCTCAACACCACTTGGTCTCGGGACTCAACACCACTTGGTCTCGGGATAAAACACCACTTGGTCTCGGCATTGAACACCACTTGTTCTTGGCGCTAAACACAACTTGAGCTTGGCGCTCAACACCACTTGGTCTCGTGATTCAACAGCACTTGGTCTCGGGATACACCACCACTTGGTCTCAGCGCTAAACACCACTTGGTCTCGGAATAAAGCACCACTTGGTCTCGGCGCTCAACACCACTTGGTCTCGGCGCTCAACACCACTTGGTCACGGCGCTCAACACCACTTCCCTTGGCGCTCAACATCACTTGGTCTCGGCATTGAACACCACTTGCTCTCGGCGCTAAACACCACTTGAGGTTCGCGCTGAACACCATTTGGTCTCGGCATTGAACACCACTTACTCTCGGCGCTCAACACCACTTGGTCTCAGCGCTCAACACCACTTGGTTTCGGCATTGAACACTACTTGCTCTCGGCTCTCAACACCACTTGGTCTCGGGATTCAACACCACTTGGTCTCGGGACACAACACCTCTTGGTCTCGGCTCTCAACACCACTTGGTCTCGGGACTCAACACCACTTGGTCTCGGGATACAACACCTCTTGGACTCGGCGCTCAACACCACTTGGTCTTGGCGCACAACACCACTTGGTCTCAGGATTCACACCACTTGGTCTCGGGATACAACACCACTTGGTCTCAGCGCTCAACACCACTTGGTCTCGGGACTCAACACCACTAGGTCTCGGGATAAAACACCACTTGGTCTCGGCACTCAACACCACTTGGTCTCGGCGCTCAACATTACTTGGTCTCTAGATTCAATACCACTTGGTCTCGGGATACAACACCACCTGGTCTCGGCACTCAACACCACTTGGTCCCGGCGCTCAACACCACTTGGTCTCGGGATTCAACTCCACTTGGTCTCGGGATACAACTCCTCTTGGTCTCGGCGCTCAACACCACTTGGTCTTGGCGCACACCACTTGGTCTCGGGATTCAACACCACTTGGTCTCGGGATACAACAGCACTTGGTCTCAGCGCTCAACACCACTTGGTCTCGGGAATCAACCCCACTTGGTCTCGGGATAAAACACCACTTGGTCTCGGCGCTCAACACCACTTGGTTTGGCGCACACAACTTGGTCTCGGGATTCAACACCACTTGGTCTAGGGATACAACAGCACTTGGTCTCAGCGCTCAACACCACTTGGTCTCGGGAATCAACACCACTTGGTCTCGGGATAAAACACCACTTGGTCTCGGCGCTCAACATCACTTGGTCTCGGGAATCAACACCACTTGGTCTCGGGATAAAACACCACTTGGTCTCGGCGCTCAACACCACTTGGTCTCGGCGCTCAACACCACTTGGTCACGGCGCTCAGTACCACTTCCCTTGGCGCTCAACACCACTTGGTCTCGGCATTGAACACCACTTGCTCTCGGCGCTAAACACCACTTGAGCTTGGCGCTCAACACCATTTGGTCTCGGCATTGAACACCACTTACTCTCGGCGCTCAACAACACTTGGTCTCCGCGCTCAACACCACTTGGTCTCGGCGCTCTACACCACTTGGTCTCGGCTCTCAACACCACTTGGTCTCGGGATTCAACACCACTTGGTCTCGGGAATCAACACCACTTGGTCTCGGGATAAAACACCACTTGGTCTCGGCGCTCAACAACACTTGGTCTCGGGAATCAACACCACTTGGTCTCGGGATAAAACACCACTTGGTCTCGGCGCTGAACACCACTTGGTCACGGCGCTCAGTACCACTTCCCTTGGCGCTCAACACCACTTGGTCTCAGCATTGAACACCACTTGCTCTCGGCGCTAAACACCACTTGAGCTTGGCGCTCAACACCATTTGATCTCCGCGCTCAACACCACTTGGTTTCGGCGCTCTACACCACTTGGTCACGGCTCTCAACACCACTTGGTCTCGGGATTCAACACCACTTGGTCTCGGGATACAACACCTCTTGGTTTCGGCGCTCAACACCACTTGGTCTTGGCGCACAACACCACTTGGTTTCAGGATTCAACACCACTTGGTCTCGGGATACAACACCACTTGGTCTCAGCGTTCAACACCACTTGGTCTCGGGACTCAACACCACTTGGTCTCGGGATAAAACACCACTTGGTCTCGGCTCTCAACACCACTTGGTCTCGGCGCTCATCATCACTTGGTCTCTAGATTCAACACCACTTGGTCTCGGGATTCAACTCCACTTGGTCTCGGGATACAACTCCTCTTGGTCTCGGCGCTCAACACCACTTGTTCTCAGCGCTCAACACCACTTGGTCTCTAGATTCAACACCACTTGGTCTCGGGATACAACACCACCTGGTCTCGGCGCTCAACACCTCTTGGTCTTGGCGCACACCACTTGGTCTCGGGATTCAACACCACTTGGTCTCGGGATACAACAGCACTTGGTCTCAGCGCTCAATCCCACTTGGTCTCGGGAATCAACACCACTTGGTCTCGGGATAAAACACCACTTGGTCTCGGCGCTCAACATCACTTGGTCTCGGGAATCAACACCACTTGGTCTCGGGATAAAACACCACTTGGTCTCGGCGCTCAACACCACTTGGTCTCGGCGCTCAACACCACTTGGTCACGGCGCTCAGTACCACTTACCTTGGCGCTCAACACCACTTGGTCTCGGCATTGAAAACCACTTGCTCTCGGCGCTAAACACCACTTGAGCTTGGCGCTCAACACCATTTGGTCTCGGCATTGAACACCACTTACTCTCGGCGCTCAACACCACTTGGTCTCCGCGCTCAACACCACTTGGTCTCGGCGCTCTATACCACTTGGTCTCGGCTCTCAACACCACTTGGTCACGGGATTCAACACCACTTGGTCTCGGGATACAACACCTCTTGGTCTCGGCGCTCAACACCACTTGGTCCTCTCGCACAACACCACTTGGTCTCGGGATTCAACACCACTTGGTCTCGGGATACAACACCACTTGGTCTCAGCGCTCAACACCACTTGGTCTCGGGACTCAACACCACTTGCTCTCGGGATAAAACACCACTTGGTCCCGGCGCTCAACACCACTTGGTCTCGGCGCTCAACACCACTTGGTCTCGGGATTCAACACCACTTGGTCTCGGGATGCAACACCACTTGGTCTCAGCGCTCAACACCACTTGGTCTCGGGACTCAACACCACTTGGTCTCGGAATAAAACACCACTTGGTCTCGGCGCTCAACACCACTTGGTCTCGGCGCTCAACACCACTTGGTCTTGGCGCTCAACACCACTTGGTCTCGGGATTCAACACCACTTGGTCTAGGGATGCAACACCACTTGGTCTCAGCGTTCAACACCACTTGCTCTCGGGACTCAACACCACTTGGTCTCGGGATAAAACACCACTTGGTCTCGGCATTGAACACCACTTGCTCTAGGCGCTCAACACTACTTGAGCTTGGCGCTCAACACAATTTGGGCTCGTCATTGAACACCACTTACTCTCGGCTCTCAACACCACTTAGTCTCCGCGCTCAACACCACTGGGTCTCGGGACTCAAAACCAATTGGCCTCGGCGCTCAACACCACTTGGTCTCGGAATAAAACACCACTTGGTCTCGGCGCTCAACACCACTTGGTCTCGGCGCTCAACACCACTTGGTCACGGCGCTCAACACCATTTGGTCTCGGCTCTCTACACCACTTGGTCTCGGGATTCAACACCACTTGGTCTCGGGATACAACACCTCTTGGTTTCGGCGCTCAACACCACTTGGTCTTGGCGCACAACACCACTTGGTCTCAGGATTCAACACCACTTGGTCTCGGGATACAACACCACTTAGTCTCAGCGCTCAACACCACTTGGTCTCGGGACTCAGCACCACTTGGTCTCGGGATAAAACACCACTTGGTCTCGGCACTCAACACCACTTGGTCTCGGCGCTCAACATCACTTGGTCTCTAGATTCAACACCACTTGGTCTCGGGATACAACACCACCTGGTCCCGGCACTCAACACCACTTGGTCCCGGCGCTCAACACCACTTGGTCTCGGGATTCAACTCCACTTGGGCTCGGGATACAACACCTCTTGGTCTCGGCGCTCAACACCACATGTTCTCAGCGCTCAACACCACTTGGTCTCTAGATTCAACACCACTTGGTCTCGGGATACAACACCACCTGGTCTCGGCGCTCAACACCACTTGGTCTTGGCGCACACCACTTGGTCTCGGGATTTAACACCACTTGGTATCGGGATACAACAGCACTTGGTCTCAGCGCTCAACACCACTTGGTCTCGGGAATCAACACCACTTGGTCTCGGGATAAAACACCACTTGGTCTCGGCGCTCAACATCACTTGGTCTCGGGAATCAACACCACTTGGTCTCGGGATAAAACACCACTTGGTCTCGGCGCTCAACACCACTTGGTCTCGGCGCTCAACACCACTTGGTCACGGCGCTCAGTACCACTTCCCTTGGCGCTCAACACCACTTGGTCTCGGCATTGAACACCACTTGCTCTCGGCGCTAAACACCACTTGAGCTTGGCGCTCAACACCATTTGGTCTCGGCATTGAACACAACTTACTCTCGGCGCTCAACAACACTTGGTCTCCGCGCTCAACACCACTTGGTCTCGGCGCTCTACACCACTTGGTCTCGGCTCTCAACACCACTTGGTCTCGGGATTCAACACCACTTGGTCTCGGGATACAACAGCACTTGGTCTCGGGATACAACAGCACTTGGTCTCAGCGCTCAACACCACTTGGTCTCGGGAATCAACACCACTTGGTCTAGGGATAAAACACCACTTGGTCTCGGCGCTCAACACCACTTGGTCTCGGGAATCAACACCACTTGGTCTCGGGATAAAACACCACTTGGTCTCGGCGCTGAACACCACTTGGTCACGGCGCTCAGTACCACTTCCCTTGGTGCTCAACACCACTTGGTCTCGGCATTGAACACCACTTGCTCTCGGCGCTAAACACCACTTGAGCTTGGCGCTCAACACCATTTGGTCTCGGCATTGAACACCACTTATTCTCGGCGCTCAACACCACTTGGTCTCCGCGCTCAACACCACTTGGTCTCGGCGCTCTACACCACTTGGTCTCGGCTCTCAACACCACTTGGTCTCGGGATTCAACACCACTTGGTCTCGGGATACAACACCTCTTGGTCTCGGCGCTCAACACCACTTGGTCTTGGCGCACAACACCACTTGGTCTCGGGATTCAACACCACTTGGTCTCGGGATACAACACCACTTGGTCTCAGCGCTCAACACCGCTTGGTCTCGGGACTCAACACCACTTGGTCTCGGGATAAAACACCACTTGGTCTCGGCGCTCAACACCACTTGGTCTCGGCGCTCAACACCACTTGGTCTTGGCGCACAACACCACTAGGTCTCGGGATTCAACACCACTTGGTCTAGGGATGCAACACCAGTTGGTCTCAGCGTTCAACACCACTTGTTCTCGGGACTCAACACCACTTGGTCTCGGGATAAAACACCACTTGGTCTCGGCATTGAACACCACTTGCTCTCGGCGCTCAACACTACTTGAGCTTGGCGCTCAACACAATTTGAGCTCGTCATTGAACACTAATTACTCTCGGCTCTCAACACCACTTGGTCTCCGCGCTCAACACCACTGGGTCTCGGGACTCAAAACCAATTGGTTTCGGCGCTCAACACCACTTATTCTCGGCGCTCTACACCACTTGCGCTTGGCGCTCAACACCACATGGTCTCGGCATTGAACACCACTTACTCTCGGCGCTCAACACCACTTGGTCTCGGCGCTCAAAACCACTTGGTGAAAGAGCTCAACACCACTTGGTCTCAGGACACAACACCACTTGGTCTCGGGATAAAACACCACTTGGTCTCGGCATTGAACACCACTTGCTCTTGGCGCTAAACACCACATGAGCTTGGCGCTCAACACCACTTGGTCTCGGAATAATACACCACTTGGTCTCGGCGCTCAACACCACTTGGTCTAGGCGCTCAACACCACTTGATCACGGCGCTCAACACCACTTCCCTTGGCGCTCAACATCACTTGGTCTCGGCATTGAACACCACTTGCTCTCGGCGCTAAACACCACTTGAGGTTGGCGCTCAACACCATTTGATCTCGGCATTGAACACCACTTACTCTCAGCGTTCAACACCACTTGGTCGCCGCGCTCAACACCACTTGGTTTCGGCGCTCTACACCACTTGGTCTCGGCTCTCACACCACTTGGTCTCGGGATTCAACACCACTTGGTCTCGGGATACAACACCTCTTGGTTTCGGCGCTCAACACCACTTGGTCTTGGCGCACAACACCACTTGGTTTCAGGATTCAACACCACTTGGTCTCGGGATACAACACCACTTGGTCTCGGGATAAAACACCACTTGGTCTCGGCACTCAACACCACTTGGTCTCGGCGCTCATCATCACTTGGTCTCTAGATTCAACACCACTTGGTCTAGGGATTCAACTCCACTTGGTCTCGGGATACAACTCCTCTTGGTCTCGGCGCTCAACACCACTTGTTCTCAGCGCTCAACACCACTTGGTCTCTAGATTGAACACCACTTGGTCTCGGGATACAACACCACCTGGTCTCGGGGCTCAACACCACTTGGTCTTGGCGCACACCACTTTGTCTCGGGATTCAACACCACTTGGTCTCAGGATACAACAGCACTTGGTCTCAGCGCTCAATCCCACTTGGTCTCGGGAATCAACACCACTTGGTCTCGGGATAAAACACCACTTGGTCCCGGCGCTCAACATCACTTGGCCTCGGGAATCAACACCACTTGGTCTCGGGATAAAACACCACTTGGTCTCGGCGCTCAACACCACTTGGTCTCGGCGCTCAACACCACTTGGTCACGGCGCTCAGTACCACTTACCTTGGCGCTCAACACCACTTGGTCTCGGCATTGAACACCACTTGCTCTCGGCGCTAAACACCACTTGAGCTTGGCGCTCAACACCATTTGGTCTCGGCATTGAACACCACTTACTCTCGGCGCTCAACACCACTTGGTCTCCGCGCTCAACACCGCTTGGTCTCGGCGCTCTATACCACATGGTCTCGGCTCAAAACACCACTTGGTCTCGGGATTCAACACCACTTGGTCTCGGGATACAACACCTCTTGGTCTCGGCGCTCAACACCACTTGGTCTTGGCGCACAACACCACTTGGTCTCGGGATTCAACACCACTTGGTCTCGGGATACAACACCACTTGGTCTCAGCGCTCAACACCACTTGGTACCGGGACTCAACACCACTTGGTCTCGGGATAAAACACCACTTGGTCTCGGCGCTCAACACCACTTGGTCTCGGCGCTCAACACCACTTGGTCTCGGGATTCAACACCAGTTGGTCTCGGGAAACAACACCACTTGGTCTCAGCGCTCAACACCACTTGGTCTCGGGACTCAACACCACTTGGTCTCGGGATAAAACACCACTTGGTCTCGGCGCTCAACACCACTTGGTCTCGGCGCTCAACACCACTTGGTCTTGGCGCACAACACCACTTGGTCTCGGGATTCAACACCACTTGGTCTAGGGATGCAACACCACTTGGTCTCAGCGTTCAACACCACTTGCTCTCGGGACTCAACACCACTTGGTCTCGGGATAAAACACCACTTGGTCTCGGGATACAACAGCACTTGGTCTCGGGATACAACAGCACTTGGTCTCAGCGCTCAACACCACTTGGTCTCGGGAATCAACACCACTTGGTCTCGGGATAAAACAACACTTGGTCTCGGCACTCAACACCACTTGGTCTCGGCGCTCAACATCACTTGGTCTCTAGATTCAATACCACTTGCACTCGGGATACAACACCACCTGGTCTCGGCACTCAACACCACTTGGTCCCGGTGCTCAACACCACTTGGTCTCGGGATTCAACACCACTTGGTCTCGGGATACAACACCACTTGGTCTCAGTGCTCAACACCACTTGGTCTCGGGACTCAACACCACTTGGTCTCGGGATAAAAGACCACTTGGTCTCGGCGCTCAACACCACTTGGTCTCGGCGCTCAACACCACTTGGTCTTGGCGCACAACACCACTTGGTCTCGGGATTCAACACCACTTGGTCTAGGGATGCAACACCACTTGGTCTCAGCGTTCAACACCACTTGCTCTAGGGACTCAACACCACTTGGTCTCGGGATAAAACACCACTTGGTCTCGGCATTGAACACCACTTGCTCTCGGCGCTCAACACTACTTGAGCTTGGCGCTCAACACAATTTGGGCTCGTCATTGAACACCACTTACTCTCGGCTCTGAACACCACTTGGTCTCCGCGCTCAACACCACTGGGTCTCGGGACTCAAAACCAATTGGTCTCGGCGCTCAACACCACTTATTCTCGGCGCTCTACACCACTTGCGCTTAGCGCTCAACACCACATGGTCTCGGCAGTGAACACCACTTACTCTCGGCGCTCAACACCACTTGGTCTCCGCGCTCAACACCACTTGGTCTCGGCGCTCAAAACCACTTGGTGTAAGAGCTCAACACCACTTGGTCTCGGGACTCAACACCACTTGGTCTCGGGATAAAACACCACTTGGTCTCGGCATTGAACACCACTTGTTCTTGGTGCTAAACACCACTTGAACTTGGCGCTCAACACCACTTGGTCTCGTGATTCAACACCACTTGGTCTCGGGATACAACACCACTTGGTCTCAGCGCTCAACACCACTTGGTCTCGGAATAAAACACCACTTGGTCTCGGCGCTCAACACCACTTGGTCTCGGCGCTCAACACCACTTGGTCACGGCGCTCAACACCACCTCCCTTGGTGCTCAACATCACTTGGTCTCGGCATTGAACACCACTTGCTCTCGGCGCTAAACACCACTTGAGCTTGGCGCTCAACACCATTTGGTCTCGGCATTGAACATTACTTACTCTCGGCGCTCAACACCACTTGATCTCCGCGCTCAACACCACTTGGTCTCGGCGCTCAACACCACTTGGTCACGGCGCTCAACACCACTTCCCTTGGCGCTCAACACCACTTGGTCTCGGCATTGAACACCACTTGCTCACGGCGCCAAACACCACTTGAGCTTGGCGCTCAACACCATTTGGTCTCGGCATTGAACACCACTTACTCTCGGCGCTCAACACCACTTGGTCTCCGCGCTCTACACCACTTGGTCTCGGCGCTCTACACCTCTTTGTCTCGGCTCTCAACACCACTTGGTCTCGGGATTCAACACCACTTGGTCTCGGGATACAAAACCTCTTGGACTCGGCGCTCAACACCACTTGGTCTTGGCGCACAACACCACTTGGTCTCGGGATTCAACACCACTTGGTCTCGGGATACAACACCACTTGGTCTCAGCGCTCAACGCCACTTGGTTTCGGGACTCAACAACACTTGGTCTCGGAATACAACACCACCTGGTCTCGGCGCTCAACACCACTTGGTCTCAGCGCTCAACACCACTTGGTCTCGGCGCTCAACACCACTTGGTCACGGCGCTCAGTACCACTTCCCTTGGCGCTCAACACCACTTGGTCTCGGCATTGAACACCACTTGCTCTCGGCGCTAAACACCACTTGAGCTTGGCGCTCAACACCATTTGGTCTCGGCATTGAACACCACTTACTCTCGGCGCTCAACACCACTTGGTCTCCGCGCTCAACACCACTTGGTCTCGGGATTCAACACCACTTGGTCTCGGGATACAACAGCACTTGGTCTTGGGATACAACAGCACTTGGTCTCAGCGCTCAACACCACTTGGTCTCGATAATCAACACCACTTGCTCTCGGGATAAAACACCACTTGGTCTCGGCGCTGAACACCACTTGGTCACGGCGCTCAGTCCACTTCCCTTGGCGCTCAACACCACTTGGTCTCGGCATTGAACACCACTTGCTCTCTGCGCTAAACACCACTTGATCTTGGCGCTCAACACCATTTGGTCTCGGCATTGAACACCACTTACTCTCGGCGCTCAACACCACTTGGTGTAAGAGCTCAACACCACTTGGTCTCGGGACTCAACACCACTTAGTCTCGGGATAAAACACCACTTGAATTCGGCATTGAACACCACTTGTTCTGGGCGCTAAACACCACTTGAGCTTGGAACACAGCACCACTTGGTCTCGTGATTCAACACCACTTGGTCTCGGGATACAACACCACTTGGTCTCAGCGCTCAACACCACTTGGTCTCGGCGCTCAACACCACTTGGTCTCGGCGCTCAACACCACTTGGTCACGGCGCTCAACACCACTTCCCTTGGCGCTCAACATCACTTGGTCTCGGCATTGAACACCACTTGCTCTCGGCGCTAAACACCACTTGAGGTTGGCGCTAAACACCATTTGATCTCGGCATTGAACACCACTTACTCTCGGCGCTCAACACCACTTGGTCTCCGCGCTCAACACCACTTGGTTTCGGTGCTCTACACCACTTGGTCTCGGCTCTCAACACCACTTGGTCTCGGGATTCAACACCACTTGGTCTCGGGATACAACACCACTTGGTCTCAGCGCTCAACACCACTTGGTCTCGGGACTCAACACCACTTGGTCTCGGGATAAAACCACACTTGGTCTCGGCACTCAACACCACTTGGTCTCGGCGCTCAACATCACTTGGTCTCTAGATTCAATACCACTTGGACTCGGGATACAACACCACCTGGTCTCGGCACTCAACACCACTTGGTCCCGGCGCTTAACACCACTTGGTCTCGGGATTCAACTCCACTTGGTCTCGGGATACAACACCTCTTGGTCTCGGCGCTCAACACCACTTGTTCTCAACGCTCAACACCACTTGGTCTCTAGATTCAGCACCACTTGGTCTCGGGATACACGCACACCACTTGGTCTCGGGATACAACAGCACTTGGTCTCAGCGCTCAACACCACTTGGTCTCGGGAATCAACACCTCTTGGTCTCGGGATAAAACACCACTTGGTCTCGGCGCTCAACATCACTTGGTCTCGGGAATCAACACCACTTGGTCTCGGGATAAAACACCACTTGGTCTCGGCGCTCAACACCACTTGGTCTCGGCGCTCAACACCAATTGGTCACGGCGCTCAGTACCACTTCCCTTGGCGCTCAACACCATTTGGTCTCGGCATTGAACACCACTTGGTCTCCGCGCTCAACACCACTTGGTCTCGGCGCTCTACACCACTTGGTCTCGGCTCTCAACACCACTTGGTCTCGGGATTCAACACCACTTGGTCTCGGGATTCAACAGCACTTGGTCTCGGGATACAACAGCACTTGGTCTCAGCGCTCAACACCACTTGGTCTCGGGAATCAACACCATTTGGTCTCGGGATAAAACACCACTTGGTCTCGGCGCTCAACACCACTTGGTCTCGGGAATCAACACCACTTGGTCTCGGGATAAAACACCACTTGGTCTCGGCGCTGAACACCACTTGGTCACGGCGCTCAGTACCACTTCCCTTGGCGCTCAACACCACTTGCCTCGGCATTGAACACCACTTGCTCTCGGCGCTAAACACCACTTGAGCTTGGCGCTCAACACCATTTGGTCTCGGCATTGAACACCACTTACTCTCGGCGCTCAACACCACTTGGTCTCCGCGCTCAACACCACTTGGTCTCGGCGCTCTATACCACTTGGTCTCGGCTCTGAACACCACTTGGTCTCGGGATTCAACACCTTTTGGTCTCGGGATACAACACCTCTTGGTCTCGGCGCTCAACACCACTTGGTCTTGGCGCACAACACCACTTGGTCTCGGGATTCAACACCACTTGGTCTCGGGATACAACACCACTTGGTCTCAGCGCTCAACACCACTTGGTCCCGGCGCTCAACACCACTTGGTCTCGGGATTCAACTCCACTTGGGCTCGGGATACAACACATCTTGGCCTCGGCGGTCAACACCACTTGTTCTCAGCGCTCAACACCACTTGGTCTCTAGATTCAACACCACTTGGTCTCGGGATACAACATCACCTGGTCTCGGCGCTCAACACCACTTGGTCTTGGCGCACACCACTTGGTCTCGGGATTCAACACCACTTGGTCTCGGGATACAACAGCACTTGGTATCAGCGTTCAACACCACTTGGTCTCGGGAATCAACACCACTTGGTCTCGGGATAAAACACCACTTGGTCTCGGCGCTCAACATCACTTGGTCTCGGGAATCAACACCACTTGTTCTCGTGATAAAACACCACTTGGTCTCGGCGCTCAACACCACTTGGTCTCGGCGCTCAACACCACTTGGTCACGGCGCTCAGTACCACTTCCCTTGGCATTCAACACTACTTGGTCTCGGCATTAAACACCACTTGCTCTCGGCGCTAAACACCACTTGAGCTTGGCGCTCAACACCATTTGGTCTCGGCATTGAACACCACTTACTCTCGGCGCTCAGCACCACTTGGTCTCCGCGCTCAACACCACTTGGTCTCGGCGCTCTACACCACTTGGTCTCGGCTCTCAACACCACTTGGTCTCGGGATTCAACACCACTTGGTCTCGGGATACAACAGCACTTGGTCTCGGGATACAATAGCACTTGGTCTCAGCGCTCAACACCACTTGGTCTCGGGAATCAACACCACTTGGTCTCGGGATAAAACACCACTTGGTCTCGGCGCTCAACACCACTTGGTCTCGGGAATCAACACCACTTGGTCTCGGGATAAAACACCACTTGGTCTCGGCGCTGAACACCACTTGGTCACGGCGCTCAGTACCACTTCCCTTGGCGCTCAACACCACTTGGTCTCGGCATTGAACACCACTTGCTCTCGGCGCTAAACTCCACTTGAGCTTGGCGCTCAACACCATTTGGTGTCGGCATTGAACACCACTTACTCTCGGCGCTCAACACCACTTGGTCTCCGCGCTCAACACCACTTGGTCTCGGCGCTCTACACCACTTGGTCTCGGCGCTCAACACCACTTCGTCTTGGCGCACAACACCACTTAGTCTCGGGATTCAACACCACTTGGTCTCGGGATACAACACCACTTGGTCTCAGCGCTCAACACCACTTGGTCTCGGGACTCAACACCACTTGGTCTCGGAATAAAACGCCACTTGGTCTCGGCGCTCAACACCACTTGGTCTCGGCGCTCAACACCACTTGGTCTCGGGATTCAACACCAGTTGGTCTCGGGATACAACACCACTTGGTCTCAGCGCTCAACACCACTTGGTCTCGGGACTCTACACCACTTGGTCTCGGGATAAAACACCTCTTGGTCTCGGCGCTCAACACCACTTGGTCTTGGCGCACAACACCACTTGGTCTCGGGATTCAACACCACTTGGTCTAGGGATGCAACACCACTTGGTCTCAGCGTTCAACACCACTTGGTCTCGGGACTCAACACCACTTGGTCTCGGCATTGAACACCACTTGCTCTCGGCGCTCAACACTATTGGAGCTTGGCGCTCAACACAATTTGGTCTCGGCATTGAACACCACTTACTCTCGGCGCTCAACACCACTTGGTCTCCGCGCTCAACACCACTTGGTCTCGGCGCTCTATACCACTTGGTCTCGGCTCTCAACACCACTTGGTCTCGGGATTCAACACCACTTGGTGTCGGGATACAACACCTCTTGGTCTCGGCGCTCAACACCACTTGGTCTTGGCGCACAACACCACTTGGTCTCGGGATTCAACACCACTTGGTCTCGGGATACAACACCATTTGGTCTCAGCGCTCAACACCACTTGGTCTCGGGACTCAACACCACTTCGTCTCGGGATAAAACACCACTTGGTCTCGGCGCTCAACACCACTTGGTCTCGGCGCTCAACACCACTTGGTCTCGGGTTTCAACACCACTTGGTCTCGGGATACAACACCACTTGGTCTCAGCGCTCAACACCACTTGGTCTCCGCGCTCAACACCACTTGGTCTCGGCGCTCAACACCACTTGGTCTCGGGATTCAATACCAGTTGGTCTCGGGATACAACACCACTTGGTCTCAGCGCTCAACACCACTTGGTCTCGGGACTCAACACCACTTGGTCTCGGGATAAAACACCTCTTGGTCTCGGCGCTCAACACCACTTGGTCTCGGCGCTCAACACCACTTGGTCTTGGCGCACAACACCACTTGGTCTCGGGATTCAACACCACTTGGTCTAGTGATGCAACACCACTTGGTCTCAGCGTTTAACACCACTTGGTCTCGGGACTCAACACCACTTGGTCTCGTGATAAAACACCACTTGGTCTCAGCATTGAACACCACTTGCTCTCGGCGCTCAACACTACTGGAGCTTGGCGCTCAACACAATTTGGGCTCGTCATTGAACACCACTTACTCTCGGCTCTCAACACCACTTGGTCTCCGCGCTCAACACCACTGGGTCTCGGGATTCAAAACCAATTGGTCACGGCGCTCAACACCACTTATTCTCGGAGCTCACACCACTTGCGCTTGGCGCTCAACACCACATGGTCTCGGCATTGAACACCACTTACTCTCGGCGCTCAACACCACTTGGTCTCCGCGCTCAACACCACTTGGTCTCGGCGCTCAAACCACTTGGTGTAAGAGCTCAACACCAGTTGGTCTCGGGACTCAACACCACTTGGTCTCGGGATAAAACACCACTTGGTCTCGGCATTGAACACCACATGCTCTCGGCGGTAAACACCACTTGAGCTTGGCGCTCAACACCACTTGGTCTCGTGATTCAACACCACTTGGTCTCGGGATAGAACACCACTTGGTCTCTGCGCTCAACACCACTTGGTCTCGGAATAAAACACCACTTGGTCTCGGCGCTCAACACCACTTGGTCTCGGCGCTCAACACCACTTGGTCACGGCGCTCAACACCACTTCCCTTGGCGCTCAACATCACTTGGTCTCGGCATTGAACACCACTTGCTCTCGGCGCTAAACACCACTTGAGGTTGGCGCTCAACACCATTTGGTCACGGCATTGAACACCACTTACTCTCGGCGCTCAACACCACTTGGTCTCCGCGCTCAACACCACTTGGTCTCGGGACTCAACACCACTTGGTCTCGGGATAAAACACCACTTGGTCTCGGCATTGAACACCACTTGGTCTCGAGATACAACACCTCTTGGTTTCGGCGCTCAACACCACTTGGTCTTGGCGCACAACACCACTTGGTCTCAGGATTCAACACCACTTGGTCTCGGGATACAACACCACTTGGTCTCAGCGTTCAACACCACTTGGTCTCGGGACTAAACACCACTTGGTCCCGGGATAAAACACCACTTGGTCTCGGCACTCAACACCACTTGGTCTCGGCGCTCAACATCACTTGGTCTCTAGATTCAACACCACTTGGTCTCGGGATACAACACCACCTGGTCTCGGCACTCAACACCACTTGGTCCCGGCGCTCAACACCACTTGGTCTCGGCATTCAACTCCACTTGGCCTCGGGATACAACTCCTCTTGGTCTCGGCGCTCAACACCACTTGTTCTCAGCGCTCAACACCACTTGGTCTCTAGATTCAACACCACTTGGTCTCGGGATACAACACCACCTGGTCTCGGCGCTCAACACCACTTGGTCTTGGCGCACAGCACTTGGTCTCGGGATTCAACACCAGTTGGTCTCGGGATACAACAGCACTTGGTCTCAGCGCTCAACACCACTTGGTCTCGGGAATCAACACCACTTGGTCTCGGGATAAAACACCACTTGGTCTCGGCGCTCAACATCACTTGGTCTCGGAAATCAACACCACTTGGTCTCGGGATAAAACACCACTTGGTCTCGGCGCTCAACACCACTTGGTCTCGGCGCTCAACACCACTTGGTCACGGCGCTCAGTACCACTTCCCTTGGCGCTCAACACCACTTGGTCTCGGCATTGAACACCACTTGCTCTCGGCGCTAAAGAGCGCTTGAGCTTGGCGCTCAACACCATTTGGTCTCGGCATTGAACACCACTTACTCTCGGCGCTCAACACCACTTGGTCTCCGCGCTCAACACCACTTGGTCTCGGCGCTCTATACCACTTGGTCTCGGCTCTCAACACCACTTGGTCTCGGGATTCAACACCACTTGGTCTCGGGATACAACACCTCTTGGTCTTGGCGCTCAACACCACTTGGTCTTGGCGCACAACACCACTTGGTCTCGGGATTCAACACCACTTGGTCTCGGGATACAACACCACTTGGTCTTGGCGCTCAACACCACTTGGTCTCGGCGCTCAACACCACTTGGTCTTGGCGCACAACGCCACTTGGTCTCGGGATTCAACACCACTTGGTCTAGGGATGCAACACCACTTGGTCTCAGCGTTCAACACCACTTGCTCTAGGGACTCAACACCACTTGGTCTCGGGATAAAACACCACTTGGTCTCGGCATTGAACACTACTTGCTCTCGGCGTTCAACACCACTTGAGCTTGGCGCTCAACACAATTTGGGCTCGTCATTGAACACCACTTACTCTCGGCTCTCAACACCACTTGGTCTCCGCGCTCAACACCAATAGGTCTCGGGACTCAAAACCAATTGGTCTCGGCGCTCAACACCACTTATTCTCGGCGCTCTACACCACTTGCGCTTGGCGCTCAACACCACATGGTCTCGGCAGTGAACACCACTTACTCTCGGCGCTCAACACCACTTGGTCTCCGCGCTCAACACCACTTGGTCGCAGCGCTCAACACCAATTGGTTTCGGCGCTCTACACCACTTGGTATCGGCTCTCAACACCACTTGGTCTCGGGATTCAACACCACTTGGTCTCGGGATACAACACCTCTTGGTTTCGGCGTTCAACACCACTTGGTCTTGGCGCACAACACCACTTGGTCTCAGGATTCAACACCACTTGGTCTCGGGACTCAACACCACTTGGTCTCGGGATAAAACACCACTTGGTCTAGGCACTCAACACCACTTGGTCTCGGCGCTCAACATCACTTGGTCTCTAGATTCAACACCACTTGGTCTCGGGATACAACACCACCTGGTCTCGGCACTCAACACCACTTGGTCCCGGCACTCAACACCATTTGGTCTCGGGATTCAACTCCACTTGGTCTCGGGATACAACACCTCTTGGTCACGGCGCTCAGTACCACTTCCCTTGGCGCTCAACACCACTTGGTCTCGGCATTGAACACCACTTGCTCTCGGCGCTAAACACCACTTGAGCTTGGCGCTCAACACCATTTGGTCTCGGCATTGAACACCACTTATTCTCGGCGCTCAACACCACTTGGTCTCCGCGCTCAACACCACTTGGTCTCGGCGCACAACACCACTTGGTCTCAGGATTCAACACCACTTGGTCTCGGGATACAACACCACTTGGTCTCGGCGCTCAACATCACTTGGTCTCGGGAATCAACACCACTTGGTCTCGGGATAAAACACCACTTGGTCTCGGCGCTCAACAACACTTGGTCTCGGCGCTCAACACCACTTGGTCACGGCGCTCAGTACCACTTCCCTTGGCGCTCAACACCACTTGGTCTCGGCATTGAACACCACTTGCTCTCGGCGCTAAACACCACTTGAGCTTGGCGCTCAACACCATTTGGTCTCGGCATTGAACACCACTTACTCTCGGCGCTCAACAACACTTGGTCTCCGCGCTCAACACCACTTGGTCTCGGCGCTCTACACCACTTGGTCTCGGCTCTCAACACCACTTGGTCTCGGGATTCAACACCACTTGGTCTCGGGATACAACAGCACTTGGTCTCGGGATACAACAGCACTTGGTCTCAGCGCTCAACACCACTTGGTCTCGGGAATCAACACCACTTGGTCTCGGGATAAAACACCACTTGGTCTCGGCGCTCAACAACACTTGGTCTCGGGAATCAACACCACTTGGTCTCGGGATAAAACACCACTTGGTCTCGGCGCTGAACACCACTTGGTCACGGCGCTCAGTACCACTTCCCTTGGCGCTCAACACCACTTGGTCTCGGCATTGAACACCACTTGCTCTCGCGCTAAACACCACTTGAGCTTGGCGCTCAACACCATTTGGTCTCCGCGCTCAACACCACTTGGTTTCGGCGCTCTACACCACTTGGTCACGGCTCTCAACACCACTTGGTCTCGGGATTCAACACCACTTGGTCTCGGGATACAACACCTCTTGGTTTCGGCGCTCAACACCACTTGGTCTTGGCGCACAACACCACTTGGTTTCAGGATTCAACACCACTTGGTCTCGGGATACAACACCACTTGGTCTCAGCGTTCAACAACACTTGGTCTCGGGACTCAACACCACTTGGTCTCGGGATAAAACACCACTTGGTCTCGGCACTCAACACCACTTGGTCTCGGCGCTCATCATCACTTGGTCTCTAGATTCAACACCACTTGGTCTCGGGATTCAACTCCACTTGGTCTCGGGATACAACTCCTCTTGGTCTCGGCGCTCAACACCACTTGTTCTCAGCGCTCAACACCACTTGGTCTCTAGGTTCAACACCACTGGTCTCGGGATACAACACCACCTGGTCTCGGCGCTCAACACCTCTTGGTCTTGGCGCACACCACTTGGTCTCGGGATTCAACACCACTTGGTCTCGGGATACAACAGCACTTGGTCTCAGCGCTCAATCCCACTTGGTCTCGGGAATCAACACCACTTGGTCTCGGGATAAAACACCACTTGGTCTCGGCGCTCAACATCACTTGGTCTCGGGAATCAACACCACTTGGTCTCGGGATAAAACACCACTTGGTCTCGGCGCTCTACACCACTTGGTCTCGGCGCTCAACACCACTTGGTCACGGCGCTCAGTACCACTTACCTTGGCGCTCAACACCACTTGGTCTCGGCATTGAAAACCACTTGCTCTCGGCGCTAAACACCACTTGAGCTTGGCGCTCAACACCATTTGGTCTCGGCATTGAACACCACTTACTCTCGGCGCTCAACACCACTTGGTCTCCGCGCTCAACACCACTTGGTCTCGGCGCTCTATACCACTTGGTCTCGGCTCTCAACACCACTTGGTCTCGGGATTCAACACCACTTGGTCTCGGGATACAACAACTCTTGGTCTCGGCGCTCAACACCACTTGGTCCTCTCGCACAACACCACTTGGTCTCGGGATTCAACACCACTTGGTCTCGGGATACAACACCACTTGGTCTCAGCGCTCAACACCACTTGGTCTCGGGACTCAACACCACTTGCTCTCGGGATAAAACACCACTTGGTCCCGGCGCTCAACACCACTTGGTCTCGGCGCTCAACACCACTTGGTCTCGGGATTCAACACCACTTGGTCTCGGGATACAACACCACTTGGTCTCAGCGCTCAACACCACTTGGTCTCGGGACTCAACACCACTTGGTCTCGGGATAAAACACCACTTGGTCTCGGCGCTCAACACCACTTGGTCTCGGCGCTCAACACCACTTGGTCTTGGCGCTCAACACCACTTGGTCTCGGGATTCAACACCACTTGGTCTAGGGATGCAACACCACTTGGTCTCAGCGTTCAACACCACTTGCTCTCGGGACTCAACACCACTTGGTCTCGGGATAAAACACCACTTGGTCTCGGCATTGAACACCACTTGCTCTAGGCGCTCAACACTACTTGAGCTTGGCGCTCAACACAATTTGGGCTCGTCATTGAACACCACTTACTCTCGGCTCTCAACACCACTTAGTCTCCGCGCTCAACACCACTGGGTCTCGGGACTCAAAACCAATTGGTCTCGGCGCTCAACACCACTTGGTCTCGGAATAAAACACCACTTGGTCTCGGCGCTCAACACCACTTGGTCTCGGCGCTCAACACCACTTGGTCACGGCGCTCAACACCATTTGGTCTCGGCTCTCAACACCACTTGGTCTCGGGATTCAACACCACTTGGTCTCGGGATACAACACCTCTTGGTTTCGGCGCTCAACACCACTTGGTCTTGGCGCACAACACCACTTGGTCTCAGGATTCAACACCACTTGGTCTCGGGATACAACACCACTTGGTCTCAGCGCTCAACACCACTTGGTCTCGGGACTCAACACCACTTGGTCTCGGGATAAAACACCACTTGGTCTCGGCACTCAACACCACTTGGTCTCGGCGCTCAACATCACTTGGTCTCTAGATTCAACACCACTTGGTCTCGGGATACAACACCACCTGGTCCCGGCACTCAACACCACTTCGTCCCGGCGCTCAACACCACTTGGTCTCGGGATTCAACTCCACTTGGGCTCGGGATACAACACCTCTTGGTCTCGGCGCTCAACACCACATGTTCTCAGCGCTCAACACCACTTGGTCTCTAGATTCAACACCACTTGGTCTCGGGATACAACACCACCTGGTCTCGGCGCTCAAAACCACTTGGTCTTGGCGCACACCACTTGGTCTCGGGATTCAACACCACTTGGTCTCGGGATACAACAGCACTTGGTCTCAGCGCTCAACACCACTTGGTCTCGGGAATCAACACCACTTGGTCTCGGGATAAAACACCACTTGGTCTCGGCGCTCAACATCACTTGGTCTCGGGAATCAACACCACTTGGTCTCGGGATAAAACACCACTAGGTCTCGGCGCTCAACACAACTTGGTCTCGGCGCTCAACACCATTTGGTCTCGGGATTCAACTCCACTTGGTCTCGGGATACAACACCTCTTGGTCACGGCGCTCAGTACCACTTCCCTTGGCGCTCAACACCACTTGGTCTCGGCATTGAACACCACTTGCTCTCGGCGCTAAACACCACTTGAGCTTGGCGCTCAACACCATTTGGTCTCGGCATTGAACAACACTTACTCTCGGCGCTCAACAACACTTGGTCTCCGCGCTCAACACCACTTGGTCTCGGCGCTCTACACCACTTGGTCTCGGCTCTCAACACCACTTGGTCTCGGGATTAAACACCACTTGGTCTCGGGATACAACAGCACTTGGTCTCGGGATACAACAGCACTTGGTCTCAGCGCTCAACACCACTTGGTCTCGGGAATCAACACCACTTGGTCTCGGGATAAAACACCACTTGGTCTCGGCGCTCAACACCACTTGGTCTCGGGAATCAACACCACTTGGTCTCGGGATAAAACACCACTTGGTCTCAGCGCTGAACACCACTTGGTCACGGCGCTCAGTACCACTTCCCTTGGCGCTCAACACCACTTGGTCTCGGCATTGAACACCACTTGCTCTCGGCGCTAAACACCACTTGAGCTTGGCGCTCAACACCATTTGGTCTCGGCATTGAACACCACTTATTCTCGGCGCTCAACACCACTTGGTCTCCGCGGTAACACCACTTGGTCTCGGCGCTCTACACCACTTGGTCTCGGCTCTCAACACCACTTGGTCTCGGGATTCAACACCACTTGGTCTCGGGATACAACACCTCTTGGTCTCGGCGCTCAACACCACTTGGTCTTGGCGCACAACACCACTTGGTCTCGGGATTCAACACCACTTGGTCTCGGGATACAACACCACTTGGTCTCAGCGCTCAACACCGCTTGGTCTCGGGACTCAACACCACTTGGTCTCGGGATAAAACACCACTTGGTCTCGGCGCTCAACACCACTTGGTCTCGGCGCTCAACACCACTTGGTCTTGGCGCACAACACCACTTGGTCTCGGGATTCAACACCACTTGGTCTAGGGATGCAACACCAGTTGGTCTCAGCGTTCAACACCACTTGTTCTCGGGACTCAACACCACTTGGTCTCGGGATAAAACACCACTTGGTCTCGGCATTGAACACCACTTGCTCTTGGCGCTCAACACTACTTGAGCTTGGCGCTCAACACAATTTGAGCTCGTCATTGAACACTAATTACTCTCGGCTCTCAACACCACTTGGTCTCCGCGCTCAACACCACTGGGTCTCGGGACTCAAAACCAATTGGTTTCGGCGCTCAACACCACTTATTCTCGGCGCTCTACACCACTTGCGCTTGGCACTCAACACCACATGGTCTCGGCATTGAACACCACTTACTCTCGGCGCTCAACACCACTTGGTCTCGGCGCTCAAAACCACTTGGTGAAAGAGCTCAACACCACTTGGTCTCAGGACACAACACCACTTGGTCTCGGGATAAAACACCACTTGGTCTCGGCATTGAACACCACTTGCTCTTGGCGCTAAACACCACATGAGCTTGGCGCTCAACACCACTTGGTCTCGGCGCTCAACATCACTTGGTCTAGGCGCTCAACACCACTTGGTCACGGCGCTCAACACCACTTCCCTTGGCGCTCAACATCACTTGGTCTCGGCATTGAACACCACTTGCTCTCGGCGCTAAACACCACTTGAGGTTGGCGCTCAACACCATTTGATCTCGGCATTGAACACCACTTACTCTCAGCGTTCAACACCACTTGGTCGCCGCGCTCAACACCACTTGGTTTCGGCGCTCTACACCACTTGGTCTCGGCTCTCACACCACTTGGTCTCGGGATTCAACACCACTTGGTCTCGGGATACAACACCTCTTGGTTTCGGCGCTCAACACCACTTGGTCTTGGCGCACAACACCACTTGCTTTCAGGATTCAACACCACTTGGTCTCGGGATACAACACCACTTGGTCTCGGGATAAAACACCACTTGGTCTCGGCACTCAACACCACTTGGTCTCGGCGCTCATCATCACTTGGTCTCTAGATTCAACACCACTTGGTCTAGGGATTCAACTCCACTTGGTCTCGGGATACAACTCCTCTTGGTCTCGGCGCTCAACACCACTTGTTCTCAGCGCTCAACACCACTTGGTCTCTAGATTGAACACCACTTGGTCTCGGGATACAACACCACCTGGTCTCGGCGCTCAACACCACTTGGTCTTGGCGCACACCACTTTGTCTCGGGATTCAACACCACTTGGTCTCAGGATACAACAGCACTTGGTCTCAGCGCTCAATCCCACTTGGTCTCGGGAATCAACACCACTTGGTCTCGGGATAAAACACCACTTGGTCCCGGCGCTCAACATCACTTGGCCTCGGGAATCAACACCACTTGGTCTCGGGATAAAACACCACTTGGTCTCGGGATACAACACCACTTGGTCTCAGCGCTCAACACCACTTGGTACCGGGACTCAACACCACTTGGTCTCGGGATAAAACACCACTTGGTCTCGGCGCTCAACACCACTTGGTCTCGGCGCTCAACACCACTTGGTCTCGGGATTCAACACCAGTTGGTCTCGGGAAACAACACCACTTGGTCTCAGCGCTCAACACCACTTGGTCTCGGGACTCAACACCACTTGGTCTCGGGATAAAACACCACTTGATCTCGGCGCTCAACACCACTTGGTCTCGGCGCTCAACACCACTTGGTCTTGGCGCACAACACCACTTGGTCTCGGGATTCAACACCACTTGGTCTAGGGATGCAACACCACTTGGTCTCAGCGTTCAACACCACTTGCTCTCGGGACTCAACACACTTGGTCTCGGCGCTCAACACCACTTGGTCTTGGCGCACAACACCACTTGGTCTCGGGATTCAACACCACTTGGTCTAGGGATGCAACACCACTTGGTCTCAGCGTTCAACACCACTTGCTCTAGGGACTCAACACCACTTGGTCTCGGGATAAAACACCACTTGGTCTCGGCATTGAACACCACTTGCTCTCGGCGCTCAACACTACTTGAGCTTGGCGCTCAACACAATTTGAGATCGTCATTGAACACCACTTACTCTCGGCTCTGAACACCACTTGGTCTCCGCGCTCAACACCACTGGGTCTCGGGACTCAAAACCAATTGGTCTCGGCGCTCAACACCACTTATTCTCGGCGCTCTACACCACTTGCGCTTAGCGCTCAACACCACATGGTCTCGGCAGTGAACACCACTTACTCTCGGCGCTCAACACCACTTGGTCTCCGCGCTCAACACCACTTGGTCTAGGCGCTCAAAACCGCTTGGTGTAAGAGCTCAACACCACTTGGTCTCGGGACTCAACACCACTTGGTCTCGGGATAAAACACCACTTGGTCTCGGCATTGAACACCACTTGTTCTTGGTGCTAAACACCACTTGAACTTGGCGCTCAACACCACTTGGTCTCGTGATTCAACACCACTTGGTCTCGGGATACAACACCACTTGGTCTCAGCGCTCAACACCACTTGGTCTCGGAATAAAGCACCACTTGGTCTCGGCGCTCAACACCACTTGGTCTCGGCGCTCAACACCACTTGGTCACGGCGCTCAACACCACTTCCCTTGGTGCTCAACATCACTTGGTCTCGACATTGAACACCACTTGCTCTCGGCGCTAAACACCACTTGAGCTTGGCGCTCAACACCATTTGGTCTCGGCATTGAACATTACTTACTCTCGGCGCTCAACACCACTTGATCTCCGCGCTCAACACCACTTGGTCTCGGCGCTCAACACCACTTGGTCACGGCGCTCAACACCACTTCCCTTGGCGCTCAACACCACTTGGTCTCGGCATTGAACACCACTGGCTCACGGCGCCAAACACCACTTGAGCTTGGCGCTCAACACCATTTGGTCTCGGCATTGAACACCACTTACTCTCGGCGCTCAACACCACTTGGTCTCCGCGCTCTACACCACTTGGTCTCGGCGCTCTACACCACTTTGTCTCGGCTCTCAACACCACTTGGTCTCGGGATTCAACACCACTTGGTCTCGGGATACAAAACCTCTTGGACTCGGCGCTCAACACCACTTGGTCTTGGCGCACAACACCACTTGGTCTCGGGATTCAACACCACTTGGTCTCGGGATACAAAACCACTTGGTCTCAGCGCTCAACGCCACTTGGTTTCGGGACTCAACAACACTTGGTCTCGGAATACAACACCACCTGGTCTCGGCGCTCAACACCACTTTGTCTCAGCGCTCAACACCACTTGATCTCGGCGCTCAACACCACTTGGTCACGGCGCTCAGTACCACTTCCCTTGGCGCTCAACACCACTTGGTCTCGGCATTGAACACCACTTGCTCTCGGCGCTAAACACCACTTGAGCTTGGCGCTCAACACCATTTGGTCTCGGCATTGAACACCACTTACTCTCGGCGCTCAACACCACTTGGTCTCCGCGCTCAACACCACTTGGTCTCGGGATTCAACACCACTTGGTCTCGGGATACAACAGCACTTGGTCTTGGGATACAACAGCACTTGGTCTCAGCGCTCAACACCACTTGGTCTCGAGAATCAACACCACTTGGTCTCGGGATAAAACACCACTTGGTCTCGGCGCTGAACACCACTTGGTCTCGGCGCTGAACACCACTTGGTCACGGCGCTCAGTCCACTTCCCTTGGCGCTCAACACCACTTGGTCTCGGCATTGAACACCACTTGCTCTCGGCGCTAAACACCACTTGATCTTGGCGCTCAACACCATTTGGTGTAAGAGCTCAACACCACTTGGTCTCGGGACTCAACACCACTTAGTCTCGGGATAAAACACCACTTGGTCTCGGCATTGAACACCACTTGTTCTGGGCGCTAAACACCACTTGAGCTTGGAACACAGCACCACTTGGTCTCGTGATTCAACACCACTTGGTCTCGGGATACAACACCACTTGGTCTCAGCGCTCAACACCACTTGGTCTCGGCGCTCAACACCACTTGGTTTCGGCGCTCAACACCACTTGGTCACGGCGCTCAACACCACTTCCCTTGGCGCTCAACATCACTTGGTCTCGGCATTGAACACCACTTGCTCTCATGCGCTAAACACCACTTGAGGTTGGCGCTAAACACCATTTGATCTCGGCATTGAACACCACTTACTCTCGGCGCTCAACACCACTTGGTCTCCGCGCTCAACACCACTTGGTTTCGGCGCTCTACACCACTTGGTCTCGGCTCTCAACACCACTTGGTCTCGGGATTCAACACCACTTGGTCTCGGGATACAATACCTCTTGGTTTCGGCGCTCAACACCACTTGGTCTTGGCGCACAACACCACTTGGTCTCAGGATTCAACACCACTTGGTCTCGGGATACAACACCACTTGGTCTCAGCGCTCAACACCACTTGGTCTCGGGACTCAACACCACTTGGTCTCGGGATAAAACAACACTTGGTCTCGGCACTCAACACCACTTGGTCTCGGCGCTCAACATCACTTGGTCTCTAGATTCAATACCACTTGGACTCGGGATACAACACCACCTGGTCTCGGCACTCAACACCACTTGGTCCCGGCGCTTAACACCACTTGGTCTCGGGATTCAACTCCACTTGGTCTCGGGATACAACACCTCTTGGTCTCGGCGCTCAACACCACTTGTTCTCAACGCTCAACACCACTTGGTCTCTAGATTCAACACCACTTGGTCTCGGGATACACGCACACCACTTGGTCTCGGGATTCAACACCACTTGGTCTCGGGATACAACAGCACTTGGTCTCAGCGCTCAACACCACTTGGTCTCGGGAATCAACAACACTTGGTCTCGGGATAAAACACCACTTGGTCTCGGCGCTCAACATCACTTGGTCTCGGGAATCAACACCACTTGGTCTCGGGATAAAACACCACTTGGTCTCGGCGCTCAACACCACTTGGTCTCGGCGCTCAACACCAATTGGTCACGGCGCTCAGTACCACTTCCCTTGGCGCTCAACACCATTTGGTCTCGGCATTGAACACCACTTGGTCTCCGCGCTCAACACCACTTGGTCTCGGCGCTCTACACCACTTGGTCTCGGCTCTCAACACCACTTGGTCTCGGGATTCAACACCACTTGGTCTCGGGATTCAACAGCACTTGGTCTCGGGATACAACAGCACTTGGTCTCAGCGCTCAACACCACTTGGTCTCGGGAATCAACACCATTTGGTCTCGGGATAAAACACCACTTGGTCTCGGCGCTCAACACCACTTGGTCTCGGGAATCAACACCACTTGGTCTCGGGATAAAACACCACTTGGTCTCGGCGCTCAACACCACTTGGTCTCCGCGCTCAACACCACTTGGTCTCGGCGCTCTATACCACTTGGTCTCGGCTCTCAACACCACTTGGTCTCGGGATTCAACACCACTTGGTCTCGGGATACAACACCTCTTGGTCTCGGCGCTCAACACCACTTGGTCTTGGCGCACAACACCACTTGGTCTCGGGATTCAACACCACTTGGTCTCGGGATACAACACCACTTGGTCTCAGCGCTCAACACCACTTGGTCCCGGCGCTCAACACCACTTGGTCTCGGGATTCAACTCCACTTGGGCTCGGGATACAACACATCTTGGCCTCGGCGGTCAACACCACTTGTTCTCAGCGCTCAACACCACTTGGTCTCTAGATTCAACACCACTTGGTCTCGGGATACAACATCACCTGGTCTCGGCGCTCAACACCACTTGGTCTTGGCGCACACCACTTGGTCTCGGGATTCAACACCACTTGGTCTCGGGATACAACAGCACTTGGTCTCAGCGTTCAACACCACTTGGTCTCGGGAATCAACACCACTTGGTCTCGGGATAAAACACCACTTGGTCTCGGCGCTCAACATCACTTGGTCTCGGGAATCAACACCACTTGTTGTCGGGATAAAACACCACTTGGTCTCGGCGCTCAACACCACTTGGTCTCGGCGCTCAACACCACTTGGTCACGGCGCTCAGTACCACTTCCCTTGGCATTCAACACTACTTGGTCTCGGCATTAAACACCACTTGCTCTCGGCGCTAAACACCACTTGAGCTTGTCGCTCAACACCATTTGGTCTCGGCATTGAACACCACTTACTCTCGGCGCTCAGCACCACTTGGTCTCCGCGCTCAACACCACTTGGTCTCGGCGCTCTACACCACTTGGTCTCGGCTCTCAACACCACTTGGTCTCGGGATTCAACACCACTTGGTCTCGGGATACAACAGCACTTGGTCTCGGGATACAATAGCACTTGGTCTCAGCGCTCAACACCACTTGGTCTCGGGATAAAACACCACTTGGTCTCGGCGCTCAACACCACTTGGTCTCGGGAATCAACACCAGTTGGTCTCGGGATAAAACACCACTTGGTCTCGGCGCTGAACACCACTTGGTCACGGCGCTCAGTACCACTTCCCTTGGCGCTCAACACCACTTGGTCTCGGCATTGAACACCACTTGCTCTCGGCGCTAAACACCACTTGAGCTTGGCGCTCAACACCATTTGGTGTCGGCATTGAACACCACTTACTCTCGGCGCTCAACACCACTTGGTCTCCGCGCTCAACACCACTTGGTCTCGGCGCTCTACACCACTTGGTCTCGGCGCTCAACACCACTTCGTCTTGGCGCACAACACCACTCAGTCTCGGGATTCAACACCACTTGGTCTCGGGATACAACACCACTTGGTCTCAGCGCTCAACACCACTTGGTCTCGGGACTCAACACCACTTGGTCTCGGAATAAAACGCCACTTGGTCTCGGCGCTCAACACCACTTGGTCTCGGCGCTCAACACCACTTGGTCTAGGGATTCAACACCAGTTGGTCTCGGGATACAACACCACTTGGTCTCAGCGCTCAACACCACTTGGTCTCGGGACTCAACACCACTTGGTCTCGGGATAAAACACCTCTTGGTCTCGGCGCTCAACACCACTTGGTCTTGGCGCACAACACCACTTGGTCTCGGGATTCAACACCACTTGGTCTAGGGATGCAACACCACTTGGTCTCAGCGTTCAACACCATGTGGTCTCGGGACTCAACACCACTTGGTCTCGGCATTGAACACCACTTGCTCTCGGCGCTCAACACTATTGGAGCTTGGCGCTCAACACAATTTGGTCTCGGCATTGAACACCACTTACTCTCGGCGCTCAACACCACTTGGTCTCCGCGCTCAACACCACTTGGTCTCGGCGCTCTATACCACTTGGTCTCGGCTCTCAACACCACTTGGTATCGGGATTCAACACCACTTGGTCTCGGGATACAACACCTCTTGGTCTCGGCGCTCAACACCACTTGGTCTTGGCGCACAACACCACTTGGTCTCGGGATACAACACCATTTGGTCTCAGCGCTCAACACCACTTGGTCTCGGGACTCAACACCACTTCGTCTCGGGATAAAACACCACTTGGTCTCGGCGCTCAACACCACTTGGTCTCGGCGCTCAACACCACTTGGTCTCGGGTTTCAACACCACTTGGTCTCGGGATACAACACCACTTGGTCTCAGGGCTCAACACCACTTGGTCTCGGGACTCAACACCACTTGGTCTGGGGATAAAAGACCACTTGGTCTCGGCGCTCAACACCACTTGGTCTCGGCGCTCAACACCACTTGGTCTTGGCGCACAACACCACTTGGTCTCGGGATTCAACACCACTTGGTCTAGGGATGCAACACCACTTGGTCTCAGTGCTCAACACCACTTGGTCTCGGGACTCAACACCACTTGGTCTCGGGATAAAAGACCACTTGGTCTCGGCGCTCAACACCACTTGGTCTCGGCGCTCAACACCACTTGGTCTTGGCGCACAACACCACTTGGTCTCAGGATTCAACACCACTTGGTCTAGGGATGCAACACCACTTGGTCTCAGCGTTCAACACCACTTGCTCTAGGGACTCAACACCACTTGGTCTCGGGATAAAACACCACTTGGTCTCGGCATTGAACACCACTTGCTCTCGGCGCTCAACACTACTTGAGCTTGGCGCTCAACACAATTTGGGCTCGTCATTGAACACCACTTACTCTCGGCTCTGAACACCACTTGGTCTCCGCGCTCAACACCACTGGGTCTCGGGACTCAAAACCAATTGGTCTCGGCGCTCAACACCACTTATTCTCGGCGCTCTACACCACTTGCGCTTAGCGCTCAACACCACATGGTCTCGGCAGTGAACACCACTTACTCTCGGCGCTCAACACCACTTGGTCTCCGCGCTCAACACCACTTGGTCTCGGCGCTCAAAACCACTTGGTGTAAGAGCTCAACACCACTTGGTCTCGGGACTCAACACCACTTGGTCTCGGGATAAAACACCACTTGGTCTCGGCATTGAACACCACTTGTTCTTGGTGCTAAACACCACTTGAACTTGGCGCTCAACACCACTTGGTCTCGTGATTCAACACCACTTGGTCTCGGGATACAACACCACTTGGTCTCAGCGCTCAACACCACTTGGTCTCGGAATAAAGCACCACTTGGTCTCGGCGCTCAACACCACTTGGTCTCGGCGCTCAACACCACTTGGTCACGGCGCTCAACACCACTTCCCTTGGCGCTCAACATCACTTGGTCTCGGCATTGAACACCACTTGCTCTCGGCGCTAAACACCACTTGAGCTTGGCGCTCAACACCATTTGGTCTCGGCATTGAACATTCCTTACTCTCGGCGCTCAACACCACTTGATCTCCGCGCTCAACACCACTTGGTCTCGGCGCTCAACACCACTTGGTCACGGCGCTCAACACCACTTCCCTTGGCGCTCAACACCACTTGGTCTCGGCATTGAACACCACTTGCTCACGGCGCCAAACACCACTTGAGCTTGGCGCTCAACCCCATTTGGTCTCGGCATTGAACACCACTTACTCTCGGCGCTCAACACCACTTGGTCTCCGCGCTCTACACCACTTGGTCTCGGCGCTCTACACCACTTTGTCTCGGCTCTCAACACCACTTGGTCTCGGGATTCAACACCACTTGGTCTCGGGATACAAAACCTCTTGGACTCGGCGCTCAACACCACTTGGTCTTGGCGCACAACACCACTTGGTCTCGGGATTCAACACCACTTGGTCTCGGGATACAACACCACTTGGTCTCAGCGCTCAACGCCACTTGGTTTCGGGACTCAACAACACTTGGTCTCGGAATACAACACCACCTGGTCTCGGCGCTCAACACCACTTGGTCTCAGCGCTCAACACCACTTGGTCTCGGCGCTCAACACCACTTGGTCATGGCGCTCAGTACCACTTCCCTTGGCGCTCAACACCACTTGGTCTCGGCATTGAACACCACTTGCTCTCGGCGCTAAACACCACTTGAGCTTGGCGCTCAACACCATTTGGTCTCGGCATTGAACACCACTTACTCTCGGCGCTCAACACCACTTGGTCTCCGCGCTCAACACCACTTGGTCTCGGGATTCAACACCACTTGGTCTCGGGATACAACAGCACTTGGTCTTGGGATACAACAGCACTTGGTCTCAGCGCTCAACACCACTTGGTCTCGGGAATCAACACCACTTGGTCTCGGGATAAAACACCACTTGGTCTCGGCGCTGAACACCACTTGGTCACGGCGCTCAGTCCACTTCCCTTGGCGCTCAACACCACTTGGTCTCGGCATTGAACACCACTTGCTCTCGGCGCTAAACACCACTTGAGCTTGGCGCTCAACACCATTTGGTCTCGGCATTGAACACCACTTACTCTCGGCGCTCAACACCACTTGGTGTAAGAGCTCAACACCACTTGGTCTCGGGACTCAACACCACTTAGTCTCGGGATAAAACACCACTTGGTCTCGGCATTGAACACCACTTGTTCTGGGCGCTAAACACTACTTGAGCTTGGCGGTCAGCACCACTTGGTCTCGTGATTCAACACCACTTGGTCTCGGGATACAACACCACTTGGTCTCAGCGCTCAACACAACTTGGTCTCGGCGCTCAACACCACTTGGTCTCGGCGCTCAACACCACTTGGTCACGGCGCTCAACACCACTTCCCTTGGCGCTCAACATCACTTGGTCTCGGCATTGAACACCACTTGCTCTCGGCGCTAAACACCACTTGAGGTTGGCGCTAAACACCATTTGATCTCGGCATTGAACACCACTTACTCTCGGCGCTCAACACCACTTGGTCTCCGCGCTCAACACCACTTGGTTTCGGCGCTCTACACCACTTGGTCTCGGCTCTCAACACCACTTGGTCTCGGGATTCAACACCACTTGGTCTCGGGATACAATACCTCTTGGTTTCGGCGCTCAACACCACTTGGTCTTGGCACACAACACCACTTGGTCTCAGGATTCAACACCACTTGGTCTCGGGATACAACACCACTTGGTCTCAGCGCTCAACACCACTTGGTCTCGGGACTCAACACCACTTGGTCTCGGGATAAAACACCACTTGGTCCCGGCGCTCAACACCACTTGGTCTCGGCGCTCAACATCACTTGGTCTCTAGATTCAATACCACTTGGACTCGGGATACAACACCACCTGGTCTCGGCACTCAACACCACTTGGTCCCGGCGCTTAACACCACTTGGTCTCGGGATTCAACTCCACTTGGTCTCGGGATACAACACCTCTTGGTCTCGGCGCTCAACACCACTTGTTCTCAACGCTCAACACCACTTGGTCTCTAGATTCAACATCACTTGGTCTCGGGATACACGCACACCACTTGGTCTCGGGATTCAACACCACTTGGTCTCGGGATACAACAGCACTTGGTCTCAGCGCTCAACACCACTTGGTCTCGAGAATCAACACCACTTGGTCTCGGGATAAAACACCACTTGGTCTCGGCGCTCAACATCACTTGGTCTCGGGAATCAACACCACTTGGTCTCGGGATAAAACACCACTTGGTCTCGGCGCTCAACACCACTTGGTCTCGGCGCTCAACACCAATTGGTCACGGCGCTCAGTACCACTTCCCTTGGCGCTCAACACCATTTGGTCTCGGCATTGAACACCACTTGGTCTCCGCGCTCAACACCACTTGGTCTCGGCGCTCTACACCACTTGGTCTTGGCTCTCAACACCACTTGGTCTCGGGATTCAACACCACTTGGTCTCGGGATTCAACAGCACTTGGTCTCGGGATACAACAGCACTTGGTCTCAGCGCTCAACACCACTTGGTCTCGGGAATCAACACCATTTGGTCTCGGGATAAAACACCACTTGGTCTCGGCGCTCAACACCACTTGGTCTCGGGAATCAACACCACTTGGTCTCGGGATAAAACACCACTTGGTCTCGGCGCTGAACACCACTTGGTCACGGCGCTCAGTACCACTTCCCTTGGCGCTCAACACCACTTGCCTCGGCATTGAACACCACTTGCTCTCGGCGCTAAACACTACTTGAGCTTGGCGCTCAACACCATTTGGTCTCGGCATTGAACACCACTTACTCTCGGCGCTCAACACCACTTGGTCTCCGCGCTCAACACCACTTGGTCTCGGCGCTCTATACCACTTGGTCTCGGCTCTCAACACCACTTGGTCTCGGGATTCAACACCACTTGGTCTCGGGATACAACACCTCTTGGTCTCGGCGCTCAACACCACTTGGTCTTGGCGCACACCACTTGGTCTCGGGATTCAACACCACTTGGTCTCGGGATACAACAGCACTTGGTCTCAGCGTTCAACACCACTTGGTCTCGGGAATCAACACCACTTGGTCTCGGGATAAAACACCACTTGGTCTCGGCGCTCAACATCACTTGGTCTCGGGAATCAACACCACTTGTTCTCGGGATAAAACACCACTTGGTCTCGGCGCTCAACACCACTTGGTCTCGGCGCTCAACACCACTTGGTCACGGCGCTCAGTACCACTTCCCTTGGCATTCAACACTACTTGGTCTCGGCATTAAACACCACTTGCTCTCGGCGCTAAACACCACTTAAGCTTGGCGCTCAACACCATTTGGTCTCGGCATTGAACACCACTTACTCTCGGCGCTCAGCACCACTTGGTCTCCGCGCTCAACACCACTTGGTCTCGGCGCTCTACACCACTTGGTCTCGGCTCTCAACACCACTTGGTCTCGGGATTCAACACCACTTGGTCTCGGGATACAACAGCACTTGGTCTCGGGATACAATAGCACTTGGTCTCAGCGCTCAACACCACTTGGTCTCGGGAATCAACACCACTTGGTCTCGGGATAAAACACCACTTGGTCTCGGCGCTCAACACCACTTGGTCTCGGGAATCAACACCACTTGGTCTCGGGATAAAACACCACTTGGTCTCGGCGCTGAACACCACTTGGTCACGGCGCTCAGTACCACTTCCCTTGGCGCTCAACACCACTTGGTCTCGGCATTGAACACCACTTGGTCTCGGGATTCAACACCACTTGGTCTCGGGATACAATACCTCTTGGTTTCGGCGCTCAACACCACTTGGTCTTGGCGCACAACACCACTTGGTCTCAGGATTCAACACCACTTGGTCTCGGGATACAACACCACTTGGTCTCAGCGCTCAACACCACTTGGTCTCGGGACTCAACACCACTTGGTCTCGGGTAAAACAACACTTGGTCTCGGCACTCAACACCACTTGGTCTCGGCGCTCAACATCACTTGGTCTCTAGATTCAATACCACTTGGACTCGGGATACAACACCACCTGGTCTCGGCACTCAACACCACTTGGTCCCATCGCTTAACACCACTTGGTCTCGGGATTCAACTCCACTTGGTCTCGGGGTACAACACCTCTTGGTCTCGGCGCTCAACACCACTTGTTCTCAACGCTCAACACCACTTGGTCTCTAGATTCAACACCACTTGGTCTCGGGATACACGCACACCACTTGGTCTCGGGATTCAACACCACTTGGTCTCGGGATACAACAGCACTTGGTCTCAGCGCTCAACACCACTTGGTCTCGGGAATCAACACCACTTGGTCTCGGGATAAAACACCACTTGGTCTCGGCGCTCAACATCACTTGGTCTCGGGAATCAACACCACTTGGTCTCGGGATAAAACACCACTTGGTCTCGGCGCTCAACACCACTTGGTCTCGGCGCTCAACACCAATTGGTCACGGCGCTCAGTACCACTTCCCTTGGCGCTCAACACCATTTGGTCTCGGCATTGAACACCACTTGGTCTCCGCGCTCAACACCACTTGGTCTCGGCGCTCTACACCACTTGGTCTCGGCTCTCAACACCACTTGGTCTCGGGATTCAACACCACTTGGTCTCGGGATTCAACAGCACTTGGTCTCGGGATACAACAGCACTTGGTCTCAGCGCTCAACACCACTTGGTCTCGGGAATCAACACCATTTGGTCTCGGGATAAAACACCACTTGGTCTCGGCGCTCAACACCACTTGGTCTCGGGAATCAACACCACTTGGTCTCGGGATAAAAAACCACTTGGTCTCGGCGCTGAACACCACTTGGTCACGGCGCTCAGTACCACTTCCCTTGGCGCTCAACACCACTTGCCTCGGCATTGAACACCACTTGCTCTCGGCGCTAAACACCACTTGAGCTTGGCGCTCAACACCATTTGGTCTCGGCATTGAACACCACTTACTCTCGGCGCTCAACACCACTTGGTCTCCGCGCTCAACACCACTTGGTCTCGGCGCTCTATACCACTTGGTCTCGGCTCTCAACACCACTTGGTCTCGGGATTCAACACCACTTGGTCTCGGGATACAACACCTCTTGGTCTCGGCGCTCAACACCACTTGGTCTTGGCGCACAACACCACTTGGTCTCGGGATTCAACACCACTTGGTCTCGGGATACAACACCACTTGGTCTCAGCCCTCAACACCACTTGGTCCCGGCGCTCAACACCACTTGGTCTCGGGATTCAACTCCACTTGGGCTCGGGATACAACACATCTTGGCCTCGGCGGTCAACACCACTTGTTCTCAGCGCTCAACACCACTTGGTCTCTAGATTCAACACCACTTGGTCTCGGGATACAACATCACCTGGTCTCGGCGCTCAACACCACTTGGTCTTGGCGCACACCACTTGGTCTCGGGATTCAACACCACTTTGTCTCGGGATACAACAGCACTTGGTCTCAGCGTTCAACACCACTTGGTCTCGGGAATCAACACCACTTGGTCTCGGGATAAAACACCACTTGATCTCGGCGCTCAACATCACTTGGTCTCGGGAATCAACACCACTTGTTCTCGGGATAAAACACCACTTGGTCTCGGCGCTCAACACCACTTGGTCTCGGCGTTCAACACCACTTGGTCACGGCGCTCAGTACCACTTCCCTTGGCATTCAACACTACTTGGTCTCGGCATTAAACACCACTTGCTCTCGGCGCTAAACACCACTTGAGCTTGGCGCTCAACACCATTTGGTCTCGGCATTGAACACCACTTACTCTCGGCGCTCAGCACCACTTGGTCTCCGCGCTCAACACCACTTGGTCTCGGCGCTCTACACCACTTGGTCTCGGCTCTCAACACCACTTGGTCTCGGGATTCAACACCACTTGGTCTCGGGATACAACAGCACTTGGTCTCGGGATACAATAGCACTTGGTCTCAGCGCTCAACACCACTTGGTCTCGGGAATCAACACCACTTGGTCTCGGGATAAAACACCACTTGGTCTCGGCGCTCAACACCACTTGGTCTCGGGAATCAACACCACTTGGTCTCGGGATAAAACACCACTTGGTCTCGGCGCTGAACACCACTTGGTCACGGCGCTCAGTACCACTTCCCTTGGCGCTCAACACCACTTGGTCTCGGCATTGAACACCACATGCTCTCGGCGCTAAACACCACTTGAGCTTGGCGCTCAACACCATTTGGTGTCGGCATTGAACACCACTTACTCTCGGCGCTCAACACCACTTGGTCTCCGCGCTCAACACCACTTGGTCTCGGCGCTCTACACCACTTGGTCTCGGCGCTCAACACCACTTCGTCTTGGCGCACAACACCACTTAGTCTCGGGATTCAACACCACTTGGTCTCGGGATACAACACCACTTGGTCTCAGCGCTCAACACCACTTGGTCTCGGGACTCAACACCACTTGGTCTCGGAATAAAACGCCACTTGGTCTCAGCGCTCAACACCACTTGGTCTCGGCGCTCAACACCACTTGGTCTCGGGATTCAACACCAGTTGGTCTCGGGATACAACACCACTTGGTCTCAGCGCTCAACACCACTTGGTCTCGGGACTCAACACCACTTGGTCTCGGGATAAAACACCTCTTGGTCTCGGCGCTCAACACCACTTGGTCTTGGCGCACAACACCACTTGGTCTCGGGATTCAACACCACTTGGTCTAGGGATGCAACACCACTTGGTCTCAGCGTTCAACACCACTTGGTCTCGGGACTCAACACCACTTGGTCTCGGCATTGAACACCACTTGCTCTCGGCGCTCAACACTATTGGAGCTTGGCGCTCAACACAATTTGGTCTCGGCATTGAACACCACTTACTCTCGGCGCTCAACACCACTTGGTCTCCGCGCTCAACACCACTTGGTCTCGGCGCTCTATACCACTTGGTCTCGGCTCTCAACACCACTTGGTCTCGGGATTCAACACCACTTGGTCTCGGGATACAACACCTCTTGGTCTCGGCGCTCAACACCACTTGGTCTTGGCGCACAACACCACTTGGTCTCGGGATTCAACACCACTTGGTCTCAGGATACAACACCATTTGGTCTCAGCGCTCAACACCACTTGGTCTCGGGACTCAACACCACTTCGTCTCGGGATAAAACACCACTTGGTCTCGGCGCTCAACACCACTTGGTCTCGGCGCTCAACACCACTTGGTCTCGGGTTTCAACACCACTTGGTCTCGGGATACAACACCACTTGGTCTCAGCGCTCAACACCACTTGGTCTCCGCGCTCAACACCACTTGGTCTCGGCGCTCAACACCACTTGGTCTCGGGATTCAATACCAGTTGGTCTCGGGATACAACACCACTTGGTCTCAGCGCTCAACACCACTTGGTCTCGGGACTCAACACCACTTGGTCTCGGGATAAAACACCTCTTGGTCTCGGCGCTCAACACCACTTGGTCTCGGCGCTCAACACCACTTGGTCTTGGCGCACAACACCACTTGGTCTCGGGATTCAACACCACTTGGTCTAGTGATGCAACACCACTTGGTCTCAGCGTTCAACACCACTTGGTCTCGGGACTCAACACCACTTGGTCTCGTGATAAAACACCACTTGGTCTCGGCATTGAACACCACTTGCTCTCGGCGCTCAACACTACTGGAGCTTGGCGCTCAACACAATTTGGGCTCGTCATTGAACACCACTTACTCTCGGCTCTCAACACCACTTGGTCTCCGCGCTCAACACCACTGGGTCTCGGGATTCAAAACCAATTGGTCACGGCGCTCAACACCACTTATTCTCGGCGCTCTACACCACTTGCGCTTGGCGCTCAACACCACATGGTCTCGGCATTGAACAGCACTTACTCTCGGCGCTCAACACCACTTGGTCTCCGCGCTCAACACCACTTGGTCTCGGCGCTCAAAACCACTTGGTGTAAGAGCTCAACACCAGTTGGTCTCGGGACTCAACACCACTTGGTCTCGGGATAAAACACCACTTGGTCTCGGCATTGAACACCACATGCTCTCGGCGGTAAACACCACTTGAGCTTGGTGCTCAACACCACTTGGTCTCGTGATTCAACACCACTAGGTCTCGGGATACAACACCACTTGGTCTCTGCGCTCAACACCACTTGGTCTCGGAATAAAACACCACTTGGTCTCGGCGCTCAACACCACTTGGTCTCGGCGCTCAACACCACCTGGTCACGGCGCTCAACACCACTTCCCTTGGCGCTCAACATCACTTGGTCTCGGCATTGAACACCACTTGCTCTCGGCGCTAAACACCACTTGAGGTTGGCGCTCAACACCATTTGGTCTCGGCATTGAACACCACTTACTCTCGGCGCTCAACACCACTTGGTCTCCGCGCTCAACACCACTTGGTCTCGGGACTCAACACCACTTGGTCTCGGGATAAAACACCACTTGGTCTCGGCATTGAACACCACTTGGTCTCGAGATACAACACCTCCTGGTTTCGGCGCTCAACACCACTTGGTCTTGGCGCACAACACCACTTGGTCTCAGGATTCAACACCACTTGGTCTCGGGATACAACACCACTTGGTCTCAGCGTTCAACACTACTTGGTCTCGGGACTCAACACCACTTAGTCTCGGGATTCAACACCACTTGGTCTCGGGATACAACACCACTTGGTCTCAGCGCTCAACACCACTTGGTCTCGGGACTCAACACCACTTGGTCTCGGAATAAAACGCCACTTGGTCTCAGCGCTCAACACCACTTGGTCTCGGCGCTCAACACCACTTGGTCTCGGGATTCAACACCAGTTGGTCTCGGGATACAACACCACTTGGTCTCAGCGCTCAACACCACTTGGTCTCGGGACTCAACACCACTTGGTCTCGGGATAAAACACCTCTTGGTCTCGGCGCTCAACACCACTTGGTCTTGGCGCACAACACCACTTGGTCTCGGGATTCAACACCACTTGGTCTAGGGATGCAACACCACTTGGTCTCAGCGTTCAACACCACTTGGTCTCGGGACTCAACACCACTTGGTCTCGGCATTGAACACCACTTGCTCTCGGCGCTCAACACTATTGGAGCTTGGCGCTCAACACAATTTGGTCTCGGCATTGAACACCACTTACTCTCGGCGCTCAACACCACTTGGTCTCCGCGCTCAACACCACTTGGTCTCGGCGCTCTATACCACTTGGTCTCGGCTCTCAACACCACTTGGTCTCGGGATTCAACACCACTTGGTCTCGGGATACAACACCTCTTGGTCTCGGCGCTCAACACCACTTGGTCTTGGCGCACAACACCACTTGGTCTCGGGATTCAACACCACTTGGTCTCAGGATACAACACCATTTGGTCTCAGCGCTCAACACCACTTGGTCTCGGGACTCAACACCACTTCGTCTCGGGATAAAACACCACTTGGTCTCGGCGCTCAACACCACTTGGTCTCGGCGCTCAACACCACTTGGTCTCGGGTTTCAACACCACTTGGTCTCGGGATACAACACCACTTGGTCTCAGCGCTCAACACCACTTGGTCTCCGCGCTCAACACCATTTGGTCTCGGCGCTCAACACCACTTGGTCTCGGGATTCAATACCAGTTGGTCTCGGGATACAACACCACTTGGTCTCGGGATAAAACACCTCTTGGTCTCGGCGCTCAACACCACTTGGTCTCGGCGCTCAACACCACTTGGTCTTGGCGCACAACACCACTTGGTCTCGGGATTCAACACCACTTGGTCTAGTGATGCAACACCACTTGGTCTCAGCGTTCAACACCACTTGGTCTCGGGACTCAACACCACTTGGTCTCGTGATAAAACACCACTTGGTCTCGGCATTGAACACCACTTGCTCTCGGCGCTCAACACTACTGGAGCTTGGCGCTCAACACAATTTGGGCTCGTCATTGAACACCACTTACTCTCGGCTCTCAACACCACTTGGTCTCCGCGCTCAACACCACTGGGTCTCGGGATTCAAAACCAATTGGTCACGGCGCTCAACACCACTTATTCTCGGCGCTCTACACCACTTGCGCTTGGCGCTCAACACCACATGGTCTCGGCATTGAACACCACTTACTCTCGGCGCTCAACACCACTTGGTCTCCGCGCTCAACACCACTTGGTCTCGGCGCTCAAAACCACTTGGTGTAAGAGCTCAACACCAGTTGGTCTCGGGACTCAACACCACTTGGTCTCGGGATAAAACACCACTTGGTCTCGGCATTGAACACCAAATGCTCTCGGCGGTAAACACCACTTGAGCTTGGTGCTCAACACCACTTGGTCTCGTGATTCAACACCACTTGGTCTCGGGATACAACACCACTTGGTCTCTGCGCTCAACACCACTTGGTCTCGGAATAAAACACCACTTGGTCTCGGCGCTCAACACCACTTGGTCTCGGCGCTCAACACCACCTGGTCACGGCGCTCAACACCACTTCCCTTGGCGCTCAACATCACTTGGTCTCGGCATTGAACACCAATTGCTCTCGGCGCTAAACACCACTTGAGGTTGGCGCTCAACACCATTTGGTCTCGGCATTGAACACCACTTACTCTCGGCGCTCAACACCACTTGGTCTCCGCGCTCAACACCACTTGGTGTCGGGACTCAACACCACTTGGTCTCGGGATAAAACACCACTTGGTCTCGGCATTGAACACCACTTGGTCTCGAGATACAACACCTCTTGGTTTCGGCGCTCAACACCACTTGGTCTTGGCGCACAACACCACTTGGTCTCAGGATTCAACACCACTTGGTCTCGGGATACAACACCACTTGGTCTCAGCGTTCAACACTACTTGGTCTCGGGACTCAACACCACTTGGTCTCGGGATAAAACACCACTTGGTCTCGGCACTCAACACCACTTGGTCTCGGCGCTCAACATCACTTGGTCTCTAGATTCAACACCACTTGGTCTCGGGATACAACACCACCTGGTCTCGGCACTCAACACCACTTGGTCCCGGCGCTCAACACCACTTGGTCTCGGCATTCAACTCCACTTGGCCTCGGGATACAACTCCTCTTGGTCTCGGCGCTCAACGCCACTTGTTCTCAGCGCTCAACACCACTTGGTCTCTAGATTCAACACCACTTGGTCTCGGGATACAATACCACCTGGTCTCGGCGCTGAACGCCACTTGGTCTTGGCGCACACCACTTGGTCTCGGGATTCAACACCACTTGGTCTCGGGATACAACAGCACTTGGTCTCAGCGCTCAACACCACTTGGTCTCGGGAATCAACACCACTTGGTCTCGGGATAAAACACCACTTGGTCTCGGCGCTCAACATCACTTGGTCTCGGAAATCAACACCACTTGGTCTCGGGATAAAACACCACTTGGTCTCGGCGCTCAACACCACTTGGTCTCGGCGCTCAACACCACTTGGTCACGGCGCTCAGTACCACTTCCCTTGGCGCTCAACACCACTTGGTCTCGGCATTGAACACCACTTGCTCTCGGCGCTAAAGAGCGCTTGAGCTTGGCGCTCAACACCATTTGGTCTCGGCATTGAACACCACTTACTCTCGGCGCTCAACACCACTTGGTCTCCGCGCTCAACACCACTTGGTCTCGGCTCTCAACACCACTTGGTCTCGGGATTCAACACCACTTGGTCTCGGGGTACAACACCTCTTGGTCTTGGCGCTCAACACCACTTGGTCTTGGCGCACAACACCACTTGGTCTCGGGATTCAACACCACTTGGTCTCGGGATACAACACCACTTGGTCTCAGCGCTCAACACCACTTGGTCTCGGGACTCAACACCACTTGGTCTTGGGATAAAACACCACTTGGTCTCGGCGCTCAACACCACTTGGTCTCGGCGCTCAACACCACTTGGTCTTGGCGCACAACGCCACTTGGTCTCGGGATTCAACACCACTTGGTCTAGGGATGCAACACCACTTGGTCTCAGCGTTCAACACCACTTGCTCTAGGGACTCAACACCACTTGGTCTCGGGATAAAACACCACTTGGTCTCGGCATTGAACACTACTTGCTCTCGGCGTTCAACACCACTTGAGCTTGGCGCTCAACACAATTTGGGCTCGTCATTGAACACCACTTACTCTCGGCTCTCAACACCACTTGGTCTCCGCGCTCAACACCAATAGGTCTCGGGACTCAAAACCAATTGGTCTCGGCGCTCAACACCACTTATTCTCGGCGCTCTACACCACTTGCGCTTGGCGCTCAACACCACATGGTCTCGGCAGTGAACACCACTTACTCTCGGCGCTCAACACCACTTGGTCTCCGCGCTCAACACCACTTGGTCGCAGCGCTCAACACCACTTGGTTTCGGCGCTCTACACCACTTGGTATCGGCTCTCAACACCACTTGGTCTCGGGATTCAACACCACTTGGTCTCGGGATACAACACCTCTTGGTTTCGGCGTTCAACACCACTTGGTCTTGGCGCACAACACCACTTGGTCTCAGGATTCAACACCACCTGGTCTCGGGACTCAACACCACTTGGTCTGGGGATAAAACACCACTTGGTCTAGGCACTCAACATCACTTGGTCTCGGCGCTCAACATCACTTGGTCTCTAGATTCAACACCACTTGGTCTCGGGATACAACACCACCTGGTCTCGGCACTCAACACCACTTGGTCCCGGCACTCAACACCATTTGGTCTCGGGATTCAACTCCACTTGGTCTCTGGATACAACACCTCTTGGTCTCGGCGCTCAACACCACTTGTTCTCAGCGCTCAACACCACTTGGTCTCTAGATTCAACACCACTTGGTCTCGGGATACAACACCACCTGGTCTCGGCGCTCAACACCACTTGGTCTTGGCGCACACCACTTGGTCTCGGGATTCAACACCACTTGGTCTCGGGATACAACAGCACTTGGTCTCAGCGCTCAACACCACTTGGTCTCGGGAATCAACACCACTTGGTCTCGGGATAAAACACCACTTGGTCTCGGCGCTTAACATCACTTGTTCTCGGGAATCAACACCACTTGGTCTCGGGATAAAACACCACTTGGTCTCGGCGCTCAACACCACTTGGTCTCGGCGCTCAACACCACTTGGTCACGACGCTCAGTACCACTTCCCTTGGCGCTCAACACCACTTGGTCTCGGCATTGAACACCACTTGATCTCGGCGCTAAACACCACTTGAGCTTGGCGCTCAACACCATTTGGTCTCGGCATTGAACATTACTTACTCTAGGCGCTCAACACCACTTGGTCTCCGCGCTCAACACCACTTGGTCTCGGCGCTCAACACCACTTTGTCTCGGCGCTCAACACCATTTGGTCACGGCGCTCAACACCACTTCCCTTGGCGCTCAACACCACTTGGTCTCGGCATTGAACACCACTTGCTCACGGCGCCAAACACCACTTGAGCTTGACGCTCAACACCATTTGGTCTCGGCATTGAACACCACTTACTCCCGGCGCTCAACACCACTTGGTCTCCGCGCTCTACACCACTTGGTCTCGGCGCTCTACACCACTTGGTCTCGGCTCTCAACACCACTTGGTCTCGGGATTCAACACCACTTGGTCTCGGGATACAAAACCTCTTGGACTCGGCGCTCAACACCACTTGGTCTTGGCGCACAACACCACTTGGTCTTGGGATTCAACACCACTTGGTCTCGGGATACAACACCACTTGGTCTCAGCGCTCAACGCCACTTGGTTTCGGGACTCAACAACACTTGGTCTCGGAATAAAACACCACCTGGTCTCGGCCCTCAACACCACTTGGTCTCAGCGCTCAACACCACTTGGTCTCGGCGCTACACACCACTTGGTCTCGGCTCTCAACACCACTTGGTCTCGGGATTCCACACCACTTGGTCTCGGGATACAACAGCACTTGGTCTTGGGATACAACAGCACTTGGTCTCAGCGCTCAACACCACTTGGTCTCGGGAATCAACACCACTTGGTCTCGGGATAAAACACCACTTGGTCTCGGCGCTCAATACCACTTGGTCTCGGTAATCAACACCACTTGGTCTCGGGATAAAACACCACTTGGTCTCGGCGCTGAACACCACTTGGTCACGGCGCTCAGTACCACTTCCCTTGGCGCTCAACACCACTTGGTCTCGGCATTGAACACCACTTGCTCTCGGCGCTAAACACCACTTGAGCTTGGCGCTCAACACCAAATGGGGCTCGGCATTGAACACCACTTACTCTCGGCGCTCAACATCTCTTGGTGTAAGAGCTCAACACCACTTGGTCTCGGGACTCAACACCACTTGGTCTCGGGATAAAACACCACTTGGTCTCGGCATTGAACACCACTTGTTCTCGGCGCTAAACACCACTTGAGCTTGGCGCTCAGCACCACTTGGTCTCGTGATTCAAAACCACTTGGTCTCGGGATACAACACCACTTGGTCTCAGCGCTCAAAACCACTTGGTCTCGGAATAAAACACCACTTGGTCTCGGCGCTCAACACCACTTGGTCTCGGCGTTCAACACCACTTGGTCACGGCGCTCAACACCACTTCCCTTGGCGCTCAACATCACTTGGTCTCGGCATTGAACACCACTTGCTCTCGGCGCTAAACACCACTTGAGGTTGGCGCTAAACACCATTTGGTCTCGGCATTGAACACCACTTACTCTCGGCGCTCAACACCACTTGGTCTCCGCGCTCAACACCACTTGGTCTCAGCGCTCTACACCACTTGGTCTCGGGATTCAACACCACTTGGTCTCGGGATACAACACTTCTTGGTTTCGGCGCTCAACACCACTTGTTCTTGGCGCACAACACCACTTGGTCTCAGGATTCAACACAACTTGGTCTCGGGATACAACACCACTTGGTCTCAGCGCTCAACACCACTTGGTCTCGGGACTCAACACCACTTGGTCTCGGGATAAAACAACACTTGGTCTCGGCACTCAACACCACTTGGTCTCGGCGCTCAACATCACTTGGTCTCTAGATTCAACACCACTTGGTCTCGGGATACAACACCACCTGGTCTCGGCACTCAACACCACTTGGTCCCGGCGCTCAACACCACTTGGTCTCGGGATTCAACTCCACTTGTCCTCGGGATACAACACCTCTTGGTCTCGGCGCTCAACACCACTTGTTCTCAGCGCTCAACACCACTTGGCCTCTAGATTCAACACCACTTGGTCTCGGGATACAACACCACCTTGTCTCGGCGCTCAACACCATTTGGTGTTGGCGCACACCACTTGGTCTCGGGATTCAACACCACTTGGTCTCGGGATACAACAGCACATGGTCTCAGCGCTCAACACCACTTGGTCTCGGGAATCAACACCACTTGGTCTCGGGATAAAACACCACTTGGTCTCGGCACTCAACACCACTTGGTCTTGGGAATCAACACCACTTGGTCTCGGGATAAAACACCACTTGGTCTGGGCGCTGAACACCACTTGGTCACGGCACTCAGTACCACTTCCCTTGGCGCTCAACACCACTTGGTCTCGGCATTGAACACACTTGCTCTCGGCGCTAAACACCACTTGAGCTTGGCGCTCAACACCATTTGGTCTCGGCATTGAACACCACTTACTCTCGGCGCTCAACACCACTTGGTCTCCGCGCTCAACACCACTTGGTCTCGGCGCTCTATACCACTTGGTCTCGGCTCTCAACACCACTTGGTCTCGGGATTCAACACCACTTGGTCTCGGGAAACAACACCTCTTGGTCTCGGCGCTCAACACCACTTGGTCTTGGCGCACAACACCACTTGGTCTCGGGATTCAACACCACTTGGTCTCGGGATACAACACCACTTGGTCTCAGCGCTCAACACCACTTGGTCTCGGGACTCAACACCACTTGGTCTCGGGATAAAACACCACTTGGTCTCGGCGCTCAACACCACTTGGTCTCGGCGCTCAACACCACTTGGTCTCGGGATTCAACACCACTTGGTCTCGGGATCCAACACCACTTGGTCTCGGCGCTCAACACCACTTCGTCTCGGGACTCAACACCACTTGGTCTCGGGATAAAACACCACTTGGTCTCGGCGCTCAACACCACTTGGTCTCGGGATTCAACACCACTTGGTCTAGGGATGCAACACCACTTGGTCTCACTGTTCAACACCACTTGCTCTCGGGATTCAACACCACTTGGTCTCGGGATAAAACACCACTTGGTCTCGGCATTGAACACCACTTGCTCTAGGCGCTCAACACTACTTGAGCTTGGCGCTCAACACAATTTGGGCTCGTCATTGAACACCACTTACTCTCGGCTCTCAACACCACTTGGTCTCCGCGCTCAACACCACTGGGTCTCGGGACTCAAAACCAATTGGTCTCGGCGCTGAACACCACTTATTCTCGGCGCTCTACACCACTTGCGCTTGGCGCTCAACACCACATGGTCTCGGCATTGAACACCACTTGCTCTCGGCGCTCAACACCACTTGGTCTCCGCGTTCAACACCACTTGGTCTCGGCTCTCAAAACCACTTGGTGTAAGAGCTCAACACCACTTGGTCTCGGGACTCAACACCACTTGGTCTCGGGATAAAACACCACTTGGTCTCGGCATTGAACACCACTTGCTCTCGGCGCTAAACACCACTTGAGTTTGGCGCTCAACACCACTTGGTCTCGTGATTCAATACCACTTGGTCTCGGGATACAACACCACTTGGTCTCAGCGCTCAACACCACTTGGTCTCGGAATAAAACACCACTTGGTCTCGGCGCTCAACACCACTTGGTCTCGGCGCTCAACACCACTTGGTCTCGGCGCTCAACACCACTTGGTCACGGCGCTCAACACCACTTCCCTTGGCGCTCAACATCACTTGGTCTTGGCATTGAACACCACTTGCTCTCGGCGCTAAACACCACTTGAGGTTGGCGCTCAACACCATTTGGTCTCGGCATTGAACACCACTTACTCTCGGCGCTCAACAGCACTTGGTCTCCGCGCTCAACTCCACTTGGTTTCGGCGCTCTACACCACTTGGTCTCGGCTCTCAACACCACTTGGTCTCGGGATTCAACACCACTTGGTCTCGGGATACAACACCTCTTGGTTTCGGCGCTCAACACCACTTGGTCTCAGCGCTCAACACCACTTGGTCTCGGGACTCATCACCACTTGGTCTGGGGATAAAACACCACTTGGTCTCGGCACTCAACACCACTTGGTCTCGGCGCTCAACATCACTTGGTCTCTAGATTCAACACCACTTGGTCTCGGGATACAACACCACCTGGTCTCGGCACTCAACACCACTTGGTCCCGGCGCTCAACACCACTTGGTCTCGGGATTCAACTCCACTTGGTCTCGGGATACAACACCTCTTGGTCTCGGCGCTCAACACCACTTGTTCTCAGCGCTCAACACCACTCAGTCTCTAGATTCAACATCACTTGGTCTCGGGATACAATACCACCTGGTCTCGGCGCTCAACACCACTTGGTCTTGGCGCACACCACTTGGTCTCGGGATTCAACACCACTTGGTCTCGGGATACTCCAGCACTTGGTCTCAGCGCTCAACACCACTTGGTCACGGGAATCAACACTACTTGGTCTCGGGATAAAACACCACTTGGTCTCGGCGCTCAACATCACTTGGTCTCGGGAATCAACACCACTTGGTCTCGGCGCTCAACACCACTTGGTCTCGACGCTCAACACCACTTGGTCTCGGCGCTCAACACCACTTGGTCACGGCGCTCAGTACCACTTCCCTTGGCGCTCAACACCACTTGGTCTCGGCATTGAACACCACTTTCTCTCGGCGCTAAACACCACTTGAGCTTGGCGCTCAACACCATTTGGTCTCGGCATTGAACACCACTTACTCTCGGCGCTCAACACCACTTGGTCTCCGCGCTCAACACCACTTGGTCTCGGCGCTCTACACCACTTAGTCTCGGCGCTCAACACCACTTGGTCTCGGGATTCAACACCACTTGGTCTCGGGATACAACACCACTTGGTCTCGGCGCTCAACACCACTTGGTCTTGGCGCACAACACCACTTGGTCTCGGGATTCAACACCACTTGGTCTCCGGATACAACACCACTTGGTCTCAGCGCTCAACACCACTTGGTCTCGGGACTCAACACCACTTGGTCTCGGGATAAAACACCACTTGGTCTCGGCGCTCAACACCACTTGGTCTCGGCGCTCAACACCACTTGGTCTTGGCGCACAACACCACTTGGTCTCGGGATTCAACACCACTTGGTCTAGGGATGCAACACCACTTGGTCTCAGCGTTCAACACCACTTGGTCTCGGGACTCAACTTCACTTGGTCTCGGGATAAAACACCACTTGGTCTCGGCATTGAACACCACTTGCTCTCGGCGCTCAACACTACTTGAGCTTGGCGCTCAACACAATTTGGGCTCGTCATTGAACACCACTTACTCTCGGCTCTCAACACCACGTAGTCTCCGCGCTCAACACCACTGGGTCTCGGGACTCAAAACCAATTGGTCTCGGCGCTCAACACCACTTATTCTCGGCGCTCTACACCACTTGCGCTTGGCGCTCAACACCACATGGTCTCGGCATGGAACACCACTTACTCTCGGCGCTCAACACCACTTGGTCTCCGCGCTCAACACCACTTGGTCTCGGGATTCAACACCACTTGGTCTCGGGATACAACACCTCTTGGACTCGGCGCACAACACCACTTGGTCTCGGGATTCAACACCACTTGGTCTCGGGATACAACACCACTTGGTCTCAGCGCTCAACGCCACTTGGTTTCGGGACTCAACAACACTTGGTCTCGGAATACAACACCACTTGGTCTCAGCGCTCAAAACCACTTGGTCTCGGCGCTCAACACCACTTGGTCACGGCGCTCAGTACCACTTCCCTTGGCGCTCAACACCACTTGGTCTCGGCATTGAACACCACTTGCTCTTGGCGCTAAACACCACTTGAGCTTGGCGCTCAACACCATTTTGTCTCGGCATTGAACACCACTTGCTCTCGGCGCTAAACACCACTTGAGCTTGGCGCTCAACACCATTTGGTCTCGGCATTGAACACCACTTACTCTCGGCGCTCAACACCACTTGGTCTCCGCGCTCAACACCACTTGGTCTCGGCGCTCTACACCACTTGGTCTCGGCTCTCAACACCACTTGGTCTCGGGATTCAACACCACTTGGTCTCGGGATACAACAGCACTTGGTCTCGGGATACAACAGCACTTGGTCTCAGCGCTCAACACCACTTGGTCTCGGGAATCAACACCACTTGGTCTCGGGATACAACACCTCTTGGTTTCGGCGCTCAACACCACTTGGTCTTGGCGCACAACACCACTTGGTCTCAGGATTCAACACCACTTGGTCTCGGGATACAACACCACTTGGTCTCAGCGCTCAACACCACTTGGTCTCGGGACTCAACACCACTTGGTCTCGGGATACAACACCACTTGGTCTCAGCGCTCAACATCACTTGGTCTCTAGATTCAACACCACTTGGTCTCGGGATACAACACCACCTGGTCTCGGCACTCAACACCACTTGTTCTCAGCGCTCAACACCACTTGGTCTCTAGATTTAACACCACTTGGTCTCGGGATACAACACCACCTGGTCTCGGCGCTCAACACCACTTGGTGTTGGCGCACACCACTTGGTCTCGGGATTCAACACCACTTGTTCTCGGGATACAACAGCACTTGGTCTCAGCGCTCAACACCACTTGGTCTCGGGAATCAACACCACTTGGTCTCGGGATAAAACACCACTTGGTCTCGGCGCTCAACATCACTTGGTCTCGGGAATCAACACCACTTGGTCTCGGGATAAAACACCACTTGGTCTCGGCGCTCAACACCACTTGGTCTCGGCGCTCAACACCAATTGGTCACGGCGCTCAGTACCACCTCCCTTGGCGCTCAACACCACTTGGTCTCGGCATTGAACACCACTTGCTCTCGGCGCCAAACACCACTTGAGCTTGGCGCTCAACACCATTTGGTCTCAGCATTGAACACCACTTACTCTCGGCGCTCAACACCACTTGGTCTCCGCGCTCAACACCACTTGGTCTCGGCGCTCTACTCCAATTGGTCTCGGCTCTCAACACCACTTGGTCTCGCGATTCAACACCACTTGGTCTCGGGATACAACAGCACTTGGTCTCGGGATACAACAGCACTTGGTCTCAGCGCTCAACACCACTTGGTCTCGGGAATCAACACCACTTGGTCTCGGGATAAAACACCACTTGGTCTCGAGATAAAACACCACTTGGTCTCGGCGCTCAACACCACTTGGTCTCGGGAATCAACACCACTTGGTCTCGGGATAAAACACCACATGGTCTCGGTGCTGAACACCACTTGGTCACGGCGCTCAGTACCACTTCCCTTGGCGCTCAACACCACTTGGTCTCGGCATTGAACACCACTTGCTCTCGGCGCTAAACACCACTTGAGCTTGGCGCTCAACACCATTTGGTCTCGGCATTGAACACCACTTACTCTCGGCGCTCAACACCACTTGGTCTCCGCGCTCAACACCACTTGGTCTCGGCGCTCTACACCACTTGGTCTCGGCTCTCAACACCACTTGGTCTCGGGATTCAACACCACTTGGTCTCGGGATACAACACCTCTTGGTCTCGGCGCTCAACACCACTTGTTCTTGGCGCACAACACCACTTGGTCTCGGGATTCAACACCACTTGGTCTCGGGATACAACAACACTTGGTTTCAGCGCTCAACACCAGTTGGTCTCGGGACTCAACACCACTTGGTATCTGAATAAAACACCACTTGGTCTCGGCGCTCAACACCACTTGGTCTCGGCGCTCAACACCACTTGGTCTCGGGATTTAACACCACTTGGTCTCGGGATACAACACAACTTGGTCTCAGCGCTCAACACCACTTGGTCTCGGGACTCAACACCACTTGGTCTCGGGATAAAACACCACTTGGTCTCGGCGCTAAACACCACTTGGTCTCGGCATTGAACACCACTTGTTCTCGGCGCTCAACACTACTTGAGCATGGCGCTCCACACAATTTGGGCTCGTCATTGAACACCACTTACTCTCGGCTCTCAACACCACTTGGTCTCCGCGCTCAACACCACTGGGTCTCGGGACTCAAAGCCAATTGGTCTCGGCGCTCAACACCACTTATTCTCGGCGCTCTACACCACTTGCGCTTGGCGCTCAACACCACATGGTCTCGGCATTGAACACCACTTACTCTCGGCGCTCAACACCACTTGGTCTCCGCGCTCAACACCACTTGGTCTCGGCGCTCAAAACCACTTGGTGTAAGAGCTCAACACCACTTGGTCTCGGGACTCAACACCACTTGGTCTCGGGATAAAACACCACTTGGTCTCGGCATTGAACGCCACTTGCTCTCGGCGCTAAACACCACTTGAGCTTGGCGCTCAACACCACTTGGTCTCGTGATTCAACACCACTTGGTCTCGGGATACAACAGCACTTGGTCTCAGCGCTCAACACCACTTGGTCTCGGAATAAAACACCACATGGTCTCGGCGCTCAACACCACTTGGTCTCGGCGCTCAACACCACTTGGTCACGGCGCTCAACACCACTTCCCTTGGCGCTCAACATCACTTGGTCTCGGCATTGAACACCACTTGCTCTCGGCGCTAAACACCACTTGAGGTTGGCGCTCAACACCATTTGGTCTCGGCATTGAACACCACTTACTCTTGGCGCTCAACACCACTTGGTCTCCGCGCTCAACACCACTTGGTCTCGGCGCACTACACCACTTGGTCTCGGCTCTCAACACCACTTGGTCTCGGCATTCAACACCACTTGGTCTCGGGATACACCACCTCTTGGTCTCGGCGCTCAACACCACTTGGTCTTGGCGCACAACACCACTTGGTCTCGGGATTCAACACCACTTGGTCTCGGGATACAACACCACTTGGTCTCAGCGCTCAACACCACTTGGTCTCGGCATTGAACACCACTTACTCTTGGCGCTCAACACCACTTGGTCTCCGCGCTCAACACCACTTGGTCTCGGCGCTCAACACTTCTTGGTGTCGGGATTCAACACCACTTGGTCTCGGGATACAACACCACTTGGTCTCAGCGCTCAACACCACTTGGTCTCGGGACTCAACACCACTTGGTCTCGGGATAAAACACCACTTGGTCTCGGCGCTCAACACCACTTGGTCTCGGCGCTCAACACCACTTGGTCTTGGCGCACACACCACTTGGTCTCAGCGTTCAACACCACTTGCTCTCGGGACTCAACACCACTTGGTCTCGGGATAATACACCACTTGGTCTCGGCATTGAACACCACTTGCTCTCGGCGCTCAACACTACTTGAGCTTGGCGCTCAACACAATTTGGGCTCATCATTGTACACCACTTACTGTCGGCTCTCAACACCACTTGGTCTCCGCGCTCAACACCACTGGGTCTCGGGAATCAAAACCAATTGGTTTCGGCGCTCAACACCACTTATTCTCGGCGCTCTACACCACTTGCGCTTGGCGCTCAACACCACATGGTCTCGGCATTGAACACCACTTACTCTCGGCGCTCAACACCACTTGGTCTCCGCGCTCTACACCACTTGGTCTCGGCGCTATACACCACTTGGTCTCGGCTCTCAACACCACTTGGTCTCGGGATTCAACACCACTTGGTCTCGGGATACAACACCTCTTGGACTCGGCGCTCAACACCACTTGGTCTTGGCGCACAACTAAACTTGGTCTCGGGATTCAACACCACCTGGTCTCGGGATACAACACCACTTGGTCTCAGCGCTCAACGCCACTTGGTTTCGGGACTCAACAACACTTGGTCTCGGAATACAACACCACCTGGTCTCGGCGCTCAACACCACTTGGTCTCGTATTCAACACCACCTGGTCTCGGCTTTCAACACCACTTGGTCTCGGGATACAACAGCACTTGGTCTCAGCGCTCAACACCACTTGGTCTCGGGAATCAACACCACTTGGTCTCGGGATAAAACACCACTTGGTCTCGGCGCTCAACACCACTTGGTCTCGGGAATCAACACCACTTGGTCTCGGGATAAAACACCACTTGGTCTCGGAGCTGAACACCACTTTTTCACGGCGCTCAGTATCACTTCCCTTGGCGCTCAACACCACTTGTCTCGGCATTGAACACCACTTACTCTCGGCGCTCAACACCACTTGGTCACCGCGCTCAACACCACTTGGTCTCGGCGCTCTACACCACTTGGTCTCGGCACTCAACACCACTTGGTCTCGGGATTCAACACCAGTTGGTCTCGGGATAACACACCTCTTGGTCTCGGCGCTCAACACCACTTGGTCTTGGCGCACAACACCACTTGGTCTCGGGATTCAACACCACTTGGTGTCGGGATACAACACCGATTGGTCTCAGCGCTCAACACCACTTGGTCTCGGGACTCAACACCACTTGGTCTCGGGATAAAACACCACTTGGTCTCGGCGCTTAACACCACTTGGTCTCGGCGCACAACACCACTTGGTCTCGGGATTCAACACCACTTGGTCTCGGGATACAACACCACTTGAACTCAGCGCTCAACACCACTTGGTCTCGGGACTCAACACCACTTGGTCTCATGATAAAACACCACTTGGTCTCGGCGCTCAACACCACTTACTCTCGGCGCTCAACACCTTTTGGTCTCCGCGCTCAACACCACTTGGTCTCGGCGCTCAAAACCACTTGGTGTAAGAGCTCAACACCACTTGGTCTCTGGACTCAACACCACTTGGTCTCGGGATAAAACACCACTTGGTCTCGGCATTGAACACCACTTGCTCTCGGCGCTAAACACCACTTGAGCTTGGCGGTCAACACCACTTGGTCTCAGCGCTCAACACCACTTGGTCTCGGATTAAAACACCACTTGGTCTCGGCGCTCAACACCACTTGGTCTCGGCGCTCAACACCACTTGGTCACGGCGCTCAACACCACTTCCCTTGGCGCTCAACATCACTTGGTCTCGGCATTGAACACCACTTGCTCTCGGCGCTAAACACCACTTGAGGTTGGCGCTCAACACCATTTGGTCTCGGCATTGAACACCACTTACTCTCGGCGCTCAACACCACTTGGTCTCCGCGCTCAACTCCACTTGGTTTCGGCGCTCTACACCACTTGGTCTCGGCTCTCAACACCACTTGGTCTCGGGATTCAACACCACTTGGTCTCGGGATTCAACACCACTTGGTCTCGGGATACAACACCTCTTGGTTTCGGCGCTCAACACCACTTGGTCTCAGCGCTCAACACCACTTGGTCTCGGGACTCAACAGCACTTGGTCTCGGGATAAAACACCACTTGGTCTCGGCACTCAACACCACTTGGTCTCGGCGCTCAACATCACTTGGTCTCTAGATTCCACACCACTTGGTCTCGGGATACAACACCACCTGGTCTCGGCACTCAACACCACTTGTTCCCGGCGCTCAACACCACTTGGTCTCGGAATTCAACTCCACTTGGTCTCGGGATACAACACCTCTTGGTCTCGGCGCTCAACACTACTTGTTCTCAGCGCTCAACACCACACAGTCTCTAGATTCAACACCACTTGGTCTCGGGATACAACACCACCTGGTCTCGGCGCTCTTAACCACTTGGTCTCGGGAATCAACACCACTTGGTCTCGGGATAAAACACCACTTGGTCTCGGTGCTGAACAACACTTGGTCACGGCGCTCAGTACCACTTCCCTTGGCGCTCAACACCACTTGGTCTCGGCATTGAACACCACTTGCTCTCGGCGCTTAACACCACTTGAGCTTGGCGCTCAACACCATTTGGTCTCGGCATTGAACACCACTTACTCTCGGCGCTCAACACCACTTGGTCTCCGCGCTCAACACCACTTGGTCTCGGCGCTCTACACCACTTGGTCTCGGCTCTCAACACCACTTGGTCTCGGGATTCAACACCACTTGGTCTCGGGATACAACACCTCTTGGTCTCGGCGCTCAACACCACTTGTTCTTGGCGCACAACACCACTTGGTCTCGGGATTCAACACCACTTGGTCTCGGGATACAACAACACTTGGTTTCAGCGCTCAACACCAGTTGGTCTCGGGACTCAACACCACTTGGTATCTGAATAAAACACCACTTGGTCTCGGCGCTCAACACCACTTGGTCTCGGCGCTCAACACCACTTGGTCTCGGGATTTAACACCACTTGGTCTCGGGATACAACACAACTTGGTCTCAGCGCTCAACACCACTTGGTCTCGGGACTCAACACCACTTGGTCTCGGGATAAAACACCACTTGGTCTCGGCGCTCAACACCACTTGGTCTCGGCGCTCAACACCACTTCTTCTTGGCGCACAACACCACTTGGTCTCGGGATTCAACACCACTTGGTCTAGGGATGCAACACCACTTGGTCTCAGCGTTCAACACCACTTGGTCTCGTGACTCAACACCACTTGGTCTCGGGATAAAACACCACTTGGTCTCGGCATTGAACACCACTTGTTCTCGGCGCTCAACACTACTTGAGCATGGCGCTCCACACAATTTGGGCTCGTCATTGAACACCACTTACTCTCGGCTCTCAACACCACTTGGTCTCCGCGCTCAACACCATGGGTCTCGGGACTCAAAGCCAATTGGTCTCGGCGCTCAACACCACTTATTCTCGGCGCTCTACACCACTTGCGCTTGGCGCTCAACACCACATGGTCTCGGCATTGAACACCACTTACTCTCGGCGCTCAACACCACTTGGTCTCCGCGCTCAACACCACTTGGTCTCGGCGCTCAAAACCACTTGGTGTAAGAGCTCAACACCACTTGGTCTCGGGACTCAACACCACTTGGTCTCGGGATAAAACACCACTTGGTCTCGGCATTGAACGCCACTTGCTCTCGGCGCTAAACACCACTTGAGCTTGGCGCTCAACACCACTTGGTCTCGTGATTCAACACCACTTGGTCTCGGGATACAACAGCACTTGGTCTCAGCGCTCAACACCACTTGGTCTCGGAATAAAACACCACATGGTCTCGGCGCTCAACACCACTTGGTCTCGGCGCTCAACACCACTTGGTCACGGCGCTCAACACCACTTCCCTTGGCGCTCAACATCACTTGGTCTCGGCATTGAACACCACTTGCTCTCGGCGCTAAACACCACTTGAGGTTGGCGCTCAACACCATTTGGTCTCGGCATTGAACACCACTTACTCTTGGCGCTCAACACCACTTGGTCTCCGCGCTCAACACCACTTGGTCTCGGCGCACTACACCACTTGGTCTCGGCTCTCAACACCACTTGGTCTCGGCATTCAACACCACTTGGTCTCGGGATACACCACCTCTTGGTCTCGGCGCTCAACACCACTTGGTCTTGGCGCACAACACCACTTGGTCTCGGGATTCAACACCACTTGGTCTCGGGATACAACACCACTTGGTCTCAGCGCTCAACACCACTTGGTCTCGGCATTGAACACCACTTACTCTTGGCGCTCAACACCACTTGGTCTCCGCGCTCAACACCACTTGGTCTCGGCGCTCAACACTTCTTGGTGTCGGGATTCAACACCACTTGGTCTCGGGATACAACACCACTTGGTCTCAGCGCTCAACACCACTTGGTCTCGGGACTCAACACCACTTGGTCTCGGGATAAAACACCACTTGGTCTCGGCGCTCAACACCACTTGGTCTCGGCGCTCAACACCACTTGGTCTTGGCGCACACACCACTTGGTCTCGGGATTCAACACCACTTGGTCTAGGGATGCAACACCACTTGGTCTCAGCGTTCAACACCACTTGCTCTCGGGACTCAACACCACTTGGTCTCGGGATAATACACCACTTGGTCTCGGCATTGAACACCACTTGCTCTCGGCGCTCAACACTACTTGAGCTTGGCGCTCAACACAATTTGGGCTCATCATTGTACACCACTTACTGTCGGCTCTCAACACCACTTGGTCTCCGCGCTCAACACCACTGGGTCTCGGGAATCAAAACCAATTGGTTTCGGCGCTCAACACCACTTATTCTCGGCGCTCTACACCACTTGCGCTTGGCGCTCAACACCACATGGTCTCGGCATTGAACACCACTTACTCTCGGCGCTCAACACCACTTGGTCTCCGCGCTCTACACCACTTGGTCTCGGCGCTATACACCACAAGGTCTCGGCTCTCAACACCACTTGGTCTCGGGATTCAACACCACTTGGTCTCGGGATACAACACCTCTTGGACTCGGCGCTCAACACCACTTGGTCTTGGCGCACAACTAAACTTGGTCTCGGGATTCAACACCACTTGGTCTCGGGATACAACACCACTTGGTCTCAGCGCTCAACGCCACTTGGTTTCGGGACTCAACAACACTTGGTCTCGGAATACAACACCACCTGGTCTCGGCGCTCAACACCACTTGGTCTCGTATTCAACACCACCTGGTCTCGGCTTTCAACACCACTTGGTCTCGGGATACAACAGCACTTGGTCTCAGCGCTCAACACCACTTGGTCTCGGGAATCAACACCACTTGGTCTCGGGATAAAACACCACTTGGTCTCGGCGCTCAACACCACTTGGTCTCGGGAATCAACACCACTTGGTCTCGGGATAAAACACCACTTGGTCTCGGAGCTGAACACCACTTTTTCACGGCGCTCAGTATCACTTCCCTTGGCGCTCAACACCACTTGTCTCGGCATTGAACACCACTTACTCTCGGCGCTCAACACCACTTGGTCACCGCGCTCAACACCACTTGGTCTCGGCGCTCTACACCACTTGGTCTCGGCACCCAACACCACTTGGTCTCGGGATTCAACACCAGTTGGTCTCGGGATACAACACCTCTTGATCTCGGCGCTCAACACCACTTGGTTTTGGCGCACAACACCACTTGGTCTCGGGATTCAACACCACTTGGTGTCGGGATACAACACCGATTGGTCTCAGCGCTCAACACCACTTGGTCTCGGGACTCAACACCACTTGGTCTCGGGATAAAACACCACTTGGTCTCGGCGCTTAACACCACTTGGTCTCGGCGCACAACACCACTTGGTCTCGGGATTCAACACCACTTGGTCTCGGGATACAACACCACTTGAACTCAGCGCTCAACACCACTTGGTCTCGGGACTCAACACCACTTGGTATCATGATAAAACACCACTTGGTCTCGGCGCTCAACACCACTTACTCTCGGCGCTCAACACCTTTTGGTCTCCGCGCTCAACACCACTTGGTCTCGGCGCTCAAAACCACTTGGTGTAAGAGCTCAACACCACTTGGTCTCTGGACTCAACACCACTTGGTCTCGGGATAAAACACCACTTGGTCTCGGCATTGAACACCACTTGCTCTCGGCGCTAAACACCACTTGAGCTTGGCGGTCAACACCACTTGGTCTCAGCGCTCAACACCACTTGGTCTCGGATTAAAACACCACTTGGTCTCGGCGCTCAACACCACTTGGTCTCGGCGCTCAACACCACTTGGTCACGGCGCTCAACACCACTTCCCTTGGCGCTCAACATCACTTGGTCTCGGCATTGAACACCACTTGCTCTCGGCGCTAAACACCACTTGAGGTTGGCGCTCAACACCATTTGGTCTCGGCATTGAACACCACTTACTCTCGGCGCTCAACACCACTTGGTCTCCGCGCTCAACTCCACTTGGTTTCGGCGCTCTACACCACTTGGTCTCGGCTCTCAACACCACTTGGTCTCGGGATTCAACACCACTTGGTCTCGGGATTCAACACCACTTGGTCTCGGGATACAACACCTCTTGGTTTCGGCGCTCAACACCACTTGGTCTCAGCGCTCAACACCACTTGGTCTCGGGACTCAATAGCACTTGGTCTCGGGATAAAACACCACTTGGTCTCGGCACTCAACACCACTTGGTCTCGGCGCTCAACATCACTTGGTCTCTAGATTCCACACCACTTGGTCTCGGGATACAACACCACCTGGTCTCGGCACTCAACACCACTTGTTCCCGGCGCTCAACACCACTTGGTCTCGGAATTCAACTCCACTTGGTCTCGGGATACAACACCTCTTGGTCTCGGCGCTCAACACCACTTGTTCTCAGCGCTCAACACCACACAGTCTCTAGATTCAACACCACTTGGTCTCGGGATACAACACCACCTGGTCTCGGCGCTCAACACCACTTGGTCTTGGCGCACACCACTTGGTCTCGGGATTCAACACCACTTGGTCTCGGGATACAACAGCACTTGGTCTCAGCGCTCAACACCACTTGGTCACGGGAATCAACACCACTTGGTCTCGGGATAAAACACCACTTGGTCTCGGCGCTCAACATCACTTGGTCTCGGGAATCAACACCACTTGGTCTCGGCGCTCAACACCACTTGTTCTCGGCGCTCAACACCACTTGGTCACGGCGCTCAGTACCACTTCCCTTGGCGCTCAACACCACATGGTCTCGGCATTGAACACCACTTGCTCTTGGCGCTAAACACCACTTGAGCTTGGTGCTCAACACCATTTGGTCTCGGCATTGAACACCACTTACTCTCGGCGCTCAACACCACTTGGTCTCTAGATTCAACACCACTTGGTCTCGGGATAACCACACCACCTGGTCTTGGCACTCAACACCACTTGGTCTCGGCGCTCAACACCACTTGGTCTCGTATTCAACACCACCTGGTCTCGGCATTCAACACCTCTTGGTCTCGGCCTTCAACACTATTTGGTTTCGGCGCTCAACAACACTTGGTCCCGGGGCTCAACACCACTTATTCTCTGCGTAAACATCACTTGTTCTCGGGATTCAACACCACTTGGTCTCGGTATACAACACCTCTTGGTCTCGGCGCTCAACTCCACTTGGTCTTGGCGGACAACACCACTTGGTCTCAGCTCTCAACACCACTTGGTCTCGGGATTCAGCACCACTTGGTCTCCGCATACAATACCTCTTGGTCTCAGCGCTCAACACCACTTGGTCTCGGCGCTCAACACCACTTGGTCTTGGCTTACAACACCACTTGTTCTCGGGATTCAACACCACTTGGTCTCGGGAAAAAAACCACTTGGTCTCAGCGCTCAACACCACTTGGTCTCGGGACTCAACACCACTTGGTCTCGGGATAAAACACCACTTGGTCTCGGCATTGAACACCACTTGCTCTCGGGGCTAAACACCACTTGAGCTTGGCGCTCAACACCATTTGGGCTCGGCATTGAACACCACTTACTCTCGGCACTCAACACCACTTTGTCTCCGCACTCAACACCACTGGGTCTCGGGACTCAAAACAATTGGTCTCGGGATACAACACCACCTGGTCTCGGCACTCAACACCACTTGGTCTCGGCGCTCAACACCACTTGGTCTCGTATTCAACAACACTAGGTCTCGGCTCTCAACACCACTTGGTCTCGAGATTCAACACCACTTGGTCTCGGGATAGATTACCACTTGGTCTCAGCGCTCAACATCAATTGGTCTCGGGAATCAGCACCACTTGGTCTCGGGATAAACAACCACTTGGTCTCGGCGCTCAACACCACTTGGTCTCGGCGCTCAACACCACTTGGTCACGGCGCACAACACCACTTCCCTTGGCGCTCAACACCATTTGGTCTCGGCATTGAACACCACTTACTCTCGGCGCTCAACACCACTTGGTCTCCGCGCTCTACACCACTTGGTCTCCGCGCTCTACACCACTTGGTCTCGGCTCTCAACACCACTTGGTCTCGGGATTCAACACCACTTGGTCTTGGCGCACAACACCAGTTGGTCTCGGGATTATACACCACTTGGTCTCGGGATAAAACACCACTTGGTCTCAGCGCTCAACGCCACTTGGTCTCGGGACTCAACACCACTTGGTCTCGGAATACAACACCACCTGGTCTCGGCGCTCAACACCACTTGGTCCCAGGGCTCAACACCGCTTAGTCTCTGCGCTCAACACCATTTGTTCTCGGGATTCAACACCACTTGGTCTCGGTATACAACACCTCTTGGTCTCGGTGCTCAACACCACTTGGTCTTGGCTCACAACACCACTTGGTCTCGGGATTCAACACCACTTGGTCTCGGCATACAATACCTCTTGGTCTCGGTGCTCAAAACCACTTGGTCTGGGCGCACAACACCACTTGGTCTCGGGATTCAACACCACTTTGTCTCGGGATACAACACCACTTTATCTCAGCGCTACACACCACTTGGTCTCGGGACTCAACACCACTTGGTCTCGGGATAAAATACCACTTGGTCTCGGCGCTCAACTCCACTTGGTCTTGGCACACAACACCACTTGGTCTCGGGATTCAACACCACTTGGTCTCGGGACTCAACACCACTTGTTCTCGGGATAAAACACCACTTGGTCTCGGGATAAAACACAACTTGGTCTCGGCGCTCAACACCACTTGGTCTCGGCGCTCAACACCTCTTGGTCTCGGGATTCAACACCACTTGGTCTCGGGATACAACACCACTTGGTCTCAGCGCTTAACACCACTTGGTCTCGGGACTCAACACCACTTGGTCTCGGGATAAAACACAACTTGGTCTCGGCGCTCAACACCACTTGGTCTCGGCGCTCAACACCTCTTGGTCTCGGGATTCAACACCACTTGGTCTCGGGATACAACACCACTTGGTCTCAGCGCTCAACACCACTTGGTCTCGGGACTCAACACCACCTGGTCTCGCGATAAAACACCACTTGGTCTCGGCGCTCAACACCACTTGGTCTTGGCGCACAACAACACTTGGTCTCGGGATTCAACACCACTTGGTCTAGGGATGCAACACCACTTGGTCTCAGCGTTCAACACCACTTGCTCTCGGGACTCAACACCACTTGGTCTCGGGATAAAACACCACTTGGTCTCGGCATTGAACACCACTTGCTCTCGGCGCTCAACACTACTTGAGCTTGGCGCTCAACACAATTTGGGCTCATCATTGTACACCACTTACTCTCGGCTCTCAACACCACTTGGTCTCCGCGCCTAACACCACTGGATCTCGGGACTCAAAACCAATTGGTTTCGGCGCTCAACACTTCTTATTCTCGGCGCTCTACACCACTTGCGCTTGGCGCTCAACACCACATGGTCTCGGCATTGAACACCACTTACTCTCGGCGCTCAACACCACTTGCTCTCCGCGCTCTACACCACTTGGTCTCGGCGCTATACACCACTTGGTCTCGGCTCTCAACACTACTTGATCTCGGGATTCAACACCACTTGGTCTCGGGATACAACACCTCTTGGACTCGGCGCTCAACACCACTTGGTCTTGGCGCACAACACCACTTGGTCTCGGGATTCAACACCACTTGGTCTCGGGATACAACAGCACTTGGTCTCAGCGCTCAACACCACTTGGTCACGGGAATCAACACCAGTTGGTCTCGGGATAAAACACCACTTGGTCTCGGCGCTCAACATCACTTGGTCTCGGGAATCAACACCACTTGGTCTCGGGATAAAACACCACTTGGTCTCGGCGCTCAACACCACTTGGTCTCGTATTCAACACCACCTGGTCTCGGCTTTCAACACCACTTGGTCTCGGGATACAACAGCACTTGGTCTCAGCGCTCAACACCACTTGGTCTCGGGAATCAACACCACTTGGTCTCGGGATAAAACACCACTTGGTCTCGGCGCTCAACACCACTTGGTCTCGGGAAACAACACCACTTGGTCTCGGGATAAAACACCACTTGGTCTCGGAGCTGAACACCACTTTTTCACGGCGCTCAGTACCACTTCCCTTGGCGCTCAACACCACTTGTCTCGGCATTGAACACCACTTGCTCTCGGCGCTAAACACCTCTTGAGCTTGGAGCTCAACACCATTTGGTCTCGGCATTGAACACCACTTACTCTCGGCGCTCAACACCACTTGGTCTCCGCGCTCAACACCACTTGGTCTCGGCGCTCTACACCACTTGGTCTCGGCACTCAACACCACTTGGTCTCGGGATTCAACACCACTTGGTCTCGGGATACAACACCTCTTGGTCTCGGCGCTCAACACCACTTTGTCTTGGCGCACAACACCACTTGGTCTCGGGATTCAACACCACTTGGTCTCGGGATACAACACCACTTGGTCTCAGCGCTCAACACCACTTGGTCTCGGGACTCAACACCACTTGGTCTCGGGATAAAACACCATTTGTTCTCGGCGCTTAACACCACTTGGTCTCGGCGCTCAACACCACTTGGTCTCATGATAAAACACCACTTGGTCTCGGCGCTCAACACCACTTGGTCTCGGCGCTCAACACCACTTGGTCTTGGCGCACAACACCACTTGGTCTCGGGATTCAACACCACTTGGTCTAGGGATGCAACACCACTTGGACTCAGCGTTCAACACCACTTGGTCTCGGGACTCAACACCACTTGGTCTCGGGATAAAACACCACTTGGTCTCGGCATTGAACACCACTTGCTCTCGCCGCTCAACAATACTTGAGCTTGGCGCTCAACACAATTTGGGCTCGTCATTGAACACCACTTACTCTCGGCTCTCAACACCACTTGTTCTCCGCGCTCAACACCACTGGGTCTCGGTACTCAAAACCAATTGGTCTCGGCGCTCAACACCACTTATTCTCGGCGCTCTACACCACTTGCGCTTGGCGCTCAACACCACATGGTCTCGGCATTGAACACCACTTACTCTCGGCGCTCAACACCTTTTGGTCTCCGCGCTCAACACCACTTGGTCTCGGCGCTCAAAACCACTTGGTGTAAGAGCTCAACACCACTTGATCACGGGACTCAACACCACTTGGTCTCGGGATAAAACACCACTTGGTCTCGGCATTGAACACCACTTGCTCTCGGCGCTAAACACCACTTGAGCTTGGCGCTCAACACCACTTGGTCTCGTGATTCAACACCATTTGGTCTTGGCGCACACCACTTGGTCTCGGGATTCAACACCACTTGGTCTCGGGATACAACAGCACTTGGTCTCAGCGCTCAACACCACTTGGTCACGGGAATCAACACCACTTGGTCTCGGGATAAAACACCACTTGGTCTCGGCGCTCAACATCACTTGGTCTCGGGAATCAACACCACTTGGTCTCGGGATAAAACACCACTTGGTCTCGGCGTTCAACACCACTTGGTCTCGGCGCTCAACACCACTTGGTCACGGCGCTCAGTACCACTTCCCTTGGCGCTCAACACCACTTGGTCTCGGCATTGAACACCACTTGCTCTCGGCGCTAAACACCACTTGAGCTTGGCGCTCAACACCATTGGTCTCGGCATTGAACACCACTTACTCTCGGCGCTCAACACCACTTGGTCTCTAGATTCAACACCACTTGGTCTCGGGATAACCACACCACCTGGTCTTGGCACTCAACACCACTTGGTCTCGGCGCTCAACACCACTTGGTCTCGTATTCAACACCACCTGGTCTCGGCATTCAACACCTCTTGGTCTCGGCCTTCAACATTATTTGGTTTCGGCGCTCAACAACACTTGGTCCCGGGGCCCAACACCACTTATTCTCTGCGTAAACATCACTTGTTCTCCGGATTCAACACCACTTGGTCTCGGTATACAACACCTCTTGGTCTCGGCGCTCAACTCCACTTGGTCTTGGCGGACAACAACACTTGGTCTCAGCTCTCAACACCACTTGGTCTCGGGATTCAGCACCACTTGGTCTCCGCATACAATACCTCTTGGTCTCCGCGCTCAACACCACTTGGTCTCGGCGCTCAACACCACTTGGTCTTGGCTTACAACACCACTTGGTCTCGGGATTCAACACCACTTGGTCTCGGGATAAAACACCACTTGGTCTCAGCGCTCAACACCACTTGGTCTCAGGACTCAACACCACTTGGTCTCGGGATAAAACACCACTTGGTCTCGGCATTGAACACCACTTGCTCTCGGGGCTAAACACCACTTGAGCTTGGCGCTCAACACCATTTGGGCTCGGCATTGAACACCACTTACTCTCGGCACTCAACACCACTTTGTCTCCGCACTCAACACCACTGGGTCTCGGGACTCAAAACAATTGGTCTCGGGATACAACACCACCTGGTCTCGGCACTCAACACCACTTGGTCTCGGCGCTCAACACCACATGTTCTCGTATTCAACAACACTTGGTCTCGGCTCTCAACACCACTTGGTCTCGAGATTCAACACCACTTGGTCTCGGGAGAGAACACCACATGGTCTCAGCGCTCAACATCAATTGGTTTCGGGAATCAGCACCACTTGGTCTCGGGATAAACAACCACTTGGTCTCGGCGCTCAACACCACTTGGTCTCGGCGCTCAACACCACTTGGTCACGGCGCACAACACCACTTCCCTTGGCGCTCAACACCACTTAGTCTCGGCATTGAACACCACTTGCTCTCGGCGCTAACCACCACTTGAGCTTGGCGCTCAACACCATCAGGTCTCGGCATTGAACACCACTTACTCTCGGCGCTCAACACCACTTGGTCTCCGCGCTCTACACCACTTGGTCTCGGCGCTCTACACCACTTGGTCTCGGCTCTCAATACCACTTGGTCTCGGGATTCAACACCACTTGGTCTCGGGATACAACACCTCTTGGACTCGGCGCTCAAAACCTCTTGGTCTCGGTGCTCAAAACCACTTGGTCTGGGCGCACAACACCACTTGGTCTCGGGATTCAACACCACTTTGTCTCCGGATACAACACCACTTTATCTCAGCGGTACACACCACTTGGTCTCGGGACTCAACACCACTTGGTCTTTGGATAAAATACCACTTGGTCTCGGCGCTCAACTCCACTTGGTCTCGGCGCTCAACACCACTTGGTCTTGGCACACAACACCACTTGGTCTCGGGATTCAATACCACTTGGTCTCGGGATAAAACACCACTTGGTGTCAGCGCTCAACACCACTTGGTCTCGGGACTCAACACCACTTGGTCCCGGGATAAAACACCACTTGGTCTCGGCATTGAACACCACTTGCTCTCGGCGCTAAACACCACCTGATCTTGGCGCTCAACACCACTTGGTCTCGTGATTCAACACCACTTGGTCTCGGGATACAACACCACATGGTCTCAGCGCTCAACACCACTTGGTCTCGGGAATCAACACCACTTGGTCTCGGGATATATCACCACTTGGTCTCGGCGCTCAACATCACTTGGTCTCTAGATTCAACACCACTTGGTCAAGGAATACAACACCACCTGGTCTCGGCACTCAACACCTCTTGGTCCCGGCGCTCAACACCACTTGGTCTCGGGATTCAACACCACTTGGTCTCGGGATACAACACCTCTTGGTCTCGGCGCTCAACACCACTTGTTCTCAGCGCTAAACACCACTTGGTCTCTAGATTCAACACCACTTGGTCTCGGGATACAACACCACCTGGTCTCGGCACTCAACACCACTTGGTCTCGGGATACAATCTCTTGGTCTCGGCGCTCAACACCACTTGGTCTTGGCGCACAACACCACTTGGTCTCGGGAATGAACACCACTTGGTCTCGGAATAAAACACCACTTGGTCCCGGCGCTCAACACCACTTGGTCTCCGCGCTCAAACCACTTGGTCACGGCGTTCAGCACCACTTCCCTTGGAGCTCAACACCACTTGGTCTCGGCATTTAACACCACTTGCTCTCGGTGCTACTCACCACTTGAGGTTGGCGCTCAACACCATTTGGTCTCGGCATTGAACACCACATACTCTCGGCGCTCAACACCACTTGGTCTCCGCGCTCAACACCACTTGGTTTCGGCGCTCTACACCACTTGGTCTCGGCTCTCAACACCACTTGGTCTCGGGATTCAACACCACTTGGTCTCGGGATACAACACCACTTGGTCTCAGCGCTCAACACTACTTGGTCTCGGGACTCAACACCACTTGGTCTCGGGATAAAACACCACTTGGTCTCGGCACTCAACACCACTTGGTCTCGGCGCTCAACATCACTTGGTCTCAAGATTCAACACCACTTGGTCAAGGAATACAACACCACCTGGTCTCGGCACTCAACACCACTTGGTCCCGGCGCTCAACACCACTTGGTCTCGGGATTCAACACCACTTGGTCTCGGGATACACACCTCTTGGTCTCGGCGCTCAACACCACTTGTTCTCAGCGCTAAACACCACTTGGTCTCTAGATTCAACACCACTTGGTCTCGGGATACAACACCACCTGGTCTCGGCACTCAACACCACTTGGTCTCGGGATACAATCTCTTGGTCTCGGCGCTCAACACCACTTGGTCTTGGCGCACAACACCACTTGGTCTCGGGATTCAACACCACTTGGTCTCGGGATACAACAGCACTTGGTCTCAGCGCTCAACACCACTTGGTCTCGGGAATCAACAGCACTTTGTCTCGGGATAAAACACCACTTGGTCTCGGCGCTCAACACCACTTGGTCTCGGGAATCAACACCACTTGGTCTCGGGAATCAACACCACTTGGTCTCGTTATAAAACACCACCTGTTCTCGGCGCTCAACACCACTTGGTCTCGGCGCTCAAAACCACTTGGTCACGGCGCTCAGTACCACTTCCCTTGGCGCTCAACACCACTTGGTCTCGGCATTGAACACCACTTGCTCTCGGCGCTAAACACCACTTGAGCTTGGCGCTCAACAACATTTGGTCTCGGCATTGGACACCACTTACTCTCGGCGCTCAACACCACTTGGACTCCGCGCTCAACAAATCTTGGTCTCGGCGCTCAACACCACTTGGTCTTGGCGCACAACACCACTTGGTCTCGCGATACAACACCACTTGGTCTCAGCGCTCAACACCACTTGGTCTCGGGACTCAACACCACTTGGTCTCGGCGCTCAACACCACTTGGTCTTGGCGATCAACACCACTTGGTCTCGGGATTCAACACCACTTGGTCTCGGGATACAACACCACTTGGTCTCAGCGCTCAACACCACCTGGTCTCGGCGCTCAACACCACTTGGTCTTGGCGCACAACACCACTTGGTCTCGGGATTCAACACCACTTGGTCTAGGGATACAACACCACTTGGTCTCAGCGTTCAACACCACTTGGTCTCGGGATAAAACACCACTTGGTCTCGGCATTGAACACCACTTGCTCTCGGCGCTCAACACTACTTGAGCTTGGCGCTCAACACAATTTGGGCTCGTCATTGAACACCACTTACTCTCGGCTCTCAACACCACTTGGTCTCCGCGCTCAACACCACTGGGTCTCGGGACTCAAAACCAATTGGTCTCGGCGCTCAACACCACATGCTCTCGGCCCTCTACACCACTTGCGCTTGGCGCTCTACACCACATGGTCTCGGCATTGAACACCACTTACTCTCGGCGCTCAACACCACTTGGTCTCCGCGCTCAACACCACTTGGTCTCGGCGCTCAAAACCACTTGGTGTAAGAGCTCAACACCACTTGGTCTCGGCCATCAACACCACTTTGTCTCGGAATTCAGCACAACTTGGTCTCGGGACAATACATCACTTGGCCTCGGCGCTCAACACCACTTGTTCTCAGCACTCAACATCACTTGGTCTCTAGATTCAACACCACTTGGTCTCGGGATACAACACCACCTGGTCTGGAAATACAACACCACCTGGTCTCGGCGCTCAACACCACTTGGTCTCTAGATTCAACACCAATTGGTCTCGGGACTCAACACCACTTGTTCTCGGAATACAACACCACCTGGTCTCGGCGCTCAACCACACTTGGTCTCGTACTCAACACCACCTGGTCTCGGCTTTCAACACCTCTTGGTCTCGGCCTTCAACACAATTTGGTTTCGGCGCTCAACACCACTTGTTCCCGGGGCTCAACACCTCTTAGTCTCTGCGCTCAACACCACTTGTTCTCGGGATTCAACACCACTTGGTCTCGGTATACAACACCTCTTGGTCTCGGTGCTCAACATCACTTGGTCTTGGTGCACAACACCACTTGGTCTCGGCTCTCAACATCACTTGGTCTCGGGATTCAACACCACTTGGTCTCGGCATACAATACCTTTTGTCTCGGTGCTCAAAACCACTTGGTCTGGGCGCACAACACCACTTGGTCTCGGGATTCAACACCACTTTGTCTCGGGATACAACACCACTTGGTCTCAGCGCTCAACACCACTTGGTCTCGGGACTCAACACCACTTGGTCTCGGGATAAAACACCACTTGGTCTCGGCGATCAACACCACTTGGTCTCGGCGCTCAACACCACTTGGTCTCGGGATACAACACCACTTGGTCTCGGCACTCAACACCACTTGGTCTTAGCGCACAACACCACTTGGTCTCGGGATTCAACACCACTTGGTCTCGCGGTACAACACCACTTCGTCTCAGCGCTCAACACCACTTGGTCTTGGGACTCAACACCACTTGGTCTCGGGATAAAACACCACTTGGTCTCGCCGCTCAAAACCACTTGGTCTCGGCACTCAACACCACTTGGTCTTTGCGCTCAACACCAATTGGTCAGGTATTCAACACCACTTAGTCCCGGGACTCAACACCACTTGGTCTCAGGATAAAAAACCACTTGGTCTCGGCGCTCAACACCACTTGGTCTTGGCGCACACCACTTGGTCTCGGGATTCAACACCACTTGGTCTAGGGATACAACACCACTTGGTCTCGGCATTGAACACCACTTGCTCTCGGCGCTCTACACCACTTGCGCTTGGCGCTCAACACCACATGGTCTCGGCATTGAACACCACTTACTCTCGGCGCTCAACACCACTTGGTCTCGGCGGTCAACAACACTTTGTCTCGGAACTCAACACCACTTGGTCTCAGGACAAAACATCACTTGGCCTCGGCGCTCAACACCACTTGGTCTCGGCTCTCAACACCACTTGGTCTCGGGATTCAACACCATTTCCTTTGGCGCTCAACACCACTTGGTCTCGGCATTGAACACCACTTGCTCTCGGCGCTAAACACCACTTGAGCTTGGCGCTCAACACCATTTGGTCTCGGCATTGAACACCACTTACTCTCGGCGCTCAACACCACTTGGTCTCCGCGCTCTACACCACTTGGTCTCGGCGCTCTACACCAATTGGTCTCGGCTCTTAACACCACTTGGTCTCGGGATTCAACACCACTTGGTCTCGGGATACAACACCACTTGGTCTTGGCGATCAACACCACTTGGTCTCGGCGCTCAACACCACTTGGTCTGGGGACTCAACACCACTTGGTCTTTGCGCTCAACACCACTTGGTCTCGGGATACAACACCACTAGGTCTCAGCGCTCAACACCACTTGATCTCGGGAGTCAACACCACTTGGTCTCGGGATAAAACACCACGTGGTGTCGGCGCTCAACACCACTTGGTCTCGGCGCCCAACACTACTTGGTCTTGGCGCACAACACCACTTGGTCTCGGGATTCAACACCACTTGGTCTAAAGATAAACACCACTTGGTTTCAGCGCTCAACACCACTTGGTCTCGGGACTCAACACCACTTGGTCTCGGGATAAAACACCACTTGGTCTCGGCATTGAACACCACTTGCTCTCGGCGCTCAACACTACTTGAGCTTGGTGCTCAACACCATTTGGGCTCGTCATTGAACACCACTTACTCTCGGCATTCAACACCACTTGGTCTCCGCGCTCAACACCACTGGGTCTCGGGACTCAAAACCAATTGGTCTCGGCGCTCAACACCACTTGCTCTCGGCGCTCTACACCACTTGCGCTTGGCGCTCAAAACCACATGGTCTCGGCTTTTGAACACCACTTACTCCCGGGGCTCAACACCACTTGGTCTCGGCGCTCAAAACCACTCGGTGTAGGAGCTCAACACCACTTGGTCTCGGCGCTCAACACCACTTTGTCTCGGAACTCAACACCACTTGGTCTCGGGACAAAACATCACTTGGCCTCGGCGCTCAACACCACTTGTTCTCAGCGCTCCACATCACTTGGTCTCTAGTTTCAACACCACTTGGTCTCGGGATACAACACCACCTGGTCTTGGCGCACAACACCACTTGCTCTCGGGATTCAACACCACTTGGTCTCGGGATACAACACCACTTGGTCTTTGCGCTCAACACCACTTTGTCTCGGGATACAATACCACTTGGTCTCAGCGCTCAACACCACTTGATCTCGGGATAAAACACCACGTGGTGTCGGCGCTCAACACCACTTGGTCTCGGCGCCCAACACTACTTGGTCTTGGCGCACAACACCACTTGGTCTCGGGATTCAACACCACTTGGTCTAAAGATACAACACCACCTGGTTTCAGCGCTCAACACCACTTGGTCTCGGGACTCAACACCACTTGGTCTCGGGATAAAACACCACTTGGTCTCGGCATTGAACACCACTTGCTCTCGGCGCTCAACACTACTTGAGCTTGGCGCTCAACACCATTTGGGCTCATCATTGAACACCACTTACTCTCGGCACTCAACACCACTTGGTCTCCGCGCTCAACACCACTGGGTCTCGGGACTCAAAACCAATTGGTCTCGGCGCTCAACACCACTTGCTCTCGGCGCTCTACACCACTTGCGCTTGGCGCTCAACACCACATGGTCTCGGCTTTTGAACACCACTTACTCCCGGGGCTAAACACCATATGGTCTCGGCGCTCAAAACCACTCGGTGTAGGAGCTCAACACCACTTGGTCTCGGCGCTCAACACCACGTTGTCTCGGAACTCAACACCACTTGGTCTCGGGATACAATCTCTTGGTCTCGGCGCTCAACACCACTTGGTCTTGGCGCACAACACCACTTGGTCTCGGGATTCAACACCACTTGGTCTCGGGATACAACAGCACTTGGTCTCAGCGCTCAACACCACTTGGTCTCGGGAATCAACAGCACTTTGTCTCGGGATAAAACACCACTTGGTCTCGGCGCTCAACACCACTTGGTCTCGGGAATCAACACCACTTGGTCTCGGGAATCAACACCACTTGGTCTCGTTATAAAACACCACCTGTTCTCGGCGCTCAACACCACTTGGTCTCGGCGCTCAACACCACTTGGTCACGGCGCTCAGTACCACTTCCCTTGGCGCTCAACACCACTTGGTCTCGGCATTGAACACCACTTGCTCTCGGCGCTAAACACCACTTGAGCTTGGCGCTCAACAACATTTGGTCTCGGCATTGGACACCACTTACTCTCGGCGCTCAACACCACTTGGACTCCGCGCTCAACAAATCTTGGTCTCGGCCCTCAACACCACTTGGTCTTGGCGCACAACACCACTTGGTCTCGCGATACAACACCACTTGGTCTCAGCGCTCAACACCACTTGGTCTCGGGACTCAACACCACTTGGTCTCGGCGCTCAACACCACTTGGTCTTGGCGATCAACACCACTTGGTCTCGGGATTCAACACCACTTGGTCTCGGGATACAACACCACTTGGTCTCAGCGCTCAACACCACTTGGACTCGGGACTCAACACCACTTGGTCTCGGGATAAAACACCACTTGGTCTCGGCGCTCAACACCACCTGGTCTCGGCGCTCAACACCACTTGGTCTTGGCGCACAACACCACTTGGTCTCGGGATTCAACACCACTTGGTCTAGGGATACAACACCACTTGGTCTCAGCGTTCAACACCACTTGGTCTCGGGATAAAACACCACTTGGTCTCGGCATTGAACACCACTTGCTCTCGGCGCTCAACACTACTTGAGCTTGGCGCTCAACACAATTTGGGCTCGTCATTGAACACCACTTACTCTCGGCTCTCAACACCACTTGGTCTCCGCGCTCAACACCACTGGGTCTCGGGACTCAAAACCAATTGGTCTCGGCGCTCAACACCACATGCTCTCGGCCCTCTACACCACTTGCGCTTGGCGCTCTACACCACATGGTCTCGGCATTGAACACCACTTACTCTCGGCGCTCAACACCACTTGGTCTCCGCGCTCAACACCACTTGGTCTCGGCGCTCAAAACCACTTGGTGTAAGAGCTCAACACCACTTGGTCTCGGCCATCAACACCACTTTGTCTCGGAATTCAGCACCACTTGGTCTCGGGACAATACATCACTTGGCCTCGGCGCTCAACACCACTTGTTCTCAGCACTCAACATCACTTGGTCTCTAGATTCAACACCACTTGGTCTCGGGATACAACACCACCTGGTCTGGAAATACAACACCACCTGGTCTCGGCGCTCAACACCACTTGGTCTCTAGATTCAACACCAATTGGTCTCGGGACTCAACACCACTTGGTCTCGGAATACAACACCACCTGGTCTCGGCGCTCAACCACACTTGGTCTCGTACTCAACACCACCTGGTCTCGGCTTTCAACACCTCTTGGTCTCGGCCTTCAACACAATTTGGTTTCGGCGCCCAACACCACTTGTTCCCGGGGCTCAACACCTCTTAGTCTCTGCGCTCAACACCACTTGTTCTCGGGATTCAACACCACTTGGTCTCGGTATACAACACCTCTTGGTCTCGGTGCTCAACATCACTTGGTCTTGGTGCACAACACCACTTGGTCTCGGCTCTCAACATCACTTGGTCTCGGGATTCAACACCACTTGGTCTCGGCATACAATACCTCTTGGTCTCGGTGCTCAAAACCACTTGGTCTGGGCGCACAACACCACTTGGTCTCGGGATTCAACACCACTTTGTCTCGGGATACAACACCACTTGGTCTCAGCGCTCAACACCACTTGGTCTCGGGACTCAACACCACTTGGTCTCGGGATAAAACACCACTTGGTCTCGGCGATCAACACCACTTGGTCTCGGCGCTCAACACCACTTGGTCTCGGGATACAACACCACTTGGTCTCGGCACTCAACACCACTTGGTCTTAGCGCACAACACCACTTGGTCTCGGGATTCAACACCACTTGGTCTCGCGGTACAACACCACTTCGTCTCAGCGCTCAACACCACTTGGTCTTGTGACTCAACACCACTTGATCTCGGGATAAAACACCACTTGGTCTCGCCGCTCAAAACCACTTGGTCTCGGCACTCAACACCACTTGGTCTTTGCGCGCAACACCAATTGGTCAGGTATTCAACACCACTTAGTCCCGGGACTCAACACCACTTGGTCTCGGGATAAAAAACCACTTGGTCTCGGCGCTCAACACCACTTGGTCTTGGCGCACACCACTTGGTCTCGGGATTCAACACCACTTGGTCTAGGGATACAACACCACTTGGTCTCGGCATTGAACACCACTTGCTCTCGGCGCTCTACACCACTTGCGCTTGGCGCTCAACACCACATGGTCTCGGCATTGAACACCACTTACTCTCGGCGCTCAACACCACTTGGTCTCGGCGGTCAACAACACTTTGTCTCGGAACTCAACACCACTTGGTCTCAGGACAAAACATCACTTGGCCTCGGCGCTCAACACCACTTGGTCTCGGCTCTCAACACCACTTGGTCTCGGGATTCAACACCATTTCCTTTGGCGCTCAACACCACTTGGTCTCGGCATTGAACACCACTTGCTCTCGGCGCTAAACACCACTTGAGCTTGGCGCTCAACACCATTTGGTCTCGGCATTGAACACCACTTACTCTCGGCGCTCAACACCACTTGGTCTCCGCGCTCTATACCACTTGGTCTCGGCGCTCTACACCAATTGGTCTCGGCTCTTAACACCACTTGGTCTCGGGATTCAACACCACTTGTTCTCGGCATACAACGCCTGTTGGTCTCGGCGCTCAACAACACTTGGTCTTGGCGCACAACACCACTTGGTCTCGGGATTCAACACCACTTGGTCTCGGGATACAACACCACTTGGTCTTGGCGATCAACACCACTTGGTCTCGGCGCTCAACACCACTTGGTCTGGGGACTCAACACCACTTGGTCTTTGCGCTCAACACCACTTGGTCTCGGGATACAACACCACTAGGTCTCAGCGCTCAACACCACTTGATCTCGGGAGTCAACACCACTTGGTCTCGGGATAAAACACCACGTGGTGTCGGCGCTCAACACCACTTGGTCTCGGCGCCCAACACTACTTGGTCTTGGCGCACAACACCACTTGGTCTCTGGATTCAACACCACTTGGTCTAAAGATACACACCACTTGGTTTCAGCGCTCAACACCACTTGGTCTCGGGACTCAACACCACTTGGTCTCGGGATAAAACACCACTTGGTCTCGGCATTGAACACCACTTGCTCTCGGCGCTCAACACTACTTGAGCTTGGTGCTCAACACCATTTGGGCTCGTCATTGAACACCACTTACTCTCGGCATTCAACACCACTTGGTCTCCGCGCTCAACACCACTGGGTCTCGGGACTCAAAACCAATTGGTCTCGGCGCTCAACACCACTTGCTCTCGGCGCTCTACACCACTTGCGCTTGGCGCTCAACACCACATGGTCTCGGCTTTTGAACACCACTTACTCCCGGGGCTCAACACCACTTGGTCTCGGCGCTCAAAACCACTCGGTGTAGGAGCTCAACACCACTTGGTCTCGGCGCTCAACACCACTTTGTCTCGGAACTCAACACCACTTGGTCTCGGGACAAAACATCACTTGGCCTCGGCGCTCAACACCACTTGTTCTCAGCGCTCAACATCACTTGGTCTCTAGTTTCAACACCACTTGGTCTCGGGATACAACACCACCTGGTCTTGGCGCACAACACCACTTGCTCTCGGGATTCAACACCACTTGGTCTCGGGATACAACACCACTTGGTCTTTGCGCTCAACACCACTATGTCTCGGGATACAATACCACTTGGTCTCAGCGCTCAACACCACTTGATCTCGGGATAAAACACCACGTGGTGTCGGCGCTCAACACCACTTGGTCTCGGCGCCCAACACTACTTGGTCTTGGCGCACAACACCACTTGGTCTCGGGATTCAACACCACTTGGTCTAAAGATACAACACCACTTGGTTTCAGCGCTCAACACCACTTGGTCTCGGGACTCAACACCACTTGGTCTCGGGATAAAACACCACTTGGTCTCGGCATTGAACACCACTTGCTCTCGGCGCTCAACACTACTTGAGCTTGGCGCTCAACACCATTTGGGCTCATCATTGAACACCACTTACTCTCGGCACTCAACACCACTTGGTCTCCGCGCTCAACACCACTGGGTCTCGGGACTCAAAACCAATTGGTCTCGGCGCTCAACACCACTTGCTCTCGGCGCTCTACACCACTTGCGCTTGGCGCTCAACACCACATGGTCTCGGCTTTTGAACACCACTTACTCCCGGGGCTAAACACCACTTGGTCTCGGCGCTCAAAACCACTCGGTGTAGGAGCTCAACACCACTTGGTCTCGGCGCTCAACACCACGTTGTCTCGGAACTCAACACCACTTGGTCTCGTGACAAAACATCACTTGGCCTCGGCGCTCAACACCACTTGTTCTCAGCGCTCAACATCACTTGGTCTCTATTTTCAACACCACTTGGTCTCGGGATACAACACCACCTGGTCTTGGCGCACAACACCACTTGCTCTCGGGATTCAACACCACTTGGTCTCGGGATACAACACCACTTGGTCTCAGCGCTCAACTCCAATTGGTCTCGGGAATCAACACCACTTGGTCTCGGGATAAAACACCACTTGGTCTCGGCGCTCAACACCACTTGGTCTCGGCGCTCAACATCACTTGGTCTTTGCGCTCAACACCAATTTGTCTGATATTCAACACCACTTAGTCTCGGGACTCAACACCACTTGGTCTCGGGATTCAACACCACTTGGTCTCAGGACTCAACACCACTTAATCTTGGCGCTCAACACCACTTCGTCTCGGGGTTCAGCACCACTCTGTTTCGGGACTGAACACCGCTTTGATCCGGCGCTCAACGCCAGTTGGTCACGGCGCTCAACATCACTTGCCCTTGGCACTCAACACCACTTGGTCTCGGCATTGAACACCACTTGCTCTCGGCGCTCAACACCACTTGAGCTTTGCGCTGAACACCATTTAATCTCGGCATTGAAGACCACATACTCTCGGCGCTCAACACCACCTGGTCCCCGCGCTCATAACCACTTGGTCTCGGCGCTCTATACCACTAGCTCTCGGCTCTCAACACCACTTGGTCTGGGGATTCAACACCTCTTGGTCTCAGCGCTCAACACCACTTGGTCTCGGCACTCAACACCACTTGGTCTCGGGATAAAACACCACTTGGTCTCTGCGCTCAACACCCCTTGGTCTCGTTGCTCAACACCACTTTGTCTCGGCGCTCAAAACCACTTGGTCTCGTATTAAACACCACCTGGTCTCTGTACTCAACACAACTTGGTCTCGGGATTCAACAACACTTGGTGTCAGGACTCAACACCACTTGGTCTCGGTGTTCAACACCACTCTGTTTCGGTACTGAACACCGCTTTGATCCGGCACTCAAAACCATTTGGTCACGGCGCTCAACACCACTTGCCCTTGGCGCTCAACACCACTTGGGCTCGGCATTTGACACCACTTGGTCTCGGCGCTCAACAACACTTGGTCTCGTTGCTCAACACCACTTTGTCTCGGCGCTCAAAACCACTTGGTCTCGTATTAAACACAACCTGGTCTCTGTACTCAACACCACTTGGTCTCGGGATTCAACACCACTTGGTGTTAGGACTCAACACCACTTGGTCTTGGCGCTCAACACCACTTGTTCTCGGGGTTCAACACCACTCTGTTTCGGGACTGAACACTGCTTTGATCCGGCGCTCAACACCACTTGGTCACGGCGCTCAACACCACTTGCCCTTGGCGCTCAACACCACTTGGTCTCGGTATTTGACACCACTTGCTCTCGGCGCTCAACACCACTTGAGCTTTGCGCTCAACTCCATTTGGTCTCGGCATTGAACACCACTTATTCTCGGCGCTCTACACCACTTGGTCTCGGCTCTCAACACCACTTGGTCTCGGCATTGAACACCACTTGCTCTCGGCGCTCAACACTACTTGAGCTTGGTGCTCAACACCATTTGGGCTCGTCATTGAACACCACTTACTCTCGGCATTCAACACCACTTGGTCTCCGCGCTCAACACCACTGGGTCTCGGGACTCAAAACCAATTGGTCTCGGCGCTCAACACCACTTGCTCTCGGCGCTCTACACCACTTGCGCTTGGCGCTCAACACCACATGGTCTCGGCTTTTGAACACCACTTACTCCCGGGGCTCAACACCACTTGGTCTCGGCGCTCAAAACCACTCGGTGTAGGAGCTCAACACCACTTGGTCTCGGCGCTCAACACCACTTTGTCTCGGAACTCAACACCACTTGGTCTCGGGACAAAACATCACTTGGCCTCGGCGCTCAACACCACTTGTTCTCAGCGCTCAACATCACTTGGTCTCTAGTTTCAACACCACTTGGTCTCGGGATACAACACCACCTGGTCTTGGCGCACAACACCACTTGCTCTCGGGATTCAACACCACTTGGTCTCGGGATACAACACCACTTGGTCTTTGCGCTCAACACCACTATGTCTCGGGATACAATACCACTTGGTCTCAGCGCTCAACACCACTTGATCTCGGGATAAAACACCACGTGGTGTCGGCGCTCAACACCACTTGGTCTCGGCGCCCAACACTACTTGGTCTTGGCGCACAACACCACTTGGTCTCGGGATTCAACACCACTTGGTCTAAAGATACAACACCACTTGGTTTCAGCGCTCAACACCACTTGGTCTCGGGACTCAACACCACTTGGTCTCGGGATAAAACACCACTTGGTCTCGGCATTGAACACCACTTGCTCTCGGCGCTCAACACTACTTGAGCTTGGCGCTCAACACCATTTGGGCTCATCATTGAACACCACTTACTCTCGGCACTCAACACCACTTGGTCTCCGCGCTCAACACCACTGGGTCTCGGGACTCAAAACCAATTGGTCTCGGCGCTCAACACCACTTGCTCTCGGCGCTCTACACCACTTGCGCTTGGCGCTCAACAACACATGGTCTCGGCTTTTGAACACCACTTACTCCCGGGGCTAAACACCACTTGGTCTCGGCGCTCAAAACCACTCGGTGTAGGAGCTCAACACCACTTGGTCTCGGCGCTCAACACCACGTTGTCTCGGAACTCAACACCACTTGGTCTCGTGACAAAACATCACTTGGCCTCGGCGCTCAACACCACTTGTTCTCAGCGCTCAACATCACTTGGTCTCTATTTTCAACACCACTTGGTCTCGGGATACAACACCACCTGGTCTTGGCGCACAACACCACTTGCTCTCGGGATTCAACACCACTTGGTCTCGGGATACAACACCACTTGGTCTCAGCGCTCAACTCCAATTGGTCTCGGGAATCAACACCACTTGGTCTCGGGATAAAACACCACTTGGTCTCGGCGCTCAACACCACTTGGTCTCGGCGCTCAACATCACTTGGTCTTTGCGCTCAACACCAATTTGTCTGATATTCAACACCACTTAGTCTCGGGACTCAACACCACTTGGTCTCGGGATTCAACACCACTTGGTCTCAGGACTCAACACCACTTAATCTTGGCGCTCAACACCACTTCGTCTCGGGATTCAGCACCACTCTGTTTCGGGACTGAACACCGCTTTGATCCGGCGCTCAACGCCAGTTGGTCACGGCGCTCAACATCACTTGCCCTTGGCACTCAACACCACTTGGTCTCGGCATTGAACACCACTTGCTCTCGGCGCTCAACACCACTTGAGCTTTGCGCTGAACACCATTTAATCTCGGCATTGAAGACCACATACTCTCGGCGCTCAACACCACCTGGTCTCCGCGCTCATCACCACTTGGTCTCGGCGCTCTATACCACTAGCTCTCGGCTCTCAACACCACTTGGTCTGGGGATTCAACACCTCTTGGTCTCAGCGCTCAACACCACTTGGTCTCGGCACTCAACACCACTTGGTCTCGGGATAAAACACCACTTGGTCTCTGCGCTCAACACCCCTTGGTCTCGTTGCTCAACACCACTTTGTCTCGGCGCTCAAAACCACTTGGTCTCGTATTAAACACCACCTGGTCTCTGTACTCAACACAACTTGGTCTCGGGATTCAACAACACTTGGTGTCAGGACTCAACACCACTTGGTCTCGGTGTTCAACACCACTCTGTTTCGGTACTGAACACCGCTTTGATCCGGCACTCAAAACCATTTGGTCACGGCGCTCAACACCACTTGCCCTTGGCGCTCAACACCACTTGGGCTCGGCATTTGACACCACTTGGTCTCGGCGCTCAACAACACTTGGTCTCGTTGCTCAACACCACTTTGTCTCGGCGCTCAAAACCACTTGGTCTCGTATTAAACACAACCTGGTCTCTGTACTCAACACCACTTGGTCTCGGGATTCAACACCACTTGGTGTTAGGACTCAACACCACTTGGTCTTGGCGCTCAACACCACTTGTTCTCGGGGTTCAACACCACTCTGTTTCGGGACTGAACACCGCTTTGATCCGGCGCTCAACACCACTTGGTCACGGCGCTCAACACCACTTGCCCTTGGCGCTCAACACCACTTGGTCTCGGTATTTGACACCACTTGCTCTCGGCGCTCAACACCACTTGAGCTTTGCGCTCAACTCCATTTGGTCTCGGCATTGAACACCACTTATTCTCGGCGCTCTACACCACTTGGTCTCGGCTCTCAACACCACTTGGTCTCGGGATTCAACACCACTTGGTCTCGGCATACAACAACTCTTGGTCTCGGCGCTCAACACCAGTTGGTCTTGGCGCACAACACCACTTGGTCTCGGGATTCAACACCACTTGGTCTCTGCACTCAACACCACCTGGTCTCGGCGCTCAACACAACTTGGTCTTTGCGCTCAACACCAAATGGTCTCGGCATTGAACACCACTTACTCTCGGCACTCAACACCACTTGGTCTCGGCGCTCAACACCACTTGGTCTCGTATTCAACACCACTTGGTCTCGGCTCTCAACACCACTTGGTCTCGGGATTCAACACCACTTCCCTTGGCGGTCATCACCACTTGGTCTCGGCATTGAACACCGCTTGCTCTCGGCGCTCAACACCACTTAAGCTTGGCGCTCAACACCATTTGGGCTCGGCATTGAACACCACTTACACTCGGCACTCAACACCACTTGGTCTCCGCGCTCAACACCACTGGGTCTCGTGACTCAAAACCAATTGGTCTCGGCGCTCAACACCACTTGGTCTCGGCGCTCTACACCACTTGCGCTTGGCGCTCAACACCACATGGTCTCGGCATTGAACACCACTTAATCTCGGCGCTCAACACCAATTAGTCTCCGCGCTCAAAACCACTTGGTCTCGGCGCTCAAAACCACTCGGTGTTGGAGCACAGCACCACTTTGTCTCGGGACTCAACACCACTTGGTCTCGGGACAAAACATCTCTTGGCCTCGGCGCTCAACACCACTTGTTCTCAGCGCTCAACACCACTTGGTCTCTAGATTCAACACCACTTGGTCTCGGGTTACAACACCACCTAGGCTCGACACTCAACACCACTTGGTCTCGGCGCTCAACACCACTTGGTCTCGTATTCAACACAACTTGGTCTCGGGATTCAACACCACTTGGTCTCGGGATACAACACCACTTGGTCTCAGAGCTCAACACCACTTGGTCTCAGGAATCAACACCACTTGGTCTCGGGATAAAACACCACTTGGTCTCAGCGCTCAACACCACTTGGTCTCGGGAATCAACACCACTTGGTCTCGGCGCTCAACACCACTTGGTATCGGCGCTCAACACCACTTGGTCACGGCGCTCAACACAACTTCCCTTGGCGCTCAACACCACTTGGTCTCGGCATTGAACACCACTTGCTCTCGGCGCTAAACACCACTTGAGCTTGGCGCTCAACACCATTTGGTCTCGGCATTGAACACCACTTACTCTCGGCGCTCAACACTATTTGGTCTCCGCGCTCAACACCACTTGGTCTCGGCGCTCTACACCACTTCGTCTCGGCTCTCAACACCACTTGGTCTCGGGATTCAACACCACTTGGTCTCGGGATACAACACCTCTTGGTCTCGGCGCTCAACACCACTTGGTCTTGGCGCACAACACCACTTGGTCTCGGGATTCAACACCACTCTGTCTCGGGATACAACACCACTTGGTCTCAGCGCTCAACACCACTTGGTCTCGGGATACAACACCTCTTGGTCTCGGCGCTCAACACCACTTGGTCTCCGCGCTCTAGACCATTTGGTCTCGGCGCTCTACACCACTTGGTCTCGGCTCTCAACACCACTTGGTCTCGGGATTCAACACCACTTGGTCTCGGGATACAACATCTCTTGGTCTCGGCGCTCAACGCCACTTGGTCTTGGCGCACAACACCACTTGGTCTCGGGATTCAACACCACTTTGTCTCGGGATACAACACCTCTTGGTCTCAGCGCTCAACACCACTTGGTCTCGGCGCTCAACACCACTTGGTCACGGCGCTCAACACCACTTGCCCTTGGCGCTCAACACCACTTGGGTTCGGCATTGAACACCACTTGCTCTCCGCGCTCAACACCACTTGATCTTGGCGCTCAACACCATTTGGTCTGGGCATTGAACACCACTTACTCTCGGCACTCAACACCACTGGTCTCCGCGCTCAACACCACTGGGTCTCGGGACTCAAAACCAATTGGTGTAGGAGCTCAACAACACTTGGTCTCGGCGCTCAACATCACTTTGTCTCGGGACTCAACACATCTTGGTCTCGGGACAAAACATCTTTGGCCTCGGCGCTCAACACCACTTGTTCTCAGCGCTCAACACCACTTGGTCTCTAGATTCGATTCCACTTGGTCTCGGCGCTCAACACCACTTGGTCTCGTATTCAACACCACCTGGTCTCGGCATTCAACACCTCTTGGTCTCGGCCTTCAACACTATTTGGTTTCGGCGCTCAACAACACTTGGTCCCGGGGTTCAACACCACTTATTCTCTGCGTAAACATCACTTGTTCTCGGGATTCAACACCACTTGGCCTCGGTATACAACACCTCTTGGTCTCGGCGCTCAACTCCACTTGGTCTTGGCGGACAACGCCACTTGGTCTCAGCTCTCAAAACCACTTGGTCTCGGGATTCAACACCACTTGGTCTCCGCATACAATACCTCTTGGTCTCGGCGCTCAACACCACTTGGTCTGGGCGCAAAACACCACTTGGTCTCGGGACTCAACACCACTTGGTCTCGGGACAAAACACCACTTGGTCTCTGCGCTCAATACCACTTGGTCTCGTTGCTCAACATCACTTAGTCTAGGCGCTCAAAACCACTTGGTCTCGTATTAAGCACCACCTGGTCTCTGTACTCAACACCACTTGGTCTCGGGATTCAACACCACTTGGTGTCAGGACTCAACACCACTTGGTCTTTGCGCTCAACACCACTTGGTCACGGCGCTCGACACCACTTACCCTTTGCGCTCAACACCACTTGGTCTCGGCATTGAACACCACTTGCTCTCTGCGCTTAACACCACTTGAGCTTGGCGCTCAACTCCATTTGGTTTCGGCATTGAACACCACTTACTCTCGGCGCTCTACACCACTTGGTCTCGGCTTTCAACATCACTTGGTTTCGGGATTCAACACCACTTGGTCTCGGGATACAACACCACTTGGTCTCGGCGCTCAACACCACTTGGTCTTAGCGCACAACACTACTTGGTCTCGGGATTCAACACCACTTGGTCTCGCGGTAAGACACCACTTGGTCTCAGCGCTCAACACCACTTGGTCTTGGGACTCAACACCACTTGGTCTCGGGATAAAACACCACTTGGTCTCGCCGCTCAAAACCACTTGGTCTCGGCACTCAACACCGCTTGGTCTTTGCGCTCAACACCAATTGGTCTGGTATTCAACACTACTTAGTCTCGGAATCAACACCACTTGGTCTCGGGATAAAACACCACTTGGTCTCGGCGCTCAACACCACCTGGTCTCGGCGCTCAACACCACTTGGTCTTGGCGCACAACACCACTTGGTCTCGGGATTCAACACCACTTGGTCTAGGGATACAACACCACTTGGTCTCAGCGTTCAACACCACTTGGTCTCGGGATAAAACACCACTTGGTCTCGGCATTGAACACCACTTGCTCTCGGCGCTCAACACTACTTGAGCTTGGCGCTCAACACAATTTGGGCTCGTCATTGAACACCACTTACTCTCGGCTCTCAACACCACTTGGTCTCCGCGCTCAACACCACTGGGTCTCGGGACTCAAAACCAATTGGTCTCGGCGCTCAACACCACATGCTCTCGGCCCTCTACACCACTTGCGCTTGGCGCTCTACACCACATGGTCTCGGCATTGAACACCACTTACTCTCGGCGCTCAACACCACTTGGTCTCCGCGCTCAACACCACTTGGTCTCGGCGCTCAAAACCACTTGGTGTAAGAGCTCAACACCACTTGGTCTCGGCCATCAACACCACTTTGTCTCGGAATTCAGCACCACTTGGTCTCGGGACAATACATCACTTGGCCTCGGCGCTCAACACCACTTGTTCTCAGCACTCAACATCACTTGGTCTCTAGATTCAACACCACTTGGTCTCGGGATACAACACCACCTGGTCTGGAAATACAACACCACCTGGTCTCGGCGCTCAACACCACTTGGTCTCTAGATTCAACACCAATTGGTCTCGGGACTCAACACCACTTGTTCTCGGAATACAACACCACCTGGTCTCGGCGCTCAACCACACTTGGTCTCGTACTCAACACCACCTGGTCTCGGCTTTCAACACCTCTTGGTCTCGGCCTTCAACACAATTTGGTTTCGGCGCTCAACACCACTTGTTCCCGGGGCTCAACACCTCTTAGTCTCTGCGCTCAACACCACTTGTTCTCGGGATTCAACACCACTTGGTCTCGGTATACAACACCTCTTGGTCTCGGTGCTCAACATCACTTGGTCTTGGTGCACAACACCACTTGGTCTCGGCTCTCAACATCACTTGGTCTCGGGATTCAACACCACTTGGTCTCGGCATACAATACCTCTTGGTCTCGGTGCTCAAAACCACTTGGTCTGGGCGCACAACACAACTTGGTCTCGGGATTCAACACCACTTTGTCTCGGGATACAACACCACTTGGTCTCAGCGCTCAACACCACTTGGTCTCGGGACTCAACACCACTTGGTCTCGGGATAAAACACCACTTGGTCTCGGCGATCAACACCACTTGGTCTCGGCGCTCAACACCACTTGGTCTCGGGATAAAACACCACTTGGTCTCGGCGATCAACACCACTTGGTCTCGGCGCTCAACACCACTTGGTCTCGGGATACAACACCTCTTGGTCTCGGGATTCAACACCACTTGGTCTCGCGGTACAACACCACTTCGTCTCAGCGCTCAACACCACTTGGTCTTGGGACTCAACACCACTTGGTCTCGGGATAAAACACCACTTGGTCTCGCCGCTCAAAACCACTTGGTCTCGGCACTCAACACCACTTGGTCTTTGCGCTCAACACCAATTGGTCAGGTATTCAACACCACTTAGTCCCGGGACTCAACACCACTTGGTCTCGGGATAAAAAACCACTTGGTCTCGGCGCTCAACACCACTTGGTCTTGGCGCACACCACTTGGTCTCGGGATTCAACACCACTTGGTCTAGGGATACAACACCACTTGGTCTCGGCATTGAACACCACTTGCTCTCGGCGCTCTACACCACTTGCGCTTGGCGCTCAACACCACATGGTCTCGGCATTGAACACCACTTACTCTCGGCGCTCAACACCACTTGGTCTCGGCGGTCAACAACACTTTGTCTCGGAACTCAACACCACTTGGTCTCAGGACAAAACATCACTTGGCCTCGGCGCTCAACACCACTTGGTCTCGGCTCTCAACACCACTTGGTCTCGGGATTCAACACCATTTCCTTTGGCGCTCAACACCACTTGGTCTCGGCATTGAACACCACTTGCTCTCGGCGCTAAACACCACTTGAGCTTGGCGCTCAACACCATTTGGTCTCGGCATTGAACACCACTTACTCTCGGCGCTCAACACCACTTGGTCTCCGCGCTCTACACCACTTGGTCTCGGCGCTCTACACCAATTGGTCTCGGCTCTTAACACCACTTGGTCTCGGGATTCAACACCACTTGGTCTCGGCATACAACGCCTGTTGGTCTCGGCGCTCAACAACACTTGGTCTTGGCGCACAACACCACTTGGTCTCGGGATTCAACACCACTTGTTCTCGGGATACAACACCACTTGGTCTTGGCGATCAACACCACTTGGTCTCGGCGCTCAACACCACTTGGTCTGGGGACTCAACACCACTTGGTCTTTGCGCTCAACACCACTTGGTCTCGGGATACAACACCACTAGGTCTCAGCGCTCAACACCACTTGATCTCGGGAGTCAACACCACTTGGTCTCGGGATAAAACACCACGTGGTGTCGGCGCTCAACACCACTTGGTCTCGGCGCCCAACACTACTTGGTCTTGGCGCACAACACCACTTGGTCTCGGGATTCAACACCACTTGGTCTAAAGATACACACCACTTGGTTTCAGCGCTCAACACCACTTGGTCTCGGGACTCAACACCACTTGGTCTCGAGATAAAACACCACTTGGTCTCGGCATTGAACACCACTTGCTCTCGGCGCTCAACACTACTTGAGCTTGGCGCTCAACACAATTTGGGCTCGTCATTGAACACCACTTACTCTCGGCTCTCAACACCACTTGGTCTCCGCGCTCAACACCACTGGGTCTCGGGACTCAAAACCAATTGGTCTCGGCGCTCAACACCACATGCTCTCGGCCCTCTACACCACTTGCGCTTGGCGCTCTACACCACATGGTCTCGGCATTGAACACCACTTACTCTCGGCGCTCAACACCACTTGGTCTCCGCGCTCAACACCACTTGGTCTCGGCGCTCAAAACCACTTGGTGTAAGAGCTCAACACCACTTGGTCTCGGCCATCAACACCACTTTGTCTCGGAATTCAGCACCACTTGGTCTCGGGACAATACATCACTTGGCCTCGGCGCTCAACACCACTTGTTCTCAGCACTCAACATCACTTGGTCTCTAGATTCAACACCACTTGGTCTCGGGATACAACACCACCTGGTCTGGAAATACAACACCACCTGGTCTCGGCGCTCAACACCACTTGGTCTCTAGATTCAACACCAATTGGTCTCGGGACTCAACACCACTTGTTCTCGGAATACAACACCACCTGGTCTCGGCGCTCAACCACACTTGGTCTCGTACTCAACACCACCTGGTCTCGGCTTTCAACACCTCTTGGTCTCGGCCTTCAACACAATTTGGTTTCGGCGCTCAACACCACTTGTTCCCGGGGCTCAACACCTCTTAGTCTCTGCGCTCAACACCACTTGTTCTCGGGATTCAACACCACTTGGTCTCGGTATACAACACCTCTTGGTCTCGGTGCTCAACATCACTTGGTCTTGGTGCACAACACCACTTGGTCTCGGCTCTCAACATCACTTGGTCTCGGGATTCAACACCACTTGGTCTCGGCATACAATACCTCTTGGTCTCGGTGCTCAAAACCACTTGGTCTGGGCGCACAACACAACTTGGTCTCGGGATTCAACACCACTTTGTCTCGGGATACAACACCACTTGGTCTCAGCGCTCAACACCACTTGGTCTCGGGACTCAACACCACTTGGTCTCGGGATAAAACACCACTTGGTCTCGGCGATCAACACCACTTGGTCTCGGCGCTCAACACCACTTGGTCTCGGGATAAAACACCACTTGGTCTCGGCGATCAACACCACTTGGTCTCGGCGCTCAACACCACTTGGTCTCGGGATACAACACCACTTGGTCTCGGGATTCAACACCACTTGGTCTCGCGGTACAACACCACTTCGTCTCAGCGCTCAACACCACTTGGTCTTGGGACTCAACACCACTTGGTCTCGGGATAAAACACCACTTGGTCTCGCCGCTCAAAACCACTTGGTCTCGGCACTCAACACCACTTGGTCTTTGCGCTCAACACCAATTGGTCAGGTATTCAACACCACTTAGTCCCGGGACTCAACACCACTTGGTCTCGGGATAAAAAACCACTTGGTCTCGGCGCTCAACACCACTTGGTCTTGGCGCACACCACTTGGTCTCGGGATTCAACACCACTTGGTCTAGGGATACAACACCACTTGGTCTCGGCATTGAACACCACTTGCTCTCGGCGCTCTACACCACTTGCGCTTGGCGCTCAACACCACATGGTCTCGGCATTGAACACCACTTACTCTCGGCGCTCAACACCACTTGGTCTCGGCGGTCAACAACACTTTGTCTCGGAACTCAACACCACTTGGTCTCAGGACAAAACATCACTTGGCCTCGGCGCTCAACACCACTTGGTCTCGGCTCTCAACACCACTTGGTCTCGGGATTCAACACCATTTCCTTTGGCGCTCAACACCACTTGGTCTCGGCATTGAACACCACTTGCTCTCGGCGCTAAACACCACTTGAGCTTGGCGCTCAACACCATTTGGTCTCGGCATTGAACACCACTTACTCTCGGCGCTCAACACCACTTGGTCTCCGCGCTCTACACCACTTGGTCTCGGCGCTCTACACCAATTGGTCTCGGCTCTTAACACCACTTGGTCTCGGGATTCAACACCACTTGGTCTCGGCATACAACGCCTGTTGGTCTCGGCGCTCAACAACACTTGGTCTTGGCGCACAACACCACTTGGTCTCGGGATTCAACACCACTTGGTCTCGGGATACAACACCACTTGGTCTTGGCGATCAACACCACTTGGTCTCGGCGCTCAACACCACTTGGTCTGGGGACTCAACACCACTTGGTCTTTGCGCTCAACACCACTTGGTCTCGGGATACAACACCACTAGGTCTCAGCGCTCAACACCACTTGATCTCGGGAGTCAACACCACTTGGTCTCGGGATAAAACACCACGTGGTGTCGGCGCTCAACACCACTTGGTCTCGGCGCCCAACACTACTTGGTCTTGGCGCACAACACCACTTGGTCTCGGGATTCAACACCACTTGGTCTAAAGATACACACCACTTGGTTTCAGCGCTCAACACCACTTGGTCTCGGGACTCAACACCACTTGGTCTCGGGATAAAACACCACTTGGTCTCGGCATTGAACACCACTTGCTCTCGGCGCTCAACACTACTTGAGCTTGGTGCTCAACACCATTTGGGCTCGTCATTGAACACCACTTACTCTCGGCATTCAACACCACTTGGTCTCCGCGCTCAACACCACTGGGTCTCGGGACTCAAAACCAATTGGTCTCGTTGCTCAACACCACTTTGTCTCGGCGCTCAAAACCACTTGGTCTCGTATTAAACACAACCTGGTCTCTGTACTCAACACCACTTGGTCTCGGGATTCAACACCACTTGGTGTTAGGACTCAACACCACTTGGTCTTGGCGCTCAACACCACTTGTTCTCGGGGTTCAACACCACTCTGTTTCGGGACTGAACACCGCTTTGATCCGGCGCTCAACACCACTTGGTCACGGCGCTCAACACCACTTGCCCTTGGCGCTCAACACCACTTGGTCTCGGTATTTGACACCACTTGCTCTCGGCGCTCAACACCACTTGAGCTTTGCGCTAAACTCCATTTGGTCTCGGCATTGAACACCACTTATTCTCGGCGCTCTACACCACTTGGTCTCGGCTCTCAACACCACTTGGTCTCGGGATTCAACACCACTTGGTCTCGGCATACAACAACTCTTGGTCTCGGCGCTCAACACCAGTTGGTCTTGGCGCACAACACCACTTGGTCTCGGGATTCAACACCACTTGGTCTCTGCACTCAACACCACCTGGTCTCGGCGCTCAACACAACTTGGTCTTTGCGCTCAACACCAAATGGTCTCGGCATTGAACACCACTTACTCTCGGCACTCAACACCACTTGGTCTCGGCGCTCAACACCACTTGGTCTCGTATTCAACACCACTTGGTCTCGGCTCTCAACACCACTTGGTCTCGGGATTCAACACCACTTCCCTTGGCGGTCATTTCCACTTGGTCTCGGCATTGAACACCGCTTGCTCTCGGCGCTCAACACCACTTAAGCTTGGCGCTCAACACCATTTGGGCTCGGCATTGAACACCACTTACACTCGGCACTCAACACCACTTGGTCTCCGCGCTCAACACCACTGGGTCTCGTGACTCAAAACCAATTGGTCTCGGCGCTCAACACCACTTGGTCTCGGCGCTCTACACCACTTGCGCTTGGCGCTCAACACCACATGGTCTCGGCATTGAACACCACTTAATCTCGGCGCTCAACACCAATTAGTCTCCGCGCTCAAAACCACTTGGTCTCGGCGCTCAAAACCACTCGGTGTTGGAGCACAGCACCACTTTGTCTCGGGACTCAACACCACTTGGTCTCGGGACAAAACATCTCTTGGCCTCGGCGCTCAACACCACTTGTTCTCAGCGCTCAACACCACTTGGTCTCTAGATTCAACACCACTTGGTCTCGGGTTACAACACCACCTGGGCTCGACACTCAACACCACTTGGTCTCGGCGCTCAACACCACTTGGTCTCGTATTCAACACCACTTGGTCTCGGGATTCAACACCACTTGGTCTCGGGATACAACACCACTTGGTCTCAGAGCTCAACACCACTTGGTCTCAGGAATCAACACCACTTGGTCTCGGGATAAAACACCACTTGGTCTCAGCGCTCAACACCACTTGGTCTCGGGAATCAACACCACTTGGTCTCGGCGCTCAACACCACTTGGTATCGGCGCTCAACACCACTTGGTAACGGCGCTCAACACAACTTCCCTTGGCGCTCAACACCACTTGGTCTCGGCATTGAACACCACTTGCTCTCGGCGCTAAACACCACTTGAGCTTGGCGCTCAACACCATTTGGTCTCGGCATTGAACACCACTTACTCTCGGCGCTCAACACTATTAGGTCTCCGCGCTCAACACCACTTGTTCTCGGCGCTCTACACCACTTCGTCTCGGCTCTCAACACCACTTGGTCTCGGGATTCAACACCACTTGGTCTCGGGATACAACACCTCTTGGTCTCGGCGCTCAACACCACTTGGTCTTGGCGCACAACACCACTTGGTCTCGGGATTCAACACCACTCTGTCTCGGGATACAACACCACTTGGTCTCAGCGCTCAACACCACTTGGTCTCGGGATACAACACCTCTTGGTCTCGGCGCTCAACACCACTTGGTCTCCGCGCTCTAGACCATTTGGTCTCGGCGCTCTACACCACTTGGTCTCGGCTCTCAACACCACTTGGTCTCGGGATTCAACACCACTTGGTCTCGGGATACAACATCTCTTGGTCTCGGCGCTCAACGCCACTTGGTCTTGGCGCACAACACCACTTGGTCTCGGGATTCAACACCACTTTGTCTCGGGATACAACACCACTTGGTCTCAGCGCTCAACACCACTTGGTCTCGGCGCTCAACACCACTTGGTCACGGCGCTCAACACCACTTGCCCTTGGCGCTCAACACCACTTGGGTTCGGCATTGAACACCACTTGCTCTCCGCGCTCAACACCACTTGATCTTGGCGCTCAACACCATTTGGTCTGGGCATTGAACACCACTTACTCTCGGCACTCAACACCACTGGTCTCCGCGCTCAACACCACTGGGTCTCATGACTCAAAACCAATTGGTGTAGGAGCTCAACAACACTTGGTCTCGGCGCTCAACATCACTTTGTCTCGGGACTCAACACATCTTGGTCTCGGGACAAAACATCTTTGGCCTCGGCGCTCAACACCACTTGTTCTCAGCGCTCAACACCACTTGGTCTCTAGATTCGATTCCACTTGGTCTCGGCGCTCAACACCACTTGGTCTCGTATTCAACACCACCTGGTCTCGGCATTCAACACCTCTTGGTCTCGGCCTTCAACACTATTTGGTTTCGGCGCTCAACAACACTTGGTCCCGGGGTTCAACACCACTTATTCTCTGCGTAAACATCACTTGTTCTCGGGATTCAACACCACTTGGCCTCGGTATACAACACCTCTTGGTCTCGGCGCTCAACTCCACTTGGTCTTGGCGGACAACGCCACTTGGTCTCAGCTCTCAAAACCACTTGGTCTCGGGATTCAACACCACTTGGCCTCCGCATACAATACCTCTTGGTCTCGGCGCTCAACACCACTTGGTCTGGGCGCAAAACACCACTTGGTCTCGGGACTCAACACCACTTGGTCTCGGGACAAAACACCACTTGGTCTCTGCGCTCAATACCACTTGGTCTCGTTGCTCAACATCACTTAGTCTAGGCGCTCAAAACCACTTGGTCTCGTATTAAGCACCACCTGGTCTCTGTACTCAACACCACTTGGTCTCGGGATTCAACACCACTTGGTGTCAGGACTCAACACCACTTGGTCTTGGCGCTCAACACCACTTGGTCTCGGGGTTCAACACCACTCTGTTTCGGGACTGACCACCACTTTTATCCGGCGCTCAACACCACTTGGTCACGGCGCTCAACACCACTTACCCTTTGCGCTCAACACCACTTGGTCTCGGCATTGAACACCACTTGCTCTCTGCGCTTAACACCACTTGAGCTTGGCGCTCAACTCCATTTGGTTTCGGCATTGAACACCACTTACTCTCGGCGCTCTACACCACTTGGTCTCGGCTTTCAACATCACTTGGTTTCGGGATTCAACACCACTTGGTCTCGGGATACAACACCACTTGGTCTCGGCGCTCAACACCACTTGGTCTTAGCGCACAACACTACTTGGTCTCGGGATTCAACACCACTTGGTCTCGCGGTACAACACCACTTGGTCTCAGCGCTCAACACCACTTGGTCTTGGGACTCAACACCACTTGGTCTCGGGATAAAACACCACTTGGTCTCGCCGCTCAAAACCACTTGGTCTCGGCACTCAACACCACTTGGTCTTTGCGCTCAACACCAATTGGTCTGGTATTCAACACTACTTAGTCTCGGAATCAACACCACTTGGTCTCGGGATAAAACACCACTTGGTCTCGGCGCTCAACACCACCTGGTCTCGGCGCTCAACACCACTTGGTCTTGGCGCACAACACCACTTGGTCTCGGGATTCAACACCACTTGGTCTAGGGATACAACACCACTTGGTCTCAGCGTTCAACACCACTTGGTCTCGGGATAAAACACCACTTGGTCTCGGCATTGAACACCACTTGCTCTCGGCGCTCAACACTACTTGAGCTTGGCGCTCAACACAATTTGGGCTGGTCATTGAACACCACTTACTCTCGGCTCTCAACACCACTTGGTCTCCGCGCTCAACACCACTGGGTCTCGGGACTCAAAACCAATTGGTCTCGGCGCTCAACACCACATGCTCTCGGCCCTCTACACCACTTGCGCTTGGCGCTCTACACCACATGGTCTCGGCATTGAACACCACTTACTCTCGGCGCTCAACACCACTTGGTCTCCGCGCTCAACACCACTTGGTCTCGGCGCTCAAAACCACTTGGTGTAAGAGCTCAACACCACTTGGTCTCGGCCATCAACACCACTTTGTCTCGGAATTCAGCACCACTTGGTCTCGGGACAATACATCACTTGGCCTCGGCGCTCAACACCACTTGTTCTCAGCACTCAACATCACTTGGTCTCTAGATTCAACACCACTTGGTCTCGGGATACAACACCACCTGGTCTGGAAATACAACACCACCTGGTCTCGGCGCTCAACACCACTTGGTCTCTAGATTCAACACCAATTGGTCTCGGGACTCAACACCACTTGTTCTCGGAATACAACACCACCTGGTCTCGGCGCTCAACCACACTTGGTCTCGTACTCAACACCACCTGGTCTCGGCTTTCAACACCTCTTGGTCTCGGCCTTCAACACAATTTGGTTTCGGCGCTCAACACCACTTGTTCCCGGGGCTCAACACCTCTTAGTCTCTGCGCTCAACACCACTTGTTCTCGGGATTCAACACCACTTGGTCTCGGTATACAACACCTCTTGGTCTCGGTGCTCAACATCACTTGGTCTTGGTGCACAACACCACTTGGTCTCGGCTCTCAACATCACTTGGTCTCGGGATTCAACACCACTTGGTCTCGGCATACAATACCTCTTGGTCTCGGTGCTCAAAACCACTTGGTCTGGGCGCACAACACAACTTGGTCTCGGGATTCAACACCACTTTGTCTCGGGATACAACACCACTTGGTCTCAGCGCTCAACACCACTTGGTCTCGGGACTCAACACCACTTGGTCTCGGGATAAAACACCACTTGGTCTCGGCGATCAACACCACTTGGTCTCGGCGCTCAACACCACTTGGTCTCGGGATACAACACCACTTGGTCTCGGCACTCAACACCACTTGGTCTTAGCGCACAACACCACTTGGTCTCGGGATTCAACACCACTTGGTCTCGCGGTACAACACCACTTCGTCTCAGCGCTCAACACCACTTGGTCTTGGGACTCAACACCACTTGGTCTCGGGATAAAACACCACTTGGTCTCGCCGCTCAAAACCACTTGGTCTCGGCACTCAACACCACTTGGTCTTTGCGCTCAACACCAATTGGTCAGGTATTCAACACCACTTAGTCCCGGGACTCAACACCACTTGGTCTCGGGATAAAAAACCACTTGGTCTCGGCGCTCAACACCACTTGGTCTTGGCGCACACCACTTGGTCTCGGGATTCAACACCACTTGGTCTAGGGATACAACACCACTTGGTCTCGGCATTGAACACCACTTGCTCTCGGCGCTCTACACCACTTGCGCTTGGCGCTCAACACCACATGGTCTCGGCATTGAACACCACTTACTCTCGGCGCTCAACACCACTTGGTCTCGGCGGTCAACAACACTTTGTCTCGGAACTCAACACCACTTGGTCTCAGGACAAAACATCACTTGGCCTCGGCGCTCAACACCACTTGGTCTCGGCTCTCAACACCACTTGGTCTCGGGATTCAACACCATTTCCTTTGGCGCTCAACACCACTTGGTCTCGGCATTGAACACCACTTGCTCTCGGCGCTAAACACCACTTGAGCTTGGCGCTCAACACCATTTGGTCTCGGCATTGAACACCACTTACTCTCGGCGCTCAACACCACTTGGTCTCCGCGCTCTACACCACTTGGTCTCGGCGCTCTACACCAATTGGTCTCGGCTCTTAACACCACTTGGTCTCGGGATTCAACACCACTTGGTCTCGGCATACAACGCCTGTTGGTCTCGGCGCTCAACAACACTTGGTCTTGGCGCACAACACCACTTGGTCTCGGGATTCAACACCACTTGGTCTCGGGATACAACACCACTTGGTCTTGGCGATCAACACCACTTGGTCTCGGCGCTCAACACCACTTGGTCTGGGGACTCAACACCACTTGGTCTTTGCGCTCAACACCACTTGGTCTCGGGATACAACACCACTAGGTCTCAGCGCTCAACACCACTTGATCTCGGGAGTCAACACCACTTGGTCTCGGGATAAAACACCACGTGGTGTCGGCGCTCAACACCACTTGGTCTCGGCGCCCAACACTACTTGGTCTTGGCGCACAACACCACCTGGTCTCGGGATTCAACACCACTTGGTCTAAAGATACACACCACTTGGTTTCAGCGCTCAACACCACTTGGTCTCGGGACTCAACACCACTTGGTCTCGGGATAAAACACCACTTGGTCTCGGCATTGAACACCACTTGCTCTCGGCGCTCAACACTACTTGAGCTTGGTGCTCAACACCATTTGGGCTCGTCATTGAACACCACTTACTCTCGGCATTCAACACCACTTGGTCTCCGCGCTCAACACCACTGGGTCTCGGGACTCAAAACCAATTGGTCTCGTTGCTCAACACCACTTTGTCACGGCGCTCAAAACCACTTGGTCTCGTATTAAACACAACCTGGTCTCTGTACTCAACACCACTTGGTCTCGGGATTCAACACCACTTGGTGTTAGGACTCAACACCACTTGGTCTTGGCGCTCAACACCACTTGTTCTCGGGGTTCAACACCACTCTGTTTCGGGACTGAACACCGCTTTGATCCGGCGCTCAACACCACTTGGTCACGGCGCTCAACACCACTTGCCCTTGGCGCTCAACACCACTTGGTCTCGGTATTTGACACCACTTGCTCTCGGCGCTCAACACCACTTGAGCTTTGCGCTCAACTCCATTTGGTCTCGGCATTGAACACCACTTATTCTCGGCGCTCTACACCACTTGGTCTCGGCTCTCAACACCACTTGGTCTCGGGATTCAACACCACTTGGTCTCGGCATACAACAACTCTTGGTCTCGGCGCTCAACACCAGTTGGTCTTGGCGCACAACACCACTTGGTCTCGGGATTCAACACCACTTGGTCTCTGCACTCAACACCACCTGGTCTCGGCGCTCAACACAACTTGGTCTTTGCGCTCAACACCAAATGGTCTCGGCATTGAACACCACTTACTCTCGGCACTCAACACCACTTGGTCTCGGCGCTCAACACCACTTGGTCTCGTATTCAACACCACTTGGTCTCGGCTCTCAACACCACTTGGTCTCGGGATTCAACACCACTTCCCTTGGCGGTCATCACCACTTGGTCTCGGCATTGAACACCGCTTGCTCTCGGCGCTCAACACCACTTAAGCTTGGCGCTCAACACCATTTGGGCTCGGCATTGAACACCACTTACACTCGGCACTCAACACCACTTGGTCTCCGCGCTCAACACCACTGGGTCTCGTGACTCAAAACCAATTGGTCTCGGCGCTCAACACCACTTGGTCTCGGCGCTCTACACCACTTGCGCTTGGCGCTCAACACCACATGGTCTCGGCATTGAACACCACTTAATCTCGGCGTTCAACACCAATTAGTCTCCGCGCTCAAAACCACCCTGTCTCGGCGCTCAAAACCACTCGGTGTTGGAGCACAGCACCACTTTGTCTCGGGACTCAACACCACTTGGTCTCGGGACAAAACATCTCTTGGCCTCGGCGCTCAACACCACTTGTTCTCAGCGCTCAACACCACTTGGTCTCTAGATTCAACACCACTTGGTCTCGGGTTACAACACCACCTGGGCTCGACACTCAACACCACTTGGTCTCGGCGTTCAACACCACTTGGTCTCGTATTCAACACCACTTGGTCTCGGGATTCAACACCACTTGGTCTCGGGATACAACACCACTTGGTCTCAGAGCTCAACACCACTTGGTCTCAGGAATCAACACCACTTGGTCTCGGGATAAAACACCACTTGGTCTCAGCGCTCAACACCACTTGGTCTCGGGAATCAACACCACTTGGTCTCGGCGCTCAACACCACTTGGTATCGGCGCTCAACACCACTTGGTCACGGCGCTCAACACAACTTCCCTTGGCGCTCAACACCACTTGGTCTCGGCATTGAACACCACTTGCTCTCGGCGCTAAACACCACTTGAGCTTGGCGCTCAACACCATTTGGTCTCGGCATTGAACACCACTTACTCTCGGCGCTCAACACTATTTGGTCTCCGCGCTCAACACCACTTGGTCTCGGCGCTCTACACCACTTCGTCTCGGCTCTCAACACCACTTGGTCTCGGGATTCAACACCACTTGGTCTCGGGATACAACACCTCTTGGTCTCGGCGCTCAACACCACTTGGTCTTGGCGCACAACACCACTTGGTCTCGGGATTCAACACCACTCTGTCTCGGGATACAACACCACTTGGTCTCAGCGCTCAACACCACTTGGTCTCGGGATACAACACCTCTTGGTCTCGGCGCTCAACACCACTTGGTCTCCGCGCTCTAGACCATTTGGTCTCGGCGCTCTACACCACTTGGTCTCGGCTCTCAACACCACTTGGTCTCGGGATTCAACACCACTTGGTCTCGGGATACAACATCTCTTGGTCTCGGCGCTCAACGCCACTTGGTCTTGGCGCACAACACCACTTGGTCTCGGGATTCAACACCACTTTGTCTCGGGATACAACACCACTTGGTCTCAGCGCTCAACACCACTTGGTCTCGGCGCTCAACACCACTTGGTCACGGCGCTCAACACCACTTGCCCTTGGCGCTCAACACCACTTGGGTTCGGCATTGAACACCACTTGCTCTCCGCGCTCAACACCACTTGATCTTGGCGCTCAACACCATTTGGTCTGGGCATTGAACACCACTTACTCTCGGCACTCAACACCACTGGTCTCCGCGCTCAACACCACTGGGTCTCGGGACTCAAAACCAATTGGTGTAGGAGCTCAACAACACTTGGTCTCGGCGCTCAACATCACTTTGTCTCGGGACTCAACACATCTTGGTCTCGGGACAAAACATCTTTGGCCTCGGCGCTCAACACCACTTGTTCTCAGCGCTCAACACCACTTGGTCTCTAGATTCGATTCCACTTGGTCTCGGGATAACCACTCCACCTGGTCTCGGCACTCAACACCACTTGGTCTCGGCGCTCAACACCACTTGGTCTCGTATTCAACACCACCTGGTCTCGGCATTCAACACCTCTTGGTCTCGGCCTTCAACACTATTTGGTTTCGGCGCTCAACAACACTTGGTCCCGGGGTTCAACACCACTTATTCTCTGCGTAAACATCACTTGTTCTCGGGATTCAACACCACTTGGCCTCGGTATACAACACCTCTTGCTCTCGGCGCTCAACTCCACTTGGTCTTGGCGGACAACGCCACTTGGTCTCAGCTCTCAAAACCACTTGGTCTCGGGATTCAAAACCACTTGGTCTCCGCATACAATACCTCTTGGTCTCGGCGCTCAACACCACTTGGTCTGGGCGCAAAACACCACTTGGTCTCGGGACTCAACACCACTTGGTCTCGGGACAAAACACCACTTGGTCTCTGCGCTCAATACCACTTGGTCTCGTTGCTCAACATCACTTAGTCTAGGCGCTCAAAACCACTTGGTCTCGTATTAAGCACCACCTGGTCTCTGTACTCAACACCACTTGGTCTCGGGATTCAACACCACTTGGTGTCAGGACTCAACACCACTTGGTCTTGGCGCTCAACACCACTTGGTCTCGGGGTTCAACACCACTCTGTTTCGGGACTGACCACCACTTTTATCCGGCGCTCAACACCACTTGGTCACGGCGCTCAACACCACTTACCCTTTGCGCTCAACACCACTTGGTCTCGGCATTGAACACCACTTGCTCTCTGCGCTTAACACCACTTGAGCTTGGCGCTCAACTCCATTTGGTTTCGGCATTGAACACCACTTACTCTCGGCGCTCTACACCACTTGGTCTCGGCTTTCAACATCACTTGGTTTCGGGATTCAACACCACTTGGTCTCGGGATACAACACCACTTGGTCTCGGCGCTCAACACCACTTGGTCTTAGCGCACAACACTACTTGGTCTCGGGATTCAACACCACTTGGTCTCGCGGTACAACACCACTTGGTCTCAGCGCTCAACAACACTTGGTCTTGGGACTCAACACCACTTGGTCTCGGGATAAAACACCACTTGGTCTCGCCGCTCAAAACCACTTGGTCTCGGCACTCAACACCACTTGGTCTTTGCGCTCAACACCAATTGGTCTGGTATTCAACACTACTTAGTCTCGGGACTCAACACCACTTCGCCTCGGGATTCAACACCACTTGGTCTCAGGACTCAACTCCACTTAATCTTGGCGCTCAACACCACTTGGTCTCGGGGTACAACACCACTCTGTTTCGGGACTGAACACCGCTTTGTTCCGGCGCTCAACACCACTAGGTCTCGGCATTGAACACCACTTGCCCTTGGCGCTCAACACCACTTGGTCTCGGCATTGAACACCACTTGCTCTCGGCGCTCAACACCACTTGAGCTTGGCGCTCAACACCACTTGAGCTTGGCGCTCAACACCATTTGGTCTCGGCATTGAACACCAATTACTCTCGGCACTCAACACCACTGGTCTCCGCGCTCAACACCACTGGGTCTCGGGACTCAAAACCAATTGGTGTAGGAGCTCAACACCACTTGATCTCGGCGCTCAACACCACTTTGTCTCGGGACTCAACACATCTTGTTCTCGGGACAAAACATCACTTGGTCTCGGCTCTCAACACCACTTGTTCTCAGCGCTCAAAACCACTTGGTCTCTAGATTTAACACCACTTGGTCTCGGGATAACCACACCACCTGGTCTCGGCACTCAACACCACTTGTACTCGGAGCTTAACACCACTTGTTCTCGTATTCAACACCACCTGGTCTCGGCATTCAACACCTTTTGGTCTCGGCCTTCAACACTATTTGTTTTCGGCGCTCAACAACACTTGGTCCCGGGGCTCAACACCACTTATTCTCTGCGTAAACATCACTTGTTCTTGGGATTCAACACCACTTGGTATCGGTATAAAACACGTCTTGGTCTCGGCGCTCAACTCCACTTGGTATTGGCGGACAACACCACTTGGTCTCAGCTCTCAACACCACTTGGTCTTGGGATTCAACACCACTTGGTGTCCGCATACAATACCTCTTGGTCTCGGCGCTCAACACCACTTGGTCTGGGCGCAAAACACCAGTTGGTCTCGGGATTCAACACCACCTTGTCTCGGGATACAACACCACTTGGTCTCAGCGCTCAACACCACTTGGTCTCAGGACTAAACACCACTTTGTCTCGGGATAAAACACCACTTGGTCTCGGCGCTAAACACCACTTGGTCTCGGCACTCAACACCACTTGGTCTTGGCGCACAACACCCCTTGGTCTCGGGATTCAACACCACTTGGTCTCGGGATACAACACCACTTGGTCTCGGCACTCAACACCACTTGGTCTTAGCGCACAACACCACTTGGTCTCGGGATTCAACACCACTTGGTCTCGCGGTACAACACCACTTCGTCTCAGCGCTCAACACCACTTGGTCTTGGGACTCAACACCACTTGGTCTCGGGATAAAACACCACTTGGTCTCGCCGCTCAAAACCACTTGGTCTCGGCACTCAACACCACTTGGTCTTTGCGCTCAACACCAATTGGTCAGGTATTCAACACCACTTAGTCCCGGGACTCAACACCACTTGGTCTCGGGATAAAAAACCACTTGGTCTCGGCGCTCAACACCACTTGGTCTTGGCGCACACCACTTGGTCTCGGGATTCAACACCACTTGGTCTAGGGATACAACACCACTTGGTCTCGGCATTGAACACCACTTGCTCTCGGCGCTCTACACCACTTGCGCTTGGCGCTCAACACCACATGGTCTCGGCATTGAACACCACTTACTCTCGGCGCTCAACACCACTTGGTCTCGGCGGTCAACAACACTTTGTCTCGGAACTCAACACCACTTGGTCTCAGGACAAAACATCACTTGGCCTCGGCGCTCAACACCACTTGGTCTCGGCTCTCAACACCACTTGGTCTCGGGATTCAACACCATTTCCTTTGGCGCTCAACACCACTTGGTCTCGGCATTGAACACCACTTGCTCTCGGCGCTAAACACCACTTGAGCTTGGCGCTCAACACCATTTGGTCTCGGCATTGAACACCACTTACTCTCGGCGCTCAACACCACTTGGTCTCCGCGCTCTACACCACTTGGTCTCGGCGCTCTACACCAATTGGTCTCGGCTCTTAACACCACTTGGTCTCGGGATTCAACACCACTTGGTCTCGGCATACAACGCCTGTTGGTCTCGGCGCTCAACAACACTTGGTCTTGGCGCACAACACCACTTGGTCTCGGGATTCAACACCACTTGGTCTCGGGATACAACACCACTTGGTCTTGGCGATCAACACCACTTGGTCTCGGCGCTCAACACCACTTGGTCTGGGGACTCAACACCACTTGGTCTTTGCGCTCAACACCACTTGGTCTCGGGATACAACACCACTAGGTCTCAGCGCTCAACACCACTTGATCTCGGGAGTCAACACCACTTGGTCTCGGGATAAAACACCACGTGGTGTCGGCGCTCAACACCACTTGGTCTCGGCGCCCAACACTACTTGGTCTTGGCGCACAACACCACCTGGTCTCGGGATTCAACACCACTTGGTCTAAAGATACACACCACTTGGTTTCAGCGCTCAACACCACTTGGTCTCGGGACTCAACACCACTTGGTCTCGGGATAAAACACCACTTGGTCTCGGCATTGAACACCACTTGCTCTCGGCGCTCAACACTACTTGAGCTTGGTGCTCAACACCATTTGGGCTCGTCATTGAACACCACTTACTCTCGGCATTCAACACCACTTGGTCTCCGCGCTCAACACCACTGGGTCTCGGGACTCAAAACCAATTGGTCTCGTTGCTCAACACCACTTTGTCACGGCGCTCAAAACCACTTGGTCTCGTATTAAACACAACCTGGTCTCTGTACTCAACACCACTTGGTCTCGGGATTCAACACCACTTGGTGTTAGGACTCAACACCACTTGGTCTTGGCGCTCAACACCACTTGTTCTCGGGGTTCAACACCACTCTGTTTCGGGACTGAACACCGCTTTGATCCGGCGCTCAACACCACTTGGTCACGGCGCTCAACACCACTTGCCCTTGGCGCTCAACACCACTTGGTCTCGGTATTTGACACCACTTGCTCTCGGCGCTCAACACCACTTGAGCTTTGCGCTCAACTCCATTTGGTCTCGGCATTGAACACCACTTATTCTCGGCGCTCTACACCACTTGGTCTCGGCTCTCAACACCACTTGGTCTCGGGATTCAACACCACTTGGTCTCGGCATACAACAACTCTTGGTCTCGGCGCTCAACACCAGTTGGTCTTGGCGCACAACACCACTTGGTCTCGGGATTCAACACCACTTGGTCTCTGCACTCAACACCACCTGGTCTCGGCGCTCAACACAACTTGGTCTTTGCGCTCAACACCAAATGGTCTCGGCATTGAACACCACTTACTCTCGGCACTCAACACCACTTGGTCTCGGCGCTCAACACCACTTGGTCTCGTATTCAACACCACTTGGTCTCGGCTCTCAACACCACTTGGTCTCGGGATTCAACACCACTTCCCTTGGCGGTCATCACCACTTGGTCTCGGCATTGAACACCGCTTGCTCTCGGCGCTCAACACCACTTAAGCTTGGCGCTCAACACCATTTGGGCTCGGCATTGAACACCACTTACACTCGGCACTCAACACCACTTGGTCTCCGCGCTCAACACCACTGGGTCTCGTGACTCAAAACCAATTGGTCTCGGCGCTCAACACCACTTGGTCTCGGCGCTCTACACCACTTGCGCTTGGCGCTCAACACCACATGGTCTCGGCATTGAACACCACTTAATCTCGGCGTTCAACACCAATTAGTCTCCGCGCTCAAAACCACCCTGTCTCGGCGCTCAAAACCACTCGGTGTTGGAGCACAGCACCACTTTGTCTCGGGACTCAACACCACTTGGTCTCGGGACAAAACATCTCTTGGCCTCGGCGCTCAACACCACTTGTTCTCAGCGCTCAACACCACTTGGTCTCTAGATTCAACACCACTTGGTCTCGGGTTACAACACCACCTGGGCTCGACACTCAACACCACTTGGTCTCGGCGTTCAACACCACTTGGTCTCGTATTCAACACCACTTGGTCTCGGGATTCAACACCACTTGGTCTCGGGATACAACACCACTTGGTCTCAGAGCTCAACACCACTTGGTCTCAGGAATCAACACCACTTGGTCTCGGGATAAAACACCACTTGGTCTCAGCGCTCAACACCACTTGGTCTCGGGAATCAACACCACTTGGTCTCGGCGCTCAACACCACTTGGTATCGGCGCTCAACACCACTTGGTCACGGCGCTCAACACAACTTCCCTTGGCGCTCAACACCACTTGGTCTCGGCATTGAACACCACTTGCTCTCGGCGCTAAACACCACTTGAGCTTGGCGCTCAACACCATTTGGTCTCGGCATTGAACACCACTTACTCTCGGCGCTCAACACTATTTGGTCTCCGCGCTCAACACCACTTGGTCTCGGCGCTCTACACCACTTCGTCTCGGCTCTCAACACCACTTGGTCTCGGGATTCAACACCACTTGGTCTCGGGATACAACACCTCTTGGTCTCGGCGCTCAACACCACTTGGTCTTGGCGCACAACACCACTTGGTCTCGGGATTCAACACCACTCTGTCTCGGGATACAACACCACTTGGTCTCAGCGCTCAACACCACTTGGTCTCGGGATACAACACCTCTTGGTCTCGGCGCTCAACACCACTTGGTCTCCGCGCTCTAGACCATTTGGTCTCGGCGCTCTACACCACTTGGTCTCGGCTCTCAACACCACTTGGTCTCGGGATTCAACACCACTTGGTCTCGGGATACAACATCTCTTGGTCTCGGCGCTCAACGCCACTTGGTCTTGGCGCACAACACCACTTGGTCTCGGGATTCAACACCACTTTGTCTCGGGATACAACACCACTTGGTCTCAGCGCTCAACACCACTTGGTCTCGGCGCTCAACACCACTTGGTCACGGCGCTCAACACCACTTGCCCTTGGCGCTCAACACCACTTGGGTTCGGCATTGAACACCACTTGCTCTCCGCGCTCAACACCACTTGAGCTTGGCGCTCAACACCATTTGGTCTGGGCATTGAACACCACTTACTCTCGGCACTCAACACCACTGGTCTCCGCGCTCAACACCACTGGGTCTCGGGACTCAAAACCAATTGGTGTAGGAGCTCAACAACACTTGGTCTCGGCGCTCAACATCACTTTGTCTCGGGACTCAACACATCTTGGTCTCGGGACAAAACATCTTTGGCCTCGGCGCTCAACACCACTTGTTCTCAGCGCTCAACACCACTTGGTCTCTAGATTCGATTCCACTTGGTCTCGGGATAACCACTCCACCTGGTCTCGGCACTCAACACCACTTGGTCTCGGCGCTCAACACCACTTGGTCTCGTATTCAACACCACCTGGTCTCGGCATTCAACACCTCTTGGTCTCGGCCTTCAACACTATTTGGTTTCGGCGCTCAACAACACTTGGTCCCGGGGTTCAACACCACTTATTCTCTGCGTAAACATCACTTGTTCTCGGGATTCAACACCACTTGGCCTCGGTATACAACACCTCTTGCTCTCGGCGCTCAACTCCACTTGGTCTTGGCGGACAACGCCACTTGGTCTCAGCTCTCAAAACCACTTGGTCTCGGGATTCAAAACCACTTGGTCTCCGCATACAATACCTCTTGGTCTCGGCGCTCAACACCACTTGGTCTGGGCGCAAAACACCACTTGGTCTCGGGACTCAACACCACTTGGTCTCGGGACAAAACACCACTTGGTCTCTGCGCTCAATACCACTTGGTCTCGTTGCTCAACATCACTTAGTCTAGGCGCTCAAAACCACTTGGTCTCGTATTAAGCACCACCTGGTCTCTGTACTCAACACCACTTGGTCTCGGGATTCAACACCACTTGGTGTCAGGACTCAACACCACTTGGTCTTGGCGCTCAACACCACTTGGTCTCGGGGTTCAACACCACTCTGTTTCGGGACTGACCACCACTTTTATCCGGCGCTCAACACCACTTGGTCACGGCGCTCAACACCACTTACCCTTTGCGCTCAACACCACTTGGTCTCGGCATTGAACACCACTTGCTCTCTGCGCTTAACACCACTTGAGCTTGGCGCTCAACTCCATTTGGTTTCGGCATTGAACACCACTTACTCTCGGCGCTCTACACCACTTGGTCTCGGCTTTCAACATCACTTGGTTTCGGGATTCAACACCACTTGGTCTCGGGATACAACACCACTTGGTCTCGGCGCTCAACACCACTTGGTCTTAGCGCACAACACTACTTGGTCTCGGGATTCAACACCACTTGGTCTCGCGGTACAACACCACTTGGTCTCAGCGCTCAACAACACTTGGTCTTGGGACTCAACACCACTTGGTCTCGGGATAAAACACCACTTGGTCTCGCCGCTCAAAACCACTTGGTCTCGGCACTCAACACCACTTGGTCTTTGCGCTCAACACCAATTGGTCTGGTATTCAACACTACTTAGTCTCGGGACTCAACACCACTTCGCCTCGGGATTCAACACCACTTGGTCTCAGGACTCAACTCCACTTAATCTTGGCGCTCAACACCACTTGGTCTCGGGGTACAACACCACTCTGTTTCGGGACTGAACACCGCTTTGTTCCGGCGCTCAACACCACTAGGTCTCGGCATTGAACACCACTTGCCCTTGGCGCTCAACACCACTTGGTCTCGGCATTGAACACCACTTGCTCTCGGCGCTCAACACCACTTGAGCTTGGCGCTCAACACCACTTGAGCTTGGCGCTCAACACCATTTGGTCTCGGCATTGAACACCAATTACTCTCGGCACTCAACACCACTGGTCTCCGCGCTCAACACCACTGGGTCTCGGGACTCAAAACCAATTGGTGTAGGAGCTCAACACCACTTGATCTCGGCGCTCAACACCACTTTGTCTCGGGACTCAACACATCTTGTTCTCGGGACAAAACATCACTTGGTCTCGGCTCTCAACACCACTTGTTCTCAGCGCTCAAAACCACTTGGTCTCTAGATTTAACACCACTTGGTCTCGGGATAACCACACCACCTGGTCTCGGCACTCAACACCACTTGTACTCGGAGCTTAACACCACTTGTTCTCGTATTCAACACCACCTGGTCTCGGCATTCAACACCTTTTGGTCTCGGCCTTCAACACTATTTGTTTTCGGCGCTCAACAACACTTGGTCCCGGGGCTCAACACCACTTATTCTCTGCGTAAACATCACTTGTTCTTGGGATTCAACACCACTTGGTATCGGTATAAAACACGTCTTGGTCTCGGCGCTCAACTCCACTTGGTATTGGCGGACAACACCACTTGGTCTCAGCTCTCAACACCACTTGGTCTTGGGATTCAACACCACTTGGTGTCCGCATACAATACCTCTTGGTCTCGGCGCTCAACACCACTTGGTCTGGGCGCAAAACACCAGTTGGTCTCGGGATTCAACACCACCTTGTCTCGGGATACAACACCACTTGGTCTCAGCGCTCAACACCACTTGGTCTCAGGACTAAACACCACTTTGTCTCGGGATAAAACACCACTTGGTCTCGGCGCTAAACACCACTTGGTCTCGGCACTCAACACCACTTGGTCTTGGCGCACAACACCCCTTGGTCTCGGGATTCAACACCACTTGGTCTCGGGATAAAACACAATTAGTCTCAGCGCTCAACACCACTTGGTCTCGGGACTCAACACCACTTGGGCTCGGGATAAAACACCACTTGGTCTCGGCATTGAACACCACTTACTCTTGGCGCTCAACACCACTTGAGCTTGGCGCTACACACCATTTGGGCTCGGCATTGAACACAACTTACTCTCGGCACTCAACACCACTTGGTCTCCGCGCTCTACACCACTGGGTCTCGCGACTCAAAACCAATTGGTCTCGGCGCTCAACACCACTTGCTCTCGGCGCTCTACACCACTTGCGCTTGGCGCTCAACACCACATGGTCTCGGCATTGAACAACACTTAATCTCGGCGCTCAACACCACTTGGTCTCGGCGCTCATAACCACTTGGTGTAGAAGCTCAACACCACTTGGTCTCGGCGCACAACACTACTTGGCCTCGGGATTCAACACCACTTGGTCTCGGGATTCAACACCACTTGGTCTCGGGATACAACACCTCTTGGTCTCGGCGCACAACACCACTTGCTCTCGGGATTCAACACCACATGGTCTCGGGATACAACACCACTTGGTCTCAGCGCTCAACTCCACTTGGTCTCGGGAATCAACACCACTTGGTGTTTGCGCTCAACACCAATTGGTCTGGTATTCAACACCACTTAGTCTCGGGACTCAACACCACTTGGTCTCGGCATTGAACACCAGTTAATCTCGGCGCTCAACACCACTTAGGTTCCGCGCTCAACACCACTTGGTCTCGCCGCTCAAAACCACTTGGTCTCGGCACTGAACACCGCTTTGTTCCGGCGCTCAACACCACTAGGTCTCGGCGCTCAACAGCACTTGCCCTTGGCGCTCAACACCACTTGGTCTCGGCATTGAACACCACTTGCTCTCGGCGCTCAACACCACTTGAGTTTGGCGCTCAACACCATTTGGTCTCGGCATTGAACACCACTTACTCTCGGCACTCAACACCACTGGTCTCCGCGCTCAACACCACTTGGTCTCGGCATTGAACACCACTTGCTCTCGGCGCTAAACACCACTTGAGCTTGGCGCTCAACACCATTTGGTCTCGGCATTGAACACCACTTACTCTCGGCGCTCAACACCACTTGGTCTCCGCGCTCTATACCACTTGGTCTCGGCGCTCTACACCAATTGGTCTCGGCTCTTAACACCACTTGGTCTCGGGATTCAACACCACTTGGTCTCGGCATACAACGCCTGTTGGTCTCGGCGCTCAACAACACTTGGTCTTGGCGCACAACACCACTTGGTCTCGGGATTCAACACCACTTGTTCTCGGGATACAACACCACTTGGTCTTGGCGATCAACACCACTTGGTCTCGGCGCTCAACACCACTTGGTCTGGGGACTCAACACCACTTGGTCTTTGCGCTCAACACCACTTGGTCTCGGGATACAACACCACTAGGTCTCAGCGCTCAACACCACTTGATCTCGGGAGTCAACACCACTTGGTCTCGGGATAAAACACCACGTGGTGTCGGCGCTCAACACCACTTGGTCTCGGCGCCCAACACTACTTGGTCTTGGCGCACAACACCACTTGGTCTCGGGATTCAACACCACTTGGTCTAAAGATACACACCACTTGGTTTCAGCGCTCAACACCACTTGGTCTCGGGACTCAACACCACTTGGTCTCGGGATAAAACACCACTTGGTCTCGGCATTGAACACCACTTGCTCTCGGCGCTCAACACTACTTGAGCTTGGTGCTCAACACCATTTGGGCTCGTCATTGAACACCACTTACTCTCGGCATTCAACACCACTTGGTCTCCGCGCTCAACACCACTGGGTCTCGGGACTCAAAACCAATTGGTCTCGGCGCTCAACACCACTTGCTCTCGGCGCTCTACACCACTTGCGCTTGGCGCTCAACACCACATGGTCTCGGCTTTTGAACACCACTTACTCCCGGGGCTCAACACCACTTGGTCTCGGCGCTCAAAACCACTCGGTGTAGGAGCTCAACACCACTTGGTCTCGGCGCTCAACACCACTTTGTCTCGGAACTCAACACCACTTGGTCTCGGGACAAAACATCACTTGGCCTCGGCGCTCAACACCACTTGTTCTCAGCGCTCAACATCACTTGGTCTCTAGTTTCAACACCACTTGGTCTCGGGATACAACACCACCTGGTCTTGGCGCACAACACCACTTGCTCTCGGGATTCAACACCACTTGGTCTCGGGATACAACACCACTTGGTCTTTGCGCTCAACACCACTATGTCTCGGGATACAATACCACTTGGTCTCAGCGCTCAACACCACTTGATCTCGGGATAAAACACCACGTGGTGTCGGCGCTCAACACCACTTGGTCTCGGCGCCCAACACTACTTGGTCTTGGCGCACAACACCACTTGGTCTCGGGATTCAACACCACTTGGTCTAAAGATACAACACCACTTGGTTTCAGCGCTCAACACCACTTGGTCTCGGGACTCAACACCACTTGGTCTCGGGATAAAACACCACTTGGTCTCGGCATTGAACACCACTTGCTCTCGGCGCTCAACACTACTTGAGCTTGGCGCTCAACACCATTTGGGCTCATCATTGAACACCACTTACTCTCGGCACTCAACACCACTTGGTCTCCGCGCTCAACACCACTGGGTCTCGGGACTCAAAACCAATTGGTCTCGGCGCTCAACACCACTTGCTCTCGGCGCTCTACACCACTTGCGCTTGGCGCTCAACACCACATGGTCTCGGCTTTTGAACACCACTTACTCCCGGGGCTAAACACCACTTGGTCTCGGCGCTCAAAACCACTCGGTGTAGGAGCTCAACACCACTTGGTCTCGGCGCTCAACACCACGTTGTCTCGGAACTCAACACCACTTGGTCTCGTGACAAAACATCACTTGGCCTCGGCGCTCAACACCACTTGTTCTCAGCGCTCAACATCACTTGGTCTCTATTTTCAACACCACTTGGTCTCGGGATACAACACCACCTGGTCTTGGCGCACAACACCACTTGCTCTCGGGATTCAACACCACTTGGTCTCGGGATACAACACCACTTGGTCTCAGCGCTCAACTCCAATTGGTCTCGGGAATCAACACCACTTGGTCTCGGGATAAAACACCACTTGGTCTCGGCGCTCAACACCACTTGGTCTCGGCGCTCAACATCACTTGGTCTTTGCGCTCAACACCAATTTGTCTGATATTCAACACCACTTAGTCTCGGGACTCAACACCACTTGGTCTCGGGATTCAACACCACTTGGTCTCAGGACTCAACACCACTTAATCTTGGCGCTCAACACCACTTCGTCTCGGGGTTCAGCACCACTCTGTTTCGGGACTGAACACCGCTTTGATCCGGCGCTCAACGCCAGTTGGTCACGGCGCTCAACATCACTTGCCCTTGGCACTCAACACCACTTGGTCTCGGCATTGAACACCACTTGCTCTCGGCGCTCAACACCACTTGAGCTTTGCGCTGAACACCATTTAATCTCGGCATTGAAGACCACATACTCTCGGCGCTCAACACCACCTGGTCTCCGCGCTCATCACCACTTGGTCTCGGCGCTCTATACCACTAGCTCTCGGCTCTCAACACCACTTGGTCTGGGGATTCAACACCTCTTGGTCTCAGCGCTCAACACCACTTGGTCTCGGCACTCAACACCACTTGGTCTCGGGATAAAACACCACTTGGTCTCTGCGCTCAACACCCCTTGGTCTCGTTGCTCAACACCACTTTGTCTCGGCGCTCAAAACCACTTGGTCTCGTATTAAACACCACCTGGTCTCTGTACTCAACACAACTTGGTCTCGGGATTCAACAACACTTGGTGTCAGGACTCAACACCACTTGGTCTCGGTGTTCAACACCACTCTGTTTCGGTACTGAACACCGCTTTGATCCGGCACTCAAAACCATTTGGTCACGGCGCTCAACACCACTTGCCCTTGGCGCTCAACACCACTTGGGCTCGGCATTTGACACCACTTGGTCTCGGCGCTCAACAACACTTGGTCTCGTTGCTCAACACCACTTTGTCTCGGCGCTCAAAACCACTTGGTCTCGTATTAAACACAACCTGGTCTCTGTACTCAACACCACTTGGTCTCGGGATTCAACACCACTTGGTGTTAGGACTCAACACCACTTGGTCTTGGCGCTCAACACCACTTGTTCTCGGGGTTCAACACCACTCTGTTTCGGGACTGAACACCGCTTTGATCCGGCGCTCAACACCACTTGGTCACGGCGCTCAACACCACTTGCCCTTGGCGCTCAACACCACTTGGTCTCGGTATTTGACACCACTTGCTCTCGGCGCTCAACACCACTTGAGCTTTGCGCTCAACTCCATTTGGTCTCGGCATTGAACACCACTTATTCTCGGCGCTCTACACCACTTGGTCTCGGCTCTCAACACCACTTGGTCTCGGCATTGAACACCACTTGCTCTCGGCGCTCAACACTACTTGAGCTTGGTGCTCAACACCATTTGGGCTCGTCATTGAACACCACTTACTCTCGGCATTCAACACCACTTGGTCTCCGCGCTCAACACCACTGGGTCTCGGGACTCAAAACCAATTGGTCTCGGCGCTCAACACCACTTGCTCTCGGCGCTCTACACCACTTGCGCTTGGCGCTCAACACCACATGGTCTCGGCTTTTGAACACCGCTTACTCCCGGGGCTCAACACCACTTGGTCTCGGCGCTCAAAACCACTCGGTGTAGGAGCTCAACACCACTTGGTCTCGGCGCTCAACACCACTTTGTCTCGGAACTCAACACCACTTGGTCTCGGGACAAAACATCACTTGGCCTCGGCGCTCAACACCACTTGTTCTCAGCGCTCAACATCACTTGGTCTCTAGTTTCAACACCACTTGGTCTCGGGATACAACACCACCTGGTCTTGGCGCACAACACCACTTGCTCTCGGGATTCAACACCACTTGGTCTCGGGATACAACACCACTTGGTCTTTGCGCTCAACACCACTATGTCTCGGGATACAATACCACTTGGTCTCAGCGCTCAACACCACTTGATCTCGGGATAAAACACCACGTGGTGTCGGCGCTCAACACCACTTGGTCTCGGCGCCCAACACTACTTGGTCTTGGCGCACAACACCACTTGGTCTCGGGATTCAACACCACTTGGTCTAAAGATACAACACCACTTGGTTTCAGCGCTCAACACCACTTGGTCTCGGGACTCAACACCACTTGGTCTCGGGATAAAACACCACTTGGTCTCGGCATTGAACACCACTTGCTCTCGGCGCTCAACACTACTTGAGCTTGGCGCTCAACACCATTTGGGCTCATCATTGAACACCACTTACTCTCGGCACTCAACACCACTTGGTCTCCGCGCTCAACACCACTGGGTCTCGGGACTCAAAACCAATTGGTCTCGGCGCTCAACACCACTTGCTCTCGGCGCTCTACACCACTTGCGCTTGGCGCTCAACACCACATGGTCTCGGCTTTTGAACACCACTTACTCCCGGGGCTAAACACCACTTGGTCTCGGCGCTCAAAACCACTCGGTGTAGGAGCTCAACACCACTTGGTCTCGGCGCTCAACCTCACGTTGTCTCGGAACTCAACACCACTTGGTCTCGTGACAAAACATCACTTGGCCTCGGCGCTCAACACCACTTGTTCTCAGCGCTCAACATCACTTGGTCTCTATTTTCAACACCACTTGGTCTCGGGATACAACACCACCTGGTCTTGGCGCACAACACCACTTGCTCTCGGGATTCAACACCACTTGGTCTCGGGATACAACACCACTTGGTCTCAGCGCTCAACTCCAATTGGTCTCGGGAATCAACACCACTTGGTCTCGGGATAAAACACCACTTGGTCTCGGCGCTCAACACCACTTGGTCTCGGTGCTCAACATCACTTGGTCTTTGCGCTCAACACCAATTTGTCTGATATTCAACACCACTTAGTCTCGGGACTCAACACCACTTGGTCTCGGGATTCAACACCACTTGGTCTCAGGACTCAACACCACTTAATCTTGGCGCTCAACACCACTTCGTCTCGGGGTTCAGCACCACTCTGTTTCGGGACTGAACACCGCTTTGATCCGGCGCTCAACGCCAGTTGGTCACGGCGCTCAACATCACTTGCCCTTGGCACTCAACACCACTTGGTCTCGGCATTGAACACCACTTGCTCTCGGCGCTCAACACCACTTGAGCTTTGCGCTGAACACCATTTAATCTCGGCATTGAAGACCACATACTCTCGGCGCTCAACACCACCTGGTCTCCGCGCTCATCACCACTTGGTCTCGGCGCTCTATACCACTAGCTCTCGGCTCTCAACACCACTTGGTCTGGGGATTCAACACCTCTTGGTCTCAGCGCTCAACACCCCTTGGTCTCGTTGCTCAACACCACTTTGTCTCGGCGCTCAAAACCACTTGGTCTCGTATTAAACACCACCTGGTCTCTGTACTCAACACAACTTGGTCTCGGGATTCAACAACACTTGGTGTCAGGACTCAACACCACTTGGTCTCGGTGTTCAACACCACTCTGTTTCGGTACTGAACACCGCTTTGATCCGGCACTCAAAACCATTTGGTCACGGCGCTCAACACCACTTGCCCTTGGCGCTCAACACCACTTGGGCTCGGCATTTGACACCACTTGGTCTCGGCGCTCAACAACACTTGGTCTCGTTGCTCAACACCACTTTGTCTCGGCGCTCAAAACCACTTGGTCTCGTATTAAACACAACCTGGTCTCTGTACTCAACACCACTTGGTCTCGGGATTCAACACCACTTGGTGTTAGGACTCAACACCACTTGGTCTTGGCGCTCAACACCACTTGTTCTCGGGGTTCAACACCACTCTGTTTCGGGACTGAACACCGCTTTGATCCGGCGCTCAACACCACTTGGTCACGGCGCTCAACACCACTTGCCCTTGGCGCTCAACACCACTTGGTCTCGGTATTTGACACCACTTGCTCTCGGCGCTCAACACCACTTGAGCTTTGCGCTCAACTCCATTTGGTCTCGGCATTGAACACCACTTATTCTCGGCGCTCTACACCACTTGGTCTCGGCTCTCAACACCACTTGGTCTCGGGATTCAACACCACTTGGTCTCGGCATACAACAACTCTTGGTCTCGGCGCTCAACACCAGTTGGTCTTGGCGCACAACACCACTTGGTCTCGGGATTCAACACCACTTGGTCTCTGCACTCAACACCACCTGGTCTCGGCGCTCAACACAACTTGGTCTTTGCGCTCAACACCAAATGGTCTCGGCATTGAACACCACTTACTCTCGGCACTCAACACCACTTGGTCTCGGCGCTCAACACCACTTGGTCTCGTATTCAACAACACTTGGTCTCGGCTCTCAACACCACTTGGTCTCGGGATTCAACACCACTTCCCTTGGCGGTCATCACCACTTGGTCTCGGCATTGAACACCGCTTGCTCTCGGCGCTCAACACCACTTAAGCTTGGCGCTCAACACCATTTGGGCTCGGCATTGAACACCACTTACACTCGGCACTCAACACCACTTGGTCTCCGCGCTCAACACCACTGGGTCTCGTGACTCAAAACCAATTGGTCTCGGCGCTCAACACCACTTGGTCTCGGCGCTCTACACCACTTGCGCTTGGCGCTCAACACCACATGGTCTCGGCATTGAACACCACTTAATCTCGGCGCTCAACACCAATTAGTCTCCGCGCTCAAAACCACTTGGTCTCGGCGCTCAAAACCACTCGGTGTTGGAGGACAGCACCACTTTGTCTCGGGACTCAACACCACTTGGTCTCGGGACAAAACATCTCTTGGCCTCGGCGCTCAACACCACTTGTTCTCAGCGCTCAACACCACTTGGTCTCTAGATTCAACACCACTTGGTCTCTAGATTCAACACCACTTGGTCTCGGGTTACAACACCACCTGGGCTCGACACTCAACACCACTTGGTCTCGGCGCTCAACACCACTTGGTCTCGTATTCAACACCACTTGGTCTCGGGATTCAACACCACTTGGTCTCGGGATACAACACCACTTGGTCTCAGAGCTCAACACCACTTGGTCTCAGGAATCAACACCACTTGGTCTCGGGATAAAACACCACTTGGTCTCAGCGCTCAACACCACTTGGTCTCGGGAATCAACACCTCTTGGTCTCGGCGCTCAACACCACTTGGTATCGGCGCTCAACACCACTTGGTCACGGCGCTCAACACAACTTCCCTTGGCGCTCAACACCACTTGGTCTCGGCATTGAACACCACTTGCTCTCGGCGCTAAACACCACTTGAGCTTGGCGCTCAACACCATTTGGTCTCGGCATTGAACACCACTTACTCTCGGCGCTCAACACTATTTGGTCTCCGCGCTCAACACCACTTGGTCTCGGCGCTCTACACCACTTCGTCTCGGCTCTCAACACCACTTGGTCTCGGGATTCAACACCACTTGGTCTCGGGATACAACACCTCTTGGTCACGGCGCTCAACACCACTTGGTCTTGGCGCACAACACCACTTGGTCTCGGGATTCAACACCACTCTGTCTCGGGATACAACACCACTTGGTCTCAGCGCTCAACACCACTTGGTCTCGGGATACAACACCTCTTGGTCTCGGCGCTCAACACCACTTGGTCTCCGCGCTCTAGACCATTTGGTCTCGGCGCTCTACACCACTTGGTCTCGGCTCTCAACACCACTTGGTCTCGGGATTCAACACCACTTGGTCTCGGGATACAACATCTCTTGGTCTCGGCGCTCAACGCCACTTGGTCTTGGCGCACAACACCACTTGGTCTCGGGATTCAACACCACTTTGTCTCGGGATACAACACCACTTGGTCTCAGCGCTCAACACCACTTGGTCTCGGCGCTCAACACCACTTGGTCACGGCGCTCAACACCACTTGCCCTTGGCGCTCAACACCACTTGGGTTCGGCATTGAACACCACTTGCTCTCCGCGCTCAACACCACTTGATCTTGGCGCTCAACACCATTTGGTCTGGGCATTGAACACCACTTACTCTCGGCACTCAACACCACTGGTCTCCGCGCTCAACACCACTGGGTCTCGGGACTCAAAACCAATTGGTGTAGGAGCTCAACAACACTTGGTCTCGGCGCTCAACATCACTTTGTCTCGGGACTCAACACATCTTGGTCTCGGGACAAAACATCTTTGGCCTCGGCGCTCAACACCACTTGTTCTCAGCGCTCAACACCACTTGGTCTCTAGATTCGATTCCACTTGGTCTCGGGATAACCACTCCACCTGGTCTCGGCACTCAACACCACTTGGTCTCGGCGCTCAACACCACTTGGTCTCGTATTCAACACCACCTGGTCTCGGCATTCAACACCTCTTGGTCTCGGCCTTCAACACTATTTGGTTTCGGCGCTCAACAACACTTGGTCCCGGGGTTCAACACCACTTATTCTCTGCGTAAACATCACTTGTTCTCGGGATTCAACACCACTTGGCCTCGGTATACAACACCTCTTGGTCTCGGCGCTCAACTCCACTTGGTCTTGGCGGACAACGCCACTTGGTCTCAGCTCTCAAAACCACTTGGTCTCGGGATTCAACACCACTTGGTCTCCGCATACAATACCTCTTGGTCTCGGCGCTCAACACCACTTGGTCTGGGCGCAAAACACCACTTGGTCTCGGGACTCAACACCACTTGGTCTCGGGACAAAACACCACTTGGTCTCTGCGCTCAATACCACTTGGTCTCGTTGCTCAACATCACTTAGTCTAGGCGCTCAAAACCACTTGGTCTCGTATTAAGCACCACCTGGTCTCTGTACTCAACACCACTTGGTCTCGGGATTCAACACCACTTGGTGTCAGGACTCAACACCACTTGGTCTTGGCGCTCAACACCACTTGGTCTCGGGGTTCAACACCACTCTGTTTCGGGACTGACCACCACTTTTATCCGGCGCTCAACACCACTTGGTCACGGCGCTCAACACCACTTACCCTTTGCGCTCAACACCACTTGGTCTCGGCATTGAACACCACTTGCTCTCTGCGCTTAACACCACTTGAGCTTGGCGCTCAACTCCATATGGTTTCGGCATTGAACACCACTTACTCTCGGCGCTCTACACCACTTGGTCTCGGCTTTCAACATCACTTGGTTTCGGGATACAACACCACTTGGTCTCGGCGCTCAACACCACTTGGTCTTAGCGCACAACACTACTTGGTCTCGGGATTCAACACCACTTGGTCTCGCGGTACAACACCACTTGGTCTCAGCGCTCAACACCACTTGGTCTTGGGACTCAACACCACTTGGTCTCGGGATAAAACACCACTTGGTCTCGCCGCTCAAAACCACTTGGTCTCGGCACTCAACACCACTTGGTCTTTGCGCTCAACACCAATTGGTCTGGTATTCAACACTACTTAGTCTCGGAATCAACACCACTTGGTCTCGGGATAAAACACCACTTGGTCTCGGCGCTCAACACCACCTGGTCTCGGCGCTCAACACCACTTGGTCTTGGCGCACAACACCACTTGGTCTCGGGATTCAACACCACTTGGTCTAGGGATACAACACCACTTGGTCTCAGCGTTCAACACCACTTGGTCTCGGGATAAAACACCACTTGGTCTCGGCATTGAACACCACTTGCTCTCGGCGCTCAACACTACTTGAGCTTGGCGCTCAACACAATTTGGGCTCGTCATTGAACACCACTTACTCTCGGCTCTCAACACCACTTGGTCTCCGCGCTCAACACCACTGGGTCTCGGGACTCAAAACCAATTGGTCTCGGCGCTCAACACCACATGCTCTCGGCCCTCTACACCACTTGCGCTTGGCGCTCTACACCACATGGTCTCGGCATTGAACACCACTTACTCTCGGCGCTCAACACCACTTGGTCTCCGCGCTCAACACCACTTGGTCTCGGCGCTCAAAACCACTTGGTGTAAGAGCTCAACACCACTTGGTCTCGGCCATCAACACCACTTTGTCTCGGAATTCAGCACCACTTGGTCTCGGGACAATACATCACTTGGCCTCGGCGCTCAACACCACTTGTTCTCAGCACTCAACATCACTTGGTCTCTAGATTCAACACCACTTGGTCTCGGGATACAACACCACCTGGTCTGGAAATACAACACCACCTGGTCTCGGCGCTCAACACCACTTGGTCTCTAGATTCAACACCAATTGGTCTCGGGACTCAACACCACTTGTTCTCGGAATACAACACCACCTGGTCTCGCCGCTCAACCACACTTGGTCTCGTACTCAACACCACCTGGTCTCGGCTTTCAACACCTCTTGGTCTCGGCCTTCAACACAATTTGGTTTCGGCGCTCAACACCACTTGTTCCCGGGGCTCAACACCTCTTAGTCTCTGCGCTCAACACCACTTGTTCTCGGGATTCAACACCACTTGGTCTCGGTATACAACACCTCTTGGTCTCGGTGCTCAACATCACTTGGTCTTGGTGCACAACACCACTTGGTCTCGGATCTCAACATCACTTGGTCTCGGGATTCAACACCACTTGGTCTCGGCATACAATACCTCTTGGTCTCGGTGCTCAAAACCACTTGGTCTGGGCGCACAACACAACTTGGTCTCGGGATTCAACACCACTTTGTCTCGGGATACAACACCACTTGGTCTCAGCGCTCAACACCACTTGGTCTCGGGACTCAACACCACTTGGTCTCGGGATAAAACACCACTTGGTCTCGGCGATCAACACCACTTGGTCTCGGCGCTCAACACCACTTGGTCTCGGGATACAACACCACTTGGTCTCGGCACTCAACACCACTTGGTCTTAGCGCACAACACCACTTGGTCTCGGGATTCAACACCACTTGGTCTCGCGGTACAACACCACTTCGTCTCAGCGCTCAACACCACTTGGTCTTGGGACTCAACACCACTTGGTCTCGGGATAAAACACCACTTGGTCTCGCCGCTCAAAACCACTTGGTCTCGGCACTCAACACCACTTGGTCTTTGCGCTCAACACCAATTGGTCAGGTATTCAACACCACTTAGTCCCGGGACTCAACACCACTTGGTCTCGGGATAAAAAACCACTTGGTCTCGTCGCTCAACACCACTTGGTCTTGGCGCACACCACTTGGTCTCGGGATTCAACACCACTTGGTCTAGGGATACAACACCACTTGGTCTCGGCATTGAACACCACTTGCTCTCGGCGCTCTAAACCACTTGCGCTTGGCGCTCAACACCACATGGTCTCGGCATTGAACACCACTTACTCTCGGCGCTCAACACCACTTGGTCTCGGCGGTCAACAACACTTTGTCTCGGAACTCAACACCACTTGGTCTCAGGACAAAACATCACTTGGCCTCGGCGCTCAACACCACTTGGTCTCGGCTCTCAACACCACTTGGTCTCGGGATTCAACACCATTTCCTTTGGCGCTCAACACCACTTGGTATCGGCATTGAACACCACTTGCTCTCGGCGCTAAACACCACTTGAGCTTGGCGCTCAACACCATTTGGTCTCGGCATTGAACACCACTTACTCTCGGCGCTCAACACCACTTGGTCTCCGCGCTCTACACCACTTGGTCTCGGCGCTCTACACCAATTGGTCTCGGCTCTTAACACCACTTGGTCTCGGGATTCAACACCACTTGGTCTCGGCATACAACGCCTGTTGGTCTCGGCGCTCAACAACACTTGGTCTTGGCGCACAACACCACTTGGTCTCGGGATTCAACACCACTTGGTCTCGGGATACAACACCACTTGGTCTTGGCGATCAACACCACTTGGTCTCGGCGCTCAACACCACTTGGTCTGGGGACTCAACACCACTTGGTCTTTGCGCTCAACACCACTTGGTCTCGGGATACAACACCACTAGGTCTCAGCGCTCAACACCACTTGATCTCGGGAGTCAACACCACTTGGTCTCGGGATAAAACACCACGTGGTGTCGGCGCTCAACACCACTTGGTCTCGGCGCCCAACACTACTTGGTCTTGGCGCACAACACCACTTGGTCTCGGGATTCAACACCACTTGGTCTAAAGATACACACCACTTGGTTTCAGCGCTCAACACCACTTGGTCTCGGGACTCAACACCACTTGGTCTCGGGATAAAACACCACTTGGTCTCGGCATTGAACACCACTTGCTCTCGGCGCTCAACACTACTTGAGCTTGGTGCTCAACACCATTTGGGCTCGTCATTGAACACCACTTACTCTCGGCATTCAACACCACTTGGTCTCCGCGCTCAACACCACTGGGTCTCGGGACTCAAAACCAATTGGTCTCGTTGCTCAACACCACTTTGTCTCGGCGCTCAAAACCACTTGGTCTCGTATTAAACACAACCTGGTCTCTGTACTCAACACCACTTGGTCTCGGGATTCAACACCACTTGGTGTTAGGACTCAACACCACTTGGTCTTGGCGCTCAACACCACTTGTTCTCGGGGTTCAACACCACTCTGTTTCGGGACTGAACACCGCTTTGATCCGGCGCTCAACACCACTTGGTCACGGCGCTCAACACCACTTGCCCTTGGCGCTAAACACCACTTGGTCTCGGTATTTGACACCACTTGCTCTCGGCGCTCAACACCACTTGAGCTTTGCGCTCAACTCCATTTGGTCTCGGCATTGAACACCACTTATTCTCGGCGCTCTACACCACTTGGTCTCGGCTCTCAACACCACTTGGTCTCGGGATTCAACACCACTTGGTCTCGGCATACAACAACTCTTGGTCTCGGCGCTCAACACCAGTTGGTCTTGGCGCACAACACCACTTGGTCTCGGGATTCAACACCACTTGGTCTCTGCACTCAACACCACCTGGTCTCGGCGCTCAACACAACTTGGTCTTTGCGCTCAACACCAAATGGTCTCGGCATTGAACACCACTTACTCTCGGCACTCAACACCACTTGGTCTCGGCGCTCAACACCACTTGGTCTCGTATTCAACACCACTTGGTCTCGGCTCTCAACACCACTTGGTCTCGGGATTCAACACCACTTCCCTTGGCGGTCATCACCACTTGGTCTCGGCATTGAACACCGCTTGCTCTCGGCGCTCAACACCACTTAAGCTTGGCGCTCAACACCATTTGGGCTAGGCATTGAACACCACTTACACTCGGCACTCAACACCACTTGGTCTCCGCGCTCAACACCACTGGGTCTCGTGACTCAAAACCAATTGGTCTCGGCGCTCAACACCACTTGGTCTCGGCGCTCTACACCACTTGCGCTTGGCGCTCAACACCACATGGTCTCGGCATTGAACACCACTTAATCTCGGCGCTCAACACCAATTAGTCTCCGCGCTCAAAACCACTTGGTCTCGGCGCTCAAAACCACTCGGTGTTGGAGCACAGCACCACTTTGTCTCGGGACTCAACACCACTTGGTCTCGGGACAAAACATCTCTTGGCCTCGGCGCTCAACACCACTTGTTCTCAGCGCTCAACACCACTTGGTCTCTAGATTCAACACCACTTGGTCTCGGGTTACAACACCACCTGGGCTCGACACTCAACACCACTTGGTCTCGGCGCTCAACACCACTTGGTCTCGTATTCAACACCACTTGGTCTCGGGATTCAACACCACTTGGTCTCGGGATACAACACCACTTGGTCTCAGAGCTCAACACCACTTGGTCTCAGGAATCAACACCACTTGGTCTCGGGATAAAACACCACTTGGTCTCAGCGCTCAACACCACTTGGTCTCGGGAATCAACACCACTTGGTCTCGGCGCTCAACACCACTTGGTATCGGCGCTCAACACCACTTGGTCACGGCGCTCAACACAACTTCCCTTGGCGCTCAACACCACTTGGTCTCGGCATTGAACACCACTTGCTCTCGGCGCTAAACACCACTTGAGCTTGGCGCTCAACACCATTTGGTCTCGGCATTGAACACCACTTACTCTCGGCGCTCAACACTATTTGGTCTCCGCGCTCAACACCACTTGGTCTCGGCGCTCTACACCACTTCGTCTCGGCTCTCAACACCACTTGGTCTCGGGATTCAACACCACTTGGTCTCGGGATACAACACCTCTTGGTCTCGGCGCTCAACACCACTTGGTCTTGGCGCACAACACCACTTGGTCTCGGGATTCAACACCACTCTGTCTCGGGATACAACACCACTTGGTCTCAGCGCTCAACACCACTTGGTCTCGGGATACAACACCTCTTGGTCTCGGCGCTCAACACCACTTGGTCTCCGCGCTCTAGACCATTTGGTCTCGGCGCTCTACACCACTTGGTCTCGGCTCTCAACACCACTTGGTCTCGGGATTCAACACCACTTGGTCTCGGGATACAACATCTCTTGGTCTCGGCGCTCAACGCCACTTGGTCTTGGCGCACAACACCACTTGGTCTCGGGATTCAACACCACTTTGTCTCGGGATACAACACCACTTGGTCTCAGCGCTCAACACCACTTGGTCTCGGCGCTCAACACCACTTGGTCACGGCGCTCAACACCACTTGCCCTTGGCGCTCAACACCACTTGGGTTCGGCATTGAACACCACTTGCTCTCCGCGCTCAACACCACTTGATCTTGGCGCTCAACACCATTTGGTCTGGGCATTGAACACCACTTACTCTCGGCACTCAACACCACTGGTCTCCGCGCTCAACACCACTGGGTCTCGGGACTCAAAACCAATTGGTGTAGGAGCTCAACAACACTTGGTCTCGGCGCTCAACATCACTTTGTCTCGGGACTCAACACATCTTGGTCTCGGGACAAAACATCTTTGGCCTCGGCGCTCAACACCACTTGTTCTCAGCGCTCAACACCACTTGGTCTCTAGATTCGATTCCACTTGGTCTCGGGATAACCACTCCACCTGGTCTCGGCACTCAACACCACTTGGTCTCGGCGCTCAACACCACTTGGTCTCGTATTCAACACCACCTGGTCTCGGCATTCAACACCTCTTGGTCTCGGCCTTCAACACTTTTTGGTTTCGGCGCTCAACAACACTTGGTCCCGGGGTTCAACACCACTTATTCTCTGCGTAAACATCACTTGTTCTCGGGATTCAACACCACTTGGCCTCGGTATACAACACCTCTTGGTCTCGGCGCTCAACTCCACTTGGTCTTGGCGGACAACGCCACTTGGTCTCAGCTCTCAAAACCACTTGGTCTCGGGATTCAACACCACTTGGTCTCCGCATACAATACCTCTTGGTCTCGGCGCTCAACACCACTTGGTCTGGGCGCAAAACACCACTTGGTCTCGGGACTCAACACCACTTGGTCTCGGGACAAAACACCACTTGGTCTCTGCGCTCAATACCACTTGGTCTCGTTGCTCAACATCACTTAGTCTAGGCGCTCAAAACCACTTGGTCTCGTATTAAGCACCACCTGGTCTCTGTACTCAACACCACTTGGTCTCGGGATTCAACACCACTTGGTGTCAGGACTCAACACCACTTGGTCTTGGCGCTCAACACCACTTGGTCTCGGGGTTCAACACCACTCTGTTTCGGGACTGACCACCACTTTTATCCGGCGCTCAACACCACTTGGTCACGGCGCTCAACACCACTTACCCTTTGCGCTCAACACCACTTGGTCTCGGCATTGAACACCACTTGCTCTCTGCGCTTAACACCACTTGAGCTTGGCGCTCAACTCCATTTGGTTTCGGCATTGAACACCACTTACTCTCGGCGCTCTACACCACTTGGTCTCGGCTTTCAACATCACTTGGTTTCGGGATTCAACACCACTTGGTCTCGGGATACAACACCACTTGGTCTCGGCGCTCAACACCACTTGGTCTTAGCGCACAACACTACTTGGTCTCGGGATTCAACACCACTTGGTCTCGCGGTACAACACCACTTGGTCTCAGCGCTCAACAACACTTGGTCTTGGGACTCAACACCACTTGGTCTCGGGATAAAACACCACTTGGTCTCGCCGCTCAAAACCACTTGGTCTCGGCACTCAACACCACTTGGTCTTTGCGCTCAACACCAATTGGTCTGGTATTCAACACTACTTAGTCTCGGGACTCAACACCACTTCGCCTCGGGATTCAACACCACTTGGTCTCAGGACTCAACTCCACTTAATCTTGGCGCTCAACACCACTTGGTCTCGGGGTACAACACCACTCTGTTTCGGGACTGAACACCGCTTTGTTCCGGCGATCAACACCACTAGGTCTCGGCATTGAACACCACTTGCCCTTGGCGCTCAACACCACTTGGTCTCGGCATTGAACACCACTTGCTCTCGGCGCTCAACACCACTTGAGCTTGGCGCTCAACACCACTTGAGCTTGGCGCTCAACACCATTTGGTCTCGGCATTGAACACCAATTACTCTCGGCACTCAACACCACTGGTCTCCGCGCTCAACACCACTGGGTCTCGGGACTCAAAACCAATTGGTGTAGGAGCTCAACACCACTTGATCTCGGCGCTCAACACCACTTTGTCTCGGGACTCAACACATCTTGTTCTCGGGACAAAACATCACTTGGTCTCGGCTCTCAACACCACTTGTTCTCAGCGCTCAAAACCACTTGGTCTCTAGATTTAACACCACTTGGTCTCGGGATAACCACACCACCTGGTCTCGGCACTCAACACCACTTGTACTCGGAGCTTAACACCACTTGTTCTCGTATTCAACACCACCTGGTCTCGGCATTCAACACCTCTTGGTCTCGGCCTTCAACACTATTTGGTTTCGGCGCTCAACAACACTTGGTCCCGGGGCTCAACACCACTTATTCTCTGCGTAAACATCACTTGTTCCTGGGATTCAACACCACTTGGTCTCGGTATAAAACACGTCTTGGTCTCGGCGCTCAACTCCACTTGGTATTGGCGGACAACACCACTTGGTCTCAGCTCTCAACACCACTTGGACTTGGGATTCAACACCACTTGGTGTCCGCATACAATACCTCTTGGTCTCGGCGCTCAACACCACTTGGTCTGGGCGCAAAACACCAGTTGGTCTCGGGATTCAACACCACCTTGTCTCGGGATACAACACCACTTGGTCTCAGCGCTCAACACCACTTGGTCTCAGGACTAAACACCACTTTGTCTCGGGATAAAACACCACTTGGTCTCGGCGCTAAACACCACTTGGTCTCGGCACTCAACACCACTTGGTCTTGGCGCACAACACCCCTTGGTCTCGGGATTCAACACCACTTGGTCTCGGGATAAAACACAATTGGTCTCAGCGCTCAACACCACTTGGTCTCGGGACTCAACACCACTTGGGCTCGGGATAAAACACCACTTGGTCTCGGCATTGAACACCACTTACTCTTGGCGCTCAACACCACTTGAGCTTGGCGCTACACACCATTTGGGCTCGGCATTGAACACAACTTACTCTCGGCACTCAACACCACTTGGTCTCCGCGCTCTACACCACTGGGTCTCGCGACTCAAAACCAATTGGTCTCGGCGCTCAACACCACTTGCTCTCGGCGCTCTACACCACTTGCGCTTGGCGCTCAACACCACATGGTCTCGGCATTGAACAACACTTAATCTCGGCGCTCAACACCACTTGGTCTCGGCGCTCATAACCACTTGGTGTAGAAGCTCAACACCACTTGGTCTCGGCGCACAACACTACTTGGCCTCGGGATTCAACACCACTTGGTCTCGCGGTACAACACCACTTGGTCTCAGCGCTCAACACCACTTGGTCTTGGGACTCAACACCACTTGGTCTCAGGATAAAACACAATTGGTCTCAGCGCTCAACACCACTTGGTCTCGGGACTAAACACCACTTGGTCTCGGGATAAAACAACACTTGGTCTCGGCATTGAACACCACTTGCTCTCGGCGCTCTGCACCACTTGCGCTTGGCGCTCAGCACCACATGGTCTCATCATTGAACACCACTTACTCTCGGCGCTCAACACCACTTGGTCTCGGCGCTCGTAACCACTTGGTGTAGGAGCTCAACACCACTTGGTCTCGGCGCTCAATACCACTTGGTCTCGGAACTCAACACCACTTGGTCTCGGGACAAAACATTACTTGGCCTCTACGCTCAACACCACTTGTTCTCAGCGCTCAAAATCACTTGGTCTCTAGTTTCAACACCACTTGGTCTCGGGATACAACACCACCTGGTCTCGGCACTCAACACCACTTGGTCCCGGCGCTCAACACCACTTGGTCTCGGGATTCAACACCACTTGGTCTCGGGATACAACACCTCTTGGTCTCGGCGCACAACACCACTTGCTCTCGGGATTCAACACCACATGGTCTCGGGATTTAACACCACTTGGTCTCAGAGCTCAACTCCACTTGGTCTCGGGAATCAACACCACTTGGTGTTTGCGCTCAACACCAATTGGTCTGGTATTCAACACCACTTAGTCTCGGGACTCAACACCACTTGGTCTCGGCATTGAACACCAGTTAATCTCGGCGCTCAACACCACTTAGGTTCCGCGCTCAACACCACTTGGTCTCGCCGCTCAAAACCACTTGGTCTCGGCACTGAACACCGCTTTGTTCCGGCGCTCAACACCACTAGGTCTCGGCGCTCAACAGCACTTGCCCTTGGCGCTCAACACCACTTGGTCTCGGCATTGAACACCACTTGCTCTCGGCGCTCAACACCACTTGAGTTTGGCGCTCAACACCATTTGGTCTCGGCATTGAACACCACTTACTCTCGGCACTCAACACCACTTGGTCTTAGCGCACAACACTACTTGGTCTCGGGATTCAACACCACTTGGTCTCGCGGTACAACACCACTTGGTCTCAGCGCTCAACAACACTTGGTCTTGGGACTCAACACCACTTGGTCTCGGGATAAAACACCACTTGGTCTCGCCGCTCAAAACCACTTGGTCTCGGCACTCAACACCACTTGGTCTTTGCGCTCAACACCAATTGGTCTGGTATTCAACACTACTTAGTCTCGGGACTCAACACCACTTCGCCTCGGGATTCAACACCACTTGGTCTCAGGACTCAACTCCACTTAATCTTGGCGCTCAACACCACTTGGTCTCGGGGTACAACACCACTCTGTTTCGGGACTGAACACCGCTTTGTTCCGGCGATCAACACCACTAGGTCTCGGCATTGAACACCACTTGCCCTTGGCGCTCAACACCACTTGGTCTCGGCATTGAACACCACTTGCTCTCGGCGCTCAACACCACTTGAGCTTGGCGCTCAACACCACTTGAGCTTGGCGCTCAACACCATTTGGTCTCGGCATTGAACACCAATTACTCTCGGCACTCAACACCACTGGTCTCCGCGCTCAACACCACTGGGTCTCGGGACTCAAAACCAATTGGTGTAGGAGCTCAACACCACTTGATCTCGGCGCTCAACACCACTTTGTCTCGGGACTCAACACATCTTGTTCTCGGGACAAAACATCACTTGGTCTCGGCTCTCAACACCACTTGTTCTCAGCGCTCAAAACCACTTGGTCTCTAGATTTAACACCACTTGGTCTCGGGATAACCACACCACCTGGTCTCGGCACTCAACACCACTTGTACTCGGAGCTTAACACCACTTGTTCTCGTATTCAACACCACCTGGTCTCGGCATTCAACACCTCTTGGTCTCGGCCTTCAACACTATTTGGTTTCGGCGCTCAACAACACTTGGTCCCGGGGCTCAACACCACTTATTCTCTGCGTAAACATCACTTGTTCCTGGGATTCAACACCACTTGGTCTCGGTATAAAACACGTCTTGGTCTCGGCGCTCAACTCCACTTGGTATTGGCGGACAACACCACTTGGTCTCAGCTCTCAACACCACTTGGACTTGGGATTCAACACCACTTGGTGTCCGCATACAATACCTCTTGGTCTCGGCGCTCAACACCACTTGGTCTGGGCGCAAAACACCAGTTGGTCTCGGGATTCAACACCACCTTGTCTCGGGATACAACACCACTTGGTCTCAGCGCTCAACACCACTTGGTCTCAGGACTAAACACCACTTTGTCTCGGGATAAAACACCACTTGGTCTCGGCGCTAAACACCACTTGGTCTCGGCACTCAACACCACTTGGTCTTGGCGCACAACACCCCTTGGTCTCGGGATTCAACACCACTTGGTCTCGGGATAAAACACAATTGGTCTCAGCGCTCAACACCACTTGGTCTCGGGACTCAACACCACTTGGGCTCGGGATAAAACACCACTTGGTCTCGGCATTGAACACCACTTACTCTTGGCGCTCAACACCACTTGAGCTTGGCGCTACACACCATTTGGGCTCGGCATTGAACACAACTTACTCTCGGCACTCAACACCACTTGGTCTCCGCGCTCTACACCACTGGGTCTCGCGACTCAAAACCAATTGGTCTCGGCGCTCAACACCACTTGCTCTCGGCGCTCTACACCACTTGCGCTTGGCGCTCAACACCACATGGTCTCGGCATTGAACAACACTTAATCTCGGCGCTCAACACCACTTGGTCTCGGCGCTCATAACCACTTGGTGTAGAAGCTCAACACCACTTGGTCTCGGCGCACAACACTACTTGGCCTCGGGATTCAACACCACTTGGTCTCGCGGTACAACACCACTTGGTCTCAGCGCTCAACACCACTTGGTCTTGGGACTCAACACCACTTGGTCTCAGGATAAAACACAATTGGTCTCAGCGCTCAACACCACTTGGTCTCGGGACTAAACACCACTTGGTCTCGGGATAAAACAACACTTGGTCTCGGCATTGAACACCACTTGCTCTCGGCGCTCTGCACCACTTGCGCTTGGCGCTCAGCACCACATGGTCTCATCATTGAACACCACTTACTCTCGGCGCTCAAAACCACTTGGTCTCGGCGCTCGTAACCACTTGGTGTAGGAGCTCAACACCACTTGGTCTCGGCGCTCAATACCACTTGGTCTCGGAACTCAACACCACTTGGTCTCGGGACAAAACATTACTTGGCCTCTACGCTCAACACCACTTGTTCTCAGCGCTCAAAATCACTTGGTCTCTAGTTTCAACACCACTTGGTCTCGGGATACAACACCACCTGGTCTCGGCACTCAACACCACTTGGTCCCGGCGCTCAACACCACTTGGTCTCGGGATTCAACACCACTTGGTCTCGGGATACAACACCTCTTGGTCTCGGCGCACAACACCACTTGCTCTCGGGATTCAACACCACATGGTCTCGGGATTTAACACCACTTGGTCTCAGCGCTCAACTCCACTTGGTCTCGGGAATCAACACCACTTGGTGTTTGCGCTCAACACCAATTGGTCTGGTATTCAACACCACTTAGTCTCGGGACTCAACACCACTTGGTCTCGGCATTGAACACCAGTTAATCTCGGCGCTCAACACCACTTAGGTTCCGCGCTCAACACCACTTGGTCTCGCCGCTCAAAACCACTTGGTCTCGGCACTGAACACCGCTTTGTTCCGGCGCTCAACACCACTAGGTCTCGGCGCTCAACAGCACTTGCCCTTGGCGCTCAACACCACTTGGTCTCGGCATTGAACACCACTTGCTCTCGGCGCTCAACACCACTTGAGTTTGGCGCTCAACACCATTTGGTCTCGGCATTGAACACCACTTACTCTCGGCACTCAACACCACTGGTCTCCGCGCTCAACACCACTGGGTCTCGGGACTCAAAACCAATTGGTGTAGGAGCTCAACACCACTTGATCTCGGCGCTCAACACCACTTTGTCTCGGGACTCAACACATCTTGGTCTCGGTACAAAACATCACTTGGTCTCGGCTCTCAACACCACTTGTTCTCAGCGCTCAAAACCACTTGGTCTCTAGATTTAACACCACTTGGTCTCGGGATAACCACACCACCTGGTCTCGGAACTCAACACCACTTGGTCTCGGCGCTTAACACCACTTGGTCTCGTATTCAACACCACCTGGTCTCGGCATTCAACACCTCTTGGTCTCGGCCTTCAACACTATTTGGTTTCGGCGCTCATCTACACTTGGTCCCGGGGCTCAACACCACTTATTCTCTGCGTAAACATCACTTGTTCTCGGGATTCAACACCACTTGGTCTCGGTATACAACACCTCTTGGTCTCGGCGCTCAACTCCACTTGGTCTTGGCGGACAACACCACTTGGTCTCAGCTCTCAACACCACTTGGACTTGGGATTCAACACCACTTGGTGTCCGCATACAATACCTCTTGGTCTCGGCGCTCAACACCACTTGGTCTGGGCGCAAAACACCAGTTGGTCTCGGGATTCAACACCACCTTGTCTCGGGATACAACACCACTTGGTCTCAGCGCTCAACACCACTTGGTCTCAGGACTAAACACCACTTTGTCTCGGGATAAAACACCACTTGGTCTCGGCGCTAAACACCACTTGGTCTCGGCACTCAACACCACTTGGTCTTGGCGCACAACACCCCTTGGTCTCGGGATTCAACACCACTTGGTCTCGGGATAAAACACAATTGGTCTCAGCGCTCAACACCACTTGGTCTCGGGACTCAACACCACTTGGGCTCGGGATAAAACACCACTTGGTCTCGGCATTGAACACCACTTACTCTTGGCGCTCAACACCACTTGAGCTTGGCGCTACACACCATTTGGGCTCGGCATTGAACACAACTTACTCTCGGCACTCAACACCACTTGGTCTCCGCGCTCTACACCACTGGGTCTCGCGACTCAAAACCAATTGGTCTCGGCGCTCAACACCACTTGCTCTCGACGCTCTACACCACTTGCGCTTGGCGCTCAACACCACATGGTCTCGGCATTGAACAACACTTAATCTCGGCGCTCAACACCACTTGGTCTCGGCGCTCATAACCACTTGGTGTAGAAGCTCAACACCACTTGGTCTCGGCGCACAACACTACTTGGCCTCGGGATTCAACACCACTTGGTCTCGCGGTACAACACCACTTGGTCTCAGCGCTCAACACCACTTGGTCTTGGGACTCAACACCACTTGGTCTCAGGATAAAACACAATTGGTCTCAGCGCTCAACACCACTTGGTCTCGGGACTAAACACCACTTGGTCTCGGGATAAAACAACACTTGGTCTCGGCATTGAACACCACTTGCTCTCGGCGCTCTGCACCACTTGCGCTTGGCGCTCAGCACCACATGGTCTCATCATTGAACACCACTTACTCTCGGCGCTCAACACCACTTGGTCTCGGCGCTCGTAACCACTTGGTGTAGGAGCTCAACACCACTTGGTCTCGGCGCTCAATACCACTTGGTCTCGGAACTCAACACCACTTGGTCTCGGGACAAAACATTACTTGGCCTCTACGCTCAACACCACTTGTTCTCAGCGCTCAAAATCACTTGGTCTCTAGTTTCAACACCACTTGGTCTCGGGATACAACACCACCTGGTCTCGGCACTCAACACCACTTGGTCCCGGCGCTCAACACCACTTGGTCTCGGGATTCAACACCACTTGGTCTCGGGATACAACACCTCTTGGTCTCGGCGCACAACACCACTTGCTCTCGGGATTCAACACCACATGGTCTCGGGATTTAACACCACTTGGTCTCAGCGCTCAACTCCACTTGGTCTCGGGAATCAACACCACTTGGTGTTTGCGCTCAACACCAATTGGTCTGGTATTCAACACCACTTAGTCTCGGGACTCAACACCACTTGGTCTCGGCATTGAACACCAGTTAATCTCGGCGCTCAACACCACTTAGGTTCCGCGCTCAACACCACTTGGTCTCGCCGCTCAAAACCACTTGGTCTCGGCACTGAACACCGCTTTGTTCCGGCGCTCAACACCACTAGGTCTCGGCGCTCAACAGCACTTGCCCTTGGCGCTCAACACCACTTGGTCTCGGCATTGAACACCACTTGCTCTCGGCGCTCAACACCACTTGAGTTTGGCGCTCAACACCATTTGGTCTCGGCATTGAACACCACTTACTCTCGGCACTCAACACCACTGGTCTCCGCGCTCAACACCACTGGGTCTCGGGACTCAAAACCAATTGGTGTAGGAGCTCAACACCACTTGATCTCGGCGCTCAACACCACTTTGTCTCGGGACTCAACACATCTTGGTCTCGGTACAAAACATCACTTGGTCTCGGCTCTCAACACCACTTGTTCTCAGCGCTCAAAACCACTTGGTCTCTAGATTTAACACCACTTGGTCTCGGGATAACCACACCACCTGGTCTCGGAACTCAACACCACTTGGTCTCGGCGCTTAACACCACTTGGTCTCGTATTCAACACCACCTGGTCTCGGCATTCAACACCTCTTGGTCTCGGCCTTCAACACTATTTGGTTTCGGCGCTCATCTACACTTGGTCCCGGGGCTCAACACCACTTATTCTCTGCGTAAACATCACTTGTTCTCGGGATTCAACACCACTTGGTCTCGGTATACAACACCTCTTGGTCTCGGCGCTCAACTCCACTTGGTCTTGGCGGACAACACCACTTGGTCTCAGCTCTCAACACCACTTGGTCTTGGGATTCAACACCACTTGGTGTCCGCATGCAATACCTCTTGGTCTCGGCGCTCAACACCACTTGGTCTGAGCGCAAAACACCAGTTGGTCTCGGGATTCAACACCACCTTGTCTCGGGATACAACACCACTTGGTCTCAGCGCTCAACACCACTTGGTCTCAGGACTCAACAACACTTGGTCTCGGGATAAAACACCACTTGGTCTCGGCGCTAAACACCACTTTGTCTCGGCGCTCAACACCACTTGGTCTTGGCGCACAACACCCCTTGGTCTCAGGATTCAACACCACTTGGTCTCGTGATAAAACACCACTTGGTCTCAGCGCTCAACACCACTTGGTCTCGGGACTCAACACCACTTGGTCTCGGGATAAAACACCACTTGGTCTCGGCATTGAACACCACTTACTCTTGGCGCTCAACACCACTTGAGCTTGGCGCTCAACACCATTTGGGCTCGGCATTGAACACAACTTACTCTCGGCACTCAACACCACTTGGTCTCCGCGCTCTACACCAGTGGGTCTCGGGACTCAAAACCAATTGCTCTCGGCGCTCTACACCACTTGCGCTTGGCGCTCTACACCACATGGTCTCGGCATTGAACACCACTTAATCCTGGCGCTCAACACCACTTAGTCTCCGCGCTCAACACCACTTGGTCTCGGCGCTCAAAACCACTCGGTGTTGTAGCTCAACACCACTTGGTCTCGGCGCTCAACACCACTTTGTCTCGGGAGTCAACACCACTTGGTCTCGGGACAAAACATCTCTTGGCCTCGGCGCTCAACACCACTTGTTCTCAGCGCTCAACACCACTTGGTCTCGGGACTCAACACCACTTGGTCTCGGAATAAAACAACACTTGGTGTCGGCATTGAACACCACTTGCTCTCGGCGCTCTACACCACTTGCGCTTGGCGCTCAACACCACATGGTCTCATCATTGAACACCACTTACTCTCGGCGCTCAACACCACTTGGTCTCAGCGCTCATAACCACTTGGTGTAGGAGCTCAACACCACTTGGTCTCGGCGCTCAACAACACTTGGTCTCGGAACTCAACACCACTTGGTCTCGGGACAAAACATCACTTGGCCTCGGCGCTCAACACCACTTGTTCTCAGCGCTCAAAATCACTTGGTCTCTAGTTTCAACACCACTTGGTCTCGGGATACAACACCACCTGGTCTCGGCACTCAACACCACTTGGTCCCGGCGCTCAACACCACTTGGTCTCGGGATTCAACACCACTTGGTCTCGGGATACAACACCTCTTGGTCTCGGCGCTCAACACCACTTGGTCTTGGCGCACAACACCACTTGCTCTCGGGATTCAACACCACTTGGTCTCGGGATACAACACCACTTGGTCTCAGCGCTCAACTCCACTTGGTCTCGGGAATCAACACCACTTGGTGTTTGCGCTCAACACCAATTGGTCTGGTATTCAACACCACTTATTCTCGGGACTCAACACCAACTGGTCTCGGGATTCAACACCACTTGGTCTCAGGACTCAACACCACTTAATCTTGGCGCTCAACACCACCTGGTCTCGGTGTTCAGCGCCACTCAGTTTCGGGACTGAACACCACTTTGATCCGGCGCTCAACGCCAGTTGGTCACGGCGCTCAACACCACTTGCCCTTGGCTCTCAAACCCACGTGGTCTCGGCATTGAACACCACTTGCTCTCGGCGCTCAACACAACTTGAGCTTTGCGCTCAACACCATTTGGTGTCGGCATTGAACACCACTTACTCTCGGCGTTCAACACCACTTGGTCTCGGCGCTCTACACCACTAGCTCTCTGGTATCAACACCACTTGGTCTGGGGATTCAACACTTCTTGGTCTCAGCGCTCAACACCACTTGGTCTCGGTACTCAACACCACTTGGTCTCGGGATAAAACACCACTTGGTCTCGGCGCTCAACACCACTTGGTCTCGTTGCTCTACACCACTTTGTCTCGGCGCTCAAAACCACTTGGTCTCGTATTAAACAAAACCTGGTCTCTGTACTCAAAACCACTTGGTCTCGGGATTCAACACCACTTGGTGTCAGGACTCAACACCACTTGGTCTTGGGGCTCAACACCACTTGGTCTCGGGGTTCAACACCACTCTGTTTCGGGACTGAACACCGCTTTGATCCGGCGCTCAACACCACTTGGTCACGGCGCTCAACACCACATGCCCTTGGCCCTCAACACCACTTGGGCTCGGCATTTGACACCACTTGCTCTCGGCGCTCAACACCACTTGAGCTTGGCGCTCAACTCCATTTGGTCTCGGCATTGAACACCACTTACTTTCGGCGCTCTACACCACTTGGTCTCGGCTCTCAACACCACTTGGTCTCGGGATTCAACACCACTTGGTCTCGGGGAACAATACCTCTTGGTCTCGGCGCTCAACACCACTTGGTCTTGGCGCACAACACCACTTGGTCTCGGGATTCAACACCACTTGGTGTCGGGATAAAACACCACTTGGTCTCGGCGCTCAACACCACTTGGTCTCGGCGCTCAACACACCTTGGTCTTTGCGCTCAACACCAATTGGTCTGGTATTTAACACCACTTAGTCTCGGGACTCAACACCACTTCGTCTCGGGATTCAACACCACTTGGTCTCAGTACTCAACTCCACTTAATCTTGGCGCTCAACAATACTTGGTCTCGGGGTTCAACACCACTCTGTTTCGGGACTGGACACCGCTTTGTTCCGGCGCACAACACCACTGGGTCTCGGCGTTCAACACAACTTGCCCTTGACGCTCAGCACCACTTGGTCTCGTCATTGAAAACCACTTGCTCTCGGCGCTCAACACCACTTGCGCTTTGCGCTCAACACCACTTGGTCTCGGCATTGAACACCACTTACTCTCGGCATTCAACACCACTGGACTCCGCGCTCAACACCACTGGGTCTCGGGACTCAAAACCAATTGGTCTCGGCGCTCAACACCACTTGCTCTCGGCGCTCAACACCACTTGCGTTTGGCGCTCAACACCACATGGTCTTTGCATTGAACACCACTTACTCTTGGCGCTCACCACCACTTGGTCTCCGCGCTCAAAACCACTTGGTCTTGGCGCTTAAAACCACTTGGTGAAGGAGCTCAACACCACTTGGTCTCAGCGCTCAACACCACTTGGTCTAGGGACTCAACACCACTTGGTCTCGGGATAAAACACCACTTGGTCTCGGTATTGAACACCACTTGCTCTCGGCGCTCAACACCACTTGCGCTTGGCGCTCAACACCACAATGTCTCGGCATTGAACACCACTTAATCTCGGCGCTCAACACCACTTAGTCTCCGCGCTCAACACCACTTGGTCTCGGCGCTCAAAACCACTCGGTATAGGAGCTCAACACCACTTGCTCTCGGCGCTCAACACCACTTGCACTTGGCGCTCAACACCACAATGTCTCGGCATTGAACACCACTTAATCTCGGCGCTCAACACCACCTAGTCTCCGCGCTCAACAAAACTTGGTCTCGGCGCTCAAAAACACTCGGTGTAGGAGCTCAACACCATTTGTTCTCAGCGCTCAACACCACTTGGTCTCTAATTTCAACACCTCTTGGTCTCGGGATACAACACCACCTGGTCTCGGCACTCAACACCACTTGGTCTCGGGACTCAACACCACTTAGTCTCGGGATAAAACACCACTTGGTATCGGCATTGAACACAACTTGCTCTCGGCGCTCAACACCACTTGCGCTTGGCGCTCAACACCACAATGTCTCGGCATTGAACACCACTTAATCTCGGCGCTCAACACCACTTAGTCTCCGCGCTCAACACCACTTGGTCTCGGAGCTCAAAACCACTCGGTATAGGAGCTCAACACCACTTGCTCTCGGCGCTCAACACCACTTGCGCTTGGCGCTCAACACCACAATGTCTCGGCATTGAACACCACTTAATCTCGGCGCTCAACACCACTTAGTCTCCGCGCTCAACACCACTTGGTCTCGACGCTCAAAAACACTCGGTGTAGGAGCTCAACACCATTTGTTCTCAGCGCTCAACACCACTTGGTCTCTAATTTCAACACCTCTTGGTCTCGGGATACAACACCACCTGGTCTCGGCACTCAACACCACTTGGTCTCGGCGCTCAACACCACTTGGTCTCGTATTCAACGCCACTTGGTCTCGGCTCTCAACCTCACTTGGTCTCGGGATTCAACACCACTTCCCTTGGCGATCAACACCACTTGGTCCCGGCATTGAACACCACTTGCTCTCGGAGCTAAACACCACTTGAGCTTGGCGCTCAACACCATTTGGTCTCGGCATTGAACAACACTTACTCTCGGCGCTCAACACCACTTGGTCTCCGCGCTCTACACCATTTGGTCTCGGCGCTCTACACCACTTGGTCTCGGCTCTCAACACCACTTGGTCTCGGGATTCAACACCACTTGGTCTCGGGATACAACACCTGTTGGTCTCGGCGCTCAACACCACTTGGTCTTGGCGCACAACACCACTTGGTCTCGGGATTCAACACCACTTGGTCTCGGGATACAACACCACTTGGTCTCAGCGCTCAACACCACTTGATCTCGGGAGTCAACACCACTTGGTCTCGGGATAAAACACCACTTGGTCTCGGCTCTCAACACCACTTGGTCTCGGCGCTCAACACCACTTGGTCTCGGGACTCAACACCACTTGGTCTCGGGATAAAACACCACGTGGTCTCGGCGCTCAACACCACTTGGTCTCGGCGCCCAACACTACTTGGTCTTGGCGCACAACACCACTTGGTCTCGGGATTCAACACCACTTGGTCTAAAGATACAACACCACTTGGTCTCAGCGCTCAACACCACTTGGTCTCGGGTCTCAACACCACTTGGTCTCGGGATAAAACACCACTTGCTCTCGGCATTGAACACCACTTGCTCTCGGCGCTCAACACTACTTGAGCTTGGCGCTCAACACCATTTGGTCTCGTCATTGAACACAACTTACTCTCGGCACTCAACACCACTTGGTCTCCGCGCTCAACACCACTGGGTCTCGGGACTCAAAACCAAATTGGTCTCGGCGCTCAACACCATTGCTCTCGGCGCTCTACACCACTTGCGCTTGGCGCTCAACACCACATGGTCTCGGCATTGAATACCACTTACTCCCGGCGCTCAACACCACTTGGTCTCGGCGCTCAAAACCACTCGGTGTAGGAGCTCAACACCACTTGGTCTCGGCGCTCAACACCACATTGTCTCGGAACTCAACACCACTTGGTCTCTGGACAAAACATCACTTGGCCTCGGCGCTCAACACCACTTGTTCTCAGCGCTCAACATCACTTGGTCTCTAGTTTCAACACCACTTGGTCTCGGGATACAACACCACCTGGTCTTGGCGCACAACACCACTTGCTCTCGGGATTCAACACCACTTGGTCTCGGGATACAACACCACTTGGTCTCAGCGCTCAACTCCACTTGGTCTCGGGAATCAACACCACTTGGTCTTGGGAACAAACACCACTTGGTCTCGGCGCTCAACACCACTTGGTCTCGGCACTCAACACCACTTGGTCCTTGCGCTCTACACCATTTGGTGTCGGCATTGAACACCTCTTGGTCTCCGCCTTCAACACTATTTGGTTTCGGCGCTCAACACCACTTGGTCCCGGGGCTCAACACATCTTATTCTCTGCGCAAACACAACTTGTTCTCGGGATTTAACACCACTTGGTCTCGGTATACAACACCTCTTGGTCTCGGCACTCAACACCACTTTGTGTTGGCGCACAACACCACCTGGTCTTGGCTCTCAACACCACTTGGTCTCGGGATTTAACACCACTTGGTCTCGGGATACAACACCTCTTGGTCTCGGCGCTCAACACCACTTGGTCTCGGCATTGAACACCACTTGCTCTCGGCGCTCAACACCACTTGCGCTTTGCGTTCAACACCATTTGGTCTCGGCATTGAACACCACTTACGCTCGGCACTCAACACCACTGGTCTCCGCGCTCAACACCACTTGGTCTCGGCGCTCAAAACCACTCGGTGTAGGAGCTCAACACCACTTGGTCTCGGCGCTCAACACCACTTTGTCTTAGGACTCAACACCACTTGGTCTCGGGACAAAACATCTCTTGGCCTCGGCGCTCAATACCACTTGTTCTCAGCGCTCAACACCACTTGGTCTCTAGATTCAACTCCACTTGATCTCGGGATACAACACCACCTGGTCTCGGCACTCAACACCACTTGGTCTCGGCGCTCAACACCACTTGGTCTCGTATTCAACACCACTTGGTTTCGGCTCTCAACACCACTTGGTCTCGGGATTCAACACCACTTGGTCTCGGGATACAACATCTCTTGGTCTCGGCGCTTAACACCACTTGGTCTTGGCGCACAACACCACTTGGTCTCGGGATTCAACACCACTTGCTCTCGGGATGCAACACCACTTATTCTCAGCGCTCAACACCATTTGGTCTCGGGAATCAACACCACTTGGTCTCGGAATAAAACACCACTTGGTCTCGGCGCTCAACACCACTTGGTCACGGCGCTCAACACCACTTTCCCTTGGCGCACAACACCACTGGGTCTCGGGACTCAAAACCAATTGGTCTCGGCGCTCAACACCACTTGCTCTCGGCGCTCTACACCACTTGCGCTTGGCGCTCTACACCACATGGTCTCGGCATTGAACACCACTTAATCCTGGCGCTCAACACCACTTAGTCTCCGCGCTCAACACCACTTGGTCTCGGCGCTCAAAACCACTCGGTGTTGTAGCTCAACACCACTTGGTCTCGGCGCTCAACACCACTTTGTCTCGGGAGTCAACACCACTTGGTCTCGGGACAAAACATCTCTTGGCCTCGGCGCTCAACACCACTTGTTCTCAGCGCTCAACACCACTTGGTCTCGGGACTCAACACCACTTGGTCTCGGGATAAAACACACTTGGTCTCGGCATTGAACATCACTTGCTCTCGGCGCTCTACACCACTTGCGCTTGGCGCTCAACACCACATGGTCTCATCATTGAACACCACTTACTCTCGGCGCTCAACACCACTTGGTCTCGGCGCTCATAACCACTTGGTGTAGGAGCTCAACACCACTTGGTCTCGGCGCTCAACACCACTTGGTCTCGGAACTCAACACCACTTGGTCTCGGGACAAAACATCACTTGGCCTCGGCGCTCAACACCACTTGTTCTCAGCGCTCAAAATCACTTGGTCTCTAGTTTCAACACCACTTGGTCTCGGAATACAACACCACCTGGTCTCGGCACTCAACACCACTTGGTCCCGGCGCTCAACACCACTTGGTCTCGGGATTCAACACCACTTGGTCTCGGGATACAACACCTCTTGGTCTCGGCGCTCAACACCACTTGGTCTTGGCGCACAACACCACTTGCTCTCGGGATTCAACACCACTTGGTCTCGGGATACAACACCACTTGGTCTCAGCGCTCAACTCCACTTGGTCTCGGGAATCAACACCACTTGGTGTTTGCGCTCAACACCAATTGGTCTGGTATTCAACACCACTTAGTCTCGGGACTCTACACCACTTGGTCTCGGGATTCAACACCACTTGGTCTCAGGACTCAACACCACTTAATCTTGGCGCTCAACACCACTTGGTCTCGGTGTTCAGCACCACTCTGTTTCGGGACTGAACACCACTTTGATCCGGCGCTCAACGCCAGTTGGTCACGGCGCTCAACACCACTTGCCCTTGACTCTCAACACCACGTGGTCTCGGCATTGAACACCACTTGCTCTCGGCGCTCAACACAACTTGAGCTTTGCGCTCAACACCATTTGGTGTCGGATTTGAACACCACTTTCTCTCGGCGTTCAACACCACTTGGTCTCGGCGCTCTACACCACTAGCTCTCTGGTATCAACACCACTTGGTCTGGGGATTCAACACTTCTTGGTCTCAGCGCTCAACACCACTTGGTCTCGGTACTCAACACCACTTGGTCTCGGGATAAAACACCACTTGGTCTCGGCGCTCAACACCACTTGGTCTCGTTGCTCTACACCACTTTGTCTCGGCGCTCAAAACCACTTGGTCTCGTATTAAACACCACCTGGTCTCTGTACTCAAAACCACTTGGTCTCGGGATTCAACACCACTTGGTGTCAGGACTCAACACCACTTGGTCTTGGCGCTCAACACCACTTGGTCTCGGGGTTCAACACCACTCTGTTTCGGGACTGCTTTGATCCGGCGCTCAACACCACTTGGTCACGGCGCTCAACACCACATGCCCTTGGCGCTCAGCACCACTTGGGCTCGGCATTTGACACCACTTGCTCTCGGCGCTCAACACCACTTGAGCTTGGCGCTCAACTCCATTTGGTCTCGGCATTGAACACCACTTACTTTCGGCGCTCTACACCACTTGGTCTCGGCTCTCAACACCACTTGGTCTCGGGATTCAACACCACTTGGTCTCGGGGAACAATACCTCTTGGTCTCGGCGCTCAACACCACTTGGTCTTGGCGCACAACACCACTTGGTCTCGGGATTCAACAGCACTTGGTGTCGGGATAAAACACCACTTGGTCTCGGCGCTCAACACCACTTGGTCTCGGCGCTCAACACAACTTGGTCTTTGCGCTCAACACCAATTGGTCTGGTATTTAACACCACTTAGTCTCGGGACTCAACACCACTTCGTCTCGGGATTCAACACCACTTGGTCTCAGTACTCAACTCCACTTAATCTTGGCGCTCAACACCACTTGGTCTCGGGGTTCAACACCACTCTGTTTCGGGACTGGACACCGCTTTGTTCCGGCGCACAACACCACTTGGTCTCGGCGTTCAACACCACTTGCCCTTGACGCTCAACACCACTTGGTCTCGTCATTGAAAACCACTTGCTCTCGGCGCTCAACACCACTTGCGCTTTGCGCTCAACACCATTTGGTCTCGGCATTGAACACCACTTACTCTCGGCATTCAACACCACTGGTCTCCGCGCTCAACACCACTGGGTCTCGGGACTCAAAACCAATTGGTCTCGGCGCTCAACACCACTTGCGTTTGGCGCTCAGCACCACATGGTCTCGGCATTGAACACCACTTAATCTTGGCGCTCACCACCACTTGGTCTCCGCGCTCAAAACCACTTGGTCTTGGCGCTTAAAACCACTTGGTGAAGGAGCTCAACACCACTTGGTCTCGGCGCTCAACACCACTTTGTCTCGGGACTCAACACATCTTGGTCTCGGGACAAAATATCACTTGGTCTCGGCTCTCAACACCACTTGTTCTCAGCGCTCAACACCACTTGGTCTCTAGATTCAACACCACTTGGTCTCGGGATAACCACACCACCTGGTCTCGGCACTCAACACCACTTGGTCTCGGCGCTCAACACCACTTGGTCTCGTATTCAACACCACCTGGTATCGGCATTCAACACTATTTGGTTTCGGCGCTCAATAACACTTGGTCCCGGTGCTCAACACCACTTATTCTCTGCGCAAACATCACTTGTTCTCGGGATTCAACACCACTTGGTCTCGGTAAACAACACCTCTTGGTCTCGGCGCACAACTCCACTTGGTCTTGGCGCACAACACCACTTGGCCTCGGCTCTCAACACCACATGGTCTCGGGATTCAACACCACTTGGTCTCCGCATACAATACCTCTTGGTCTCGCTCAACACCACTTGGTCTGGGCGCAAAACACCACTTGGTCTCGGGATTCATCACCACTTGGTCTCGGGATAAAACACCACTTGTTCTCGGCGCTCAACACCACTTGGTCTCGGCGCTCAACACCACTTGGTCTTGGCGCACAACACCACTTGGTCTCGGGATTCAACACCACTTGGTCTCGGGATAAAACACCACTTGGTCTCAGCGCTCAAAACCACTTGGTCTCGGGACTCAACACCACTTGGTCTCGGGATAAAACACCACTTGGTCTCGGCATTGAACACCCCTTGCTCTCGGCGGTCAACACCACTTGCGCTTGGCGCTCAACACCACAATGTCTCGGCATTGAACACCACTTAATCTCGGCGCTCAACACCACTTAGTCTCCGCGCTCAACACCACTTGGTCTCGGCGCTCAAAACCACTCGGTGTAGGAGCTCAACACCACTTGCTCTCGGCGCTCAACAGCACTTGCGCTTGGCGCTCAACACCACAATGTCTCGGCATTGAACACCACTTAATCTCGGCGCTCAACACCACTTAGTCTCAGCGCTCAACAACACTTGGTCTCGGCGCTCAAAAACACTCGGTGTAGGAGCTCAACACCATTTGTTCTCAGCGCTCAACACCACTTGGTCTCTAATTTCAACACCTCTTGGTCTCGGGATACAAAACCACCTGGTCTCGGCACTCAACACCACTTGGTCTCGGCGCTCAACACCACTTGGTCTCGTATTCAACACCACTTGGTCTCGGCTCTCAACACCACTTGGTCTCGGGATTCAACACCACTTCCCTTGGCGCTCAACACCATTTGGTCTCGGCATTGAACACCACTTAATCTCGGCGCTCAACACCACTTGGTCTCCTCGCTCTACACCATTTGGTCTCGGCGCTCTACACCACTTGGTCTCGGCTCTCAACACCACTTGGTCTCGGGATTCAACACCACTTGGTCTCGGGATACAACACCACTTGGTCTCAGCGCTCAACACCACTTGATCTCGGGAGTCAACACCACTTGGTCTCGGGATAAAACACCACTTGGTCTCGGCTCTCAACACCACTTGGTCTCGGCGCTCAACACCACTTGGTCTCGGGACTCAACACCACTTGGTCTCGGGATAAAGCACCACGTGGTCTCGGCGCTCAACACCACTTGGTCTCGGCGCCCAACACTACTTGGTCTTGGCGCAAACACCACTTGGTCTCGGGATTCAACACCACTTGGTCTAATGATACAACACCACTTGGTCTCAGCGCTCAACACCACTTGGTCTCGGGTCTCAACACCACTTGGTCTCGGGATAAAACACCACTTGGTCTCGGCATTGAACACTACTTGCTCTCGGCGCTCAACACTACTTGAGCTTGGCGCTCAACACCATTTGGACTCGTCATTGAACACAACTTACTCTCGGCACTCAACACCACTTGGTCTCCGCGCTCAACATCACTGGGTCTCGGGACTCAAAACCAATTGGTCTCGGCGCTCAACACCATTGCTCTCGGCGCTCTACACCACTTGCGCTTGGCGCTCAACACCACATGGTCTCGGCATTGAACACCACTTACTCCCGGCGCTCAACACCACTTGGTCTCGGCGCTCAAAACCACTGGGTGTAGGAGCTCAACACCACTTGGTCTCGGCGCTCAACACCACTTTGTCTCGGAACTCAACACCACTTGGTCTCTGGACAAAACATCACTTGGCCTCGGCGCTCAACACCACTTGTTCTCAATGCTCAACATCACTTGGTCTCTAGTTTCAACACCACTTGGTCTCGGGATACAACACCACCTGGTCTTGGCGCACAACACCACTTGCTCTCGGGATTCAACACCACTTGGTCTCGGGATACAACACCACTTGGTCTCAGCGCTCAACTCTACTTGGTCTCGGTAATCAACACCACTTGGTCTTGGGATCAAACACCACTTGGTCTCGGCGCTCAACACCACTTGGTCTCGGCGCTCAACACCACTTGGTCTTTGCGCTCAACACCAATTGGTCTGATATTCAACACCACTTAGTCTCGGGACTCAACACCACTTGGTCTCGGGATTCAACACCACTTGGTCTCAGGACTCAACACCACTTAATCTTGGCGCTCAACACCACTTCGTCTCGGGGTTCAGCACCACTCTGTTTCGGGACTGAACACCGCTTTGATCCGGCGCTCAACCCCAGTTGATCACGGCGCTCAACACCACTTGCCCTTGGCGCTTAACACCACTTGGTCTCGGCATTGAACACCACTTGCTCTCGGCGCTCAACACCACTTGAGCTTTGCGCTGAACACCATTTGGTCTCGGCATTGAACACCACTTACTCTCGGCGCTCAACACCACTTGGTCTCCGCGCTCAACACCACTTGGTCTCGGCGCTCTATACCACTTGCTCTCGGCTCTCAACACCACTTGGTCTGGGGATTCAACACCTCTTGGTCTCAGCGCTCAACACCACTTGGTCTCGGCACTCAACACCACATGGTCTCGGGATAAAACACCACTTGGTCTCGGCGCTCAACACCACTTGGTCTCGTTGCTCAACACCACTTTGTCTCGGCGCTCAAAACCACTAGGTTTCGTATTAAACACTACCTGGTGTCTGTACTCAACACAACTTGGTCTCGGGATTCAACAACACTTGGTGTCAGGACTCAACACCACTTGGTCTCGGGGTTCAACACCACTCTGTTTCGGGACTGAACACCGCTTTGATCCGGCGCTCAAAACCATTTGGTCACGGCGCTCAACACCACTTGCCCTTGGCGCTCAACACCACATGGGCTCGGCATTTGACACCACTTGGTCTCGGCGCGCAACACCACTTGGTCTCGTTGCTCAACACCACTTTGTCTCGGCGCTCAAAACCACTTGGTCTCGTATTAAACACAACCTGGTCTCGGTACTCAACACCACTTGGTCTCGGGATTCAACACCACTTGGTGTCAGGACTCAACACCACTTGGTCTCGGGGTTCAACACCACTATGTTTCGGGACTGAACACCGCTTTGATCCGGCGCTCAACACCACTTGGTCACTGCGCTCAACACCACTTGCCCTTGGCGCTCAACACCACTTGGTCTCGGCATTTGACACCACTTGCTCTCGGCGCTCAACACCACTTGAGCTTGGCTCTCAACTCCATTTGGTCTCGGCATTGAACACCACTTACTCTCGGCGCTCTACACCACTTGGTCTCGGCTCTCAACACCACTTGGTCTCGGCATTCAACACCACTTGGTCTCGGGATACAACACCTCTTGGTCCCGGCGCTCAACACCACTTGGTCTTGGCGCACAACACCACTTGGTCTCGGGATTCAACACCACTTGGTCTCGGCACTCAACACCACTTGGTCTCGGCGCTCAACACAACTTGGTCTTTGCGCTCAACACCAATTGGTCTGGTATTCAACACCACTTAGTCTCGGGACCCAACACCACTTCGTATCGGGATTCAACACCACTTCCCTTGGCGATCAACACCACTTGGTCTCGGCATTGAACACCACTTGCTCTCGGAGCTAAACACCACTTGAGCTTGGCGCTCAACACCATTTGGTCTCGGCATTGAAAACCACTTACTCAGGGCGCTCAACACCACTTGGTCTCCGCGCTCTACACCATTTGGTCTCGGCGCTCTACACCATTTGGTCTCGGCTCTCAACACCACTTGGTCTCGGGATTCAACACCACTTGGTCTCGGGATACAACACCTCTTGGTCTCGGCGCTCAACACCACTTGGTCTTGGCGCACAACACCACTTGGTCTCGGGATTCAACACCACTTGGTCTCGGCACTCAACACCACTTGGTCTCGGCGCTCAACACAACTTGGTCTTTGCGCTCAACACCAATTGGTCTGGAATTCAAAACCACTTAGTCTCGGGACTCAACACCACTTCGTCTCGGGATTCAACACCACTTGGTCTCAGGACTCAACTCCACTTAATCTTGGCGCTCAACACCACTTGGTCTCGGTGTTCAACACCACTCTGTTTCCGGACTGGACACCGCTTTGTTTCGGCGCTCAACACCACTTGCCCTTGGCGCTCAACACCACTTGGTCTCGTCATTGAACACCACTTGCTCTCGGCGCTCAACACCACTTGCGCTTTGCGCTCAACACCATTTGGTCTCGACATTGAACACCACTTAATCTCGGCACTCAACACCACTGGTCTCCGCGCTCAACACCACTGGGTCTCATGACTCAAAACAAATTGCTCTCGGGGCTCAACACCACATGCGTTAGTGCTCAACACCACATGGTCTCGGCATTGAACACCACTTACTCTTGGGGCTGACCACCACTTGGTCTCCGCGCTCAACACCACTTGGTCTCGGCGCTTAAAACCACTTGGTGTAGGAGCTCAACACCACTTGGTCTCGGCGCTCAACACCACTTTGTCTCGGGACTCAACACATCTTGGTCTCGGGACAAAACATCACTTGGTCTCGGCTCTCAACACCACTTGTTCTCAGCGCTCAACACCACTTGGTCTCTAGATTCAACACCACTTGGTCTCGGGATAACCACATCACCTGCTCTCGGCACTCAACACCATTTGGTCTCGGCGCTCAACACCACTTGGTCTCGTATTCAACACCACCTGTTCTCGGCATTCAACACCTCTTGGTCTCCGCCTTCAACACTATTTGGTTTCGGCGCTCAACCTCACTTGGTCCCGCGGCTCAACACATCTTATTCTCTGCGCAAACACCACTTGTTCTCGGGATTTAACACCACTTGGTCTCGGTATACAACACCTCTTGGTATCGGCACTCAACACCACTTTGTGTTGGCGCTCAACACCACCTGGTCTCGGCTCTCAACACCCTTTGGTCTCGGGATTTAGCACCACTTGGTCTCGGGATACAACACCTCTTGGTCTCGGCGCTCAACACCACTTGGTCTCGGCATTGAACACCACTTGCTCTCGGCGCTCAACACCACTTGCGCTTTTCGTTCAACACCATTTGGTCTCGGCATTGAACACCACTTACGCTCGGCACTCAACACCACTGGTCTCCGCGCTCAACACCACTTGGTCTCGTATTCAACAACACTTGGTCTCGGCTCTCAACACCACTTGGTCTCGGGATTCAACACCACTTGGTCTCGGGATACAACATCTCCTGGTCTCGGCGCTTAACACCACTTGGTCTTGGCGCACAACACCACTTGTTCTCGGGATTCAACACCACTTGGTCTCGGGATGCAACACCACTTGGTCTCAGCGCTCAACACCATTTGGTCTCGGGAATCAACACCACTTGGTCTCGGGATAAAACACCACTTGGTCTCGGCGCTCAACACCACTTGGTCACGGCGCTCAACACCACTTTCCCTTGGCGCACAACACCACTTGGTCTCGGGATTCAACACCACTTGGTCTCGGGATACAACACCTCTTGTTCTCGGCGCTCAACACCACTTGGTCTTGGCACACAACAACACTTGGACTCGGGATTCAACACCACTTGGTCTCGGGATACAACACCACTTGGTCTCAGCGCTCAACACCACTTGCTCTTGGGACTCAACACCACTTGGTCTAGGGATAAAACACCACTTGGTCTCGGCGCTCAACACCACTTGGTCTCGGCCCTCAACACCACTTGGTCTTTGCGCTCAACAGCAATTGGTCTGGTATTCAACACCACTTAGTCTCGGGACTCAACACCACTTCGTCTCGGGATTCAACACCACTTGGTCTCAGGACTCAAATCCACTTAATCTTGGCGCTCAACACCAGTTGGTCTCGAAGTTCAACACCACTCTGTTTCGGGACTGAACACCGCTTTATTCCGGCGCTCAACACCACTAGGTCTCGGCGCTCAACACCACTTGCCCTTGGCGCTCAACACCACTTGGTCTCGGCATTGAACACCACTTGCTGTCGGCGGTCAACACCACTTGAGCTTTGCGCTCAACACCATTTGGTCCCGGCATTGAACACCACTCACTCTCGGCACTCAACACCGCTGGTCCCCGCGTTCAACACCACTGGGTCTCGGGACTCAAAACCACTTGCGTTTGGCGCTCAACACCACATGGTCTCGGCATTGAACACCACTTACTCTTGGCGCTCACCACCACTTGGTCTCCGCGCTCAACACCACTTCGTCTCGGCGCTTAAAACCACTTGGTGTAGGAGCTCAACACCACTTGGTCTCGGCGCTCAACACCACTTTCTCTCGGGACTCAACACATCTTGGTCTCGGGACAAAACATCACTTGGTCTCGGCCTACAACACCACTTGTTCTCAGCGCTCAGCACCACTTGGTCTATAGATTCAACACCACTTGGTTTCGGGATAACCACACCACCTGATCTCGGCACTCAACACCACTTGGTCTCGGCGCACAACACCACTTGGTCTCGTATTCAATACCACTTGTTCTCGGCTCTCAACACCACTTGGTCTCGGGATTCAACACCACTTGGTCTCGGGATACAACATCTCTTGGTCTCGGCGCTCAACACCACTTGGTCTTGGCGCACAACACCACTTGGTCTCGGGATTCAACACCACTTTGTCTCGGGATACAACACCACTTGGTCTCAGCGCTCAACACCACTTGGTCTCGGCGCTCAGCACCACTTGGTCACGGCGCTCAACACCACTTGCCCTTGGCGCTCAACACCACTTGGTTTCGGCATTGCACACCACTTGCTCTCGGCGCTAAACACCACTTGAGCTTGGCGCTCAACACCATTTGGTCCCGGCATTGAACACACTTTACTCTCGGCACTCAACACCACTTGGTCACCGCGCTCAACACCACTTGGTCTCGGGGTTCAACACCACTCTGTTTCGGGACTGCTTTGATCCGGCGCTCAACACCACTTGGTCACGGCGCTCAACACCACATGCCCTTGGCGCTCAGCACCACTTGGGCTCGGCATTTGACACCACTTGCTCTCGGCGCTCAACACCACTTGAGCTTGGCGCTCAACTCCATTTGGTCTCGGCATTGAACACCACTTACTTTCGGCGCTCTACACCACTTGGTCTCGGCTCTCAACACCACTTGGTCTCGGGATTCAACACCACTTGGTCTCGGGGAACAATACCTCTTGGTCTCGGCGCTCAACACCACTTGGTCTTGGCGCACAACACCACTTGGTCTCGGGATTCAACAGCACTTGGTGTCGGGATAAAACACCACTTGGTCTCGGCGCTCAACACCACTTGGTCTCGGCGCTCAACACAACTTGGTCTTTGCGCTCAACACCAATTGGTCTGGTATTTAACACCACTTAGTCTCGGGACTCAACACCACTTCGTCTCGGGATTCAACACCACTTGGTCTCAGTACTCAACTCCACTTAATCTTGGCGCTCAACACCACTTGGTCTCGGGGTTCAACACCACTCTGTTTCGGGACTGGACACCGCTTTGTTCCGGCGCACAACACCACTTGGTCTCGGCGTTCAACACCACTTGCCCTTGACGCTCAACACCACTTGGTCTCGTCATTGAAAACCACTTGCTCTCGGCGCTCAACACCACTTGCGCTTTGCGCTCAACACCATTTGGTCTCGGCATTGAACACCACTTACTCTCGGCATTCAACACCACTGGTCTCCGCGCTCAACACCACTGGGTCTCGGGACTCAAAACCAATTGGTCTCGGCGCTCAACACCACTTGCGTTTGGCGCTCAGCACCACATGGTCTCGGCATTGAACACCACTTAATCTTGGCGCTCACCACCACTTGGTCTCCGCGCTCAAAACCACTTGGTCTTGGCGCTTAAAACCACTTGGTGAAGGAGCTCAACACCACTTGGTCTCGGCGCTCAACACCACTTTGTCTCGGGACTCAACACATCTTGGTCTCGGGACAAAATATCACTTGGTCTCGGCTCTCAACACCACTTGTTCTCAGCGCTCAACACCACTTGGTCTCTAGATTCAACACCACTTGGTCTCGGGATAACCACACCACCTGGTCTCGGCACTCAACACCACTTGGTCTCGGCGCTCAACACCACTTGGTCTCGTATTCAACACCACCTGGTATCGGCATTCAACACTATTTGGTTTCGGCGCTCAATAACACTTGGTCCCGGTGCTCAACACCACTTATTCTCTGCGCAAACATCACTTGTTCTCGGGATTCAACACCACTTGGTCTCGGTAAACAACACCTCTTGGTCTCGGCGCACAACTCCACTTGGTCTTGGCGCACAACACCACTTGGCCTCGGCTCTCAACACCACATGGTCTCGGGATTCAACACCACTTGGTCTCCGCATACAATACCTCTTGGTCTCGCTCAACACCACTTGGTCTGGGCGCAAAACACCACTTGGTCTCGGGATTCATCACCACTTGGTCTCGGGATAAAACACCACTTGTTCTCGGCGCTCAACACCACTTGGTCTCGGCGCTCAACACCACTTGGTCTTGGCGCACAACACCACTTGGTCTCGGGATTCAACACCACTTGGTCTCGGGATAAAACACCACTTGGTCTCAGCGCTCAAAACCACTTGGTCTCGGGACTCAACACCACTTGGTCTCGGGATAAAACACCACTTGGTCTCGGCATTGAACACCCCTTGCTCTCGGCGGTCAACACCACTTGCGCTTGGCGCTCAACACCACAATGTCTCGGCATTGAACACCACTTAATCTCGGCGCTCAACACCACTTAGTCTCCGCGCTCAACACCACTTGGTCTCGGCGCTCAAAACCACTCGGTGTAGGAGCTCAACACCACTTGCTCTCGGCGCTCAACAGCACTTGCGCTTGGCGCTCAACACCACAATGTCTCGGCATTGAACACCACTTAATCTCGGCGCTCAACACCACTTAGTCTCAGCGCTCAACAACACTTGGTCTCGGCGCTCAAAAACACTCGGTGTAGGAGCTCAACACCATTTGTTCTCAGCGCTCAACACCACTTGGTCTCTAATTTCAACACCTCTTGGTCTCGGGATACAAAACCACCTGGTCTCGGCACTCAACACCACTTGGTCTCGGCGCTCAACACCACTTGGTCTCGTATTCAACACCACTTGGTCTCGGCTCTCAACACCACTTGGTCTCGGGATTCAACACCACTTCCCTTGGCGCTCAACACCATTTGGTCTCGGCATTGAACACCACTTAATCTCGGCGCTCAACACCACTTGGTCTCCTCGCTCTACACCATTTGGTCTCGGCGCTCTACACCACTTGGTCTCGGCTCTCAACACCACTTGGTCTCGGGATTCAACACCACTTGGTCTCGGGATACAACACCACTTGGTCTCAGCGCTCAACACCACTTGATCTCGGGAGTCAACACCACTTGGTCTCGGGATAAAACACCACTTGGTCTCGGCTCTCAACACCACTTGGTCTCGGCGCTCAACACCACTTGGTCTCGGGACTCAACACCACTTGGTCTCGGGATAAAGCACCACGTGGTCTCGGCGCTCAACACCACTTGGTCTCGGCGCCCAACACTACTTGGTCTTGGCGCAAACACCACTTGGTCTCGGGATTCAACACCACTTGGTCTAATGATACAACACCACTTGGTCTCAGCGCTCAACACCACTTGGTCTCGGGTCTCAACACCACTTGGTCTCGGGATAAAACACCACTTGGTCTCGGCATTGAACACTACTTGCTCTCGGCGCTCAACACTACTTGAGCTTGGCGCTCAACACCATTTGGACTCGTCATTGAACACAACTTACTCTCGGCACTCAACACCACTTGGTCTCCGCGCTCAACATCACTGGGTCTCGGGACTCAAAACCAATTGGTCTCGGCGCTCAACACCATTGCTCTCGGCGCTCTACACCACTTGCGCTTGGCGCTCAACACCACATGGTCTCGGCATTGAACACCACTTACTCCCGGCGCTCAACACCACTTGGTCTCGGCGCTCAAAACCACTGGGTGTAGGAGCTCAACACCACTTGGTCTCGGCGCTCAACACCACTTTGTCTCGGAACTCAACACCACTTGGTCTCTGGACAAAACATCACTTGGCCTCGGCGCTCAACACCACTTGTTCTCAATGCTCAACATCACTTGGTCTCTAGTTTCAACACCACTTGGTCTCGGGATACAACACCACCTGGTCTTGGCGCACAACACCACTTGCTCTCGGGATTCAACACCACTTGGTCTCGGGATACAACACCACTTGGTCTCAGCGCTCAACTCTACTTGGTCTCGGTAATCAACACCACTTGGTCTTGGGATCAAACACCACTTGGTCTCGGCGCTCAACACCACTTGGTCTCGGCGCTCAACACCACTTGGTCTTTGCGCTCAACACCAATTGGTCTGATATTCAACACCACTTAGTCTCGGGACTCAACACCACTTGGTCTCGGGATTCAACACCACTTGGTCTCAGGACTCAACACCACTTAATCTTGGCGCTCAACACCACTTCGTCTCGGGGTTCAGCACCACTCTGTTTCGGGACTGAACACCGCTTTGATCCGGCGCTCAACCCCAGTTGATCACGGCGCTCAACACCACTTGCCCTTGGCGCTTAACACCACTTGGTCTCGGCATTGAACACCACTTGCTCTCGGCGCTCAACACCACTTGAGCTTTGCGCTGAACACCATTTGGTCTCGGCATTGAACACCACTTACTCTCGGCGCTCAACACCACTTGGTCTCCGCGCTCAACACCACTTGGTCTCGGCGCTCTATACCACTTGCTCTCGGCTCTCAACACCACTTGGTCTGGGGATTCAACACCTCTTGGTCTCAGCGCTCAACACCACTTGGTCTCGGCACTCAACACCACATGGTCTCGGGATAAAACACCACTTGGTCTCGGCGCTCAACACCACTTGGTCTCGTTGCTCAACACCACTTTGTCTCGGCGCTCAAAACCACTAGGTTTCGTATTAAACACTACCTGGTGTCTGTACTCAACACAACTTGGTCTCGGGATTCAACAACACTTGGTGTCAGGACTCAACACCACTTGGTCTCGGGGTTCAACACCACTCTGTTTCGGGACTGAACACCGCTTTGATCCGGCGCTCAAAACCATTTGGTCACGGCGCTCAACACCACTTGCCCTTGGCGCTCAACACCACATGGGCTCGGCATTTGACACCACTTGGTCTCGGCGCGCAACACCACTTGGTCTCGTTGCTCAACACCACTTTGTCTCGGCGCTCAAAACCACTTGGTCTCGTATTAAACACAACCTGGTCTCGGTACTCAACACCACTTGGTCTCGGGATTCAACACCACTTGGTGTCAGGACTCAACACCACTTGGTCTCGGGGTTCAACACCACTATGTTTCGGGACTGAACACCGCTTTGATCCGGCGCTCAACACCACTTGGTCACTGCGCTCAACACCACTTGCCCTTGGCGCTCAACACCACTTGGTCTCGGCATTTGACACCACTTGCTCTCGGCGCTCAACACCACTTGAGCTTGGCTCTCAACTCCATTTGGTCTCGGCATTGAACACCACTTACTCTCGGCGCTCTACACCACTTGGTCTCGGCTCTCAACACCACTTGGTCTCGGCATTCAACACCACTTGGTCTCGGGATACAACACCTCTTGGTCCCGGCGCTCAACACCACTTGGTCTTGGCGCACAACACCACTTGGTCTCGGGATTCAACACCACTTGGTCTCGGCACTCAACACCACTTGGTCTCGGCGCTCAACACAACTTGGTCTTTGCGCTCAACACCAATTGGTCTGGTATTCAACACCACTTAGTCTCGGGACCCAACACCACTTCGTATCGGGATTCAACACCACTTCCCTTGGCGATCAACACCACTTGGTCTCGGCATTGAACACCACTTGCTCTCGGAGCTAAACACCACTTGAGCTTGGCGCTCAACACCATTTGGTCTCGGCATTGAAAACCACTTACTCAGGGCGCTCAACACCACTTGGTCTCCGCGCTCTACACCATTTGGTCTCGGCGCTCTACACCATTTGGTCTCGGCTCTCAACACCACTTGGTCTCGGGATTCAACACCACTTGGTCTCGGGATACAACACCTCTTGGTCTCGGCGCTCAACACCACTTGGTCTTGGCGCACAACACCACTTGGTCTCGGGATTCAACACCACTTGGTCTCGGCACTCAACACCACTTGGTCTCGGCGCTCAACACAACTTGGTCTTTGCGCTCAACACCAATTGGTCTGGAATTCAAAACCACTTAGTCTCGGGACTCAACACCACTTCGTCTCGGGATTCAACACCACTTGGTCTCAGGACTCAACTCCACTTAATCTTGGCGCTCAACACCACTTGGTCTCGGTGTTCAACACCACTCTGTTTCCGGACTGGACACCGCTTTGTTTCGGCGCTCAACACCACTTGCCCTTGGCGCTCAACACCACTTGGTCTCGTCATTGAACACCACTTGCTCTCGGCGCTCAACACCACTTGCGCTTTGCGCTCAACACCATTTGGTCTCGACATTGAACACCACTTAATCTCGGCACTCAACACCACTGGTCTCCGCGCTCAACACCACTGGGTCTCATGACTCAAAACAAATTGCTCTCGGGGCTCAACACCACATGCGTTAGTGCTCAACACCACATGGTCTCGGCATTGAACACCACTTACTCTTGGGGCTGACCACCACTTGGTCTCCGCGCTCAACACCACTTGGTCTCGGCGCTTAAAACCACTTGGTGTAGGAGCTCAACACCACTTGGTCTCGGCGCTCAACACCACTTTGTCTCGGGACTCAACACATCTTGGTCTCGGGACAAAACATCACTTGGTCTCGGCTCTCAACACCACTTGTTCTCAGCGCTCAACACCACTTGGTCTCTAGATTCAACACCACTTGGTCTCGGGATAACCACATCACCTGCTCTCGGCACTCAACACCATTTGGTCTCGGCGCTCAACACCACTTGGTCTCGTATTCAACACCACCTGTTCTCGGCATTCAACACCTCTTGGTCTCCGCCTTCAACACTATTTGGTTTCGGCGCTCAACCTCACTTGGTCCCGCGGCTCAACACATCTTATTCTCTGCGCAAACACCACTTGTTCTCGGGATTTAACACCACTTGGTCTCGGTATACAACACCTCTTGGTATCGGCACTCAACACCACTTTGTGTTGGCGCTCAACACCACCTGGTCTCGGCTCTCAACACCCTTTGGTCTCGGGATTTAGCACCACTTGGTCTCGGGATACAACACCTCTTGGTCTCGGCGCTCAACACCACTTGGTCTCGGCATTGAACACCACTTGCTCTCGGCGCTCAACACCACTTGCGCTTTTCGTTCAACACCATTTGGTCTCGGCATTGAACACCACTTACGCTCGGCACTCAACACCACTGGTCTCCGCGCTCAACACCACTTGGTCTCGTATTCAACAACACTTGGTCTCGGCTCTCAACACCACTTGGTCTCGGGATTCAACACCACTTGGTCTCGGGATACAACATCTCCTGGTCTCGGCGCTTAACACCACTTGGTCTTGGCGCACAACACCACTTGTTCTCGGGATTCAACACCACTTGGTCTCGGGATGCAACACCACTTGGTCTCAGCGCTCAACACCATTTGGTCTCGGGAATCAACACCACTTGGTCTCGGGATAAAACACCACTTGGTCTCGGCGCTCAACACCACTTGGTCACGGCGCTCAACACCACTTTCCCTTGGCGCACAACACCACTTGGTCTCGGGATTCAACACCACTTGGTCTCGGGATACAACACCTCTTGTTCTCGGCGCTCAACACCACTTGGTCTTGGCACACAACAACACTTGGACTCGGGATTCAACACCACTTGGTCTCGGGATACAACACCACTTGGTCTCAGCGCTCAACACCACTTGCTCTTGGGACTCAACACCACTTGGTCTAGGGATAAAACACCACTTGGTCTCGGCGCTCAACACCACTTGGTCTCGGCCCTCAACACCACTTGGTCTTTGCGCTCAACAGCAATTGGTCTGGTATTCAACACCACTTAGTCTCGGGACTCAACACCACTTCGTCTCGGGATTCAACACCACTTGGTCTCAGGACTCAAATCCACTTAATCTTGGCGCTCAACACCAGTTGGTCTCGAAGTTCAACACCACTCTGTTTCGGGACTGAACACCGCTTTATTCCGGCGCTCAACACCACTAGGTCTCGGCGCTCAACACCACTTGCCCTTGGCGCTCAACACCACTTGGTCTCGGCATTGAACACCACTTGCTGTCGGCGGTCAACACCACTTGAGCTTTGCGCTCAACACCATTTGGTCCCGGCATTGAACACCACTCACTCTCGGCACTCAACACCGCTGGTCCCCGCGTTCAACACCACTGGGTCTCGGGACTCAAAACCACTTGCGTTTGGCGCTCAACACCACATGGTCTCGGCATTGAACACCACTTACTCTTGGCGCTCACCACCACTTGGTCTCCGCGCTCAACACCACTTCGTCTCGGCGCTTAAAACCACTTGGTGTAGGAGCTCAACACCACTTGGTCTCGGCGCTCAACACCACTTTCTCTCGGGACTCAACACATCTTGGTCTCGGGACAAAACATCACTTGGTCTCGGCCTACAACACCACTTGTTCTCAGCGCTCAGCACCACTTGGTCTATAGATTCAACACCACTTGGTCTCGGGATAACCACACCACCTGATCTCGGCACTCAACACCACTTGGTCTCGGCGCACAACACCACTTGGTCTCGTATTCAATACCACTTGTTCTCGGCTCTCAACACCACTTGGTCTCGGGATTCAACACCACTTGGTCTCGGGATACAACATCTCTTGGTCTCGGCGCTCAACACCACTTGGTCTTGGCGCACAACACCACTTGGTCTCGGGATTCAACACCACTTTGTCTCGGGATACAACACCACTTGGTCTCAGCGCTCAACACCACTTGGTCTCGGCGCTCAGCACCACTTGGTCACGGCGCTCAACACCACTTGCCCTTGGCGCTCAACACCACTTGGTTTCGGCATTGCACACCACTTGCTCTCGGCGCTAAACACCACTTGAGCTTGGCGCTCAACACCATTTGGTCCCGGCATTGAACACACTTTACTCTCGGCACTCAACACCACTTGGTCACCGCGCTCAACACCACTTGTTCTCGGCGCTCTACACTACTTGGTCTCGGCTCTCAACACCATTTGGTTTCGGGATTCAACACCTCTTGGTCTCGGGATACAACACCACTTGGTCTCAGCGCTCAACACCACCTGGTCTCGGGACAAAACACCACTTGGTTTCAGGATTCAACACAACTTGCCCTTGGCGCTCAACACCACTTGGTCTCGGCATTGAACACCACTTGCTCTCGGCGCTCAACACAACTTGAGCTTGACGCTCAACACCATTTCGTCTCGGCATTGGACACCACTTACTCTCGGCACTCAACACAACTTGGTCTCCGCGCTCAACACCACTGTGTCTCGGGACTCAAAACCAATTGGTCTCGGCGCTCAACACCACTTGCTCTCGGCGCTCAACACCACTTGCGTTTGGCGCTCAACACCACATGGTCTCGGCATTGAACACCACTTACTCTTGGCGCTCAACACCACTTGGTCTCCGCACTCAACACCACTTGGTCTCGGCGCTTAAAACCACTAGGTATAGGAGCTCAACACCACTTGGTCTCGGCGCTCAACACCACTTTGTCTCGGGACTCAACACATCTTGGTCTCGGGACAAAACATCACTTGGTCTCGGCTCCTAAAACCACTTGTTCTCAGCGCTCAACACCACTTTATCTCTAGATTCAACACCACTTGGTCTCGGGATACAACACCATCTGGTCTCGGCACTCAACACCACTTGGTCTCGGCGCTCAACACCACTTGGTCTCGTATTCAACACTACCTTATCTCGGGATTCAACACCTCTTGGTCTCAGCCTTCAACACTATTTGGTTTCGGCGCTCAACACCACTTGGTCCCGGGGCTCAACAGCACTTAGTCTCTAAGCTCAACACCACTTGTTCTCGGGATTCAACACCACTTGGTCTAGGGATACAACACCTCTTGGTCTCGGCGCTCAACACCACTTGGTCTTGGCGCACAACACCACTTGGTCTCGGCTCTCAACACCACTTGGTCTCGGGATTCAACACCACTTGGTCTCGGGATACAATACCACCTGGTCTCGGCACTCAACACCACTTCGTCTCGGGACTCAACACCACTTGGTCTCGGGATAAAACACCACTTGGTCTCAGCACTCAACACCACTTCGTCTCGGGATTCAACACCACTTGGTCTCGGGTTACAACACCACTTGGTCTCAGCGCTCAACACCAACTGGTCTCGGGACTCAACACCACTTGGTCTCGGGGCAAAACATCTCTTGGCCTCGGCACTCAACACCACCTGTTCTCAGCGCTCAACACCACTTGGTCTCTAGATTCAACAGCACTTGGTCTCAATATACAATACCACCTGGTCTCGGCACTCAACACCATTTGGTCTCGGCGCTCAACACCACTTGGTCTCGGGATTCAGCACCACTTGGTCTCGGGATTCAACACCACTTTGTCTCGTTATACAACATCTCTTGGTCTCGGCGCTCAACACCACTTGGTCTTGGCGCACAACACCACTTGGTCTCGGGATTCAACACCACTTGGTCTCGGGATACAACACCACTTGGTCTCAGCGCTCAACACCACTTGGTCTCGGGAATCAACACCACTTGGTCTCGGGATAAAACACCACTTTGTCTCAGCGCTCAACACCACTTGATCTCGGGAATCAACTACACTTGGTCTCGGCGCTCAACACCACTTGGTCTCGGCGCTCAACACCACTAGATCACGGCGGTCTACACCACTTCCCTTGGCGCTCAACACCACTTTGTCTCGGCATTGAACACCACTTGCTCTCGGAGCTAAACACCACTTGGTCTTGGCGCACAATACCACTTGTTCTCGGGATTCAACACCACTTGGTCTCGGGATTCAACACCACTTGGTCTCGGGATTCAACACCACTTGGTCTCAGCGCTCAACACCACTTGGTCTCGGCGCTCAACACCACTTGGGCTCGTATTCAACACCACTAGGTTTCGGCTCTCAACACCACTTGGTCTCGGGATTCAACACCACTTGGTCTCGGGATACAACATCTCTTGGTCTCGGCGCTCAACACCACTTGAGCTTGGCGCTCAACTCCATTTGGTCTCGGAATTGAACACCACTTACTCTCGGCGCTCTACACCACTTGGTCTCGGCTTTCAACACCACTTGGTTTGGGGATTCAACACCACTTGGTCTCGCGATACAACACCACTTGGTCTCGGCGCTCAACATCACTTGGTCTTAGCGCACAACACCACTTGGTCTCAGGATTCAAAACCACTTGGTCTCGGGATACAACACCACTTGCTCTCAGCGCTCAACACCATTTGGTCTTGGGACTCAACACCACTTGGTCTCTTGATAAAACACCATTTGGTCTCGGCGCTCAAAACCACATCGTCTCGAGATTCAACACCACTTTGTCTCAGGACTCAACTCCACTTAATCTTGGCGCTCAACACCACTTGGTCTCGGGGTACAACACCACTGTTTCGGGACTGAACACCTCTTTGTTCCGGCGCTCAACACCACTTGGTCTCGGCGCTCAACACCACTTGTCCTTGGCGCTCAACACCACTTGGTCTCGGCATTGAACACCACTTGCTCTCGGCGCTCAACACCACTTGATCTAGGCGTTCAACACCATTTGGTCTCGGCATTGAACACCACTTACTCTCGGCACTCAACACCACTGGTGTCCACGCTCAACACCACTGGGTCTCGGGACTCAAAACCAATTGGTGTAGGAGCTCAACACCACTTGGTCTCGGCGCTCAACACCACTTTGTCTCGCGACTCAACACATCTTGGTCTCGGGACAAAACATCACTTGGTCTCGGCTCTCAACACCACTTGTTCTCAGCGCTCAACACCACTTGGTCTCTACTTGGTCTCGGGATAACCACACCACCTGGTCTCGGCGATCAACACCACTTGGTCTCGTATTCAACACCACCTGGTCTCGGCATTCAACACCTCTTGGTCTCGGCCTTCAACACTATTTGGTTTCGGCGCTCAACAACACTTGGTCCCGGGGCTCAACACCACTTGTTCTCTGCGAAAACATCACTTGTTCTCGGGATTCAACACCACTTGGTCTCGGTATACAACACCTCTTGGTCTCGGGATTCAACTCCACTTGGTCTTGGCGGACAACACCACTTGGTCTCAGCTCTCAACACCACTTGGTCTCTGGATTCAACACCACTTGGTCTCCACATACAATACTTCTTGGTCTCGGCGCTCAACACCACTTGGTCTGGGCGCAAAACACCACTTGGTCTCGGGATTCAACACCACTTTGTCTCGGGATACAACACCACTTGGTCTCAGCGCTCAACACCACTTGGTCTCAGGACTCAACACCACTTGGTCTCATGATAAAACACCACTTCGTCTCGGCTCTCAGCACCACTTGGTCTCGGCGCTCAACACCACTTGGTCTTGGCGCACAGCACCACTTGGTCTCAGCTCTCAACACCACTTGGTCTCTGGATTCAACACCACTTGGTCTCCACATACAATACTTCTTGGTCTCGGCGCTCAACACCACTTGGTCTGGGCGCAAAACACCACTTGGTCTCGGGATTCAACACCACTTTGTCTCGGGATACAACACCACTTGGTCTCAGTGCTCAACACCACTTGGTCTCGGGACTCAACACCACTTGGTCTCGGGATAAAACACCACTTGGTCTCGGCATTGAACACCACTTATTCTCTGCGCTCAACAACACTTGAGCTTGGTGCTCAACACCATTTGGGCTCGGCATTGAACACCACTTACTCTAGGCACTCAACACCACTTGCTCTCCGCGCTCAACACCACTGGGTCTCGGGACTCAAAACCACTTGGTCTCCGCGCTCAACACCACTGGGTCATGGGACTCAAAACCAATTGGTCTCGGCGCTCTACACCACTTGCGCTTGGCGCTCAACATCACATGGTCTCGGCATTGAACACCACTTATTCTCTGCGCTCAACAACACTTGAGCTTGGTGCTCAACACCATTTGGGCTCGGCATTGAACACCACTTACTCTAGGCACTCAACACCACTTGGTCTCCGCGCTCAACACCACTGGGTCTCGGGACTCAAAACCAATTGGTCTCGGCGCTCAACACCACTTGCTCTCGGCGCTCTACACCACTTGCGTGTGGCGCTCAACACCACTTGCGCGTGGCGCTCAACACCACATGGTCTCGGCATTGAACACCACTTACTCTCGGCGCTCAACACCACTTGGTCTCGGCGCTCATAACCACTTGGTGTAGGAGCTCAGCACCACTTGATCTCGGCGCTCAACACCACTTTGTCTAGGAACTCAACACCACTTGGTCTCGGGACAAAACATCACTTGGCCTCGTCGCTCAACACCACTTGTTCTCAGCGCTCAACATCATTTGGTCTCTAGTTTCAACACCACTTGGTCTCGGGATACAATTACACCTGGTCTCGGCACTCAACACCACTTGGTCTCGGGATTCAACACCACTTGGTCTCGGCATACAATACCTCTTGGTCTCGGCGCTCAACACCACCTGATCTGGGCGCAAAACACCACTTGGTCTCGGGTTTCAATACCATTTTGTCTCGGGATACAACACCACTTGGTCTCAGCCCTCAACACCACTTGGTCTCAGGACTCAACACCACTTGGTCTCGGGATCAAACACCACTTGTTCTCGGCGCTAACACCACTTGGTCTCGGCGCTCATAACCACTTGGTCTTGGCGCACAACACCACTTGGTCTCGGGATTCAACACCACTTGGTCTCGGGATAAAGCACCACTTGGTCTCAGCGCTCAACACCACTTGGTCTCGGGACTCAACACAACTTCGTCTCGGGATAAAACACTACTTGGTCTCGGCATTGAACACCACTTGCTCTCGGCGCTAAACACCACTTGAGCTTGGCGCTCAACACCATTTGGGCTCGGCATTGAGCACCATTTACTCTCGGCACTCAACACCATTTGGTCTCCGCGCTCAACACCACTGGGTCTCGGGACTCAAAACTAATTGGTCTCGGCGCTCAACACCACTTGCTCTCGGCGCTCTACACCACTTGCGCTTGGCGTTCAACACCACATGGTCTCGGCAATGAACACCACTTAATCTCGTCGCTCAACAACACTTAGTCTCCGCGCTTAACACCACTTAGTCTCGGGATTTAACACCACTTTGTCTCGGGATACAACACCACTTGGTCTCAGCGCTCAACACCACTTGGTCTCAGGACGCAACACCACTTGGTCTCAGGATATAACACCACTTGGTCTCGGCGCTCAACACCACCTACTCTCGGGACTCAAAACCAATTGGTCTCGGCGCTCCACACCACTTGCTCTCGGCTCTCTACACCACCTGCGCTTGGCGCTCAACACCACATGGTCGCGGCATTGATCACCACTTAATCTCGGCGCTCAACACCACTTAGTCTCCGCGCTCAAAACCACTTGGTCTCGGCGCTCAAAACCACTCGGTGTAGGAGCTCAAAACCAATTGGTCTCGGCGCTCAACACCACTTGGTCTTGGCGCACAACACCACTTGGTCTCGGGATTCAACACCACTTTGTGTCGGGGTACAACACCACTTGGTCTCGGTGCTCAACACCACTTGGTCACGGCGCTCAACACCACTTGCCCTTGGCGCTCAACACCACTTGGTTTCGGCATTGAACACCACTTGCTCTCGGCGCTAAACACCACTTGAGCTTGGCGCTCAACACCATTTGGTCCCGGCATTGAACACCACTTACTTTCGGCGCTCAACACCACTTGGTCTCGGTATTCAACACCACTTGGTCTCAGGACTCAACACAACTTAATCTTGGCGCTCAACACCACTTAGTCTCGGGGTTCAACACCACTCTGTTTCGGGAGTGAACACCGCTTTGATCCGGCACTCAACACCACTTGGTCTCGGCGCTCAACGCCACTTGGTCTCGGCATTGAACACCACTTGCTCTCGGCGCTCAACACAACTTGAGCTTGGCGCTCAACACCATTTCGTCTCGGAATTGAACACCACTTACTCTCGGCACTCAACACCATTTGGTCTCCTCGCTCAACACCACCGTGTCTCGGGACTCAAAACCAATTGGTCTCGGCGCTCAACACCATTTGCTCTCGGCGCTCAACACCACTTGCGTTTGGCGCTCAACACCACATGGTCTCCGCACTCAACACCACTTGTTCTCGGCGCTTAAAACCACTTGGTGTAGGAGCTCAACACCACTTGGTCTCGGCGCTCAACACCACTTTGTCTCGGGACTCAACACATCTTGGTCTCGGGACAAAACATTACTTGGTCTCGGCTCTCAACACCACTTGTTCTCAATGCACAACACCACTTGGTCTCTAGATTCAACACCACTTGGTCTTGGGATACAACACCACCTGGTCTCGGCACTCAACACCACTTGGTCTCGGCGCTCAACACCACTTGGTCTCGTATTCAAAACCACCTTATCTCGGGATTTAACACCTCTTGGTCTCAGCCTTCAAAACTATTTGGTTTCGGCGCTCAACACCACCTGCTCCTGGGGCTCAACACCACTTGGTCTCAGCACTCAACACCACTTGGTCTAGGGACTCAACACCACTTTGTCTCGGGATAAAACACCACTTGGTCTCGCCGCACAACACCACTTGTTCTCGGCGCTCAGCACCACTTATCTTGGCGCACAACACCACTTGGTCTCGGGCTTCAACACCACTTGGTATCGGGTTACAACACCACTTGCTCTCGGCGCTCAACACCACTTGGTCTCGGGATAAAACACACCTTGGTCTCGGCATTGAACACACTTGCTCTCGGCGCTCAACACTACTTGAGCTTGGCGCTCAAAACCGTTTGGGTTCGTCATTGAACACCACTTACTCTCGGCACTCAACATAACTTGGTCTCCGCGCTCAAGAACACTGAGTCTCGGGACTCAAAACCAATTGGTCTCGGCGCTCAACACCACTTACTCTCGGCGCTCTACACCACTTGCGCTTGGCGCTCAACACCACATGGTCTCGGCATTGAACACCACTTACTCTCGGCGCTCAACACCACTTGGTCTCCGCGCTCAACACCACTTGGTCTCGGCGCTCAAAACCACTTGGATTTGGTGCTCAACGCCACTTGGTCTCGGCGCTCCTCACCACTTTGTCTCGGGACTCAACACCACTTGGTCTCGGGACAAAACATCACTTGGCCTCGGCGCTCAACACCACTTGGTCTCTAGATTCAACACCACTTGGTCTCAGGATACAACACCACCTGGTCACGGCACTCAACACCAAATGGTTTCGGCGTTCAACACCACTTGGTCTCGTATTCAAGACCACTTGGTCTCGGGTCTCAACACCACTTGGTCTCGGGATTCAACACTACTTGGTCTCGGGATACAACACCTCTTGGTCTCGGCGCTCAACACCACTTGAACTTGGCGCACAACACCACTTGGTCTCGGGATACAACACCACTTGGTCTCAGCGCTCAACACCACTTGGTCTCGGGAATCAACACTACTTGGTCTCGGGATAAAACACCACTTGGTCTCGGCGCTCAAAACCACTTGGTCTCGCCGCTCAACACCACTTGGACTTTGAGCTGAACACCAATTGGTCTGGTATTCAACACCACTTAGTCTCGGGACTCAACACCACTTAATCTTGGCGCTCAACACCACTTGGCCTCGGGGTTCAACACCACTCTGTTTCGGGACGGAAAACCGCTTTGATCCGGCGCTCAACACCACTTGCCCTTTGCGCTCAACACCACTTGGTCTCGGCATTGAACACCACTTGCTCTCGGCGCTCAACACCACTTGAGCTTTGCGCTCAACACCATTTGGTCTCGACATTGAACACCACTTACTCTCGGCGCTCAACACCAATTGGTCTCCGCGCTCAACACCACTTGGTCTCGGCGCTCTACACCACTTGCTCTCGGCTCTCAACACCACTTGGTCTCGGGATTCAACACTACTTAGTCTCGGGATACAACACCACTTGGTCTCAGCGCCCTACACCACTTGGTCTCAGCGGTCAACTCCACTTGGTTTCGGGACTCAACACCACTTGTTCTCGGGATAAAACACCACTTGGTCTCGGCGCTCAACACCACTTGGCCTCGGCGCTCAACACCACTTGGTCTTTGCGCTCAACACCTATTGGTCTGGTATTCAACACCACTTAGTCTCGGGTCTCAACAAAAGTTGGTCTCGGGATTCAACACCACTTGGTCTCATGACTCAACACCACTTAATCTTGGCGCTCAACACAACTTGGTCTCGGGGTTCAACAGCACTATGTTTCGGGACTGAACACCGCTTGGATCCGGCGCTCAACACCACTTGGTCTCGGCGCTCAACACCACTTGCCCTTGGCGCTCAAAACCACTTGGTCTCGGCTTTTAACACCACTTGCTCTCGGCGCTCAACACCACTTGAACTTGGCGCTCAACACCATTTGGTCTCGGCATTGAACACCACTTACTCTCGGCACTCACACCACTTGGTCTCCGCGCTCAACACCACTGGGTCTCGGGACTCAAAACCAATTGGTCTCGGCGCTCAACGCAACTTGCTCTCGGCGCTCAACACCACTTGGTCTCGTATTCAAAACCACCTTATCTCGGGATTTAACACCTCTTGGTCTCAGCCTTCAACACTATTTGGTTTCGGCGCTCAACACCACTTGCTCCTGGGGCTCAACACCACTTGGTCTCAGCACTCAACACCACTTGGTCTCGGGACTCAACACCTGTTGTCTCGGGATAAAACACCACTTGGTCTCGGCGCTCAACACCACTTGTTCTCGGCGCTCAGCACCACTTATCTTGGCGCACAACACCACTTGGTCTCGGGCTTCAACACCACTTGGTATCGGGTTACAACACCACTTGCTCTCGGCGCTCAACACCACTTGGTCTCGGGTTAAAACACACCTTGGTCTCGGCATTGAACACACTTGCTCTCGGCGCTCAACACTACTTGAGCTTGGCGCTCAAAACCGTTTGGGCTCGTCATTGAACACCACTTACTCTCGGCACTCAACTTAACTTGGTCTCCGCGCTCAAGAACACTGAGTCTCGGGACTCAAAACCAATTGGTCTCGGCGCTCAACACCACTTACTCTCGGCACTCTACACCACTTGCGCTTGGCGCTCAACACCACATGGTCTCGGCATTGAACACCACTTACTCTCGGCGCTCAACACCACTTGGTCTCCGCGCTCAACACCACTTGGTCTCGGCGCTCAAAACCACTTGGATTTGGTGCTCAACGCCACTTGGTCTCGGCGCTCCTCACCACTTTGTCTCGGGACTCAACACCACTTGGTCTCGGGACAAAACATCACTTGGCCTCGGCGCTCAACACCACTTGGTCTCTAGATTCAACACCTCTTGGTCTCAGGATACAACACCACCTGGTCACGGCACTCAACACCAAATGGTTTCGGCGCTCAACACCACTTGGTCTCGTATTCAAGACCACTTGGTCTCGGGTCTCAACACCACTTGGTCTCGGGATTCAACACTACTTGGTCTCGGGATACAACACCTCTTGGTCTCGGCGCTCAGCACCACTTGAACTTGGCGCACAACACCACTTGGTCTCGGGATACAACACCACTTGGTCTCAGCGCTCAACACCACTTGGTCTCGGGAATCAACACTACTTGGTCTCGGGATAAAACACCACTTGGTCTCGGCGCTCAAAACCACTTGGTCTCGCCGCTCAACACCACTTGGACTTTGAGCTGAACACCAATTGGTCTGGTATTCAACACCACTTAGTCTCGGGACTCAACACCACTTAATCTTGGCGCTCAACACCACTTGGCCTCGGGGTTCAACACCACTCTGTTTCGGGACGGAAAACCGCTTTGATCCGGCGCTCAACACCACTTGCCCTTTGCGCTCAACACCACTTGGTCTCGGCATTGAACACCACTTGCTCTCGGCGCTCAACACCACTTGAGCTTTGCGCTCAACACCATTTGGTCTCGACATTGAACACCACTTACTCTCGGCGCTCAACACCAATTGGTCTCCGCGCTCAACACCACTTGGTCTCGGCGCTCTACAACACTTGCTCTCGGCTCTCAACACCACTTGGTCTCGGGATTCAACACTACTTAGTCTCGGGATACAACACCACTTGGTCTCAGCGCCCTACACCACTTGGTCTCAGCGGTCAACTCCACTTGGTTTCGGGACTCAACACCACTTGTTCTCGGGATAAAACACCACTTGGTCTCGGCGCTCAACACCACTTGGCCTCGGCGCTCAACACCACTTGGTCTTTGCGCTCAACACCTATTGGTCTGGTATTCAACACCACTTAGTCTCGGGTCTCAACAAAAGTTGGTCTCGGGATTCAACACCACTTGGTCTCATGACTCAACACCACTTAATCTTGGCGCTCAACACAACTTGGTCTCGGGGTTCAACACCACTATGTTTCGGGACTGAACACCGCTTGGATCCGGCGCTCAACACCACTTGGTCTCGGCGCTCAACACCACTTGCCCTTGGCGCTCAAAACCACTTGGTCTCGGCATTGAACACCACTTGCTCTCGGCGCTCAACACCACTTGAACTTGGCGCTCAACACCATTTGGTCTCGGCATTGAACACCACTTACTCTCGGCACTCACACCACTTGGTCTCCGCGCTCAACACCACTGGGTCTCGGGACTCAAAACCAATTGGTCTCGGCGCTCAACACAACTTGCTCTCGGTGCTCAACACCACTTGAGTTTGGCGCTCAACACCGAATGGTCTCGGCATTGAACACCACTTACTCTCGGCGCTCACACCACTTGGTCTCCGCTCTCAACACCACTTGGTCTCGGCGCTTAAAACCACTTGGTGTAGGAGCTCAACACCACTTGGTCTCGGGTCTCAACACCACTTTGTCACGGGACTCAACACATCTTGGTCTCGGGACAAAACATCACTTGGTCTCTGCTCTCAACACCACTTGTTCTCAACGCTCAACACCACTTGGTCTCTAGATTCAACACCTCTTGGTCTCGGGATACAACACCACCTGGTATCGGCACTCAACACCACTTGGACTCTTATTCAACACCACCTGGTCTCGGGATTCAACACCTCTTGGTCTCGGCCTTCAACACTATTTGGTTTCGGCGCTCAACACCACTTGGTCCCGGGGCTCAACACCACTTAGTCTCTGCTCTCAACACCACTTCGTCTCCGGATTCAACACCACTTGGTCTCGGGATACAACACCACTTGGTCTCAGCGCTCAACACCACTTGGTCTCGGGACTCAACAGCACTTGGTCTCGGGATTAAACACCACTTGTTCTCGGCATTGAACACCACTTGCTCTCGGCGCTAAACACCATTTGGGCTCGGCATTGAACACCACTTACTCTCGGCACTCACACCACTTGGTCTCCGCGCTCAACACCACTGGGTCTCGGGACTCAAAACCAATTGGTCTCGGCGCTCAACGCAACTTGCTCTCGGCGCTCAACACCACTTGGTCTCGTATTCAAAACCACCTTATATCGGGATTTAACACCTCTTGGTCTCAGCCTTCAACACTATTTGGTTTCGGCGCTCAACACCACTTGCTCCTGGGGCTCAACACCGCTTGGTCTCAGCACTCAACACCACTTGGTCTCGGGACTCAACACCTGTTGTCTCGGGATAAAACACCACTTGGTCTCGGCGCTCAACACCACTTGTTCTCGGCGCTCAGCACCACTTATCTTGGCGCACAACACCACTTGGTCTCGGGCTTCAACACCACTTGGTATCGGGTTACAACACCACTTGCTCTCGGCGCTCAACACCACTTGGTCTCGGGTTAAAACACACCTTGGTCTCGGCATTGAACACACTTGCTCTCGGCGCTCAACACTACTTGAGCTTGGCGCTCAAAATCGTTTGGGCTCGTCATTGAACACCACTTACTCTCGGCACTCAACTTAACTTGGTCTCCGCGCTCAAGAACACTGAGTCTCGGGACTCAAAACCAATTGGTCTCGGCGCTCAACACCACTTACTCTCGGCACTCTACACCACTTGCGCTTGGCGCTCAACACCACATGGTCTCGGCATTGAACACCACTTACTCTCGGCGCTCAACACCACTTGGTCTCCGCGCTCAACACCACTTGGTCTCGGCGCTCAAAACCACTTGGATTTGGTGCTCAACGCCACTTGGTCTCGGCGCTCCTCACCACTTTGTCTCGGGACTCAACACCACTTGGTCTCGGGACAAAACATCACTTGGCCTCGGCGCTCAACACCACTTGGTCTCTAGATTCAACACCACTTGGTCTCAGGATACAACACCACCTGGTCACGGCACTCAACACCAAATGGTTTCGGCGCTCAACACCACTTGGTCTCGTATTCAAGACCACTTGGTCTCGGGTCTCAACACCACTTGGTCTCGGGATTCAACACTACTTGGTCTCGGGATACAACACCTCTTGGTCTCGGCGCTCAACACCACTTGAACTTGGCGCACAACACCACTTGGTCTCGGGATACAACACCACTTGGTCTCAGCGCTCAACACCACTTGGTCTCGGGAATCAACACTACTTGGTCTCGGGATAAAACACCACTTGGTCTCGGCGCTCAAAACCACTTGGTCTCGCCGCTCAACACCACTTGGACTTTGAGCTGAACACCAATTGGTCTGGTATTCAACACCACTTAGTCTCGGGACTCAACACCACTTAATCTTGGCGCTCAACACCACTTGGCCTCGGGGTTCAACACCACTCTGTTTCGGGACGGAAAACCGCTTTGATCCGGCGCTCAATACCACTTGCTCTTTGCGCTCAACACCACTTGGTCTCGGCATTGAACACCACTTGCTCTCGGCGCTCAACACCACTTGAGCTTTGCGCTCAACACCATTTGGTCTCGACATTGAACACCACTTACTCTCGGCGCTCAACACCAATTGGTCTCCGCGCTCAACACCACTTGGTCTCGGCGCTCTACACCACTTGCTCTCGGCTCTCAACACCACTTGGTCTCGGGATTCAACACTACTTAGTCTCGGGATACAACACCACTTGGTCTCAGCGCCCTACACCACTTGGTCTCAGCGGTCAACTCCACTTGGTTTCGGGACTCAACACCACTTGTTCTCGGGATAAAACACCACTTGGTCTCGGCGCTCAACACCACTTGGCCTCGGCGCTCAACACCACTTGGTCTTGGCGCTCAACACCTATTGGTCTGGTATTCAACACCACTTAGTCTCGGGTCTCAACAAAAGTTGGTCTCGGGATTCAACACCACTTGGTCTCATGACTCAACACCACTTAATCTTGGCGCTCAACACAACTTGGTCTCGGGGTTCAACACCACTATGTTTCGGGACTGAACACCGCTTGGATCCGGCGCTCAACACCACTTGGTCTCGGCGCTCAACACCACTTGCCCTTGGCGCTCAAAACCACTTGGTCTCGGCATTGAACACCACTTGCTCTCGGCGCTCAACACCACTTGAACTTGGCGCTCAACACCATTTGGTCTCGGCATTGAACACCACTTACTCTCGGCACTCACACCACTTGGTCTCCGCGCTCAACACCACTGGGTCTCGGGACTCAAAACCAATTGGTCTCGGCGCTCAACACAACTTGCTCTCGGTGCTCAACACCACTTGAGTTTGGCGCTCAACACCGAATGGTCTCGGCATTGAACACCACTTACTCTCGGCGCTCACACCACTTGGTCTCCGCTCTCAACACCACTTGGTCTCGGCGCTTAAAACCACTTGGTGTAGGAGCTCAACACCACTTGGTCTCGGGTCTCAACACCACTTTGTCACGGGACTCAACACATCTTGGTCTCGGGACAAAACATCACTTGGTCTCTGCTCTCAACACCACTTGTTCTCAACGCTCAACACCACTTGGTCTCTAGATTCAACACCTCTTGGTCTCGGGATACAACACCACCTGGTATCGGCACTCAACACCACTTGGACTCTTATTCAACACCACCTGGTCTCGGGATTCAACACCTCTTGGTCTCGGCCTTCAACACTATTTGGTTTCGGCGCTCAACACCACTTGGTCCCGGGGCTCAACACCACTTAGTCTCTGCGCTCAAAACCACTTCGTCTCCGGATTCAACACCACTTGGTCTCGGGATACAACACCACTTGGTCTCAGCGCTCAACACCACTTGGTCTCGGGACTCAACAGCACTTGGTCTCGGGATTAAACACCACTTGTTCTCGGCATTGAACACCACTTGCTCTCGGCGCTAAACACCATTTGGGCTCGGCATTGAACACCACTTACTCTCGGCACTCAACACCACTTGGTCTCCGCGCTCAACATCACTGGGTCTCGGGACTCAAAACCAATTGATCTCGGCGCTCAACACCACTTGCTCTCGGCGCTCTACACCACTTGCGCTTGGCGCTCAACACCACATGGTCTCGGCATTGAACACCACTTACTCTCGGCGCTTAACACCTCTTGGTCATGGCGCACAACCACTTGGGCTCGGGATACAACACCACTTGTTCTCGTGAATAAACACCACTTGGTATCGTTATAAAACACCACTTGGTCTCGGCGCTCAACAACTCTTGGTCTCGGCGCTCAACACCACTTGGTCACTGCGCTCAACACCACTTTCCCTTGGCGCTCAACACCACTTGGTCTCGGCATTTAACACCACTTGCTCTCGGCGCTCTACACCACTTGGTCTCGGCTCTCAACACCACTTGGTATCGGGATACAACACCTCTTGGTCTCGGCGCTCAACACCACTTGATCTTGGCGCACAACACCACTTGGTCTCAGCGCTCAACACCACTTGGTCTCGGGACTCAACACTACTTGGTCTCGGGATGAAACACCACTTGTTCTCGGTGCTCAACAGCACTTGGTCTCGGCGCACAACACCATTTGGTCTTTGCAATCAACACCAATTAGTCTGGTATTCAACACCACTTAGTCTCGAGGCTCAACACCACTTGGTCTCGGTATTCAACACCACTTGGTCTCAGGACTCCACACAACTTAATCTTGGCGCTCAACACCACTTGGACTCGGGGTTCAACACCACTCTGTTTCGGGACTGAACACCGCTTTGATCCGGCACTCAACACCACTTGGTCATGGCGCTCAACACCACTTGCCCTTGGCGCTCAATACCACTTGGTCTCGGCATTCAACACCACTTGCTCTCGGCGCTCAACATAACTTGAGCTTGGCGCTCACCACCACTTGGTCTCCGCGCTCAACACCACTTGGTCTCGGCGCTGAAAACCACTTTGTGTATGAGCTCAACACCACTTGGTCTCGGCTCTCAACACCGCTTTGTCTCGGGACTCAACACATCTTGGTCTCGGGACAAAACATCACTTGGTCTCGGCTCTCAACACCACTTGTTCTCAGCGCTCAACACCACTGGTCTCTACATTCAACACCATTTGGTCTCGGGATACAACACCACCTGGTCTGAGCACTCAACACCACTTGGTCTCGGCGCTCAACACCACTTGGTCTCGTATTCAACACCACCTGGTCTCGGCATTCAACACCTCTTGGTCTTGGCCTTCAACACTATCTGGTATCGGCGCTCAACACCACTTGGTCCCGGGGCTCAACATCACTTATTCTCTGCGCTCAACACCACCTGTTGTCGGGATTCAACACCACTTGGTCTCGGTATACAACACCTCTTGGTCTAGGCGCTCAACACCACTTGGTCTCGGCGCTCAACACCACTTCGTCTTGGCGCACAACACCACTTGTTCTCGGGATTCAACACCACTTGGTCTCGGGATACAACACCTCTTGGTCTCGGGATTCAACACCACTTGGTCTCGGGATAAAACACCACTTGGTCTCAGCGCTCAACACCACTTGGTCTCGGGACTCAACACCACTTGGTCTCGGGATAAAACACCACTTGGTCTCGGCATTGAACACTACTTGCTCTCGGCGCTCAACACCACTTGAGTTTGGCGCTCAAAACCATTTGGGCTCGGCATTGAAATCACTTACTCTCGGGACTCAAAACCAATTGGTCTTGGCGCTCAACACCACTTGCTCTCGGCGCTCTACACCACTTGCGCTTGGCTCTCAACACCACATAGTCTCGGCATTGAACACCACTTACTCTCGGCGCTCAACACCTCTTGGTCTCCGCCCTCAACACCACTTGGTCTCGGCGCTCAAAACCACTTGGTGGAGGAGCTCAACATCACTTGGTCTCGGCGCTCCACACCATTTTGTCGCAGGACTCAACACCACTTGGTCTCATGACAAAACATCACTTGGCCTCGGCGCTCCACACCACTTGTTCTCAGCGCTCAACACCACTTGGTCTCTAGATTCAAGACCACTTGGTCTCGGGATACAACACCACGTGGTCTCCGCACTCAACACCACTTGGTCTCGGCGCTCAACACCACTTGGTCTCTGCACTCAACACCACCTGGTCTCGGGATTCAACACATCTTGTTCTCGGCGCTCAACACTATTTGGTCTCGGCGCTCAACACCACTTGGTCCAGGGGCTCAACTACACTTAGTCTCTGCTCTCAACACCAATTGGTCTCGGGATTCAACACCACTTGGTCTCGGGATACAACACCTCTTGGTCTCGGCGCTCAACACCACTTGGTCTTGGCGCACAACACCACTTGGTCTCGGGACTCAACACCACTTGGTCTCTGCTCTCAACACCACTTGGTCTCTGATCTCAACACCACTTGGTCTCGGGATTCAACACCACTTGGTCTCGGGATACAACACCTCTTGGTCTCGGCGCTCAACACCACTTGGTCTTGGCGCACAACACCACTTGGTCTCGGGACTCAACACCACTTGGTCTCTGCTCTCAACACCACTTGGTCTCTGATCTCAACACCACTTGGTCTCGGGATTCAACACCACTTGGTCTCGGGATACAACACCTCTTGGTCTCTGCGCTCAACACCACTTGGTCTTGGCGCACAACACCACTTGGTCTCGGGGTTCAACACCACTTGGTCTCGGGATACAACACCACTTGGTCTCAGCGCTCAACATCACTTGCTCTCGGGACTCAACACCACTTGGTCTCGGGATAAAACACCACTTGGTCACGGCGCTCAACACCACTTGGTCTTGGCGCACAACACCACCTGGTCTCGGGATTCAACACCACTTAATCTCGGGATAAAACACCACTTGGTCTCAGAGCTCAACACCACTTGGTCTCGGGACTCAACACCACTTGGTCTCGGGATAAAACACCACTTGGTCTCGGCATTGAACACCACTTATTCTCTGCGCTCAACAACACTTGAGCTTGGCGCTCAACACCATTTGGGCTCGGCATTGAACACCACTTACTCTCGGTACTCAACACCACTTGGTCTCCGCGCTCAACACCACTGGGTCTCGGGACTCAAAACCACTTGGTCTCCGCGCTCAACACCACTGGGTCATGGGACTCAAAACCAATTGGTCTCGGCGCTCTACACCACTTGCGCTTGGCGCTCAACATCACATGGTCTCGGCATTGAACATCACTTAATCTCGTCGCTCAACACCACTTAGTCTCCGCGCTCAACACCACTTGGTCTCGGCGCTCAAAACCACCCGGTGTAGGAGCTCAACACCACATGGTCTCGGGACTCAACACCACTTGGTCTCGGGACAAAACATCTCTTGGTCTCGGCGCTCAACACCACTTGTTCTAAGCGCTCAACACCACTTGGTCTCTAGATTCAACACCACTTGGTCTCGGGATACAACACCATCTGGTCTCGACACTCAACACCACTTGGTCTCGGCGCTCAACACCACTTGGTCTCGTATTCAACACCACTTGGTCTCGGCTCTAAACACCACTTGGTCTCGGGATTCAACACCACTTGGTCTCGGGATACAACACCACTAGGTCTTAGCGCTCAACACCACTTGGTCTCGGGACTCAACACCACTTGGTCTCGGGATAAAACACCACTTGGTCTCGGCGCTCAACATCACTAGGTCCCGGCGCTCAACACCACTTGGTCTCGGGACTCAACACCACTTGGTCTCGGGATAAAACACCACTTGTTCTCGGCATTGAACACCACTTGCTCTCGGCGCTCAATACTACTTGAGCTTGGCGCTCAACACCATTTGGGCTCGTCATTGAACACCACTTACTCTCGGCACTCAACACCACTTGGTCTCCGCGCTCAACACCACTGGGTCTCGGGACTCAAAACCAATTGGTCTCGGCGCTCAACACCACTTGCTCTCGGCGCTCTACACCACTTGCGCGTGGCGCTCAACACCACTTGCGCGTGGCGCTCAACACCACATGGTCTCGGCATTGAACACCACTTACTCTCGGCGCTCAACACCACTTGGTATCGGCGCTCAAAACCACTTGGTGTAGGAGCTCAACACCACTTGATCTCGGCGCTCAACACCACTTTGTCTAGGAACTCAACACCACTTGGTCTCGGGACAAAACATCACTTGGCCTCGTCGCTCAACACCACTTGTTCTCAGCGCTCAACATCATTTGGTCTCTAGTTTCAACACCACTTGGTCTCGGGATACAATTACACCTGGTCTCGGCTCTCAACACCACTTGGTCTCGGGATTCAACACCACTTGGTCTCGGCATACAATACCTCTTGGTCTCGGCGCTCAACACCACCTGGTCTGGGCGCAAAACACCACTTGGTCTCGGGTTTCAATACCACTTTGTGTCGGGATACAACACCACTTGGTCTCAGCCCTCAACACCACTTGGTCTCAGGACTCAACACCACTTGGTCTCGGGATAAAACACCACTTGGTCTCGGCGCTAACACCACTTGGTCTCGGCGCTCATAACCACTTGGTCTTGGCGCACAACACCACTTGGTCTCGGGATTCAACACCACTTGGTCTCGGGATAAAGCACCACTTGGTCTCAGCGCTCAACACCACTTGGTCTCGGGACTCAACACAACTTCGTCTCGGGATAAAACACTACTTGGTCTCGGCATTGAACACCACAAACTCTCGGCGCTAAACACCACTTGAGCTTGGCGCTCAACACCATTTGGGCTCGGCATTGAGCACCATTTACTCTCGGCACTCAACACCACTTGGTCTCCGCGCTCAACACCACTGGGTCTCGGGACTCAAAACCAATTGGCCTCGGTGCTCAACACCACTTGCCCTCGGCGCTCTACACCACTTGCGCTTGGCGTTCAACACCACATGGTCTCGGCATTGAACACCACTTAATCTCGTCGCTCAACAACACTTAGTCTCCGCGCTTAATACCACTTAGTCTCGGGATTTAACACCACTTTGTCTCGGGATACAACACCACTTGGTCTCAGCGCTCAACACCACTTGGTCTCAGGACGCAACACCACTTGGTCTCGGGATATAACACCACTTGGTCTCGGCGCTCAACACCACTTACTCTCGGGACTCAAAACCAATTGGTCTCGGCGCTCCACACCACTTGCTCTCGGCTCTCTACACCACCTGCGCTTGGCGCTCAACACCACATGGTCTCGGCATTGATCACCACTTAATCTCGGCGCTCAACACCACTTAGTCTCCGCGCTCAACACCACTTGGTCTCGGCGCTCAAAACCACTCGGTGTAGGAGCTCAAAACCAATTGGTCTCGGCGCTCAACACCACTTGTTCTTGGCGCACAACACCACTTGGTCTCGGGATTCAACACCACTTTGTGACGGGATACAACACCACTTGGTCTCAGCGCTCAACACCACTTGGTCTCGGTGCTCAACACCACTTGGTCACGGCGCTCAACACCACTTGCCCTTGGCGCTCAACACCACTTGGTTTCGGCATTGAACACCACTTGCTCTCGGCGCTAAACACCACTTGAGCTTGGCGCTCAACACCATTTGGTCCCGGCATTGAACACCACTTACTTTCGGCGCTCAACACCACTTGGTCTCGGTATTCAACACCACTTGGTCTCAGGACTCAACACAACTTAATCTTGGCGCTCAACACCACTTAGTCTCGGGGTTCAACACCACTCTGTTTCGGGAGTGAACACCGCTTTGAGCCGGCACTCAACACCACTTGGTCTCGGCGCTCAACGCCACTTGGTCTCGGCATTGAACACCTCTTGCTCTCGGCGCTCAACACAACTTGAGCTTGGCGCTCAACACCATTTCGTCTCGGAATTGAACACCACTTACTCTCGGCACTCAACACCATTTGGTCTCCGCGCTCAACACCACCGTGTCTCGGGACTCAAAACCAATTGGTCTCGGCGCTCAACACCATTTGCTCTCGGCGCTCAACACCACCTGCGTTTGGCGCTCAACACCACATGGTCTCCGCACTCAACACCACTTGTTCTCGGCGCTTAAAACCACTTGGTGTAGGAGCTCAACACCACTTGGTCTCGGCGCTCAACACCACTTTGTCTCGGGACTCAACACATCTTGGTCTCGGGACAAAACATTACTTGGTCTCGGCTCTCAACACCACTTGTTCTCAATGCTCAACACCACTTGGTCTCTAGATTCAACACCACTTGGTCTTGGGATACAACACCACCTGGTCTCGGCACTCAACACCACTTGGTCTCGGCGCTCAACACCACTTGGTCTCGTATTCAAAACCACCTTATCTCGGGATTTAACACCTCTTGGTATCAGCCTTCAACACTATTTGGTTTCGGCGCTCAACACCACTTGGTCTCAGCACTCAACACCACTTGGTCTCGGGACTCAACACCACTTTGTCTCGGGATAAAACACCACTTGGTCTCGGCGCTCAACACCACTTGTTCTCGGCGCTCAACACCACTTATCTTGGCGCACAACACCACTTGGTCTCGGGCTTCAACACCACTTGGTATCGGGTTACAACACCACTTGCTCTCGGCGCTCAACACCACTTGGTCTCGGGATAAAACACACCTTGGTCTCGGCATTGATCACACTTGCTCTCGGCGCTCAACACTACTTGAGCTTGGCGCTCAAAACCGTTTGGGCTCGTCATTGAACACCACTTACTCTCGGCACTCAACATAACTTGGTCTCCGCGCTCAAGAACACTGGGTCTCGGGACTCAAAACCAATTGGTCTCGGCGCTCAACACCACTTACTCTCGGCGCTCTACACCACTTGCGCTTGGCGCTCAACACCACATGGTCTCGGCATTGAACACCACTTACTCTCGGCGCTCAACACCACTTGGTCTCCGCGCTCAACACCACTTGGTCTCGGCGCTCAAAACCACTTGGATTTGGTGCTCAACGCCACTTGGTCTCGGCGCTCCTCACCACTTTGTCTCGGGACTCAACACCACTTGGTCTCGGGACAAAACATCACTTGGCCTCGGCGCTCAACACCACTTGGTCTCTAGATTCAACACCACTTGGTCTCAGGATACAACACCACCTGGTCACGGCACTCAACACCAAATGGTTTCGGCGCTCAACACCACTTGGTCTCGTATTCAAGACCACTTGGTCTCGGGTCTCAACACCACTTGGTCTCGGGATTCAACACTACTTGGTCTCGGGATACAACACCTCTTGGTCTCGGCGCTCAACACCACTTGGTCTTGGCGCACAACACCACTTGGTCTCGGGATACAACACCACTTGGTCTCAGCGCTCAACACCACTTGCTCTCGGGAATCAACACCACTTGGTCTCGGCGCTCAAAACCACTTGGTCTCGCCGCTCAACACCACTTGGACTTTGAGCTGAACACCAATTGGTCTGGTATTCAACACCACTTAGTCTCGGGACTCAACACCACTTAATCTTGGCGCTCAACACCACTTGGCCTCGGGGTTCAACACCACTCTGTTTCGGGACGGAAAACCGCTTTGATCCGGCGCTCAACACCACTTGCCCTTTGCGCTCAACACCACTTGGTCTCGGCATTGAACACCACTTGCTCTCGGCGCTCAACACCACTTGAGCTTTGCGCTCAACACCATTGGTCTCGACATTGAACACCACTTACTCTCGGCGCTCAACACCAATTGGTCTCCGCGCTCAACACCACTTGGTCTCGTCGCTCTACACCACTTGCTCTCGGCTCTCAACACCACTTGGTCTCGGGATTCAACACTACTTAGTCTCGGGATACAACACCACTTGGTCTCGGCGCCCTACACCACTTGGTCTCAGCGGTCAACTCCACTTGGTTTCGGGACTCAACACCACTTGTTCTCGGGATAAAACACCACTTGGTCTCGGCGCTCAACACCACTTGGCCTCTGCGCTCAACACCACTTGGTCTTTGCGCTCAACACCAATTGGTCTGGTATTCAACACCACTTAGTCTCGGGTCTCAACACCAGTTGGTCTCGGGATTCAACACCACTTGGTCTCAGGACTCAACACCACTTAATCTTGGCGCTCAACACCACTTGGTCTCGGGGTTCAACACCACTATGTTTCGGGACTGAACACCGCTTGGATCCGGCGCTCAACACCACTTGGTCTCGGCGCTCAACACCACTTGCCCTTGGCGCTCAACACCACTTGGTCTCGGCATTGAACACCACTTGCTCTCGGCGCTCAACACCACTTGAACTTGGCGCTCAACACCATTTGGCCTCGGCATTGAACACCACTTGCTCTCGGCACTCACACCACTTGGTCTCCGCGCTCAACACCACTGGGTCTCGGGACTCAAAACCAATTGTTCTCGGCGCTCAACACAACTTGAGTTTGGCGCTCAACACCGAATGGTCTCGGCATTGAACACCACTTACTCTCGGCGCTCACACCACTTGGTCTCCGCTCTCAACACCACTTGGTCTCGGCGCTTAAAACCACTTGGTGTAGGAGCTCAACACCACTTGGTCTCGGGTCTCAACACCACTTTGTCACGGGACTCAACACATCTTGGTCTCGGGACAAAACATCACTTGGTCTCTGCTCTCAACACCACTTGTTCTCAACGCTCAACACCACTTGGTCTCTAGATTCAACACCTCTTGGTCTCGGGATACAACACCACCTGGTATCGGCACTCAACACCACTTGGACTCTTATTCAACACCACCTGGTCTCGGGATTCAACACTTCTTGGTCTCGGCCTTCAACACTATTTGGTTTCGGCGCTCAACACCACTTGGTCCCGGGGCTCAGCACCACTTAGTCTCTGCGCTCAGCACCACTTCGTCTCCGGATTCAACACCACTTGGTCTCGGGATACAACACCACTTGGTCTCAGCGCTCCACACCACTTGGTCTCGGGACTCAACAGCACTTGGTCTCGGGATTAAACACCACTTGTTCTCGGCATTGAACACCACTTGCTCTCGGCGCTAAACACCATTTGGGCTCGGCATTGAACACCACTTACTCTCGGCACTCAACACCACTTGGTCTCCGCGCTCAACATCACTGGGTCTCGGGACTCAAAACCAATTGATCTCGGCGCTCAACACAACTTGATCTCGGCGCTCTACACCACTTGCGCTTGGCGCTCAACACCACATGGTCTCGCCATTGAACACCACTTACTCTCGGCGCTTAACACCTCTTGGTCTTTGCGCACAACCACTTGGGCTCGGGATACAACACCACTTGTTCTCGTGAATAAACACCACTTGGTCTCGTTATAAAACACCACTTGGTCTCGGCGCTCAACACCTCTTGGTCTCGGCGCTCAACACCACTTGGTCACTGCGCTCAACACCACTTTCCCTTGGCGCTCAACACCACTTGGTCTCGGCATTTAACACCACTTGCTCTCGGCGCTCTACACCACTTGGTCTCGGCTCTCAACACCACTTGGTATCGGGATTCAACACCATTTGGTCTCGGCATACAACACCTCTTGGTCTCGGCGCTCAACACCACTTGGTCTTGGCGCACAACACCACTTGGTCTCAGCGCTCAACACCACTTGGTCTAGGGACTCAACACTACTTGGTCTCGGGATGAAACACCACTTGTTCTCGGTGCTCAACACCACTTGGTCTCGGCGCACAACACCATTTGGTCTTTGCAATCAACACCAATTAGTCTAGTATTCAACACCACTTAGTCTCGAGGCTCAACACCACTTGGTCTCGGTATTCAACACCACTTGGTCTCAGGACTCCACACAACTTAATCTTGGCGCTCAACACCACTTGGACTCGGGGTTCAACACCACTCTGTTTCGGGACTGAACACCGCTTTGATCCGGCACTCAACACCACTTGGTCATGGCGCTCAACACCACTTGCCCTTGGCGCTCAATACCACTTGGTCTCGGCATTCAACACCACTTGCTCTCGGCGCTCAACATAACTTGAGCTTGGCGCTCACCACCACTTGGTCTCCGCGCTCAACACCACTTGGTCTCGGCGCTGAAAACCACTTTGTGTAGGAGCTCAACACCACTTGGTCTCCGCTCTCAACACCGCTTTGTCTCGGGACTCAACACATCTTGGTCTCGGGACAAAACATCACTTGGTCTCGGCTCTCAACACCACTTGTTCTCAGCGCTCAACACCACTGGTCTCTACATTCAACACCATTTGGTCTCGGGATACAACACCACCTGGTCTCAGCACTCAACACCACTTGGTCTAGGCGCTCAACACCACTTGGTCTCGTATTCAACACCACCTGGTCTCGGCATTCAACACCTCTTGGTCTTGGCCTTCAACACTATCTGGTATCGGCGCTCAACACCACTTGGTCCCGGGGCTCAACACCACTTATTCTCTGCGTTCAACACCACCTGTTCTCGGGATTCAACACCACTTGGTCTCGGTATACAACACCTCTTGGTCTAGGCGCTCAACACCACTTGGTCTCGGCGCTCAACACCACTTCGTCTTGGCGCACAACACCACTTGGTCTTCGGATTCAACACCACTTGGTCTCGGGATACAACACCACTTAGTCTCAGCGCTCAACACCACTTGGTCTCGGTACTCAACACCACTTGGTCTCGGGATGAAACACCACATGGTCTCGGTCTCAACACCACTTGGTCTCAGCGCTCAACACCATTTGGTCCTTGCACTCAACACCAATTGGTCTGGTATTCAACACCACTTAGTCTCGGGTTTCAACACCACTTGGTCTCGGTATTCAACAGAACTTGGTCTCAGGACTCCACACAACTTAATCTTGGCGCTCAACACCACTTGGTCTCGGGGTTCAACACCACTCTGTTTCGGGACTGAACACCGCTTTGATCCGGCACTCAACACCACTTGGTCTCGGCGCTCAACACCACTTGCCCTTGGCGCTCAATGCCACTTCATCTCGCCATTGAACACCACTTGCTTTCGGCGCTCAACACAACTTGAGCTTGGCGCTCAACACCATTTGGTCTCGGCATTGAACACCACTTACTCTCGGCACTCAACACCACATGGTCTCCAAGCTCAACACCACTGATTCTCGGGACTCAAAACCAATTGGTCTCGGCGCTCAACACCACTTGCTCTCGGCGCTCAACACCACTTGCGGTTGGCGCTCAACACCACATGGTCTCGGCATTGAACACCACTTACTCTTGGCGCTCAACACCACTTGGTCTCCGCGCTCACCACACTTGGTCTCGGCGCTTAAAACGACTTGTTGTAGGAGCTCAACACCACTTGGTCTCGGCGCTCAACACCACTTTGTCTCGGGACTCAACACCACTTGGTCTCGGGACAATACATCACTTGTCCTCGGCGCTCAACACCACTTGGTCTCTAGATTCAACACCACTTGGTCTCGGGATACAACACCACCTGGTGTCGGCACTCAACACCACTTTTTCTCGGCGGTCAACACCACTTGGTCTCGTATTCAACTCCACTTGGTCTCGGCTCTCAACACCACTTGGTCTCGGAATTCAACACCACTTGGTCTCGGGATACAACATCTCTTGGTCTCGGCGCTCAACACCACTTGGTCTTGGCGCACAACACCACTTGGTCTCGGGATACAACACCACTTGGTCTCAGCGCTCAACATCACTTGGTCTCGGGAATAAACACCACTTGGTCTCGTGATAAAACACCACTTGGTCTGGGCGCTCAACACCACTTGGTCACGGCGCTCAACACCACTTGCCCTTGGCGCTCAACACCACTTGGTCTCGGCATTGAACACCACTTGCTCTCGGCTCTAAACACCACTTGAGCTTGCTGCTCAACAACATTTGGTCTCGGCATTGAACACCAGTTACTCTCGGCGCTCAACACCACTTGGTTTCCGCGCTCATCACCACTTGTTCTCGGCGCTCTACACCGCTTGGTCTCGGCTCTCAACACCACTAGGTCTCGGGATTCAACACCACTTGATCTCGGGATACAACACCTCTTGGTCTCGGCGCTCAACACCACTTGGTCTTGGCGCACAACACCACTTGGTCTCGGGATTCAACACCACTTGGTCTAGGGATATAACACCAATTGGTCTAAGCGCTCAACACCACTTGGTGTTGGGACTCAACACCACTTGGTCTCGGGATGAAACACCATTTGGTCTCGGTGCTCAACACCACTTGGTCTCGCCGCTCAACACCATTTGGTCTTTGCGCTCAACACCAATTGGTCTGGTATTCAACACCACTTAGTCTCGGGCCTCAATACCACTTGGTCTCGGTATTCAACACCACTTGGTCCCAGGACTCAACACAACTTAATCTTGGCGCTCAACACCACTTGGTCTCGGGGTTCAACACCACTCTGTTTCGGGACTGAACACCGCTTTGATCCGGCACTCAACACCACTTGGTCTCGGCGCTCAACACCACTTGCCCTTGGCGCTCAACACCACTTGGTCTCGGCATTGAACACCACTTGCTCTCGGCGCTCAACACAACTTGAGCTTGGCGCCCAACACCATTTGGTCTCGGCATTGAACACCACTTACTCTCGGCACTCAACACCACTTGGTCTCCGCGCTCAACACCACTTGCGTTTGGCGCTCAACACCACATGGTCTCGGCATTGAACACCCCTTAATCTTGGCGCTCAACACCACTTGGTCTCCGCGCTCACCACACTTGGTCTCGGCGCTTAAAACCACATGGTGTAGGAGCTCAACACCACTTGGTCTCAGCGCTCAACACCACTTTGTCTCGGGAATCAACACATCTTCGTCTCGGGACAAAACATCACTTGGTCTCGGCTCTCAACACCACTTGTTCTCAGCGCTGAACACCACTTGGTCTCTAGATTAAACACCACTTGGTCTCGGGATTCAACACCACCTGCTGTCGGCACTCAACACCACTTGGTCTCGGGATTCAACACCTCTTGGTCTCGGCCTTCAACACTATTTGGTTTCGGCGCTCAACACCACTTGGTCCCGGGACTCAACACCACTTAGTCTCTGCGCTCAACACCACTTGTTCTCGGGATTCAACACCACTTGGTCTTTGCGCACTACACCACTTGGTCACGGCTCGCAACACCACTTGGTCTCGGGATTCAACACCATTTGGTCTCGGCTTACATAACCTCTTGGTCTCGGCGCTCAACACCACTTGGTCTTGGCGCACAACACCACTTGGTCTCGGGATACAACAACACCTAATCTCGGCACTCAACACCACTTGGTCTCGGCGCTCAACACCACTTGGTCTCGTATTCAACACCACTTGGTCTCGGCTGTCAACACCACTTGGTCTCGGGATTCAACACCACTTGGTCTCGGGATACAATCGGGATACAACACCACTTGGTCTCGGCGATCAACACCACTTGGTTTTGGCGCACAACACCACTTGGTCTCGGGATACAACTCCACTTGGTCTCGGGATACATCACCTCTTGGTCTCAGCGCTCAACACCACTTGGTCTCGGGAATCAACACAACTTGGTCTCGGCATTGAACACCACTTGCTCTCGGCGATCAACACTACTTGAGCATGGCGCTCACCACCATTTGGGCTCGTCATTGAACACCACTTACTCTCGGCACTCAACATAACTTGGTCTCCGCGCTCAACACCACTGGGTCTCGGGACTCAAAACCAATTGGTCTTGGCGCTCAACACCACTTGCTCTCGGCGCTCTACACCACTTGCGCTTGGCTCTCAACACCACATAGTCTCGGCATTGAACACCACTTACTCTCGGCGCTCAACACCTCTTGGTCTCCGCCCTCAACACCACTTGGTCTCGGCGCTTAAAACCACTTGGTGGAGGAGCTCAACATCACTTGGTCTCGGCGCTCCACACCATTTTGTCGCAGGACTCAACACCACTTGGTCTCATGACAAAACATCACTTGGCCTCGGCGCTCAACACCACTTGTTCTCAGCGCTCAACACCACTTGGTCTCTAGATTCAAGACCACTTGGTCTCGGGATACAACACCACGTGGTCTCCGCACTGAACACCACTTGGTCTCGGCGCTCAACACCACTTGGTCTCTGCACTCAACACCACCTGGTCTCGGGATTCAACACATCTTGTTCTCGGCGCTCAACACCACTTTGTCTCGGGAATCAACACATCTTCGTCTCGGGACAAAACATCACTTGGTCTCGGCTCTCAACACCACTTGTACTCAGCGCTCAACACCTCCTGGTCTCTAGATTAAACACCACTTGGTCTCGGGATTCAACACCACCTGCTGTCGGCACTCAACACCACTTGGTCTCGGGATTCAACACCTCTTGGTCTCGGCCTTCAACACTATTTGGTTTCGGCGCTCAACACCAATTGGTCCCGGGACTCAACACCACTTAGTCTCTGCGCTCAACACCACTTGTTCTCGGGATTCAACACCACTTGGTCTTTGCGCACTACACCACTTGGTCACGGCTCGCAACACCACTTGGTCTCAGGATTCAACACCATTTGGTCTCGGCATACATTACCTCTTGGTCTCGGCGCTCAACACCACTTGGTCTTGGCGCACAACACCACTTGGTCATGGCGCACAACACCACTTGGTCTCGGGATACAACAACACCTAATCTCGGCACTCAACACCACTTGGTCTCGGCGCTCAACACCACTTGGTCTCGTATTCAACACCACTTGGTCTCGGCTGTCAACACCACTTTGTCTCGGGATTCAACACCACTTGGTCTCCGGATACAATCGGGATACAACACCACTTGGTCTCGGCGATCAACACCACTTGGTTTTGGCGCACAACACCACTTGGTCTCGGGATACAACTCCACTTGGTCTTGGGATACATCACCTCTTGGTCTCAGCGCTCAACACCACTTGGTCTCGGGAATCAACACAACTTGGTCGCGGCATTGAACACCACTTGCTCTCGGCGATCAACACTACTTGAGCATGGCGCTCACCACCATTTGGGCTCGTCATATAACACCACTTACTCTCGGCACTCAACATAACTTGGTCTCCGCGCTCAACACCACTGGGTCTCGGGACTCAAAACCAATTGGTCTCGGCGCTCAATACCACTTGCTCTCGGCGCTCTACACCACATGCGCTTAGCGCTCAACACCACATGGTCTCGGCATTGAACACCACTTACTCTCGGCGCTCAACACCACTTGGTCTCCGCGCTCAACACCTCTTGGTCTCGGCGCTCAAAACCACTTGGGGTAGGAGCTCAACACCACTTGGTCTCGGCGCTCTTCACCACTTTGTCTCGGGACTCAACACCACTTGGTCTCGGGACAAAACATCACTTCGCCTGGGCGTTCAAAACCACTTGTTCTCAGCGCTCAACACCACTTGGTCTCTAGATTCAACACCACTTGGTCTCGGGATACAACACCACCTGGTCCCGGCACTCAACACCACTTGGTCTCGGCGCTCAACACCACTTGGTCTCGGCTCTCAACACCACTTGGTCTCCGGAATCAACACCACTTGGTCTCGGGATAAAACACCACTATTTCTCGGCGCTCAACACCACTTGGTCTCGGCGTTTATCACCACTTTGTCTTTGCGCTCAACACCAATTGGTCTAGTATTCAACACCATTTAGTCTAGGGACTCAACACCACTTGGTCTCGCGATTCAACACCACTTGGTCTCAGGACTCAACACCACTTAAACTTGGCGCTCAACACCACTTGGTCTCGGGGTTCAACACCACTCTGTTTCGGGACTGAACACCGCTTTGATCCGGCGCTCAACACTACTTGGTCACGGCGCTCAACACCACTTGCCCCTGGCGCTCAAAACCACTTGGTCTCGGCATTGAACACCACTTGCTCTCGTCGCTCAACACCACTTGAGCTTTGCGCTCAACACCATTTGGTCTCGGCATTGAACACCACTTACTCTCGGCGCTCAACACCACTTGGTCTCCGCGCTCAACACCACTTGGTCTCGGCGCTCTACACCACTTGCACTCGGCTCTCAACACCACCTGTTCTCGGGATTCAAAACCATTTGGTCTCGGGATACAACACCACTTGGTCTCGGTGTTCAACACCACTTGGTCTCAGCGCTCAACACCACTTGGTCTCGGGATAAAACACCACTTGGTTTCGGCGCTCAACACCACTTCGTCTCGGCGCTCAACACCACTTGGTCTTTGCGCTCAACACCAATTGGTCTGGTATTCAACACCACTTAGTCTCGGGTCTCAACACCACTTGGTCTCGGGGTTCAACACCACTATGTTTCGGGACTGAACATCGCTTTGATCCGGCGCTCAACACCACTTGGTCTCTGCGCTCAACACCACTTGCCCTTGGCGCTCAACACCACTTGGTCTCGGCATTGAACACCACTTGCTCTCGGCGCTCAACACCACTTGGTCTCGGCGCTCAACACCACTTGGTCTTTGCGCTCAACACCAATTGGTCTGGTATTCAACACCACTTAGTCTCGGGTCTCAACACCACTTGGTCTCGGGGTTCAACACCACTATGTTTCGGGACTGAACATCGCTTTGATCCGGCGCTCAACACCACTTGGTCTCTGCGCTCAACACCACTTGCCCTTGGCGCTCAACACCACTTGGTCTCGGCATTGAACACCACTTGCTCTCGGCGCTCAACACCACTTGAACTTGGCGCTCAACACCACATGGTCTCGGCATTGAACACCACTTACCCTCGGCGCTCAACACCACTTGGTCTCCACGCTCAACTCCACTTGGTCTCGGCGCTTAAAACCACTTGTTGTAGGAGCTCAACACCACCTGGTCTCGGAGCTCAACACCACTTTGTCTCGGGACTCAACACATCTTGGTCTTGGGACAAACATCACTTGGTCTCGGCTCTCAACCCACTTGTTCTCAGCGCTCAACACCACTTGGTCTCTAGATTCAACACCACTTAATCTCTGGATACAACACCACCTGGTCTCGGCACTCAACTCCACTTGGTCTCGGCGCTCAACACCACTTGGTCTCGTATTCAACACCACCTGGTCTCGGGATTCAACACCTCTTGGTCTCGGCCTTCAACATTATTTGGTTTCGGCGCTCAACACCACTTGGTCCCGGGGCTCAACACCACTTAGTCTCTGCGCTCAACACCACTTGTTCTCGGGATTCAACACCACTTGGTCTCGGGATACAACACCTCTTGGTCTCGGGATTCAACACCACTTGGTCTCGGGATAAAACACCACTTGGTCTCAGCGCTCAACACCACTTGGTCTCGGGACTCAACACCACTTGGTCTCGGGATAAAACACCACTTGGTCTCGGCATTGAACACTACTTGCTCTCGGCGCTCAACACCACTTGAGTTTGGCGCTCAAAACCATTTGGGCTCGGCATTGAAATCACTTACTCTCGGCACTCAACACCACTTGGTCTCCGCGCTCAACACCACTGGGTCTCGGGACTCAAAACCAATTGGTCTTGGCGCTCAACACCACTTGCTCTCGGCGCTCTACACCACTTGCGCTTGGCTCTCAACACCACATAGTCTCGGCATTGAACACCACTTACTCTCGGCGCTCAACACCTCTTGGTCTCCGCCCTCAACACCACTTGGTCTCGGCGCCCAAAACCACTTGGTGGAGGAGCTCAACATCACTTGGTCTCGGCGCTCCACACCATTTTGTCGCAGGACTCAACACCACTTGGTCTCATGACAAAACATCACTTGGCCTCGGCGCTCAACACCACTTGTTCTCAGCGCTCAACACCACTTGGTCTCTAGATTCAAGACCACTTGGTCTCGGGATACAACACCACGTGGTCTCCGCACTCAACACCACTTGGTCTCGGCGCTCAACACCACTTGGTCTCTGCACTCAACACCACCTGGTCTCGGGATTCAACACATCTTGTTCTCGGCGCTCAACACTATTTGGTCTCGGCGCTCAACACCACTTGGTCCAGGGGCTCAACTACACTTGGTCCTTGCGCTCAACACCAATTGGTCTCGTATTCAACACCACTTTTTCTCGGGATTCAACATCACTTGGTCTCGGGATTCAACACCACTTGGTCTCAGGACTCAACACCACTTAATCTTGGCGCTCAACACCACTTGGTCTCGGGGTTCAACACCACTCTGTTTCGGGACTGAACACCGCTTTGATCCGGCGCTCAACACCACTTGGTCTCGGCGCTCAACACCACTTGCCCTCGGCGCTCAACACCATTTGGTCTCGGCATTGAACACCACTTGCTCTCGGCGCTCAACACCACTTGGTCTCGGCATTGAACACCACGTGCTCTCGGCGCTCAACACCACTTGAGCTTGGTGCTCAACACCATTTGGTCTCGGCATTGAACACCACTTACTCTCGGCACTCAACACCACTTGGTCTCCGCGCTCAACACCACTGGGTCTCGTGACTCAAAACCAATTTGTCTCGGCCCTCAACACCACTTGCTCTCGGCTTTCAACACCACTTGCGTTTGGGCGCTCAACACCACATGGTGTCGGCATTAAACACCTCTTACTCTCGGCGCTCAAGACCACTTGGTCTCCGCGCTCAACACTACTTGGTCTCGGCACTTAAAACCACTTTGTTTCGGGACTCAACACATCTTGGTCTCGGGACAAAACATCACTTGGTCTCGGCGCTCAACACCACTTGGTCTCGGCGCTCAACACCACTTAGTCTCGTATTCAACACCACTTGGTCTCGGGATAAAAAAACAATAAAAAAAAAATAAAAAAATAAAACCTGTTAACTGTTATCCTGGCATCTAGAGGCTATACCAGGACAAAGTTGATTCGATTTTATTTTTCCTCCTAACTATTTTATTTTCCCAAAAAGTTTTTTACATGATTTTGCAGATACTTTTTCTTATTCTAATGCTACTGGAAACCAGTAGCTTACAAAATCTACTACTACAGTTCCTAAAATCTACATCTATTTCTACTACTACTCTACTCATGCATATTAATTACATTCCATCTCTAACTACTTCTATACTACTTTATTAACAATTTTTTAAAATCAATTACAATTTAATAACTACACTACTCTACTCTACTATACTCTAGTATTGTTAGTTTAAGTAATAGATGTCTCAATCGGGTAATTTGTCTTATTGGGTATATCCAACTGGAATCCTTCCTCCTCTCAACTGGAACTGCAGTGGTATCACCGCCGTCAGGAAAAGAGGTTGGTTCATCAGCTGCTTGGTGTCAAATCCGTGGGTTTTTATTGGCTTGTCTCCTCTTCTTCATCCTCTTCTTGTTGTCTTCTTCTTCTTCTTCCTGCTTCTATGCGTCCAGTGGAGATCCAGAAGTTTCTGCGTCTATTTATTCGTTGTTCTCCTTCTTGAAAATTGTCCTCATATATAGTCTCTCTTTCTTCCAATTGTTGTTCCATTGGCTCCTGTCTTTCCCTGGCACGAAGTCTCGTTGTCCAAATTTCTCTATCCTCTCTTACCTCCCTTCTTGTTCTAAAATGTTGATTCCCTATTTGCCGTAATTGGTTGTATTCTTCCATTACTTGGTCGGATATTTTTAATGCCATTTGTTGTAAGATATTGAAGTCGTCTCCATGTCTTAAAATGTCAAAGATTCTTTTTCCTTGTAGTCGTCTTCGTTCTTCAAACAATATTTCGTCGTATTTTTTTGCATTCAAACATTGCATGTTCGGGGGTATCTTGTACTTCACATTGTTCACACTTGTCCTCTTCTTTTTTATTTATTCGTTTAAAATAAACATTGTAGGGTCCATGTCCCGTTATATATTGTATTCCTCCTCTGGTCGGTTGAATTTGTTTTAAATTTAATCTTTCCTGTATATTAGGAAATAAATCATAAGTTCTTCTTCCTTCCTCCATTCCATCCCATTCTTTTTGCCAATTAGTTATTAATTGTTTTTTCACTTGTCCTCTTGTATTACAATTTGCACCTACTATTTCTTCAGTCTTTTGAATTTGTCCTTTTCTTATCCAAAAATATGCCGCACGTTGTCTAATCAAAAGGTCTATCGGCCATATGCCTAAGGTTACCAAAAGAGCCATCGTTGAAGTTGTCGTTACTGCTCCGGTCATCCTTAATAAGGCTTGTCTCTGTGTTCTTCTTAATAATGTAACGTTTTTTAATAATTTCACTCGATGTGACCATACTCCAGCTCCATATCCTATAATTCCAATTAATAAACTCATATGATATGTTCGAATTGTATTCAACGGTAATTTAAATTTCCTTGTGGCCAAACTTTGTAACTTCATCATGACTTTACTGGATTTGCTTCTAACATAATTAATGTGTATATCAAAATTCAATTTTTCATCCAAATTTAAACCCAGGTATTTAATTTATTTTTGCCGCTTCACGTTTACATTATTAAGTTTTATCGTTGGGTCTCTTTTAAGGTTTCCTTTAAATAGCATATACGCCGATTTATGTGGTGCAATTTGTAATTTGGATTCTTTACACCATGTATCCAATTGGTCCAAAGTAATATTTGTCTTAGCTTCTAATTCGATTCTGCTATCTGCTTCTATTAGAATCAATATGTCGTCAGCATACGCTACAATGTTCAGGGTATAATTTAGATTATTTAATTCTTCTAATATTGGTTCAGTTAATATATCCCAAAACAAGGGTCCTAAAACGGAGCCTTGTGGTCATCCCTTAGAAATTTGTCTCGTAATCGTCTGGTTTTCACCCTGTGCATATACTCTTCTATCTTTACAATAATCTTTCAATATGTTATATAAACACTTCGGATAATTTTGCTGTCTCATTGTATTAAATAAACAAGGCCACCATAAATTGTCAAAGGCACCTGCTATGTCTACAAACATTCCTAAAACATATTTTTTATTGCTGTTCTTTATTGATATTAGTGCTTCGTTTATGGCATCCTCCGTCGAATATCCTTTCCTAAAACCAAACTGTTTCGTAGTCATACCTTTCAATAATCGATATTCGCTAATTCTTTTATACAATAATTTCTCCTGTATTTTTCCTAAAGTATTTAAAAGACATATCGGTCTGTAGGTTTTTGGGTTTTTTGGATCTTTGTCCTTGTCTTTTTTCAAAATAACTACATTCGCTTCTTTCCAACAATATGGAACTCGTCCAAGTATTAAACATTCATTAAATAATTTACATAAATATGGTGCTATTGGTTTTTCTAATTTTTGTATTACTTCTCCACATATATTATCCGGTCCTGGTGCTTTCTTCTGCTTTAGTTCTCTAATTGCAATTTTCACTTCAGTCACATCAAATGGATATACTACGTTTTGGTTGTTGTAATTTTGTTTATATTCCTCTCTTCTTTGTCTATGATGTTCCGTATCGTCTTCTTCCTTGTCTGATGGTAATATCTTGTTCATTAGATGTTGTATAGAATCGGTCCAGCCTGTTGTCAGGGTTCCATCGTCTTTTATTAGTGTTGATATCACCTCTGGTGCCGCTATTTTTTCCATAATAATTTTGTAGGGTACTCCCCACATGTCTTCTTCCAAATTTTCTTTTACAAACTTTTCCCATTTTTCTTGTCTGGTAATTTCTAACAAAACTTTATAACGTTCCTTTAGTTCCCTATATATATCCAAATGTCTTTCTCTCTCCGTTGCCGTTATACTCTTTTGATAATTTTGCCTACCTTTCCTAACCTTTGATCTTAATTTTTGCAATTTTTCATTCCAAATGCTATATTCTCTGGTTTTATTCGTAGTCTTTTTAAATGTTAAGTCCATTGCCTTTTGTATATTTATAGTTAGCTGTTTAGCTTTCTTATTTACATCATCTCCCATTTTTTCTGTTTCTGGTAATATAAAATTTTCCATTAACTTATTCCAATCTGCATTCTTTATTTGGTATCTTTTTCTTTTATTAAACGTTCGATGTTCATCTCCATGTCGTTGCGTGATAAGGTCAAAATATATTAAATTATGGTCACTCGTTGTCAAATTTTGTGCTACTTTCCAGTTTTCTATCCTGTCGGTTATGTATCCTTTTGCTAATGTTAAATCAATATTTTCTTTTGCGTCGGTTCTGTTTTCAAATGTGTATGGATTATTTGGTCGATTTAGAATGTTTAAACTGTAATTTGCAATCAATTCTTCCATTGCCACTCCTCTCATATCTGGATGTTTACTCCACCACCATCTTGACTTAGCATTTGCATCCATCGTAAACAACATTGCCTTATCATTATACGTATCCAATATATTCCTCATTTTATTTAAATGTATCTCAATTTCGTCCATATACTGAAAATAGTGGTTACATAATATAAAACTTGCTCCTTTTATTGTTAATTCTACGCAATTTACATATTCGTCACAGTATTGTGAGATTTGTACTACTTGAATGTCCTTGTTGATTATTATTATTGTCGCTTTAGCATTATTTCCATCTAAAATGGTTCTTGCCGTAACAGGCATATGAGCAGGTTTGTTGTTTATAATATAGGGTTCCTGAATGCAAATTACATCAAGTTGTCTATCGTCTATAAGTTTCCTTATTTCCATCATTACAGTTTTGGATCTTTGAGCGTTTATTTGCCCAAATCGTAATCCACTAGTCTGTACTGACAATCTTCTTTTTGGTCCATTGTTTCGTGGTTTAATATATTTTAAATTTCTGTAGTCCCTTCTCATCTTGTTCACAGGCTGAAAATCAACCTTAAGTACTTCTTTCTTTTCAATTTTCTTCTTTACTGGAGTTTTATTGGATCTTTATATATTTGGCGATTTTGGAATTTTAAATGTGATGAGTGGTTTATTGTTAATTGGAAAACTTGATTTTTTCACCAATTTTGTCTACTTATAGGTTGCTGTGGTCTGGTAATAAAGTCTCGGGATACAACACCACCTGGTCTCTGGACTCAACACCACTTGGTCTCGGCGCTCAACACCACTTGGACCCGTATTCAACACCACTTGATGTCGCCGCTCAACACCACTGGGTCTCTGGTTTCAACTCCACTTGGTCCGAAGCTCAACACCACTTGGTCTCGGTACTCAACACCACTTGGTCTCGAAACTCAACACCACTTGGTCTTAGCGCTCAACACCACTTGGTCTCGGGATTCAACAAAACTTGGTCTCGGGATACAACACCACTTGGTCACGGCGCTCAACACCACTTGGTCTCGGCGCTCAACACCACTTGGTCTCGTATTCAACACCACTTGGTCTCGGCTCTCAACACCACTTGGTCTCGGGATTCAACACCACTTGGTCTCGGGATACAACATCTCTTGGTCTCGGCGCTCAACACCACTTGGTCTTGGCGCACAACACCACTTGGTCTCGGGATTCAACACCACTTGGTCTCGGGATACAACACCACTTGGTCTCAGCGCTCAACACCACTTGGTCACGGGAATCAACACCACTTGATCTCAGGATAAAACACCACTTGGTCTCAGCGCTCAACACCACTTGGTCTCGGGAATCAACACCACTTGGTCTCGGCGCTCAACACCACTTGGTCTCGGCGCTCAACACCACTTGGTCACGGCGCTCAACACCACTTCCCTTGGCGCTCAACACCACTTGGTCTCGGCATTGAACACCACTTGCTCTCGGCGCTAAACACCACTTGAGCTTGGCGCTCAACACCATTTGGTCTCGGCATTGAACACCACTTACTCTCGGCGCTCAACACCACTTGGTCTCCGCGCTCTACACCACTTGGTCTCGGCGCTCTACACCACTTGGTCTCGGCTCTCAACACCACTTGGTCTCGGGATTCAACACCACTTGGTCTCGGGATACAACACCTCTTGGTCTTGGCGCTCAACACCACTTGGTCTTGGCGCACAACACCACTTGGTCTCGGGATTCAACACCACTTGGTCTCAGCGCTCAACACCACTTGGTCTCGGGACTCAACACCACTTGGTCTCGGGATAAAACACCACTTGGTCTCGGCGCTCAACACCACTTGGTCTCGGGACTCAACACCACTTGGTCTCGGGACTCAACACCACTTGGTCTCGGAATAAAACACCACTTGGTCTCGGCGCTCAACACCACTTGGTCTCGGCGCTCAACACCACTTGGTCTTGGCGCACAACACCACTTGGTCTCGATGTTAAACACCACTTGGTCTAGGGATACAACACCACTTGGTCTCAGCGCTCAACACCACTTGGTCTCGGGACTCAACACCACTTGGTCTCGGGATAAAACACCACTTGGTCTTGGCATTGAACACCACTTGCTCTCGGCGCTCAACACTACTTGAGCTTGGCGCTCAACACCATTTGGGCTCGTCATTGAACACCACTTACTCTCGGCACTCAACACCACTTGGTCTCCGCTCTCAACACCACTGGGTCTCGGGACTGAAAACCAATTGGTCTCGGCGCTCAACACCACTTGCTCTCGGCGCTCTACACCACTTGCGCTTGGCGCTCAACAACACATGGTCTCAGCATTGAACACCACTTACTCTCGGCGCTCAACACCACTTGGTCTCGGCGCTCAAAACCACTTGGTGTAGGAGCTCAACACCACTTGGTCTCGGCGCTAAACACCACTTTGTCTCGGAACTCAACACCACTTGGTCTCGGGACAAAACATCACTTGGCCTCGGCGCTCAACACCACTTGTTCACAGCGCTCAACATCACTTGGTCTCTAGTTTCAACACCAGTTGGTCTCGGGATACCACACCACCTGGTCTCGGCACTCAACACCACTTGGTCTCGGCGCTCAACACCACTTGGTCTCGGGATTCAACACCACTTGGTCTCGGGATACAACACCTCTTGGTCTTGGCGCACAACACCACTTGGTCTTGGCGCACAACACCACTTGCTCTCGGGATTGAACACCACTTGGTCTCGGGATACAACACCACTTGGTCTGAGCGCTCAACTCCACTTGGTCTCGGGAATCAACACCACTTGGTCTCGGCGCTCAACACCACTTGGTCTCGGCGCTCAACACCACTTGGTCTTTGCGCTCAACACCAATTGGTCTGGTATTCAACACCACTTAGTCTTGGGACTCAACACCACTTGGTCTCGGGATTCAACACCACTTGGTCTCAGGACTCAACACCATTTAATCCTGGCGCTCAACACCACTTGGTCTCAGGGCTCAACACCACTCTGTTTCGGGACTGAACACCGCTTTGATCCGGCGCTCAACGCCAGTTGGTCAAGGCGCTCAACACCACTTTCCCTTGGCGCTCAACACCACTTGGGCTCGGCATTTGACACCACTTGCTCTCGGCGCTCAACACCACTTGAGCTTTGCGCTCAAAACCATTTGTCTCGGCATTGAACACCACTTACCCTCGGCGCTCAACACCACTTGGTCTCCGCGCTCAACACCACTTGGTCTCGGCGCTCTACACCACTAGCTCTCGGCTCTCAACACCACTTGGTCTGGGGATTCAACACCTCTTGGTCTCAGCGCTCAACACCACTTGGTCTCGGGACTCAACACCACTTGGTCTCGGGATAAAACGCCACTTGGTCTCGGCGCTCAACACCACTTGGTCTCGTTGCTCAACACCACTTTGTCTCGGCGCTCAAAACCACTTGGTCTCGTATTAAACACCACCTGGTCTCTGTACTCAACACAACTTGGTCTCGGGATTCAACACCACTTGGTGTCAGGACTCAACACCACTTGGTCTCGGGGTTCAACACCACTCTGTTTCGGGACTGAACACCGCTTTGAAATGGCGCTCAACACCACTTGGTCACGGCGCTCAACACCACTTGCCTTTGGCGCTCAACACCACTTGGGCTCGGCATTTGGCACCACTTGCTCTCGGCGCTCAACACCACTTGAGCTTGGCGCTCAACTCCATTTGGTCTCGGCATTCAACACCACTTACTCTCGGTGCTCTACACCACTTGGTCTCGGCTCTCAACACCACTTGGTCTCGGGATTCAACACCACTTGGTCTCGGGATACAACACCTCATGGTCTCGGCGATCAACACCACTTGGTCTTGGCGCACAACACCACTTGGTCTCGGCTCTAAACACCACTTGGTCTCGGGATTCAACACCACTTGGTCTCGGGATACAACACCTCTTGGTCTCGGATCTCAAACCCAATTGGTCCTGGCGCACAACACCACTTGGTCTTTGGACTCAACATCACCTAATCTCGGGATTCAACACAACTTGGTCTTGTTGCTCAACACCACTTTGTCTCGGCGCTCAAAACCACTTGGTCTCGTATTAAACACCACCTGGTCTCTGTACTCAACACCATTGGTCTCGGGATTCAACACCACTTGGTGTCAGGACTCAACTCCACTTGGTCTTGGCGCACAACACCACTTGGTATCGGGGTTCAACACCACTCTGTTGCGGAACAGAACACCGCTTTGATCCGGCGCTCAACACCACTTGGTCACGGCGCTCAACACCACTTGCCCTTGGCGCTCAACACCACTTGGTCTTGGCATTCAATACCACTTGCTCTCGGCGCTCACCACCACTTGAGCTTGGCGCTCAACACCATTTGGTCTCGGCATTGAACACCACTTACTCTCGGCGCTCAACACCACTTGGTCTCCGCGCTCAACACCACTTGGTCTCGGCGCTCTACACCACTTGGTCTCGGCTCTCAACACCACTTGGTCTCGGGATTCAACACCACTTGGTGTCGGGATACCCCACCTCTTGGTCTCGGCGCTCAACACCACTTGGTCTTGGTCCACAACACCACTTGGTCTCGTGATTCAACACCACTTGGTCTCGGGCTACAACACCACTTGGTCTCAGCGATCAACACCACTAGGTGTTGGGACTCAACACCACTTGGTCTCGGGATAAAACAAAACTTGGTCTCGGCGCTCAACACCACTTGGTCTCGGCACTCAACACCACTTGGTCTTTGCGCTCAACACCAAATAGTCTAGTATTCAACACTACTTGGTCTCAGGACTCAACTCCACTTAATCTTGGCGCTGAACACCATTTGGTCTCGGGGTTCAACACCACTCTGTTTCGGGACTGAACACCGCTTTGATTCGGCGCTCAACACCACTTGGTTTCGGCGCTCTATACCACCTGCCCTTGTCGCTCAACACCACTTGAGCTTGGCGCTCAACACCACTTGGTCTCGGGATTCAACACCACTTGGTCTCGGGATAAAACACCACTTGGTCTCAGCGCTGAACACCACTTGGTCTCGGGACTCAACACCTCTTGGTCTCGGGATAAAACACTACTTGGTCTCGGCATTGAACACCACTTGCTCTCGGCGCTCAACAGCACTTGAGCTTGGCGCTCAACACCATTTGGGCTCGGCATTGAACACCACTTACTCTCGGCACCCAACACCACATGGTCTCCGCGCTCAACACCACTGGGTCTCGGAACTCAAAACCAATTGGTCTCGGCGCTCAAAACCACTTGCTCTCGGCGCTCTACACCACTTGCGCTTGGCGCTCAACACCACATGGTCTCGGCATTGAACACCACTTACTCTAGGCGCTCAACACCACTTGGTCTCCGAGCTCAACACCACTTGGTCTTGGCGCTCAAAACCACTTGGTGTAGGAGCTCAACACCACTTGGCCTCGGCGCTCAACACCACTTGTTCTCAGCGCTCAACACCACTTGGTCTCTGGACTCACCACCACTTGGTCTCGGGATACAACACCACCTGGTCTCGGCACTCAACACCACTTGGTCTCGGCGCTTAACACCACTTGGTCTCGTATTCAACACCACTTGGTCTCGACTCTAAACACCACTTGGTCTCGGGATTCAACACCACTTGGTCTCGGGATACAACACCTCTTGGTCTCGGCGCTCAACACCACTGGGTCTTGGCGCACAACACCACTTGGTCTCGGGATCAACACCCCTTGGTCTCGGGATACAACACCACTTGGTCTCAGCGCTCAACACCACTTGGTCTCGGCAATCAACACCGCTTGGTCTCGGGATAAAACACCACTTGGTCTCGGCGCTCAACACCACTTGAACACGGCGCTCAACATCACTTGGTCACGGCGCTCAACACCACTTGCCCTTGGCGCTCAACACCACTTGGCCTAGGCGCTCAACACCACTTTGTCTCGGGACTCAACACCACTTGGTCTCGGGACAGAACAACACTTGGCCTCTGCGCTCAACACCACTTGTTCTCAGCGTTCAACACCACTTGGTCTCTAGATTCAACACCACTTGGTCTCGGGATACAACACCACCTGGTCTCGGCACTCAACACCACTTGGTCTCGGCGCTCAACACCACTTGGTCTCGTATTCAACACCACTTGGTCTCGGGATTCAACACCACTTGGTCTCGGGATACAACACCACTTGGTCTCAGCGCTCAACACCACTTGGTCTCGGGAATCAACACCACTTGGTCTCGGGATAAAACACCACTTGGTCTCGGCGCTCAACACCACTTGAACACGGCGCTCAACACCACTTGGTCACGGCGCTCAACACCACTTGCCCTTGGGGCTCAACACCACTTGGTCTCGGCGCTCAACACCACTTGGTCTCGGGACAAAACATCACTTGGCCTCGGCGCTAAACACCACTTGTTCTCAGCGTTCAACACCACTTGGTCTCTAGATTCAACAACACTTGGTCTCGGGATACAACACCACCTGGTCTCGGCACTCAACACCACTTGGTCTCGGCGCTCAACACCACTTGGTTTCGTATTCAACACCACTTGGTCTCGGCTCTCAATACCACTTGGTCTCGGGATTCAACACCACTTGGTCTCGGGATACAACACCTGTTGGTCTCGGCTCTCAACACCACTTGTACTTGGCGCACAACACCACTTGGTCTCGGGACTCAACACCACTTGGTCTCGGGATACAACACCACTTGGTCTCAGCGCTGAATACCACTTGGTATCGGGAATCAACACCAGTTGGTCTCGGGATAAAACACCACTTGGTCTCAGCGCTCAACACCACTTGAACTCGGCGCTCAACACCACTTTGTCACGGCGCTCAACACCACTTGCTCTTGGCGCTCAACACCACTTGATATCGGCATTGAACACCACTTGCTTTCGGCGCTAAACACCACTTGAGCTTGGCGCTCAACACCATTTGGTCTCAGCATTAAAACCACTTACTCTCGGCGCTCAACACCACTTGGTCTCCAAGCTCAACACCACTTGGTCTCGGCGCTCTACACCACTTGGTCTCGGCTCTCAATACCACTTGGTCTCGGAATTCAACACCACTTGGTCTCGGGACTCAACACCACTTGGTCTCAGCGCTAAACACCACTTGGTCTCGGGACTCAACACCACTTGGTTTCGGGATAAAACTCAACTTGGTCTCGGCACTCAACACCCCTTGGTCTCGGCGCTCAACACCACTTGGTCTTTGCGCTCAACACCAATTGGTCTGGTATTCAACACCACTTAGTCTCGGGACTCAACACCACTAGGTCTCGATATTCAACACCACTTGGTTTCAGGACTCAACACCACTTAATCTTGGCGCTCAACACCACTTGTTCTCGGGGTTCAACACCACTCTGTTTCGGGACTGAACACCGCTTTGATCCGGGACTCAACACCACTTGGTCTCGGCGCTCAAAACCACTTGCCCTTGGCGCTCAACACCACTTGGTCTCGGCATTGAACACCACTTGGTCTCGGCGCTCAACACCACTTGGTCTCGTATTCAACACTACCTGGTCTCGCGATTCAACATCTCTTGGTCTCGGCCTTCAACACTATTTGGTTTCGGCGCTCAACACCACTTGGTCCCGGGGCTCAACCCCACCTAGTCTCTGCGATCAACACCACTTGTTCTCGGGATTCAACACCACTTGGTCTCGGGATACAACACCTCTTGGTCTTGGCGCTCAACACCACTTGGTCTTGGCGCACAACACCACCTGGTCACGGCTCTCAACACCACTTGGTTTCGGGATTCAACACCACTTGGTCTCGGCATACAATACCTCTTGGTCTCGACGCTCAACACCACTTGGTCTTGGCGCACAACACCACTTGGTCTCGGGATTCAACACCACTTGGTCTCGGGATACAACACCACTTGGTCTCCGCGCTCAACACCACTTGGTCTCGGCGCTCAACACCCCTTGGTCTTGGTCCACAACACCACTTGGTCTCGGGATTCAACACCACTTCGTCTCGGGATACAACACCACTTGGTCTTGGGACTCACCACTTGGTCTCGGGACTCAACACCACTTGGTCTTTGCGCTCAACAGCAATTGGTCTGGTATTCAACACCACTTAGTCTCGGGACTCAAAACCACTTGGTCTCTACATTCAACACCACTTGGTCTCGGGATACAACACCTCCAGGTCTCGGCACTCAACACCACTTGGTCTCGGCACTCAACACCACTTGGTCTCGGCGCTCAACACCACTTGTTCTAGGCGCTCAAAACTTATTGGTTTTTGCGCTCAACACCACTTGATCTCGTATTCAACACCACTTGGTCTACGCGCTCAACACCACCAGGTCTCGTGATTCAAAACCACGGGGTGTCTGGTCGCCACAACACTTGGTCCCGAAACTCAACACCACTTGGACTCAGCGCTCAATACCACTTGGTCTCGGCGCTCAACACCATTTGGTCTCGGAGCTCAACATCACTTGGTCTCGGCGCTCAACACCACGTAGTCTTGGGACTCAACATCACCTGATCTCGGGATTCAACACCACTTGGTCTCGTTGCTCAACACCACTTTGTCTCGGCGCTCAAAACCACTTGGTCTCGTTTTAAACACCACCTAGTCTCTATTATCAACACCACTTGGTCTCGGGATTCAACACCACTTGGTGTCAGGAATCAACACCACTTGGTCTTGGCGCTCAACACCACTTGGTCTCGGGGTTCAACATTACTCTGTTTCGGGACTGAACACCGCTTTGATCCGGCGCTCAACACCACTTGGTCACGGCGCTCAACACCACTTGCCCTTGGCGCTCAACACAACTTAGTCTCGGCATTCAACACCACTTGCTCTTGGCGGTTAACACCACTTGAGCTTGGCGCTCAACACCATATGGTCTCGGCATTGAACACCACTTACTCTGGGCGCTCAACACCACTTGGTCTCCGCGCTCAACACCACTTCGTCTCGGCGCTCTACACCACTTGGTCTCGTCTCTCAACACCACTTGGTCTCGGGATTCAACACCACTTGGTCTCGAGATACAACACCTCTTGGTCTCGGCGCTCAACACCACTTGGTCTTGGTCCACAACACCACTTGGTCTCGGAATTCCACACCACTTGGTCTCGGGATACAACACCACTTGGTCTTGGGACTCAACACCACTTGGTCTCGGGACCAAACACCACTTGGTCTTTGCGCTCAACACCAATTGGTCTCAGGACTCAACTCCCCTTAATCTTGGCGCTCAACACCACTTGGTCTCGGGGTTCAACACCACTCTGTTTCGGGAATGAACACCGCTTTGATCCGGCGCTCAACACCACTTGATTTAGGCGCTCAACACCACTTGCCCTTGACGCTCAACACCACAGGAGCTTGGCGCTCAACACCATTTGGTCTCAGCGCTCAACACCACTTGGTCTCGGGACTTAACACCACATGGTCCCGGGATAAAACACCACTTGGTCTCGGCATTGAACACGACTTGCTCTCGGTGCTCAACACCACTTGAGCTTGGCGCTCAACACCATTTGGGCTCGGCATTGAACAAGACTTACTCTCGGCACTCAACACCACTTGGTCTCCGCGCTCAACACCACTGGGTCTCGGGACTCAAAACCAATTGGTCTCGATGCTCAAAACCACTTACTCTCGGCGCTCTAAACCACTTGCGCTTGGCGCTCAACACCACATGGTCTCGGCATTGAACACCACTTACTCTCGGCGCTCAACACCACTTGGTCTCCGCGCTCAACAGCACTTGGTCTTGGCGCTCAAAACCACTTGGTGTAGGAGCTAAACACCACTTGGTTACGGCGCTCAACACCACTTTGTCTCGGGACTCAACACCACTTGGTCTCGGGACAAAATATCACTTGGCCTCGGCGCTCAACACCACTTGTTCTCAGCGCTCAACACCAGTTGGTCTCTAGACTCAACATCACTTGGTCTCGGGATACAACACCACCTGGTCTCGGCACTCAACACCACTTGGTCTCGGCGCTCAACACCTCTTGGTCTCGTATTCAACACCACTTGGTCTCGGCTCTCAACACCACTTGGTCTCGGGATTCAACACCAGTTGGTCTCGGGATACAACACCTCTTGGTTTCGGCGCTCAACACCACTTTGTCTCGGGACTCAACACCACTTGGTCTCGCGACAAAACATCACTTGGCCTCGGCCCTCAACACCACTTGTTCTCAGCGCTCAACACCACTTGGTCTCTAGACTCAACACCACTTGGTCTCGGGATACAACACCACCTGGTCTCGGCGCTCAACACCACTTGGTCTCGTATTCAACACCACTTGGTCTCCGCTCTCAACACCACTTGGTCTCGGGATTCAACACCACTTGGTCTCGGGATACAACACCTCTTGGTCTCGGCGCTCAACACCACTTGGTCTTGGCGCACAACACCACTATGTCTCGGGATTCAACCCACTTGGTTTCGGGATACAACACCACTTGGTCTCAGCGGTCAACACCACTTGGTCTCGGGAATCAACACCACTTGGTCTCGGGATAAAACACCACTTGGTCTCGGCGCTCAACACCACTTGAACACGGCGCTCAACACCACTTGGTCACGGCGCTCAACACCACTTGCCCTTGGCGCTCAACACCACTTGGTCTCGGCGCTCAACACCACTTTGTCTCGGGACTCAACACCACTTGGTCTCGGGACAAAACATCACTTGGCCTCGGTGCTCAACACCACTTGTTCTCAGCGTTCAACAACACTGGTCTCTAGATTCAACACCACTTGGTCTCGGGATACAACACCACCTGGTCTCGCCACTCAACACCACTTGGTCTCAGCGCTCAACACCACTTGGGCTCATATTCAACACCACTTGGTCTTGGCTCTCAACACCACTTGTTCTCGGGATTCAACACCACTTGGTCTCGGGATACAACACCCCTTGGTCTCGGCTCTCAACACCACTTGTACTTGGCGCACAACACCACTTGGTCTCGGGATACAACACCACTTGGTCTCAGCGCTGAACACCACTTGGTCTCGGGAATCAACTCCCCTTAATCTTGGCGCTCAACACCACTTGGTCTCGGGGTTCAACACCACTCTGTTTCGGGAATGAACACCGCTTTGATCCGGCGCTCAACACCACTTGATTTAGGCGCTCAACACCACTTGCCCTTGACGCTCAACACCACAGGAGCTTGGCGCTCAACACCATTTGGTCTCAGCGCTCAACACCACTTGGTCTCGGGACTTAACACCACATGGTCCCGGGATAAAACACCACTTGGTCTCGGCATTGAACACGACTTGCTCTCGGTGCTCAACACCACTTGAGCTTGGCGCTCAACACCATTTGGGCTCGGCATTGAACAAGACTTACTCTCGGCACTCAACACCACTTGGTCTCCGCGCTCAACACCACTGGGTCTCGGGACTCAAAACCAATTGGTCTCGATGCTCAAAACCACTTACTCTCGGCGCTCTAAACCACTTGCGCTTGGCGCTCAACACCACATGGTCTCGGCATTGAACACCACTTACTCTCGGCGCTCAACACCACTTGGTCTCCGCGCTCAACAGCACTTGGTCTTGGCGCTCAAAACCACTTGGTGTAGGAGCTCAACACCACTTGGTTACGGCGCTCAACACCACTTTGTCTCGGGACTCAACACCACTTGGTCTCGGGACAAAATATCACTTGGCCTCGGCGCTCAACACCACTTGTTCTCAGCGCTCAACACCAGTTGGTCTCTAGACTCAACATCACTTGGTCTCGGGATACAACACCACCTGGTCTCGGCACTCAACACCACTTGGTCTCGGCGCTCAACACCTCTTGGTCTCGTATTCAACACCACTTGGTCTCGGCTCTCAACACCACTTGGTCTCGGGATTCAACACCAGTTGGTCTCGGGATACAACACCTCTTGGTTTCGGCGCTCAACACCACTTTGTCTCGGGACTCAACACCACTTGGTCTCGCGACAAAACATCAATTGGCCTCGGCCCTCAACACCACTTGTTCTCAGCGCTCAACACCACTTGGTCTCTAGACTCAACACCACTTGGTCTCGGGATACAACACCACCTGGTCTCGGCGCTCAACACCACTTGGTCTCGTATTCAACACCACTTGGTCTCCGCTCTCAACACCACTTGGTCTCGGGATTCAACACCACTTGGTCTCGGGATACAACACCTCTTGGTGTCGGCGCTCAACACCACTTGGTCTTGGCGCACAACACCACTATGTCTCGGGATTCAACCCACTTGGTTTCGGGATACAACACCACTTGGTCTCAGCGGTCAACACCACTTGGTCTCGGGAATCAACACCACTTGGTCTCGGGATAAAACACCACTTGTTCTCGGCGCTCAACACCACTTGAACACGGCGCTCAACACCACTTGGTCACGGCGCTCAACACCACTTGCCCTTGGCGCTCAACACCACTTGGTCTCGGCGCTCAACACCACTTTGTCTCGGGACTCAACACCACTTGGTCTCGGGACAAAACATCACTTGGCCTCGGTGCTCAACACCACTTGTTCTCAGCGTTCAACAACACTGGTCTCTAGATTCAACACCACTTGGTCTCGGGATACAACACCACCTGGTCTCGCCACTCAACACCACTTGGTCTCAGCGCTCAACACCACTTGGTCTCGTATTCAACACCACTTGGTCTCGGCTCTCAACACCACTTGTTCTCGGGATTCAACACCACTTGGTCTCGGGATACAACACCCCTTGGTTTCGGCTCTCAACACCACTTGTACTTGGCGCACAACACCACTTGGTCTCGGGATACAACACCACTTGGTCTCAGCGCTGAACACCACTTGGTCTCGGGAATCAACACCAGTTGGTCTCGGGATAAAACACCACTTGGTCTCGGCGCTCAACACCATTTGAAATCGGCGCTCAACACCATTTGGTCACGGCGCTCAACACCACTTGCCATTGGCGCTCAACACCACTTGGTCTCGGCATTGAACACCACTTGCTTTCGGCGCTAAACACCACTTGAGCATGGCGCTCAACACCGTTTGGTCTCGGCATTGAACACCACTTACTCTCGGCGCTCAACACCACGTGGTCTCCGCGCTCAACACCACTTGGTCTCGGCTCTCAACTTCACTTGGTCTCGGGATTCAAAGCACTTGGTCTCGGGACTCAACACCACTTGGTCTCAGCGCTCAACACCACTTGGTCTCGGGACTCAACACCACTTGGTCTCGGGATAAAACACCACTTGGTCTCGGCATTGAACACCACTTGCACTCGGCGCTCAACACCACTTGAGCTTGGCGCTCAACACCATTTGGGCTCGGCATTGAGCACCACTTACTCTCGGCACTCAACACCACTTGGTCTCCGCACTCAACACCACTGGGTCTCGGAACTCAAAACGAATTGGTCTCGGAGCTCAAAACCACTTGCTCACGGCGCTCTACACCACTTGCGCTTGGCGCTCAACACCACATGGTCTCGGCATTGAACACCACTTACTCTCGGCGCTCAACACCACTTGGTCTCCGCGCTCAACACCACTTGGTTTCGGCGCTCAACACCACTTTGTCTCGGGACGCAATACCACTTGGTCTCGGGACAAAACATCACTTGGCCTCGGCGCTCAACACCACTTGTTCTCAGCGCTCAACACCACTTGGTCTCTGGACTCACCACCACTTAGTCTCGGGATACAACACCACCTGGTCTCGGCACTCAACACCACTTGGTCTCGGCGCTCAACACCACTTGGTCTCGTATTCAACACCACTTGGTCTCGGCTCTCAACACCAAATGGTCTCGTGATTCAACACCACTTAGTCTCGGGATACTACACCTCTTTTTCTTGGCGCTCAACACCACTGGGTCTTGGCGCACAACACCACTTGGTCTCGGGATTCAACACCACTTGGTCTCGGGATACAACACCACTTGGTCTCAGCGCTCAACACCACTTGGTCTCGGCAATCAACACCACTTGGTCTCGTGATAAAACACCACTTGGTCTCGGCGCTCAACACCACTTGAACACGGCGCTCAACATCACTTGGCCACGGCGCTCAACACCACTTGCCCTTGGCGCTCAACACCACTTGGCCTAGAAGCTCAACACCACTTTGTCTCGGGACTAAACACCACTTGGTCTCAGGGCAAAACATCACTTGGCCTCGGCGCTCAACAATACTTGTTCTCAGCGTTCAACACCACATGGTCTCTAGATTCAACACCACTTGGTCTCGGCACTCAACACCACTTGGTCTCGGCGCTCAACACCAGTTGGTCTCGTATTCAACACCACTTGGTCTCGGGATTCAACACCACTTGGTCTCGGGATACATAACCACTTGGTCTCAGCGCTCAACACCACTTGGTCTCGGGACTCAACACCACTTGGTCTCGGGACAAAACATCACTTGGCCTCGGCGCTCAACACCACTTGTTCTCAGCGTTCAACACCACTTGGTCTCTTGATGCAAAAACACTTGGTCTCGGGATACAACACCACCTGGTCTCGGCACTTAACACCACTTGGTCTCGGCGCTCCACACCACTTGGTCTCGTATTCAACACCACTTGGTCTCGGCTCTCAACACCACTTGGTCTCGGGATTCAACACCACTTGGTCTCGGGATACAACACCTGTTGGTCTCGGCTCTCAACACCACTTGTACTTGGCGCAGAACACCACTTGGTCTCGGGACTCAAAACCACTTGGTCTCGGGATACAACACCACTTGGTCTCAGCGATGAACACCACTTGGTCTCGCGAATAAACACCAGTTGGTCTCGGGATAAAACACCACTTGGTCTCGGCGCTCAACACCACTTGAACTCGGCGCTCAACACCACTTGGTCACGGCGCTCAACACCACTTGCTCTTGGCGCTCAACACCACTTGATCTCGGCATTGAACACCACTTGCTTTCGGCGCTAAACACCACTTGAGCTTGGCGCTCAACACCATTTGGTCTCAGCATTGAACACCAATTACTCTCGGCGCTCAACACCACTTGGTCTCCGCGCTCAACACCACTTGGTCTCGGCGCTCAACACCACCTGGCCTCGGCTCTCAATACCACTCGGTCTCGGGATTCAACACCACTTGGTCTCGGGACTCAACACCACTTGGTCTCGGGACTCAACACCACTTGGTTTCGGGATAAAACACCACTTGGTCTCGGCACTCAACACCCCTTGGTCTCGGCGCTCAACACCACTTCGTCTGGTATTCAACACCACTTAGTCTCGGGACTCAACACCACTTGGTCTCGAGATTCAACACCACTTGGTTTCAGGACTCAACACCACTTAATCTTGGCGCTCAACACCACTTGTTCTCGGGGTTCAACACCACTCTGTTTCGGGACTGAACACCGCTTTGATCCGGGACTCAACACCACTTGGTCTCGGCGCTCAACACCACTTGCCCTTGGCGCTCAACAACTATTGGTTTAGGGATTGAACACCACATGGTCTCGGCGCTCAACACCACTTGGTCTCGTATTCAACACTACCTGGTCTCGCAATTCAACACCTCTTGGTCTCGGCCTTCAACACTATTTGGTTTCGGCGCTCCACACCACTTGGTCCCGGGGCTCAACACCACCTAGTCTCTGCAATCACACCATTTGTTCTCGGGATTCAACACCACTTGGTCTCGGGATACAACACCTCTTGGTCTTGGCGCTCAACAACACTTGATCTTGGCGCACAACACCACCTGGTCACGGATCTCAACTCTACTTGGTTCCGGGATTCAACACCGCTTGGTCTCGGCATACAATACATCTTGGTCTCGGCGCTCAACACCACTTGGTCTTGGCGCACAACACCACTTGGTCTCGGGATTAAACACCACTTGGTCTCGGGATACAACACAACTTGGTCTCCGCGCTCAAAACCACTTGGTCTCGGCGCTCAACACCACTTTGTCTTGGTCCACAACACCACTTGGTCTCGGGATTCAACACCACTTGGTCTCGGGATACAACACCACTTGGTCTTGGGACTCAACACCACTTGGTCTCGGGACTCAACACCACTTGGTCTTTGCGCTCTACACCAATTGGTCTGGTATTCAACACCACTTAGTCTCGGGTCTCAAAACCACTTGGTCTCTAGATTCAACACCACTTGGTCTCGGGATACAACACCTCCAGGTCTCGGCACTCAACACCACTTGGTCTCGGCACTCAACACCACTTGGTCTTTGCGCTTAACACCACTTGGTCTCGTTTTCAACACCACTTGGTCTATGCGCTCAACACCACCAGGTCTCGTGATTCAAAACCACGGGGTGTCTGGTCTCCACACCACTTGGTCCCGAAACTAAACACCACTTGGTCTCAGCGCTCAACACCACTTGGTCTCGGCGCTCAACACCACTTGGTCTCGGAGCTCAACATCACTTGGTCTCGGCGCTCAAAACCACGTGGTCTTGGGACTCAACAACACCTGATCTCGGGATTCAACAACACTTGGTCTCGTTGCTCAACACCACTTTGTCTCGGCGCTCAAAACCACTTGGTCTCGTTTTAAACACCACCTGGTCTCTGTACTCAACACCACTTGGTCTCGGGATTCAACACCACTTGGTGTCAGGAATCAACACCACTTGGTCTTGGCGCTCAACACCACTTGGTGTCGGGGTTCAACACTACTCTGTTTCGGGACTGAACACCGCTTTGATCCGGCGCTCAACTCCACTTGGTCACGGCGCTCAACACCACTTGCCCTTGGCGCTCAACATCACTTGGTCTCGGCATTCAACACCACTTGCTCTCGGCGGTCAACACCACTTGAGCTTGGCGCTCTACACCATATGGTCTCGGCAGTGAACACCACTTACTCTCGGCGCTCAACACCACTTGGTCTCCGCGCTCAACACCACTTGGTCTCGGCGCTCTACACCACTTGGTCCCGGCTCTCAACACCACTTGGTCTCGGGATTCAACACCACTTGGTCTCGGGATACAACACCTCTTGGTCTCGGCGCTCAACACCACTTGGTCTTGGTCCACAACACCACTAGGTCTCGGGATTTAACACCACTTGGTCTCGGGATACAACACCACTTGGTACTGGGACTCAACACCACTTGGTCTCGGGACCAAACACCACTTGGTCTTTGCGCTCAACACCAATTGGTCTGGTATTCAACACCACTTAGTCTCGGGACTCAACACCACTTGGTCTCGGGATTCAACACCACTTGGTCTCAGGACTCAACTCCACTTAATCTTGGCGCTCAACACCACTTGGTCTCGGGGTTCAACACCACTCTGTTTCGGGAATGAACACCGCTTTGATCCGGCGCTCAACACCACTTGGTTTAGGCGCTCAACACCACTTGCCCTTGACGCTCAACACCACATGAGCTTGGCGCTCAACACCATTTTGTCTCGGGATTCAACACCACTTGGTCTCGGGATAAAACTTCACTTGGTCTCAGCGCTCAACACCACTTGGTCTCGGGGCTCAACACCACTTGAGCTTGGCGCTCAACACCATTTGGGCTCGGCATTGAACACCATTTACTCTCGGCACTCAACACCACTTGGTCTCCGCGCTCAACACCAATGTGCCTCGGAACTCAAAACCAATTGGTCTCGGCGCTCAAAACCACTTGCTCTCGGCGCTCTAAACCACTTGGGCTTGGCGCTCTACACCACATGGTCTCGGCATTGAACACCACTTACTCTCGGCGCTCAAAACCACTTGGTCTCCGCGCTCAACAGCACTTGGTCTTGGCGCACAAAACCACTTGGTGTAGGAGCTCAACACCACTTGGTTTCGGCGCTCAACACCACTTTGTCTCGGGACTCAACACCACTTGGTCTCGGGGCAAAACATCACTTGGCCTCGGCGCTCAACACCACTTGTTCTCAGCGCTCAACACCACTTGGTCTCTAGACTCAACACCACTTGGTCTCGGGATACAACACCACCTGGTATCGGCACTCAACACCACTTGGTCTCGGCGCTCAACACCACTTGGTCTCGTATTCAACACCACTTGGTCTCGGCTCTCAACACCACTTGGTCTCGGGAATCAACACCAGTTGGTCTCGGGATAAAACACCACTTGGTCTCGGCGCTCAACACCACTTGAACTCGGCGCTCAACACCACTTGGTCACGGCGCTCAACACCACTTGCTCTTGGCGCTCAACACCACTTGATCTCGGCATTGAACACCACTTGCTTTCGGCGCTAAACACCACTTGAGCTTGGCGCTCAACACCATTTGGTCTCAGCATTGAACACCAATTACTCTCGGCGCTCAACACCACTTGGTCTCCGCGCTCAACACCACTTGGTCTCGGCGCTCTACACCACTTAGTCTCGGCTCTCATCACCACTTGGTCTCGGGATTCAACACCACTTGGTCTCGGGACTCAACACCACTTGGTCTAAGCGCTCAACACCACTTGGTCTCGGGACTCAACACTACTTGGTTTCGGGATAAAACACCCCTTGGTCTCGGCACTCAACACCCCTTGGTCTCGGCGCTCAACACCACTTGGTCTTTGCGCTCAACACTAATTGGTCTGGTATTGAACACCACTTAGTCTCGGGACTCAACAACACTTGGTCTCGAGATTCAACACCACTTGGTTTCAGGACTCAACACCACTTAATCTTGGCGCTCAACACCACTTGGTCTCGGGGTTCAACAGCACTCTGTTTCGGGACTGAACACCGGTTTGATCCGGCACTCAACACCACTTGGTCTTGGCGCTCAACACCACTTGCCCTTGGCGCTCAACACCACTTGGTCTCGGCATTGAACACCACTTGGTCTCGGCGCTCAACACCACTTGGTCTCGTATTCAACACTACCTGGTCTCGCGATTCAACACCTCTTGGTCGCGGCCTTCAACACTATTTCGTTTAGGCGCTCAACACCACTTGGTCCCGGGGCTCAACACCACTTAGTCTCTGCGATCAACACCAATTGTTCTCGGGATTCAACACCACTTGGTCTCGGGATACAACACCTCTTGGTCTTGGCGCTCAACACCACTTGGTCTTGGCGCACAACACCAACTGGTCACGGCTCTCAACACCACTTGGTTTCGGGATTCAACAACACTTGGTCTCGGCATACAATACCTCTTGGTCTCGGCGCTCAACACCACTTGGTCTTGGTGAATACCACCACTTGGTCTCGGGATTCAACACCACTTGGTCTCGGGATACAACACCACTTGGTCTCCGCGCTCAACACCACTTGGACTCGGCGCTCAACACCACTTGCTCTCGTATTCAACACCATTTGGTCTCGGCTCTCAACACCACTTGGTCTCGGGATTCAACACCACTTTGTCTCGGGATACAACACCTCTTGGTCTCGGCTCTCAACACCACTTGTACTTGGCGCACAACACCTATTGGTCTCTGGACTGAACACCACTTGGTCTCGGGATACAACACCACTTGGTCTCAGCGCTCAACACCACTTGGTCTCGGGAATCAACACCAGTTGGTCTCGGGATAAAACACCACTTGGTCTCGGCGCTCAACGCCACTTGAACTCGGCGCTCAACACCACTTGGTCACGGCGCTCAACACCACTTGCCCTTGGCGCTCAACACCACTTGGTCTCGGCATTGAACACCACTTGCTTTCGGCGCTAAACACCACTTGAGCTTGGCGCTCAACACCATTTGGTCTCGGCATTGAACACCACTTACTCTCGGCGCTCAACACCACTTGGTCTCCGCGCTCAACACCACTTGGTCTCGGCGCTCTACACCACTTGGTCTCGGCTCTCATCACCACTTGGTCTCGGGATTCAACACCACTTGGTCTCGGGACTCAACACCACTTGGTCTCAGCGCTCAACACCACTTGGTCTCGGGACTCAACACCACTTGGTTTCGGGACAAAACACCACTTGGTCTCGGCACTCAACACCCCTTGGTCTCGGCGCTCAAAACCACTTGGTCTTTGCGCTCAACACTAATTGGTCTGGTATTCAACAGCACTTAGTCTCGGGACTCAACACCACTTGGTCTCGAGATTCAACACCACTTGGTTTCAGGACTGAACACCACTTAATCTTGGCGCTCAACACCACTTGGTCTCGGGGTTCAACACCACTCTGTTTCGGGACTGAACACCGCTTTGATCCGGCACTCAACACCACTTGGTCTCGGCGCTCAACACCACTTGCCCTTGGCGCTCAACACCACTTGATCTCGGCATTGAACACCACTTGGTCTCGGCGCTCAACACCACTTGGTCTCGTATTCAACACTACCTGGTCTCGCGATTCAACATCTCTTGGTTGCGGCCTTCAACACTATTTGGTTTCGGCGCTCAACACCACTTGGTCCCGGGGCTCAACACCACTTAGTCTCTGCGATCAACACCAATTGTTCTCAGGATTCAACACCACTTGGTCTCGGGATACAACACTTCTTGGTCTTGGCGCTCAACACCACTTGGTCTTGGCGCACAACACCAACTGGTCACGGCGCTCAACACCACTTGCCCTTGGCGCTCAACACCACTTGGTCTCGGCATTGAACACCACTTGCTCTCGGCGCTCAACACCATCTGGTCTCCGGACTCAACACCACTTGGTCTCGGGATTTAACACCACTTGGTCTCGGGACTCAACACCACTTGGTCTCAGCGCTCAAAACCACTTGGTCTCGGGATAAAACACCAATTGGTCTCGGCGCTCAACACCACTTGGTCTCGGCGCTCAACACCACTTGGTCTTTGCGCTCAACACCAATTGCCCTGGTATTCAACACCACTTAGTCTCGGGACTCAACACCACTTGGTCTCGGGATTCAACACCACTTGGTCTCAGGATTCAACACCACTTAATCTTGGCGCTCAACACCACTTGGTCTCGGGGTTCAACACCACTCTGTTTCGGGACTGAACACCGCTTTGATCCGGCACTCAACACCACTTGGTCCCGGCGCTAAACGTCACTTGCCCTTGGCGCTCAACACCACTTGGTCTCGGCATTGAACACCACTTGGTCTCGGCGCTCAACACCACTTGGTCTCGTATTCAACACCACCTGGTCTCGCGATTCAACACTTTTTGGTCTTGGCCTTCAACACTATTTGGTTTCGGCGCTCAACATCACTTGTTCTCGGGATTCAACACCACTTGGTCTCGGGATACAACACCTCTTGGTCTTGGCGCTCAACACCACTTGGTCTTGGCGCACAACACCACTTGGTCACAGCTCTCAACACCACTTGGTTTCGCGATTCAACACCACTTGGTCTCGGCATACAATACCTATTGGTCTTTGCGCTCAACACCACTTGGTCTTGGCGCACAACACCACTTGGTCTCGGGATTCAACACCACTTGGTCTCGGGATAAAACTTCACTTGTTCTCCGCGCTCAACACCACTTGGTCTCGGCGCTTAAAACCACTTGGTGTAGGAGCTCAACACCACTTGGTCTCGGCGCTCAACACCACTTTGTCTCGGGACTCAACACATCTTGGTCTCGGGGCAAAGCATCACTTGGTCTCGGCGCTCAACACCACTTGTTCTCAGCCGTCAACACCACTTGGTCTCTAGATTCAACACCACTTGGTCTCGGGATACAACACCACCTGGTCTCGGCACTCAACACCACTTGGTCTCGGCGCTCAACACCACTTGGTCTCGTATTCAACACCACTTGGTCTCGGCTCTCAACACCACTTGGTCTCGGGATTCAACACCACTTGGTCTCGGGATACAACACCTCTTGCCTCGGCGCTCAACACCACTTGGTCTTGGCGCACAACACCACTTGGTCTCGGGATACAACACCACTTGGTCTCAGCGCTCAACACAACTTGGTCTCGGGCATCAACACCACTTGGTCTCGGGATAAAACACCACATGTTCTCGGCGCTCAACGCCACTTGGTCTTGGCGCTCAACACCACTTGGTACGGCGCTCAAGACCACTTCCCTTGGAGCTCAACACCATTTGGTCTTGGCGCTCAACACCACTTGGTTCCGGGGCTCAACACCACTTCGTCCCTGCGCTCAACACCACTTGTTCTCGGGATTCAACACCATTTGGTCTCGGTATACAACACCTCTTGGTCTCGGCGCTCAACACCACTTGGTCTCGGGATTCAACACCACTTGGTCTCGGCTCTCAACACCACTTGGTCTCGGGATTCAACACCACTTGGTCTCGGCATACAATACCTCTTGGTCTCGGCGCTCAACACCACTTGGTCTGGGCGCACAACACCACTTGGTCTTGGGATTCAACACCACTCTGTCTCGGGATACAACACCATTTGGTCTCAGCGCTCAACACCACTTGGTCTCGGGATAAAACACCACTTGGTTTCGGCGCTCAAAACCACTTGGTCTCGGCGGTCAACACCACTTGGTGTCGGGATTCAACACCACCTGGTCTCGGCACTCAACACCACTTGGTCTCGGCTCTCAACACCACATGGTCTCGTTTTCAACACCACTTGGTCTCGGCTCTCAACACCACTTGGTCTCGGGATTCAACACCACTTGGTCTCGGGATACAACACCTCTTGCCTCGGCGCTCAACACCACTTGGTCTTGGCGCACAACACCACTTGGTCTCGGGATACAACACCACTTGGTCTCAGCGCTCAACACAACTTGGTCTCGGGCATCAACACCACTTGGTCTCGGGATAAAACACCACATGTTCTCGGCGCTCAACGCCACTTGGTCTTGGCGCTCAACACCACTTGGTACGGCGCTCAATACCACTTCCCTTGGCGCTCAACACCATTTGGTCTCGGCATTGAACATCACTTACTCTCGGCGCTCAACACCACTTGGTCTCCGCGCTCAGCACCACTTGGTCTCGGCGCTCTACACCACTTGGTCTTGGCTCTCTTGTTGAGCGCCAAGACCAAGTGGTGTTGAGCGCCGAGAGCAAGTGGTGTTGAACGCCGAGACCAAGTGGTGTTGTATCCCGAGACCAAGTTGTGTTGAATCCCGAGACCAAGTGGTGTTGAGCGCTAAGATCAAGTGGTGTTGAGTTTCTAGACCAAGTGATGTTTGGTCCCGAGACCAAGTGGTGTTGAGCTTGGGACCAAGTGGAGTTGAAACCAGAGACCCAGTGGTGTTGAGCGGCGACATCAAGTGGTGTTGAATACGGGTCCAAGTGGTGTTGAGTCAAGAGACCAGGTGGTGTTTTATCCCGAGACCTAGTGGTGTTGAATACGAGACTAAGTGGTGTTGAGCGCCGAGACCAAGTATTGTTGAGCGCCGAGCCCCAGTGATGTTTTGTCCCGAGACCAAGATGTGTTGAGTCCCGATACAAAGTGGTGTTGTGCTCCGAGACCAAGTGGTGTTGAGCTCCTACACCAAGTGGTTTTAAGCGCCGAGACAGAGTGGTGTTAAGCGCAGAGACAAAGTGGTGTTGAGCGCCGAGAGTAAGTGGTGTTCAATGCCGAGACCATGTGGTGTTGAGCGCCCAAACTGCAAGTGGTGTTGAAAGCCGAGAGCAAGTGGTGTTGAGGGCCGAGACAAAATGGTTTTGAGTCACGAGACCCGGTGGTGTTGAGCGCGGAGACCAAGTGGTGTTCAATGCCGAGACCAAGTGGTGTTGAGCGCCAAGGGCAAGTGGTGTTGAGCGCCGAGATCAAGTGGTGTTGAGCGCCGGATTAAAGCGGTGTTCAGTCCCGAAACAGAGTGGTGTTGAACCCCGAGACCAAGTGGTGTTGAGAGCCAAGATTAAGTGGTGTTGAATCCTGAGTCCAAGTGGTGTTGAATCCCGAGACCAAGTGATGTTGAATCCCGAGACCAAGTGATGCTGAATCCCGAGACAAAGTGGTGTTGAATACGAGACCAATTGGTGTTGAGCACAAGGACCAAGTGGTGTTGAGCGCCGGAACCAAGTGGTGTTGAGCGCCGAGACCAAGTGGTGTTTTATCCAGAGACCAAGTGGTGTTGAGTCCCGAGACCAAGTGATGTTGAGCGCTGAGACCAAGTGGTGTTGTATCCCGAGACCAAGTGGTGTTGAACCCCCAAACCAAGTGGTGTTGTGCGCCAAGACCAAGTGGTGTTGAGCGCAGAGACCAAGAGGTGTTGTATCCCGAGACCAAGTGGTGTTGAATCCCGAGACCTAGTGGTGTTGAGAGCAGAGACCAAGTGGTGTTGTATCCCGAGACCAAGTGGTGTTGAGTCCCGAGACCAAGTGGTGTTGTGCGCCAAGACCAAGTGATGTTGAGCGCCGAGACCAAGAGGTGTTGTATCCCGAGACCAAGTGGTGTTGAATCCCGATACCAAGTGGTGTTGAGCGCAGGGACGAAGTGGTGTTGAGCCCCGGGACCAAGTGGTGTTGAGCGCCGAGACCAAATAGTGTTGAGCGCCGAGAAGAAGATGTGTTGAATCCCGAGACCAGGTGGTGTTGAGTGCCAAGACCAAGTGGTGTTGAAATCGAGACCAAGTGGTGTTGAGCGCCGAGTCCAAGTGGTGTTGAGTGCGGAGACCAGGTGGTGTTGTATCACGAGACCAAGTGGTCTTGAATCTAGAGACCAAGTGGTGTTGAGCGCTGAGAACAAGTGGTGTTGAGCGCCGAGGCCAAGTGATGTTTTGTCCTGAGACCAAGTGGTGTTGAGTCCCGAGACAAAATGGTGTTGAGCGCCGAGACCAAGTAATGTTGAGCTCCTCCACCAAGTGGTTTTGAGCGCCGAGACCAAGTGGTGTTGAGCGCGGTGACCAAGAGGTGTTGAGCGCCGAGAGTAATTGGTGTTCAATGCCGAGACTATGTGGTGTTGAGAGCCAAGCGCAAGTGGTGTAGAGCGCCGAGAGCAAGTGGTGTTGAGTGCCGAGACGAATTGGTTTTGAGTCCCGAGACCCAGTAGTGTTGAGCCGGAGACCAAGTGGGTTGAGTGCCGAGAGTAAGTGGTGTTCAATGCCGAGCCCAAATGGTGTTGAGTGCCAAGCTCAAGTTGTGTTGAGCTCCGAGAGCAAGTGGTGTTCAATGCCGAGACCAACTGGTGTTGAGCGCCAAGGGCAAGTGGTGTTGAGCACCGAGACCAAGTGGTGTTGAGCGCCGGATCAAAGCGTTGTTCAGTCCCGAAACAGAGTGGTGTTGAATCCCGAGACCAAGTGGTGTTGAATACGAGACCAAGTCTCGGGATTCAACACCACTCTGTTTCGGGACTGAACACCGCTTTGAGCCGGCGCTCAACACCTCTTGGTCACGTCGCTCAACACCACTTGCCCTTTGCGCTCAACGCCACTTGATCTCGGCGCTCAACACCACTTGCACTTGGCGCTCAACACCACATGGTCTCGGCATTTAACACCACTTTCTCTCGGCGCTCAACACCACTTGCACTTGGCGCTCAACACCACATGGTTTCGGCATTGATCACCACTTACTCTCGGCGCCCAACACCACTTGTCTCCGCGCTCAAAACCACTGGGTCTCGGGACTCAACTTGGTATCGGCGCTCCACACCAGTTGGTCCTGGGACTCAACACCACTTGGTCTCGGCGTTCTACACCACAGGGTCTCGGGATAAAACACCACTTGGATTCGGCGCTAAACACCACTTGGTCTTGGGACTCAACATTACTTGATCTCGGGATTCAACACCACTTGGTCTCTTTGCTCAACACCACTTTGTCTCGGCGCTCAAAAGCACTTGACGTAGGAGCTCAACACCACTTGGTCTCGGCGTTCAACACCACTTAGTCTCGGGACTCAACACCACTTAGTCTCGGGACTCAACACCACTTGGTCTCAGCGCTCAACACCACTTGCCCTTGGCGCTCAGCACCACTTGGTCTCGGCATTGAACACCACTTGGTCTCGGCGCTCAACACCACTTGGTCTCGGCATTGAACACCACTTACTCTCGGCACTCAACACCACTTAGTCTCCGCGCTCAACACCACTTTGTCTCTGGACTCAACACCACTTGGTCTCGGGACAAAACATCACTTGTTCTCGGCGCTCAACACCACTTGCTCTCAGCGCTCAAAACCACTTGGTCTCTAGATTCAACACCACTTGGTCTCGGGATACAACACCTCCTGGTCCCGTCACTCAACACCACTTGGTCTCGGCACTCAACACCACTTGGTCTCGGCGCTCAACACCACTTGTTCTCGGCGCTCAAAAATACTTGGTCTTTGTGCTCAACACCACTTGGTCTCGTATTCAACACCACTTGGTCTACGCGCTCAACACCATCAGGTCTCGTGATTCAAAACCTCGGGGTGTCTGGTCTCCACACCACTTGGTCCCGAAACTCAACACCACTTGCTCTCGGCGCTCAACACCACTTGAGCTTGGCGCTCATCACCACTTGGTCTAGGCATTGAACACCACTTACTCTCGGCGCTCAACACCACTTGGTCTCCGCGCTCAACACCACTTGGTCTCGGCGCTCTACACCACTCGGTCTCTGCTCTCAACACCACTTGGTCTCGGGATTCAACACCACTTGGTCTCGGGATACAACATCTCTTGGTCTAGGCGCTCAACACCACTTGGTCTTGGTCCGCAACACCACTTGGTCTCGGCATTCAACACCACTTGGTCTCGGGCTACAACACCAATTGGTCTCAGCGATCAACACCCTTTGGTCTTGGGACTCAACACCACTTGGTCTCGGGATAAAACACCACTTGGTCTCGGCGCTCTACACCACTTGGTCTCGGCTCTCAACACCACTTGGTCTCGGGATTCAACACCACTTGGTCTCGGGATACAACACCTCTTGGTCTCGGCGCTCAATACCACTTGGTCTTGGTCCACAACACCACTTGGTCTCGGGATTCAACACCACTTGGTCTCGGGCTACAACACCACTTGGTCTCAGCGATCAACACCGCTTGGTCTTGGGACTCAACACCACTTGGTCTCGGGATAAAACACCACTTGTTCTCGGCGCTCAACACCACTTGGTCTCGGCGCTCAACACCAATTGGTCTGGTATTCAACACCACTTAGTCTCGGGACTCAACACCACTTGGTCTCGGGATTCAACACCACTTGGTCTCAGGACTCAACTCCACTTAATCTTGGCGCTCAACACCAGTTGGTCTCGGGGTTCAACACCACTCTGTTTCGGGACTGAACACCGCTTTGATTCGGCGCTTAACACCACTTGGTTTCGGCGCTCAACACCACTTGACCTTGGCGCTCCACACCACTTGAGCTTGGCGCTCAACACCACTTGGTCTCGGGATTCAACACCGCTTGGTCTCGGGATAAAACACCACTTGGTCTCAGCGCTCAACACCACTTGGTCTCGGAACTCAACACCACTTGGTCTCGGCATTGAACACCACTTGCTCTCGGCGCGCAAAACCACTTGAGCTTGGCGCTCAACACCATTTGGGCTCGGCATTGAACATCACTTACTCTCGGCACTCAACACCACTTGGTCTCCGCTCTAAACACCACTGGGTCTCGGGACTCAAAATCAATTGGTCTTGGCGCTCAACACCACTTGCTCTCGGCGCTCTACACCACTTGTGCTTGGCGCTCAACACCACATGGTCTCGGCATTGAACACCACTTACTGTCGGCGCTCAACACCACTTGGTTTCCGCGCTCAACACCACTTTGTCTCGGCGCTCAACACCACTTTGTCTCGGGACTCAACACCACTTGGTCTCGGGACAAAACATCACTTGGCCTCGGCGCTCAACACCACTTGTTCTCAGCGCTCAACACCTCTTGGTCTCTAAATTCAACACCACTTGGTCTCGGGATACAACACCACCTAGTCTCGGCACTCAACACCACTTGGTTCGGCGCTCAACACCACTTGGTCTCGTATTCAACACCACTTGGTCTCGGCTCTCAACACCACTTGGTCTCGGGATTCAACACCACTTGGTCTCGGGAAAAAACGCCTCTTGGTCTCGGCGCTCAACACCACTTGGTTTTGGCGCACAGCACCACTTGGTCTCGGTATTCAACACCACTTGGTCTCGGGATGCAACACCACTTGGTCTCAGCGCTCAACACCACTTGGTCTCGGGAATCAACACCACTTGGTCTCGGGATAAAACACCACTTGGTCTCGGCGCTCAACACCACTTGAACTCGGCGCTCAACACCACTTGGTCACGGCGCTCAACACCACTTGCCCTTGGCGCTCAACACCACTTGGTCTCGGCGCTCAACACAACTTTGTCTCGGGACTCAACACCACTTGGTCTCGTGACAAAACATCACTTGGCCTCGGCGCTCAACACCACTTGTTCTCAGCGCTCAACACCTTTTGGTCTCTAGGTTCAACACCACTTGGTCTCGGGATACAACACCACCTGGTCTGGGCACTCAACACCACTTGGTCTCGGCGCTCAACACCACTTGGTCTCGTATTCAACACCACTTGGTCTCGGCTCTCAAAACCACTTGGTCTCGTTTTAAACACCACCTGTTCTCTGTACTCAACACCACTTGGTCTCGGGATACAACACCACCTGGTCTCGGCGCTCAACACCACTTGGTCTCGTATTCAACACCACTTGGTCTCGGCTCTCAACACCACTTGGTCTCGGGATTCAACACCACTTGGTCTCGGGAAAAAACGCCTTTTGGTCTCGGCGCTCAACACCACTTGGTTTTGGCGCACAGCACCACTTGGTCTCGGTATTCAACACCACTTGGTCTCGGGATACAACACCACTTGGTCTCAGCGCTCAACACCACTTGGTCTCGGGAATCAACACCACTTGGTCTCGGGATAAAACACCACTTGGTCTCGGCGCTCAACACCACTTGAACTCGGCGCTCAACACCACTTGGTCACGGCGCTCAACACCACTTGCCCTTGGCGCTCAACACCACTTGGTCTCGGCGCTCAACACCACTTTGTCTCGGGACTCAACACCACTTGGTCTCGTGACAAAACATCACTTGGCCTCGGCGCTCAACACCACTTGTTCTCAGCGCTCAACACCTTTTGGTCTCTAGGTTCAACACCACTTGGTCTCGTATTCAACACCACTTGGTCTCGGCTCTCAACACCACTTGGTCTCGGGATTCAACATCACTTGGTCTCGGGATACAACACCTCTTGGTCTCGGCGCTCAACACCACTTGGTCTTGGCGCACAACCCCACTTGGTCTCGGGATTCAACACCACTTGGTCTCGGGATACAACACCACTCGTTCTCAGCGCTCAACACCACTTGGTCTCGGGAATCAACACCACTTGGTCTCGGGTAAAACACTACTTGGTCTCGGCGCTCAACACCACTTGTTCTCAGCGCTCAACACCACTTGGTCACGGCGCTCAACACCACTTTCCCTTGGCGCTCAACACCACTTGGTCTCGGCATTGACCATCACTTGCTCTCGGCGCTAAACACCACTTGAGCTTGGCGCTCAACACCATTTGGTCTCGGCATTGCACACCACTTACTCTCGGCGCTCGACACAACTTGGTCTCCGCGCTCAACACCACTTGGTCTCGGCGCTCTATATCACTTGGTCTCGGCTCTCAACACCACTTGGTCTCGGGACTCAACACCACTTGTTCTCAGCGCTCAAAACCACTCGGTCTCGGGATAAAACACTATTTGGTCTCGGCGCTCAACACCACTTGGTCTTTGCGCTCAACATCAATTGTTCTGGTATTCAACACCACTTAGTCTGGGGACTCAACACCACTTGGTCTCGGGATTCAACACCACTTGGTCTCCGGACTCAACACCACTTAATCTTGGCGCTCAACATCACTTGGACTCGGGGTTTAACACCACTATGTTTCGGGACTGAACACCGCTTTGAACCGGCACTCAACACCACTTGGTCTCGTCGCTCAACACCACTTGGTCTCGGCATTGAACACCACTTGGTCTCGGCGCTCAACACCACTTGGTCTCGGGGTTCAACACCACTCTGTTTCGGGACTGAACACCGCTTTGATCCGGCGCTCAACACCACTTGGTCTCGGCGCTCAACACCACTTGCCCTTGGCGCTCAACACCAGTTGGTCTCGGCATTGAACACCACTTGCTCTCGGCGCACTACACATTTTGAGCTTGGCGCTCAACACCATTTGGTCTTGGCATTGAACACCACTTACTCCCGGCGCTCAACACCACTTGGTCTCCGCGCTCAACACCACTTGGTCTTGGCGCTCTACACCACTTGGTCTCGGCTCTCAACACCACTTGGTCTCGGGTTAAAACACCACTTGGTCTCGGAGCTCAACACCGCTTGGTCTCGGGGTTCAACACCACTCTGTTTCGGGACTAAACACCGCTTTGATCCGGCGCTCAACACCACTTGGTCTCGGCACTCAACACCTCTTGGTCTCGTATTCAACACCATTTGGTCTCGGCGCTCAACACCACTTGGTCTCGGGTTTCAACACCACTTGGTCTCGGGATAAAACACCACTTGGTTTCAGCGCTCAACACCACTAGGTCTCGGGACTCAACACCACTTGGTCTCGGGATAAAACACCACTTGGTCTCGGCATTGAACACCACTAGCTCTCGGCGCTCAACACCACTTGAGCTTGGCGCTCAACACCATTTGGGCTCGGCATTGAACACCACTTACTCTCGGCACTCAACACCACTTGGTCTCCGCGCTCAACCCCACTGGGTCTCGGGACTCAAAACCAATTGGTCTTGGCGCTCAACACCACTTGGTGTCGGCATTGAACACCACTAGCTCTCGGCGCTCGACACCACTTGAGCTTGGCGCTCAACACCATTTGGTCTCGGCATTGAACACCACTTACTCTCGGCGCTCAACATCACTTGGTCTCCGCGCTCAACACCACTTGATCTGGGCGCTCAAAACCACTTGGTGTAGGAGATCAACACCACTTGGTCTAGGCGCTCAACACCACTTTGTCTCGGGACTCAACACCACTTGGTCTCGGGACAAAACGTCACTTGGCCTCGTCGCTCAACACCACTTGTTCTCAGCGCTCAACAGCACTTGGTCTCTAGATTCAACACCATTTGGTCTCGGGATACAACATCACCTGGTCTAGGCACTCAACACCACTTGGACTCGGCGCTCAACACCACTTGGTCTCGTATTCAACACCACTTGGTATCGGCGCTCAACACCACTTGGTCTCAGCGCTCAACACCACTTGGTATCAGCATTCAACACCACTTGGTCTCGGGAATCAACACCACTTGGTCTCGGGATAATACACCACTTGGTCCTGGCGCTCAACACCACTTGAACTCGGCGCTCAACACCACTTGGTCACGGCGCTCAACACCACTTGACCTTGGCGCTCAACACCACTTTGTCTCGGCATTTAACACCACTTGCTCTCGGCACTAAACACCACTTGAGCTTGGCGCTCAACACCATTTGGTCTCGGCATTGAACATCACTTACACTCGGCGCTCAACACCACTTGGTCTCCGCGCTCAACACCACTTGGTCTCGGAGCTCTACACCACTTGGTCTCGGCTCTCAACACCACTTGGTCTCGGCATTCAACACAACTTTGTCTCGGGACTCAACACCACTTGGTTTCGGGATAAAACACCACTTGGTCTCGGCGCTCAACACCACTTGGTCTTTGCGCTCAACACCAATTGGTCTGGTATTCAACACCACTTAGTCTCGGGACTCAACACCACTTGGTCTCGGGATTCAACACGACTTGGTCTTAGGACTCAACACCACTTAATCTTGGCGCTCAACACCACTTGGTCTCGGGGTTCAACACCGCTCTGTGTCGGGACTGAACACCGCTTTGATCCGGCACTCAACACCAATTGGTCTCGGCGCTCAACACCACTTGGTCTCGGCATTGAACACCACTTGCTCTCGGCGCTCAACACCACTTGAGCTTGGCACTCAACACCATTAGGTCTCGGCATTGAACACCACTTACTCTCGGCACTCAACACCACTTGGTCTCCGCGCTCAACACCACTGGATCTCGGGACTCAAAACCAATTGGTCTCGGCGCTTTACACCACTTGCTCTCGGCGCTCAACACCACTTGCGTTTGGCGCTCAACACATGTTCTCGGAATTGAACACCACTTACTCTTGGCGCTCAACTCCACTTGGTCTCCGCGCTCAACACCACTTGGTCTCGGCGCTTAAAACCACTTGGTGTAGGAGCTCAACCACACTTGGTCTCGGCACTCAACACCACTTTGTCTCGGGACTCAACAAATCTTGGTCTCGCGACAAAACATCACTTGGTCTCGGCTCTCAACACCACTTGTTCTCAGCGCTCAACACCACTTGGTCTAGGGATACAACACCACCTGGTCTCGGCACTTAACACCACTTGGTCTCGGCGCTCAACACCACTTGGTCTCGTATTCAATTCCACCTGGTCTCGGGATTCAACACCTCTTGGTCTCGGCCTTCAACACTATTTGGTTACGGCGCTCGACACATCTTGGTCTCGGCGCTCAACACCACTTGTTCTGAGCGCACAAAACCACTTGGTCTCGGGATTCAACACCACTTGGTCTCGGGATACAACACCACTTGGTCTCAGCGCTCAACACCACTTGGTCTCGGGACTCAACACCACTTGGTCTCGGGATTAAACACCACTTGTTCTCGGCGCCTAGCACCACTTGGTCTCGGCGCTCAACACCACATGGTCTTTGCGCTCAAACACCACTTGGTCTCGTATTCAACACCACTTGGTATCGGGACTCAACACCACTTGGTCTCGGGATTCAACACCACTCTTTTTCGGGACTGAACAACGCCTTGATCCGGCGCTCAACACCACTTGGTCTCGGCGCTCATAACCACTTGCCCTTGGCGCTCAACACCACTTGGTCTCGGCATTGAACACCATTTGCTCTCGGAACACAACACCACTTGAGCTTGGCGCTCAACACCATTTGGGCTCGGCATTGAACACCACTTACTCTCGGCACTCAACATCACTTGGTCTCCGCGCTCAACACCACTTGCTCTCGGCGCTCTACACCACTTGTCTTTGGCGCTCAACTCCACATAGTCTCGGCATCGAACACCACTTACTCTTGAAGCTCAACACCTCTTGGTCTCCGCGCTCAACACCACTTGGTCTCGGCGCTCAAAACCACTTGGTGGAAGGCCTCAACATCACTTGGTCTCGGCGCTCAACACCACTTTGTTTCGGGACTCAACACCACTTGGTCCCAGGACAAAACATCACTTGGCCTCGGCGCTCAACACCACTTGTTCTCAGCGCTCAACACCTCTTGGTCTCGGGATACAACACCACCTGGTCTCGGCACTCACCAACACTTGGTCTCGGCGCTCAACACCACTTGGTCTCGTATTCAACACCACCTGGTCTCGGGATTCAACACATCTTGTTCTCGGCGCTCAACACTATTTGGTCTCGGCGCTCAATCCCACTTGGTCCCGGGGCTACACACCACTAAGTCTCTGCGCTCAACACCACTTGGTCTCGTGATTCAACACAACTTGGTCTCGGGATACAACACCTCTTGATCTCGGCGCTCAACACCACTTGGTTTTGGCGCACAACACCACTTGGTCTCGGGATTCAACACTACTTGGTCTCGGGATACAACACCTCTTGGTCTCTGCGCTCAACACCACTTGGTCTTGGCGCACAACACCACTTGGTCTCGGGGTTCAACACCACTTGGTCTCGGGACTCAACACCACTTGGTCTCAGGATAAAACACCACTTGGTCTCGGCGCTCAACACCACTTGCTCTCGGCGCTCAACAGCACTTGCGTTTGGCGCTTAACACCACATGGTCGCGGCATTGAACACCACTTAGTCTCGGCGCTCAACACCACTTGGTCTTGGCGCTTTAAACCACTTGGTGTAGGAGCTCAACACCACTTCGACTCGGCGCTCAACACCACTTTGTCTCGGAACTCAACACATCTTGGTCTCGGGGCAAAACATCACTTGGTCTCGCGCTCAGCACCACTTGGTCTCGGCGCTCAACACCACTTAGACCCGAATTCAACACCACTTGATATCGCCGCTCAACACCACTGGGTCTCTGGTTTCAACTCCACTTGGTCCGAAACTCAATACCACTTGGTCTCGGGACTCAACACCACTTGGTCTCGAAACTCAACACCACTTGGTCTTAGCGCTCAACACCACTTGGTCTCGGGACTCAACACCACTTGGTCTCGGGATACAACATCACTTGGTCTCGGCTCTCAATACCACTTGGTCTCGGGATTCAACACCACTTTGTCTCGGGATACAACACCTCTTGGTCTCTGCGCTCAACACCACTTGGTCTTGGCGCAGAACACCACTTGGTCTCGGGGTTCCACACCACTTGGTCTGGTGATACAACACCACTTGGTCTCAGCGCTCAACACCACTTGGTCTCGGGACTCAACACCACTTGGTCTCAGGATAAAACACCACTTGCTCTCGGCGCTCAACACCACTTGCTCTCGGCGCTCAACACCACTTGCTTTTGGCGCTCAACACCACATGGTCTCGGCATTGAACACCACTTACTCTCTGCGCTCAACACCACTTGGTCTCGGCGCTTAAATCCACTTGGTGTAGGAGCTCAACACCACTTCGTCTCGGCGCTCAACACCACTTTGTCTCGGGACTCAACACATCTTGGTCTCGTGACAAAATATCACTTAGTCTCGGCGCTCAACACTACTTGGTCTCGGCGCTCAACACCACTTGGTCTCGGAGCTCAACACCACTTGTTCTCAGCGCTCAACACCACTTGGTCTTGGGACTCAACATCACCTATCTCGAGATTCAAGACCACTTGGTCTCGTTGCTCAACACCACTTTGTCTCGGCGCTCAAAACCACTTGGTGTAGGAGCTCAACGCCACTTGGACTCGGCGCTCAACACCACTTTGTCTCAAGACTCAACACCGTTTGGTCTCGGGACAAAACATCATTTGGTCTCGGCGCTCAACACCACTTGCTCTCAGCGCTCAACACCACTTGGTCTCAGGATACAACACCACTTGGTCTCGGCACTCAACACCACTTGCCCCTGGCGCTCAACACCACTTAGTCTCGGCATTGAACACCACCTGCTCTCGGCGCTAAACACCACTTGAGCTTGGCGCTCAACACCATTTAGTCTCGGCATTGAACACCACTTACTCTCGGCGCTCAACACCACTTGGTCTCCGCGCTCAACACCACTTGGTCTCGGCGCTCTACACCACTTGGTCTCAGCGCTCAAAACCACTTGGTCTCGGGATAAAACACCACTTGGTCTCGGGATTCAACACCACTTGGTCTGGGACTCAACACCACTTGGTCTCGGCGCTCAACACCACTTGGTCTCGGCGCTCAACACCACTTGGTCATTGCGCTCAACACCAATTGGTCTGGTATTCAACACCACTTAGTCTCGGGACTCAACACCACTTGGTCTCGGGATTCAACACCACTTGTTCTCAGGACTCAACAACACTTAAGCTTGGCGCTCAACACCACTTGATCTCGGGGTTCAACACCACTCTGTTTCGGGACTGAACACCGCTTTGATCCGGCGCTCAACACCACTTGGTCTCGGCGCTCAACACCACTTGCCTTTGGCGCTCAACACCACTTGTTCTCAGCGCTCAACACCTTTTGGTCTCTAGGTTCAACACCACTTGGTCTCGTATTCAACACCACTTGGTCTCGGCTCTCAACACCACTTGGTCTCGGGATTCAACATCACTTGGTCTCGGGATACAACACCTCTTGGTCTCGGCGCTCAACACCACTTGGTCTTGGCGCACAACCCCACTTGGTCTCGGGATTCAACACCACTTGGTCTCGGGATACAACACCACTCGTTCTCAGCGCTCAACACCACTTGGTCTCGGGAATCAACACCACTTGGTCTCGGGTAAAACACTACTTGGTCTCGGCGCTCAACACCACTTGTTCTCAGCGCTCAACACCACTTGGTCACGGCGCTCAACACCACTTTCCCTTGGCGCTCAACACCACTTGGTCTCGGCATTGACCATCACTTGCTCTCGGCGCTAAACACCACTTGAGCTTGGCGCTCAACACCATTTGGTCTCGGCATTGCACACCACTTACTCTCGGCGCTCGACACAACTTGGTCTCCGCGCTCAACACCACTTGGTCTCGGCGCTCTATATCACTTGGTCTCGGCTCTCAACACCACTTGGTCTCGGGACTCAACACCACTTGTTCTCAGCGCTCAAAACCACTCGGTCTCGGGATAAAACACTATTTGGTCTCGGCGCTCAACACCACTTGGTCTTTGCGCTCAACATCAATTGTTCTGGTATTCAACACCACTTAGTCTGGGGACTCAACACCACTTGGTCTCGGGATTCAACACCACTTGGTCTCCGGACTCAACACCACTTAATCTTGGCGCTCAACATCACTTGGACTCGGGGTTTAACACCACTATGTTTCGGGACTGAACACCGCTTTGAACCGGCACTCAACACCACTTGGTCTCGTCGCTCAACACCACTTGGTCTCGGCATTGAACACCACTTGGTCTCGGCGCTCAACACCACTTGGTCTCGGGGTTCAACACCACTCTGTTTCGGGACTGAACACCGCTTTGATCCGGCGCTCAACACCACTTGGTCTCGGCGCTCAACACCACTTGCCCTTGGCGCTCAACACCAGTTGGTCTCGGCATTGAACACCACTTGCTCTCGGCGCACTACACATTTTGAGCTTGGCGCTCAACACCATTTGGTCTTGGCATTGAACACCACTTACTCCCGGCGCTCAACACCACTTGGTCTCCGCGCTCAACACCACTTGGTCTTGGCGCTCTACACCACTTGGTCTCGGCTCTCAACACCACTTGGTCTCGGGTTAAAACACCACTTGGTCTCGGAGCTCAACACCGCTTGGTCTCGGGGTTCAACACCACTCTGTTTCGGGACTAAACACCGCTTTGATCCGGCGCTCAACACCACTTGGTCTCGGCACTCAACACCTCTTGGTCTCGTATTCAACACCATTTGGTCTCGGCGCTCAACACCACTTGGTCTCGGGTTTCAACACCACTTGGTCTCGGGATAAAACACCACTTGGTTTCAGCGCTCAACACCACTAGGTCTCGGGACTCAACACCACTTGGTCTCGGGATAAAACACCACTTGGTCTCGGCATTGAACACCACTAGCTCTCGGCGCTCAACACCACTTGAGCTTGGCGCTCAACACCATTTGGGCTCGGCATTGAACACCACTTACTCTCGGCACTCAACACCACTTGGTCTCCGCGCTCAACCCCACTGGGTCTCGGGACTCAAAACCAATTGGTCTTGGCGCTCAACACCACTTGGTGTCGGCATTGAACACCACTAGCTCTCGGCGCTCGACACCACTTGAGCTTGGCGCTCAACACCATTTGGTCTCGGCATTGAACACCACTTACTCTCGGCGCTCAACATCACTTGGTCTCCGCGCTCAACACCACTTGATCTGGGCGCTCAAAACCACTTGGTGTAGGAGATCAACACCACTTGGTCTAGGCGCTCAACACCACTTTGTCTCGGGACTCAACACCACTTGGTCTCGGGACAAAACGTCACTTGGCCTCGTCGCTCAACACCACTTGTTCTCAGCGCTCAACAGCACTTGGTCTCTAGATTCAACACCATTTGGTCTCGGGATACAACATCACCTGGTCTAGGCACTCAACACCACTTGGACTCGGCGCTCAACACCACTTGGTCTCGTATTCAACACCACTTGGTATCGGCGCTCAACACCACTTGGTCTCAGCGCTCAACACCACTTGGTATCAGCATTCAACACCACTTGGTCTCGGGAATCAACACCACTTGGTCTCGGGATAATACACCACTTGGTCCTGGCGCTCAACACCACTTGAACTCGGCGCTCAACACCACTTGGTCACGGCGCTCAACACCACTTGACCTTGGCGCTCAACACCACTTTGTCTCGGCATTTAACACCACTTGCTCTCGGCACTAAACACCACTTGAGCTTGGCGCTCAACACCATTTGGTCTCGGCATTGAACATCACTTACACTCGGCGCTCAACACCACTTGGTCTCCGCGCTCAACACCACTTGGTCTCGGAGCTCTACACCACTTGGTCTCGGCTCTCAACACCACTTGGTCTCGGCATTCAACACAACTTTGTCTCGGGACTCAACACCACTTGGTTTCGGGATAAAACACCACTTGGTCTCGGCGCTCAACACCACTTGGTCTTTGCGCTCAACACCAATTGGTCTGGTATTCAACACCACTTAGTCTCGGGACTCAACACCACTTGGTCTCGGGATTCAACACGACTTGGTCTCAGGACTCAACACCACTTAATCTTGGCGCTCAACACCACTTGGTCTCGGGGTTCAACACCACTCTGTGTCGGGACTGAACACCGCTTTGATCCGGCACTCAACACCAATTGGTCTCGGCGCTCAACACCACTTGGTCTCGGCATTGAACACCACTTGAGCTTGGCACTCAAAACCATTAGGTCTCGGCATTGAACACCACTTACTCTCGGCACTCAACACCACTTGGTCTCCGCGCTCAACACCACTGGATCTCGGGACTCAAAACCAATTGGTCTCGGCGCTTTACACCACTTGCTCTCGGCGCTCAACACCACTTGCGTTTGGCGCTCAACACCACATGTTCTCGGAATTGAACACCACTTACTCTTGGCGCTCAACTCCACTTGGTCTCCGCGCTCAACACCACTTGGTCTCGGCGCTTAAAACCACTTGGTGTAGGAGCTCAACCACACTTGGTCTCGGCACTCAACACCACTTTGTCTCGGGACTCAACAAATCTTGGTCTCGCGACAAAACATCACTTGGTCTCGGCTCTCAACACCACTTGTTCTCAGCGCTCAACACCACTTGGTCTAGGGATACAACACCACCTGGTCTCGGCACTTAACACCACTTGGTCTCGGCGCTCAACACCACTTGGTCTCGTATTCAATTCCACCTGGTCTCGGGATTCAACACCTCTTGGTCTCGGCCTTCAACACTATTTGGTTACGGCGCTCGACACATCTTGGTCTCGGCGCTCAACACCACTTGTTCTGAGCGCACAAAACCACTTGGTCTCGGGATTCAACACCACTTGGTCTCGGGATACAACACCACTTGGTCTCAGCGCTCAACACCACTTGGTCTCGGGACTCAACACCACTTGGTCTCGGGATTAAACACCACTTGTTCTCGGCGCCTAGCACCACTTGGTCTCGGCGCTCAACACCACATGGTCTTTGCGCTCAAACACCACTTGGTCTCGTATTCAACACCACTTGGTATCGGGACTCAACACCACTTGGTCTCGGGATTCAACACCACTCTTTTTCGGGACTGAACAACGCCTTGATCCGGCGCTCAACACCACTTGGTCTCGGCGCTCATAACCACTTGCCCTTGGCGCTCAACACCACTTGGTCTCGGCATTGAACACCACTTGCTCTCGGAACACAACACCACTTGAGCTTGGCGCTCAACACCATTTGGGCTCGGCATTGAACACCACTTACTCTCGATACTCAACATCACTTGGTCTCCGCGCTCAACACCACTTGCTCTCGGCGCTCTACACCACTTGTCTTTGGCGCTCAACTCCACATAGTCTCGGCATCGAACACCACTTACTCTTGAAGCTCAACACCTCTTGGTCTCCGCGCTCAACACCACTTGGTCTCGGCGCTCAAAACCACTTGGTGGAAGGCCTCAACATCACTTGGTCTCGGCGCTCAACACCACTTTGTTTCGGGACTCAACACCACTTGGTCCCAGGACAAAACATCACTTGGCCTCGGCGCTCAACACCACTTGTTCTCAGCGCTCAACACCACTTGGTCTCGGGATACAACACCACCTGGTCTCGGCACTCACCAACACTTGGTCTCGGCGCTCAACACCACTTGGTCTCGTATTCAACACCACCTGGTCTCGGGATTCAACACATCTTGTTCTCGGCGCTCAACACTATTTGGTCTCGGCGCTCAATCCCACTTGGTCCCGGGGCTACACACCACTAAGTCTCTGCGCTCAACACCACTTGGTCTCGTGATTCAACACAACTTGGTCTCGGGATACAACACCTCTTGATCTCGGCGCTCAACACCACTTGGTTTTGGCGCACAACACCACTTGGTCTCGGGATTCAACACTACTTGGTCTCGGGATACAACACCTCTTGGTCTCTGCGCTCAACACCACTTGGTCTTGGCGCACAACACCACTTGGTCTCGGGGTTCAACACCACTTGGTCTCGGGACTCAACACCACTTGGTCTCACGATAAAACACCACTTGGTCTCGGCGCTCAACACCACTTGCTCTCGGCGCTCAACAGCACTTGCGTTTGGCGCTTAACACCACATGGTCGCGGCATTGAACACCACTTAGTCTCGGCGCTCAACACCACTTGGTCTTGGCGCTTTAAACCACTTGGTGTAGGAGCTCAACACCACTTCGACTCGGCGCTCAACACCACTTTGTCTCGGAACTCAACACATCTTGGTCTCGGGACAAAACATCACTTGGTCTCGCGCTCAGCACCACTTGGTCTCGGCGCTCAACACCACTTAGACCCGAATTCAACACCACTTGATATCGCCGCTCAACACCACTGGGTCTCTGGTTTCAACTCCACTTGGTCCGAAACTCAATACCACTTGGTCTCGGGACTCAACACCACTTGGTCTCGAAACTCAACACCACTTGGTCTTAGCGCTCAACACCACTTGGTCTCGGGACTCAACACCACTTGGTCTCGGGATACAACATCACTTGGTCTCGGCTCTCAATACCACTTGGTCTCGGGATTCAACACCACTTTGTCTCGGGATACAACACCTCTTGGTCTCTGCGCTCAACACCACTTGGTCTTGGCGCAGAACACCACTTGGTCTCGGGGTTCCACACCACTTGGTCTGGTGATACAACACCACTTGGTCTCAGCGCTCAACACCACTTGGTCTCGGGACTCAACACCACTTGGTCTCAGGATAAAACACCACTTGGTCTCGGCGCTCAACACCACTTGCTCTCGGCGCTCAACACCACTTGCTTTTGGCGCTCAACACCACATGGTCTCGGCATTGAACACCACTTACTCTCTGCGCTCAACACCACTTGGTCTCGGCGCTTAAATCCACTTGGTGTAGGAGCTCAACACCACTTCGTCTCGGCGCTCAACACCACTTTGTCTCGGGACTCAACACATCTTGGTCTCGTGACAAAATATCACTTAGTCTCGGCGCTCAACACTACTTGGTCTCGGCGCTCAACACCACTTGGTCTCGGAGCTCAACACCACTTGTTCTCAGCGCTCAACACCACTTGGTCTTGGGACTCAACATCACCTATCTCGAGATTCAAGACCACTTGGTCTCGTTGCTCAACACCACTTTGTCTCGGCGCTCAAAACCACTTGGTGTAGGAGCTCAACGCCACTTGGACTCGGCGCTCAACACCACTTTGTCTCAAGACTCAACACCGTTTGGTCTCGGGACAAAACATCATTTGGTCTCGGCGCTCAACACCACTTGCTCTCAGCGCTCAACACCACTTGGTCTCAGGATACAACACCACTTGGTCTCGGCACTCAACACCACTTGCCCCTGGCGCTCAACACCACTTAGTCTCGGCATTGAACACCACCTGCTCTCGGCGCTAAACACCACTTGAGTTTGGCGCTCAACACCATTTAGTCTCGGCATTGAACACCACTTACTCTCGGCGCTCAACACCACTTGGTCTCCGCGCTCAACACCACTTGGTCTCGGCGCTCTACACCACTTGGTCTCAGCGCTCAAAACCACTTGGTCTCGGGATAAAACACCACTTGGTCTCGGGATTCAACACCACTTGGTCTGGGACTCAACACCACTTGGTCTCGGCGCTCAACACCACTTGGTCTCGGCGCTCAACACCACTTGGTCATTGCGCTCAACACCAATTGGTCTGGTATTCAACACCACTTAGTCTCGGGACTCAACACCACTTGGTCTCGGGATTCAACACCACTTGTTCTCAGGACTCAACAACACTTAAGCTTGGCGCTCAACACCACTTGATCTCGGGGTTCAACACCACTCTGTTTCGGGACTGAACACCGCTTTGATCCGGCGCTCAACACCACTTGGTCTCGGCGCTCAACACCACTTGCCTTTGGCGCTCAACACCACTTGGTCTCGGCATTGAACACCACTTGGTCTCGGCGCTCAACACCACTTAGTCTCATATTACACACCACCTGATCTCGGGATTCAACACCTCTTGGTCTCGGCCTTCAACACTATTTGGTTTCGGCGCTCAACACCAATTGGTCCCGGGGCTCAACACCACTTAGTCTCTGCGCTCAACACCACTTGTTCTCGGGATTCAACACTACTTGGTCTCGGGATACAACACCTCTTGGCCTTGGCGCTCAACACCACTTGGTCTTGGCGCACAACACCACTTGGTCTCGGCATACAATACCTCTTGGTCTCGGCGCTCAACACCACTTGGTCTTGGCGCACAACACCACCTGGTCTCGGCATTCAACACCACTTGGTCTCGGTATACAACACCACTTGGTCTCCGCGCTCAACACCACTTGGTCTCGGCGCTTAAAACCACTTGGTGTAGGAGCTCAACACCACTTGGTCTCGGCGCTCAACACCACTTTGTCTCGAGAGTCAACACCACTTGGTCTTGGGACAAAACATCAGTTGGCCTGGGCGCTCAACACCACTTGTTCTCAGCGCTCAACACCACTTGGTCTCTAGATTCAACACCACTTGGTCTCGGGATACAACACCACCTGGTCTCGGCACTCAACACCACTTGGTCTCGGCGCTCAACACCACTTGGTCTCGTATTCAACACCACTTGGTCTCGGCTCTCAACACCTCTTGGTCTCGGGATTCAACACCACTTGGTCTCGGGATAAAACACCTCTTGGTCTCGGATCTCAACACCACTTGGTCTTGGCGCACAACACCACTTGGTCAAGGGATTCAACACCACTTGGTCTCGGGATACAACACCACTTGGTCTCAGCGCTCAATACCACTTGGTCTCGGGAATCAAGACCACTTGGTCTCGGGATAAAACACCACGTGGTCTCGGCGCTCAACACCACTTGGTCTCGGAGCTCAACATCACTTGGTCTCGGCGCTCAACACCACTTGGTCTTGGGACTCAACATCACCTGATCTCGGGATTCAACACCACTTGGTCTCGTTGCTCAACACCACTTTGTCTCGGCGCTCAAAACCAGTTGGTCTCGTATTAAACAGCACCTGGTCTCTGTACTCAACACCACTTGGTCTCGGGATTCAACACCACTTGGTGTCAGGACTCAACACCCCTTGGTCTTGGCGCTCAACACCACTTGGTCTCGGAGCTCAAAATCACTTGGTCTCGGCACTCAACACCACTTGGTCTTGGTACTCAACATCACCTGATCTCGGGATTCAACACCACTTGGTCTCGTTGCTCGACACCACTTTGTCTCGGCGCTCAAAACCAGTTGGTCTCGTATTAAACAGCACCTGGTCTCTGTACTCAACACCACTTGGTCTCGGGATTCATCACCACTTGGTGTCAGGACTCAACACCACTTGGTCACGGCGCTCAACACCACTTCCCCTCTGCGCTCAACACCACTTGGTCTCGGCATTCAACACCACTTGCTCTCGGCGCTCCACATCACTTGAGCTTGGCGCTCAACACCATTTGGTCTCGGCATTGAACACCACTTACTCCCGGCGCCCAACACCACTTGGTCTCCGCGCTCAACACCACTTCGTCTCGGCGCTCTACACCACTTGGTCTCGGCTCTCAACACCACTTGGTCTCGGGATTCAACACCACTTGGTCTCGGGATACAACACCTCTTGGTCTCGGCGCTCAACACCACTTGGTCTTGGTCCACAACACCACTTGGTCTCGGGATTCAACAACACTTGGTCTCGGGATACAACACCACTTGGTCTCAGCGATCAACGTCACTTGGTCTTGGGACTCAACACCACTTGGTCTCAGGATAAAACACCACTTGGTCTCGGAGCTCAACACCACTTGGTCTCGGGGTTCAACACCACTCTGTTTCGGGACTAAACACCGCTTTGATCCGGCGCTCAACACCACTTGGTCTCGGCACTCAACACCACTTGGTCTTGGCGCTCAACACCACTTGGTCTCGTATTCAACACCACTTGGTCTCGGCTCTCAACAACTCTTGGTCTCGGGATTCAACACCACTTGGTCTCGGGATACAACACCTCTTGGTCTCGGATCTCAACACCACTTGGTCTTGGCGCACAACACCACTTGGTCAAGCGATTCAACACCACTTGGTCTCGGTATACAACACCACTTGGTCTCAGCGCTCAACACCACTTGGTCTCGGGAATCAACACCACTTGGTCTCGGGATAAAACACCACTTGGTCTCGGCGCTCTACACCACTTGGTCTCGGAGCTCAACATCACTTGGTATCGGCGCTCAACACCACTAAGTCTTGGCGCTCAAAACCACTTGGTCTCAGAGCTCAACATCACTTGGTCTCGGCGCTCAACACCACTTGGACTTGGGACTAAACACACCTGATCTCGGGATTCAACACCACTTGGTCTCGTTGCTCGACATCACTTTGTCTCGGCGCTCAAAACCAGTTGGTCTCGTATTAAACAGCACCTGGTCTCTGTACTCAACACCACTTGGTCTCGGGATTCAACACCACTTGGAGTCAGGACTCAACACCACTTGGTCACGGCGCTCAACACCACTTGCCCTTGGCGCTCAACACCACTTGGTCTCGGCATTCAACACCACTTGCTCTCGACGCTCAACATCACTTGAGCTTGGCGCTCAACACCACTTGGTCTCGGCATTCAACACCACTTGCTCTCGGCTCTCAACACCACTTGGTCTCGGGATTCAACACCACTTGGTCTCGGGATACAACCCCTCTTGGTTTCGGCGCTCAACACCACTTGGTCTTGGTCCACAACACCACTTGGTCTCGGGATTCAACACCACTTGGTCTCGGGATACAACACCACTTGGTCTCAGCGATCAACACCACTTGGTCTTGGGACTCAACACCACTTGGTCTCGGGATAAAACACCACTTCGTCTCGGGATAAAACACCACTTGGTCTCGGCGCTCAACAACACTTGGTCTTTGCGCTCAACACCAAATGGTCTGGTATTCAACACCACTTAGTCTCGGGACTCCACACCACTTGGTCTCGGGATTCAACACCACTTGGTCTCAGGACTCAACTCCACTTAATCTTGGCGCTCAACACCACTTGGTCTCGGGGTTCAACACCACTCTGTTTCGGGACTGAACACCGCTTTGATCCGGAGCTCAATACCACTTGGTTTCGACACTCAACACCACTTGCCCTTGGCGCTTAACACCACTTGAGCTTGGCGCTCAACACCACTTGGTCTCGGGATTCAACACCACTTGGTCTCGGGATAAAACACCACTTGGTCTCGGCATTGAACACCACTAGCTCTCGGCGCTCAACACCACTTGAGCTTGGCGCTCAACACCATTTGGGCTCGGCATTGAACACCACTTACTCTCGGCACTGAACACCACTTGGTCTCCGCGCTCAACACCACTGGGTCTCTGGACTCAAAAACAATTGGTCTTGGCGCTCAACACCACTTGCGCTTGGCGCTCAACACCACTTGGTCTCGGCATTGAACACCACTAGCTCTCGGCGCTCGACACCACTTGAGCTTGGCGCTCAACACCATTTGGTCTCGGCATTGAACACCACTTACTCTCGGCGCTCAACACCACTTGGTCTCCGCGCTCAACACCACTTGGTCTCGGCGCTCAAAACCTCTTGGTGTAGGAGATCAACACCACTTGGTCTCGGCACTCAACACCACTTTGTCTCGGGACTCAACACCCCTTGGTCTCGGGACAATACGTCATTTGGCCTCGTCGGTCAACACCACTTGTTCTCAGCGCTCAACAGCACTTGGTCTCTAAATTCAACACCATTTGGTCTCGGGATACAACACCACCTGGTCTAGGCACTCAACACCACTTGGACTCGTCGCTCAACACCACTTGGTCTCGTATTCAACACCACTTGGTCTCGGCGCTCAACACCACTTGGTCTCAGCGCTCAACATCACTTGGTCTCAGCGCTCAACACCACTTGGTCTCGGGAATCAACACCACTTGGTCTCGGGATAAAACACCACTTGGTCCTGGCGCTCAACACCACTTGAACTCGGCGCTCAACACCACTTGGTCACGGCGCTCAACACCACTTGACCTTGACGCTCAACACCACTTTGTCTCTGCATTGAACACCACTTGCTCTCGGCGCTAAACACAACTTGAGCTTGGCGCTCAACACCATTTGGTCTCGGCATTGAACATCACTTACACTCGGCGCTCAAAACCACTTGGTCTCGGCTCTCAACACCACTTGGTCTCGGCATTCAACACAACTTTGTCTCGGGACTCAACACCACTTGGTATCAGCGCTCAACACCACTTGGTCTCGGGACTCTACACCACTTGGTTTCGGGATAAAACACCACTTGATCTCGGCGCTCAACACCAATTGGTCTGGTATTCAACACCACTTAGTCTCTGGACTCAACACCACTTTGTCTCGGGATTCAACACGACATGGTCTCAGGACTCAACACCACTTAATCTTGGAGCTCAACACCTTTTGGTCTCGGGGTTCAACACCACCCTGTTTCGGGACTGAACACCGCTTTGATCCGGCACTCAACACCAATTGGTCTCGGCGCTCAACACCACTTGGTCTCGGCAGTGAACACCACTTGCTCTCGGCGCTCAACACCACTTGAGCTTGGCACTCAACACCATTAGGTCTCGGCATTAAACACCACTTACTCTCGGCACTGAACACCACTTGGTCTCCGCGCTCAACACCACTGGATCTCGGGACTCAAAACCAATTCGTCTCGGCGCTTTACATCACTTGCTCTCGGCGCTCAACACCACTTGCGTTTGGCGCTCAACACCACATGGTCTCGGAATTGAACACCACTTACTCTTGGCGCTCAACTCCACTTGGTCTCCGCGCTCAACACCACTTGGTCTCGGCGCTTAAAACCACTTGGTGTAGGAGCTCAACAACCCTTGGTCTCGGCACTCAACAGCACTTTGTCTCGGGACTCAACACATCTTGGTCTCGGGACAAAACATCACTTGGTCTCGGCTCTCAACACCACTTGTTCTCAGCGCTCAACACCACTTGGTCTCGGGATACAACACCACCTGGTCTCGGCACTTAACACCACTTGGTCTCGGCGCTGAACACCACTTGGTCTCGTATTCAACACCACCTGGTCTCGGGATTCAACACCTCTTGGTCTCGGCCTTCAACACTATTTGGTTACGGCGCTCAACACCTCTTGGTCTCGGCGCTCAACACCACTTGTTCTTAGCGCACAAAACCACTTGGTCTCGGGATTCAACACCACTTGGTCTCGGGATACAACACCACTTGGTCTCAGCGCTCAACACCACTTGGTCTCGGGACTCAACACCACTTGGTCTCGGGATTAAACACCACTTTTACTCGGCGCCTAGCACCACTTGGTCTCGGCACTCAACACCACACGGTCTTTGCGCTCAACACCACTTGATCTCTTATTCAACACCACTTGGTATCGGGACTCAACACCACTTGGTCTCGGGATTCAACACCACTCTGTTTCGGGACTGAACAACGCCTTGATCCGGCGCTCAACACCACTTGGTCTCGGCGCTCAAAACCACTTGCCCTTGGCGCTCAACACCACTTGGTCTCGGCATTGAACACCACTTGCTCTCGGAGCTCAACATCACTTGAGCCTGGCGCTCAACACCATTTGGGCTCGGCATTGAACACCACTTACTCTCGGCACTCAACATCACTTGGTCTCCGCGCTCAACACCAGTTGCTCTCGGCGCTCTGCACCACTTGCCTTTGGCGCTCAACACCACATAGTCTCGGCATTGAACACCACTTACTCTCGAAGCTCAACACCTCTTGGTCACCGCGCTCAAAACCACTTGGTCTCGGCGCTCAAAACCCCTTGGTGGAGGACCTCAACATCACTTGGTCTCGGCGCTCAACACCACTTTGTCTCGGGACTCAACACCACTTGGTCTCAGAACAAAACATCACTTGGCCTCGGCGCTCAACACCACTTGTTCTCAGCGCTCAACACCACTTGGTCTCTAGATTCAACACCACTTGGTCTCGGGATACAACACCACCTGGTCTCGGCACTCAACAACACCTGGTCTCGGCGCTCAACACCACTTGGTCTCGTATTCAACACCACCTGGTCTCGGGATTCAACACATCTTGTTCTCGGCGCTAAACACTATTTGGTCTCGGCGCTCAATCCCACTTGGTCCCGGGGCTACACACCACTTAGTCTCTGCGCTCAACACCACTTGGTCTCGTGATTCAACACAACTTGGTCTCGGGATACAACACCTCTTGATCTCGGCGCTCAACACCACTTGGTTTTGGCGCACAACACCACTTGGTCTCGGGATTCAACACCACTTGGTCACGGGATACAACACCTCTTGGTCTCTGCGCTCAACACCACTTGGTCTTGGCGCACAACACCACTTGGCCTCGGGGTTCAACACCACTTGGTCTCGGGACTTAACACCACTTGGTCTCAGGATAAAACACCACTTGGTCTCAGGATAAAACACCACTTGGTCTCGGCGCTCAACAGCACTTGCGTTTGGCGCTTAACACCACATGGTCGCGGCATTGAACACCACTTAGTCTCGGCGCTCAACACCACTTGGGCTCGGCTCTTAAAACCACTTGGTGTAGCAGCTCAACACCACTTCGTCTCGGCGCTCAACACCACTTTGTCTCGGAACTCAACACATCTTGGTCTCGGGACAAAACATCACTTGGTCTCGCGCTCAGCACCACTTGGTCTCGGCGCTCAACACCACTTAGACCCGAATTCAACACCACTTGATATCGCCGCTCAACACCACTGGGTCTCTGGTTTCAACTCCACTTGGTCCGAAGCTCAACACCACTTGGTCTCGGGACTCAACACCACTTGGTCTCGAAACTCAACACCACTTGGTCTCGGGATACAACACCTCTTGGTCTCTGCGCTCAACACCACTTGGTCTTGGCGCAGAACACCACTTGGTCTCGGGGTTCAACACCACTTGGTCTGGTGATACAACACCACTTGGTCTCAGCGCTCAACACCACTTGGTCTCGGGACTCAACACCACTTGGTCTCAGGATAAAAAACCACTTGGTCTCGGCGCTCAACACCACTTGCTCTCGGCGCTCAACACCACTTGCTTTTGGCGCTCAACACCACATGGTCTCGGCATTGAACACCACTTAGTCTCGGCGCTCAACACCACTTGGTCTCGGCGCCTAAAACCACTTGGTGTAGGAGCTCAACACCACTTCGTCTCGGCGCTCAACACCACTTTGTCTCGGGACTCAACATATCTTGGTCTCGTGACAAAACATCACTTAGTCTCGGCGCTCAACACCACTTGGTCTCGGCGCTTAACACCACTTGGTCTCGGAGCTCAACACCACTTGTTCTCAGCGCTCAACACCACTTGGTCTTGGGACTCAACATCACTTATCACGAGATTCAAGACCACTTGGTCTCGTTGCTCAACACCACTTTGTCTCGGCGCTAAAAACCACTTGGTGTAGGAGCTCAACACCACTTGGTCTCGGCGCTCAACACCACTTTGTCTCAAGACTCAACACCGTTTGGTCTCGGGACAAAACATCATTTGGTCTCGACGCTCAACACCACTTGCCCTCTAGATTCAACACCACTTGCTCTCAGCGCTCAACACCACTTGCTCTCTAGATTCAACACCACTTGGTCTCAGGATACCACACCACTTGGTCTCGACACTCAACACCACTTGGTCTCGGCGCTCAACACCACTTGGTCTCGTATTCAACACCACTTGGTCTCGGGACTCGAAAACTTTTGGTCTGAGCGCTCAACATCACTTGGTCTTTGCGCTCAACACCAATTGCTCTGGTATTCAACACCACTTAGTCTCGGGTCTCAACACCACGTAGTCTCGGGATTCAACACCACTTGGTCTCAGGACTCAACACCACTTAATCTTGGCGCTCAACACCACTTGGTCTCGGGGTTCAACACCACTATGTTTCGGGACTGAACACCGCTTTGATCCGTCGCTCAACACCACTTGGTCTCGGCGCTCAACACCACTTGCCCTTGGCGCTCAACACCACTTGGTCTCGGCATTGAACACCACTTGCTCTAGGCGCTCTACACCACTTGAACTTGGCGCTCAACACCATTTTGTCTCGGCATTGAACACCACCTACTCTCGGCACTCAACACCACTTGGTCTCCGCGCTCAACACCACTGGGTCTCGGGACTCAAAACCAATTGATCTCGGCGCTCAACACCACTTGCTCTCGGCGCTCAACACCATTTGCGTTTGGCGCTCAACACCACATGTTCTCAGCATTGAACACCACTTACTCTCGGCGCTCACACCACTTGGTCTCCGCGCTCAACACCACTTGGTCTCGGCGCTTAAAACCACTTGGTGTAGGAGCACAACACCACTTGGTCTCGGCGCTCAACACCACTTGGTCTCGGCGCTTAAAACCACTTGGTGTAGGAGCTCAACACATCTTGGTCTCGGGACAAAACATCACTTGGTCTCGGCTCTCAACACCACTTGGTCTTGGCACAGAACACCACTTGGTCTCGGGGTTCAACACCACTTGGTCTGGTGATACAACACCACTTGGTCTCAGCGCTCAACACCACTTGTTCTCGGGATTCAACACCACTTGGTCTCGGGACAAAACATCACTTGTCCTCGGTGCTCAACACTAATTGGTCTCGGGAATCAACACCACTTGGTCTCGGGATAAAACACCACTTGGTCTCGGCGCTCAACACCACTTGGTCTCGGCGCTCAAGACCACTTGGTCTCGGGGTTCAACACCACTCTGTTTCGGGACTGAACACCGCTTTGATCCGGCGCTCAACACCACTTGGTCTCGGGATTCAACACCACTTAGTCTCGGGACTCAACACCACTTGGTCTCGGGATTCAACACCACTTGGTCTCAGGACTCAACACCACTTAAACTCGGCGCACAACACCACTTGGTCTTGGAGCACAACACCACTTGGTCTTGGCGCTCAACACCAATTGGTCTGGTATTCAACACCGCTTAGTCTCGGGACTCAACACCACTTGGTCTCGGGATTCAACACCACTTGGTCTCAGGACCCAACACCACTTAATCTTGGCGCTGAACACCACTTGGTCTCGGGGTTCAACACCACTCTGTTTCGGGACTGAACACCGCTTTGATCCGGCGCTCAACACCACTTGGTCTCGGGATTCAACACCACTTAGTCTCGGGACTCAACACCACTTGGTCTCGGGATTCAACACCACTTGGTCTCAGGACTCAACACCACTTAAACTCGGCGCACAACACCACTTGGTCTTGGAGCACAACACCACTTGGTCTTGGCGCAAAACACCAAATGGTCTCAGGATTCAACACCACTTGGTCTCGGGATACAACACAACTTGGTCTCAGCGCTCAACACCACTTGGTCTCGGGACTCAACAGCACTTGGTCTCGGGATTAAACACCACTTGTTCTCGGCGCCTAGTACCACTTGGTCTCGGCGCTCAACACCAGTTGGTCTTTGCGCTCAACACCACTTGGTCTCGTATTCAACACCACTTGGTCTCGGGACTCAACACCACTTGGTCTCGGGATAAAACACCACTTGATCTCCGCGCTCAACACCACTGGGTCTCGGGACTCAAAACCAATTGGTCTCGGCGCTCAACACCACTTGCTCTCGGCGCTCAACACCACTTGCGTTTGGCGCTCAGCACCACATGGTCTCGGCATTGAACACCTATTACTCTTGGCGCTCAACACCACTTGGTCTCCGCGCTCACCACACTTGGTCTCGGCGCTTAAAACCACTTGGTGTAGGAGCTCAGCACCACTTGGTCTCGGCGCTCAACACCACTTTGTCTCGGGACTCAACACCACTTGGTCTCGGGACAAAACATCACTTGGCCAAGGCGCTCAACACCACTTGTTCTCAGAGCTCAACACCACTTGGTCTCTAGATTCAACCCTTTTGGTCTCGGGATACAACACCACCTGGTCTCGGCACTCAACACCACTTGGTCTCGGCGCTCAACACCACTTGGTCTCGTATTCAACACCACTTGGTCTCGGCTCTCAACACCACTTGGTCTCGGGATTCAACACCACTTGGTCTCGGGATACAACATCTCTTGGTCTCGGCGCTCAACACCACTTGGTCTCGGGATTCAACACCACTTGGTCTCGGGATAAAACACCACTTGGTTTCAGCGCTCAACACCACTTGGTCACGGAGCTCAACACCACTTGCCCTTGGTGCTCAACACCAACTGGTCTCGGCATTGAACACCACTTGCTCCTGGCGCTAAACACCACTTGAGCTTGGCGCTCAACACCCTTTGGTCTCGGCATTGAACACCACTTACTCTCGGCGCTCAACACCACTTGGTCTCCGCGCTCAACACCATTTGTTCTCGGCGCTCTACACCATTTGGTCTCGGCTCTCAACACCACTTGGTCTCGGGATTCAACACCACTTGGTCTCGGAATACAAAACCTCTTGGTCTCGGCGCTCAACACCACTTGGTCTTGACGCACAACACCACTTGGTCTCAGGAGTCAACACCACTTGGTCACGGGATACAACACCACTTGGTCTCAGCGCTCAACACCACTTGGTCTCGAGACTCAACACCACTTGGTCTCAGCATTGAACACCACTTACTCTTGGTGCTCAACTCCACTTGGTCTCCGCGCTCACCACACTTGGTCTCGGCGCTTAAAACTACTTGGTGTAGGAACTCAACACCACTTGGTCTCGGCGCTCAACACCCCTTTGTCTGGGGAATCAACACATCTTGGTCTCGGGACAAAACATCACTTGGTCTCGGGATACAACACCACCTGGTCTCGGCACTCAACACCACTTGGTCTCGGCGCTCAACACCACTTGGTCTCGTATTCTACACCACCTGGTCTCGGGATTCAACACCTCTTGGTCTCGGCCTTCAACACCATTTGCTTTCGGCGCTCAACACCACTTGGTCCCGGGGCTCAACACCACTTAGTCTCTGCGCTCAACACCACTTGTTCTCGGGATTCAACACCACTTGGTCTCGGGATACAACACCTTTTGGTGTCTGCGCTCAACACCACTTGGTCTTTGCGCACTACACCACTTGGTCACGGCTCTCAACTCCACTTGGTCTCGGGATTCAACACCACTTGGTCTCGGCATACAATACCTCTTGGTCCAGTGCGCTCAACACCACTTGGTCTTGGCGCAAAACTTCACTTGGTCTCGGGATTCAACACCACTCTGTTTCTGGACTAAACCACGCTTTGATCCGGCGCTCAACACCACTTGGTCTCGGCGCTCAACACCACTTGAGCTTGGCGCTCAACACCATTTGGACTCGGCATTGAACACCACTTACTCTCGGCACTCAACACCACTTGGTCTCCGCGCTCAACACCACTTGGTCACGGCGCTCAACACCACTTGGTCTCGTATTTAACACCACCTGGTCTCGGGATTTAACACCTCTTGGTCTCGGCCTTCAACACTATTTGGTTTCGGCGCTCAACATCACTTGGTCCCGGGGCTCAACACCACTTAGTCTCTGCGCTAAACACCACTTGTTCTCGGGATTCAACACCACTTGGTCTCGGGATAAAACACTTCTTGGTCTCGGCGCTCAACACCACTTGGTCATGGCGCACAACACCACTTGGTCTCGGCTCTCAACACCACTTGGTCTCGGGATTCAACACCACTTGGTCTCGGAATACAACACCACTTGGTCTCAGCGCTCAACATCACTTGGTCTCGGGACTCAACACCACTTGGTCTCTGCGCTCAACACCACTTGGTTCCGGCGCTCAACACCACTTGGTCCTTGCGCTCAACACCAATTGGTCTCGTATTCAACACCATTTTGTCTCGGGACTCACCATCATTTGGTCTCGGGATTCAACACCACTTGGTCTCAGGACTCAGCACCACTTAATCTTGGCGCTCAACACCACTTGGTCTCAGGTTTCAAAACCACTCTGTTTCGGGACTGAACACCGCTTTGATACGGCGCTCAACACCACTTGGCCAAGGCGCTCAACACCACTTGCCCTCGGCGCGCAACACCACTTGGTCTCGGCATTGAACACCACTTACTGTCGGCACTCAACACCACTTGGTCTCCGCGCTCAACACCACTGGGTCTCGTGACTCAAAACCAATTTCTCTCGGCTTTCAACACCAGTTGCTCTCGGTGCTCAAAACCACTTGCGTTTGGGCGCTCAACACCACATGTTCTCGGCATTGAACACCACTTACTCTCGGCGCTCAAAACCACTTGGTCTCCGCGCTCAACACCACTTAGTCTCGGCGCTTAAAACCACTTGGTGTAGGAGCTCAACACCACTTGGTCTCGGCGCTCAACACCACTTTGTATCGGGTCTCAACACATCTTGGTCTCGGGACAAAACATCACTTGGTCTCGGCGCTCAACAGCACTTGGTCTCGAGGCTCAACACCACTTGGTCTCGGGATACAACACCACCTGGTCTTGGGACTCAACACCACTTGGTCTCGGCGCTCAACACCACCTGGACCCGTATTCAACACCACTTGATGTCGCCGCTCAACACCACTGGGTCTCTGGTTTCAACTCCACTTGGTCCGAAGCTCAACACCACTTGGTCACGGGACTCAACACCACTTGGTCTCGACGCTCAACACCACTATGTCTCGGGATTCAACACCACTTGGTCACGGAAATCAACACCTCTTGGTCTCGGGACTCAACACCACTTGGCCCCGGGATTCCACACCACCTGGTCTCGTTGCTCAACACCACTTGGTCTTAGCGCTCAACACCTCTAAGTTTGAGAGCTCAACACCACTTGGTCTCGGGACTCAACACCACTTGCTCACGGGACAAAACACTCTTGGTCTCGGCGCTCAACACCACTTGGTCTCAGCGCTCAACACAGCTTCATCTCGGTGCTCAACACCACTTGGTCTCGGGATTCAACACCACTTAGTCTCGGCGCTGAACACTATTTGGTCTTGGCGCTCAACACCACTTGGTCTCTGAGCTCAACACCACTTGGTCTCGGCGCTCAATACCACTTTGTCTCGGCAGTCAACACCACTTGGTCTCGGGACAAAACATCACTTGGTCTTGGCGCTCAACACCACTTGTTCTCAGCGCTCAACACCACTTGGTCTCTAGATTCAACACCACTTGGTCTCGGGACTCGTAACCTTTTGGTCTCGGCGCTCAACAACACTTGTTCTGAGGACTCAACACCACTTGGTCTCGGCGATCAACACCACTGGGTCTCTGGTCTCAATTCCACTTGGTCCCGAAGCTCAACACAACTTGGTCTCCGAATTTAACACCACGGGGTCTCTGGTCTCAACACCACTTGGTCCCGAAACTCAACACCACTTGGTCTCAGCGCTCAACACCACTTGGTCTCGGTATTAAACACCACTTGGTCTAGTTGCTCAACACCACTTTGTCTCGGCGCTCAAAAACACTTGGTGTAGGAGCTCAACACCACTTGCTCTCGGCGCTCAACACCACTTTGTCTCGGGACTCAACACCGTTTAGTCTCGGGACAAAACATCACTTGGTCTCGGCCCTCCACACCACTAGGTGCCGGCGCTCGACACCACTGGGTCTCTGGTCTCAATTCCACTTGGTCCCGAAGGTCAACAGCACTTGGTCTCGGGATTTAACACCGCTAGGTCACGGCGCTCAACAACTCTTGGTGTCGTATTCAACACCACTTGTTCTCCGGACACAACACCACTTGGTCTACGCGCTCAACACCACCTGGTCTCGTGAAACAACACCAAGGGATCTCTGGTCTCAACACCACTTGGTGCCGAAACTCAACACCACTTGGTCTCAGCGCTCAATACAACTTGGTCTCGGGATTCAACACCACTTTGTCTCGGTGCTCATAACTATTTCGTCTAGGCGCTCAACACCACTTGGTCTCGGAGCTCCACACCACTTGGTCTCGGCGCTCAAACCACTTGGTCTTGGGACTCAACATCACCTGATCTCGGGATTCAACACCACTTGGTCTAGTTGTTCAACACCACTTTGTCTCGGCGCTCAAAACCACTTGGTGTAGGAGCTCAACACCACTTGGTCTCGGCACTCAACACCACATTGTCTCGGGACTCAACACAGTATGGTCTCGGGACAAAACATCACTTGGTCTAAGCGCTCAAAACAACTTGGTCTCTGGATTCAACACCACTTGGTCTCGGGATACAAAACCACTTGGTTTCGGCACTCAACAACACTTGGTCTCGGCGCCCCACACCAATTGGTCTCGTATTCAACGGCACTTGGTCTCGGGACCCAACACCACTTGGTCTCGGCGCTCAACACCACTGGGTCGCTGGTCTCAACACCACTTGGTCCCGAAGCTCAACACCACTTGTACTCGGGATTCAACACCACTTGGTCTCGGCGCTCAAAACCTCTTGGTGTCGTATTCAACACCACTTGAACTCAACACCACTAGGTCTCATGATTCAACATCACTTGTTCTCTGGACTCAAAACCACTTGGTCTCGGCGCTCAAGACAATTTGGTGTCGGGACTCAACACCACTTGTTCTCAGGACTCAACACCACTTAACCTTGGCGCTCAACACCACTTGGTCTCGGGATTCAAAACCACTCTGTTTCGGGACTGAACACCGCTTTGATCCGGCACTGTACACCACTTGGTCTCGGCGCTCAACACCACTTGCCCATGGCGCTCAACACCACTTGGTCTCGGCATTGAACACCACTTCCTCTCGGCGTTCAACACCACTTGAGCTTGGCGCTCAACACCACTTGGTTTCGGCATTGAACACCACATACACTCGGCACTCAACACCACTTGGTCTCCCCGCTCAACACCTCTGGGTCTCGGGACTAAAAACCACTTGGTCTCGGCGCTCAACACCACTTTGTCTCTGGACTCAACACCACTTGGTCTCGGGACAAAACATCACTTGGTCTCGGCTCTCAACACCACTTGTTCTCAGCGCTAAAAACCACTTGGTCTCTAGATTCAACACCACTTGGTCTCGGGATACAACACCACCTGGTCTCGGCACTCAACACCACTTGGTCTAGGCGCTCAAAACCACTTGGTCTCGGCGCTCAACACCACTCGTTCTCGGCGCTCAAAACTACTTGGTCTTTGCGCTCAACACCAAATGGTCTCGTATTCAACACCACTTGGTCTACGCGCTCATCACCACCAGGTCTCGTGATTCAACACCACGGGCTGTCTGGTCTCCACACCACTTGGTCCCGAAACTCAACACCACTTGGTCTAAGCGCTCAAAACTACTTGGTCTCGGGATTCAACACATCTTGGTCTCGACCTTCAACACTATTTGGTCTCGGCGCTCAACACCACTTGGTCCCGGGGCTCAACACCACTAAGTCTCTGTGCTCAACACCACTTGGTCTCGGGATTCAACACCACTAGGTCTCGTGATACAACACCTCTTGGTCTCGGCGCTCTACACCACTTGGTCTTTGCGCACAACGCCACTTGGTCTCGGGATGCAACACCACTTGGTCTCGGCATACAACACCACTTGGTCTCGGCTCTGAACACCACTTGGTCTCGGGATTCACACCACTTGGTCTCGGGATACAACACCTCTTGGTCTCGGCGCTCAACACTACTTAGTCTTGGCGCACAACACCACTTGGTCTCGGGATTCATCACCACTTTGTCTCGGGATACAACACCACTTGGTCTCAGCGCTCAACACCACTTGGTCTAGGGACTCAACACCACTTGGTGTCGGGATAAAAGACCACTTGGTCTCGGCGCCTAACACCACTTGGTCTCGGCGCTCAACACCACTTGGTCTTTGCGCTCAACACCACTTGGTCTCGTATTCAACACCACTTGGTCTCGGCACTCAACACCACTTGGTCTCGGGATTCAACACCACTCTGTTTCGGGACTGAACACCGCTTTGATCCGGCGCTCAATACCACTTGGTCTCGGCGCTCAACACCACTTGCCCTTGGCGCTCAACACCACTTGGTCTCGGCATTGAACACCACTTGCTCTCGGTGCTCAACACCACTTGAGCTTGGCGCTCAACACCATTTGGGCTCGGCATTGAACACCACTTACTCTCGGCAATCAACACCACTTGGTCTCCGCGCTCAACACCATTGGGTCTCGGGACTCAAAATCAATTGGTCCCGAAACTCAACACCACTTGGTCTCAGCGCTCAACACCACTTGATCTCGGGATTCAACACCACTTGGTCTCGAGATACAACACCACTTGGTCTCGTGTTCAACACCACTTGGTCTCGTGACTCGACACCTTTTGGTCTCGGCGCTCAACACCACTTGGTATGAGGACTCAACACCACTTGGTCTCGGCCCTCAACACCACAGGGTCTCTGGTCTCAACTCCACTTGGTCCCGAAGCTCAACACCACTTGTTCTGGGGATTTAACACCACTTGGTCTCGGCGCTGAACACCTCTTGGTGTCGTATTCAACACCACGGGGTCTCTGGTCTGAACACCACTTGTTCCAGAAACTCTACACCACTTGGTCTCAGCGCTCAACACGACTTGGTCTCTAGATTCAACACCACTTGGTCTCGGGATACAACACCACTTGGTCTCGGCGCTCAGCACCACTGGACCTCGGTGCTCAACACCACTTGGTCTCGGCGCTCATCACCACTTGGTCTTGTATTAAACACCACCTGGTCTCGGGACTCAACACCACTTTGTCTCGGGATTCAACACCAATTGGTGTCAGGACTCAACACCACTTGGTCTTGGCGTTCATCACCACTTGGTCTTGTATTAAACACCACCTGGTCTCGGGACTCAACACCACTTTGTCTCGGGAGTCAACACCAATTGGTGTCAGGACTCAACACCACTTGGTCTTGGCGCTCAACACCACTTGGTCTCGGGATACAACACCACCTGGTCTCGTCACTCAACACCACTTGGTCTCGGCGCTCAACACCACTTGGTCTCGGCGCTCAACACCACTTGTTCTCGGCGCTCAAAACTACTTGATCTTTGCGCTCAACACCATTTGGTGTACTCGCTCAACACCACCTGGTCTCGTGATTCAACACCACGGGGTCTCTGGTCACAACACCTCTTATTCCCGAAACTCAACACCACTGGGTCACAGCTTTCAACACCACTTGATCTCTGGATTATAAACACCACTTGGTCTCGAGATACAACACCACTATGTCTCGGCGCTCAACAACATTTGACCTCAGCGCTCAACACCACTTGTTCTAGGCGCTCAATACCACTTGGTCTCATATTAAACACCACCAGGTCTTGGTACTCAACACTACTTGGTCTCGGGATTCAACACCACATGGTGTCAGGACTCAACACCACTTGGTATTGACGCTCAGCACCACTTGGTCTCGGGATTCACAACTACTCTGAAACGGGACTGAACACCGCTTTGAGTCGGCGCTCAACACCACTTGGTCTCGTCGCTCAACACCATTTGCGCTTGGCGCTCAACACCACATGGTCTCGGCATTGATCACCACCTACTCTCGGCGCTCAACACCACTTAGTCTCCGCGCTCAAAACCACTGGGTCTCGGGACTCAACACTACTTGGTCTCGGTACTCTACAGAATTGGTCTCGTCGCTCAACACCACTTTGTCTCGGCTCTCAACCCCTCTTGATCTCGACGCCCAACACCATTTGGTCTCGGCGCCCTACACCACTTGGTCTCGGCGTTCAACACCATTTTGTCTCGGGACTCAACACCACTTGGTCACGGGATTCAACACTACTTGGTCTCGGGATAAAACACCAATTGGTCTCGGCGCTCAACACCACTTGGTCTTTGCGCTCAACACCACTTGGTCTCGTATTCAACACCACTTGGTCTCGGGACTCAACACCCCTTGGTCTTGGGATTCAACACCACTTGGTCTCAGGACTCAACACCACTTAATCTTGGCACTCAACACCACTTACTCTCGGCGCTCAACACCATTTGGTCTCCGCGCTCCAAACCACTGGATCTCGGGACTCAACACCACTTGGTCTCGGCGTTCACCACCACTTGGTCCCGTGACTAAACACCACTTGGTCTCGGCACTCTACAGCTTTTGGTCTCGTCGCTCAACACCACTTTGTATAGGCGCTCAAACCCTGTTGATCTCGAAGCTCAACACCAAGTGGTCTCGGCGCCCTACAACTCTTGGTATCGGCGCTCAACACCAGTTGGTCCTGGGACTAAACACCACTTGGTCCCGTGACTAAACACCACTTGGTGTTGGGATAAAACACCACTTGGTCTCGACGCTCAACACCACTATGTCTCGGGATTCAACACCACTTGGTCACGGAAATCAACACCACTTGGTCTCGGGACTCAACACCACTTGGTCCCGGGATTCCACACCACCTGGTCTTGTTGCTCAACACCACTTGGTCTTAGCGCTCAACACCTCTAAGTTTGAGAGCTCAACACCACTTGGTCTCGGGACTCAACACCACTTGCTCACAGGACAAAACACTCTTGGTCTCGGCGCTCAACACCACTTGGTCTCAGCGCTCAACACAGCTTCATCTCGGTGCTCAACACCACTTGGTCTCGGGATTCAACACCACTTAGTCTCGGCGCTGAACACTATTTGGTCTTGGCGCTCAACACCACTTGGTCTTGGAGCTCAACACCACTTGGTCTCGGCGCTCAATACCACTTTGTCTCGGCAGTCAACACCACTTGGTCTCGGGACAAAACATCACTTGGTCTTGGCGCTCAACACCACTTGTTCTCAGCGCTCAACACCACTTGGTCTCTAGATTCAACACCACTTGGTCTCGGGACTCGTAACCTTTTGGTCTCGGCGCTCAACAACACTTGTTCTGAGGACTCAACACCACTTGGTCTCGGCGATCAACACCACTGGGTCTCTGGTCTCAATTCCACTTGGTCCCGAAGCTCAACACAACTTGGTCTCCGGATTTAACACCACGGGGTCTCTGGTCTCAACACCACTTGGTCCCGAAACTCAACACCACTTGGTCTCAGCGCTCAACACCACTTGATCTCGGTATTAAACACCACTTGGTCTAGTTGCTCAACAGCACTTTGTCTCGGCGCTCAAAAACACTTGGTGTAGGAGCTCAACACCACTTGCTCTCGGCGCTCAACACCACTTTGTCTCGGGACTCAACACCGTTTAGTCTCGGGACAAAACATCACTTGGTCTCGGCCCTCCACACCACTAGGTGCCGGCGCTCGACACCACTGGGTCTCTCCGCATGTGAGATTTGTGGTGGACAAAACGGCGCTGGGGCGGGTTTTCTCCGGGTACTCCGGTTTCCCCCGCCATCGCATTCCACCGGTGCTCCATCATCATTCATGTATCATCAGTGTCACCGCCTGCGGTGCCATTAGTAGTTAAAGCGGGCGTTAAACACTATCAAAAAAAAAAAAAAACTGGGTCTCTGGTCTCAATTCCACTTGGTCCCGAAGGTCAACAGCACTTGGTCTCGGGATTTAACACCGCTAGGTCACGGCGCTCAACAACTCTTGGTGTCGTATTCAACACCACTTGTTCTCCGGACACAACACCACTTGGTCTACGCGCTCAACACCACCTGGTCTCGTGAAACAACACCAAGGGATCTCTGGTCTCAACACCACTTGGTGCCGAAACTCAACACCACTTGGTCTCAGCGCTCAATACAACTTGGTCTCGGGATTCAACACCACTTTGTCTCGGTGCTCAAAACTATTTCGTCTAGGCGCTCAACACCACTTGGTCTCGGAGCTCCACACCACTTGGTCTCGGCGCTCAAACCACTTGGTCTTGGGACTCAACATCACCTGATCTCGGGATTCAACACCACTTGGTCTAGTTGTTCAACACCACTTTGTCTCGGCGCTCAAAACCACTTGGTGTAGGAGCTCAACACCACTTGGTCTCGGCACTCAACACCACATTGTCTCGGGACTCAACACAGTATGGTCTCGGGACAAAACATCACTTGGTCTCGGCGCTCAAAACAACTTGGTCTCTGGATTCAACACCACTTGGTCTCGGGATACAAAACCACTTGGTTTCGGCACTCAACAACACTTGGTCTCGGCGCCCCACACCAATTGGTCTCGTATTCAACGGCACTTGGTCTCGGGACCCAACACCACTTGGTCTCGGCGCTCAACACCACTGGGTCGCTGGTCTCAACTCCACTTGGTCCCGAAGCTCAACACCACTTGTACTCGGGATTCAACACCACTTGGTCTCGGCGCTCAAAACCTCTTGGTGTCGTATTCAACACCACTTGAACTCAACACCACTAGGTCTCATGATTCAACATCACTTGTTCTCTGGACTCAAAACCACTTGGTCTCGGCGCTCAAGACAATTTGGTGTCGGGACTCAACACCACTTGGTCTCAGGACTCAACATCACTTAACCTTGGCGCTCAACACCACTTGGTCTCGGGATACAACACCACTCTGTTTCGGGACTGAACACCGCTTTGATCCGGCACTGTACACCACTTGGTCTCGGCGCTCAACACCACTTGCCCATGGCGCTCAACACCACTTGTTCTCGGCATTTAACACCACTTGCTCTCGGCGTTCAACACCACTTGAGCTTGGCGCTCAACACCACTTGGTCTCGGCATTGAACACCACATACACTCGGCACTCAACACCACTTGGTCTCCCCGCTCAACAACTCTGGGTCTCGGGACTAAAAACCACTTGGTCTCGGCGCTCAACACCACTTTGTCTCTGGACTCAACACCACTTGGTCTCGGGACAAAACATCACTTGGTCTCGGCGCTCAACACCACTTGTTCTCAGCGCTAAAAACCACTTGGTCTCTAGATTCAACACCACTTGGTCTCGGGATACAACACCACCTGGTCTCGGCACTCAACACTACTTGGTCTAGGCGCTCAAAACCACTTGGTCTCGGCGCTCAACACCACTCGTTCTCGGCGCTCAAAACTACTTGGTCTTTGCGCTCAACACCAAATGGTCTCGTATTCAACACCACTTGGTCTACGCGCTCATCACCACCAGGTCTCGTGATTCAACACCACGGGCTGTCTGGTCTCCACACCACTTGGTCCCGAAACTCAACACCACTTGGTCTAAGCGCTCAACACTACTTGGTCTCGGGATTCAACACATCTTGGTCTCGACCTTCAACACTATTTGGTCTCGGCGCTCAACACCACTTGGTCCCGGGGCTCAACACCACTAAGTCTCTGTGCTCAACACCACTTGGTCTCGGGATTCAACAGCACTTGGTCTCGTGATACAACACCTCTTGGTCTCGGCGCTCTACACCACTTGGTCTTTGCGCACAACGCCACTTGGTCTCGGGATGCAACACCACTTGGTCTCGGCATACAACACCACTTGGTCTCGGCTCTGAACACCACTTGGTCTCGGGATTCACACCACTTGGTCTCGGGATACAACACCTCTTGGTCTCGGCGCTCAACACTACTTGGTCTTGGCGCACAACACCACTTGGTCTCGGGATTCAACACCACTCTGTCTCGGGATACAACACCACTTGGTCTCAGCGCTCAACACCACTTGGTCTAGGGACTCAACACCACTTGGTCTCGGGATAAAAGACCACTTGGTCTCGGCGCCTAACACCACTTGGTCTCGGCGCTCAACACCACTTGGTCTTTGCGCTCAACACCACTTGGTCTCGCATTCAACACCACTTGGTCTCGGGACTCAACACCACTTGGTCTCGGGATTCAACACCACTCTGTTTCGGGACTGAACACCGCTTTGATCCGGCGCTCAATACCACTTGGTCTCGGCGCTCAACACCACTTGCCCTTGGCGCTCAACACCACTTGGTCTCGGCATTGAACACCACTTGCTCTCGGTGCTCAACACCACTTGAGCTTGGCGCTGAATACCATTTGGGCTCGGCATTGAACACCACTTACTCTCGGCAATCAACACCACTTGGTCTCCGCGCTCAACACCACTGGGTCTCGGGACTCAAAATCAATTGGTCCCGAAACTCAACACCACTTGGTCTCAGCGCTCAACACCACTTGATCTCGGGATTCAACACCACTTGGTCTCGAGATACAACACCACTTGGTCTCGTGTTCAACACCACTTGGTCTCGTGACTCGACACCTTTTGGTCTCGGCGCTCAACACCACTTGGTATGAGGACTCAACACCACTTGGTCTCGGCCCTCAACACCACAGGGTCTCTGGTCTCAACTCCACTTGGTCCCGAAGCTCAACACCACTTGTTCTGGGGATTTAACACCACTTGGTCTCGGAGCTGAACACCTCTTGGTGTCGTATTCAACGCCACGGGGTCTCTGGTCTGAACACCACTTGTTCCAGAAACTCTACACCACTTGGTCTCAGCGCTCAACACGACATGGTCTCTAGATTCAACACCACTTGGTCTCGGGATACAACACCACTTGGTCTCGGCGCTCAGCACCACTGGACCTCGGTGCTCAACACCACTTGGTCTCGGCGCTCATCACCACTTGGTCTTGTATTAAACACCACCTGGTCTCGGGACTCAACAAAACTTTGTCTCGGGATTCAACACCAATTGGTGTCAGGACTCAACACCACTTGATCTTGGCGCTCATCACCACTTGGTGTTGTATTAAACACCACCTGGTCTCGGGACTCAACACCACTTTGTCTCGGGAGTCAACACCAATTGGTGTCAGGACTCAACACCACTTGGTCTTGGCGCTCAACACCACTTGGTCTCGGGATACAACACCTCCTGGTCTCGTCACTCAACACCACTTGGTCTCGGCGCTCAACACCACTTGGTCTCGGCGCTCAACACCACTTGTTCTCGGCGCTCAAAACTACTTGGTCTTTGCGCTCAACACCACTTGGTGTACTCGCTCAACACCACCTGGTCTCGTGATTCAACACCACGGGGTCTCTGGTCACAATACCACTTATTCCCGAAACTCAACACCACTGGGTCACAGCTTTCAACACCATTTGATCTCTGGATTATAAACACCACTTGGTCTCGAGATACAACACCACTATGTCTCGGCGCTCAACAACATTTGACCTCAGCGCTCAACACCACTTGGTCTAGGCGCTCAATACCACTTGGTCTCATATTAAACACCACCTGGTCTTGGTACTCAACACCACTTGGTCTCGGGATTCAACACCACATGGTGTCAGGACTCAACACCACTTGGTATTGACGCTCAGCACCACTTGGTCTCGGGATTCACAACTACTCTGAAACGGGACTGAACACCGCTTTGAGTCGGCGCTCAACACCACTTGGTCTCGTCGCTCAACACCATTTGCGCTTGGCGCTCAACACCACATGGTCTCGGCATTGATCACCACCTACTCTCGGCGCTCAACACCACTTGGTCTCCGCGCTCAAAACCACTGGGTCTCGGGACTCAACACCACTTGGTCTCGGTACTCTACAGAATTGGTCTCGTCGCTCAACACCACTTTGTCTCGGCTCTCAACCCCTCTTGATCTCGACGCCCAACACCATTTGGTCTCGGCGCCCTACACCACTTGGTCTCGGCGTTCAACACCATTTTGTCTCGGGACTCAACACCACTTGGTCACGGGATTCAACACAACTTGGTCTCGGGATAAAACACCACTTGGTCTCGGCGCTCAACACCACTTGGTCTTTGCGCTCAACACCACTTGGTCTCGTATTCAACACCACTTGGTCTCGGGACTCAACACCCCTTGGTCTTGGGATTCAACACCACTTGGTCTCAGGACTCAACACCACTTAATCTTGGCGCTCAACACCACTTGGTCTCGGGATTCAACACCACTCTCTTTCGGTACTGAACATTTATTTGATCAGGTGCTCAACACAACTTGCCCTTGGCGCTCAACACCACTTGTTCACGGCATTGAACACAACTTGCTCTCGGCGCTCAACACCACTTGAGCTTGGCGCTCAACACCACTTGGTTTCGGCATTGAACACCACTTACCTTTGGCACTCAACACCACTTGGTCTCTGCGCTCAACACCACTGGACGGGACTCAAAACCACTTTTTCTCGGCGCTCAACACCACTTGATCTCGGCACTCAACACCACTTGCGCTTGGCGCTCAACACCTCATGGTCTCCGCATTGATCACCACTTACTCTCGGCGCTCAACACCACTATGTCTCCGGGTTCAACACCACTGGCTCCCGCGACCAAACACCACTTGGTTTAGGCACTCTACAGCACATTGTCTCATCGCTCAATCCCTTTTTGTCTTGGCACTTAACCCCTCTTGAACTCGACGCTCAACACCTTTGGTCTCAGCGCCCTACACATCTTGATATGGGCGCTCAAAACCAATTAGTCCTGGGACTCAACACCATTTGGTCTTGGCGTTCTACACCACATGGTCTCGGGATAAAACACCACTTGGTCTCGGCTTTCAACACCACTTGTTCTAGGGATTCAACACCACTTGGTCTCGGAGATCAACACCAGTTGGTCTCGGCGCTCAACACCACCTGGCCTCGGAATTTAAAACCACTTGGTCTCGGGATACAACACCTCTTGGTCTCGGCGCTTAACGCCACTTTATTTCGGCGCTCAACACCACTTGGTTTCGGCGCTCAACACTACTTGGTCTCGGGATTCAACACCACTTGGTCTCGGGATACAACACCACTTGGTCTCGGCGCCCAACACCACTTGGTCTTGGGATTCAACACCTCTTGGTCTCGGACCTCAACACCACATGGTCTCAGCGCTCAACACCACCTGTTCTCGGGATTCAACACCACTTGGTCTCGGTGCTCAACACCACATGATCTTGGCGCTCAACACCTCTTGGTCTCAGGACTCAACATCACTTTGGCTTGGCGCTCAACTCCACTTGGTCTCGGGGTTCAACACCACTCATTTTCGGGACTGAACACCGCTTTGATCCGGCGCTCAACACCACTTGGTCTCGGGATTCAACACCACTTAGTCTCGGGACACAACACCACTTGGTCTCAGGACTCAACACCACTTAAACTCGGCGCACAACACCACTTGGTCTTGGAGGACAACACCACTTGGTCTTGGGATTCAACACCACTCTGTCTCGGGATACAACACCACTTGGTCTCGGCGCCTAACACCACTTGGTCTCGGCGCTCAACACCACTTGGTCTTTGCGCTCAACACCACTTGGTCTCGTATTCAACACCACTTGGTCTCGGGACTCAACACCACTTGGTCTCGGGATTCAACACCACTCTGTCTCGGGATAAAACACCACTTGATCTCCGCGCTCAACACCACTGGGTCTCGGGACTCAAAACCAATTTGTCTCGGCGCTCAACATCACTTGCTCTCGGCGCTCAACACCACTTGCGTTTGGCGCTCAACACCACATGGTCTCGGCATTGAACACCTATTACTCTTGGCGCTCAACACCACTTGGTCTCCGCGCTCACCACACTTGGTCTCGCCGCTTAAAACCACTTGGTGTAGGAGCTCAGCACCTCTTGGATGCGGCGCTCAACACCACTTTGTCTCGGGACTCAACACCACTTGGTCTCGGGACTAAACATCACTTGGCCACGGCGCTCAACACCACTTGGTCTTGGCGCACAACACCACTTGGTCTCGGGATTCAACACCACTTGGTCTCGGGATAAAACACCACTTGGTCTCAGCGCTCAACACCACTTGGTCACGGAGCTCAACACCACTTGCCCTTGGTGCTCAACACCAATTGGTCTCGGCATTGAACACCACTTGCTCCTGGCGCTAAACACCACTTGAGCTTGGCGCTCAACACCCTTTGGTCTCGGCATTGAACACCACTTACTCTCGGCGCTCGCACCACTTGGTCTCCGCGCTCAACACCATTTGTTCTCGGCGCTCTACAACATTTGGTCTCGGCTCTCAACACCACTTGGTCTCGGGATTCAACACCACTTGGTCTCGGGATACAACACCTCTTGGTGTCGGCGCTCAACACCACTTGGTCTTGACGCACAACACCACTTGGTCTCAGGAGTCAACACCACTTGGTCACGGGATACAACACCACTTGGTCTCAGCGCTCAACACCACTTGGTCTCGAGACTCAACACCACTTGGTCTCCGCGCTCACCACACTTGGTCTCGGCGCTTAAAACTACTTGGTGTAGGAACTCAACACCACTTGGTCTCGGCGCTCAACACCCCTTTGTCTGGGGAATCAACACATCTTGGTCTCGGGACAAAACATCACTTGGTCTCGGCTCTCAACACCACTTGTTCTGAGCGCTCAACACCACTTGGTCTCTAGATTCAACACCACTTGGTCCCGGGATACAACACCACCTGGTCTCGGCACTCAACACCACTTGGGCTCGGCGCTCAACACCACTTGGTCTCGTATTCTACACCACCTGGTCTCGGGATTCAACACCTCTTGGTCTCGGCCTTCAACACCATTTGCTTTCGGCGCTCAACACCACTTTGTCCCGGCGCTCAACACCACTTAGTCTCTGCGCTCAACACCACTTGTTCTCGGGATTCAACACCACTTGGTCTCGGGATACAACACCTCTTGGTCTCTGCGCTCAACACCACTTGGTCTTTGCGCACTACACCACTTGGTCACGGCTCTTAACACCACTTGGTTTCGGGATTCAACACCACTTGGTCTCGGCATACAATACCTCTTGGTCTCGGCGCTCAACACCACTTGGTCTTGGCGCAAAACACCACTTGGTCTCGGGATTCAACACCACTCTGTTTCGGGACTAAACAACGCTTTGATCCGGCGCTCAACACCACTTGGTCTCGGCGCTCAACACCACTTGAGCTTGGCGCTCAACATCATTTGGACTCGGCATTGAACACCATTTACTCTCGGCACTCAACACCACTTGGTCTCCGCGCTCAACACCACTTGGTCACGGCGCACAACACCACTTGGTCTCGTATTTAACACCACCTGGTCTCGGGATTTAACACCTCTTGGTCTCGGCCTTCAACACTATTTGGTTTCGGCGCTCAACACCACTTGGTCCCGGGGCTCAACACCACTTAGTCTCTGCGCTAAACACCACTTGTTCTCGGGATTCAACACCACTTGGTCTCGGGATAAAACACTTCTTGGTCTCGGCGCTCAACACCACTTGGTCTTGGCGCACAACACCACTTGGTCTCGGCTCTCAACACCACTTGGTCTCGGGCTTCAACACCACTTGGTCTCGGGATACAACACCACTTGGTCTCAGCGCTCAACATCACTTGGTCTCGGGAATCAACACCACTTGGTCTCGGCGCTCAACACCACTTGGTCCCGATGCTCAACACCACTTGGTCCTTGCGCTCAACACCAATTGGTCTCGTATTCAACACCACTTTGTCTCGGGACTCAATATCACTTGGTCTCGGGATTCAACACCACTTGGTCTCAGGACTCAACACCACTTAATCTTGGCGCTCAACACCACTTGGTCTCAGGTTTCAACACCACTCTGTTTCGGGACTGAACACCGCTTTGATACGGCGCTCAACACCACTTGGCCTCGGCGCTCAACACCACTTGCCCTCGGCGCTCAACACCACTTGGTCTCGGTATTGAACACCACTTACTCTCGGCACTCAACACCACTTGGTCTCCGCGCTCAACACCACTGGGTCTCGTGACCTAAAACCAATTTCTCTCGGCTTTCAACACCAGTTGCTCTCGGTGCTCAACACCACTTGCGTTTGGGCGCTCAACACCACATGTTCTCGGCATTGAACACCACTTACTCTCGGCGCTCAAAACCACTTGGTCTCCGCGCTCAACACCACTTAGTCTCGGCGCTTAAAACCACTTGGTGTAGGAGCTCAACACCACTTGGTATCGGCGCTCAACACCACTTTGTATCGGGTCTCAACACATCTTGGTCTCGGGACAAAACATCACTTGGTCTCGGCGCTCAACACCACTTGGTCTCGGCGCTCAACACCACTTGGTCTCGTATTCAACACCACTTGATCTCGGGATACAACACCACCTGGTCTTGGGACTCAACACACTTGGTCTCGGCGCTCAACACCACTTGGACCCGTATTCAACACCACTTGATGTCGCCGCTCAACCCCACTGGGTCTCTGGTTTCAACTCCACTTGGTCCGAAGCTCAACACCACTTAGTCACGGGACTCAACACCACTTGGTCTCGAAACTCAACACCACTTGGTCTTAGCGCTCAACACCACTTGGTCTCGGGAATCAACACCACTTGGTCTCGGGATACAACACCACTTGGTCTCGGGATACAACACCACTTGGTCTCGGCGCTCAACACCACTGGACCTCGGCGCTCAACACCACTTGGTCTCGGCATTGAACACCACTTACTCTCGGCGCTCAACACCATTTGGTCTCCGCGCTCCATACCACTCGATCTCGGGACTCAACACCACTTGGTCTCGGCGTTCAACACCACTTGGTCCCGTGACTAAACACCACTTGGTCTCGGCACTCTACAGCAATTGGTCTCGTCGCTCAACACCACTTTGTCTAGGCGCTCAAATCCTCTTGATCTCGAAGCTCAACACCAAGTGGTCTCGGCGCCCTACAACTCTTGGAATCGGCGCTCAACACCAGTTGGTCCTGGGACTCAACACCACTTGGTCCCGTGACTAAACACCACTTGGTGTTGGGATAAAACACCACTTGGTCTCGACGCTCAACACCACTATGTCTCGGGATTCAACACCACTTGGTCACGGAAATCAACACCACTTGGTCTCGGGACTCAACACCACTTGGTCCCGGGATTCCACACCACCTGGTGTCGTTGCTCAACACCACTTGGTCTTAGCGCTCAACACCTCTAAGTTTGAGAGCTCAAAACCACTTGGTCTCGGGACTCAACACCACTTGCTCACGGGACAAAACACTGTTGGTCTCGGCGCTCAACACCACTTGGTCTCAGCGTTCAACACAGCTTCATCTCGGTGCTCAACACCACTTGGTCTCGGGATTCAACACCACTTAGTCTCGGCGCTGAACACTATTTGGTCTTGGCGCTCAACACCACTTGGTCTCGGAGCTCAACACCACTTGGTCTCGGCGCTCAATACCACTTTGTCTCGGCAGTCAACACCACTTGGTCTCGGGACAAAACATCACATGGGCTTGGCGCTATACACCACTTGTTCTCAGCGCTCAACACCACTTGGTCTCTAGATTAAACACCACTTGGTCTCGGGATACAACACCACTTGGTTTCTGCATCAACACCACTTGGTCTCGGCGCTCAACACCACTTGTTCTCGTATTCAACACCACTTGGTCTCGGGACTCGTAACCTTTTGGTCTCGGCGCTCAACAACACTTGTTCTGAGGACTCAACACCACTTGGTCTCGGCGATCAACACCACTGGGTCTCTGGTCTCAATTCCACTTGGACCCGAAGCTCAACACAACTTGGTCTCCGGATTTAACACCACGGGGTCTCTGGTCTCAACACCACTTGGTCCCGAAACTCAACACCACTTGGTCTCAGCGCTCAACACCACTTGGTCTCGGTATTCAACACCACTTGGTCTCGGTATTAAACACCACTTGGTCTAGTTGCTCAACACCACTTTGTCTCGGCGCTCAAAAACACTTGGTGTAGGAGCTCAACACCACTTGCACTCGGCGCTCAACACCACTTTGTCTCGGGACTCAACACCGTTTGGTCTCGGGGCAAAACATCACTTGGTCTCGGCCCTCCACACCACTAGGTGCCGGCGCTCGACACCACTGGGTTTCTGGTCTCAATTCCACTTGGTCCCGAAGGTCAACAGCACTTGGTCTCGGGATTTAACACTGCTAGGTCACGGCGCTCAACAACTCTTGGTGTCGTATTCAACACCACTTGTTCTCCGGACACAACACCACTTGGTCTACGCGCTCAACACCACCTGGTCTCGTGATTACACCACGGGATCTCTGGTCTCAACACCACTTGGTCCCGAAACTCAACACCACTTGGTCTCAGCGCTCAATACAACTTGGTCTCGGGATTCAACACCACTTTGTCTCGGTGCTCAAAACTATTTCGTCTAGGCGCTCAACACCACTTGGTCTCGGAGCTCCACACCATTTGGTCTCGGCGCTGAAACCACTTGGTCTTGGGACTCAACAACACCTGATCTCGGGATTCAACACCACTTGGTCTAGTTGTTCAACACAACTTTGTCTCGGCGCTCAAAACCACTTGGTGTAGGAGCTCAACACCACTTGGTCTCGGCACTCAACACCACATTGTCTCGGGACTCAACACAGTATGGTCTCGGGACAAAACATCACTTGGTCTCGGCGCTCAAAAAACCTTGGTCTCTGGATTCAACACCACTTGGTCTCGGGATACAAAACCACTTAGTTTCGGCACTCAACAACACTTGGTCTCGGCGCCCCACACCAATTGGTCTCATATTCAACGGCACTTGGTCTCGGGACCCAACACCACTTGGTCTCGGCGCTCAACACCACTGGGTCGCTGGTCTCAACACCACTTGTTCTCGGCATTGAACACCACTTGCTCTCGGCGCTCAACACCACTTGAGCTTGGCGCTCAACACCACTTGGTCTCGGCATTGAACACCACATACACTCGGCACTCAACACCACTTGGTCTCCCCACTCAACACCTCTGGGTCTCGGGACTAAAAACCACTTGGTCTCGGCGCTCAACACCACTTTGTCTCTGGACTCAACACCACTTGGTCTCGGGACAAAACATCACTTGGTCTCGGCGCTCAACACCACTTGTTCTCAGCGCTAAAAACCACTTGGTCTCTAGATTCAACACCACTTGGTCTCGGGATACAACACCACCTGGTCTCGGCACTCAACACCACTTGGTCTCGGCGCTCAAAACCACTTGGTCTCGGCGCTCAACACCACTCGTTCTCGGCGCTCAAAACTACTTGGTCTTTGCGTTCAACACCAAATGGTCTCGTATTCAACACCACTTGGTCTACGCGCTCATCACCACCAGGTCTCGTGATTCAACACCACTGGGTGTCTGGTCTCCACACTACTTGGTCCCGATACTCAACGCCACTTGGTCTAAGCGCTCAACACTACTTGGTCTCGGGATTCAACACATCTTGGTCTCGACCTTCAACACTATTTGGTCTCGGCGCTCAACACCACTTGGTCCTGGGGCTCAACACCACTAAGTCTCTGTGCTCAACACCACTTGGTCTCGGGATTCAACACCACTTGGTCTCGGGATACAACACCTCTTGGTCTCGGCGCTCTACACCACTTGGTCTTTGCGCACAACGGCACTTGGTCTCGGGATTCACACCACTTGGTCTCGGGATACACCTCTTGGTCTCGGCGCTCAACACCACTTGGTCTTGGCGCACAACACCACTTGGTCTCGGGATTCAACACCACTCTGTCTCGGGATACAACACCACTTGGTCTCGGCGCCTAACACCACTTGGTCTCGGCGCTCAACACCACTTGGTCTTTGCGCTCAACACCACTTGGTCTCGTATTCAACACCACTTGGTCTCGGGACTCAACACCACTTGGTCTCGGGATTCAACACCACTCTGTCTCGGGATACAACACCACTTGGTCTCGGCGCCTAACACCACTTGGTCTCGGCGCTCAACACCACTTGGTCTTTGCGCTCAACACCACTTGGTCTCGTATTCAACACCACTTGGTCTCGGCGCTCAATACCACTTGGTCTCGGCGCTCAACACCACTTGCCCTTGGCGCTCAACACCACTTGGTCTCGGCATTGAACACCACTTGCTCTCGGTGCCCAACACCACTTGAGCTTGGCGCTCAACATCATTTGGGCCTCGGTATTGAACACCACTTACTCTCGGCAATCAACACCACTTAGTCTCCGCGCTCCACACCACTGGGTCTCGGGACTCAAAATCAATTGGTCCCGAAACTCAACACCACTTGGTCTCAGCGCTCAACACCACTTGATCTCGGGATTCAACACCACTTGGTCTCGAGATACAACACCACTTGGTCTCGTGTTCAACACCACTTGGTCTCGTGACTCGACACCTTTTGGTCTCGGCGCTCAACACCACTTGGTATGAGGACTCAACACCACTTGGTCTCGGCCCTCAACACCACAGGGTCTCTGGTCTGAACTCCACTTGGTCCCGAAGCTCAACACCACTTTGTCTGGGGATTTAACACCACTTGGTCTCGGCGCTGAACACCTCTTGGTGTCGTATTCAACACCACGGGGTCTCTGGTCTGAACACCACTTGTTCCAGAAACTCTACACCACTTGGTCTCAGCGCTCAACACGACCTGGTCTCTAGATTCAACACCACTTGGTCTCGGGATACAACACCACTTGGTCTCGGCGCTCAAAACTACTGGACCTCGGTGCTCAACACCACTTGGTCTCGGCGCTCATCACCACTTGGTCTTGTAGTAAACACCACCTGGTCTCGGGACTCAACACCACTTGGTCTCGGTACTCTACAGAATTGGTCTCGTCGCTCAACACCACATTGTCTCGGCTCTCAACCCCTCTTGATCTCGACGCCCAACACCATTTGGTCTCGGCACCCTACACCACTTGGTCTCGGCGTTCAACACCATTTTGTCTCGGGAATCAACACCACTTGGTCACGGGATTCAACACTACTTGGTCTCGGGATAAAACACCACTTTGTCTCGGCGCTCAACACCACTTGGTCTTTGCGCTCAACACCACTTGGTCTCGTATTCAACACCACTTGGTCTCGGGACTCAACACCCCTTGGTCTTGGGATTCAACACCACTTGGTCTCAGGACTCAACACCACTTAATCTAGGCGCTCAACACCACTTGGTCTCGGGATTCAACACCACTCTCTTTCGGGACTGAACATTTATTTGATCAGGTGCTCAACACAACTTGCCCTTGGCGCTCAACACCACTTGTTCACGGCATTGAACACAACTTGCTCTCGGCGCTCAACACCACTTGAGCTTGGCGCTCAACACCACTTGGTTTCGGCATTGAACACCACTTACCTTTGGCACTCAACACCACTTGGTCTCTGCGCTCAACACCACTGGACGGGACTCAAAACCACTTGTTCTCGGCGCTCAACACCACTTGATCTCGGCACTCAACACCACTTGCGCTTGGCGCTCAACACCACATGGTCTCCGCATTGATCACCACTTACTCTCGGCGCTCAACACCACTATGACTCCGGGTTCAACACCACTGGGTCCCGCGACCAAACACCACTTGGTTTCGGCACTCTACAGCACATGGTCTCATCGCTCAACACCTTTTTGTCTTGGCACTTAACCCCTCTTGATCTCGACGCTCAACACCTTTGGTCTCAGCGCCCTACTCATCTTGATATGGGCGCTCAAAACCTATTAGTCCTGGGACTCAACACCATTTGGTCTCGGCGTTCTACACCACATGGTCTCGGGATAAAACACCACTTGGTCTCGGCGCTCAACACCACTTGTTCTCGGGATTCAACACCACTTGGTCTCGGAGATCAACACCAGTTGGTCTCGGCGCTCAACACCACCTGGCCTCGGTATTTAAAACCACTTGGTCTCGGCGCTCAACACCACTTTTTCTCGGGATTCAACACCACTTGGTCTCCGGATACAACACCTCTTGGTCTCGGCGCTTAACGCCACTTTATTTCGGCGCTCAACACCACTTGGTCTCGGCGCTCAACACTACTTGGTCTCGGGATTCAACACCACTTGGTCTCGGGATACAACACCACTTGGTCTCGGCGCTCAACACCACTTGGTCTTGGGATTCAACACCACTTGGTTTCGGACCTCAACACCACATGGTCTCAGCGCTCAACACCACCCGTTCTCGGGATTCAACACCACTTGGTCTCGGTGCTCAACACCACATGATCTTGGCGCTCAACACCTCTTGGTCTCAGGACTCAACATCACTTTGGCTTGGCGCTCAACTCCACTTGGTCCGTCGACTAAACACCACTTGGTCTCGGCACTCTACAGCACTTGGTCTCGCCACTCAACACCACTTTTTCTCGGCGCTCAACACCTCTTGATCTCGACGCTCAACACTATTTGGTCTCGGCGCCCTACACCACTTGGTCTCGGAGCTCAACACCACTTTGTCCCGGGGCTCAACACCACTTTGTCTCAGCGCTCAGCACCCCTTGGTCTCGGGATTCAACACCACTTGGTCTCGGGATACAACACCTGTTGGTCTCGGCGCTCAACACCACTTGGTCTCAGCGCTCAACAATACTTGCTCTCGGCGCTCAACACCACTTGGTCTCGGGATTCAACACCACTTGGTTTCGGGATACAATACCACTTGGTCTCGGCGCTCAACATCACTTGGTATCGGGATACAAAACCACTTTGTTTCGGCACTCAACAACACTTGGTCTCGGCGCTCAACACCACTTGGTCTCGTATTCAACGCCACTTGGTCACAGGACTCAACACCTTTTGGCTGGGCGCACAACAGCACTTGGTCTCGGGACCCAACACCACTTGGTCTCGGCGCTCAACACCACTGGGTCGCTGGTCTCAACACGACTTGGTCCCGAAGCTCAATACCACCTGTACTCGGGATTCAACACGACTTGGTCTCGGCGCTCAAAACTTCTTGGTGTCGTATTCAACACCACTTGAACTCGCGACTCAACACCACTTGGTCTAGGCGCTCTAAACCACTAGGTCTCGTGATTCAACATCACTTGTTCTCAAGACTCAAAGCCACTTGGTCTCGGCTATCAAGACAAAGTTGGTGTCGGGACTCAACACCACTAGGTCTCGGCGCTCAACACCACTGGGTCTCGGCCTTCAACACCACTGGGTCTCGGCCTTCAACACCACTTGGTCTCAGGGCTCAACACCACTTGGTCTCGGGATTCAACACCACTTGGTCTCGGGACTCAACACCACTTGGTCTCGGGATTCAACACCACTTGGTCTCAGGCCTCAACACCACTTAATCTTGGCGCTCAACACCACTTGATCTTGGGATTCAACACCACTCTGTTTAGGGACTGACCACCGCTTTGATCCGGCGCTCAACATCGCTTGGTCTCGGCGCTCAACACCGCTTGGTCTCGGCGCTGAACACCACTTGCCCTTGGCGCTCAACACCACTTGGTCTCAGCATTGAGCACCAATTGCTGTCGGCGCTCAACACCACTTGAGCTTGGCGCTCAACACCACTTGGTCTCGGCATTGAACACCACTTACTCTCGGCACTCAAAACCACTTGGTCTATGCGCTCAACACCACTGGGTCTCAGGACTCAAAACCACTTGGTCTCGGCGATCAACAACACTTGCTCTCGGCGCTCAACACCACTTGCGCTTGGCGCTCAACACCACATGTTCTCAGCATTGAACACCACTTACTCTCGGCGCTCAACACCACTTGGTCTCCGCGCTCAACACCAAAAGGTCTCGACGCTCAAAATCATTGGCGTAGGAGCTCAACACCTCTTGGTCTCGGCGCTCAACACCACTTTGTCTCGGGACTCAACACCACTTGGTCTCGGGACAAAACCTCACTTGGTCGCGGCTCTCAACACCACTTGTTCTCAGCGCAGAACACCACTTGGTCTCTAGGTTCATCACCACTTTGTCTCGGGATACAACACCACCTGGTCTCGGCACTCAAACCAATTGGTCTCGGCACTCAACACCACTTGAACTCGTATTTAACACCACTTGGTCTCGGGACTCGACACCTTTTGGTCTCGGCGCTCAACACCACTTGGTCTCGGCGATCATCACCACTGGGTCTTAAATCCACTTGGTCCCGAAGCTCAACATCACTTCGTCTCGGGATTTAACACCACTTGGTCTCGGCGCTGAACACCTCTTAGTGTCGTATTCAACACCACTTGGTCTCAGAACACAAAACCACTTGGTCTATGCGCTCAACACCACCTGTTCTCGTGATTCAACTTCACGGGGTCTCTGGTCTCAACACCACTTGGTCCCGAATCTCAAAACCACTTGGTCACAGCGCTCAACACCACTTGGTCTCTGGATTCAACACCACTTGGCTCGGGATACAAAACCACTTGCTCTCGGCACTCAACACCACTGGACCTCGGCGCTCAACACCACTTGGTCTCGGCACTCTACAGCACCTGGTCTCGGGATTCAACACTTCTTGGTCTCGGCGCTCAACACCATTTGGTCTCGACGCTCAACACCACTTGCTTTCGGCGCTCAACACCACTTAGTCTCAGCGCTCAACACCCATTGGTCTCGGGATTCAACACAACTTGGTCTCGGGATACAACACCTCTTGGTCTCGGCGCTCAACACCACTTTGTCTTGGCGTACAACACCACTTGGTCACGGGATACAACACCACTTGGTCAAGGCGCTCAACACCACTTGGTCTCAGGATTCAACACCACTTGGTCTCGGGCCTCAACACCACTTGGTCTCGGCGCTCAACACCACCTGGTCTCGGGATTCAGCACCACTTGGTCTCAGCGCTCAGCACTATTTGGTCTCGGCCTTCAACACCACTTGCTTTCGGCGCTCAACATCACTTGGTCTCAGGGCTGAACACCATTCTGTCTTGGCGCTCATCACCACTTGCCCTTGGCGCTCAACGTTATTTGGTCTAGGCACTCAACTCCACTTGGTCTTGGCGCTCAACACCACTTGGTCTCGGGATTGAACACCACTTGTTTTTAGCCCTCAACACCAGTCGGTCTCGGGATTCAACACCACTTGGTCTCAGAGCACCATGATCTCGGCGCTCAACACCACTAGATATTGGCGTTCAGCACCACTTGGTCTCGGAATTGAACACCACTTGCTCTCGACGCTCAACACCACTTGGTCTCAGGAATCAACACCACTTGGTCTCGGGATTCAACACCACTTGGTCTCGTTGCTCAACTCCACTTGGTCTTATCGCTCAACACCACTTGGTCTGAGAGCTCAAAACCACTTTGTCTCGGCGCTCAACATCACTTGGTCTCGGGACTCAACACCACTTGGTCACGGGACAAAACACTTTTGGTCTCGGCGCTCTACACCAATTGGTCTCAGCGCTCAACACTGTTTCGTCTCGGAGTTCAAAACTTCTTGGTCTCGGGATTCAACACCACTTAGTCTCGTCGCTAAACACTATTTGGTCTTGGCGCTCAACACCACTTGGTCTCGGATCTCAACACTACTTGGTCTCGGCGCTAAACACCACTTTATCTCGGCGGTCAAAAGCACTTGACGTAGGAGCTCAACACCACTTAGTCTCGGGACTCAAAACCACTTGGTCTCGGGACACAACATCACTTGGTCTCGGCGCTCAACACCACTTGTTCTCAGCGCTCAAAACATCTTGGTCTCGGTATACAAAACCACCTGGTCTCGGGACCCAACACCACTTGGTCTCGGCGCTCAACACCACTTGGTCTCGTATTGAACACCACTTGGTCTCGGGACTCGACACCTTTTGGTCTCGGCACTCAACACCACTTGGTCTGAAAACTCAACACCATTTGATCTCGGCGCTCAACACAACTAGGTCTCTGCTCTGAACTCTACTTGACCCCGAAGCTCAACACCACTTTTTCTCGGGATTTAATACCAGTTGGTCTCGGCGCTCAACAACCTCTTGGTGTCGTATTCAACACCACTTGTTCTCAGCGCTCAACACCACTTGGTCTCGTGATTCAACAACACTAGGTTGCGGCGCTCATGACCACCTGACCTCGGCGCTCAACACCACTTGGTCTCGGCGCTCAACACCTCTTGGTCTCGGGACAAAACATCACTTGGTCTCGGCGCTCAACACCACTTGGTCTCTAGATTCAACACCACTTGGTCTCGGGATACAACACCACCTGGTCTCGGCACTCAACACCACTTGGTCTAGGCGCTCAACACCACTTGGTCTCGTATTCAACACCACTTGGTCTCGGGCCTCGACACCTATTGGTCTTGGCGCTCAACACCACTTGGTCTGAGGACTCAACCTCCCTTGGTCTCGGCGCTCAACACCATAAGGTCTCTGGTCTCAACTCCACTTGGTCCCGAAGCTCAACACCACTTGGTCTCAGCGCTCAACAAAACTTGGTCTCGGGATTCAACACCACTTAGTCTCGGGATACATCACCACTTGGTCTCGGCGCTCAACACCACTTGGTCTCGGCGTTCAACACCACTTGGTCTTTGCGCTCAATACCACTTGGTCTCGTATTCAACACCACTTGGTCTCGGGACTGAACACCACTTGGTCTCGGGATTCAACACCACTTGGTCTCAGGACTCAACACCACTTAAACTTGGCGGTCAACACCTCTTGGTCCTTGGATTCAACACCACTCTGTTTCGGGACTGAACACCGCTTTGACCCGGCGCTCGACATAAATTGGTCTCGGCGCTCAACACAACTTGCCCTTGGCGCTCAATACCATTTCGTCTCGGTATTGAACACAACTTGCTCTCGGCGCTCAGCACCACTTGAGCTTGGTGCTCAACACCACTTGGTCTCGGCATTGAACAGCACTTACTCTCGGCACTCAACACCACTTGGTCTCCGCGCTCAACACCACTGGGTCTCGGGACTCAAAACCACTTGGTATCGGCGCTCAACACCACTTGCTCTCGGCGCTCAACACCACTTGAGCTTGGCGTCAACACCACTTGGTCTCGGCATTGAACACAACTTGCTCTCGGCGCTCAACACCACTTGAGCTTGGCGCTCAACACCACTTGGTCTCGGCATTGAACACCACTTACCTTTGACACTCAACACCACTTGGTCTCTGCGCTCAACACCACTGGACGGGACTCAAAACCACTTGTTCTCGGCGCTCAACACCACTTGATCTCGGCACTCAACACCACTTGCGCTTGGCGCTCAACACCACATGGTCTCCGCATTGATCACCACTTACTCTCGGCGCTCAACACCACTATGTCTCCGGGCTCAACACCACTGGGTTCCGCGACCAAACACCACTTGGTCTCGGCACTCTACAGCACATGGTCTCAAAGCTCAACACCTTTTTCTCTTGGCACTTAACCCCTCTTGATCTCGACGCTCAACACCATTTGGTCTCGGCTTTCTACACCACATGGTCTCGGGATAAAACACCACTTGGTTTCGGCGCTCAACACCACTTGGTCTCGGGATTCAACACCACTTGGTCTCGGAGATCAACACCAGTTGATCTCGGCGCTCAACACCACCTAGCCTCGGAATTTAAAACCACTTGGTCTCGGCGCTCAACGCTACTTTATTTCGTCGCTCAACACCACTTGGTCTCGGCGTTCAACACTACTTGGTCTCGGGATTCAACACCACTTGGTCTCGGGATACAACACCACTTGGTCTCGGCGCTCAACACCACTTGGTCTTGAGATTCAACACCACTTGGTCTCGGACCTCAACACCAAATGGTCTCGGCATCCAACACCACCTGGTCTCGGGATTCAACACCACTTGGTCTCGGTGCTCAACACCACTTGATCTTGGCGCTCAACACCTCTTGGTCTCAGGACTCAACATCACTTTGGCTTGGCGCTCAACTCCACTTGGTCCGTCGACTAAACACCACTTGGTCTCGGCACTCTACAGCACTTGGTCTCGTCGCTCAACACCACTTTTTCTCGGCGCTCAAACCCTCTTCATCTCGACCCTCAACACTATTTGGTCTCGGCGCCTTACACCACTTGGTCTCGGCGCTCAACCACACTTGGTCCCGGGGCTCAACACCACTTTGTCCCAGCGCTCAGCACCCCTTGGTGTCGGGATTCAACACCACTTGGTCTCGGCGCTCAACAATACTTGCTCTCGGCGCTCAACACGACTTGGTCTCGGCACTCAACACCACTTGCGCTTGGCGCTCAACACCACATGGTCTCCGCATTGATCACCACTTACTCTCGGCGCTCAACACCACTATGTCTCCGGGCTCAACACCACTGGGTTCCGCGACCAAACACCACTTGGTCTCGGCACTCTACAGCACATGGTCTCAAAGCTCAACACCTTTTTCTCTTGGCACTTAACCCCTCTTGATCTCGACGCTCAACACCATTTGGTCTCGGCTTTCTACACCACATGGTCTCGGGATAAAACACCACTTGGTTTCGGCGCTCAACACCACTTGGTCTCGGGATTCAACACCACTTGGTCTCGGAGATCAACACCAGTTGATCTCGGCGCTCAACACCACCTAGCCTCGGAATTTAAAACCACTTGGTCTCGGCGCTCAACGCTACTTTATTTCGTCGCTCAACACCACTTGGTCTCGGCGTTCAACACTACTTGGTCTCGGGATTCAACACCACTTGGTCTCGGGATACAACACCACTTGGTCTCGGCGCTCAACACCACTTGGTCTTGAGATTCAACACCACTTGGTCTCGGACCTCAACACCAAATGGTCTCGGCATCCAACACCACCTGGTCTCGGGATTCAACACCACTTGGTCTCGGTGCTCAACACCACTTGATCTTGGCGCTCAACACCTCTTGGTCTCAGGACTCAACATCACTTTGGCTTGGCGCTCAACTCCACTTGGTCCGTCGACTAAACACCACTTGGTCTCGGCACTCTACAGCACTTGGTCTCGTCGCTCAACACCACTTTTTCTCGGCGCTCAAACCCTCTTCATCTCGACCCTCAACACTATTTGGTCTCGGCGCCTTACACCACTTGGTCTCGGCGCTCAACCACACTTGGTCCCGGGGCTCAACACCACTTTGTCCCAGCGCTCAGCACCCCTTGGTGTCGGGATTCAACACCACTTGGTCTCGGCGCTCAACAATACTTGCTCTCGGCGCTCAACACGACTTGGTCTCGGGATTCAACACCACTTGGTCTCGGAACTCAACACCACTTGGTCTCGGCGCTCAACAACTGCTGGTCTCGGGATATAACACCACTTGGTCTCGGCGCTCAACACTATTTCGTCTTGGCGCTCAACACCACTTGGTCTAGGCGCTCAACACCACTTGGTCTCAGGACTTAACACCACTTTGGCTTGGCGCTCAACACCACTGTGTCTTGGCGCTAAACACCATTTGGTGTTGGCTTTCAACAACACTTGGTCTCGGCACTCAACTCCAATTTGTCTTCGCACTCAACACCAGTAGGTTTTGGGATTCAACACTACTTGGTCTCAGGTCTCAGGGCACCTTGGTCTCAGCGCTCATAACCACTAGATCTTGGCGTTCAACACCACTTGGTCTCGGCATTGAGCACCACTTGCTCTCGGCGCTTAACACCACTTGTTCTCGGGATTCAACACCATATGGCCTTAAGGACTCAACACCACTTGGTCTTGGGATTCAACACCACTTGGTGATGTTGCTCAACACCACATGGGCTTATCGCTCAACACCACTTGGTCTGAGAGCTCAACACCATTTTGTCTCGGTGCTCAACATCACTTGGTCTCGGGACTCAACACCACTTGGTCACGCGACAAATCACTCTTCGTCTCGGCGCTCAACACCTCTTGGTCTAAGCGCTCAACACTGCTTCGTCTCGGTGATCAACACCTCTTGGTCTAAGCGCTCAACACTATTAAGTCTCGGCGCTCAACACCACTTGGTCTCGGAACTCTACAGCACTTGGTCTCGTCGCTCAACCCCTCTTGATCTCGACGCTCAACACTATTTGGTCTCGGCGCCCTACACCACTTGGTCTTGCCGCTCAACACCACTTGGTCCCGGGGCTCAACACCACTTTGTCTCAGCGATCAACACCCCTGGGTCTCGGGATTTAACACCACTTGGTCTCGGGATACAACACCTGTTGGTCTCGGCGCTCAACACCACTTGGTCTCGGCGCTCAACAATACTTGCTCTCGGCGCTCAACACCACTTGGTCTCGGGATTCAACACCACTTGGTTTCGGGATACAACACCACTTGTTCTCGGCGCTCAACACCACTTGGTCTCGGGATTCAACACCACTTGGTTTCGGGATACAACACCACTTGGTCTCGGCGCTCAACACCACTTGGTCTCGGCGCTCAACACTATTTGGTCCCGGCGCTCAACACCACTTGGTCTAGGCGCTCAATACCACTTGGTCTCAGGACTTATCACCACTATGGCTTGGCGCTCAACACCACTTGGTCTTGGCGCTAAACACCATTTGGTGTTGGCGTTTAACATCACTTGGTCTCGGCACTCAACTCCAATTGGTCTTTGCGCTCAACACCAGTAGGTCTCGGGATTCAACACTACTTGGTCTCAGGTCTCAGAGCACCTTGGTCTCAGCGCTCAACACCACTAGATCTTGGCGTTCAACACCACTTGGTCTCGGCATTGAGCACCACTTGCTCTCGGCGCTTAACACCACTTGGTCTCGGGATTAAACACATCTTGGTCTCAGCGCTCAACACTGCTTCGTCTCGGTGATCAACACTTCTTGGTCTCGGGAATCAACAGCACTTAGTCTCGGCGCTCAACACTATTTGGGCTCTGCGCTCAACACCACTTGGTCTCGGATCTCAAGACCATTTTGCCTCAGTTCTAAACACCACTTGGTCTTAAGACTCAACATCAATTGATCTCGGGATTCAACACCACTTGGTCTCGTTGCTCAACACCACATTGTCTCGGCGTTCAACACCACTTAGTCTCGGGACTCAACACCACTTGGTCTCGGGACACATCACTTGGTCTCCGCGCTCAACACCACTTGTTCTCAGAGCTCAAAACAACTTGGTCTCTGGATTCAACACACTTGGTCTCGGAATACAAAACCACATTGTCTGGGCACTCAACAACTCTTGGTCTCGGCGCTCAACACCACTTGGTCTCGTATTTAACGCCACTTGGTCACAGGACTCAACACCTTTTGGTCTCGGCGATCAAAACCACTTGGTCTCGGGACCCAACACCACTTGGTCTCGGCGCTCATCACCACTGCGTCGCTGGTCTCAACAACCCTTGGTCCCGAAGCTCAAGACCACTTGGTCTCGGGATTCAACACCACTTGGTCTCGGCGCTCAAAACCTATTGGTGTCGTATTCAACACCACTTGAACTCGCGACACAACACCACTTGGTCTACGCGCTCAACACCCCTAGGTCATGCGATTCAACATCAGTTGTTCTCAGGACTCAAAACCACTTGGTCTCGGCGCTCAAGACAACTTGGTGTCGGGACTCAACACCACTATGTCTCGGCGCCCATCACCACTGGGTCTCGTGTCTCAACATCAGTTGGTCCCGAAGCTCAACACCACTTGGTCTCAGCGCTCAAAACCACTTGGTCTCGGGATTCAACACCACTTGGTCCCAGCGCTCAACAACACTTGGTCTTGGCGCTCAACACCACTTGGTCTTTGCGCTCAACAACACTTGGTCTCGTATTCAACACCATTTGGTCTCGGGATACAACACCACTTGGTTTGGACACTCAAAATAACATGCTCTCGGCGCTCAACACCACTTGTTCTCGTATTCAACAACACTAGTTCTCGGGACTCAACACCTTTTGGACTCGGCGCTCAACACCACTCGGTATCGAGACTCAACACCACTTGGTCTCAGCGGTCAACACCACTTGGTCATGGGATTCAACACTACTTGGTCTCGGGATAAAACACCACTTGGTCTCGGCGCTCAACACCACTTGGTCTCGGCGCTCAACACCACTTGGTCTTTGCGCTCAACACCACTTGCTCTCGTATTCAACACCACTTGGTTTCGGGACTCAACACCCCTTAGTCTTGGGATTCAACACCACTTGGTCTCAGAGGTCAACACCACTTAATCTTGGCGCTCAACACCACTTGGTCTCGGGATTCAACACCACTCTGTTTCGGGACTGAACATTTATTTGATCAGGCACTCAACACCACTTGGTCTCGGCGCTCAACACAACTTGCCCTTGGCGCTCAACACCACTTGGTCACGGCATTGAACACAACATGTTCTCGGCGCTCAACACCACTTGTGCTTGCCGCTCAATACCACTTGGTCTCGGAATTGAACACCACTTCCTCTCGGCACTCAACACCACTTGGTCTCTGCGCTCAACACCACTGGGTCGGGACTCAAAACCACTTGGTCTCGGCGCTCAACACCACTTGCTCTCGGCACTCAACACCACTTGCGCTTGGCACTCAACACCACTTGGTCACGGCATTGAATACAACTTGTTCTCGGCGCTCAACACCACTTGTGCTTGCCGCTCAACACCACTTGGTCTCGGGATTGAACACCACTTACTCTCGGCGCTGAACACCACTTGGTCTCAGGGCTCAACACCACTGGGTCCCGCGACTAAACACCACTTGGTCTCGGCACTCTACAACACATGGTCTCATCGCTCAACACCTATTTGTCTCGGCACTTAACCCCTCTTGATCTCGACACTCAACACCATTTGGTCTCAGCGCCCTACACCTCTAGATATGGGAGCTCAACACCAATTAGTCCTGGGACTTAACACCAATTAGTCCTGGGACTTAACACCAATTGGTCTCGGCGTTCTACACCACATGGTCTCGGGATAAAACAACACTTGGTCTCGGCGCTCAACACCACTTGGTCTCGGGATTCAACACCACTTGGTCTCGGAGCTCAACACAAGTTGGTCTCGGCGCTCAACACCACCTGGCCTCGGAATTTAAAACCACTTGGTCTCGGCGCTCAACACCACTTGGTCTCGGGATTCAACACCACTTGGTCTCGGGATACAACACCTCTTGGTCTCGGCGCTCAACGCCACTTGGTCTCGGCGCTCAACACCACTTGGTCTCGGCACTCAACACTACTTGGTCTCGGGATTCAACACCACTTGGTCTCAGGATACAACACCACTTGGTCTCGCCGCTCAACACCACTTGGTCTCGGGATTCAACACCACTTGGTCTCGGACTTCAACACCACATGGTCTCAGCGCTCAACACCACCTGGTCTCGGGATTCAACACCACTTGGTCTCAACGCTCAACACCACTTGTTCTTGGCGCTCAAAACCTCTTGGTCTCAGGACTCAACATCACTTTGGCTTGGCGCTTAACACCACTTCGTCTTGGCGCTCAACACCATTTGGTCTTGGCGTTCAACATCACTTGGTCTCGGCACTCAACTCCATTTGGTCCGTCGACTAAACACCACCTGGTCTCGGCAATCTACAGCACTTGGTCTCGTCGCTCAACACCACTTTTTCTTTGCGCTCAACCCCTCCTGATCTCGACGCTCAACACTTTTTGGTCTCAGCGCTCTACACCACTTGGTCTCGGCGCCCCACACCACTTGGTCCCGGGGCTCAACACCACTTTGTCTCAGCGCTCAACACCCCTTGGTCTCGGGATTCAACACCACTTGGTCTCGGGATACAACACCACTAGGTCTCGGCGCTCATCAACACTTGGTCTCGGGATTCAACACCACTTGGTCCCGGAGCACAACACCACTTGGTCTCGGGATTTAACACCACTTGGTCTCGGCGCTCAACATATCTTGGTGTCGTATTCTACACCACTTGGTCTCAGGACAAAACACCACTTGGTCTACGCGCTCAACACCACCTGGTCTCGTTTTTCAACACCAGGGGGTCTCTGGTCTCAACACCACTTGGTCCCGAAACTCAACACCACTTGGTCACAGTGCTCAACACCACTTGATCTCTGGATTCAACACCACTGGTCTCGAGATACAACACCACTTGGTCTCCGCGCTCAAAACCACTTGGTCACGTATTAAATACCACCTGGTCTCGGTACTCAACACCACTTGGTCTCGGGATTCAACACCACTTTGTGTCAGGACTCCACACCACTTGTTCTTGGCGCTCAACACCACTTGGTCTCGGTATTCAACACCACTCTGAATCGGGACTGAACACCACTTTGAGCCGGCGCTCAACACCACATAGTCTCGTCGCTCAACACCACTTGCCCTTGGTGCTCAACACCACTTGGTCTCGGCATTGAACACCAATTGCTCTCGGCGCTCAACACCACTTGCGCTTGGCGCTCAACACCACATGGTCTCAGCATTGAACACCACCTACTCTCGGCGCTCAACACCACTTGGTCTCCGCGCTCAAAATCACTGGGTCTCGGGACTCAACACCACTTGTTCTCGGCGCTCAACACCTCTTGGTCTCGGGGCTCAACGCCACTTGGTCTCGGCGCTCAACACCACTTGGTCTAGGCGCTCAACATTACTTGGTCTCGGGATTCAACACCACTTGGTCTCGGGATTCAACACCACTTGGTCTCGAAACTTAACACCACATGGTCTGGGCGCTCAACACCACCTGGTCTCGGGATTCAACACCACTTTGGCTTGGCGCACAACACCACTTGGTTTTGGCGCTCAACACCATTTGGTCTTGGCGTTCAACATCACTTGGTCTCGGGACTCAACTCCACTTGGTCCGTCGACTAAACACAACTTGGTCTCGGCACTCTACAGCACTTGGTCTCATCGCTCAACCCCTCTTGATCTCGACGCTCAACATTATTTGGTCTCGGCGCCCTACAGCACTTGGTCTTGCCGCTCAACACCACTTGGTCCCGGGGCTAAACACCACTTTGTCTCAGCGATCAACACCCCTGGGTCTCGGGATTTAACACCACTTGGTCTCGGGATACAACACCTGTTGGTCTCGGCGCTCAACACCACTTGGTCTCGGCGCTCAACAATACTTGCTCTCGGCGCTCAACACCACTTGGTCTCGGGATTCAACACCACTTGGTTTCGGGATACAACACCACTTGGTCTCGGCGATCAACACCACTTGGTCTCGGGATTCAACACCACTTGGTTTCGGGATACAACATTACTTGGTCTCGGCGCTCAACACCACTTGGTCTCGGCGCTCAACTTTATTTGGTCCCGGCGCTCAACACCACTTGGTCTAGGCGCTCAACACCACTTGGTCTCAGGACTTAACACCACTTTGGATTGACGCTCAACATCACTTGGTCTCGGCACTCAACTCTAATTGGTCTTTGCGCTCAACACCAGTAGGTCTCGGGATTCAACACTACTTGGTCTCAGGTCTCAGAGCACCTTGGTCTCAGCGCTCAACACCACTAGATCTTGGCGTTCAACACCACTTGGTCTCGGCATTGAGCACCACTTGCTCTCGGCGCTTAACACCACTTGGTCTCGGGATTCGACACATCTTGTTCTCAGCGCTCAACACTGCTTCGTCTCGGTGATCAACACTTCTTGGTCTCGGGAATCAACAGCACTTAGTCTCGGCGCTCAACACTATTTGGGCTCTGCGCTCAACACCACTTGGTCTCGGATCTCAACACCATTTGGTCTCGGCGCTAAACACCACTTGGTCTTAAGACTCAACATCAATTTGTCTCGGGATTCAACACCACTTGGTCTCGTTGCTCAACACCACATTGTATCGGCGTTCAACACCACTTAGTCTCGGGACTCAACACCACTTGGTCTCGGGACACATCACTTGGTCTCCGCGCTCAACACCACTTGTTCTCAGCGCTCAAAACAACTTGGTCTCTGGATTCAACACACTTGGTCTCGGAATACAAAACCACATGGTCTGGGCACTCAACAACTCTTGGTCTCGGCGCTCAACACCACTTGGTCTCGTATTTAACGCCACTTGGTCACAGGACTCAACACCTTTTGGTCTCGGCGATCAAAACCACTTGGTCTCGGGACCCAACACCACTTGGTCTCGGCGCTCATCATCACTGCGTCGCTGGTCTCAACAACACTTGGTCCCGAAACTCAAGACCACTTGGTCTCGGGATTCAACACCACTTGGTCTCGGCGCTCAAAACCTATTGGTGTCGTATTCAACACCACTTGAACTCGCGACTCAACACCACTTGGTCTACGGGCTCAACACCCCTAGGTCATGCGATTCAACATCAGTTGTTCTCAGGACTCAAAACCACTTGGTCTCGGCGCTCAAGACAACTTGGTGTCGGGACTCAACACCACTATGTCTCGTCGCCCATCACCACTGTGTCTCGGGTCTCAACATCAGTTGGTCCCGAAGCTCAACACCACTTGGTTTCAGCGCTCAAAACCACTTCGTCTCGGGATTCAACACCACTTGGTCCCAGCGCTCAACAACACTTGGTCTTGGCGCTCAACACCACTTGGTCTATGCGCTCAACAACACTTGGTGTCGTATTCAACACCATTTGGTCTCGGGATACATCACCACTTGGTTTGGACACTCAACACCACATGCTCTCGGCGCTCAACACCACTTGTTCTTGTATTCAACAACACTAGTTCACGGGACGCAACACCTTTTGGACTCGGCGCTCAACACCACTCGGTATCGAGACTCAACACTACTTGGTCTCAGCGGTCAACACCACTTGGTCATGGGAATTAACACTACTTAGTCTAGGGATAAAACACCACTTGGTCTCGGCGCTCAACACCACTAGTCCCAGCGCTCAACAACACTGGGTCTCGGCGCCCTACACCTCCTGGTATCGGCGCTCAACACCAAGTGGTCCTGGGACTCAACACCACTTAGTCTCGGCGCCCTACACCACTTGATCTCGGGATAAAACACCACTTGTTCTCGGCGCTCAACACTACTTAGTCTCGGGATTAAACACCATTTGGTCTCGGACTTCAACACCACTTGGTCTCGGCGCACAACAACACCTGGTCTCGTGATTCAACAACACTTGGTCTCGGCGCTCAACACTATTTGGTCTCGGTGCTCAACACCACTTGGTCTCGGCGCTCAATACAAATTGGTCCCGGGCTCAACACCACTTGGTCTCGGCGCTCTACACCACTTAGTCGCGGGATAAAAAACCACTTGGTCTCGGCGCTCAACACCACTTAGTCTCGGAGCTCAACACCACTTGTCTCGGCGCTCAGCACCAGTGGGTCTCGGGATTCAACACCACTTGGTCCCGAAGTTCAACACCACTTTGTCTCAGCGCTGAACACCACTTGGTCTCGGGATTCAACACCACTTGGTCTCGGGATGCAACACCTCTTGGTCTCGGCGCTCAACACCACTTGGTCTCGGCGTTCAACACCACTTGGTCTTTGCGCTCAACAACACTTGATCTCGTATTCAACATCATTTGGTCTCGGGATACAACACCACTTGGTTTGGACACTCAACACCACATGCTCTCGGCGCTCAACACCACTTGTTCTCGTATTCAACAACACTAGTTCTCGGGACTCAGCACCTTTTGGACTCTGCGCTCAACACCACTCGGTATCGAGACTCAGCACCACTTGGTCTCAGCGGTCAACACCAGTTGGTCATGGGAATTAACACTACTTGGTCTCGGGATAAAACACCACTTGTTCTCGGCGCTCAACACTACTTAGTCTCGGGATTAAACACCACTTGGTCTCAGCGCTGAACACCACTTGGTCTCGGGATTCAACACCACTTGGTCTCAGGTCTCAGAATCTTTTGGTCTCGGAGCTCAACACCACTTGGTCTCGGCGCTCAACACCGCTTGGTCTTGGCGCTCAACACCTCTGGTTCTCAGGACTCAACATCACTTAGGCTTGGCGCTCAACACCAATTGGTTTTGGCGCTCAACACCTTTTGGACTCGGCGCTCAACACCACTTGGTATCTGGACTTAACACCACTTGGTCTCGGCGCTCAACACCACTGGGTCTCTGGTCTCAACACCACTTGGTCCCGAAGCTCAGCAGCACTTGGACTCGGGAATCAACACCACTTGGTCTTAAGATTCAACATTACTTGTTCTCAGGACTCAAAACCAATTGGTCTCGGAGCTCAAGACAACTTGGTCTCGGGATTCAACACCACTTGGTCTTGCCGCTCAACACCACTGGGTCTCTGATCTCAACACCTATTGTGTCGTATTCAACACCACTTAGTCTCGCGACTCAAAACCACTTGACGTTATGATTCAACATCACTTGTTCTCAGGACTTAAAACCACTTGGTCTCGGAGCTCAAGACAACTTCGTCTCGTGACTCAACACCACTTGGTCTAGCCGCTCAACACCAATGGGTCTCTGGTCTCAACATATATTGTGTCGTATTCAACACCACTTGGTCTCGCGACTCAAAACCACTTGACCTTATGATTCAACATCACTTGTTCTCAGGACTTAAAACCACTTGGTCTCGGAGCTCAAGACAACTTCGTTTCGTGACTCAACACCACTTGGTGTCGGCGCTCAACATCGCTTGGTCTTTCGGCTCAACATCACTTTGTCTCGTATTCAACACCATTTGGTCTCGGGACACAACACCACTTGGTCTCGGGTTTCAACACCACTTGGTCTCAGGACTCAACACCACTTAATCTTGGCGCTCAACACCACTTGGTCTCGGCATTGAACACCTATTGCTCTCGGCGCTCAACAACACTTGCGCTTGGTGCTCAACACCACTTGTTCTCGGCATTGAACACCACTTACTCTGGGCACTCAACACAACTTAGTCTCCGCGCTCAACACCACTGGGTCTCGGGACTCAAAACCACTTGGTCAAGGCGCTCAACACCACTATTTCTCTGCGCTCAAGCCCTCTTGATCTCGACGCTCAACACCAATTGGAATCGGCGCCCTACACCGCTTGGTATCGGCTCTCAACACTAATTGGTCCTGGGACACAACACCCCTTGGTCTCAACGCTCTACACCACTTGGTCTCGACGCTCAACACCACTTGCCCTAGGCGCTCAACACCACTTGGTTTCGGCGCTCACCACCACTTGCCCTTGGCGCTCAATACCACTTGGTCTCGGCATTGAACACCACTTGGTCTCGTATTCAACACCACTTGGTCTCGGGACTCGACACATTTTGGTCTCGGCGCTCAACACCACTTGGTCTCAGGACTTTTACACCACTTGGTCTACGCGCTCAACAGCACTTGGTCTCGTGATTCAACACCACTGGGCCTCGGGTCACAACAACAATTGGTCCCGAAACTCAACACCACTTGGTCTCAGCGCTCAACACCACTTGGTCTCGGGATTTAACATCACTTGGTCTCGGGATACAACACCACTGTGTTTCGGCGTTCAACACCACTTGGTCTCGGCGCTTAAAACAACTTGATCTCGGCGCTCAACACCACTTGGTTTCGTATTCAACACCACCTGGTCTCGGGACTCAACACCACTTGGTCTCGGGATTCAACACCACTTGGTATCAGGCCTCAACACCACTTGGTCTTGGCGCTCAACACCAGTTGGTCTCGGGATTCAATACCACTCTGTTTCAGGACTGAACACCGCTTTTGGTCTCGGCGCTCAACACCACTTGCCCTTGGTGCTCAACACCACTTGCCCTTGGCGCTCAACACCACTTGGTCTCGGAATTGAACACCACTTGCTCTCGGCGCTCAACAGCTCTTGCACTTGGCGCTCAACACCACATGGTCTCAGCAGTGAACACTAGTTACTCTCCGCGCTTAACACCACTTGGTCTCCGCGCTCAACACCACTGGCTCTCGGGACTCAACACCACTTGGTCTCGGCGCTCAACACCACTTGGTCCCGCGACTAAACACCACTTGGTGTCGGCTCTCTACAGCACATTGTCTCGTCGCTCAACACCACTTTGTCCTCGGCGCTCAAACCCCTCTTGATCTCGACGCTCAACACCATTTGGTCTCGTCGCCCTTCCCCTCTTGGTATCGGCGCTCAACACCAATTGGTCCTGGGACTCAACACCTCTTGGTCCCGGCGCTCTACACCATTTGGACTCGGCACACTACACCACTAGGTCTCGGGATTCAACCCCACTTGGACTCGGAGCTCAACATCACTTGGTCTTGGCGGTTAACACCATCTGGTCTCGGGATTCAACACCACTTGGTCTCGGCGCTCAACACTTTTTGGTCTTGGCGCTCAACATCACTTGGTCCCGACGCTCAACACCACTAGGTCCCGAAGCTCAACACCACGTTGTCTCAGCGCTCAACACCACATGGTCTTGGGGTTCAACACCATTTGGTCACGGGATAAAACACCTCTTGGTCTCGGCGCTCAACACCACTTGGTCTCGGCGCTCAACACCACTTGGTCCCGGCGCTCAACACCACTTGTCTCGGGATTCAACACCACTTGGTCACGGGCTACAAAACCACTTGGTCTCGGCGCTCAACACTTCTTGGTCTCGGGATTCAACAGCAGTTAGTCTCGGCACTCAGAACTATTTGGTCTTGGCGCTCAACACCACTTGGTCTCGGAGCTCAACAACACTTGGTCTCGGCGCTCAACACCACTTAGGGTCGGAACTCATCACCACGTGGTCTCGTGATACAACACCACTTGGTCTCGGCACTAAACAACACTTGGTCTCGGCGCTCAACACCACTTGTTCTCGTATTCAACACCACTTGGTTTCAGGACTCAACAACTTTTAGTCTCGGCGCTCAACACCACTTGGTCTCGGCACTCAACACCACTTAGTCTCGTCGCTCAACACCACTGGGACGCTGGTCTCAACACCACTCGGTCCCGAAGCTCAACACCACTTGGTCTCGGCGCTCAAAACCTCTTGGTGTCGTATTCAACACCAATTGAACTCGTGACTCAACACCACTTGGGCTACACGATTAACACCACTAGGTCTCGTGATTCAACATCACTTGTTCTCAGGACTCAAAACCACTTTGTCTCGGCGTTCAAGATAACTTGGTCTCGGGACTCAACCGCACTTGGTCTCGGCGCTCAACACCACTGGGTCTGGGTCTCCACACCACTTGGTCCCGAAGCTCAACACCACTTGGTCTCAGCGCTCAACACCACTTAGTCTCGGGATTCAACACTACTTGGTCTCGGGCTACACCACTTGGTCTCGGCGCTCAACACCACTTGGTCTCGGCGCTCAACACCACTTGGTCTCGTCTTCAACACCACTTGGTCTCGGGACTCAACACCATTTGGTCTCCGGATTCAATACCACTTGTTCTAGGCGCTCAACACCACTTAGTCTCGGCGCTAAACACCACTTGCCCTAGGCGCTCAACACCACTTGGTCACGGCATAGAACACCACTTGCTCTCGGCGCTCAACATCACTGGCGCTTGGCTCTCAACACTACTTGGCCTCGGCATTGAACACAACTTACTCTCGGCACTCAACACCACTTGGTCTTCGCGCTCAACACCACTGTATCTCGGGACTAAACACCACTTGGTCTCGGCTTTCAACACCACTTGGTCCAGCGACTAAACACAACTTGGTCTCGGCACTCTACAGCAAATGATCACGTCGCTAAACACCACTTTGTTTCGGCGCTCAAACCCTCTTGATCTGGACGCTCAACACCATTTGGTCTCTGCGCCCTACTCGTCTTGGTATCGGCGCTCAATACCAATTGGTCCCGGGCTCAACACCACTTGGTCTCGGCGCTCTACACCACTTGGTCTCGGTGCTCAACACCACTTGTCTCGGCGCTCAACACCACGTGGTCACGAAGTTTAACACCACTTGGTCTCAGCGCTGAACACCACTTGGGCTCGGGATTCAACACCACTGGTCTCGGCGCTTAACACCACGTGGTCCCGAAGTTTAACACCTCTTGGTCTCGGCGCTCAACACCACTTGGTCTCGGCGTTCAACATGACTTGGTCTCGGCGCTCAACATGACTTGGTCTCGGCGCTCAACACCATTTGGTCTCGGGATTAAACACCACTTGGTCTCGGGATACAACACCACTTGGTCTCAGCGCTCAACACCACTTGGTCTCGGCGCTCAACACCACGTGGTCACGAAGTTTAACACCACTTGGTCTCAGCGCTGAACACCACTTGTGCTCGGGATTCAACACCACTGGTCTCGGCGCTCAACACCACGTGGTCCCGAAGTTTAACACCTCTTGGTCTCGGCGCTCAACACCACTTGGTCTCGGCGTTCAACATGACCTGGTCTCGGCGCTCAACATGACTTGGTCTCGGCGCTCAACACCATTTGGTCTCGGGATTAAACACCACTTGGTCTCGGGATACAACACCACTTGGTCTCAGCGCTCAACACCACTTGGTCTCGGCACTCAACAACACTTGGTCTCGGCGCTCAACAGTACTTGGTCTCGTATTCAACACCACTTGGTCTCAGGACTCAACACCACTTGGTATTGGCGCTTAACACCACTTAGTCTCGGGAATCAACACCACTCTATTTCGGGACTGAACACCGCTTTGAGTCGGCGCTCAACACCACTTGGTCTCGGCGCTCAATACCACTTGCCTTTGGCGCTCATCACCACTTGGTCTCGGCATTGAACACCACTTGCTCTCGTCGCTCAACACCACTTGGTCTCCGCGCTCAACACCACTTGGTCTCGCTACTAAACACCACTTGGCCTCGGCACTCTACAGCACTAGGTCTCTTCGCTCAACACTACTTTGTCTTCGCGCTCAACCTCTCTTGATCTCGACGGTCAACACTATTTGTTCTCGGCGCCCTACAACTCTTGGTATCGGCGCTCAACACCTCTTGGTCTCGGGACTCAACACCACTTGGTCTCGGCGCTCAACTCCACTTGGTCTCGGGATTGAACACCACTTGGTCTCGGCCCTCAACACCGGTCGGTGTCGGGATTCAACACTACTTGGTCTCAGGTCTCAGAACCCCTTGGTCTTGGAGCTCAACACCACTAGGTCTTGGCGCTGAAAACCACTTTGTCTCGGCATTGAACACCTCTTGTTCTCGGCGCTCAACAAAACTTGGTCTCGGGATTCAACACCACATTGTCTCGGGACTCAACACCACTTGGTCTAGTTGCTTAACACCACTTGGTCACGGGACAAAACACACTTGGTCGCGACGCTAAACACTACATGGTCTCAGCGCTCAACACTATTTCGTCTCGGTGCTCAACATCACTTAGTCTCGTGATTCAACACCACTTGGTCTCGGGACTCAACACCACTTGATCTCGGCGCTCAACATAGCTGGGTCTCTGGTCTCAACAACCCTTGGTCCCGAAGCTCAACACCACTTGGACTCGGGAATCAACACCACTTGGTCTAGGCGCTCAACACCTCTTGGTGTCGTATTCAACACCACTTGGTCTTGGGACTCAACACCACTTGGTCTTATGATTCAACATCACTTGTTTTCGGGATTCAACAGCACTCTGTTTCGGAGGTGAACGCCGCTTTGAGCCGGCTGACAACATCACTTGGTCTCGGCGCTCAATACCACTTGCCCTTGGCACTCAACACCACTTGGTCTCGGCATTGAACATCACTTGGTCTCCGCACTCAACACCACTGGGTCTCGGGACTCAGCACCACTTGGTCTCGGCGCTCAAAACCTCTTGGTGTCGTATTCAACACCAATTGAACTCGTGACTCAACACCACTTGGGCTACACGATTAACACCACTAGGTCTCGTGATTCAACATCACTTGTTCTCAGGACTCAAAACCACTTTGTCTCGGCGTTCAAGATAACTTGGTCTCGGGACTCAACCGCACTTGGTCTCGGCGCTCAACACCACTGGGTCTGGGTCTCCACACCACTTGGTCCCGAAGCTCAACACCACTTGGTCTCAGCGCTCAACACCACTTAGTCTCGGGATTCAACACTACTTGGTCTCGGGCTACACCACTTGGTCTCGGCGCTCAACACCACTTGGTCTCGGCGCTCAACACCACTTGGTCTCGTCTTCAACACCACTTGGTCTCGGGACTCAACACCATTTGGTCTCCGGATTCAATACCACTTGTTCTAGGCGCTCAACACCACTTAGTCTCGGCGCTAAACACCACTTGCCCTAGGCGCTCAACACCACTTGGTCACGGCATAGAACACCACTTGCTCTCGGCGCTCAACATCACTGGCGCTTGGCTCTCAACACTACTTGGCCTCGGCATTGAACACAACTTACTCTCGGCACTCAACACCACTTGGTCTTCGCGCTCAACACCACTGTATCTCGGGACTAAACACCACTTGGTCTCGGCTTTCAACACCACTTGGTCCAGCGACTAAACACAACTTGGTCTCGGCACTCTACAGCAAATGATCACGTCGCTAAACACCACTTTGTTTCGGCGCTCAAACCCTCTTGATCTGGACGCTCAACACCATTTGGTCTCTGCGCCCTACTCGTCTTGGTATCGGCGCTCAATACCAATTGGTCCCGGGCTCAACACCACTTGGTCTCGGCGCTCTACACCACTTGGTCTCGGTGCTCAACACCACTTGTCTCGGCGCTCAACACCACGTGGTCACGAAGTTTAACACCACTTGGTCTCAGCGCTGAACACCACTTGGGCTCGGGATTCAACACCACTGGTCTCGGCGCTTAACACCACGTGGTCCCGAAGTTTAACACCTCTTGGTCTCGGCGCTCAACACCACTTGGTCTCGGCGTTCAACATGACTTGGTCTCGGCGCTCAACATGACTTGGTCTCGGCGCTCAACACCATTTGGTCTCGGGATTAAACACCACTTGGTCTCGGGATACAACACCACTTGGTCTCAGCGCTCAACACCACTTGGTCTCGGCGCTCAACACCACGTGGTCACGAAGTTTAACACCACTTGGTCTCAGCGCTGAACACCACTTGTGCTCGGGATTCAACACCACTGGTCTCGGCGCTCAACACCACGTGGTCCCGAAGTTTAACACCTCTTGGTCTCGGCGCTCAACACCACTTGGTCTCGGCGTTCAACATGACCTGGTCTCGGCGCTCAACATGACTTGGTCTCGGCGCTCAACACCATTTGGTCTCGGGATTAAACACCACTTGGTCTCGGGATACAACACCACTTGGTCTCAGCGCTCAACACCACTTGGTCTCGGCACTCAACAACACTTGGTCTCGGCGCTCAACAGTACTTGGTCTCGTATTCAACACCACTTGGTCTCAGGACTCAACACCACTTGGTATTGGCGCTTAACACCACTTAGTCTCGGGAATCAACACCACTCTATTTCGGGACTGAACACCGCTTTGAGTCGGCGCTCAACACCACTTGGTCTCGGCGCTCAATACCACTTGCCTTTGGCGCTCATCACCACTTGGTCTCGGCATTGAACACCACTTGCTCTCGTCGCTCAACACCACTTGGTCTCCGCGCTCAACACCACTTGGTCTCGCTACTAAACACCACTTGGCCTCGGCACTCTACAGCACTAGGTCTCTTCGCTCAACACTACTTTGTCTTCGCGCTCAACCTCTCTTGATCTCGACGGTCAACACTATTTGTTCTCGGCGCCCTACAACTCTTGGTATCGGCGCTCAACACCTCTTGGTCTCGGGACTCAACACCACTTGGTCTCGGCGCTCAACTCCACTTGGTCTCGGGATTGAACACCACTTGGTCTCGGCCCTCAACACCGGTCGGTGTCGGGATTCAACACTACTTGGTCTCAGGTCTCAGAACCCCTTGGTCTTGGAGCTCAACACCACTAGGTCTTGGCGCTGAAAACCACTTTGTCTCGGCATTGAACACCTCTTGTTCTCGGCGCTCAACAAAACTTGGTCTCGGGATTCAACACCACATTGTCTCGGGACTCAACACCACTTGGTCTAGTTGCTTAACACCACTTGGTCACGGGACAAAACACACTTGGTCGCGACGCTAAACACTACATGGTCTCAGCGCTCAACACTATTTCGTCTCGGTGCTCAACATCACTTAGTCTCGTGATTCAACACCACTTGGTCTCGGGACTCAACACCACTTGATCTCGGCGCTCAACATAGCTGGGTCTCTGGTCTCAACAACCCTTGGTCCCGAAGCTCAACACCACTTGGACTCGGGAATCAACACCACTTGGTCTAGGCGCTCAACACCTCTTGGTGTCGTATTCAACACCACTTGGTCTTGGGACTCAACACCACTTGGTCTTATGATTCAACATCACTTGTTTTCGGGATTCAACAGCACTCTGTTTCGGAGGTGAACGCCGCTTTGAGCCGGCTGACAACATCACTTGGTCTCGGCGCTCAATACCACTTGCCCTTGGCACTCAACACCACTTGGTCTCGGCATTGAACATCACTTGGTCTCCGCACTCAACACCACTGGGTCTCGGGACTCAGCACCACTTGGTCTCGGCGCTCAACACCCCTTGGTCCCGCGACTAAACACCACTTGGTCTCGGCACTCTACAGCACTTGGTCTCGTCGCTGAACGCCACTTTAATTTGGCGCTCAACCCCTCTTGGGCTTGGCGCTCAACACCACTTCTTCATGGCGCTCAACACCACTAGGTCTTGGCGCTCAACACCATTTGGTCTTGGCGTTCAACATCACTTGGGCTCGGCACTCAACTCCACATGGTCTCGGCGCTCAACACCACTTGGTCCCGCGACTAAACACCACTTGGTCTCGGCACTCTACAACACTTGGTCTCGTCGCTCAACACCACATTGTCTCGGCGCTCAAAACCTCTTGGTGTCGGAGCTCAACACCACTTGGTTTCGGCGATCAACACCACTTGGTCTCGGATTCAACACCACTTGGTCTCGGGACTCAACACGTTTTGGTTTCAGCGCTCAACACCACTTAGTCTCGGTACTCAAAACCACTTGGTCTCGGCGCTCAACACCCCTTGGTCTCGGCGCTCAACACCACTTGGTCTCGTATCTCAACACCACTTGGTCCCCAAGCTCAACACCACTTGGTCTCATCATTCAGCACCACTTGGTCCCGGCGCTCAACATCTCTTGGTGTCGTATTCAACACCACTTGGTCTCGGGACTTAACACCACTTGGTCTACCCGCTCAACACCACTAGGGCTCGTGCTTCAACATCACTTGTTCTCAGGATTCAAAACCACTTGGTCACGGTGCTCAAAACCACTAGGTCCAGCGACTAAACACAACTTGGTCTTGGCACTCTACAGCAATTGATCACGTCGCTAAACACCACTTTGTTTCGGCGCTCAACCCCTCTTGATCTCGACGCTCAACACCATTTGGTCTCGGCGCCTTACTCCTCTTGGTATCTGCGCTCAATACCAATTGGTCCCGGGCTCAACAACACTTGGTCTCGGCGCTCTACACCACTTGGTCTCGGCGTTCAACACCACTTGGTCTCGGCGCTCAACACCACGTGGTTCCGAAGTTTAACACCACTTGGTCTCAGCGCTGAACACCACTTGGTCTCGGGATTCAACACCACTTGGTCTCGGCGCTCAACACCACTTGGTCTCGGCGCTCAACACCACGTGGTCCCGAAGTTTAACACCTCTTGGTCTCGGCGCTCAACACCACTTGGTCTCGGCGTTCAACATGACTTGGTCTCGGCGCTCAACACCACTTGGTCTCGGGATTTAACACCTTTTGGTCTCGGGATACAACACCACTTGTTCTCGGCGCTCAACAACACTTGGTCTCGGCGCTCAACAGTACTTGGTCTCGTATTCAACATCACTTGGTCTCGGGATTCAACACCACTTGGTCTCAGGACTCAACACCACTTGGTATTGGCGCTTAACACCACTTGGTCTTGGGATTCAACACCACTCTGTTTCGGGACTGAACACCGCTTTGAGTCGGCGCTCAACACCACTTGGTCTCGGCGCTCAATACCACTTGCCTTTGGCGCTCATCACCACTTGGACTCGGCATTGAACACCACTTGCTCTCGACGCTCAACACCACTTGGTCTCCGCGCTCAACATCACTGGGTCTAGCGACTCAACACCACTTGGTCCCGCTACTAAACACCACTTGGCCTCGGCACTCTACAGTACTTGGTCTCTTCGCTCAACACCACTTTGTCTTCGCACTCAACCTCTCTTGATCTCGACGCTCAACACTATTTGGTCTCGGCGCCCTACAACTCTTGGTATCGGCGCTCAACACCTCTTGGTCTCGGGACTCTACACCACTTGGTCTCGGCGCTCTACTCCACTTGGTCTCGGGATTGAACACCACTTGGTCTCGGCCCTCAACACCAGTCGGTCTCGGGATTCAACACTACTTGGTCTCAGGTCTCAGAACCCCTTGGTCTCGTAGCTCAACACCACTTGGTCTTGGCGCTGAACACCACTTTATCTCGGCATTGAACACCTCTTGTTCTCGGCGCTCAACAAAACTTGGTCTCGGGATTCAACACCACATTGTCTCGGGACTCAACACCACTTGGTCTCGTTGCTTAACACCACTTGGACACGGGACAAAACACACTTGGTCGCGACGCTAAACACCACTTGGTCTGAGCGCTCAACACTATTTCATCTCTGTGGTCAACACCACTTAGTCTCGTGATTCAACACCACTTGGTCTCGGGATATAACACCACTTTGTCTCGGCGCTCAACACCTCTTGGTCTCAGCGCTCAACACCACTTGGTCTCGGGATTTAACACCACTTAATTTCGGCGCTCAACACTATTTTGTCTTGGCGCTCAACAACACTTGGTCTCGGAAATCAACACCACTTGGTCCCGCGACTAAACACCACTTGGTCTCGGCACTCTACAGCACTTGGTCTCGTCGCTCAACGCCACTTTAATTTGGCGCTCAACCCCTCTTGATCTCGACGCTCAAAAACATTTTTTCTCTGCGCCCTACACCTCTTGGTCTCGGCGTTCAACATGACTTGGTCTCGGCGCTCAACATGACTTGGTCTCGGCACTCAACACCACTTGGTCTCGGCACTTAACACCACATGGTCTCGGGATAAAACACCGCTTAGTCTCTGCGCTCAAGACCACTTGGTCTAGGGATTCAACACCACTTGGCCTCGGACCTCAACAACACTTGGTCTCGGCGCTCAACACCACCTAGTCTCGGGATTCAACACCACTACTCTCGGCGCTCAACACTATTTGGTCTCGGCGCTCAACACCACTTCGTCTCGTCGATCAACACCACTTGGTCTCAGGACTCAAAACCACTTGGGCTTGGCGCTCAACACCACTTGTCTCGGCGCTCAACACTATTTGGTCTCGGCGCTCAACACCACTTGGTCTCGGCGCTCAACACCACTTGGTCTCAGGACTCAACACCACTTGGGCTTGGCGCTCAACACCACTTGGTCTTGGCGCTCAACACCATTTGGTCTTGGCGTTCAACATCACTTGGTCTCGGCACTCAACTCCACATGGTCTTGGCACTCAACAGTACTTGGTCTCGGGATTGAACACCACTTGTTATCGGCCCTCAACACCAGTCGGTCTCGGGATACAAGACTACTTGGTCTCACGTCTCAGAACACCTTGGTCTCGGCGGTCAACACCACTAGATCTTGGCATTCAATACCACTAGATCTTGGCATTCAACACCACTTGGTCTCGGAATTGAACACCACTTGATTTCGGCTCTCAACACCACTTGGTCTCGGGATTCAACACCACTTGGTCTCGGGACTCATGACCAATTGGACTCGGGATTCAACTCCACTTAGTCTCGTTGCTAAACACTTCTTGGTCTTGGCGCTCAACATCACTTGGTCTCGGGAATCAACACCATTTGGTCACGGGACAAAACACACTTGGTCTCTGCGCTCGACACTTCTTCGCCTCGGTGTTCAACACCACTTTGTCTCAGGATTCAACACCACTTGGTCTCCGCGCTCAACACCACTGGGTCTCGGTACTCAACACCACTTGGTCTCGGCGCTCAACACCACTTGGTCCCGCGACTAAACACCACTTGGTCTCGGCACTCTACAGCATTTGGTCTCGTCGCTCAACACCACATTTTCTCGGCGCTCAAAACCACTTGGTGTCGGAGCTCAACACCACTTGGTCTCGGCGGTCAACACTACTTGGTCTCGCATTCAACACCACTTGGTCTCGGGACTCAACACCTTTTGGTTTCAGCGCTCAACACCACTTAGTCTCGGTACTCAAAACCACTTGATCTCGGCGCTCAACACCACTTGGTCCCGAAGCACAACACCACTTGGTCTCATCATTCAGCACCACTTGTTCCCGGCGCTCAACATCTCTTGGTGTCGTATTCAACACCACTTCGTCTCGGGACTTAACACCACTTGTTCTACCCGCTCAACACCACTTGGTCTCGTGCTTCAACATCACTTGTTCTCAAGATTCAAAACCACTTGGTCTCGGAGCTCAAGACAACTTGGTCTCGGGACTCAACACCACTTGGTCCTGGCGCTCAACACCACTTGGTGTCGGCGCTCAACACCACTTGGTCTCTTATCTCAACACCACTTGGTGCCGAAGCTCAACACCACTTGGTCTCAGCATTCAGCATAACTTGGTCCCGGCGCTCAACACCTCTTGGTCTCGTATTCAACACCACTTGGTCTCGGGACTTAACACCACTTGGTCTCGGGATTCAACACCCCTTAGTCTCAGGACTCAACACCACTTGGTCTTGGCGCTGAACACCAGTTGGTCTCGGGATGCAACACATCTGTTTCCGGACTGAACACAGCTTTTAGCCGGCGCTCATCATCACTTGGTCTCAGTGGTCACCACTACTTGACCTTGGCGCTTAACACCACTTGGCCTCGGCATTGAACACCACTTGCTCTCGGCGCTCAACACCACTTGCTCTTGGCGCTCAACACCTCTTGGTCTCGGCATTGAACACCACTTGCTCTCGGCGCTCAACACCACTTGGTCTCCGCGTTCAACACACCCGAGACCAAGTGATGTTGAGCGCCAAGACCAAGTGGTGTTTTAGCACGATACCAAGTGGGGTTGAGCGCCGAGACCAAATAGGTTTGAGCGCCGAGACCAAGTGATGTTGAATCCCGAGACCAGGTGGTGTTGAGCGCCATGACCAAGTGGTGTTGAGCGCCGAGACAAAGTGGTGTTGAATCCCGAGACCAGGTGGTGTTGAGCACCATGACCAGGTGGTGTTGAATCCCGAGACCAAGAGGTGTTGAGCACCGAGACGAGGTGCTGTTGAGCGCTGAGACCTATGATGTTGAGCGCCGAGACAAAGTGTGTTTTGTCCCGCGACCATGTGCTGTTGAGTCCCGAGACCAAGTGATGTTGAGCGCCGAGACCAAGTGGTGTTGACCGCCGAGACCAAATGGTGTTGAGCACCGGCACAAGGCGGTGTTAAGCTCTGAAACAAAGTGGTGTTGAACAACGGGACCAAGTGGTGTTGAATCCCGAGACCGACTGGTGTTGCAGGCCGAAGCCACGTGGTGTTGAATCCCGAGACCAAGTGGTGTTGAGCGCCAAGACCAAGTGGTGTTCAGGCCTGAGACCAAGTGGTGTTCAGGCCTGAGACCAAGTGGTGTTGAGAGCCGAGACCAGGTGGTGACTAGCGTCGAGACCAAATAGTGTTGAGTGCTGAGAACAAGTTGTGTTGAATCCCCAGACCAGGTGGTTTTGAGCCCCAAAACCAGGTGGTGTTGAGATCCGAGACCAAATGGTGTTTAATCCCAATACCAAGTGGTGTTTTATTACGAGACCAAGTGGTGTTGAGCTCCGAGACCAAGTGTGTTGCGTCCCGAGACCAAGTGATGTTGAGCGCCAATACCAAGTGGTGTTGGGTGCCGTGACTAAATGGTGTTCAGCGTTGAGATCAAGAGGGGTTGACCGCCGACACCTAGTGGTGTTGAGTGGCGAGACCAAGTGCTGTAAAGCGGCGAGACCAAGTGGTGTTTAGTCGCAAGACCAAGTGGTGTTCAGCGTCGGGACAAAACGGTGTTGAGTCCCGAAAAAAAGTGGTGTTGAATCCCGAGACCAAGTGGTGTTGAGCGCCAAGACCAAGTGGTGTTGAGCGCAAAGACCAGGTGGTGTTGAATCCCGAGACCAAGTGGTGTTGAGACCCGAGACCTATTGGTGTTGAGCGCCGAGACCAGGTGGTGTTGAGATCCGAGACCAAGTGGTGTTGAATCCCGAGAACAAGTGGTGTTGAATCCCGAGACCAAGTGGTGTTGAGCGCCAAGAACAAGTGGTGTTTTATCACGAGACAAAGTGGTGTTGAGCGCCGAGACCAAGTGGTGTTGAGCGTCAAGACAAAGTGGTGTTGTAACCCGAGACCAAATGGTGTTGAGTCCCGAGACCAAGTTGTGTTGAGCGTCGAGACCATGTGGTGTTAAATCCAGAGACCAAGTGGTGTTGAGCGCCAGAGCCAAGTGGTGTTGAGTCCCCAGACCAAGTGATGTTGAGCTCCGATACCAAGTAGTGTTGAACGACGAGACCAAATAGTGTTTAGCGCCGAGACCAAGTGGCGTTGAATCCCGAGACCAGGTGGTGTTGAGCGCCGAGACCAAGTGGTGTTGAGCGCCGAGGCAAAGTGGTGTTGTAACCCAAGAAAAAGTGGTGTCGAGTCCCGAGATCAAGTGGTGTTGAGCGCCTAGACCATGTTGAGTTGAATCCAGAGACCAAGTGGTGTTGAGCGCCGACACCAAGTTGTGTTGAACACCGAGACGAAGTAGTGTTGAGTGCCGAGAACAAGTGGTGTAGAACGCCGAGACCAAGTGTGTTTTGTCCCGCTACCAAGTGCTGGTGAGTACCGAGACCAAGTGGTGTTGAGCGCCGAGTCCAAGAGTTGTTGACCTCTGAGACCAAGTGGTGTCGAGCGCCAAGACCAAGTGGTGTTGAGGAACGAGACCAAGTGGTGTTGAATACCGAGACCAAGTGGTGTTGAGTCACGAGACATAGTGGTGTTGAGCGCCGAGACCATTTGGTGTTGAGCTCAGAGACCAAGTGGTGTTGAGCGCCGAGACCATGTGGTGTTGAGGAACCGTGACCTAGTGGTGTTGAATCCCGAGACCAAGAGGTGTTGAGCGCCAAGACCAATTGGCGTAGAGCACCGATACCAACTGGTGTTGAGTCCTGAGTATAAGTGGTGTTGAATTCCGAGACCAAGAGGTGTTGAGCGCCGAGACCAAGTGGTGTAAAATGCCGAGACCAAGTGGAGTTGAGCGCCAAGACCAAGTGGAGTTAAGTGCCAATACCAAGTGTTGTTGAGTCCTGAGTCCAAGTGGTGTTGAGCGCCGAGACCAAGTGGTGTTGAGTCCCGAGACCAAATAGTGTTGAGTGGTGAGACCAAGTGGTGTTGAATTCCGAGACCGACTGGTGTTGAAGGCCGAGACCACGTGGTGTTGAATCCCGAGACGAAGTGGTGTTGAGCGCCAAGACCAAGTGGTGTTCATTCCTGAGACCAAGTGGTGTTGAGAGCCGAGACCAGGTGGTGTCTAGCGTCGAGACCAAATAGTGTTGAGCGCCGAGAACAAGTTGTGTTGAATCCCCAGACCAGGTGGTTTTTAGCGCCGAGACCAGGTGGTGTTGAGATCCGAGACTAAGTGGTGTTGAATCCCGAGACCAAGTGGTGTTGAATCCCGAGACCAAGTGGTGATGAGCGCCAACAACAAGTGGCGTTTTATCACGAGACAAAGTGGTGTTGAGCGCCGAGACCAATTGGTGTTGAGTCCGGAGAACAGGTGGTGTTGAGCGCCGATACCAAGTGGTGTTGGCGGCCGAGACCAAATGTTGTTGAGCGTCGAGATCAAGAGGGGTTGAAAGCCGACACCAAGTGGTGTTGAGCGACGAGACCAAAAGCTGTAAAGCGGCGAGACCAAGTGGTGTTTGTTCGCAAGACCAAGTGGTGTTGAGCGTCGGGACAAAGCGGTGTTGAGTCACGAAACAGAGTGGTGTAGAATCCCGAGACCGACTGGTGTTGCAGGCCGAGGCCACGTGGTGTTGAATCCCGAGACCAAGTGGTGTTGAGCGCCAAGACCAAGTGGTGTTGAGTCCTGAGACTAAGTGGTGTTGAGAGCCGAGACCAGGTGGTGACTAGCGTCGAGACCAAATAGTGTTGAGTGCCGAGAATCAGTTGTGTTGAATCCCCAGACCAGGTGGTTTTGAGCGCCGAGACCAGGTGGTGTTGAGATCCGAGACCAAGTGGTGTTCAATCCCAATACCAAGTGATGTTGAGCGCCAAGACCAAGTGGTGTTTTATTACGAGACCAAGTGGTGTTGAGCTGCGAGACCAAGTGGTGTTGCGTCCCGAGACCCAGTGATGTTGAGCGCCAATACCAAGTGGTGTTGCGTGCCGAGACTAAATGGTGTTGAGCGTTGAGAACAAGAGGGGTTGACCGCCGACACCAAGTGGTGTTGAGTGGCGAGACCAAGTGCTGTAAAGCGGCGAGACCAAGTGGTGTTTAGTCGCAAGACCAAGTGGTGTTCAGCTTCGGGACAAAGCGGTGTTGAGTCCCGAAAAAGAGTGGTGTTGAATCCCGAGACCAAGTGGCGTTGAGCGCTAAGACCAAGTGGTGTTGAGCGCAAAGACCAGGTGGTGTTGAATCCCGAGAGCAAGTGGTGTTGAGCTTCGGGACCAAGTGGTGTTGAGACCCGAGACCTATTGGTGTTGAGCGCCGAGACCAAGTGGTGTTGAGTCCCCAGACCAAGTGATGTTGAGCGCCGATACCAAGTGGTGTTGAGCACCGAGACCAAATAATGTAAAGCGCAAAGACCAAGTGGTGTTGAATCCCAAGACCAGGTGGTGTTGAGCGCCGAGACCAAGTGGTGTTGAGCGCCAAGACAAAGTGGTGTTGTAACCCGAGACCAAATGGTGTTGAGTCCCGAGACCAAGTTGTGTTGAGCGCCGAGACCATGTGGTGTTAAATCCAGAGACCAAGTGTTGTTGAGCGCAAAGACCAGGTGGTGTTGAATCCCGAGACCAAGTGGTGTTGAGCTTCGGGACCAAGTGGTGTTGAGACCCGACACCTATTGGTGTTGAGCGCCGAGACCAAGTGGTGTTGAGCCCCCAGACCAAGTGATGTTGAGCTCCGATACCAAGTGGTGTTGAACGCCGAGAGCAAATAGTGTTGAGCGCCGAGACCAAGTAGTGTTGAATCCCGAGACCAGGTGGTGTTGAGCGCCGACACCAAGTGGTGTTGAGCACAGAGACGATGTAGTGTTGAGTGCTGAGAACAAGTGGTGTCGAGCGCCGAGACCAAGTGTGTTTTGTTCCGCTACCAAGAGCTGGTGAGTCCCGAGACCAAGTGGTGTTGAGCGCCGAGTCCAAGTGGTGTTGACCTCTGAGACCAAGTGGTGTTGAGCACCAAGACCAAGTGGTGTTGAGGAACGAGTCCAAGTGTTGTTGAATCCCGAGACCAAGTGGTGTTGAGTCCCGAGACATAGTGGTGTTGAGCGCCGAGACCATGTGGTTTTGAGCTCCCAGACCAAGTGGAGTTGAGCGCCGAGACCAAGTGGTGTTGAGCAACGTGACCAAAGTGATGTTGAATCCCGAGACCAAGTGGTGTTGAGCGCCAAGACCAATTGGCGTTGAGCACCGATACCAACTGGTGTTGAGTCCTGAGTATAAGTGGTTTGAATTCCGAGACCAAGAGGTGTTGAGCGCCGAGACCAAGTGGTGTAAAATGCCGAGACCAAGTGGTGTTGAGCGCCAAGACCAAGTGGTGTTGAGTCCTGAGACCAAGTGGTGTTGAGAGCCGAGACCAGGTGGTGTCTAGCGTCGAGACCAAATAGTTTTGAGCGCCGAGAACAAGTTGTGTTGAATCCCCATACCAGGTGGTTTTGAGCGCCGAGACCAGGTGGTGCTGAGACCCGAGACCAAGTGGTGTTGAATCCCGAGACCAAGTGGTGTTTTATCACGAGACAAGGTGGTGTTGAGCGCCGAGACCAATTGATGTTGAGTCCGAAGACCAAGTGGTGTTGAGCGCCGATACCAAGTGGTTTTGGCGGCCGAGACCAAATGGTGTTGAGCGTCGAGATCAAGAGGGGTTGAAAGCCGACACCAAGTGGTGTTGAGCGACGAGACCAAGTGCTGTAAAGCGGCGGGACCAAGTGGTGTTTAGTCGCAAGACCAAGTGGTGTTGAGCGTCGGGACAAAGCGGTGTTGAGTCACGAAACAGAGTGGTGTTGAATCCCGAGACCAAGTGGTGTTGAGCGCCAAGACCAAGTGGTTTTGAATCCCGCGAACAAGTGGTGTTGAGCTTCGGGACCAAGTGGTGTTGAGACCCGAGACCCATTGGTGTTGAGCGCTGAGACCAAGTGGTTTGAGTCCCCAGACCAAAAGATGTTGAGCGCCGATACCAAGTGGTGTTGAGCGCCGAGACCAAATAGTGTTAAGCGCAGAGTCTAAGTGGTGTTGAATCCCAAGACCAGCTGGTGTTGAGCGCCGAGACAAAGTGGTGTTGTAACCCGAGACCAAGTGTTGTTGAGTCCCGAGACCAAGCTGTGTTGAGCGCCGAGACCAAGTGTGTTGAATCCAGTGACCAAGTAGTGTTGAGCGCCAAAGCTAATTGGTGTTGAGTCCCCAGACCAAGTGATGTTGAGCTCTGAGACCAAGTGGTGTTGAGCGCCAAGACCAAGTGTTGTTGAGGAACGAGACCAAGTGGTGTTGAATCCCGAGACCAAGTGGTGTTGAGTCCCGAGACCAAGTGGTGTTGAGCAACGTGACCAAGTGGTGTTGAATCCCGCGACCAAGTGTTGTTGAGCGCCAAGACCAATTGGCGTAGAGCGCCGATACCAAATGGTGTTGAGTTCTGAGTATAAGTGGTGTTGAATCCCGAGACCAAGAGGTGTTCAGCGCCGAGACCAAGTGGTGTAGAATGCCGAGACCAAGTGGTGTTGAGCGCCAAGACCAAGTGGAGTTGAGTGCCAAGACCAAGTGTTATTGAGTCCTGAGACCAAGTGGTGTTGAGCGCCGAGACCAAGTGGTGTTGAGCGCCGAGACCAAATAGTGTTGAGTGCCGAGACCAAGTGGTGTTGAATCCCGAGTCCAGGTGGTGTTGAGCGCCGAGACCAAGTGACGTTGAGCTACGAGACCAAGTGGTGTTGAATCCCGAGAGCAAGTGATGTTGAGCGCCGATCCAAGTGGTGTTTTATCCCGAGACCAAGTGGTGTTGAGTGCCGGGACCAAGTGGTGTTGAGTCCCGAGACCAAGTGGTCTTGAGCGCCGACACCAATTGGAGTAGGGCGCCGAGACCAAATGGTGTTGAGCGTCGAAATCAAGAGGGGTTGAGCTCCGAGACCAAGTGGTGTTGAGTGACGAGACCAAGTGCTGTAGAGCGCCGAGACCAAGTGATGTTTATTCGCGAGACCAAGTGGTGTTGAGCGCCGAGACCAAGTGGTGTTGAGTCCCGAGACCCAGTGATGTTGAGCACGGAGACCAAGTAGTGTTGAGCGCCGAGAGCAAGTGGTGTTCAATGCCGAGACCAAGTGGTGTTGAGCGCCAAGGGCAAGTGGTGTTGAGCGCCGATACCAAGTGGTGTTGAGCGCCGGGACAAAGCGGTGTTCAGTTCCGAAACAGAGTGGTGTTGAATCCAGAGACCAAATGGTGTTAAGCGCCAAGACCAAGTGGTGTTGAAACCTGAGACCATGTGGTGTGTGAATCCCGAGACCGAGTGATGTTGAGGGCCGAGACCAAGTGGTGTTGAATCCTGAGACCAAGTGGTGTTGAGCGCCAAGGCCAATTGGTGTTGAGCGCCAAGACCAATTGGTGTTCAGTCCTGAGACCAAGTGGTGTTGTGAGCCGAGACCAAGTGGTGCTGAGTACCGACACCAAGTGGTGCTGAGCGCCGAGACCAAGTGGTGTTGAGGTCCGAGACAAAAGGTTGTAGAGCGCCGAGACCAAGTGGTATTGAGCACATATTCTATTTTCCTAAGCTCATTCAAGTTTTTACTGGTTTATATTCATAAATGAATTCTAGTTGCCGTTATCATACACTTTATTTTACTATGATATTTAAAAGGTAGGAGATATCTTTTTTATCTTCAGTTTGATATCCTTTAAAATGTTAAGGCACTTTGAAAGGTGAAATAATGAATCGTTACTAAATGCATTTAATTTACAGAGTTACTGATATTTTCAGGATAAAAGATGGCCACAGATATAACCTCACCAGTTTTTTTATTATAGCTGATATTTGAAATCGGGACCTTCTCTGTTTGAAGCAGAAAAACTGCCAAAAAGTGAAATTTATCTTCTTCCACATTCAAAGAATTAGCTTTATTTTGGTGTTGAGGCTTGACGATCCCTCCAGGTTATTCAGTGTTCATTTTCTTATCCTTTCAGTGTGCTATCGGATATTTCTTTCACTTACGCTTATGAACAATGTAAATTTTGTGTTTATTATTTTTTTTAATGATCAATTCTATTTTAAAGCTTTTCTTATTCCTCTAGAATAAACGTGTTTGAAAATGTCTATTTCCTTGAACTGAACTTTAACGACGTAATGGTTCACCCTAGGGGGCCCAAGTTCAAACCCAGATGAGCGCACATGTGGGGTGTGTGGTGGATAAAGCAATGTCTGGACTCGTCTACCGCCATTCATTCCACCAATTGCTCCTTGATAACATTTCCTGCCATTCATTTCGTCATTTCATATCATCTACTTTCTCGCCTTCGCACCATAATTGGGCTGATCTTCAATCCTTGGATACTCGAACAGACCTATTGTATAGGATCTAGAATTCTATAGAACTTAATCAACAGGCATCTGACTTTTAGGAGTATAAGTAGGTGGAGAAGGTTTTCTATACATACTTGCTATACATGGTTTTCTATACATGGCCGCTGTTACTGCCATGCATAATTTTATTTCTGTGCTTTTTGTTTCCTCTCTTTTCTTTTCTGTTTTCGTTTTAGCATGCCGTGTATTATATCACGAATTACTAGAAAACTATACAAATTTGTTTAAATTTTATTTTAATTACTAAAACATTAATTTTAGTGATTAACACCCATTTTTATTACATATGGCACCGCATGCCATGACACTGATGAAAACTTGCCCCTGCGCTGCTTTGTCCATTATATATTCGATTTGCGGTCACCTGGATTCTAACTCGGGCGGCATTGGTGAAAGGCGAGTACAGCTTATATATCTAAATTGAATAGAAATCATTGATATAACCATCATGGTTATAGCACGTAATCCATATTTGATGGCGCTGGGCACTAATTTCCCAGCAATCGTTAAGGGAGAACAGGGGAAACTAATCCTACCTTGGATTTTTCTTCTTTGATTGTAGTTAAATTTTATTTTCATAAAAATTTTAAATCATAGTTAGTGCATTTTGGACCTTAAATGTATATGTTAAAATAGTTTTTTCTTGTTTACCATTACCAAAAATATAAATTTAGATGAGAAAGTTAATGAGGCAACTGAAACACTAAATTCTGAAGCACTTTGATTAATATTACCAAAGTAACTGCAACGTCTTTCATTTAAAAGGAATAATTTTCTAAAGCTTTGCACAACGTAAACTTAATTAATTAAGCTAAAAAGTGTATTGAAAATGTATAAATAAATATTCACTACAGTACATAATCAGCTGTTATTATCACATTTTAAGTTCAATAGAATTTGATCCGACTTTACATAATAAGGCTGCTGGTGTTATTAGATGTCAACCATAACTGAAGAGCAGTTTCTCGCATTTCGTATTTCAGGACAGTTTTTTGATAGGTGATAAAACAGTTTAATGTCTTCTGTCCACCAGTAAACCTTGAATGGTTTCTGATAATAGCTGCAATAGGAATTTTAGTATAATTAAACGTCCTTATTTTATTATCAAAATGCGTGGCTTATATACATAAATTGATTATGGAATAATATTTTTAATCTCTTTACCGAGAACCTTGTAGGTAGGTAGGTGAAAAAAGTATTCTATTCCACTCAAAAATTCGATACCGAAATGTCACCGAGAATCTTAACCCAAAAACAACTGTTTTATTAGAAGGTGTGTGTGTCTATCTGTGTGTGTATCTGTCTGCAGGTGTGTGTATGTGTGTGCCTGTGTTTCTGTTGAACATCACTCAAAAAGGAAACTTGATACTATAGTATTTTTCAAGGACGCGGTATAAAGATTTTTCACACCCAACTTCCCTTTTTATGGACAAATTTTATAATTTATTTTTCTAAAGTGACTCTAAATAGTTTTATTAAAACACCGTAATATAGCTGCATGGCAACTGTTATATAGACCTCTTCATTCTGGATGACTTTTGCCTAGCTGTTCAATTGTAAGAGATAGACAAAAACTTACTACGCAAACATTTAGATCATAATAAGGCACATCATGTATTTCATATACATTTTTATAGAGCATAAAATATTATTGGTTCAATTTTAAAATAGCTTTTTTTAAACAGAGTCGCCATTCGTTGCATATCTCTTTTATTTTACTCCTGGTTATACAAAGAGGATAACATTTTAACGGTATGACGGCCATTTAAGACCACTAATGCAAATGTTAATATTATCATGAAGTATATAAAAGAATGAGCTTTTGTAAACATAGTTTGTTAGATATAGAAACTCCTGTTAATGGAACGTATTAGATTTTATCTAGTGGATGCACTTGCTCTGTTTCTATTAACTGGTACCGGTCATAGAGAATAACCCCCCAATTCTGCTTTGCGAGAAATATATTCCTATTTATCCTCTGCTAATTTATGAAAACAATTTCTGAAGTCTAACAAAGAGAAATTCTGATAAATTCCTATTTAAATAAATGAAACTTAAGTAATTATAATATAAGTTTTTAAAACATTCCAATGAATAGATATTTCTGTAAAAGAAAAAAAAGGATATAATTTAGTAAAATGCGTGATTTAAAATGGTTAACGAATTATAATAATGTTTCTAAAACCAGACTTCATTGTTTTCCCAACATAGCGAGAAACCTTTAATTTTTATATTTATTAATTATTACTTATGAAAGCATTTCTGAAGTAACTATGTTTAAACGCATATATGCTAGCTTCGTATACTAGAAACCAGACGCTGAAACGACTTTGACAAGGAAAACGTCTGAGAGAGGAAAATTAGACGAACAAGTGGACATGGAGTAATTACGAGAAAGGGGGGGGGGATATTATGTTATTGCTACTGCTGACCTGGTGGCCCAGCCCATCGAATCTAGGGCGAGATAATGTTATAGCTGCAAGTGTTCCGCCTGACATGCAATGTCCGTTGTAACAATGGGATGGCTGCCAAGGAGGGCGGTTCTGATCGTTACTCACAGCTTTACACTTCATTGTGTCCCCTCACTCAAAGTGATCTGAACACGCTTTCAAACCAACATGTGCAGGTGTGTAGGCATGTGCGTTAATACATGGGAGCGTTTCAGATGTTATAGTTACGTATATATGTTTATTTCTTTTTGTCCTGTATTGTATACAATTAATTGAGTTAGACCTTATATGCAGGATAAATGAGTCTAATGTATTTTTTAAAGAAATTTTATAATTGGAATCGATAGCACATAAGGAAAATAAAATTAGAGTTTGACCTATTTTAATGGTAGCATGTGGACATATAATAGTGGCTTAATATTTAACCACTTAAGTGTGTTAGTTACTTTGTTTTCATCTCTTTTCATATGATTTGTCACAAATAGATAATTTATTACCTGATGTTCCGCACGGTCATAACTGCGCCTGCCATTATAGACTACCCGTTTTGCATTCACGTGTTCTCACTCCAATACATGATACTGACCAGCCAGAGGACTTAAGCGTTGCAGAAATATTCGAACTCATTTAAATATTAAAATAAGCAATCAACTCTATTGGTAATACAAAAATAAGCATCAAGTCTTAATTCAGCGTATTTAAACTAACATTATTAATTAAGTCTCAGTGAAAATTGAAGCGTTTGTAGCTTTGGCCGTAGTGTGCACCACGTCTGGGGCGCCAAGTATGCAGCGGTATGATGTGCACCACGTTACAGAGCCAAGTATGTGGGTGTATTATTGACCTCGTGCTCAGATGTGCGAAGACGTTGGCGGTGCTGCAAGACTCACTCCACTACCAGATGAGTAGATCTACGTACCTGATGTTGTGCAGATCCACTGCCGTTGAGGTGCCTCAGCTAAACTCAGCCTGCGTGATGGTTTGATTCATTCGGGGTGAAAACAATGAGGGTAGTTTAGGGAGTGATCTTATGAATTTACTTAGACACACGTTACTTTTCCTTCAATTTATTGTCACTAGAAGACACGAGATAAGCACTTTGCTTTGCAATCTGCTAAGTCAGTTATTTACTAGGAACTTTCTTTATCGACGATTCACATGTATTTTACTTATAACCCTTTTCTCTTTAAGTTAGCTTTATATAATTAAGTCTAGATGCGCGTTACTGGCCTTATCTATTCACTACTGAGGGCGCTAATTAAGCATCTATGAGATTTGCGTTGTTTGACTTGAAGGCCGATGTGACTATGTGACAGCCCTGACGTAACTATGTGACATCTGCAGAACTAAGAGACAGCCCCGATGTGCGGTAATCTTCTCCTTATATAACAAAATTGTTGTCATGGCGGCTTCTTTCTGATTGGTCAGAAAGGCCGCGAAACTGGAGTTGATATTACCCAAAATACATGATTTTATTCCCAGGATGCAACATAACACGCATGTGACGAGTGTTATACAATAGAAAATACCATTCTCTAAACTAAAAGGGTCTTTACCGTCACACGTCGCTCGTACGTGGTCGGACAAAAGATCATTGCTAACAAAGAAAGCCTCTCACACCACTTTCCAAGTTTAGAGTAAACAGCTCTCAACTTTCCTTGCTAAAATCTTATGTACACTCCTAAATACATAAAATAATCGAGTATTAGTACTCTTTAAATAGAAACTGTTAAACAATTAATAATATGACAAGCATTATTATAGAAAAACCAACTAACGGTCTCAAAATGTAAATTTTAAATAACACAAATCATTATTATTTCGGTCCGTAAAAACAATTACTCCATTTGTTATTCCTTTCCTGTAAGTGCCCTCGACATTTGCTCATTCTGCGTTGCACCCCGCAACACCGCCACTACGTGGTCTGCTGTACCCTGGTTACCAAGGTCGCCGGTCCAAACCCACCGGAATTCGATGGTCGTTTTCGGGGTAAAAATTCCTAGCATGGCTTCTGAAGGGAATTAAAGCCGTTGGTCTGGTACCCTAGATTAAAAGCACGTAAAAAACTCAAGCCTGATAAGAAAACCTCTGAGGAAAATTAGGAGGGTTTTCACGCACAATATAGAACACTGGTAGTTAAAAATTGTTTGTATATTAAGAAAATTAATTTAATACTATTGTTGAGTTCTAAAAACTTAAATATATGCGCAAAAGCTATGATCACTCTTAATTGTGTGAATCATATGTGTTTTAAAATGCTTCTGTTTCTGTTAAAGTTCTGTTGTAGCGTTTGACTTACCGTGTGTTCAAATTTCCACAGAGGACGATCCAACTGGGTCAAATGATCTTGTTAGTCATGCTAATTCGAGCACTAAGCAGCGCGTTGCTCAGTTTGAAGCTTCAAATTGACGGGTCTGTTACCTCCGACAGCACTTGCCATTTCAATTAAAATGACGGTCACAGGCCACATGTCTGCTGCATCCTTGCTCTTCAGGTACTGATCGCGATTATAAATAACCCAGTGATGAAGCAAACCCTCAGACAGACGTTACTTCCCCTAAATAGCAGGCTGCACGTGCAAGGCTTTGATCCTCCAAATCAGTCTCGAAGCATTGCATCAATTAGCAATTGAGCTATACAGTCAACATAAAATTTCGCAACATCAGCTTGCGCGTTATGGACGAGCGATGGGCAGAAATATTGATACAATCACGCATGTAATTGGCCAACAGAAATCACTGCATAAAGCTATGGCAAGCGCCGGAATCATGTGCCCCAATAGGATGGAAGCTGTTCCTTGATTTTCTACAAACAACCTGTGAGTGGTGGCTTGTTGGCACAGTATGTTTAATTATATCAAGAAGAGATATGGTCGAGGCTGACTTACACCACCTTTAAGACAATATTATAGGAATACATAAATATCAGCAGTTGCAATGAAACAAAACCTAACAATCAATCTTAACCCTTATAGATGGTATAGCAAAAAATATGGCATCATTTCAAAATCAACTTGCACAAAGGCCACCCTTAAAGACTATTGTTGTGGTACTATGGACCAGCCAAAACTTCTATACTGAGATTTCACTGGAAATACACATATTTTCCACGAGTGCGCCACGAAGCTATTCAACAAAATCCCCCCAGCCAACACTACATTTCACATGGAAGATTTTTGAAAAATTTTAGTTTTCTTATACGACTAACGATTTCTATTAAAACTTACTAAAAATGTGGACCCGTTAAAAACAAAATATTTGTGCTTTACATTTCCAAGATATTTCTTGTTATCGAATTCAATTTTAGAATACGTACTTAAAATTTTTCTCAAATGGGAAGTCCTCATTCCTTTCATATCTATTTTGTTTTGTTCTTGAACATGTAAAGCAAACTTAATTTAAATTGTCATACAGCGACAGATTTTAAAAGACACTGCTGTCGATTTAGCTTAGTGTATCCCCTTATTTCCCTTTTAATTAGAAGGAATCTATAACAACAACATTTCTACTAACGCTTATTTCAACTAGCATGCTATAGTACACAACTCATTGCTCCATGAATACAAACTACTCTTTTTTCCTATTTCGTCGGTACTATGGACCTGCCAAAAATTTCATACCACGATTTCACTGGAAATACACGCATTTTCCACGAATGTGACACGAACATTTTCAGCAAAATCTCCCCACTCCACACTAGTTTTCACATGTAAGGTTTTTTGAGCATTTTGGTTTTATATACAATCCTAATGATTTTCTTTAAAATTTACTGAAACACTGAACCCGCTAAAACACACAATATTTGTGTTTTTATTTCCTTTAGATTTAGCAACTTCCGAGATATTCCTTGTTCAATTTTAAAATACTTAAAAATCTTGTGAAATCCTAAGTCCTCATTCCTTTCATATCTATTTTCTTTTGTTTTTGGACATACAAAGAGAAGCAAATTTAAACTGTATAATACAGCAACAGCTTTTAAAAGACTGTACTATTGTTTTATCTTAGTTCTGTTAATTCCCTTCTAATTAGAAATAAATTAGTAATAAAACCATTTGTGCTAACGTTTATTTCAACCAGCATGATCTAGATAAATAATATTCTGGGTAAAAATAGCTTGTTTTATGAGCAGGATTGGAAAAATCATGTGAAACTGGAGCTTACCTTTGATTGTTGAATTGCAATTACGCAAATATTCCATAAAGAAAATTCAACGTAAATATACATTTTTAAGTTTTCTGAACTCAAACATATTTAGCAAAATATCTGTATATTCTAACTACTCAAACACGAAAAGACGTATAGGATAGGCCTGAATTGACATTTGAGACAGTATCGTGTTCGGATCTCGGGGGCGGGTTATGGTTTGGAATGGAATAGGTTTGTGGTTGGGTCGTCTCCTTAACGCGGTGGTAGCGCAGCTGCTTACCAAGCGGGAGACCTGGGTTCGATCCCAGGGGGGATTTTTCCCCCGCTGGGAGACCTGGCCCGGGGTGCACTCATCCTCGTAAGGTCCCTGGGGGGCCAATTGAGGAGCAACTTGACGGAGAAGTAGCGGCAGGTCATGAGGACCGCATTAACCGGCCGGGGGGACTCAGGCGCTGACCACGTCTCACCCTCCAATACCGCACCCCATCCATGACGTCTGTATTGGACCGGGCGGTAGGCCATGGTTCCCCGTGAGCTGTCGTGCCATGGAGTTATAAGGTTTGTGGTTTGCTTTGCTCAGGGTTTTTATTGACATGGAAACTCTTTCAGGTAGTGGTGAGACACGAGTGCTTTATTAATTGAGTTCGGCCTTTTTCTGCCGTAGAACACACGCGTATACTTCTTAATTTTCTACTGTGACGTCACACTTTACCCGCACGCGACTATTACTATTTATTTGTTTGATGCAGTGATATGTCTCGTACTATGATCGGTCTTAAAATCACTTACTTCCGTCACAACTAAGGGTTACACCACGCGTTCAAATCTCACATCTTGGTCTTGCGGGGGTTCTTCGTCAAGTGCCTTAAATAGTGTCGCCTTGACCAGCGGAGGGCATTGCTTGCTGTCCCGTTAGTCCCCATTCACCCCTTTCCCTCGGTTCAACGCTCTGAGGTAGCGATATCTTGTACCCCGAGCTCGTGACTTATCGTGTTAAAAGTTTTTCTATCCTTCCAATTGTCATTGTACATTTATATTTTCTCTTCTTGCCCCGGGACAAGAAGTGTACTATCTCACATTGTAGCGGATACTTTGTGCACTGCCACCTTCATCATCTACAGTTTGGTTTATACGTCGTGACACTCCATATGTCCAAGAGAGAAGAAATGAGAAGTGGTGAAAGTGGTTGTTTGACTAAGCGTTCAAACACTGATTTCCACCTCTGTTATACAAGTGGGCCATTCAGTGTCACTGCACATGTATGCCTCAGGAGTGGGGGAGTGCCATAACGTTTAAACCAAACTGTACATGTTGTCAATCAACATTACCTTGTTACCAAAATGAGTATATTATGAATGTGTCAGTATATTCAATGCCCTTCCTGACTTCAAACATTTTCCTTCTTGCAACGATGATCATTCTCAACAAATCATGAAGATATCTGAGCATTATACTAATTTTTATCTTTGGTGCCTGAGCAGGAATATTAGGAATATCTCTAGGAATTTTAATTCGAACTGAATTAGAGTGAACTGGATCTGTAATTGGAGATGATCAAATTTATAACTTAAAATTACTACTCGAAGAAAAAAGAAAAGAAAAGGTATGCTTTTAAAACTCTCTATGCAGCAAGGCCTATTACTTGATACTAGAGGTTTTGGATAGTCAATAAAAGCTGTTCTGCAGTAAGGGGAATTTAAGGGTCGTTGTATTAAATTTAATGTATTACGCTCTCCAAAGACATTAGATTTTATTTAGTATGCTATTTAAGTTATTTTCCAGTAAAAGAACTTATTTGTTTCAATTTCGTATCATAATTAGCTTGGAGAATGATTAACGAATATCTGGCAACGATAGCACATTTCAGGACATTACTACCCAGTGTGACTTGGAAGTCACAAACCTAATTTTCCAAAACCAAAAGTCAAAATTTAATAAAAAGTGCATTTATGTGTACTTTACAACATATTTAATATATGCATGTAAGTTTTTTAAACAATAAAATAATTTGCGCAGCAGAAGGTTGAGCACCCTTTCATGAATTATGGTAATTAGAAGTGTATAAAGTTACTATTGCAGTAGAAATTAAGACAAACAACAACAAAAACAATGAATTTGTAGTAGTTAATAGTTGAATATTTATAATGAGCATTAAAATGGTTACAAACACATCAAAGCCACTGCACAGAAGGAAAAGATGAGTAAAAGGAACCATAAAACATTACAGTCCACAGTCAGACTGGCATATTAACACCCAGAAGTGTTTAATAGTTCCATCTCGAAGATCTGACACAGCTCTGCACAGAGAGGACGATTAGCGACCCATTTATCCAGGCATGCTTCCGAGTACACAAGAAATATCTTTGTATTATATGTGCCATCTCCCCAACACTGTTCTCATTCATTCCGCAAAACCTGCAAGCGCACCTGAAACATAAGGAGGAAGTGAAATGAAAGGAATAAAAGGAACTCATAGTTGGAGAGGAACAGTTCTGGCTTTCACCGGGAAAAAAAAAAAAAAAAAAAAAAAAAAAAAAAAAAAAAAAACTGAAGATGAATAAGCGACAACTCACAGTGGTATCAGCATTAAACACCATAGCGAGTTGCCGTACAATAAGGTGTGAGATTCGTAGTTGGGGGTCCAGAGTTCATTACCCGTCGACAGCCCTTACTCATCTTGAGGTTGTTTTTCTGATGAAAGCCAGAATTGTTCCTCTCCAGCCATGAGTTCCTTTTACTCCTCTACTTTATATATACAGAGTGTTAATGAACTATATCGAAATATTTTCACAGAATATGTAGATTACTTAAATAAGTAATTTGAGATAGACTTATGGCCTGTTTATTGAAATTTCGCAGTGACGGCTATAAGTTTCTGAATTGCCAGTGCGCCATTTATCGCGGTACTTCGTCTGGAATGAAAAAAAAATAATAATAAAGCACATTTACTCTATGACAAGAATCGAACTCGTTACCTTTGGGATAGCAGTTTCCCACGTTACGCTTTAAGCCACCAGAGCAGTTGCAGAAACGTCTCCAGAGTAGGCTACATAGCACAAAAACGTAGTTAATAAATGTTCACTGTCAAGTGATTAGTTCGAGATTTTACAGATTCTTGGGACATTAAATCTTGAGAACGCTAGTAACGAACTGCTAAAAATCTATATTTATATACTCGGGCAGCAGTTTTAAAGACATTCTAAATCATTTTTTTCAACCTGCTTTGCTTTAACACCGACTTATCAACACCTGATACCCACATGTTTAACGCTATGTAGTTGCGTTGTGTTTATCCGGGGACCATGCATCGGCGATCTCAAATTACTTATATCAGTCACATGCACAATCTCGCAGACTATTTCGGTTAACATCCTATGTGTGTATATATATATATATATATATTATGTTTTAAGGGTGCAAAAGGAGGGTTTTCATGTTTCTGCCCTACAAACTGCCGTTTACTGTGCCACCAAGTGGTGTAGGTTTGTGCATGTGTAAGTTCTACACTGCTCTGAAAAATATATAAATCTAAAGTATGAGCAGCTTACCTCTTATTTGTGTAGTATTTAGAAAGTGAATGCATGTATGTTAGTCAATAACAGACGAAAATCATATTCTCTGACGCAATGAAAAGGATAATGCAAGACAGCGATGCTGTAATGGACTAAAGTCAACGTTTCCTTTAAAATGGTCGATGGATCTGTGTAGACAACAAGACAGGCATATGCATTTTAACGTGTACATTGACGCAATAAAGTAATATATACTAGAATTGAAACTCAGGACGTAATTAAAACAATACTGCAACATTAAATGTCTTAAACTAAATACATTTAAGTTGAATGAAGCTGAAATAATGCTCTAAGGGATGTACAGATAAATACTTTCGTATAATTAAGTGACAATACAGGTATACAAAGCATTGATCCATGGCTACAGTAAATACGCAAATCCAGATTGGTTACAGTTTAGAGAAGGAAGCTTGGGTAAAAGTAATTATTCTGATAACCAGTCTTCACTTGGCGAATTGCAGAACTATTTTGGTTTATTCAAACTTACTGGATGTAATCAATACTATTTCTTTAAATGTGTACAGGTTAACACAGCACCCGTTTCTTCAATATGTCGGGGTTCTGAAATTTAATTCTGAGAACTTGACTCCAAACAGTTAACATAAAACAATCCAAGGAATACTCATATAGTACACCTTCATTAAATATCTATATTTGTACATCACACTAGTTTGTTAACTTATACACCAGGTGGCTCAACTGCGTCGTATTTCCTTGTGCAGCTAATCCTGTGCGTTATAAAATGGCATAGCTTCACGGGATAAATCCAAGCATACGACGGTCTGTGGCGTTGTAAGTGACAGCGATATAGTTTTTTCTCTTCTTGCATATCAGCGTAAACGGCGACGGAATCGCGGTCATTGAGAGGCATGTGCTACTGACCATGATAATATGCAAGAACATTTAAACACAAGGAGAAGGTTAAGAAACTTTCCAGTTCAATTACAGAGCCTTTACTTCTTAGAGAATAAATTAGCCTTTTGTATTTACAAATAATTAAAAAATCTATTTCTCTATCAATAATTAGTTTTGTAATTGTGTAATTCGCTGTTGTTATTTTTCACTAAATACTAGGCCAACTATAGGGTTAAATCATGAAAGCACGTACTGTTTCACTGTATTATTATTGTTATTGTTATTATTATTAATATTATTGTTATTATTATTATTATTATTATTATTAATCATCATCAACAACCGTAGACAATTAACACCTTAAGTGTCCTAGATGTTATAGTTTAGGGATCGTCCTATGCAATATAGGAGTAATATGCGAACCTCTGGTTCCCAAGGTCACATGTTCAAACCCCGCGAGGGGCAATGTATTCTTTTTGTGCGTACAAATCCTTAGCATAGTTTCCTTTGGAAGGGCTGTAACGCTGTAGGTCCCGTGTCGTAGATTTACAGCCTGAAGCCTGATAAAAGAGGTATCTGAACAAAATACAGCAGGCATTCAAGCACAATATAGAATGGGATGCTAAAAACTGATGCAGATAAAGAGCTTCCATAAATAATAAATGTACAGCGTGGTTACATTACAGGAAACCAACACTCAGGAATCGTATTTTTTTTTTTTTTTTTTTTTTACCTTAAGTATGGTAATCGGGCAAGTTCGGCTCCCGCTAGGGATACTCTACCTGATCTGAGGTACTAAGCCTCATGAAGTTCTTAGGTCATCAATTGAGGAACTACTTGAGGGAAAAGTAGCGGCTTCAGGTTGGGTAGACCGCAACCGGACGGTAGGGACTCGGGGGACTAACCACGTCCCATCCTCCTGTATTGCGCTCCACTCATGACGTCTACGATGGATGGAGGTGGGTGTGTAGCGGTCGATCGTTAGGTCCTAATTTAGTCTTTAAGTCTAATAAAGTATCTCTGCAACTAAAATATCAACCCGCATTTCTGATATTGTAATATATAACGTAACGAAAGGTATTAATGTGTGTCAGATACTTGGATAAAGTGCCTCAGATTCCCTTTATTGCTAGCACTGATGGTAGCTACCCAGCAGAGCACGACATGGTTGCATATATCATGGACAGTGAGGAACAAAATCTCAACATATGGTGCTTCCATTTCCATTACTGCAAAACTAAATTTACACTGTCACTCAGAAGTGAATTCATGGCTTCCCAGAGCTTGCACATAGTAACACTCCACGGTATAAAGCCTTCATTATGAAGCAACACGAGAGATTTATGATCTGTTTACACGTGTGCAAGTGGCGGTTTAGTCGATGCCTCTATTGGCACTGTACAGGAGAGCGGGATTTTCTGCGTTAACTGTTCCCAATTGTCTCCATGCTCAATCATTTTTCGCGGTTGTCTGTATGCTTCAGTGCCAGCTGAAGAGCCTTTGTCAAATGCTTTTATTCATAAAAACAGCAGAGCAGGGATAACCAGATAGTTTAATTATTGTAATGAAAATTGAGGACAACGCACACTGGCCTCAAAAAGGTAAATAATGAATATAGAGCTAGTTTACTTCATCATAGGAACAAAAGCCAAACGTCCTGTGCACAAAACAGAAAATGTTGTTACCCATGACAAAAGTATCTATTGATGTATAATAATTTGCAGCGACCTCATAATAATATATTACAGCTTCATTAGTGTAATAGAATAGACAATTTAATTAATTTGTAATATTTAACTGCAAATAATTTTCATATCTTTCAATACGACTATGCCTTGTGTCATTATTAATAAAAAAATCTAAAACATTCCTTCACATCACATCTACAAACTTACCTTAGAAAAGATTATTCCGTTATTTAAATCGTGCTAATAGATATAAACATTAAAATAGCGTTCTGGTAAGTAGAAGGGATATAAAGGAATACACTTGATTAAGCGATAGTCAAAGCTTTTAAAACAATTGGAATTCGGTTTTATTTTGCATTACCAGAAGTAAAATAAAATATATAAAATATAAGTTGAATTGCCGCTTGGGGAGAGTTTAACACAAGGTATATCTCATGTTTTAATGAGCACTGCATTTTAGTAGTAAGTTTTTGTTTATTTCTTACGGCTTACGAGTTATACAAAGCTCTGCTAGAACGGAGAGAAAATTCAAGATTCAAGTTGAACTCCCAGGAAACTCAAGATGTATATGTCGTTTGGCACGAAAATACCTTTAAAAATGGAATTTTAATCATTTTTAAGAAAATAAAAATTTTCGTAAAACGTGACATGTAAAGGTTAAGGGGAATTTTCTTGAAAATCTTTGTATCGCATCCTTGGAAGTAGTAGTTTTTATCAAGTTTATAATAGTACAATTGCGACAGAGTCGCATGGGTGACCGTATATGATTTCTAAAAATACTTGAATCTAAAATATTAGCCACCCCTATATTTTATATCTTCAAAACACTAGAAATCCACACACACTACAACAGAACAACCCACCATTAAAAGAAATAACATTTTACTATCGCCCATACACACTCTCGTCTTCAAAACTACATCCACGTATTCTCTACATCCAGGTAAGGGAGGAATTGGATCGGTAGGTAAGGGATGAATTGGATCGGTAGGTAAGGGATGACTTGAGTAAAAATAAACAAAGGCCCTTCCTCCCTCATAGATAACTCATATACTAAATATTTCTATATAATATTCGTTCACATATATTTTCATTTAGTTGGAAATACCAAGTTTGGTTTTAACCAAGTTTTCATTTTGGGGGTATTCTACGCACACCGCACTAACAGACAATCATACACAGCCACACATGTACATTTTTCTGAAAATGTTTTTTTTTCTTCTTTCTTTGTATGGACTCGGGACGTTTCAAAACATGTATTTTCGGTGAAATCTCGGTATAGAATTTTCCGTTGTATACAATACCTTCACCGTCTAATAAGAGAAAGTAAAAATCTTATATGTTACATTCACGTGCCTTTCTCTACCTGTTCTGCAATAATCTATTCTTACAAATATGTATTCTTCTATGCTTTTCATGCTAATCGAGATGAACATTAAAAGAAAAGAAATGATTACACATTTTCTTGTAAGTACAAGGGGAACAAGGGAATTCACTATGAAGTCGCAGCTCAATCTATTAAAAGCTGGCGCTTTATGAGGATTCTGAAGCTCCATTCGGTTTGCTTGGCCAGAAATAGTATAAGGATTGGAAAATTAACAAAGAATATATTTGAAATTATTAAATATACAAACCTTGCTTCAGGCACATGTTATGTGTACTCAAAAGAATCTAATTTTCTTGTGCAGTAAATTTCGTGAATCTCTTGTGGTTCACTTTAGCATTGCTTAAACATTTTATATTTTAGTCAAAATCGTAAGAGTCACTTTTTAAACAATCAAATTATTTGAAAAATGTTCCATATAAGAGGGTGATTTGAAAATCTGATAAATATTCATGAAAAAAAGTAACATGTCCTTTGGAGCTTCATGGTTCTCAAGCTTGATTATTCAAAGAATGGAATAAAACATGTCAACAATGTACAGCGTACAATGCCTTGCTGACAGCCGTTGAGACAAAACTTAACCTGCATATTAAAACAATGTTAGTTGATTGAGTATTAATAGAAATATGTGTTAGATTATAAGTTATTAAATGTTGAAGTTAAGAATTGGCTGGAATGAATCTGTAAAATTAGGAAGGTCAGTCAGCATCGTGCAGGTTGTCGGCGCCCGGGCTTTTGTATTTCAGTGAGGGTAAAAACGGAAACATATTTGTTTAAATTAAGTCCCATGAACTAAAGTTACGTAGGCCGATGAACTTGTGCAAAGTAACGGAAAATGGTCACCTGAGAAACTAAACAGACGAATCGTGTAATGGGAATAAGTGACGCCAAAAAGACCGCTAAAAATCCACTAATCCCGCAAAAGTAAAGGCGTGAAAGTCACAAATCTCAGATTCATATAAAAAGAGAGGTAGAATCAGGACAGCACGCATTTTTCTAGAAGATATTTGCGGCGAAGCTATGTCCAGACGGGACAGGGACGTGCGCGCAAAGTGTGCGGCTTAAATTTAAATTCTCGTATGTTTCGAAATCATTAAGTGCGGTGAACAGATGATTAGCGAGCAGCGCGCAATTCCATATTGGTCTTGATAAACATGAAATTACCACCGGAATAAGTTTAAATACATACTTATGCAAAGTTACAAAAGTGGCGCAAACCGCGGGGCGTTTTAAGACCCCGAAGTAACGGAGCTCAGCTGTTAGAAAAATCAAACCAGCCAGTTTGTAGCTGCAACCTCGGCTTATGAGAAACTCTGTGATATGAAGTGTAATTTATTGGTTGGCCGGTAAAACAAACGGAGAAAACTAAGTCCTGTGCTTTTTATTCCACCAATGAGATCTCTGCTAACATCCTAACCGGGATAAGAGCTCATGCTCTACTGATCCCGCATTCCCAAAAACTATTCTAGCCTTCTGCAGGAAGCGAGATTCGAACCTGAGACCAGCCGAGGACGAGGAAGAGCAACGTTGCATACCAGCAACCAGGAACAAATCTGTTGGGCATTATGGAAGCAGCTTCACCGTCTAAATTGCTCAAAGTAACTATGCGATTAAAAGTGAAGAAAATCGAGTTTCATGCCGTTGTCATTTTAATTTGAAGCGTTGAGCTACCGCAAAAATCAAAACGGAATTGGATAAGGTTCACCCGGGCTCTGCACCATCAGTGAAGACCATTTACTTTTAGATTAATGAGTTGAAACGTGGCTGGACATGCACCGAAAACGAATCGAGCTCCGGCCGTCCAATTGAAGTCATCACACAAAAAACCATTGACAGCTTTCATGATATAGTAATGCAAGACCACTGCATCAAACTTTGTGAGATTGTAGCTATCTCATCTAAACGAGTGCATGGTATCCTCCACTATAGAATTGACTTTGAAGAAACTGTGTGCGAGTTGGATGTCGCGATTAGTCATAGTCGATCAAAAGCGCATCTATATCATTTTAAAACAATGTTTGGCAATATTAAATCAAAATCCGAAATATTTTTTGCTCCTATTTGTGACGGTTATCAAACCCTGGATCCATTATTACATACCATAGTCAAAACGGCAATCAAAACAATGGACCAAGGCTGGTGAAAGTACACCGACGAAATTAAAGACCATCTTGTCAGCTGATTTTTCAGATTCCTAAGGAAAATTTTTCATATATTATTTGAATAAAGATAGAACGTTAAAAAAAAACCTGTTGTGCTTCATTGTTGGGTCCTTGAAACTTGCTGTAGCTGAACAAAGACCAAAGACACCAAACCATGGTAACGCAGCGACCTAAACATTAGTGATAACAATGACAAACGTGCAAGGATTGGGCATTGAATTGGTACCTTATCCACCGTATTCACCGGACTTAGCCACAAGAAAGTTCCTAACCTGAAACTTTGGCTCGGTGGGAAGAAATGTTCATCAAATGTAGAAGCGATAGTTGTAGTAAAGAGTATTTAGCAGCGTTTGACATAATCTGTTTTTCTGACGGGATGAACAAATTGAAGGATTGCTTGACCAAGTATACATTCTTTAAAAGAGACTATGTCGATAAGTAAGATGAATTGTTTTAGAAATATATATTTTTCTTGCTTTTTCCAGGCTTATTAAACCATCCTCATAAAGACTAGTCTAAAATGTTAAAGTTTTTGAGATATGCTGCTCACATTCAAATATAGATACACACATAACTAGTATGATTTCTCTCTCTCTTTTCATTCAAAACTTTTTTCTCTGGTGAAAACACAAAAACGCATTTTTGGGCGGGAGATAATACTTCACCCACTTAGTTTAAGTAGTTGAGAAAGTTAAAGTTAAATGATTATAAATATATTTTGAGAACGTTATACAAATTCAACGTTGTATACTGTACTCGTTACAGTAAAATTGTTAACTAACACCCTGTACGTTGTTTCAGATATCGCCTTGTACGTACTCTTACCGGGCAGGTTATATCGGACGATGAATGAACTTAGTGAAATAATGCTCAAATAAGTTCGGCCTCCATGGAGCTTAACGTTATTGGACATTCGTCTTCTCCGGACAAAGGAAAATGCAAAAAGATAATAAATAAATAAATAAAATTGAAAAAAAAAAAACTTTTCCGGTAACTCACCTTAACAAATATTCAAACTCGCGACCTCTTGAACGTGAAGCAGACCTGCTACCCCCATATTACCAAGGCGGGCAATTGCAATTATTGTAGGATATTATTATAGTGACACTTTACTCTTGGCACATCACAGAATATCTTCAAATATACACACACAATCTAAACAGCATAGGATCAAGAACCCTTCAACATTAAGGAATATATTCCTCATCGCTTATTACAAAATGAACAAGAAGTTATTAACCTATTCGTAGTTATTGGCTTTACATTATATTGCGTGGAACCAGATTTCTCCAAAGCTAGTGGAATTTAGAGTATTTCTATTTGCAAGCGTTTAAAATGGCAGAATGTGCATTACTGTTTCCAAAAGTAAATTAATGTGATTCTTATATCAATGCTTTTATTTTCAAGTTGTTGCAAAATGTCCTCTCTATTCTAAAAACGCTGCTTCCATGGGAGAGATTATTATTATTATTATTATTATTATTATTATTATTTACGTTTTTAAGCATTATGGTCTTATCGTTCCATTCTATAATGGTTGTGAAAGAACGTTCCGTTTTATAATGGTTGTCTTCTAAGAGATTTGAGTTTCTTGTATATTCATAAACCTATTTTGTTGTTTTTTTATATCGTTTAAGGTTCGTTATTACTACTTGTGGCACTGCATATTAATAACTACACGTTCTAAGTTCTGATAGGTGCAAAAAATATATACTACAGTACATAAAAGGTGGCCCATAATGTAAGGCAGTTGTTAGTGTGTAATGACAAATGTATTCCCGCTTTCAGATAGCGCAAACTTTCTTTGTTCTAGCATATTCTAGCATATTGTGGAAATACAAAAGTGTAACACTATTAACTTGATGTATGCTCTCAATAATGAAGTACCGGTTAGATATATGTTTAGCTGAATTTTGGCGCAGTAAATAGTATATGGCATAATGAAGAGTATTGCACGTAATTCAGTCTTATTTTGAAGAAAGTATTTTGTGCTGTGCCAAGAGCAGAGATTAGTATAATACTATCTTTGGACATCAATAACTGCCACCCGATCGTGAATGCCTCAAATTCAAGAGATCCCTAGTGCGAATCCCGCTTACACGTGAGTTACCCTGATAAGGGTGTTATCGGGGTTTTTCTCCTATCCTGAGAAGACAAATGTGGAGTAACTTTAAGCCCCATGGACCCTGAGCTCTTTCATCGTTCAGTATGATCTACCAAGTTAAAGGACGTTAAGGGGAGTCGAAATGCCCTATCTCGCCAATGTTGAAGTTTGACCCATTATCTTAGAAACTTTACAAACACAACTTCATAGTATTTTGAAACTCTAACATGAAGTAAATATGAGCGGAGATGCTAATTCTGCCAATATCTAAAGTAAAACTTTCCAAACGATATAAACAAAACATCTATTCTCTAACGCTAATTTTTACAAAGTTATTGATGTTTTACCAAAACGTTATAAAAAACTTCTACTCAGGATTATGTTCAACAATATTTCAAGACTATTTACATTAATTAATTAACTACACCAAAATGAGCGAGAGATTCGAAATATTATGTGCAATTAAAACATAAAAATGAGAAAAAATTATGAAAATCCCATTTCGACTCCCCTTAACCTAATCTACCACAAAATTTTACTTTCCCAACTGCTTACAGTATAAAGGAGAAATATTGTCTTCCAACCCAAAATGCGTTTTTCAGATTTCACTACAGATAACCAATTTGAGATTCCCTAAATACAAAAGAAAATTATCAATTAATAAATAAAACATTTAAAAAATAGAAAAATAATGTTTTAGATCAACGTCAGTAGGTTTGTGTGTGAGATTTTGTGTTGATGTTTGTGTGTGAGTGGCATAACTCTAAAATGAAATGTCCTTTTAGTGCCAAATTTGATATTTAAATTCAATACCTTTAAAGAATGGTAGAGAAGACTTATTTTTAAAGCATTAAAATTAATTATATAAACAAAGAGAAAATTAAATATTTTAAATTTGAGAAAAATAAAAGGTGTTTAGGTCATTCTTAAAGATATGAGCGCTAAAATAGTAAAATTATAAATTTTAAACATATTTAATTCTGATGCCTTTCCTTGATTACCAAAACTTTTTTATATATGTGTTATCCGGGAACAATTATAGCTCATTCAGATTGGTCTTTGATTTTTATTCATTTGTTCACAGAGAAAACTGATAGCGTTTGGATGGAGTAAAAATTGGAATCAAATTATGGAGAGAAAAACACTTATATTATGTAAGCTTACATTGATATCATACTTAGGTTATTTTCGTGCCATTAATTGCTTTCTGCTTCCCAGCTTATCTTAAGAGTTCCCTCTTGTAATTCGTTTTCTCTCATTAAGTTGCTAATTGCTGGTTTCCCTGATGTTTACGATGTCACTTTTTTCTCTCTTGGCTGTTCGCGGGAAAACAGCTCATGCAGTACATTTTATGCATTCGCTGTCTTCATTTATATGTTCCTGAATTAAGCAGATTTTGTAACGCTTTTAATTAAATTAGACTGCTCCTTTTTACCTTACATTACTCTGCTTACTTTACATTGTTTAATGCCGATTTCCTAATATGTTTTAGTTTCTCATTAATATAGTGATCTAAACGCAGAGTTGCACAGTCCGTGGACTCTGCTCTTAGGCTTACTTACTTAACTGATAAATATGCTACTAATATTCCTTCTTTGTTGTTAATTCTGTACCATTTACTTATAATAGGGCAGATATGTTTTCGTTACATGTATACCACACCTTTAACCTTTGGTTACTCGCGTACGGGTGGTCTCCTTAGCGCGCGGTAGCGCTGCCTCTTATCAAGCGAGGGTCCTGGGTTCGATTTCCGGTACCGGCGTGGGGATTTTTCCCCAATGGGAGACCTGGTTTGGGGGGGGAGACCTCAGCCTCCTAAGGTCCCTTGAGGGGGTGGCCAATTAAGGAGGTACTTGATGGAGAATTAGCGGCTCCAGGTCTTAAGGACCGCATTAGCCCGTTGGGAGGGGTTCGAGGCGTTGCCCACGCCTCTCCCTCCTATGCTGCACCCTATCTATCATGTCTGTCATGGACCGAGATGGGGTACGCAGCGGCCGGGCGGTAGGCCAAGGTTTCTTTGGAAGTCATGCCATCATTGCTATTATATTACTCGCGTTCGGGAACGGTAATAATTGTAACCTTCTACTACATATCGCTGTTGAAAACACCGATATACAAAAGTATCGTAGCTGTTGTTCATTTTAACCACACTTGCATACAATGCTCCATCCCTTCCTCTAGAAAGCCATATAATACGAAACTTTCGTATTATATACTTGAATCCACCTTGCGACCAGCTCTTCAATTTCACAACAATTATACAATCGTCCATTGCTTGTGTTTATGTTTGCGAGTTGTTTTAGTCCAGTCACAAGGATAACTGACACTGGCTCAAAGAAATAAAAGTTTACTTGTCCGTAAACAGTATCAAAGTCCGTGATAAAACACGGTAAATCCCTTTAAAATCGCCGCTAAAGAATGATGATTCTAGCTTTGAACTACGATCGGTGCAGCAAGAAGCCGAAAATATGTTTCTTGAAGTGCTGAGACGACAGAGTCACTAAAGTTTGAAAATACATGCTATTATATTAACGGAAGTCCCGTCTGTTTCAGACCATTTCACTATATATCCTATGTTGTTCGTTACCAACATTTACCTCCGTATTAGATTTCAAGACATATATTTCATTATCTTTGATTGGTCGAGTATTATTACGCTTTACTAATTCTTTAAAATGGTCTCATAATTGTTCAATGTGATCCATAAGATTTGCACAGGCTAATTCATTGAAATAAACGTTGAGCAAAACTTCGTGTCTTTTTGTACTGAGTTTCCTGGAATTTCATTACCTTCATTACTATATCTAGCTAATTGCTTTTTGCTACGTAACTTGCCTTTACCAAGGACCTCTTACCTGGCAGCACATTCTGTAACTTGTGCTTAAACATCACGTTCAGTAATTACTGTAATAAAAACACATGCTTTTAGCTTTGAGTGAGTACAAGTTAATAGTGCTACAGGGATTGATGATAACAGAAACAGCAGCGTCTGTACGTCCACTTTTCGCCAACGACTAGTAAGGCTACTCAACCCGCCTTCCTGTTTTGTCTTCTCTTTTCAAAAATTGGTTTGGAAAGTAGGTTCAACTTGCGTCTAAAGGTAAATCTGCAATGTTTTTAATCACAAATGTAGCCCCTAATAATAACTTAGGCAATTTTACATAATTCGTTGATTTTAATATGTGAAATAATTCATTACAATAATTTAAATATTTCCAGATTATTTCTTTATAAGTAACTTAGTGCGAAAATAATTAAGGTATAATTATATTCTATTTAAATAGAAAACCATAATTCTTTTCTCTTTACTTTCTCCACTGTCCACTTCCGAACAAACAATGTAGACCATTCCTCTAGATTACAATATTGTTCTCTAAATAAGGTTTCGAACTTTAGATAACCAACCTTACACTGCTTCCAACCATTATCAGTTCTCCATGTGATTGGCCTGCAAGAGTTGAACGAGTAATTTCAAACAGTTTTTAAGAAAACGACAATTTAGAACAATAAAAGGTTTAACTTCTAATGTTACCCTTCGTCGATTTTCCATATTTCAGTGAAGGTAAAAGACAGGGTAAGTTTTGGTCAGTATTATATTACTATATAAATAGAACCGCTCCATAATGCGGCACATTTTATTCACGAGGGCGTACTTCGGCTGTAGTGTCACAAAATGAGCTGTGTGTTTAATTGACAGAAATATAGTAATCCATTGCCTTCATATTCATGACTCTACCAAGTTCTAGCATATGGTTGGTACCGTCAAATATAGACTTATAATGAAAAAGTGCGGAAGATAAAAGTTTTTAACCAGCAAAATTTAATCCACATTGAGCTCTTAGTGTTGAACAGCGGCATAGCAAGCTGAAGATGTATACCTCAATCCCTAATATGATAATGGATGTTCTATCCTCACGTTATATTTCAATAAATGCATTAGAAATAAGATCACCTTAAATAAATTTTATTATCAGAGCTTTTCAAGAAAATTACATAGAGATGTCTGCCATACATTTTCGAGTAACATTTATTTTTCGTTTCTCGTGGTTGATTTATGTATTACTCAATTTCTACAATGCAATTTACTTTATTTATAAAAGTAAACTGTCTATTTACCCTGTTCGTAATTTTACTTCCACCAGTTAACACATTTCTTGGATGTACTATTCTTCACAAAAGTACATACTCACCTTATGTTTCCCAGCACGAAGGGTCACCTAATTCTCAGGCGTTCCTGCAGAGGTGATATGATGGTAACTTTTGCTATACAACTCTACGTGTTCAAGAGGGCATGGCAACAAACCGCTTACCTCTCAATATTTCAGCAATCATTGTAAACTAAGAGAAATATTGCAAAGTATCTTAAATACAGAAAATTCGTTATTATTGTGTTTCTTTTAAGTAGGGGACCTGAAGTAAAACGTTTTTAGTATTCAGAGCTTTGCTTACAAGGCTATGTTTAATTAGGAACAGTTGTGCCTGCGCCTAGAATAGCTGAAAAAATTATTAAAGCGTGTTTCTGCCGAACATCAGAAAAATCGGAAGGTGCATCGAATCCCAATAACGCCTGAACGATTGTTTGTTTCATATGTATTTATCTGGCATGTACGAAATGTATGTTTGACAGATTAATGGAACGTCTTTCAAATAAAACGTCTTCCCAAAGAACAGCAATTTAGACGGTTAGGCTTGCTTGCTTTGCATAGCGTTGTAATATGTCTACGTGTCTGGTTATTCCCTACCATCTCTAGAGTCTGTAAACATAAATGAAGGTGTACACAAAAAAATAAAAAATATAAGATAAAATCCCAAAAGAGATGTAAATAAATAAATATAATTGTTAAAAGGGAATAATATGTTCCAAGAGAAAAAAAAACGAAAATATGACCCCTTAAAGCGAAGTAAAAATGGAACAATTTTAAAAATGTCATTAAATAATTTATGGGAAGGGGTGTAGGATTATTTGCATGATTTTTTGAACAGCTATGACATGCAGAGACGGCTGAAGATATTGTTATCATCGAACGGATATAATCAAACTGGTATTAAGAAAACGATACCTGTAGCATGCAAATACTAGGTTTTTAATTGTATCTTTCGGCAGTTCGACTTGATTTTAGGTGAAATAAAATATTCTTCTAAAATAATGTAACTAGAGGAGAGAGGGAGAGGGAGAACACTAAACAACGACGTTCCATTGTGTGTCACTTTTTGAGCACGCGAATGTGTTGAAAGTTCATGGATTGTGTTTGCCAACATATAGCGTCCCGTTCTGAATCATTTTTCTATCACTTATTTTTTGGATCTATAATGAAATGTATAATGCTGAAAAAAATCAAATGCAATACATAGGAATATAAATTGTCTTAAGATTGGGAAAAGTAGAAATAATGCAATGGCATAGCCATGAGCAAACCATGAATCTCGGCTTAGAATAACCATTGAGATAAAAAAGTAACATTTAAGCACGCCACTAGAGTCCCCAATTGACTTATAATTTTTCCCAATAAGCCAAGGTGATTTCAAGTTCTTTTGAATTGATATCCCAAATGCTACTTACAATGCGGAGTACTATAGGTCCCTGAATTCATACTTTAACAAACCATTAGCTCAATCAACTAAGGACAGAAACCGGGAGATTCACTGTTCAGATCCCGGCAATGGTATTGAACATTTTAAGCTTAATTCGGTCTTATCAAACATGTTTTACTTTTTATAAGAATAATTTGTGTATATGCACTTCTAAATGGTAGACGGTGCATTAAGGCAGATACATTTTATACACCAGATTCTTATTTTGGTGGCCTCAGACAATGAAGTTCCGTTGAAATTTCGACACTGAATATTTCTTCTAGTTTATGTAAGGAGTAACACAGAAAGTAACAAACGATAGTGTTTAAAGAAAGTAATGGAAGGTGACGCATTTGATCCTTTTGTGCATATCACAGGCAGATATATTTGCGGTTTTTCAACTGGAAAACATATAATTCGCAAATTTCACTTTCCTTACCACTTAGATGTAATTAATAGATGATTTCTGTGTTCTACCGCAAAGTTCTATACCACCGAGATTTTACGGAAACAAAATATTTCAAACTCCCCGAATCCAAAACAGCATAATTATGTGTCTAAGTGTGAGTCTGTGTGATATAAATTGTTGTATTTAATGAAGCATTATTTCAAGGTAGACAAACGCAGATTTTCAAGAAAATCGTCCACCAAAAACAAAACTTTTACGTTAACATATTTTCGAGAGCTTTGACTTTCCCAAAAATTATTGAATTGAACTAAAGTAAAACACAATACGGTCAAAAATTTAAATTGGAAATTGGAATTTAAATGCATATTTTTAATTCCCTGTAAACAGCTAACTATGATCTGAATGAGCTTTTTTATAATTGGTAACACATTCTTACCTAATAATAAGCATATATTATTATTATTATTATTATTACTATTATTATTATTATTATAATCATCATTTCAGGAGGGTGATTGGAGAAACTCCTGTGAGTGTAACACATTGTCCTTTTTATTGTGTTATGAAATTAATAAATTCACATATAGAGAAGGAACTATATAATATATTAATAATTAAACATAATAATGTAGTAAAGGAATAAAAAAATCTGATGTGTACCATTCACATGACTTTCTCCATATCCCTGCAACAAATAATTCTTAAAAAGCTTATACATCTATTTACTTTATGCTAATCAGAAAAAAAGAAATAGCAGAAATAGTCTAATTACTCGCTTCCTTGTAAGTAGAAGCGAAATAAGGGACAACCATAGTTTAAGTGATAGTCAAAAGCTGGTTGCTATGTTCATGAAGTTCCTTTGTCTATATGGATAGGAGTTGACAAGTTCCTGTATGAGAAAACTATACGTTTTTCATAGCAGAAGCCAAAAATAAGGAATGTCACAAAAACGACGAACTCCACGAAAAAAATGTATATATCATAAATTGTGTGTTTTAATGTGCTCTACATTTTTTGTGTAGTAAGTTTTTGTCCAGCTCTTACGGTTTAGCAGTTATTCAAAATTTAGTAAAATTCATCCAGAATAAACTGCTCTTTAGAGGCTATTTCCAGAAAATTCAAGATATTCATTTTATTTGTCAGGTAAATATGAATAATATACGAATTTTTAATCAAAATCGTTAGAGCCATTTTTGAGAAAATCAAAATTTTCGAAAAAAGTTCCATGTAAAGGGTAGTTAGGGGTGGGGAGATTTTTCTCAAAATCTTCGTGTTGCATCCCTGGAAGATACTAAACTTAAATACCAAGTTTGGTATTTTACCGACTTTTCGTTTTTGAGTTATCGTGTTCACAGACACACGGACACACGGACACACACACACACACGGAATTTTTTGTGAAAATGCTTTTTTTGGATATTGGGGACCCTAAAACATATATTTCCGGTGAAATCTCGGTATCGAATTTTTTGGTGGAGTGCAATACTTTCTCTATAAACTGTGTACATAGTGCGTATGGAGAAAGTAAAAATATATAAATATATTCAAATTTCTTAAAGAAACTACCTTTAAAATTATATCCTTAGAATAAAAATCGGCTAAATAGGGTATTCCGTTCAAAGCAAAATTTTACACCATAAAGCATGAAAATGTTTGGAGGTGAGAAATTAAATTAAAACAGACAGGAAACAGAATGTTAAAAAGTAAAAGAAATACAGGGATAAAATACAAGGAAAATAACCATAATGGAAATTAATTAAAAGGAATGACACAGGGAGTAAATGTGATATTGTATTTAAATGCATATGAGTTTTTGATCGGAATAAACAGAATTATTATAAGAAACCAAATTTTAGCAGCTGCAGGCTTAGAGAATAAAGGTTATATATCAAATAAATCATGGTCATAAAACTATTAAAGCCATTAATTTGGTTCCGTTCAACAAAAATGCCAGAATATACAAAGACAGGACTTCAACTTTGGTATATTTAGAAAGGAGCGAATCTTGTACTTGCTAAATGGTATTCGTCAGAGTTGCCAAATTTATCGTACAATGCTGAGACGTTGGGAAAACCTTAGCCAGTAGGGGTGAAGACCAAGCAGGTTAAAGAAAACTAGAATTTTCAGGCAACATCGAGGAATCACCTAGAATAGGGGAGGAGTGTATGAAATTTGTCTAGGCGAAAACCTGCCCAGAGGTCGTGTTGAGATGTAAGGTAAAAACTAGTCTGCAATTAATTCGTGAACAAGAAGGACATTAAAAGAAGTGAAAAAAAGAAGTGTCTCAAGAAATACTTCATTCAATAACTCAGTGTGTAATATCGTGGACAGGTTACTCACAGATTTGCACGTGAGAAAATTCCTGCATTTTCTGGGGACAGGATTGGAGCTTTAAAGATCAGCAGGTAAAGCTTTGAGCTGATGGAATAATTTATATAATTAGATAAAATAATAGAATATTTTGTCCGAAACATTTAACAGATAGGGACTAGGCTTGAAATCAGTCCATGGAAGTCAAGGGGGAGACCACTTTTGTGTGTCATTTTATGAGTAAAATGGACTTCCAGAAACCAGTGATTCTCATTGCATTTTCACACAAATTCCTGAGAAACAATTCCTATCAAAACTCGTGCTGTTAGCAGAATTCCCTCTCCTCTCTTGTCCTACCTTCCTACACCCGATGGTATCATCCAAGACTACACTATTATCGAAAGCAAAAAGACTCACGTCAATTCGGGTTTAACGTACGTTCTTACAAGATCACTGCACACAGGCTGTTAACTCTGATGAATGAAAACATATTAATATTTGGCAAGAAAACGTCCAATCCCAAGTTTACGATACCTGTCCGGCATTTTCCAGTTATGAAGCCTGTAGAAAACCTGGGAAAACGCTGACAGGGAGGTCAGTTTTGGTGGAATTTAACCGAATCTCCCGTTCGCGAGTCCGTCACTTACCTGTCGACCATTCGTTTTGGTAAAATATGTAAATACAAATATCATAAAAGAGTTCAGGAACAAATAATTACTTTCTTGATCATAATTGTTAACTTGCTCAGTACCAAGGATTGCCCCCATTATCCTTGATTGGAGCGAAACGATACATTGTATAACATAGTTACGTGGGTTGTAATCGATAAGTAAGGGGCATATTATTACAGCGCTCAACAATGGATACCAGCAGGGTTCGCATAAACTACGGTGCTCGGAATGCATTTCAAACTGCTGGCCACCATAAAGTGCACGCATTAGCACACCCAGGCAACCAGGATCGACTCAGGGGAAGGGGTACAATGGGACAGAAATGACGTGATGATTTATGACATTCTACGTCTGCAGTTTCCATACACTCATATGGACATCCATCCGTCCCTACACGCTCTATATATTCACGAAACGTTGCAGCATATGCTGCTATTAATGCAGGTCTCGCTTAGTGTTCGTGTAGAAGGTCATGAACTACGTAACTTTACATGCATATTACATTAACATTTTCAAAGTTTACAAGAAGTCAACAACATTAATCTTACTAAATTTGCTATTTTCTGGGTTGAACTCTAAGTTAAGAGAATGAGGGTGATGATATGATACTTAAAATAAGTGATTGTATGTTGAAAATAAAACAAACACATATAAATAGTAACAGTTAAAATAAAATCTAATGTGTTGCATTCAGATGACTTTCTCTACCTGTTCTACAGACTATTGTTACAAAACATAATGCTAAACGAGATAAACATTAACACAATTAGTCTTACTACTCAGTTCCTTATAAACAGAACGGAAATGGAAATATACCAGGCTAAAGCGATATTCAAATATTTTAAAAGCCGATCGATGTGTGACCAATTGAAGTTCGGTTTGCTCTGCAATTTCGGAAAAACAAAATAGAGATGAAGAGAAAAGTTGCCGTTTGAGAAGTGTAGTTTAAAATTGAAATCAATGACAAGGAATATCTCGGAAACGGTCAACTATGCAACAAAAATGTATATAACATAAATTGTGTCTTTTAACGAGGTTACTTTTTGGGTACCTGTTACGGTTTACCAGTTTTACCAAATTGAGCAAAATTCATCCAGAATGGACAGATCTGCAAAAGCTATTCCCAGAAAGTTCAAGATATGCATTCTATATGTGTGGTAAGAAGCTTTAACATACGGATATTAAACAAAATTGTTTGAGCCATTTTTGAGAAACACTTCTTATCAGCTGAGACGGGGCGCCGGCTATCAGAGATCACTATGGTTCTCTCCGAGTGTTGCCCTGACCCGATCTGAACCGACTCAGAGCTGGTTATTGTACTGTACTGACTCACGGATGGTGACTTCGGACACTGGGACAAAACACCTCTCGTAGGCTCAGGGGACCTTTTGTGCCTTACTTTGACTCAAGAGGTTGGAATAATAAAGGAAGGGACTTGAAGGACGATCAGATCCGGATGAGTACCAGCGCAAACAAGGACGGGGCCACCTTACTGTTCCAGACTGAACACCTTCTATACCGCCCGAGCCCAACATGCAGACCCCGACGAGGTTTTTTCCAAAAGAGCAGTAGCCCGAAAATACCTACATGGCAACAACCTTCCGCTAAGGCGCAACCCGTCGAACACCGTTGCTGACTCCTTAAACCTAAAGTGCAGATATGGAAGTAATGGGGACAGGAAAATTCGGGAGTTGTAATGAACGTTCCCAGCATACATGAAGAAATGCTCGCAAAAACACATGGTCGAGGAAAGCCGGCCACTGGAATCGCACCAACGACCTCCCAAATATAAATCGTACACGTTATCTCGGCGCCATTTTGCTCGTGAGTGCTGGTTAAAATGTACACTGATTGGGCTGCATGTATAATTTCCTTTTAAATAAAATTAATTTGCACATTTTACGCGAAGGGCTGCTGCTTGTGGTACGATATGGTGATTATTTTCCCTATCTGTGAAGTAATGTGGCACTCATATGGGGGGGGGGCGGCTGGTACTCAAATGTGCACATACTAAGCGGTATGCTCACGGCATTCTATCTCATTAGAGCTTCCCTACCCTAATATTACACTCTGTAGAGGATGTCCTTGGTGTGCCAGCCCGAGGGAGGTGAAGTTTGCAGTCACTATGTTGTTTTAACGTTGTTCAGAATTAGCCAGAAAAAACATTTATTTATTATTACCACTGCGCCGGATATAGTATATGTACTCTAATAATTATGCATTCCGTGCATCTCAACATCACGGACAAAAGAAAAAAAAACTATTGTCATTGAAATTTTGTCGTCTCTATGACATGAAAAAACTTATTATTTTTCGAAAAAATTTCGATAATGTCCCATTTGTATAGTGTTTACAAAACTAGTCTACAAAACTTAAAGTTTATAATTCTAGCTACCTCATAGTAATTGTGGGCATCACTAGCAAAAATAATCGTATTAATTAGTTCATTATAACCATGAAAAAAGTAAGGGAACACAATAGAGTAAAGCAAATTTTCAAGGCTGGTTGCTATGAGTTCGAAATTTGATGCTCTTTACACAGCCAGGAGTAAATAAAAAAGAAACAGGAGAGGCATTTTCCGTATGAAAAAACTGTAAGTACTATAGAATTGAAACCAAAAAAAAAAAAAAATTTCGGAACTGGATAATTCTACATATAAATATATAAAAATCAGTGTATGTGTGTATGTATGTATGTATGTATGTATGTATGTATGTATGTATGTATGTATGTATGTATGTATGTATATATGTATGTATGTCTGTATGTATGTATGTATGTATGTATGTATGTATGTATGTATGTATGTATGTATGTATGTATGTATATATGTATGTATGTATGTATGCATGCATGTATGTATGTGTGCATGTGTGCATGTGTACATGTGTGTATATGTGTATGTATGTGTGTATGCGTGTATGCATGTATATATGTATATATGTCTGTATATGTGTATGTGTGTAAGTGTGTGTTTGTGTGTAAATGTGTATGTGTGTATGTGTGCGTGTGTGCATGCGTGCATGTGTGTGTGTATGTATGTATGTATGTGTGTATGTATGTATGCATGTATGTATGTATGTATGTATGTATGTATGTATGTATGTATGTATGTATGCATGCATGCATGTATGTATGTATGTATGTATGTATGTATTGGCAGATAACCTTTGTCACAGGGCAACAATTACTTTGGAGCATAAAATTCGAAATTGTGTCCCATTTCACAGGATTAGTTTTTTCATTTCATGAAATGCTACAACAGCTCGCAAGACCATATCTTTAAAAGTGATAGTAACACAGTCAGTTTGATATGTTTTGAGCCGAGTCCTCATTACCCGATGAGGTATGGCTACCAATCAGGATATGAGGTCTGTATAACGAACTGAATGCACTCACTCTACCTGTTTCTCTTTTAGCCAATACGAAAGAGCGTTAACTTATATTTCGTTTCTGCTCATTTTATAGCTCTCGTTGTGGTTATTGGTGCATCCATTAAGTACCTTGGCCTAAAGCAACTATGGCTTCGCAAGTCCACTTTAACAATAAATAATGTGACGTAGATCCTAGGTGTAGAGGGATTTTCTTTGTACCTTAAAAGCATTAAATTATAATTTCTGAATTATTCTAGCACCTTTTCCCCCACATTACCCCAAACAATCGGGAGTACGCTGTACTTTGACTGTAGAGAAAATTAATGACTTGATTCAATAATTAGCTGTTGATAAATTTACTTGTGCATAATGTAAGATATGAAATATGCATATATTATTTTTTGTACTATCATTTACTAAAATGTTATTGAGAAACAAAAAGACCTTTTTACGACTACTGTAGCGGAGGATTGGAAAAACAGAGAAGAAACAAAAACGAGATTATGCAAGTATATATATATATATATATGCAGAAAGGAAATTGTGGAAATGAAGCGGTGTAAGTATAATAACTTAAAATGGTAACTGCCCATATTCTGGGAAGAAAAAATCATGCTTGGTCTGAAATAGCATTACAAGCTGAGGAACACATTTCCTAATGCATGTCCATTTATGACTGCGGAGTCGTAAAGGAGTTGTTTGGGTGAGATAAGGTTTGACATACTGCGAGCACGCAGCCTTCCTATCCGTGACCACTTCCAATGCGCTTTCTTAGTCACGGATCATAAAGGACATTCGTAAACCTTTTCTTTGCTCCATGGAATATTGCTAAGATATTAGTCCTCATTTTTCTTAAAGAAAGCTAAAAGCATTTCATTTCCTTCTAGAAAGCTGAGACTGACTCTCCCTAACCTCATGTGGGTTGCTATGGACATTAGGTACAATTAGTCTAAAGAAAAGTAGAACCAAAACATATAAAACAGGATAACGGGATTGTTGTGTTAGTAACAATCTTATATGTTCCATTCACATGACTTTCTCTACATTTCTGCAACAAATTAATGCTTCTACTTACTTCATGCTAATCCAGAAAATATTAGCAGAAATAGGTTTATTACTTCCTTCTTTGTTAGTAGAAGTGAAAATGCCAGTATCATAGGTTAAAGTGATAGTCAAAAGCTGGTTGATATGTGACTCAAGTTCTTTTGTTTGTATGGGCAGGAGTTGACAAATTCCTGTTAGAGAAAAGTATGTTTTTTAAAGCTGAAACCAAAAAACAACGAATATTTAAAAAACGATCAACTCCACATAATGACATAAAATAAATTGTGTGTTTTAATGTGCTCTACAGTTTTTATGTGATAAGTTTTTATCCATCTATTATAGTTTAGCAGTTATGCAAAATTCCGTAAAATTCATCCACAATAAAGTAGTCTTCAGAGGCTATTCCCAAAAAATTCATGATATACATATTATTTGTCAGATAAATATCTTTAATATATGATATTTTAATCAAAATTATTTGAGCCCTTTTTTTGAGAATAAAAAGAACTTACGTGGCTGACATCCACAGAAGAAACCATTAATAATCAGCGCCAGGAAAATTTCAAGTCCTTGACCTATGTCTATATTACAAGCCTTTGAATTAATCTGTATATACGTGAAAACGCACAGATTCGTCTCCATTGTATCTAGTTGTACCTACCTTTAGATTTTGTGTTTCTAAGCGTTTATGTTCCCTATTTGCTGCTCATCATTAGCATATGATGGTAACTCAATACATGACACTCGCGTGCGCAAGTGCAGAATTGACAAATAGGTGGAACAGCAAATACATATCTATTTCACAGTTAATATATTGCCTCGAAGTCATTATGCGTTTAGTGACGGCAAGCATTACATCCTTGCATATTAGAATGAATCACTTCATAAATGCTGTTTATAGAGATAGAAATTAACGTCCATGATAATAACGTATTCCGGGTTCCTGACAGTATCTGCGTAAGGCACTTTGTTGGTAGAATATGGAGCATTTGTCATACACCTGTATGACTGTTTCCTGTCGACAGCAACATTAGTGACTATGCATGTACTGGTAAAAAGTAAAAGCAACCCTGAGTTTGTGTTCGTAGCTGTTATCTTCAGAAAGCTATAATAAATTCCTTACAGAACAGTCACATGAAGGAAGCTTAGTGAGAAAAACAGAGACCTTTAGGTGGCAATTGTAATAATTGTATCCACACATTGTAACTTTGTGTTATTTTATTTCTTTATTTATTATTTTGTAGCTCAATGCTATGTAGTTCTTTAGGTTTTGTTCAATACAGGTTTGACAAAAGATAATATGATATGAACCTTAACTTTTTATAGTACATCACTTAACAATAAGTCTAATGAATGAATTTACCCATTTATATGTTGAAGATATGTTGAATCTCACGTTGTTATTATTAACTAATAGTTCTGGGATCGTGCTTTATTCTTGACATTTTCATACACATTTTAAATAAATGAATTTATGTTTGCTACAAATTTGAGTGATTTAGTTAACTACATATCCCAATTCTCTGACCAATATTACACACAGAATACATAAATGTATATATTTATTCATTTATAAATTAATGCAGATATGCGGATTCATCAACATCAAAAATTACTTGTATTTATAATTGAGGCTATTGATTATCAACTTTTAAAACTTCTGGCACAATTCTATAGAACATTTTGAGCACTCTTGAATCCAGAAATGCCTGCATATCAAAGTTTTATTTATTTATTATTTCAGTATTCAACGAAGTCAAAAATATAGCAAAACCATCAGAACCAATCAACAACCACATCTCCGGCCATACTTTTATTCTTCACAAACACCAGCAGTTGCCTATCAGCAAGGCTAACCTACATATTGGGAAAGTATTAACTGATGAAATCCAACCAGATGAGATTTATAGGTATTCAAATACTGGTGGAAGTGGATTATTGTTTTGATTAGTAATGACACGATATCACTGGTAAACTATTTCCTTAGTATTCTTGTAGTATTATCATTTGAAGTCATCAGGTGACAAAATCATTAAATCTTGTCAAATACTTTAGCTAATTTTTCTCTATTTTATATATGTTATAAAAATGTTGGTTTGTGGTAGCAGTATCACAGTTAGACATCAGTAAATTTGATCCAAGTTAACTCCAGCCTAGAGACATCTAAACTCTATTGTTCACGAGGAAGTTCATGGCAAGGCAAATAATGGAAGTAATCGAAAATAGATACTGACCATACAGATAAAACACACAAAGGACAGGTAGAGGACATTTTTTAGATCTGTCACAATATACAAAAATAGCACTTTAATGAAATTAATACTGTATTGATGTTTAGTGCAAGTGGCACTACACCACTCTTCATTGCCCTGTTTCTGCAAAGACTTGTGGTATGACTAAGAACTTTCTGAAGGAGATATGTATTCTAGCAATCCAAGGCTCCATTAAACTCCTGAGGAACATTTATAAAGGATTTTATTTTATATTCTGAAACTAACGTTTTATGTCCTCTTTAGGCTCTTGTATTCGTTTATATTTTTATTATATTATTATTATTACTCTTATTATCATTGTTATATACTAATAATACTACTTCTAATACTAATAGTAATAACAATAATAATAATTACTGTTATTTTTTGGATATTTGTATTGCCTATGTGTTTTTCTTTGTATGTATACCCATTAATTTCCACTTTGTTGATCGCTATGTTTTATCAGGCAACCTCTAAATGGAGAAAGCTATTCGTATAAACTATAAATGAAAACAAAATTCATTAACAGGATTTGGGAACAAGAAATGACAAATTTTAGGAAAAGTGAAAAAGAGAACTTGTAATATAATAAATAAAATTATGACTAGCTAGGAAAACAACAAATATTAATTAAAATATAAATTGGTTGATAATATTTTACCTAATCCTCTTGATTTGTAAAAACATAAAATATATAATAAATTTAAAATTATTAAAATAAATTACGATGCTTAAAGTATGTCAAAAATAAACAAATGATTTATAGATTGTTAAATGGTACCCAAGTCAGCAAAAGTAACATTAATATGTATCCTCTGAAGACAATTTAAACGCCTTATAAACACTATGGCGGTGCCGCTCGCCTCCCATCTAGGCGGCCCGATTCGCATATGGAATTCGTCTGGGCGGTTTTCCTCCATATCCTCCGGTTTCCCCTGTCACTCTTTCCACATTGCTCCATTATCAATTTTCCTATCATCAATTTCTCTTACATTTCATATCATCCACTTCCCCATGTTATCGCCTGGCTACGGGCCGACCCCTGGTAACAGGTTCTTCATTCTATGTTTTCGTACCGTGGGCTCCCCGACAGGCTTCTGAACCCCTGTCATTGGCTTGTAAGTCCTAGGGGGATGTGTGTCGGGTAAGCCGGTTCCAAAACTATGCTGTACAGTCATTTGAACTCAATTAAAGTTAACTGTTTCACGCATGACTAAAAATATTGAGCAGAGGAGGTATTTTTGTCCGAAATTTCTCTAAAATTACGTATGGCTACTTTGACCTGTTTCACTCGCTCAAATAAAATATTAACTTTTTTAAACTTTCAGCTTGTTTTACTTTGGTTTGAAAATACAGGATTTCTGCCGCTTTTGATAGAGAAGCTTGGTTGGTTCCATAAGCAAGTTTGTTGTGAAATAACGCTTCTTGAATTTAATTAAATATTTAAACAATATTGTAGTTCTCGTATTTTATTTACCAAAGAAAATAAAACAAGAAAAGAAAACATGAAGGAACTTGAAAGAAATATCCACAATAATGGTAGCTTTGAAGTTCCATTGCCTATTATAGAAAGCGAAATACGAAGCAGTTTGCTAGCGCAAAAGTCAAAGTACAAGCATAAAGAAAGAAAAACATTTTCTGCTCTTTCACAGCGCAACCTTCATGTCACTGGGGCCCTGCTGTTGATGGGTTCCATGGAACTATTGGGCGTGCAGGGATCCATTACACGGTCTAGTTGCTCTTCCCCTTAGCAACACCCGCGGAATGAATCACAGCTAGATACATTGGAACACCCTCGTACAATCACCTCTTTGAATAGTGCTCATGTCGCTTTTTCTGTTCCACTGCATCGAAATCCAAACGCGGAGTACGGAAAGGGCACTGGGTCATTCTTTATGTATAAAAAACTCATCACCTGCGCAGAAATATGATGCTCTTGTGAAGATTGAACTCCGTTTTATGTTTTCACAGCTAAAAATACCAACAGGATAATATTAAAATAAATATATCGAAAGAATACGCCAGCTAAAATGTAGAAGAACCACTTCCATAGACATTTAGTTAAGGGGGATTGAAATGCCCTATCTTGCCAATGTTAAAGTTGGATCCAATGTTAAAGTTTCTCAGCAACTTTTTAAGATATTGAGTTAAATTTTTCAAGGTAACTTTACTGCTTATTGATGAAAACTAGAATACTTGTGCTGATTAAAAGAAAAAATATAACTCTTTATAAAGCTCAAAAACTATATTGAAAAATAATGATTTCTAAATTTTTAAAAAATAACTAATCCATATACATAAAAACTTTTTCGTCAAATAAGGCCTATTTAAGTGCAAATGTGTAGTAAGAATTTCAGCTCTTAGCATCAATTAATATTTTAGATAATGGGACATTATCATAAATTGCTTTCAAACATAATATTTAAAAAAATCTTATGTGTATCATTCACATGATTTTCTCTATATCCCTGCAACAAATTATTCTTAAAAAGCTCATACTTATATTTACTTCATGCTAATCAGTAAAACATTAGCAGAAATAGCCATATTACTTGCTTCCTTGTAAGTAGAGATGAAATAAGGGACTACCATCGGTTAAAGTGATAATCAAAAGCTGGTTCCTATGTCACTGAAGTTCCTTTGTTTGTATGGACAGCAGTTGACAAATACCTGTATGAAGAATGCATAAGTTTTTCATAGCAGAAACCAAAAATAAGGAATGTCACAAAAACGACGAACTCTACGAAAAAAATGTATATAACATAAATTGTGTGCTGTAGCGTGCTCTACATTTTTTGTGGAGTAAGTTTTTGTCCATCTCTTACGGTTTAGCAGTTATTCAAAATTCAGTAAAATTCATTCAGTGGCTATTCCCAGAAAATTCAAGATATACATTTTATTTGTCAGATAAATATCTTTAATTTACAACATTTTAATCCAGATCGTTAGAGTCATTTTTGAGAAAATCAAAATTTTCGAAAAAAGTTCCATGTAAGGGGTAGTTGGGGGTGGGGAGATTTTTCTCAAAATCTTCGCATCGCATCCCTGGAAGAGACAGAACTTAAACACCAAGTTTAGTATTTTACCTTGTTTTCGTTTTTGAGTTATCGTGATCACAGACACACGGACACACACACACACACACACACACACACACGGAACTTTTTCCGAAAATGCTTTTTTTAGATAAAGGGGATCCTAAAACATATATTTCCGGTGAAATCTCGGTATCGAATTTTTTGGTGGAGTGCAATACCTTCTCTAAACACTACGTACATAGTGCGTATATAGAAAGTAAAAAAAAAAAAGTAATCCAACTTTCAAAACACAATTTCGTAGTACTTCGAAACTCTGACATGTATGAAATATGAGCGGGATGCGAATGCTGTGAATAGCTAAAGTAAAACCTTCCGTTAAAAATAAAAATAATATATATTCTTAAATACTAATATTTACAAAGTTATTGATGTTTTACCAAATGAGTGTACCAAAAACTACTACTCAGGATTATGTTCAACAATATTTTAAATATTTGAAAATACAGTACTGCTATGAAGGTTATACCAAAATGGGCGGGGGATTTGAAATATTCATATGAAATTAAAACATGAATTTTAAATAAATTATGAAAATCCCAATTCGACTCCCATTAAGTAACTCTGTAACTAGGAAAGTCCTTTACTATATGAACTAACAATTCCAGCAAGAGGCAGTCAGGAATCGAGTAGGTATAAGATCCTAAGATAAGTCACTATTCGTTCAACTGCCATGCTATCCTCGTGATATATAATGTAGTGCAAATTTATAAGAATAATGTATTATGGGTTGTGTTTAAAAAAACACAAAGAGTCGCGCTGTGGCCGAGTGGTTAGACCCTTCGCCTCTCACTAAAGCGGTGAGGATTCGATCTCAAGTGACCGCATGTGGGATTTGTGGTGGACAAAGCGGCGTAGGGGCGGAGTTTCTCCAGGTTCTCCGGTTTCCCCCGCCACCACATTCCACTAGTACTCTATCTTCGCAGAGTGTATCATCATTCCTACGGTGCCATATGCAGTAAAAGCTAGAGAAAATCGATTTCTATCAATCAATCGTTACATTTAACAGATTTAAAGTATAATAAATATAAAGCGAGAAAACAATAATTAGTAGAAACGGCTAAAAATACTCCCATCTCTATATTAAAATTAAAGTAGGAATTAAATTCGTTTAAAAAAGTAAAACAATCATCTTAATTTATTAAAAGTACAGCATAATATTATTAACAACATTTAAATTATAAATAGGAGTATTTTATAAAATTTGTAACGAATAACCTGCTAGGTATCATTTGAGGGATTGCAACCTAAGTGTTACCAGGACCTTTACTATTCCCTAACAACTAGCTATCGCTCCTTCTTCCTGTATTTCTTCTCTGTTCTAAACGTATTTAGGAGAGCATGCTTCTACCTATAATTTGCAGTGGGCTTCAATCTCTAAGTAGCCAATAGGTGATCCAGAGTAATTATTAACATAAAATGCCTATATTGTATAGCAGATATGAAAAAGAAAAGAAGAATATAGAATTTCCTTGCTGCCAACGAAACCTGGGAAGCACTTCCTAATCTGCCTCCTGAAGGGGCGTTGCTTACTCCATACGATCAGAGCAATTTGTGAAATAAATTTATAGCTTATTAAAGTATTTTTCAGTTGATTAAGGGAACAAATTTCATACTAACTATGCTGGTTTACACTATGTTTTTCTCTTAACTTTTCAAAGTAAGTTGTCCACATATCTTTCTTTTACAAACCCTGTGTGTTTTTATATACTCATTGCACTGCTATTTAATTTCATTAAAAACTTAGAATATTTGCATTATCTTATGGGCTGTGCAGAGCATGCTTATATATCTATAGTTATGACGGCCATTCTGTCGTTCTAAACGCTGCTGCCATTTTCCTCATTTTCTATTTTTGGGGTGATTTGTTGTCTCCAATATGTATTCCAGAAATGTTGAAAAACACTTGAAAATTCCTAAGTGCAAAGTTAATTATCACAGTAAGTATATTATATATTTCAGAAGCTGTTATTCCTTTTTGCTGTGATTTATTTATCTGCTGCATTTCAATGCTATACATTTCTGATAAAACCTTCATCGGTTTGTTTATTTTATTGTTTGTATGGTACTTAAATATATTTCAAAGTTTTTCGTTCCTATTTATTGATCTCGTGAATTAAAAACCTTATACTGTCGTTCAGGTAATTTGTTTAACATCCCTGCTATATATTGCTTTCAATGTTATTTGTTTTACTCTCGTTCGAATACTTTAACTTCAGTTCTTCAGTGTACTTCTTTTAATGGTATTCAGTGTAATAGAATAGACCGTAATTACTAGGAACAGCATCTTGCAGGATAGCAGGATGGTATATGGTTGTGATGTTTTGATAATGCAGTGAAAATGCCCCTAACGATTTTGATTAACCTTCCGTTTATCAGCTGGGTACAATTGAACCCGAGGTGTTGTTTTAAAGTTATTGCTTGTAATTAACGAATACTAAATATTTGAGATCCTATTATATTTTCAATAACATGTTTTCTTTACTAAGCTTGTACCCAGCTTGGTAATTTGTGTTACTATTTTAAAAAAAATATTTATTTATTCCCAATGTTTATTTTGGCATTTTCTTCAGATGATGTTTCATTTTTAACAGTTGGTTGTTTTGTCAACCATGTCTACAATGGAACGCGCATTCTTATTTTTCTATTTCAACAATACATTTCTGTTTCAACAATATGTTTATTAATTTTTACAATTCACATTGCATAGCTTAGTTTAATACTGATATGGTAGCAGTAAGGAGTGGGGAGATATTTTATTTCTCTAGTTGGGTAAAGAGCTTATCAAGCCATATACGAATACCAGATTGATAAAAACAACCGGCTTACCACTAAAATCTGTCGCTGCAATGAAGAAACTTCTGGCAGATGAACATGAGGCGCAGCCAGTGGAAAGAAGTTCTGGAATTGGACGGTGTAAATTATGCGTAAAAAGGACAGGAAATCAAGAAAAAGGTGTCATAGGCGTTTGCGTTAGGTGTGCAAGGAACATTCTGACAGCAAAACTTTGACTGATTTGATATCCTGAGAGCCTCTGATATTAATATGTTCACTTGTGTTCAATAAAACTTTAGTTGGAGTTACAGAAATAAAAATATTTGTTTGGGTACATTTTTACTCAGCTTGTTAATCCGCGTATGTTCTACAGCTTGGTGTTCAGAAGATTAAAATACTTTATGTGGGTGCTAGAGGCGTTCAATAAATTACTCTCGTAGCATCGAAAAAAGTATAAATAGTAACCGCCGTCTCTTACTAGATTGCAGTTAAAGCTTCAGCTATATCCATAACGTAGTTTTATTGCAATAGGCGATTGAATCAACAATCTTGTGTTTTTTTAGAATAAAAAAGGGAGAAAAAACGAGAATTTTATGTTTAAAAGGCTTAATACCAAAAGAGATAAAAGCCGAGTTGGATGCCGTTCATGGCACATCTGTTCCTAGGTTTGCAACAATTTGCAATTGGATAAATGAATTTAAACGTGGTCTACATTTACAAATGCTGAACATTGTTCCGGATATCCAGTAGAAGTGACTTCCTCAATGATTCACAAAATCCAGGATATGGTTTTGAGAGATTGACGAATCACAGTTTGCGAAATAGTAGAGGCATATACGAATTTTTCACCAAAAATTAGGTCTGACAAAGGTCTCGGCAAGACGGGTGCCGTGTTTGCTCTCAATGTAGAATAAAGGCATACATGTGATCGAATTTTGAAGCTGGTTTGGCATATTTCCTTCACAATTCTGACAAGTTTCTGAATCGATATATAACTGTGGATAAAATATGGATACACTAATACACTCCAGAGATAAAATTGCAGTCTAAACAGTGGGCTTTTAAAGAAGGCAGAGGTAGTAAAATCTGCAGACAAGGTGATGACCTCGATTTTTCGGGATGCTCGCGGAATCATCTATATTTATTACTTGTAAAAATGAAGAACAATAAATGGAGAGTATTATGCATCGTTATTGCACCGGTTAAATGGAGAAATAAAGAAAAAAGGTCATCATCTGGTTAAGAGAAGCATTCTCTTTCATCAAGACAGTGCAAGGGTGCATAATTACGCAGCTTCAATAATAAAATTTGTAGAATTACTACCACATACCCCACATTCACCAGATTTGGCCCCCAGTAAGCTTTTATTTTATTTCCAAACTTGAAAAAGTGGCTCGGCGAAAAAACGTTTCGCGTCTAACGAAGAGGTCATTTCCCAAACATGTCTGTTTTGAGGAAATTCCTAAATCCTACTTTTGGAAGACTTAAAACAGTTGAAGAAGTGCAGTGAAAAGTGTATGGTGATAAAAAGAGATTATGTTAAAAAATAAAAAAAATTATCAAATATAATTTTTTCTATTTTTTACTAACGCCCTCGTATAAGATATTTCCATTCACAAATAAGGTGTATATCTTGAACTTTCTGGATATGGCCTCTGAAGCGTTCCTCACTCTGTATGAATTTAGCATAAACGGTAAGAAATAGAGAAAACCTACTACAGAAATATGTGGAGCTCTTTAAAACATACACTTTATGCCATTTCTAATTTGTAATTTTAATAATTTCTAAGATATTCCTTGTTATTTGTCTCAATTTTCAATATATAAATTTTTTTCACATGGAAAGTCGTTCTAAGGGTTTGTTTATCCTGTTCAAGCACTGAAAATGATAGTTCAAAACCATCACATAGCGACCGGACTTTAACGTATTTTACTATCGCTTTAGCTTGTGTTTCCTTATTACTCTCGCACAAGAAAATAAAACCATAAATGCTAATATTTATCGCGATAAGTGTGAAGCAAATAATCTGTAAGAATAGTTATAGGTAGAGAAAATTATGCGAAAGTAGCATACCAGATTTTTTTCACGTAGCCAGTCAATGAGCCTAGGAAGTCAAATTCTTCCATAGTGCCCATTTATAAAAAGAAAAATAACTGAGTATAATATTTGTGATGAAAGTAACCGATTAACATGAAGTACAAGAATAACTTGTAAAGGAATAAATACAAAAAGTCAATAAAATATCATACTTTAGATGCGCTATAATTTTGATCTTCGGTACCATCTCACAAAACAACATATTTACTAACTTTTGTATCAAAAACATTGCTTTTATTGTGTCTACTTGCTACTTAGATATTACCTGACAAACTTGGGCAGGACAAACCTTAATATTTGTTTTGATAACCTCCTTAAATCATTACTAGGTCTCCTAAATTACTTGTGCCATAGTTTATTAGTAGTAAAGTAACGTACCTTACTCCTGAAGTCCCTTTTGTAAATGTCCTGATATTCAGCTGTTTTCTATAAGGCAAAAATGTAATAGCTTCAAGTGGTCTCCAAATTTAGCTTACAGATGCAACAATTATTTTAGATTTCAAATTAGCACATAAATAATATGGGTGTATTCTTTCTGGAGTGATACTATAATGAACTGCAAATCTGTTTCTCAAATTGCTCTGACTGTGTGGGTTAGCTAGTCTAAAATAAGCCTTACAGGTGGCGGATAGGGAAGTGCTTTCCAGGTGCGTGTGGCAGCAAGGAAATTAAATACTCTGGATGTGCGAAAATTGTCAAGAGTAAATGCAAAAAAAAAAAAAAAAAAAAAAAAAAAAAACACATAAGGTAAATGCCCGAAGTGTTATTCTGTTCACAAGATAGCGAAATTAGCGGAAATTATGAAGAAATGGTATGGGATTTCACAAAATCTCCAAGTGAGAATGTAGTAGTGCACGGTCCTATTCACATTATAAATAGAATGTATTAAAGAAATACTGGTGAAGGTGAGGAAAACTATATTTCATGAAACGTAGAAGAAATTAAAGACAATAGAATTACTACTGAGTCATAGTCAAGTGTCATTAAAACAATGAAAATATTTATAAGTAGTAATAGTAATGGAGAACAAAGAACGAGAAGAATAAGACGATATTTTAGAAAAACTACTTAGCGAAAATCGCGCCATCATATTCATTGAACTTGAATTACATACACAGGTTGTTTAGGTATATGTGCAGATGTACTCAGGATAGTGTTATGCGATGTAAAGCAAAGTGGGCGGGCCTTTCGATAGTAATGACAGTCAGTTGAAACTAATGACCAGAACTCGGTGCGGGGTCACGAAATTGCCGGATTGAGGTTCGGTGCTCTCAGAGTATAACTATGACGTGCTGGAGAAGGCGAGCTCTCTACAGCCCGTTTCGAAACGTGCTGCAATTGCTAGCATTGCTTGCTACCTGGCCTCGTTCATAACCTGCTAATAAAAATAAACCAGTGGACACTGAAAAAGAGCGCAGATAGAAAATATGAAAGGGTAGGCGTTCAACACTGAACAAATTGGTTGATAATACAAATGTATTTTGAGTACCAGGAAAAATTTTATTTCGATACAGTAAATATATATCTTGCAATTCACTGCAATTCATATATTCTAAGTAAGTTGGATTGATTTGTTTGCATTGTGTTTTCAAAGCTCTACAGGTTATTATCCTTAATTTGTTGTATCAACCTTTATACTTTTATTTGTAAAGTAAAGCGAGTTTATATTTACTACTAATATTATGAAATGGTCATTTTATTGAGATATTTTTTTTTAATTAGAACGTTGCATATAATGTCAATGCATGTAATAAGCTGCTTTTGTAACAGATTATACCTCAACGTGTGCATGTTTACGCTATAAACCGTTCCCCACTCTCCTCTCTTTATACCGCTGATTACTCTATGTTTTCGCAACTGTGTGCGCTTCGGAACCCAAAACCGAGCTATTCTCGTCGCATCCTTAGAAGATACTGAAATTGAATACATACATACATACATACATACATACATACATACATTCATACATACATACGTACATACACATGAACTTTCTTCTAAAAAGACCTCCGGGGTCCTCAAGACATGTATTTCCAGTGAAATCTTAGTATCGAAATGTTGGGTGGAATGCAATATCCCTCTACCTACTATGGCATTGTACATGGTAGGGGAAGCTGAGTAATGCCTCTTTGACGTAATGTCTCTACTATGCTCGCACCTTTTCTAGTTTTATAGGTAGCGAGGGTAGGAGGAATAAGAACTCGTTCGCCCACCTGTCTTTCCGCAGTGCTGTCAATCAAAAAGTTTCTTTATTTGAGGCCTATTATGGCGTAGGTTATGTTATTACCGCGAACTATAGTTGAATTACCAAACAAAACACTGACCACAAGAACATACGTGAACTCTGGGATCTGCAGTCAGTAAAACTTTAACATTGAAGCCACCAGACGTCAAGCCGTATAGCATAAATATCTCTAAATTGTCGCTATGCTCTGCTTCTGAAATTGCGCCTAACTTACAGAATTAAGACGTGAGCGCATAATATTTTGTTGACAGCATAAAGACATTACTGTGAGAATAATGAGTGGCCATACTTATCAAAATAGTAGAAGGCAATGGCATAGGTGTGCAAAATATCCACTTCGTTGACTTCTCGTCATACTTGAAGCATAGAGATGTGTCGCGTTCTGTCGCCTCGAACTTCAAATCCTTAAGCCTCCCTTCAAACATCCTTTGCAGGATGGCGTTCAGTTCCTTGGAGCAGCCCTCGGCTCTTCCTTCCAGGGCACTAACGTTTTACCTGAAGTCTTCCAGGGCGTTACGCGGTGTAAAAGTCTCTTCATTTTTCTCCCAAATTCTGCAACTTTTCCTCCTAGCTCCCCCACGCCCTTCTTCCCGACAAAAAGTTGTTTGTCAATTTTGCCAGAGTTCTGTTTTCACTTACTCTATTACCAACTCCATTTTATCTTTTCATATTCTGCATGGCGGGTTGCATTTTTTCCTCTTCACCACGCTGTTTCCATTCCGATTTTCATCTTCAGTCTTTTTCACAATTTTTGACACATCTATTCTATTTCGGCTTCTTAACCCCAATTCTAACACCAGTGTAATAATGCTTTCAATGTTTCTACATTTTCACGGCCGCACGCCATACATGTTTCGCGCACCACTGCATGCTAACCCTGTAGTTACTCATGACTTAGTACAATTTACAACACAGCAACCTCTAGTGCAATTCTTACTCTTTTATAGGTAGAAAATAACTACATAAAACTTCCTGGAAGCTTCTGGAGGCCGAAGCTTGGAGAAATTTCTCAAAAATCAAGAAGAATCATGAGGTCTCGCCCTCCGAAGGTTCCTGGTAAGTCGCGTCGCTATTCCTGCTCTTGTTTACGCTTTCAATGAGATAACTTATAAACCAAGGCGAAGGTGACAATGATGCTGAACAAGACTGTCACAATATTAAACTTTAATACTTAAAAGGTTTTGCTTGTGGCTTGTCAGCCGCCACCTTCTATTTATGTATTTTTATGTTTTATCTTTTTTAGCACTTCGTCTCTTTGTCATGTTCATTACAGGTTTGGCTTTGGTGCATCATCGCATGGAGAATCGCGGGTTCTATTTCCATCTCAGGAATGATTGTTTCTATAAATGTATTGATAATAGGAAACATAGAAATCACAATCACTGTAAAAACAAGTCAAGTAATATCTAGAAAGCCTAACGTTACTTAAATATTAAAAACTGAAGAGAAAACGATTGACCAAAATTAACACAGATGTGGATTTATTTTTGCGTTTTGATATTTTCAGAAAAGGTAAAGAATCTGTCCATGTCACTGTTGCTCTGCCCACTCTTTTTCTTTGAGGACTGTAACACTACCTTTATATTCTTTTGCCATTCGTTGAATATGCCCAGATAGTATCCATCAAATCCGGTGTTCCCACTCTTTGTGGTGCTTTTTATCTAATAGTATATAAGCCTCTTATAAAGTAGAGCTTCGTGTCATTTATTGCTACTGTTCTTCTTATCGTCCATTTTCACATACATTATATTAATGGGAGCACTTGCGTCGCTTTATAACATTTTAATTATGTTTCTTCTCAGCACTTGAGTTACAAAATCACGGATAGCATTATGTTTATTCAAGTTTTTGTCTGTATTTCGGATAAATTCCCAATCCCAGAACGACTCAAATCGCTGTATTCATTACATATAAGTATTATTTTACTATTAATATATAGGGAACTCCTTCTATGTCCTTATTCAGTTACATATTTCATGTTTTAATTAGCTTAAAAACGTTTCACTTTTGACACCTTGTGATGCTCTGTTTCCCAAACGCCGCCAACATATTACGAAAATGACGCGTATGCCTCACAAGGCATCATGGGAACATTGATTGTTTTATCTTTGTCTCTCCTCGAGTTGACAACATATACAATAGGAAAACATAACGGAAGCGCCGCATAGCGTAGTCGAGTGGGGGGTCTAAGTCATAGAGCGTAGCCGAAGGGCTGAGAGTCGTAAACCACAAAGCGTAGTTATGGGACTGAGAATCACAGAGCGTACTCAAGGGATGTATGGCCTTATGCCGTAAAGCGTGACTCTGTGAATCTAAACCGAAGTGAAACTTGGCGTAGTTGAGGGCTGAGAAAGTAGACAAATATTAAATGTTCATTTCTGCGACATTTTCATAGGTTGTTAATATTGATTTAATGCTACTTTTACGATTTAGTTGATAAATGCCTTACTTTGCCGTTTATACAATGGGAGTTGAATAAGTACAAATATTTGTATCAGCGTTTAAGAGCGTTGTTATGATCTAGTATTCGCAATTTTGTTCACTATTCTCTAAAATTATGTTCATGAGGAAAAATTTACGATGTTTTAGGATAATATTATTCTCCATCTTAGACGTTCTGTTGTTTACGTAACGGTCACATGGTTGACCCTCTGCTCTCCTCTGTCTTTTGCCCCGCCCGACTATAGGTGGAGTGGTGTATGTAAACACAGCAGAGACATAGCTCAGTGCCGTTCAAAACACATTAGACCCTAAAGTGTGTGCTTCATTTATGAAAATGCTATTAGAAAGCAGGCAAAATGAGACATATATGTTATAGTTATTGTACCTGCTAAATATCAAATTATTTGTAGCTTTGCACTTCCCATCCAGTATAGTTAAGGTCGTAAAGAAGGGCGTGTGGTTGCGTAAGGTGATTAATAGGACTTCTTCGGACCACCATCTTCTGTTTCACATAATCCTTAAATTCCTGGCTATAATAATCATCGGAATCAGCAAATATTTTGTAACTAAAACATTCGTTTTAGGGTTCGGATTACACTTTTGTAATCATGTTCAATCCCAGAGCAAGAATATTCGCTGCTCTAATTAGTTCATAATTAATAACCTTGTTATTCTGCTTCTTAACTTTTGTAACACAAATATCAATTACTTCGATTTCTGTGCCACGTTTTTTCATGAATAAAATGTGGCGTGGCCTATATAGATTGGACAAACTCCACAAGTTTGACGAGGTCCTTTTCACGAGCATAATTCTATCTGTTGGATTCGGGAGGGCATTTTACATTCACTAAATATCGCCGATCTACCTAAGGGTAACATTTCACTTAAACATTGTATTTGCATGCTGCACTACCCTTTTTCATAATATGGGTTTGGTTATTCCTTTTCTATCAGGGCAATAACTTTAAACTTCTTCTGTATACCACTGATGGAAGCTCTAAATTATATTTGTGGCACAGCTGCTGTCCCATATTTATTCCCGGGGTTTATAATAGTTCCACAGTTAAACAACTATTAGACCAGTTAGTGTTAATTATTATAGTTGTTTTGAAGGGGTAGTTCGCACACTTTCCCTGGTAAAGAATTTTGCTACGATTGGTATTCAAGAACATCTAAATTAATTATAACATTATTCAGCATTCTAGAGTAAAAATGGAATTATTTGTATCTGTCATTAAAACTGTGAACAGCTACATCACTTACAAATAGGTATGAGATTTTTCACGAGTGACATGGAGATGAAGGTTAAAGCTATTGCACTCATGGAAAGGGAATATTCAAACTAATAGCAGGAAAAGGGTAGCGTAACATCACAATATAAGGTTGAAGTTCTGATGTTTACCCTTCGGCATTTCGAATATGCTTTAGGAGAGGCAAAGTTCCCAAGCAACCTAGAGTATGCTTTGGTAAAAAAAGCTTTGTAGAGGTTGTCACGTATGTAGAGGGGGTGACGAGAGTTTCTCATTAATAATTTTAACAATTTCGTTGCATTATGAGCTATATTTTGAGAATAGAGTATACATAGTACGTAGATAGAGAAATCATTACATTCCATTCATATACTTACTTTATATACCTATTTCTGGTTTTGTCTCTAGTGTCAAATAGAAAAGAGATACGTGTCATTCACTATATCAAAATCTGTATGTTTAATGAATATCATTGGAGCGATGGTATTACTTTTTGTTGGGGGGTGAGAGCAGAAATTGAAAGCTATGAAATCCGAATGTTGGGTTCTCTGACTTGATCAATCTTAGATGTTTCAATCACAAAGCTGTAACTCTCTCTCTCTCGCTCTCTTTCTCTATCTCTCTCTCTATCTAGGTGCCTACCTATTCCGTAACAAACTATTCTCACAAACACTTACGTTTCTACTTTATGCTATTGGAGATAAGCATTAATAGAAATTCTCTTATTACTATTTCCTTGCATCTTCTCTCGGAAATGTTCAAGTTCACACATACGCACACAAATGTCTAGGAGCTGTTTTAGCTATATATAAATATCATTAAGATTGCGTTAAGATTATGACTCTTACGGTCCAAAAATATTGCATAAATGAACAGAATGGACAGGGTTTCAGAGAGTATTCCCAGAAAATTCAAGACATACATTCTTATCATGAATATATGTTAAATATATTGCGTTTTAACTAAAATCGTTAAAAGCTTATTGAGATAATCAAAATTATTAAAAGTAAATGGTACATGGGATGAGAATTTTCTTGAAAATCTTCGTGTCACATTGCTGAAAGATGCTGATGCTAATCTTTGGTGTTCAGTAAATTTATATATATTTTTATTCAGAGGTCTCTAAAAGGTGTATCTCCAATGAAATCTTGGTACCGAATTTTGGGTGGATTGTACGTATTACCTACTATGTAAGTGGTACTAACTACTACAAGGCTTACCGCCCGACCGCTGCGGGTCCCATCTCTGCCAATTACAGGCGTCATGGATGGGATGCAGTACTGGAGGGTGGGGCTTGGTTAGCGCCTCGAGTCCCTTCCGGCCGGTTAATGCGGTTACGCAACCTGGAGCCGCTACTTGTTTCTCAAGTAGCTCCTAATGGGCCACTCAGGGTCCTCACGAGGCAGTGCACCCAGGCTCAAGTCTCCCAGAGGCAGAAAATACCCACGCCGGTACCGGGAATCGAAGTCGGGCCAACCACTTGGTAAGCAGCCTAAGAAAACGACCACACTAGAAAAGGTAAAAATAGAAAACTCCATGATACGTGCTCGAAGGCAAGAAATGCGTTTACATCTTATGCAATATGTTTCCTAGAAGTTTTTAATGACATTGAGGAGTTGTTTCTGCGTCATGGCGTGTAAGAAACAAAGGAAGAGTCCATACCACTGCAGTATATATTCTCTGGGATGGAGAAGACTCCTAACAGACTATTGTACCAGCAAGACAGCATGATGTGTCCTGTCCTTGTACTTCTGCTCTTACAGGTAAGACAATCTTCAAATGGGTATACCTCTTGATTTATTAGGATGCCTTTGTAACTATGAGTAGTACTCATTTTAAGTGTGATAATGATCAGTCGTACCTAGGTATATGTATAGTATATACATACATCTACTGTTTTTACCTCGCTTAATATTAAGAAAAAATACTCTAAGCATGACATCCTGGATAAGAATGCTGAGATTTATAGAATGCTTTAATTATCATATTTCTACAGGTACTATGTCCATAGTTATTGTCGTGATGTCACAAAAATATATGATTTGAGGTCTACTGAAACCAAGTGTGCAAAACTTAAAAACGAGGAGTGGGTTAAATGCCAAACTTAATATTGAAATTCAGAATGTTTAAAGGGTGTGACCCGAAGGTTGCAAAAAATTTTTCCCCAACTTGAAATTATGGTTTAAATAGAAGGCTTTTCCAAAATGTTGATTTTGTTCAAAATTGCTCCGACGATTTTGATTAAAATACCATATATTTAAGTATTTTTATTATAAATGAAATTCATATATTTAATTTTCTAGGAATAGCCTTTGAAAACCTCTTCATTCTGGATGACTTTTGTAAAACCGGTTAAGAGATACACAAAATCTTACTACATAAAAATGTAGATCTTGTTAACGCAAACAACCTACGTCATAAACAATTTTTGTAGACTTAGCCATTTTTGAGGAATTTCTTGATTTCAATTTTAAAATGTTCAAAAATTTTTTTTCAAACTGGAAGTTCTTATTCATTTCAGATCTCCTTTGTTTTATTGCTGGCTATGCAGAGAGAACAGAATTTTAATTCATTCATATAGTGACAGCTTTTAAAGGATTTGTCGGTCTCTTTAGCCTAGTACGCCCTCCTATTTCCTTTCTAATTACAAGAAAAAACAATTAATAATACCATTTTGGCTAACCTTTATCTTGAGTTTTATTAGCATCATTTAGATAAAAGAATATACTTTTGTAAAAATATTTCCTTTTCAGAACAGGTACAGAAAATCATATGAATTAACACATCAGATCTGTTTTAAAAACTATCCAGTGTTAGTTTAATTAATAGCTAGAATTAGAGAAAAAGAGCGCGGATCTTAAATGCATCTGGGAATGTTTTTCACATTTGGCTATTTATATATAATATAGCATAATGCATCATATGTTTGAAATATATATGTGACTTGATTAAAATCAATCTGGGTCTCTCGTTGGTTAGTGGTGACTTACTGATCCCAAGGTTGCAGGTTGAACCCGTCCTTCTTTATACTTTCTCTACACGTACTATGTACATAGTGTATAGAGAAGGTATTGCACTCCGCCCAAAAATTCGATACCGAGATTTCACCAAAAACATATGTTTTAGGGCCACCTGTATCCAAGATAAGCATTTTCAGAAAAAGGTCCGCATTGTGTCAAAAACGAAAAGTCGGTAAAATACCAAACTTGGTATTTAAATTTAGTATCGTCCAGGGATGCGAAGCGAAGATTTTGAGAAAAATCCCTCCGCCCCAAACTACCCTTTACATGGAACTTTTTTCGGACATTTTTATTTTCTCAACAATGGCTCAAACGATTTTGATTAAAATATCATATATTAAAGATATTTATCTGACAAATAAAATGCATAGCTTGAATCTTCTGGGAATAGCCTCTGAAGAGTACTTTATTCTGGATGAATTTTACGGAATTTTGAAATGAAGATGGAGCACCGTGAATTGAGGTGGCGAGAAGACCCGCCAATGCGACACTTTGCCCACCACATATCTCATATGCGGTCGCTTGAGTTCGTCTAGGTGAGAGGCAAGTGGTATAACCACTCAGCCACGGCGCGGCCTGAGCCCGCCCTTGACCGTTGGTTTTTATATGTGTTTAAAAGCTTCAACCCATTGTCAATGAATTTACTGGCATGTAAAAGAAATTCTGTGAGACGAAATTCCGGCTCCTCCATAGCGCTAATATCACCCTGGCAATTAACTGCCTCGTTAATTAACAAACAATTCATAAATTAATTCTTAAACGGTTACTTAGGTACATTATTTACAATGATATTGTAACCATAATAATACACAAATAAATTACAGATTGGATCAGTTCAAAAGTAATAGACATAATAATTATTTTAAGATGCCCCTTATTTCTTTATAGTTCGGAGTCGTTTAAAATTCCTTGAATTTATCATGGAGTTATAGTTTATATATATGTTATTTTAATCAGATTTGTTGAAGCTATTTTGAATAAAATTAGTCAAAAAATAGCGCTCAAAGAGTAGTTTGGGTTTTAGGGATTAATTTAAATACTAAATGCGATATGTATTCAACTTTTTTTTTGAGTTATGCAATCCACAGATCTTATCTCTGCCCCTCTTCCCCATACACATACACCCCAGAGAAATTTTGCTTAAGTTGCCTCAAAATATATATTGGTGAAGAAAGCTAGACTGCTTGCGTGGAATCTTAGGAAATATCATGTTGCTAGAAGTTTTACATCATCTAACACTAAAATATCACCTAATTTTGTTTTGGTTTCCACTGATGGTTATCGGTGTTTTGCACAGCTTCCAACCTGGTGGATCAAAAGTTTTCAATGGTTTTATGTTAATTTACTATCCAATCAAATTTCTTTCTGTTTATTTAAGGATCTTGGACTGCTCCATCTGTTTGTCCAAGGCTAATATTTTCACCGCCGGTCCTTAATTTTCTATTACATGTAGCAGGATAGTTCCTCACGCTCATGCCTGGCTACGGGCCGACCACTTGTTCCAGGTTCTCCATTCTGTGGCTCCCCGACAGGGTTCTGACCCCTATGCATCCTCTTGTAAGCCCTTGGTGATTATCAGTCTTAAAAATACGTAGGGTAAGCCAACCAAATAAAAAATGGGATCAGGATATTGCAAACTGAGAAAGTAAGAAGCATATTTCAGATTTACCGAAGGCCGTATAAGATGTATAAAATAAAAAAAAATTAACTAATACACTGGCTCCATTGAGGTTCGGTGATCTGACTTCTGGTCGGAAGTAGACATTTATATTTGGTGAGCATTATTATTACATCCTTAGGGTCTGATAGTATGGAATTAGGGAGAATGTATGTTTGAAAAACCAGGTAACCTAAAGCTTAAAGAGTTAAACACGAATGTTACATCCCCCTTTGTAACCATAGTGTTAAAGACATCTATAGAAATAAGAAACACACATGCACATTTTAAATGCATATATTTAATGTGCACGTGGCCAGAATTGTCAATCTTGAGTCATATGAAGATTCCAGCGACACATGTTTCTCGAAGTGTCTTATAGTTACTATTTTTTAACCTCACTATCATAACTAAGACCACTAATATTAACTGTCTAACAATAATCGTTCCGACCACCATAATAGTCTATCCTGATATTAAATGAAGAAGAATAGTTTCCCTTGATGGGCGTAAGCTAATTAACAATTCTTGTTTCCTTTACAACAGTGAGGAAACCCGTTTTGAAAATTAAGGGGAAATAGAATAAACATTACATTCATTTTGTAGATTTATTGAAAACAATGCTACTTATAACTAATTTCACTATTGTTGCGTGTTTTACAGATTCTACTTGGAGCAAGTGCAGAGGAAAGTAGGTCTAAATAATTTTATATACATTAGCACTGTTAATTAAATGACTGAGTTAGCTTAGTCTTACTGCCATTAGAGATAGTATTAGTAATAGTAGTAGTAGTAGTAGTAAAAGTAGTATTTATAGTTCCGAAACATAGTTAATAGCTGTACACTCAAAGTGAAACTTAACCTTTGACTGAGAGAACGGTTTTGTTACTAAATTTCGGAATTTGTATCTAAAAAGAAAACAATTTTGCGGCAACATAAATATTCAAGTGCTATAGTATTTACAAAATGTGTACCTATAGTAATATGTTCAGATTTATGGAATATGCATCGTAAAAAGAAACCTACTTCTGGTAACATTGTTGCCTTGAAACATTTACAGTTTATTATGAAAATAAATAATTACATTTAAGGAACTTATATCTTTCTCTTCAGCATTTATAATAAAAGTCTCTATTCAAATACATTCAAGCCATCATTTACACGTATTTTATAGAAAAGTGTTAATATTATGTAGGTAAAAATACCGTTAAGCATGTTCTAGTGTATGACTTCTAAAGGCTGCAAACTGCACACGTAGTTACTACACACTTCACTTATTTCCATCTGAAGATACAGAAGTTTACAAAACCTTCAAGAAACAGTACACAAAAATTAGTATAAAAATGTTCACAAAGCATGTGAAACTAGAGAAAAACATAAAATACTCTACAAGGTGTAAATGCTCCTAAACACCACCATAAACTTACCAAAACTATCTACAACACATAGAAATACCATAAAAACTAGAGGTGTCTCTCTACTTAAAATATTATAAATAGTTAAATAATTGGCGGTAAAACATGGCATGCTGTGAAAATGCTATAACTAATATAATAAAACAAGAGAAGCGAGAGAATACCGTTACAATTTGCCTGTGCTGAATTGGATTTAGGATGACGTCTGAACGTGTTAGGTAATGCTAGGTTTAGGTGTACATTAAAAGACAGAATATGGTGAAAGTAGGTTTATGTTAGGTCTCGTTATTGTAGCAGATAGTAATTTGTGATGTTTGTTTTAATGGATATGATCATACACCAACTAAATTACAAGAAAATATAGCACAATGTCTGAAAACTTGCCTAAAATATCCCCAAATGCCTCAAATTCTTAGTAGTATGTATAAATAATTAAAAACGGAGAAAATGTGGTTACAAGTTTTATTAAATAGACATGAAAACACATGGTATCACAAAATGAGAGTAATTATTGTAAAATATATCGCAATAATTACAAATTCAAAAACTGCCTTCAAAACTTTTTTATTGTCTCTAAAAATGCATGCTGCAGTCAAAATCCATAACATACACAGTTTGCGCAATATAATACCTATATCAAGATGGTAAAAATCATTTCACTCAGTGAAAAATATGAGCGTAGCCTCTTTGAATTTTATTAATAATCCACCCACTATAGATAGTCACCACAAATCGACGGTTCTCATTGCAAAATTTAATTTCACCAAGAAGTAAATGCATTTCATAATTTTAGCATGGCTATCAAACGTTCTAACATTCAAAAATGCAGCGAACTGTCTTCCTCGACAAATATACATTTTTTGATAACTTTGCACTATTTCTTCACACAATTTTGACGTCTGCACATTTTATTTCAAGATGAAAATGATTTAATGTAAATCTCTCTTACAGGTACTGCTTCGACTATCGCTTCCCCATCGATAGCTAATGCAGGTAAGTGGTAATCAATAAAAGACAATTTTGAGAATTTTGGTGATATGTTCTCCCTGCTGAGGGTTGAGAAGGAAATACTTAAATTAATTTCTTAAGGCATAGTGTAGAGACCACAACAACAGGTTTCCTGTAACTTCAAATCTCTACTGAGTGGGAAGTGAATAAATGCAAATACTTAGATATTGTTACACTTATGGTTATAAGAGCTCAAACCTTTATTCCTGCTAATTTTCAGCTTCAGATGCTGGGAAGCATTTGGATGGTGCCGGTGGTTCAAAAACTAAGGAAGTAAAAGATGCCTTTCATAAAGGGTTGAAGACCGCTGCTGGCCATGGAGCAGAATTTTTGGACAAATATAAAAATCTCCCTTGTAAGTTTTTCACGTTTTTGTTTTATTTGTTTTTTTTTTTTATCATTTCTTTTTTTCTTTTCACACTATTGTTGAGCAGTTATATTTCAATTTAAAGTTTTCAATTAGCTTTTACTTTATATTTAGTAATATGACCGAGTTAGATATCTTTATTAGCATGGTGATCGAGGTGGCGCCTCGTATCCTGGAAGCCGCGGGTTCGATTTCCGTCGACCACGCATTTTGACCTGGTGTTTTTCGTGGTTTCCCCCGTGTCACTTGCATGTTCTCCAGGACTTCCTTTCCATCAATTCCTTTTATTCCAATTTCTTATCATCTTTGTGTGATTCTAGTATCATGGTGTACGGCAATGTGGACAAATGACGATATTATGGACGTTATAACAGTTGTTGACTCTTCACCCTTTGATGCTTTTCTATTGAGTAATTGATGTTAACAAACCCTATTTGGGAATACCGAATACATGAAGCTCATTTTAACTCACTCATTATTGCAAGCGGAATAGCTCAAGCGGTAACGTCTTTAGTCCACAATCGAAAGGTTCTGGGGTCAAACACCGGGGTCCATCAAAATTATCTAGAGACTTACACGATTTTCCTCGGCCACTAGACAAATACTGGTTTCCAAAATTTGCTCCTCAAAACTTCCTGCCGTCCCATTTATCATTCCATTTCATTATTTTCTTCTGCAGTACCATACCAGGCATTGTGTTGATCACGCATTCTGAGTATGATATGATCCAAATTGATCCTCAACATTGGATTGGATAATCTAAGACATTAGTTTTATAAGCCAATGAGGGTGTAATCCCACACAGAGAACGGTAATCCGAAAAGTAGGAAATGGTTGTGGTAGTGTTTAACGCCCGCTTTAACTACTAATGGCACCGCAGGCGGCCAAAGTAGGAAATAGTGAAGACTTTCTTATTTCTGAACAATGCAGAGCCAAATCTCCATTCTTATACCACAGTTAACCCATCTCAGGTTGAACGTGGAGCTTTTGAGAGCTGCAGGTTAGGAGACACAAACAGGCAAATTAGATGCTACTGACTTTAAACATCAGGCCTACAGCCAATAGGAGGTTGATATGTTAAAAGAGACAGTTAAATATTTTTATTAGTTAATTTTTATATCTACAACCATAGAAGTCTTATATATTACAGATTGATATATAAATTCAAGCATTTGTAATTTTCTGAAGAGTACGGATTGTGGTTAAATATCTCAGAAAATAATGTTTAACTTTGCTTCTTCAAATCCTACAATAATTAAGATATATAACATGCTCCTAAACGTTGTGAAACTTGGATACATACATAAAGTGGTCCTTCTTGGATACTTATGTATCCAAATTCTGTTTGGAACAATCTTGAATTTTTGAGCGGAATACATTCTCCAGCACGAATATAAAATCAACTATGGTTTGATGACTGTACACTGCTTCTGTCATTAGACCTTAAAAAAGGTAATCGGCTTTAAGTATAGTAATATCAAATAGTTTAATAATTAGGCACTACTAATGAACTATATTAGTTATACTTAAAAACGGTTAATACCGCATTAGCAATAAAGTATTTTTACTTTCTCTATACGTACTATATACATAGTGTGTAGAGAAGGTACTGCACCCCACCCAAAAATTCGATGCCGAGATTTCACCGGAAATATACGTTTTAGGGTCCCCTTTATCCAAAAAAAGCATTTTCAGAAAAATGTCCTTGTGTGTGTGTGTCCATGTGTCTGTGAACACGATAACTCAAAAACGAAAATTCAGTAAAATACCAAACTTGGTATTTAAGTTTAGTATCTTCCAGGGATGCGACAGGAATATTTTGAGAAAAATCCCCCACTCCCAACTACCCTTTACATGGAAGTTTTTTTCGAAAATTTTGATTTTCTAAAAAATGACTCTAAAGATTTTGATTAAAATATGATATATTAAAGATATTTACCTGACAAGTAAAATACATATCTTGAATTTTCTGGGAATAGCCTCTGAAGACTACTTTATTCTGGATGAATTTTACTGAATTTTGCATAACTACTAAACCGTAAGAGATGGAAAAAAACTGATAACACAAAAAATGTAGTGTACGTTAAAATATACAAGTTATGTTATATACATTTTTTTCGTGGAGATGATCGTTTTTGAGGTATTCCTTGTTTTTGGTTTCAGCTTTGGAAAACAGAAATTTGTCAACTCCTATCCATACAAACAAAGGAACTTCAGTCACATATCACATATGACTATCACTTTAACCTATGCTACTCCCTTATTTCGCTTCTACTTGCATGGAAGCAAGTAATAAGCCTACTTCTGCTGTTTTTCTCGATAAGTATGATGTAAATAGAAGTATATGTGAACGGAATACATCAGATTTTTAATGTTTATGATGCAATAACTAATTTAGTTGCTATTGTGTTCCTTGCACTACCATGTCTCAGAACTTTTAACCCAAAACAAAAGAGGCATTATGTTTCACAAAAGAGGTAGTCTCTACTTATAGCACACATGCCTACGTGTTAAAAAGTCAGTTTAAGTTTTTGACTTGATTTTATGTGATATATGAATATTAAAGCTGTTTGCTTACAGTAAAGAAAACAGAATTCCAATTTTACTATTTTTAATTTTTATTTCACATCTCTCCAAAATTAGTCAAAAAACTTGCCGTAAACCGTATATAACAACTGCATAAAAGTAATGCAATTGTTAATCGGCAAAAACCAATTTGCATGTTAAGACTACATTGCAGGTCCTAACTCCTGTTCAGGAATAGAGTAGTAACGGAAACTGTAAAAAAAAAAAGTGCATATATAGGTCCCTTAAAGCAAAGAAACGCATTTCTGTTGCTTAAATCGCTTAATGCAGTACAAGGTAGCATAGTTGTAATAGCTCTTACATACATATAAAAAAGCAATAAAAATCAGTTTTAAATAAAATATAAAATAATTTAAATTACAACCATAATACGATAACTAATCAGAATACTTGATCTTGTGTCATTAGGCACATGCCGTTGATATCTCCCAGCAGGCGAATATGATTAACAAACTGAGGTTCAGATTGTCGCTTTAAGACCCTCCAGGATGCCTCGTTGAACTTACCTGGTCTGCGTCTGATTTTGTTTCAGGTGCGCATGATGAACTACAACATTTATGCATTTTTTACTTCTATGTAATTAATTCTCTGGTAATATTCTACACATAGAATCACATCCGCTACTTTTACTTTCTCTATACGCACTATGTAGATAGTGTATAGAGAAGGTATTGCACTCCACCCAAAAATTAGATACCAAGATTTCATCGGAAATATATGTTTTAAGGTCCCCAATATCCAAAAAAAGCATTTTCACAATAAGGTCCGTGTGTGTGTGTGTGTCCGTGTGTCCGTGTGTCCGTGTGTCTGTGAACACGATAACTCAAAAACGAAAAGTCGGTAAAATACCAAACTTGGTATTTAAGTTTAGTATCTTCCAGGGATGTGACACGAAGATTTTGAGAAAAATCCCCCCACCCCCAACTACCCTTTTGATTTTCTCAAAAATGGCGCTAAGGATTTTGATTAAAGTTTCGTATATTAAAGATATTTACCTAACAAAAAAATGTGTATCTTGAATTTTCTGGGAATAGCCTCTTAAGAGTAGTTAATTCTGGATGAATTTTACTGAATTTTGAATAACTGCTAAACCGTAAGAGATGGACAAAAACTTACTGCACAAAAAATGTAGAGCACGTTAAAACACACCATTTAGTTATATACATTTTTTTCGTGAGTTCGTAGTTTTTGAGACATTCCTTATTTTTGGTTTCTGCTATGAAAAACTTATACTTTTCTCATATAGGAAGTTGTCAACTCCTATCCATATAAACAAAGGAACTTCATTGACATAGAAACCAGCTTTTGACTATCATTTTAAACTATGGTACTCCCTTATTTCGCTTCAAATTACAAGGACTATTTCTGCTCATTTTTTCTGATTAGCATAAAGTAAATAAAAGTATAAGCTTTTTAAGAATCATTTGTTGCAGGGATATAAGAAAGTCATGTGAATGGTACACATCAGATTTTTTGTTTTATTGTGCCTGGAATGAATCTTATACAGAGTATCAAGGAACGATATCGAAATATTTTCACAGAATATGTAGATTACTTAAATAAGTAATTTAAGATAGGAGACGTATGGCCTGTTTATTCAAATTTCGTAGTAACGGCTATAAGTTTCTGAAGTGCCAGTACGCCACTGGTTAATTTATCAACCATTCGAGAGTATAACGCGAAAAACAAAGGGACATATTACAGCGTACCTCTCTAGCGTAGTGGTTATGATACTGGCTTTCAAGTCAAAGATAATTTCCGAGTTCGGGTCTCGTTCACGTATCGTGGTACTTCGTCTGGAATGAAAATAATAATAATTAGTAAATTTACTCTATGACAGGAATCAAATTCAGGACCTTTGGGACAGCCTTACGCATTAAGCCAGCAGAGCAGTTGAAAAAACGCCTCCAGAGTAGGCTACATAACCCAAAAACGTAGTTAATGAGTGCTCAGTGTCTCACTGACAAATGATTAGTTCGAGATTTTAGATTTTTGCGACATTAAATCCTAAGATCGCTAGTAACGAGCTGCTAAAAATCGATATTTCTATATTCGGGCAGCAGTTTTAAAGATATTCTAAGCCATTTTTCAACCTGCTTTGCCTTAACACCAACTTATTAACAACTGATACCCACACGTTAAACGCTATGTAGTTGGGTTACGTTTAGCCGGGGACCATGCATCGCCAATCTCAAATTACTTATATCAGTCACGTGCACAATCTCGCAAATTATTTCGGTGTAGTTCATTAGCACCTCTATTTCTCTTTTAAGAAGTTAAGATGTTTATTTTATAGGTAATTGATATATAGGAACAATGTCAACTGCTGTATACTTAACGGTTATAAAGGCTCAGAGACCATAGCGTTGCTTACGTTTCTATGGTCTCATATATGTGCTTCCAATTTTCAGTTTCGGACCCTGGGAAGCAGTTGAGTGATGCAGCTAATGCAGAAACTACTGACACAAAGAAAAACTTCGACAAGGGTTTCAAGGCCTTTGTAGATTATGGGAAACATATGATGTATAATTATCATAAATTCTCTGGTAAGTATTAACAATTTTCCGTTTTCTTTCACTTGATGCAAGCCTGTTTCACGGTTCAAATTATTCTACACGTAATAAACGGAGTTGAAGTTTCATAGTGTTGGTGCACACTCGAAACAGCTTATAATACTCACTTTCCTTTATTTGATATTCTGAGTGAAAAATATATAAGTGGTGTAGTAAGCCTAATTACATTGGTAAACTAAGTTTAATCTAAGTTTAATTTCAAAATAATCCAGTTAAATTACACAACCTTCTTTTATCGCGGATATCGTATCCAAACTGTATAAAAAACTTTATAGTTTTAATCAATTTAGCTGAAGCCGTTGTTCTTTCTAAGATCCCAGGAGACAATTATTTTCATAAATTTTTTTAAATGAATGATATTAATTAAAACGAAATCAGAAACTTAAGTAACTTAGATAAAACTCCTGCTAGATAACAGGATACAGGAGCTTCACCGCTTGAAACCAAGGACGAAGAAAGGCAAATCGTTCTTTAATGAAATTAGCTGAGATATTCAATACTGCCCTAATATGAGAAATGAATCACAGTCCCATATTGCAAACGTTGTACACCAGAAAATAATTTCTCCACTATTTGTTTACGACTTCATCAGGAGTATACAAAATTAGCACTATTCTTATAAGGAAACCTCGCAATATTACTGCTTTGGTTCCTCAATACCTAGCGAATGACATACATCACACTTTGCGTGCAAAACATTTTACAACAAAATTTTTTATTAAAGGATATTTTAACGGCAAGTACCACCGCAATGCCAGCGCCTGGAATATCTCTGCAAATTACATTCAACAGCATTCAGTTTTCGGCGCAGTATTACAAACCTATAAATGTACTATCAATGGCACTGACCGTTATATCAGGTATAAAATTCCAGTTAATCTTATGGATGAAAATAACTTTTCTCTGTGTCCTTCTTGGATGCAGACCGAGACTGGGCGACACAACCACCATGTTTAAGTCTTCAAGCTATTGGGACCGCTCTATCAAAGAAGCCATAGCTATTAAATACGAAGAAAATAACATCAACAGAGACAGCGGCTTGCAGGTGAATGGCATTTGAAGTTCGGTGCTCAGCAAACACTCGCAAAGATTTGTGAAACTGCCATAAGCTAGCCCTAGTTTTAAAACAGGCTCACATCTGGCAACGGGCCAATCAGAGCAGTCCGTCCCGGCAACGGAGACCATTGGTTCCTAGTCAACGCCTCCCATGCCGGACCCGGGCCAATCACAGAGCGGCATCTGGCCGGTCCCCCCCCACCGGACTACTATATATAAGGCGTACCCGGAGTCTCTACATCATTCCCTGAAGATGAGAGCGATGTTAGCTCTTGAAAGCTTGGAAATTATTCCAGAATTCACCTGGCTGATAGCCCGAGAAAAGTTATTTTCATACCGCCGCCAGGAAAGCTTCAACTTATGGATGAAGCAAACCTTCAATTCGAAATTATTGGAAAAAACCCAGTTTTCATTAATGCTTACTCGGATAAAGCTGATGCAACATTGTCTAGAGATGTGCGTCATAATGTGGGTATGAACATCCATCAAAACAATCTTGTCAAAAATCATTGTTACTGGCAGCTCTTTGACGCTGCTTTTTTCTGGTGTAAGGTACTTCCATGAAAGATTGTAAATAAGCAGTGTTACCCAATCTGCAAACAACACTTTCTTAAACATGCATAACCTTATTTACAATCAATTGATATCTCCAAAATAGTTTTTAGGAATTATACTTAGCATAAATTCTGGTCTTGTTCTCGTTGCTTAGCTTTATTCTGAGAAAATTTGATTTATATGTAATATTTCGCTGTAATGTCTATATGCAATTACATTACCAAATGCAGAAACAATATTTTTCAACATTAATTGCTCCACATTGTGAATATATTTCGAGATATCTTTGTATCCAAAATTCATTTCATCCGTAGGCTATCCCGGGGGAGGGCGATGGAATTTTTCGGGCGTAAAACCCCTTAGTATGGCTTCCTTTGGGAGAGAAACCGTTGGTCCCGTGTCGTAGATTTACGGCACGTAAAATAACCTAAAACTTTATAAAGAGCAAAATTAATAGTTCTTTTACGCCCAGTATACAATAGGACGCAGAGAACCACTGTAATTACAAATCGTCCATAAATAAATAAACCATTCACATTTGTCTGTTGGTTATGATAATTAATCGTGAATTGCTTAACTAAAAATATAAAAAAAGAAAAACGATCAAAGATATCGATATTTACTCTATACACATGTTTCTTAGAATGGAGTGAAGGCACAAATCATAAATACCTTCCCTGATCTTGCACTTTAGGCTTCACACGGGGTTATCGGAAGAATAAATTGATGGCTGCACATATATGAAGTGTCATCTGTATGGACAACATCAACAAATGAAAGGAATTAAAGCGTTTCCCTTGCCAAGTGTTTGTGTAACCTGGAAAGCAAAACACTCACACTGAAAAACGTTACACATCTGCAAAACATTTAACTGGAATCTAATTATGTTCTGACTTCACACATAGCTTCTCAATTCTTATTTGTTTGAGAAAAGTCTTTTTATAATCAGAATAGCTAACAAACATGACATAACAAGTTTCGTTTAAATGGGTGTGCGCGAGTGTGTGCAAATAACATTTGCAAATTTAAAAGCCGATGTTCACTTTAATTTTAAAACGCTACATTATAGTTTGTTTAATTTAAGATTTCCATGAAGATATTTGCCAAGCCCTAATAATACTCTTTTTCTCTCTTTTGTATAGACAGTGTTACGCTGACCTATTTATTTATTTATTTTTTGTGAAAATTTTTGTTAGATAAATTTAACATTTGCATTCAAAACTGCGTACCCATGGTTTCAATATATAAGATTTAAACATTTAAAGTATTCACGGTATTTGGAGAAACTTCTTGAATAAATATTTTCGTTAAAAATTACGTCCTTGAACTATGAAAACCAGTAATTGGTATAATTGTAAATCGGTAATAAAATGTAGGTTATTTGACTGAATTTTGTAGAAATTATTAGTTTTATTAATGATATCTAAACTGATATAGCATTAGATGTACAGATTTATTGTCAATGAAAGAAGGTCGAGAGCTAACATTTTACTATAAAATCTTTTTGTGCGTTCATCAGAAATAAAAAATTATGAAGTGTGCTCTGGAAATCAAAGAACACGCAATATCTTGTAAATTTGTAGTGTTATAAAATGTTTCATGAGAGATTAATGTACGTATATATAATGTAGTTGTACATTTTAACGAGATCTGGAGCCTTTGTTTCTTTTCTTTTAAACTAGGATTTGCTTTGGTTTTCATGTGATAAAAGTTGGTATTCCTGAATATAATTTAGAAAGGTTAATATTTGCAATTGATTACGCCTGCATATTTCCTAAGCAGGTACTATTTGAAGTTTTTAAAACATTACTTCAGTACTTACTGGTATTTTATTATTCAATTAAAATCAAATTGTAATGCTAGTCACACACAAAAATTTGACTATTCTAAAATTTAATTCCAAATTGAAAACTACTTTAAATATGAACTGCTAATTTCACGAAATTTATTTAACATCCGGGATAATTATCTTTAAAGGATATTTAGAATAATACCGATATTTTAAACTACTTTTAAATATAAAAACTGACTTTCTCCAACTTGATTTAATATGAGGAAGTTAGCTTTTAAATAATATTCTGGAATAATGCTTATATTAATCCAAATAAATTATTAAGTATATTATTATTCGAATTTAAACTTTGTAGCAAAACAATATATTGAAACAAATAGTTTGCCAACAAGATTGAGTTTGTATAAATATTAGAAATGTTTGAGCGTGCGTGCTCTATGTGTCGTCTGTTTGTCTTTTCTTTTGGATAGTGTTTAACGCCCGCTGGTGAGTCTGGCAACACTGTTAACTCTAGAATGAAAGGATTTACAAATCAGAGCCTATTATCTTACTGGGCTCTACGTCTAGCATGATAGGACTCAAACATTGACTCTTTGATTATAAATTCCCTAGACCCAAACTATTCATTACCTGCAAACAATTTTCATTAATTGTTATTTTCACAAAAACTTGTAAAATATGATATATTGAAATACATGATATGATTTAAACACGTAAAATAATAGATAATAAAATTTATACCTTAAAACTTTTGCAAATATATCGTAAAGTATATTAATCCTGAATAATTTTGTAAGATAGACAAAAATGTTCTTAAGATAGGCAAAACCTACCCTACAAAAGCTAAAAATAATTGTTAGTGACAGCACACATTTCCGGTATATCCCTTCTATTTCATTGAAATTCTTAATACGAGTACCTTGTTATCCTTTCATGTTTTGTAACCTTTTAAATTTCAAACGTTTGATTTTCAAACGACCTGTTTTTAAAGACATGACTAATCTTCAGTTTCTTTGTTATGAAACTATTCCTGTATATGTTTAACTGAAATAACAAACTATAAATAAAAATAACTTATTTGGAAAATAGTGTTCAGAACAGATATAAAAATCAAGGCCATCTCATACATAAGATGATTTTGTCATTTTTTGTTTCGTGAATTCCAAAAGATCTCATTTTAATTTTGACATACTTTCAATTCAATATTATCAGTATAATCTTTGATGAATGATATATCACACTAATATGCTCTTTTGGATATTTGAACTAATCATATGATTGGAACATATCATTCAGTTTCATATTATGGCATCATATGAGTAAGTATTCGCCATTCCAAAGAATTAAAATATTTTCTATGTTGTAATTACAAATATAATTACATTTCAGATATGTTGCGAGAAATGGAAAGTTTTGCACCGAAAGAACAAGAAGAAGAGAAAAAATCAGAGGAAAACGAATAAAATTCGAGCAAATACCACCATCAGTATCTCAAGTTCATATTATGAAAGAAGAAAATCAGCTAATACCCGATTCTCATATCAAACTAAGAACTCCACCAAGGAGTAATAAACTGGTGTAACCTCTTCATTATTTTATGTGGGAATCTCCATTAAAAAATTAATAGATTAATCATATTAAATATAAAGTGTGAAGCTCCTTTAATCAGAATATAAATAAATAATTTCAAACAATATAAACTATCTTTACTTATTAAACATTTTAGTATCCAAAAATTTTATGCAGTGATGACACTGAAAATACAGTTTTGAGATTAGAGAATCCCATAAAGCATTTTTAGAAAAAATGGCTCTGTATGTTTCCGCCCTCTGTATCTATAATGACCATAACTGAACAACGAATGGTCGGTTAAATACCAAAAAGTGTTTTTGAGTTCAGGATGGGACGTGAAATTTTTGAAGACTATACTTTTTATGGAGAAAGTTTCACAAGTTTTTTTCAAAATTGACTCTAACTGGTTTGATTAAACTACTGCATATGTTGAAGATATTGCATAAATGAAATATTTAACTTTATATCACAATCCTCTAAAATACTATTCACTATAAATGGAATTTTACTACATAAAATATGTAGGGTTCGTAAAAGCAAGAAGTACAAATTTCTTAGACATTAAATATTTTTTATTGGTTTGAATTTTCAAACACCCTTATTTTTAAACATGTTAGTTGACTATTTTTTTTTCTCGGTAGCCAGGTAAAAAGTATAGAATTTCACATCACTACCACATAGCGTTTTTTTCTTGTTTAAGCAGACATATCTCTTTAACCTACTTTTTATACCTAAAAAAAATAAATTGCCGAGAAACGACCATGCAGTTTACATGGAACAATAAAAACATCTGATGTGTTCCATTCAAATGATTTCTCTACATCTCTACATCTGTATTTTTCTATCCACTCATCCTAATGGAGATAAAAATTATCATAAATGGTCTTATTATTTAGTTCTTTAGATGTAGAACGGAAATAAAGTTAAAAATTAAGCTAAAGCGTTAACCAAATCTTTTAAAAGATGGTTGCTATGAAATATAAATCCGTTTCTTTGCATGGCCAGGAGTTCACAAGTTCCCATGTGAGAAAAGTTTAAGAATTTTGAAATTGAAACAAATAACAAGGAATATCTCGGAAACGGTCAACGTTATGCAAAGGTCATCCTGAATGAAGAGGTCTTCAGAGCCTAGTTCCAGATAATTCAGGGAATATATTTTATTTTTATGTAAATATCTTAAACATGCGGTATTTTAATCAAAATTTTAGAGCCATTTTTGAGAAAATCAAAATTTTCGAAATTTTACCCATGTTCAGAGTAGTTGGGGTGTGGGAATTTTCTTCAAAAACTTCGTGTCGCATTCTTGAAAGGTATTTAACTTAAATATCAATGGACTTTTCCTTTATGACCTGTGCTGCCCACAGACACATGTAGATACACACAAATGGATATTTTTATACAAATCTGATATGTTCCATTCATATGACTTTATCTGTATCTCTGTAACAAATTATTGATAAAAAGCTTATTGTTTTATATAATTAATGCTAATTCAGATAAACATTAGCAGAAATGCTCTTATTACTTGCTATCTTATAATTAGAATGGAAATAGGAGAATACACTAGGCTAAAGCGATAGTCAAATCGTTTAAAAGCAAGTTCTTATTGGATTGAAATCCTATTTTTCACATGGGCAAGAGCTGACAAATTCCCGTATGAGAAAAGTATTTTAAAACTAAAACCAATAGCAAGGAATATCTCGAAAACGCTCAAATCCACACACACAATATATATATATATATATATATATATATATATATATATATATATATATAATTATATATATTCAAAATCATTTGAGACAATTTTTGAAAATCAAACTTTTCCAAACTTTTTTCATGTTGAAGGCGGGGGAATTTTCTTGAAAATCTTCGCGTTGCATCCTTGGAAGATACTGAACATAAACACCAAGTTTGCTATTTAACGGTATTTTTGTTTTTGAGCTATGCTCTCTAAGGCACACAAACACAGATGCAGACATATGGTCTAATTTTAAAGCTGTTTTTTTTTTTTAATTCAGATATTCTGAAAACATAAATTTCCAATAAAATCTCGTATCGAATTTCTTAATGGAACTCTATCTAATATAACCATTGCACATATGTGGTAGAGAAAGAAAGAATGAGTTCATAATTATGCATTTGATGGCAGCTTATATTTATTAACCAGAAATGTACAGAAGAATAAATCTGGTAATACCACTTAGAATAAATATAAAGAGTGAGGTGACTGTTATACATTAGATTTCTACACATTCTCTATACCAATTCTATCAGCAATTCTATTAAATGGTTCTCTTATTCAAAATAGTTTATACGTAGCTTATAAGAACGAATAAATTATACAAGAAGATTCAGTCAAGCCAAGTTTTGCTCAAAATAGTTTGTCTCTGTTTATGTGAATGGCAATATTATAGGTTTGCCCAGGTGCAACTTTAAATACTTCGGTATATCAACATGAAGAGACCTCTTAAGTGAAATCCAGCTAGAAAACAAACTTAATGTTATTCTTACTTATTCGTGACGTTTGTGTTCATCTTACATAAAAATTATACCTTGATTTAGCTTTATTATTCTCTACACGTTCGATATAGATAGTTTGTAGAGAAGATATTGCATTCCACCCAAAACTTCACCGGAAATAGACGTTTTAGAGTCCCCTGTATCCAAAGGTATTTTTAGGAAAAGGTCTGTGTGTGTGAATACGAAAACTCAAAAACGAAGAGTTGGTAAAGTACCAAATTTGGTATATACGTTTAGTATCTTCCAAGGATGCGACATGAAGATTTTGAGGAAAATCCCCCATCCCAAAAGCAGCCCTTTACATGGAAAAGTTTTCGAAAGTTTCTCTAAAGTAGCTCTAACGATTTTGATTAAAACACCGCATATTAAAGATACTTACAGGTCAACTAAAACGTATATCTTCAATTTTGTAGGAATAGCTTCTGAAAATCTCTTTATTCTGAATGAATTTTGCTGGATTTTGCAAAACTAGTAAACCGTAATAGATAGACAAAGACTTATTACACAAAATATGTAGATATTATTGAAACACACAATTTATGTCATATATATTTTTTCATGGAGTTGATCATTTTTGAGATATTCTTTGTTACTGCTTTTAGTTTTAAAATACTTAATCTTTTCACATACGGGAATTTGTGAAAATAAAAGGACTTCATCCATATGGCAACCAGCTTTTAACAGGTTTAACTATCGTTTCAGCCTAGTATATTCCCTCATTTTTCCTTCTACTTACAAGAAAGCATTTCTGCTAATGTTTACCTTGATTTGTATGGAGTAGAAAGAAGCATAAGTTTTTAACTAGCATTTGTTCAGAGATGTTGAAAAAGTCATGTGAATGAAATACATTAGATTTTCTTTTTAAATAAAACTATTGGAATGTGTTATGTTTTCAGTGGTTTAAATTATTTAAGCGACATTCTGTATTACTAAGGACGCCACAGAGCGTTTCTAATGATATAGAAAAACAACACGACTAACATGTTTCTTTAATACATCCATATTTTTCATTTTCGCATGAAAAATCCTGCAATTAATACCATTTACTCTACTTCTCTGTCGACCTTTTTTGGACTTTGCTAACTCTCTAGAATAACGGCTCGTATATCATCGTGCCGAAATCGGTCATTAACCATCTACGAACTGGGACGTATGTCCTACGTTAGCCGAATGCTCTGCAGATTCAATCAATTTTTCAAGATTTACAAATAATCTGACCAGTATGCGCGGAAGTCAAAAAAACCAATCTTCAAAAACATTAATTCCGAATTACTTGTATTTGATTTTATAGTTACTAATAAAGTTTCTTTTGAGTTCTTGTAAAAGAGTTTATATTTTCTCACACAGAAGCTATCCCCAAAATGATTATCATGCCTCCTTAAAACTTCTGTTAACCGAACTTTGGTTTGACATCCTAGAAATAAATTAAATAGAATAATTATTATTTTCCAATAGTCCTTTCCGAAAAAAATCCCTCTATATTTACGCTCTTTATAAGTATGAATGCTTTTACACAAAATGTAGGAGCTTTTCACCACAAATAAACATTTGCATCCATTTTCTAAGTGTTTTATACAAGTCCTTATTTGTATTATTACAGGAAGAGTACATGAATGACGTAACACGCATTAAAGAATCATTTTTATAAAAGTTTTACAATATATAATATAAATGTACATCAATATGTCACTGATAGAGAAGGCAAAAATATTTTATCACAATTAGAATTTGATTTATATCATAAAGATATTTTAAAAAATTGTGATCCCACCTCCAAGGTATGGAAGTTACGTGGCTGTCTTACGTTCAAGTGGTCCTAGGTTTGAATCTCGGTTTGGGTGACTTATTTGAAAGCTATTTTTTTTTTCTTATTCGGAAATATCTCAATGCTGGGTAACTTTACTCTCTAGGAACTCCGGTTCCATTTAAGCATAATTTCAAATATTTTATTCCTTCAAGATACTCGGTTAAAGGACATTTTATTTCTAAGACAGAAAAATTAATTTTTATCATGTGATGTAATGCATACTTCCTCTAACATTCACAATTACCAGTCTAAAGCATTTTTAAGACATTATTGGGCATTGCCTTGTTTTAAAGTACTTGTTTTTCATTCCAACTCCTACTTGTTTTTTAGCAAACCAATAATGCATTTGATAATTGTTTTGGGGTCAGGAAAACAAGATTCTTAGTGATACTTCTTTTCAGCATCTACCTATGCAGCCAGATGGTCACTACGCTCAATTCTAAAAGCGCGTTTCACTAGAGGATTAATAACTTTTAATTTAGGTTTATTTATTTATTTATTTTTGGTTTGTACAAGTATAGAAGTTTATACAGCAATGTTGGAATTTCCTATAAAACGAATATGCTGAAAATTCCTCACATTATGAATTACTACTCCCGCAATATAAATAATAAAGCCTTTGCTGCCTTTTTCTATCAATTACTGCAACGTTGAAACATGAACGCTGCAATCATAGCAACGGGTATTTACACATCTTACTTATCACTGGAGACGGTGAACGGGTCACAGTCATTCCGAAGGTTGCCTTCGCCAGCTCTCCTCTGGTGTGTTTTAACTTAAAATAGCACTCTTAAGTTCTGCAGCTCTATTAAGGCACAAATATGATCTGCACTCATCAAATTCAGAGCAGGTAAGCCACATAGTATCTGAATTCCAGGTACTAAATCATTAGCATTCTGAGAATACTTGTGGTTGTCATTTACAGTTACTAAGTTACAGTGTTAAAACTAACCTCAAATATTAGAGAATTTATAAGTACATACTGAATTAACAGCACTACTGGGATTAGTGGGTCGGGAAACAACGGCGGTTACTAACCAATTATGCAGTTTAAAACATTCTCGAATATTAGTAACTCTATAAATAGATGTTATCAACTACTGAATTAGTAGCCAAAAGAATAATCTAATACGCCCAACTATTCTATTTCTGTGTACACACAGATATATTTGTAAACCACAGTATCACAGACATAGAGTTTTGTTCCATCGAAGAGAAAATATATAGCGAAGGCTTTCCTGGTAAGAAAACTGGCATCTTGTACCTAATCCCGTGTATTCTCCGGATTTACCCTCGAGCTTTCTACATGAAGTATGAATAGCTTTTCCCTGGAAGGAGAATTCTCAGTGACAGTGCCTGACGAGCAGGAGAATCTTTTCACGTGAATATATCAGACACAGTTTCTCTAGGCAGTAGTATTACATTGCATCTGGGCTGTGATGCAAAATTTAAGATTTCTTTGTGGCACTAAAATATCACTTCTATCATATATCAGACATCTTTGCGATGAGCATTATTATATAATCCTGCTTCATTATCTATATACAAACTGAATTTACCGTAAATGTAAGATATTCTAACTACTCTTCTCTGGCAGTTTCTAAAATTTGTCCAAAAATTATCTGCAAAAATTACACGCGGAAATATTTCCTCTTTCTAGTAGTAGGAATTTGTAGTATTTAATAAAATATGAAAACCTTCGAAAGTAATATGTGTAGAGAGAAAGAGAAAACTGATAGTAAGAGACAGAGAGATTGAGAAAACAGGATAGTTAAAATGAAATAAGATGCATCTGAACTTCGTAATTCTGATCAGCAGTATCAAGGATCCAGTGTGATAATTTTTACGAAATTACATTGATCTAAAACTGTGTGGAAAAGTTTCATTATGTTATGTGTATTTTTATGTAGTTTAATTATATATAATCTAAATGCTTGGGAAATAATGAGATATTGAAAAAAAATTCTGAAAGAATGACATTTACTCTACGAAATTTGTCCCAAATAAATGCTGGGCAGTTACCTGCTGTTATTTTCTAAAAGTTATTATTGCATAAATATCAAAGCTCTTACTTAGTAACTATGTGGAGTGTAACTAATGTATACATATAATGATACAGCCGCAAGAATTTCTTTTTAACAGAAGTATATCTTTTTGATATCTAATGTGAAGTTGGTTCCAGCTAACGGTCGATTTTTTATCTTGAATACAACTATGAAAGGATGAAATAAGCTTCATACAGCCTAGCGTGAAGTAATAGATCTTTATAGATAACACAACAAAGAGCAGTTGACGGAGGGGGAGATATAGCAACTCTACTTGCAATGGATGTTCTGTGCTTACACCGGGGAACCGGATGAGGTGGAAGAATGTATTGCAGGCTAGTAGAGATGACAGAGATGCAAGGTTCCCTATTAGTTCTGTTCACCACTCGGTCACGAGAGGGGTTGCTCTATGACGTAACTCTTGCGGGACCGAGAAATACGTCCCTGCTGGTGGAGGTTCGACTGTCTTCCTTCTTATAGCGTGGAGGAAAATTTCAAAAATGTTAGCCTCTGCACCATCGACCCTGCGTCGATCGAACCACAGACCGGAGTCATCCTAAAACATATAAGGGAAATGAAATGAATAAAATAATTAATATTCAGTAATATCATTGCATTATCTCATTTAATACACGAACAGATAAGTAAATAATAATTAAACTTTTACAAAGCTATGAGACCAATGTCAAGCTAAATACAGACCAGATGACAGTTCGAAGAAGTGCGAAAATTCCATAAACATGTTACGACATCATGCCATTTCACAAGCCAATGAATTTCTATTCAAGAATGCCTCAGCCGCAGTTAGGGCTAAATCGCAGGGCCTAGGTATGAACGAGAAGGATGCTTAGCTAAACAATACATTTTTACGTCAACTGCCAACTGCCAGCTCATGGACCAGAAATAATACACCTACTGAATTCCTGAACCATCACATATTTAGGTTGGACTGACATAAGTAAAAGGTTTCTGAAGGGCGTGATGCCTCTAGACATGGGGGAGTCACGTGTTCCATCCACGAAAAAATGACGGCATCCATAGTGAATAGCGCAAACTAAAGAAAACTCAAAGGAGCAAAAATTATCAGGAGTGGGGATTTTTTAAAGTTGTCACGCTCTGCTTCACAGTCAGACAGCCACGTTATGTATTGGTTTGAACTCCAAAATCGGACTTCACAAAATCTCTGCAGTAATCGAAATGTTTCAGGATTCTTAGTGTTGTCCGATAGCAAATTCTAAGTCAGTTAAATGCTTTTTAACTTACATCCAGCCAGCTTCTAGAATCAACTCCTGCACAACGAAGTTTATATAGCGAGTTGAGCGATATGAAATTTGCGTTGGCGCCTGTACACTCAAAGACAATAAAAATACGCCTGACGCTGTGAGATTACTGAAAATGCGAACGTTTGACTGGGATTCGGGTCTTAATATTGGTGCCATTCTGGTACAACATACCACGCGGGCAAGTAAAGGTCAAACCTATGGCAATCCTCTCCTTCATCCCCGCTTAACGTTCCTTGAGAACAAGTTTCTTTGTGTAAGCAGTGTATAAATTTAGTCGACCACGCTTGCACGAATTACCCTGGGTATTAGAACTTCAGTATGTAGCGCAGAGTAAAGATTAACCTCATTTTGTATAATCCGTTGAGGGAGTGTATTTGCCTAACCAGAAAGCTTAGAGATGAGCAATTCACAACTGAGAACTTCATTTGTCACAATTTAGTTTCATGTTCAGCTTCTTCCCTTCTGTAACGTGGAAAGAAGTTTAGCAAACAGGTAGAAGCCATGAGTGGAGAGCCCCTTTCAGTATCAGAAGCTCCAGGCGTATTTTTAATGTATTTTAGTGTACATAGGGCAACGATAAAGCTTTCACTCAGATACTCAACATGTATAAAAAATATAAATATTGTAAGTGTGGTTCTACCCTGACGAAGAGCAGAGTAGAGGAGGATTGCAGACCTACAGACAGCCTACAATAGATAACGAGGTTCTAGGAAGCGCCTAGTGTTTCATATGAATAACAAGCTAATCGACATGAGGTCTATCTTGCCGCATGTCCTTTACTTGACTACATGATACTTTAGGAGGTTCTGTTTCCGTAGTACTTTCCTGTGTACTCGTGGACTAATTACTAGAAATACATTCCTTCGTGAATATCGTTCCCCATATATCAGTTTATAACACATCAATTCAATTAAAATGTTTTAGCTAATAAATATGAACATTAAACCCACATTTGTCTAATGCAAATAGATTTTTTGCTCCTAAAGTTAAACCCGTAGATAGTTTGATTTCCGCTTATGCATAAATAAAATTTTAAAACATTATTTTGTAGATTTATGTAAAAAATTAATGATAGTCTCCTTCATAAACAAAATAGTTTATGGTTTCTGTTCTGTTTTTGTCTTATGCGTTCCTCCAATGAAAGAGAATGTTATTGCTGGTTAATAATGTACTTAGATTAGATTTTATGAACCTGTTTTTAAACATTGAGTAGTTCTAATGATTTATATATGTTGTATATACTTGCAGTCAGTGTAGATTCACAGGCCTACAGGAAGTTCATTGTTTGATCTTAATACTGGCTGTGCTAAATACACTTCCTGAATACATAAGATACAATTTGTTTCATAGCTTATACAGTTAAATATATAGTTATAAGTACATAAACTGCTATTCTGAATATTAATTATTATGGTGTTCAAAGACTGGCCACAACATATAAAACACACACACTTGCACACATCATTCCCATAAACACGCATGCGCAGCCATATAATCATACAGTAAATTGTTTGAATTCTTGGAACTTTTAAACACATACTTTCACTGAAATCTCGGCAAAGAATTTTATATGAAAAATAATACGTTCTCTAGTTAAATCATTGGCAGTATTCTTGCGCAGCCTGCTAGCTGCTCCAGTGGTATGCTGAGAGAACTTTCTCTCTCAGGGAATGCGTGGATGTAGCGAAAATGGACAACACCGGTTAAAATTTGCGAGATCGATTAGGCTAATACCTGTTCTATTTGGTGCAAGTTACCGATTAGTTTAAGCACCAATTGAAGCACCATAAATTGTAATGTATCATGTTAAATCTGCGAACTTCGAGAATATTAAGAATATTTCGTTGTAAGACTCGCTAAAGTGTTCCTGACGATTATGTCTGCTATCATCGCTAAACGAATGATGAGCTTAGCGCTGCACTGCAAGGGACTTGAAGTGAAATAGGTGCAGAAAATAAGGAAGTTCCAGAGTAATCAAATTTTCAAAACACATGCCCTTATAGTAACCTAAGTCACGCCTACATCACAATGCCCATCATAGTTCCAAAGCCTACGTAACCAAACTTTACACTTGGAGTCTGAGACAAGGTTCCCATTCTCTTTGACAGGTCAGTACATATTATTATTATTATTATTATTATTATTATTATTATTATTATTATTACTCAATTTTGGTTGCGGGTTCCGAATTTCAAACAGTTACGAACATTTATTGCAATCACTGGCATAAAGAGGGTAGTGGGAAGGGGTTTATCACGTAAACATGCACACGTTGAGATATAATCTGTTCCAAAAGTAGCTCATATATGTACTGATATTATATGCATCGTTCCAATTAATAAACTAAGGCAACAAAACAATTATTTCAGAATACGATTAGTAAATAAAAAGCATTGTACTTTTACTAATGAAAGTATAAAGCTTGATACAAACATTTCACAATGAACAATTCACTCAGAATTCATTCTAGTGAATTCCATATCGAATGAAAAGACTCGCATCCTGTTACTCAAAATATGTTAGAATAATCCACAAGTTTGTTTAGTGTCAAAACCCCGCTCTTCCATTTTTTTCGACGTTTTCCAATCTGCACTCTTTCAGCGTTCTCTGGGTTAGCTACTAGCAAGAACTGAATGAAACCAGGCATGAGCAATAATATGTATGTTACGTTTTAAAAACTGGCTGTAAAAACCACGCCTACTCTATCACATAGTTATACGAGCCTCAATCCGGTAATTTCGTGACCTCGGACTATATTCTGAGCATTACAACTTGCTTATTCTTGTAAATAAGTAGAATACCACCTAATTGTCCCTTAGGTTTGTGAACTTACAGTAATTTGATGAGTTGAACATTGGCCAAATGTGTTTTCTCACTACTTAGATTTCTACACTTTAATTACCACTATGACTTCCAGCTACTTGCTTCTTCATACCTAACTTATATTTTAATAATGACATAACAAAAGCATTGTTGTAACTTCTGATTTAATACTACTCATTGAGTTCAATATATGAAATTATTTTTTCTATAGTTCACCATTGCTTTCTTATAAAATAATAATTAATTTCTTTTTCCATAATTCCGGCTTATTAGAAAAAATATAAATATTATGATAATTATATTTGAAATGGTACCCATATTACCAACATCTTGTAGTATTAATACAATCTATTACTTAATTTATTCAATATATTTAATTAATCATTATATTCTGATTTTCCAGGTTTCCCTTAATTCTAACAGTTTGGCATATAAGCCTTAGTGACCACGCTCTTAATTATCAGGTATTTGTTTAACATCTTACTCTGCTCTTCCATAGCGATGAGTGCAGGCAAAGCTAAGTTGAAAAAACTGAATTTTCTTTAATATCGTTAACATTCAATAGGTTTACACTGTGAAGATAGGACAACGAAATGTAATAGTAATAAATAAATAATTTTGGGTTAACAAAGCATGAAAAAGTGTGAATTTTAGGTTACTTTACATTTTGATTTTTTAAATATGAAATATCACCGTTGGTATTTTGTGTTAGTTTGAACTTTTCTTTAAAATTAGCCTTTTTATGTTTGCTCGTCCTTTACTATATTTCAGTTAATACTTTTTTCAAATGCGGAAAAAATTTTTAACTGTCTATATTCTTGGGTATGTAGAAACAGAATTAAAATTGAGTACCATTGCCGGGATTTGAAACACGAGTCTTCTGGTTTCTATCCGTTTGCTTTAACCACTGCGCTACCATGGCAACATTAAATTCCTCAACTGACTCGTATACTTCCCGGTAAACAACACGATGATCTAAAATTATTTTGAGATTGCATAACCCAATGGCGATTTACAATGCTGTAAGTATTTTAAGTCTCAGCCTTCATATTTTAACTAATTAATGTTAATTTATTGTTTTTTCCATATAAGTCGTGCGCAGAATCGGAGTCAAATTGAACAACTCAAAACCAATCTTCCGATTCTCTAGTCGGTTGTATCTCTGAAATACCATGGCAACATTCCGACACGGTATTCAATTCCTCATGGTGAGACTTATAATGTCATAAGTCCTACATAGAGCTTGTGTGGAAAAGAATTTCATTAAGAGTTCTTATATTCTTCTTTGTGAATAAACAGATTTAATGACATTTTCTTTTGTAGTTATTTTTGAACAGATTCCTAAATAAAAAAAATTGATATTTAAGTGCAAATGTTTCATGGAGCACTCTGGACTGCCTATAAGGACAGCACACGTTACACAATTCTAAAATACGTCATAGCCCTGAAGTCAGCAATACGGTTACAGAATGCATCATCTTTGATGTGCTAATGTGTCACGTTTATATCCTTTTATGGACCGTGACACACAGGAAGTTTACAACTAGGAAACTCAATATGAACTCCATTTTTGTCAGTTTTGTATCTCAAGCAACAACAACATGTTCAGCTTTCTCTTCTTTCTATTCTATTTAAAGGTTAGTATTTAAGAATAATTATAACTGGAGCAAGTTTCATGATGATGATGATGATGACAATGGTGGTGGTGAGAGTGATTTCAGTGCATTGTTCACTCTCTTCACTTTAAAGACATCCTGTAGTTACAGGAAATTAGCGAAAATATGCTTGATTTAATAGTTTTTTCACACAAACCGTGTGTAGGACAGAAGTTGTATGGATAGAGTCAGACTGAAAAATTCAATGCCATAGCCGGGATTTCAACCTCGGTTCTCCCGGTCTCTGGTCAGTAGCTCTACTCCTGAGGTACCATCGGCAGTATGCTGACATAGCATTAAATTTCTCAACTGACTCGCATGTTTCCCAGTAAACTACAACCATTTCAAATTATGGCGACATACAATGTCCTAAGTACTTTAAATCTCAGGATTCACAGTATTTCCAACTATTTTAGTAAATTAGTGTTGACCCGATTTTCTTTCACAAAAGCCGTGTGTAGGACAGGAGTTGGATAGGTAGAGTCAGAATGAAAAATTCAATGTCATAGCTGGGATTTGAACCATGTTTTGCATTCCACCTAAAACTAATTGCAATTTTACCCATTAGGAGTAATGAGAATAGGCCTCCTAGAACCTTAGTTGAGTCATGCGACATTATGGAAAACAAACATGAATATAGGAGAAAGAAATCAGCAGTTATTAACTTTGAGCACCACCAATTCTTGTCCTACACATGGCTTGTGTGCAAAAACAATAAATTAGTACGTATTGATTGATCTAATGGTTGGTTAAACTATTGAATCAGGATTAAATTATTTATGGAATTGTTGGTTAATATCTGGACTTCATATCTCAAGGTCGTGGGTTCAAACACAGCCCATACCGATTGTTTTTAAGTGTGCTTAAAAGTGACAGCCCTACTTCAGTAGATTTACTGCAATGTAAAAGAACTCCTGCGGAACGAAATTCCGAGTGGCGCTGGTATGATCCTAGAAATTGACAGCGTCGTTAATAAAACAAATATATTTAATATATATTGGTATTTGTCATCTCCAAATAATTTCCTTTATATTTACCAAAACAAATGAGAATTAGAGTGGAATTTAATGTCATTGGTGTGTTGCCATGATAGCTCAGTGATAAGAGCAACTTAATGGAGATCGTGAGAGATACGTGGTTCAAATCTCGACTATGGTAAATGGTTCTATTTACTTAACTTTACTTTAGATAAAAATTCACAATTAAGAAAACAACAATAATTAGTTTCAATGTTTAGCTATGGCACATCTGAAGTCGAATCTACCATAAATAAAAATAATAATCTTATTCTTACAAATAAACTAAATTTATGATGTAAATGGATCCAAACGAACAATTGAATGTAGGTGTTATATTTAAAACAAGTGATATTGTGATATTGTGCTAGAAGAAGTACAAGTCAGGTAAAATAGTTCCGATTTCACAATACTATGATCTTTACATCGCCATGATGAAATTGATTTTATGTTGCGTGTCTTTATGAGAGAATGTTGCAGCAATCAAAGGGTTTGAAAACGCTGATGTAATTTATTGTAATATGTCCAGGATTTTAATGATAAATATAGAGAAAGCTTCGAAGCTATTAAGAAACTAGAATCCCATTAAATTGTGTATTTTGATAGCAGCTAACATTACTGTATTATTGAATTATTGCAACCGAAACAGAAAAACTGTCTTAAAACCAAACTCGGAATGAATAACACCATACATAAAATAGCATTAATATATTTTCCATTTGGTATCTGCTTGTGCATGTATCTATATTTAATATTAGCTAAATACTGTGCAAACTGAGACCCATAAATTAATGCAATAACTTTGTGAAAGCATCAAAATTCCGTCCAGTACAACACGTTCGTGTACGTGAAACGTGGCGGTGCTGGTGCATGCTCCGACAGGCAATTTTTTTGCATATCCTGGTGGCATTTAATTACTGGTCGAATCTCTGCGGTTTGGTGACGTCACTCCTATTTGGATCATGGTGATGTAAAACTAAATAAACGTAATTACGGACGACTCTAAAACACCACCGGCAGTAAAATAATTGCCTGTCCAATTCTGATCAACAATTTGCGAGTATGGGTTGAGAACAGGTAACAAATTATGACCTGTGTTGGCGGTCAACTACAGCACACTCTGATAGCGGATTGTAGCACTACATGGGGCTACGTCACAATGCAAACCAATGTCGTTCATCACCAGAAACATTACTGATGCAGTGCACAATTTGTTTTATGATTTACCAATATTAAACTAACATTAATTTGCATATACACAGAATTTTTATTTTTAAGAGGTTAAAATTAGGCCAAAAGTTCAAATATTATAATTTAGATTTGTGGAACAGACCTAAAAACTCAATGCCTTAATCGCTTATTAAACCACGGACTTCCTGGTAGCTAGCCAAATACTTTACCACTAAGCTACCATGGCAACATATAAGTAAGGTATTGAACTTCTCAACTGACACAGCCGTGTGAAAAAACAATTAAATCAATACAAATTAATTATAATAGCTGGTTATACTATGAATCCAGGGAATTAAAGTACTTACAACATTGTAGGTCGCCATTGGGGTTGTCATCTCAAAATAACTTGAGATCACCTTGTGGTTTACCGGGAAACATGCGAGTCAGTTGAGGGATTTAATTGCATGCCATCATATTGATATGGTACTTCACTGGTAGAGCAGCCGGCTATAGACCGGGATATCCGTGGTTCAAATCTCAGCTATAGCATTAAATTTTTCAGTTTGATTCTACCTTTCCAACTCCTGTCCCCCCACAGCTTGTGTGCAATAACAATTAAACGTTAATTACACGATAATTTAGGTTCTTTAACTTTTTATAAAGTTCTATTATGTTTTTTGTGGTAAATATTTTAATCATTGAAATGAAAATAAGGGAGTTAGGTTATGTTATGAATAATTCTGAACAGGGAGTTTGGGAGCACAGTTGACGCTATTCTGATATTTCTCGCTTTTCTTACACAATATTAGCCAGTCTATAAAGTATGGCGTTTTAACACAAAAACTAACTAACCTTATAAAAGGTATATATAAATATTGTAGGATTTTTGGTCAGTTAATGTGAGGAAATTTTGCTGTGACGTTTATTGAAGTTATTTGGGATTTTTTCAAAATTTGAAACTTTCTTTTTGATGCAATTTTAAGTAATCAGCATCAACACTAAGAACTAGTTTCTCCAAAGTATGCTAAGTAAAATTCACTATGTACATTTATTAGCTTACTATGTTATGCCAAGAAAGTCAGTAAAGTTTGATAGGTTTGAAAAATGTTGTTGAAAATGTAAAAATTTTGAAAAGCTAAAACTCAAAATTTAATAAAAATTACTTGGTTTTAAAACAATTCATTTCTTAGCAACTATTTTAACTCGATGAACACCATGAATAGGAACCTTTTTTTAGAACTTATGAAAATAAAAGGAATATCTTTAGTAATATTATAAAAATACACAGGAGTGAGTGAATGTGTGTGTTTGTGTGTGTATGTGTGTATTTGAGAGTATGCCGTGTGGCTGTGTGTGCGTTTGGCGGGGGGAGGAAATCTCAAAAACAAATAATTAGCTGATAATTGAAAAGCCCAATTCGCTCTGACAAACTCTAGGCTATATGTACCTTATAAGTCCAATTAGAATGAATGAAGCTATAGAGAAACTATTTGGACTAAGGTCTTGACCTAATTTACAATGCCATGGAGTAGAAAATTCTTGTGATTCTAGAGAATATAAACGGCTATGCAGAGAATTCTTGCGTTAAAATGAAAAAAGCCTTTACGTTTAATTGCAAGATATCCTCATAGATGGCCATGTTTTAACTCTACAATGTAATAATATCCTGACAACTGAATAACCTTTATTCTTATTCAATAGAAGTATTCGTTGCAGTTTCTGAGTCCCATAACCTTCATACGACAATCATGTAAGAGACCTTCCCTTCATTTCCTTCGTTCTCACCAAATTCGTTAGCAGTACATGTATACTAAATAATTAAAAACTTCCAAGTTTAGAAATCAGTGAACCAATATTTTATTTTAACTAAGAAATGTATTTTTCCATGTAGTTGCAGAAGATGACGGATAATTTTCAAGTAGGTTAATTTCGTGGCATGAGCGAAAAATATTTTTGGATATCTGTATTAGGTGAAAACTATGAAGCTTTTATATTAATAAATAACTGTTAAATAAAAACGAATGCACAACGATTTAAATTAACCTGCTACAAATATCTAAAATTTACTCAAGGACACTCTTATCGCCAAAGGGTATTTATAAGCTGTGCAGAATTTCTATAATCTTTATAACTGTTAGCGACAAGTTAAGGACGCCAGATATTTCTTCGAAGTTTCGCTCTTTTTGAGTGAATATAACGAGATTTTCATTCATTATTTGGAATAGTTGGGATACATGAAATTATAATAAGGGTCAAAAAAAGTATTAAATACAAATGTAAAACCCTCCAAAAATGTTCACCCAAAATTAGATTTTGAAGAACAAAAGAAAACATTGAATCTATTTTGGTCAATGTACAATAATTTCAGAAAAGAAGCAAAAGGTAGATTTAAATGTATAAAAACTATATCGCTTTATTTTAATGGGTTAACTATACAATGTCAGATGCACCAGCTTTGTTTTTATAAAAGAACTAAACTTTTGGTTTTAAAATGAATAATAAATCTTTGCGTTTTTTGTCCAGAGATAATGTTAAAAATAAAAAAAAATAATGTAATTAGTTCTACTTCGCTTAGTGAATATTACAAACTTCGTACAATCAATTTTAAAGTAATGAAACCTTTTACTAAAATTTACAGTTATATAAAGTAGTGATGAAGTACGGTAAATTAGAGTACCATATTACTCTTTTATGTTCGCAAATGTATTATTTTATTTTATTAAATCACAGAGTATACAAGTATTTTAATATAGATATCGCAAATACATAGTAGTTTTTACGCACTTTCGATTCTCTTTTGTTTTTCTGTTTCTTAGTGACTCAATTGTGACTATCTATATACTTATGTATTTTTATAATTAAATATTAATTACATTTGTATAAAATAAGAACTAAAGCTTTCCTGGCGACGAGAAGATTCTGAATTACATTTGTATAATTTACATGCACTTTATATGTAATAAAACATCTATTTTCTACTCCATGACAAAATTCAACGTAAAGCAAAACACTTCTCCGGAAGAATATTTTCCGATATCTCTTGCGAGTTCTGGTGCATGCGGATATTAAATATTTTTAACATCTCAATTTATGTACTACTACTACTACTACTACTACTACTACTACTACTACTACTACTACTACTACTACTACTACTACTACTACTACTACTACTACTACTACTACTACTACTACTACTACTACTACTACTACTACTACTACTACTACTACCACTACTACTACTACTACTACTACTACTACTACTGCTACTACTACTACCACCATCACCACCACTACTACTGTAATAATAATAATAATAATAATAATTATAATAATAATAATAATAATTATAAGAATAATAGGTGCTACCCACACATAACAAAAATTAAATCATCCGGATAAATAAAGCAATGTATATAATAACACCTTTCAGGATTTTATTTGAAATATAGAGTATATGTGCGTATAACAACCTTGAAAAACTAAGTATGGAAGTGAAGATGAACGATTAAAGTCTGCCTCTGTGGTCAAGTGGCCAGCGAGCTGACTTCTCATCCGGAGGTCCCGGGTTCGATTCACGGAAGAGGCCTTTATCCGCCACAGAGTCTGGAAGTATGCATGTGAGAGTGAATGTTTGTGTTTCTGAGGCAAATAAAATTATTTAAACCTACAGACAACGAGTTTCAAGTGCAATGCCCCCAATATGACCTTAAATGTTAAGGGGGCCATATAAATGAAACAAAAACAAAACTAGAAACGAACCATAAAAGTAAATGCACAAGAGGTAAAAATTGACCACAGGAAAAACAGGACATCCTGGCAGAAACAAAGTTTGAATACATCCGCTAACATGTAGATCTGATGTTGAAGATTAAAGTATCAGATTTCTGCGGAAATACTTAAATAAAATGTCCAGAAAGGGATAATTATTCTCATAACTAAAATAAGATAATGTACATATAACAATCATCTATAATCTCTACTATTGGTATCAGCTGTTTGTATTTATTTTCAAGCAAGAGTTAAAGTTTTGTACAGAATAACTAAATTATTCGAACCGTTATCTCAACAACCACATCATATTTCTGCTGTAACACAAGTTACTTATTCTTTAAAAAGCGATTAGTATTTATCTATATGAATTTAAAGCATTTATAATTATTCTAAATAGCTGCTCAAAATCTCTAAGTAATAACTACCTGTAGGTAAAATAGGGTGTAATGCTTGGGAGTACTACAATATATGCAATACATTTTGCAGATGAAATGTCAATTTTAACATATTATATTTGCAATAAATGTGCAGAAAATTACTTGAATAAATCATGTGTGAATTGAAACATAGTTGGTAATAGAGAGCCAGTATTTTAAAGTTTAAAATAAGGAAGTTATTAAACAATGTTATGGATACAATTGTTTATGGCTTAACATTAGAATAACGAAGGAAATGAACTGAAGATAGGCATAAAACAAAAAAGAGAGAAAACTGCTAAGATTTTAATAGTATATTAAGGTACAAATGTGTGACAAGAAAACTAATAAAATTACAAATTTGTTGTTAAAACTATAACATTTTATGGCATTTTTTACTCAAGTATATCTTATTAAAAATTAATAGATACAGATATTAATTTGTTCCAATGAATTAAAAACTTCCTAAACAGAAAGAATGTGTGGAATCTAATAAACAAACAGCTAGGTATTGGGAATTGGGTATTAGTCACGCCCAGGCTGAACATCTAGAATAGGTAATTTTAGGAAATGGACACAAGGCAGAAAGAGGACATTAAAAAGTGATGAATTGTTGGAAAGATAGAATAAAGTCGAAAAATTCTACCGTAGCCGGAATTTCAATCATAGCTGCTTTCCGGCCAGTTGCTCTAACCAAATGAGCTACCATGGTAACATATAGGCACAACATTAAATTCTCCTACTGACTCGCATTTTACTAGTAAACAATGACAATTACATTCATTATATTAGATCAGTCATGTAATTAATTGTTCTTATGCACAACACCTGTTTAGGACACGGTTGGATAGGTAAAATATTACTGAAATTTGAACAATAGCCGGGATTTGATAACGCATCTTCTGCTTTCCGTCCTGGTATTCTTATTGAGGCACTACGACAGCACATTAAATTTCCCACTTTCTCACATTTTCTTCGTAAACTTCTCGCTAATGTTTCGATATGACATATCCTAAGGGCAAGTTACAATACCATACGAATTTTAAGTCCGGTCTTAGTAGATTTACCAAGTGTTAGATTATTTCAACGAAACAATCATATAAAATTAACTTACTACATAAAACCTGAAGTAATTCATGGTTATTGCTTTAAATTGCTTTATATTTGATGGATACCATCGAGGAAACAAAAAAGATGGTAACCTCCAAGAACATGAAAGAGTGCAGTTATAAAAAATCAAGGAAAAACCATCAACACAAGACCAATTAAGAACGGATGGACAGTGCCAAAAGGTTTCTATAAATAAAAAAAAATGTATATATTAATTTGTATTTGGATGTTGATGTTTTAAAAACAGACTAGTAGCAATGAGAAGCCTTAGGCCTGGTATTGTTTGCGGAATTGCAGGCAGAAGGGGGTTAGTGCACTCACTGTCCACTCCAACTGATAAAAATACTGCTCCTGCCTGCCTGTGTTTTGTCTTCTCTACTCAAAAACCGGTTCGTGAGGCACCTGCTGCTTGCGCAGATAAATGTCTATTATTGGTGAGAAATAACCTTGTGATTGACATTCCTGCTAACACGGGGGCTGTCCCAGTGCGCTGTTGTCATATTTACTCGCTGTATGTATGCAGCGCCACTGCTTCCTCTAAAATGTCTTCTTTCCATGCATTTTCTATCACAGTTCTCGTATGTTGAACTGCTTTCCCATTTCTCACTAGTTACCTCATCTAGTCCTTTTAACATCGGCTCCTGTACTTCACTAAACGTAAAAGCTAACATAACCTCAACTTGTTTATCACGGCTGTAAGACATTTTCAAATGACAGTGTCACTAGTGATAGTTCTAGGATGAGAACAAGAGCAATGTCTGTGATAAATAAAAGGAATCACTGTGTATAACATAACCAAACTTTTCACAGAATAAAATCAAACAACCTTATCAGTGATGCTTGAGAACGCGCGTATTAATTTCCACTGAATCTGTAGGTGTTGCAACGCCGATGACATCATGCCTCTAACGGTTATGTATCCTTTTACTGTGATTGGTCAGCAACTGACGAGACCCTGCCAGCAGACGACACACCCCACAAGTGTCAATCACAAGGAAATTTCTTACCAATAATAGTAAGCATATTTGCAGAATTATGAACCCCATATGACCTCCCTGTAATAATAATAATAATAATAATAATAATAATAATAATAATAATAATAATAATAATAATAATAATAATAATAATAATAATAATAATAATAATAATAGCAATATAGCATTAATAATATCCGGATTTTGAACAGCAACATATATATTTGAGTGAGCATAATAATCCACAAGTTTATTACTCACTCGTGTGCATTCAACCATTATCCAGCATATGCGATTGGAAAATGTCATTGGTTTATTCAGTGCTTCTTCTAATGAGATATTATTGAACCGAATACAAATTAGTAGACACAACTCAAGTTTTAAGGAATTTCTGTATTCTCTCTGAAAATGTGATAAAACTGGAAATATTGCTGTAATAATTAGTTTTAAGCTTTCTGACAGGTGGGGTTTAAAGAAAATGCTTAAATTATATTTTCATTAAAAGGTATTAATGGTTTTATTTCATTTTCAGGCCGTAAGCGCATCATTCCCAACAGTAAATGGTAAGTTAATTGCAAACCATTTTTGCATATTTTAACAATGACTTTTTCACAATACCTACTTACTCTGCTATCTCTCTTCAATGGATTGTAGGTTCTGTTTAGTAATTCCCTTTAAGTAAGCCTGGAAATGAAGTATAATGCGCTGTGTGTAAGTTGATCATACAGAACGCCATTTCACCACCCCTCTGGCAGAATCTGGTGGAGTTCATGCATACAATTAACTGTGTTTCGCTGCAATAAGTGGTATAATATGACATTTTAATTTTACGCCTATTATATCTATTAGGTTTTAGTAATGGAAGTGAAACTTTAAAAATGAAAAACCTATGGAAACTTATACATATAATTCGCTGCTTTAAAGTTGACAGATAAAGCTAATTTTGCTTTAACCTACAAAACAAGCTTTAAAATTAGAAAGTATGTATTAAAGTGACTAAATATCTGTATCTATCCTTCCACAACATATTTTCAGACAAATTATTCTTCTATATATTGTAATGTAGAAAAATATGTAGAAAAGTATTTTATTACATAATATTGTCTTTTAGATACAAGGCTTAAATTATACTTATATCTTCCAAGAGCTGGTTGCTATGTAATGCATTCATATTCCCTTTTCTTTGCTTAAGCAGAAACAAAAAAAACGAATCTCTTCCTTCAAACATGTCGCGCCCGATCTATTTCTAATTTTGACGAGCGGAATATTTTTCTAAGTACGGCTTTAAATTTTTTATCTAATATGTATTCAAAATTACTTTTTACAATGATTTCTCATCGAAAACTGTTTTTTTTACATAATTTAATATAATTATAATTATTTGGTTACTTTCCGCTCATGTAGTCATACCGAAGAATGCAGTGCAGCCAAACTATCTATCTTGCATTACATAATGTAATGCTACCAAAAGTATATTTTCTCAATGAATTACATGTGTACAGCTGTTCCTAAATTACAATGACACTCACTTGTTAACTAAACCTGTCCTAAACTCATTCGCTTGCGATAGTATTTCAGTATAACACATATAATATTAGTTTAATTATTAAGTTATCGTATTCAACATAGGAAATATACGCTCAGTTGGAAGGCCTCACCATGGAGGGCAGCTTTTGTTTCCTTCAAGGTTGCACATGTGGCTGAAAGTCACAAACATTTTAATGTATTAAGGACATAAATACAATAAAGTTAGGGACTCTGCCTTTTAAACCGAAGAAGGGGACTTTTGCTTTGTAAAACATAGTCACGTGGGTGTAATATAAAGAAAAATACGATAGCTACGTAATGACGCCACTTTTGACGCTCTTCCTCAACGAATCAAAGAGGAGGGCAAAATTTTGAAGTTTTTGTATATAAGTGATGTGCGGATGAGAAGTCGGGAGTAACAAGGAGAAATCGAGGCTGACAGTTAGGGGTAACCATGAGAAGTCGGGGTTATTACGTACAGAATCGGGCGTAGACAGATATATCGCAGGAGACGCAACGCGTAACGCCTCAGCATCATAAAGTCAACATAGTCTGTAAGAATTCGCGCGCCACATATATCGCCGAAAATCATTGTCTACAATATAAGCAGATGGGTAATTAACTTATAAACTTCGGGCCACAGTTACTAAGGTCAATCCAAGTGGAAGTAGTGCTTAATAAATACGATTTCATCAGTTCGCGATTAATTATGTCGGGAGTTGCTTGTCGGGTTAGTGCCTCAAAGAACCCGTAATTCACGAATAAATGAAGTATCCAGTGAATGAAGTGAACTTTCTCTTCAATTGAGTCTACCAACAGTGTGACATACCCTGTCATTCTTTCCCCGTCCCCCCGGAATAAGAGATTCATCATCTACCAGAAGGAGCTCAGCCGGTGCCATCACGGGAACTTGCAGGTATGTCCACTAATTATAGAGAAATTCACCAGCGACCAACTCCAGTTAGACTCACCTGACAGCGACATACTGGCACCCCAAAGTGCACGTCGCCAAACAATACCGCGGCACGCTAAACCACATTTATTATTATTATTATTATTATTATTATTATTATTATTATTATTATTATTATTATTGGTCGTCTCCTTAGCGCGGTGGTAGCGCAGCTGCCTACCAAGCGGGAGACCTGGGTTCGATCCCCAGTACCGGTGTGGGGATTTTTCCCCCGCTGGGAGACCTGGACCGGGGTGCACTCAGCCTCGTAAGGTCCCTGGGGGGCCAATTGAGGAGCTACTTGATGGAGAAGTAGCGGCTCCAGGTCGTGAGGACCGCATTAACCGGCCGGGAGGGGCTCGAGGCCTTGACCACGTCTCACCCTCCAATACTGCACCCCATCCATGTCGTCTGTAGTGGACCGAGATGGGGGACGCAGCGGCCGGGCGGTAGGCCAAGGTTCCCCGTGAGCTGTCGTGCCATGGAGTTATGTTATTATTATTATTATTATTATTATTATTATTATTATTAAATTTTATCCACCTTTAACTTTATGATTCTCTGGGCATGTCTCTGTGAAACATATTGCCTCTTGGCAATTCCTACACTGTAGTCGTTAGGATTCTATTCATCTTTAATTTCAAACGGTGGCTTCTAATTGCCTCTAAGTTTGTTAGTTGTTACAACAAAGTTCATCTTTGTGGCATATTGCTGACACGTGTCTTTAATGAAGATGCTGCCCTCTCGCTGCTGCTGTTGCCTGTGAGTAACTGCTTCTTGCCTCGACTGCTATCGTGTATTAGAGCAAAGCTGACTTATGAATGGATGTAAATAATAATAAAGCTGTCTTTTCTTCTTCTATATACTTCAAGATTTTACACTATCAGCACATATGTTACAATCACAAATTCACAAAGTTAGCATATAGATGAAAACGGCGCGATTTCAGAGCTCAAATCAACGTGGACTTAACACAAAAATGTTACGTCGCAGAAAGTTCACCAGTACAAATTTCACTCTCTTACATACTTAGAGCTGACAAGAGCTCGGAGTTAATTTCCTGTTCCGTTTTTGGCTACATTTTCGGACCAATATCGTCATCATAGTGTCATACGCTCTTGCATGTGTACCTTATTATTTGCCATAACACGCGTGATATGAAATTTAATAGAAAAGACCTGTTAATTAATGTTAAGGAATGTCCCTGGCCCTGGAATGACTTTGTTGCCAATAAAATGTCTCCAGCGCTTGCTTGGTCTTTTCTGTTTTCATCAGAAATATACAAGTTTGTGGCTCAGCAAAACTTTCATTGCTTTGTAGCTTACAAATATATACAACAATCTGCACCTGCCTATTTATTTTACAATAATAATAATAATAATAATATTAATACTTTGATTAATATCTAAATTTTAATCACCACATCACAAACACGTACATTCACTTTCATTCATAATACTTCCTGACTCTAGAAAGGATAGGAAATATCTTTGGCAAGAGAAAATGCCCCACTTCGAGCCGGGTATTGAACCCGGACCTCTCATACAATAGGCACCTGTTCTACCACCTGAGCTAAACTCTCATAGAATATTTTTTTTTATTTTATCAAAAATGGCTATAACAGTTGATTAAAATATTGTACATTTCTTAACAAATGAACTGCATACTTCGAAATTTCTGGAAATAGTCTCTGAATAGATTCTGAATGATTTTTGCATATTTGTTAAATTGTGAGATAGATAAAATCTTACTAAACAAATACTATTGATCTCTTTAAAAAACACATTTTATATCCAATATATTTTTGTAGAGTTAACCATTTACATGTATTTTTTTTTAATTTTGACTATGCAAAGAGAATCGTATTTTAAAGTCATACATTGCGACCAGCTTTGAAAAGATTTTCCTATCGCTTTAACCTATATCTTCCCTTACTCCTTCAACGAAATATATAAAATAATTTCTGTAAATCTTTTTCTCGATTATAATGAAGTAGAATAAGAATGGCTTGTAGCAAAATAGGTAGAGGAAGGCACGTGAATTTAACACATTGCTTTTTTTAAAAATAATCAATCGCTTTACACCGAAGTAGATACACAAAATAAAGGCATATTATTTAACCGTACTGAACGGTTTCTCATACAATTCTATGGTGTACAATATGTATCAGTATTTTGCAGAAAAGTTTTAATAACAAAAAATAAACTCTAAAATAAATACATAAATATTTATGTAGTTTTTTACGTTTTAATATTTCATTTAGCTCTCCTCAGGTCTTAATATCAATTTGTGTCAGAAAATCTGTTCAATGAAAAATTTAAGCAAATTGTATATACCTTTAAAGAAAAAAACCAATGGCTTAGGCACATAAAATTTGCCGGATTTAACAGTGATACATATTTTATAACAATATTTTAGCACAAAGAGGTGCCAAAATTTATTTCTCTACTACTAACGGTATAAATTCTGAATACTAAACGATCAATGCAGTAGAATTAAACAAAATTAAATCTAAGACTATGGATACTTTATAGCACTTTCGCACAAATTGTGTGCCAAAATGTATTTTGCTGCCACAAAGATATGCATTCCGAATACTAAACGAATGATAAAGTAGCATTAAAAATAAATCTACGACTATGTCTGCATTGGTAGCATAATGCTTATATAAAATTAAATTGGATATTTCAATTCAAAATTTTGTATTACGTAATTTGTAGTATATCAAGTCTGGGGCTTTCAGTATTCATATTCGCCGTGGATGGTTAGCAAGTAAATAAATAAATACCTGATTTGGTTCTCAGCGTCCTATTCTAAATTGGGCGTGAAAGACCGCTTAATTTTCTCAGAGGCCTCTCTATCAGGCTTGAGGTTCTTTTACGTGGCATACAAATCTAAGACACGGGACCAACGGCTTTACTTCCCTTCCGGAGGAAGCCATGCTAAGGATTTTTACACCCGAAAACATCCATCGTCCTCCGCCGGGTTTAAACCCGCGACCTTGGGTGTATGAAGTTATTGATGGGTAGCAAGCACTGTAACAGTCGTGTTTATGATTTCTGATAAACTTGAAATTTGTTGACTTTATGTTTCAAACAGATGATGAAATATTCTATGTATTGTATTTTCACATGTGCTCGTTACTCCTAAAAACATGTAACATAAGGAACTAAATTCCCAGTAATGGTAATGAAACGCCATTTATGGTTCCAATAAAATGATGGCTGCTTCCCATTTTCTATCTAGATGTGCATTTTGTCATTCTTCTGTAACTAGTTTATGAACTAGCTTCAGCACTAAGTGACGCGGTTGGCGCTTGGCAGGTTCACACAAAAATGAAAAAAAGGTTCCCAGTTCCAACAGATGCTAATAATTTGCTCCCCTGTCATTCCTTTTTTTCACATTTCCTCACTCAAAATTTGTCACCAACTTTTCAATGGTTTATTTTCTCTAATGGAACTAATAATGGTCGAGTGAACATGAATAATTGCCAGTTGTGTGAAACTAGAAATAAATCATGAAATATCAAATAGCTCATATATTAATAGAAAACTTCGCTTTTTTTCAACCTCTGATTTGAGATGGACCTATACATCATCATTGTTCATTACTATTTATCTAGGCTGCATAGTATAAGCAATTTTGCATAGAGAAAACTAAAGATAGGCCACTTTTTGCTGGGTCACTATATAACAGTTGTGTATCGGTGTGAGAGCCGTCATATGGGAACAAAAATTCCTTATTTGTTTTTAAATAAAGATTAAGAAATACCTAATCACATATTGTCTTGTAGTTTCTAAAACTAAGAGATATTTAGTATTCTCTAGATGCATCTTTGGCTGCAGTATATGTTCTAATTTTGGGATATAAGAGAAAAATTATCCTAAAAAATTATGATTATAACTTTCAGTCTTTGAAATGTATAAGAAAAATAGATTAAGGTAGAAAGAGAATGAAAGAGACGAGAGAGAGAAAGAGAGAAATGGATAATGTGGCATTATAGCAGTTGATTTTCTAAACTATATGTTAGTACTATTTTTGCATTCAAATTTTGACCGGCAGTACTGATTTCTTATAAAGAATATGTCTAAGTAAATTAATAAATACTGATTAATAGAAATGAAATTTCTAGCTTAGAAACTCTCTCCTTAAAACTACATATGCCGAAGAGAAATTTGGCTAATTAGCGACAGTTAAATAAGGGAATAATTTGTGGTTTACTATCAAATGCAGTAGGGAACAGTTATAATATTTTCATGTCCAAAGGTTGAGAGTTTAATTATTGGGATAAATTAATATTCTGGTAAACAGGTCTTTAATGATACTCGTGTATAGAAGAGATATCAAAATAAATCTTCTTCACTGACATTTAAAGTTAAAAATCCTAAAATCAAATTAGATGCATATATTATGTTTCTACATTTTATGAGGATATTTGTCACTTGCCAAAATGTGAACATGTAACGAACTAATCATGTAAAAATTTGAATTAAGAGCAGCTTATCTGTTTTCAGAACTACTACAGTAAAAATACCGGAAATAAAAAGCTTACCTTGCTGACTTTCTCTATATCTCTGTAACAAATTATTCTTAAAAAGCATATTCTTCTATCTTCCGCATGTTAATCTCGATAAACCTGACCAGAAACGGTCTTATTACTTAGTTCCTTATAAGTAGAAGAGAAATAAGGGAATACGCTAAGTTAAACCGACAGTCACATCTTTTAAAATTTAGCTGTCATATGATTAAAATTCGTTTCTATGTGTGGCCAAGAGTTGAGAAATTCGTATATAAGAACATTTTTAAGTAGGTATTTTAAAACTGAAACAAATAACAAGGAATATTTCGAAAACCGTCAACTTTACGAAAAAAAATGTATGACATAAATGGTGTGTTTTAAGCAGATCTACATTGTGTGATGTACGTTTTTTGTCTACATCTTACGGTTTATCAGCTATGCAACATTCAGAAAAAAAATTATTCAGGATAAAGTCCACCTCAGAAGCTATTCCCAAAAAATTCAAGGTTTATATTTCATTTGCTACGTAAGTGTCTTAAATATAAGATGTTTTAATCAAAATCGTTAGAACCATTTTTGAGAAAATCAATATTTTTTAAATTTCTTCCATGAGATGGCTAATTGGGATTGAGGGGATTTTCTTGAACACTTTTGTGTCGCATCCTTGGAAGATCATCATCATCATCATCATCATCATCATCATCATCATCAACTCTTCATGGATTAGGAGAGTTCTCCTGTTCCGGCCTCATATTTCTTCCCCTCTTTTAACTGGTCTTCCTATTGTTCTGTAGCCTAAGAGGTTTATATTTGTATGACTGAAATGGAATGCGAGAGTTATCCGTTCTTTGTAAATGACTTTTCCAGTTTTTTCTTTCTCCATACGCACTATGTACATAGTGTATAGAGTAAGTATTGCACTCCACCAAAAATTCGATACCGAGATTTCACCGGAAATATATGTTTTAGGGTCCCCAATATCCAAAAAAAGCATTTTCACAAAAAGGTCCGTGTGTGTATGTGTGTGTGTGTGTCCGTGTGTCCGTGTGTCCATTTGTCTGTGAACACGATAACTCAAAAACGAAAAGTCGGTAAAATACCAAACTTGGTATTTTAAGTTTAGTATCTTCCAGGGATGCGACACGAAGATTTTGAGAAAAAACCCCCCACCCCAACTACCCTTTACATGGAACTATTTTCGAAAATGTTGATTTTCTCAAAAATGACTCTAACGATTTTGATTAAAATTTCAGATAATAAACATATTTACCTGACAAATGAATTTATCTTGATTTTTCTGGGAATAACCTCTGAAGAGTAGTTTATTTTGGATGAATTTTACTAAATTTTGAATAACTGCTAAACCGTAAGAGATGGACAAAAACTTACTTTATAAAAAAATGTAGAGCACATTAAAACACACAATTTATGTTATATACATTTTTTTCGTGGAGTTCGTCGTTTTTGTGACAATCCTTATTTTTGGTTTCTGCTCTGAAAAACGTGTACTTTTCTCATACTGGAACTTGTCAACTCTTATCCATATAAACAAAGGAACTTCATTGACATAGCGACCAGCTTTTGACTATCACTTTAACCTACGGTTGTCCCTTATTTCGCTTCTACTTACAAGGATGCGAGTAATAAGACTATTTCTGCTAATTTTTTCTGATTAGCATAAAGTAAATAGAAGTATAAGCTTTTTAAGAATTATTTGTTGCAGGGATATGGAGAAAGTCATGTGAATGGTACACATCAGATTTTTCTCTATTTATTTGTATCCTTTCTTTTAAGGAAAAAATGTCTAATTCTTTCCTTGTGTCTTCATTTCTAATATAATCTTGTCTGGTGCATCCTTTTACTGCTCGGACATATTTCATTTCTGCCGCTTGCATTTGGTTCCAATCTTTCTTTTTAAGTGTCCATGTCTCCGAACCATATTATAGAACTGGAACAGCCATAGTCTTGTAGAATTTTAGATTTGTATCTTTTCGGGTTTTCCTTTTCAAGGTACGAGTTATTAATCCACAAATATATTGGAACTTACTTTCTTATTTATTTCTTCATTGTTTGTTTTAAAGGTTACATTACAACCCAGGTAGATAAATTTTCCCACCTATTCTAACACTTTATTGTTTAACACTATCTTTGATCTTTTTATATGTTTTCCTATAAATACCTTTACCTTTGATTTTTCTATTGATATACTTAAACCATAATCCTGGATCAATTTTTGTAGCTTTTACATTATTACTTGCAGCTTATCTCCTCTGTCTTGTATTAACATCATGTCATTAACAAAGAGTAGCATATTTAAGGCATTTTTATTTATTTTTATTCCTAATGGTATTTCATCTTTTAATTTTCTGAGAATATCGTCTATTTAGATATTAAATAAAAGCGGAGATAAACTACATCCTTGTCTTAAACCATTACTAAATATCATATCTTGTGATAATCGTCCATTTCCAAAAACTATTTTTATTTTTGTTTCTTGATATATATTCCTGAGTATATCTATTAATGTTTTGGGTATCCTTTTTTGTCCAATATATGCCAGAGTCTGGTTCTGCTTACCTTATCAAAACCTTTTTCTAAATCTACAAAAGCTATATGTGTTTCTAAATTATATTCTTTTCTGTTTTCAATAATTTGGTTAATAGAAAATATATTATCGGTGCAAGATCGTCCTTTTCTAAATCCCATTTGGTTTTCTAATAATAACGGTTCTGTAATTATACTTAAACATTTATTTATGATTTTTGTATACAGCTTATAGCCTGTGTTCAGGAGACTTATACCTCTGTAATTACTGTATACATTTCCTTTGCCCTTTTTAAATATATTGATAACGTGTGCATCGTAGCAGCTTTTAAGAATTTTATTCGTTTTCCAACATTTGTTGATAAAATTAAGTAGTCTTACATTTAATTTATCTCCTCCATACTTTATTAATTCTGCATTTATTCCATCTGGTCCTGGAGCCTTTCTATTTTTCATGTTTTGTAAAGATAATTGTAATTCTTCATCGGTGATTAAATCTATGGATGTTTTAAGTAATACTTGATTTTCTGTTCCATTATTTTCTAATTTATACCACAATTCCTTATAATATTTCAACCATTCTTCTTCAGATATATTGTTTATTCTCATGTTGTCTTTCTCTTGTTTTATTAACGTCTTAATCACTTTACAGGCAAATTGTTGTCTACCATGTATTTCGTTTTCTATCTGGCTAATAAAATTATCCCATGAATTCTGATGTCCTCTTCTTGTAATTGCCTTTGCGATGTTTCTTTTTCTTTATAATTTTGTCTTGATTCTTCAGTTTTATTTTTTAGAAACCTTTTATACGCTGCTTTTTTACTGTCAATAGTTTGTTTAATTTATTCATTCCATATTCTTGGGCCAATTTTTCTTCTATATTTATTTCTTCTTCTGATTGCTTCAATTATATTGGACTATTCTTTATCTATATGTTCTTCTTCTTTTGTATCTTCTAGGTAAATATTTAATCTTTCTTGATAAAGTCTCCTGATACTAGATTCTTGAAGTAGGTGTATTTTGAAATCCGTTTTATTTTGTTCCTCGTTTGCCCTTATTTTTTATTTTTTCCATCTTGTCCATAATTATATTTTAGATATCACTAAATAGTGGTCTGAGGATATATCATATCCCCTGTAGACTCTATTATATTTAATCTGTGATATTATTTTTTTATTTACCATAATATAATCAACTAATGATCTTTGACCAGGTGCATTTCATGTATATTTATGAACATATTTTGTTCTAAAAAATGTATTTGTTATCTTAAGTTCTTTAAAAGTTGCAAAATGTCATAATTGTTTGCCATTTCCATTAATGTGGTCTTCTACACATTTTCCTACAATTTTAGATATAGGAAGATACTAAGCTTAATTACCAAATTTGATGTTTAACAGTCTTTTCGTTTTTAAGCTCTGCTGCCGATACATACACACATGCATACACAAGGTACTTTTTTACTAGAATTGCTTCTTTTGAATTCAATGAGCCCCAAAACATGTATTTAAGGTAAAATCTCGGTATCTAATTTTTGGGTGCAATACAATAACTTCTCTATTTACTATGTACATAGTACGTGTAGAGAAAGTAACTAGCTAACTACACATTAAACTAGATGCCGGGAGGATTAAGTGGCGTTTATTTAGCACCTGTGCGTTAACCCAAAAGTTTTATTGTATTGTTCCATTAACTACATATTATATCTTAAACGAAACTTGCATAATGGCAATCGCGGTTCTAGCTCCGTGAGTGGACTTTATTTTTATTTGAACCTGATTTAACTATCCAACTAGCTGTCTACACTATGATGTGAAAGAGGAACTATGGAATATAAGCGAACCCTAATAGAGATTAACCATAAAAGAGGTTTCAGCCTTAAGGTATGACAACCGGAGCGCTAAAATTACCTTAATAATTAATAAGATAATTGAAGCAGAATAAAAAATGCAATGATCTACGGCTACAGCATTAAATTAATCAAGCTAAGAGCATAGCAAACTGAGCGGAGCATCAGTGATTATGTTACCATTAATACCTAATTCACTAATACCCATTATTAATGCTTAGTTGGGCTTATTACTAAATATTTAAAGAGTGAATTTTGAATTTTTATTTTCTTTACCACGTACAATGTATATAGTGGTTAGGGAAGATATTTTTTTCCACCGTTTTCGATATTTTACCTGAAATATGATATGTTTTGAAACCTCCTAAATTCAGAAAAGTAATATTTAGAAAAGCGTCGTGTGTTCTGTCTTTGAAAATCATGACTAAAAATTAAAATTCCACTATATAGAAAGCTGTAAATTTAACTTGTGAATCTTCCAACGGAGCGAAACGAAGAATAAAATTATCTGATGTGTTCCAATCACATGACTTTCTCTACATCTCTGCAACAAATTATTCTTAAAATGCTAATGCTTTTATTTACTTATTGTTAATGGAAAAAAAAATTACCAGAAATAGTCTTGTTACTTGCTTCCTTGTAAGTAGAAGCGAAATAAGGGAGTACCATACATTAAAGCCATGGTCAAAAGCTAGTTGCTATGTGAGTGAAGCTCCTTTTTTCTTTTGTTTTTGTAGTTGAAACGTCCTTTAACCTGGTTGGTCATATCGGACGATGAATAAAATTGGTGAAATGATGCTCAAATGATCTCGGAGTCAATGGAGCTTAAAGTTACTCGCCATTCTTCTCAAGATCACATTACCACATTACCACTAGACTACCTAGGACAGGAGTTGACAAATTCCTGTATGAGAAAAGTATACCATTTTTAAAGCTGAAACCAATAACAAAGAATATCTTGAAAACGACCAACTCAACGAAAAGTATGTAAATAATATAAATTCTGTGTTTTAATGTGCTCTGCATTTTTGTGTAGAACATTTTTGTCTATCTCTTCCAGTTTAGCAGTTGTACCAAATTCCGTAAAATTCATCCAGAATAAAGTAGTCTTCAGAGGCTATTCCCAGAAAGTTCAAGATATACATATTTTTTTGTCAGGTAAATGTCTTTAATATACGATATTTTAATCATATTCTTATAGTCATGTTTGAGAAGGTTAAAATGTTCGAAAAAAGTACCATGTAAAGGTTAGTTGGGAGAGGGGGGATTTTCTTGGAAATCTTCGTGTCGTGTCCTTGGAAGATACCAATCTTAAATATCAACTTTGGTATTTAACGGTATTTTCTTTTTTGAGATATTCTGTCCACAGACACACACACCAGACACGCAGACGCTCCTACAAGAAGTTTAACCATCTACCCACAAACGGAAACTTTCTAATAAAATATTCTAAATTGCAAGTGCATTGTATGGTTTAAGCAGCATTATCGTTTTTTGGGAGAGGTTACGTAATACAAAAAATCTGATGTGTTCCATTTACATGACTTCCTCTACCTCTCTGCTACAAATTATTGTTAAAAAGTTTATGCTTCTATTTACTTCATGCTAACCGAGAAAAAAATTAGCAGAAATAGTCTTATTACTTGCTTCCATATAACCAGAAGGAAAAAAAGGGAGTACTATAGGCTAAACTAATAATCAAAAGCTGGTTGCTATTTGACTGAAGCTTCTTTGATTATATGGACAGGAGTTGACAAATTCCTGTATCAGAAAAGTATGTTTTTCATGGCTGAGTACAAAAAAAAAGGAATATGTCAAAAACGATCAACTTTACGAAAAAATGTATGTAAGATAAATTGTGCGTTTTAAGATGTTCCACCTTTTTTGTGCTGTAAGTTTTTGTCCATCTCTTACGGTTTAGCAGTTATACACAATTCCGTAAAATTGACCCAGAATAAAGTAATCTTCAGAGGCTATTCCCAGAAAATTCAAAATATACATTTTATTTGTGAGACAAATTTCTTTAATATACGATGTTTTAATCAAAATCGTTACAGTCATTTTTCAGAAAATCAAAATTTTCTAAAAAACTCTTATGTAAAGAGTAGTTAGGGGTGGGGAGATTTTTCTCAAAATCTTCGTGTCGCATCCCTGGAAGATACTAAAATAAAATAACAAGTTTGGTATTTTACCGACTTTTCGTTTTTGAGTTATCGTGTTCAGAGACACACGGACACACACACGGACCTTTTTCTGAAAATACTTTTTTTTTACACAGGGGGCCCTAAAACATATATTTACGGTGAAATCTCGGTATTGAATTTTTGGTGGAGTGCAATACCTTCTCTAAGCACTATGTACATAGTACTATAGAAAAAGTAAAAAGAATGTTATTATATAATTTGTATTTTATTCAGCATCGGCCTTTTTATCTACTTTAATACATTTTTTGCAGGTGTCTTTAAAGTTGTTTTTTTTTTTCTTCTTCTGTTTTTATGGACAACATATATTGCTACTTACATGAAGTAATAAAGTGCTTCATGTATATCGTTTCCACAAAAAGTGGTACGGGGAGGATCTTTTCTGATTTCATTTTCCTAATCAGCATATGTGAATTGTTAAAGATCAGCTACTTTCATCTCGCGACAAAACAGAAAGTTCAATTTGTGTCCAAAAACCTTTCCAAGTAGCATCTTCGAATCACAGGAGGGCTTCCTACTCAATACGAAACTTCTGGTTTGTTGAGTGTGTGTATTTTATGTCAAAATTTTCGTTATCAACTGGCTGAATATACATTAAAACCGAATTCAATGTAGTGTCGAATACAGCAGGATATTCTTGCAGTGATACTTCGAGAGATAGACGTGGTCTTTTCCTTTTTAATTTCTCTACACGTGCTATGTACATAGTGTATAGAGAAGGTATTGCACTCCACCAAAAATTCGACACCGAGATTTCACCGGAAATATATGTTTTAGATTCCCCTGTATCCAAATAAGAAATTTCAGAAAAAGGTCCATGAATGTGAGTGTCCGTGTTTCTGTGTGTCAGTATATCCGTTTGTGAACACGATAAATTAAAAACGAAAAGTCGGTAAAATACCAAAGTTGGTATTTAAGTTTAGTATTTTCCAGGGATGCGACACGAAGATGTTGAGAAAAATCGCCCCACCCCAAACTACCCTTTACATGGAATTTTTTCGAAGATTTCGATTTTCTCAAAAATGGCTCTAACGATTTTGATTAAAATATCGTATACTTAAGACATTTACCTGACAAATAAAATGTATCTTGAATTTTCTGGGAATAGCTTCTGAAGAGGAGTTTATTCTGGATGAATTTTATGGAATTTTTAATAACTACTAAACCTTAAGAGATACACAAAAACGTATTACACAAAAATGTACAGCACGTTAAAGAACACAGTTTATGCTATATACATTTTTTCGTGGAGTTCATCCTTTTTTGAGACATTCCATGTTTTTGGTTTCTGCTATAAAAAACTTATACTTTTCTCATACAGGAATTTGTCAACTGCTGTCCATACAAACAAAAGAACTTCAGTGGCATAGTAACCAGCTCTTGACTATCACTTTAACCTATAGTACTCCCTTATTTCGCTTCTACTTACAAGGAAGCAATTAATAAGACTATTTCTGTTAAATTTTTCTGATTAGCATGAAGTTAGTAGAAGTAAAAGCTTTATAAGAATAATTTGTTGCAGAGATGTAGAGAAAGTCATGTGAATGGTACACATAATATTTTTTTGAGTATCTTTCTTGTAGGACTATTTCGGCAGTGTGTAATGACATTAGTTTCGTGAACTTCTATGCCGCGGCTTTAATAAATAACGTAAACGAGAATTTTTTTTCTGCAAGTCCTACTGATCCGAATCCCATTAGCTGCACCCTTTGTGCTTGTTGGTAACGGTAATTACCTTTGGCGGCCAAAAATAAACGCGGAGCCTTTAATTGATGCATTACCTTGTAGCAGATGGTGGAACAAATGCGCCTGATGGATACCTAGGAGTAAAAGCATGGCTCCGCCGGTCAGTTCACCTTCATGAGAGGACAAGCAGCTTCCAGCATGTTGCACCGCATGTTAAGCATGTCTAGGTTGGACGGCCGTGTGTATGTATGAACCATGCCTTCATCACATGGAAATTTTATTTTTACTTTCTCTACACGTACTATGTACATAGTATATACAGAAGGTATTGCATTCCACCCAAAATTTCGATACCGAGATTTCACCGAAAATACATGTTTTGGGTCCCCTGAATCCAAAAAACGCATTTATACAAACAGATCCGTGAGTGTGTGTGTCTGTGGACAGCATAGCTCAAAAACGAAAAGACCGTTGAATACCAAACTTTGTATTTAAGTTTAGTATCTCCCAGGGATGCGATACGAAGATTTTGAGAAAAATCCCCCCACCCCAAACTACCCTTTACATAGAACTTTTTTCGAAAATTATTTTCTGCAAAATGGCTCTGACGATTTTAATTAAAATATCGTATATTAAAGATATTTACCTAACAAATAAAATGCATATTTTGAATTTTCTGGGAATAGCCTTTGAAGACTACTTTACTCTGAGCTAATTTTACGAAATTTTGCATAAATGCTAAACCGTAAGAGTTGGACACAAACTTAGCACACAACAAATGTAGAGCACTTAAAAACACACAGTATATGTTATATCCTTTTTTTTCGTGGAGGTGATTGTTTTTTAGATATTTCTTGTTTTTGGTTTCAGCTATAAAAAACGTATACTTTTCTCATGCAGGACTTTGTGAACTCGTGTCCATACAAACAAAGGAACTTCAGTCACATAGCAACTAGCCTTTGACTATCGCTTTAACTTATGGTACTTCCTTATTTCGCTTCTACTTACAGGGAAGAAAGTAATAAGTCTATTTCTGCTAATTTTTTCTCGATTAGCAGGAAGTAAATAGAAGCATAAGCTTTTTGAAAACAATTTGTTGTAGATATATAGAGAAAGTAATGTGAATGTAACACATCAGATTTTTACAGAAAGGTCCGTGTGTGTGTCTGTGGACAGCATAGCTCAAAAACCAAAAGACCGTTGAATACCAAACTTTGTATTTAAGTTTGATATCTTCCAAGGATGCGACACGAAGATTTTCAAGAAAATCCGCCCACCCCCGACTTCGTTTTACATGAATTTGTTTTCGAAAATTTTGACTTTCGCAAAAATGGCTCTAACAATTTTGATTAACATCTCTTATATTTAAGATATTTACAGGCCAAACAAATTGTATATCTTGAATTTTCTGGGAATAGTCTCTGAAGACTACTTCATTCTGGATGAATTATACGGAATTTTGTATAACTGCTAAAGCGTAAGAGATAGATAAAAATGTACTATACAAAAAATGTAATGCACATTAAAACACACAATTTATGTTATATAATTTTTTCGTGAAGTTCAACTTTTTTTTAGATATTATCTTGTTTTTGGTTTCAGCTTTAAAAGACATACTTTTCTCATGCGGGAATTTGTCAACTCCTGTCCATACAAACAAAGAAACTTCTGTCTCATAGCAACCATATCACTTTAACCTATGGTTTTCCCTTATTTCGCTTCTGCTTACAAGGAAGCAAGTAATAATACTATTTCTGCTGATTTTTTCTCGATTACCATGAAATAAATTATTAAAAATAATTAATTTATTGCAGAGATGTAGAGAAAGTCATGTGAATGGATCACATCAGACATTTTGGTATTTAGTTGTTATACCGCGCTCTTTCATACCATTGAAGGTAGGGCAGCGATTTAAAGTAGAAGTAAAAGGTACTTATCAAGTGCTCTTTGCTTACGAATAAGGAAGTTTTGTCACATTTTCAGGATTGTAGATCACAGCGGTAATCCTTTCCTAACTCTTTTAACAGCGCTGGGATCATCATCTTAAGAGATATTCCAGTATTTTAATGATTTGAATCTCCCCTGTTGAATGAGCATCAAAAGCAGGTGCACAAAGGAGTGGTTCGTGTTTAGGGAACTGGAATCGTCAGAAAAGGGATTCATGTGCTATAGGTTTCTGCTCTAATGTTATCATTTATGTCCTTTAAGAGAATGAATTCAATTTTAGTGGGAAATTTTCGTAAAACACTCCCAAGATGTGGCAAAAATCTTGCTTTCGACAGTGGTTATTTAAAATGCCTCCTGAAAGTTGTAGAAGGTATCTTGAATAGAAGTATGAGGGAGTGCTGTATTTTCCTTACTATAAATCAGTTTTCTTATAGAGTGATTCTTTTTGAAAGGAAATTGATTTGTCACTTATAGACAATGCAGCAACTGTTTTATTAGTTGCGTAATTCAGAAATTTACTCCTTAATGCTATAGTAAGCGCTCACAAGTTACTCAAGGATCAATATGTGGTTGCCCAAAACCTAATGCTAATTTTTCTTTGAAAAATTGCAATAAAAGCTGTACTAACCATTTATTCCTGATTAAAACTTGTGAAAGACTTTCAACAAGGTATGAATGCTTAGTTTTTGATAAGATAATTACATTTGGACCTGGCATAATGTTCTTCATTTTCTGAAACGATTTTATGTGGTTCAACATTACACTAACCAGTTTAGCATTTCTGGTTTATATTTTCCTCTTAGGCTTACCAGCTGCTGAACTATAAACTCCGCGATAAAGTTAGATATAACGGTAAAGCTAGAAAAATTGATAAAAAAACAATCTAATGAACTTTTCGAGGCATCGTTATACGTAAAATAATATTGTCACGACTACTTCGTGGACATTTGGGGAGCGTAGCTAGGAAGGGGTATAGCACGTATACCTACTAAGTACACACACCAAGCTAGTTACTAAATTCTTATTTAATTTATGTTTCTCTAGTGTACATAACGTTGGTAGGGATGTACCCTGCATTTCATCGAATTACATATTACAATATGTTTGAGCAAGAAGGCCCTTCGGCCGTACTTACCGGGAGTGATGGGTCGAGGTGGAATATCGAGGATCTACTTGTTGCGTTTCTTGATAACAGCCTCTCCGTTAATTTCGAGAGTCTCACTCTACTTCCGGCCATGTCACTGGAGTCCCCATATCCATGTCCCCATATCCTGTCAGATTGACGTCATTATGACTTTCCCGATCCCTCGAAAACCCGGGGATGTGGTAAACCACAAGAGTTCCGTAAATCCCGAAAACAGGACGTTGTTCCATCCGCGAGGATGGACTCTGTGGCCCGGAGTGGAAGTCATATAAACTAAAATAGCTTAAAGAAAGGTGCGACTTCCACTCTGTGACGCACAAACTTACAGAACTCTAAAGCTGTTAAATTCAGGTCCTCGATATTCCAGCCTGTGACAATATTCATTTCTATTCTAGACAAAGTAGTTATTACAATAACCAACTTACGGCTACGACCACTGACAAACTACTTCACTCAACGACCTCAAAAAATGCTATTAATTATTGATTTTTTTTAAATTTATTTATTTAAGGTCACTTTATAACAACAAAGATCATCAGCGACCACAATATTCTCACAATATCAATGCATATACAAAATGTCATACAAATATATTACAACCAGGTCATAAATTCAACTATCTGAACTTTGGTAACAGTAAAGTATAGTACATGTAAATTGGTAAACAATTATAATAGTATCAAACTGTGGTTATAACAATTAAATCACATTATATAAAACACAACATTTGTGATATCTCCATTAACTTGATAACTTTTCTGCATGCTTCGGTGGTATTAAAAATGGAATACAGATCACTCTTGAGCTGGCTTGTATTTGCAAATACAGCAACAATAGGTTTCCCTTCTCCCGCCCAACTTCAACATTGCCGGCACACAAATCAAAACAGTAGATCCTTCAACGCTCTGCCAACCCTTGCATATAACGGATAAAATGTTTTATTTTATAAAAATATAGTATAATAATAATAATAAACTCTGTAAACGTTATTCTCAATTCTTTATTGTCATTTTGAGAGCGGTAATTCATGCGTCACCTAAAAATAAAACATTATCCTAATCTATTTTTGCTTTATTTACAAACTTATATTATCAATTTTATGTTTGGTATGATCTTTTGATAACTAATGTTATCAAATAACACCAAGCAAATCTATTAGGTTTTCTACAACATTATAGTATGGTAAGTTAGCCTAAAAGCTTTGAAACCTGCAATTTTCACAATGATTTTGAGTTTACAAGTTTCCTTCCCAGTTCACACGTTCCTTGTTCTTGAGTTTGGCAGCTTTTATCCACTCTCATATTCTGTACATAACATTTTTACACCCTTCTTTTTTTTTAACAGGAGACGGCCCACATACACTTGCAGAGGTGGTAATAATGCTATATCACGTTTCAGTTATATACTAATCATTATTAATAATAATGAACGAGAATCAACAATGCATATGTAAACATATTACAAAGGCAACCAAATTATAAAGCAGAAGAACACGATTGCTTGAAAGTATGCATAACACATTAACTAGTGCTGAACTTGAAAGGTTTCTTCATAAAGTAGTGGTTTCTTCCCCCAAAAGATACCATATAATACCAGTTTAGAAAACTGGAGAGAAATGGTTACTCAAAGAACATTTCTATAATTGTCAAATTTGAGGGCACGACAACTGTAATTATTTTGTATACAGGTTGTAGTTTGTCCAGTTATTGTATCGTATTACATGATTTGTAACCTACACAGGAAGAACCGTTGTTATGCAGTATTTAAATTATATCCAATCATAGGAATATCTTTAGAGAAAGCAATGGAACAAGGGCTGCAGTAGGTTAACGTCTTAGTAGGGGCAAAACATTTTATTACCTACATATGATCAAATTTTCATTTTTTAACATAATAATTGTTATTATAATTGTCTCAGAGATTTAGAACTACGCATTGTAAATCGCTCACATAAACAAGCAAAAAGGCATTCATTATAAAAGCTAAAATAGAAAATAAAAGACAATATAGAAAAACCATATTTGTTTGGTGTTCTAATAATTGTCGATGGTAGCAAAGAAATCTCCCTTGGAAAGTATGTACATTTTTTAATTTATGTGTTTGGTTGTGAGATATGTTTGAGAAAGTAGATGGTTCTGTTAGTAGCTTACTGACTGTTCACGTATTTTGCACAAAAATATTTTATCGTCAGCTTCGAATATATTTACAATTTACTACATACAGAAATACTGAAGTTTGGCATATTGCACTTCGCAATAGGAACTGAAATAAAGAGAAATTTTGAATAATAATTATATCACGTTTTAGATTTTACACTCATTGTTGCTTTTGAAGGAAGAATAATAGTAATAAAATACAATAATAATAGTAACAACAAAAACAACAACAACAACAATAATAATAATAATAATAATAATAATAACAACAAAGGCATTTATATTAAAAAGCGGAAAAACGCAACTTAAAACACCATATTTAGTTGAAAATATGTAAATCGTACTGATTCGCTTTCAGATCGAAGATATTTAACACAAGACATTCTAGCAAAGTTCCAGGCTCTGAATCTATTTTTATTCTCTTTGCTTATTAGTTTCTGTTTGTTTTCCGTTTTAATTCACGATTGCTTAACTTCATAATCAAACCAGAAATATGTACTGTTATAATAATTTACACAATAGAATCAATTTACATATACATACCCTAACCTAGCTAAAATATTCATATATTGAAGGCATATTAATTAATTTTGTATATTTTAATTGCAAATATAATAGAAATAATTTTCTATATTAATATAGCATTCAATATAGCTTGAAATTCTTTAACATCTTTGTTTACAATTTCAAATTAAACAAATAAAGAGGGATAAAAGGAGCTTGGTATCATGCAAATCAATCAGAAATAAAATAAGATTACCAAACATTTGTTTACACTCCTTATATTATTCATAACATTAAAATAATTACTTTATTTTTTCAACTGCATCTTTATACCAATCAGAATTCACATGCATACTGTGAAACTTTTTGAAATTAGTGAATGGATGGTCCATGATGTCAACCATGGATCACCGGTGAGCAAATAGCATAGTTGACAAAGGAATAAAATAAAATATATAAATGTCATTGACGTATTAACTTTACAGTAAGGTTTGCATAATATGGTACTGCATATTTCATGCTTATAATTGTGATTTTATTATCAAAAATTGAACACAATAAACAGTTAAACAGTTAGAGCCACGAAGGCATTCACAAATAAAGCAAAAAGAAAAAAAATCTGAAGTTACATTCTTAAAACAGAGAAATGAATAATTTATTTAATTATTAAACATAAGCTAATGCATTGTATTATTTTTTTAATGGATAACCTGATCTTATAAATTGGATATTATCAGAGATGAACTTTTTTTTATATATTTCTTGCTTACTATTTTCAATTTTTTCCTAGTATCATCAGATATAACTGGCCAGTTGGATAATTCATCAGAAAACTTCCTCATCGTTCGCATTTTGGCCGATAGTTCTTGCATTTTCTATGATAATGCATCTTCTGTTTTGATTTCTCCATATTTTTTTCAAAATCTTTTGTTGTTGATTTAAAGTAACCTCAGATGGCAGACCTAGGTTGAATGTATCTGCTCGCAATCAATTAATGAAGTTCGTCACTTTCAAAGTCCCAGGATATTCTTCAGAGTGACAAATTTCATTAAACCTGAGATTATAAAGCTGTTTTTATCATCTTTTGCTACGTTACAATTTATTTTACTCTCTTTCCTATATTGTAATGTGATTTGACTTTTACAATGTTTTTGTTTCTAGTTTATATATCCCTAGTTTTTGAGTGTGGCATCTTTTGCCATTTTACAATTTTATAAAATATTTATAACATATGTGTTTTCTAATCAGGAGATATCTTGCACACGCTTTTAGAAATGGAAATAGAATGGTATCAAGTTTTAGTTTGGCACTAATAATAATTAACAATAATGAATGGGATTCAACAATGCATGTTGCAGAATATCAAAGTACTCAGTTGTTTGAAATTTCTGTATTTGAGAAAGACCCCTTATATCCATTTCTTGGATATTTTTCAAATAATTTAACCGTAGAAGGTACCCTATACTCATTAAGAAAGGCGAACATGATAAAAAAGATATCCCAGGAGATATATAACGCAATAATGTAATTTTTATTAAAAAGAAATGGACATAAGGGTTTCAAACACGTGCTAAATGTGACCAATTAGTGTAGTGTGTATAGTGTGTACTTCCGACATTTTGCTTTCTTTCATTGTTAAGGATCTGTTCCAAAGAAGGATGATTTTGGAAGCCTCCATGCAAAGGTCCAGGAAGTCAGCATGGTGATGTTAAGTATGTATATATTAATGTTTTGATTATTATTATTATTATTATTATTATTCATTCTTTCATAACAATGCATTCTTCGCACTGAGACATACTGTTAATTTGTAGATAAAATCTGTCTTTACTTGGAGATACATTGAATGCTATGAAATTGATAAAACTGTAGTATTTTCAAAAAATAATAAGTTAAGACCTTTATTACAATATATTTTTAATTTGTGTTATTTTAATTTTAATTTTTCTTGTTTCATATCATGTAACATCATAGAGTATAGTTTGGGTACACAAATAATTTGTTTCACTTCTTTATTAATAAAGGTTACATAATGCCTTATCGTATGTATACATACTGTTAAACTTATGGTGTTTCTTGCTTCGTTATTTTAAGATGTTATTTAGTCTTATGATATTATACTGGAAGTCATATTTATGATGAACTAATGAAAACTGTTAATCCGTAAATAGTGTAGCTTATTATATCTAAGAACTCTCAAGATAAACGATGAAAGAAACATTTGCAACAAGCTCAAGCTATATTTTGGAGGAAGTAACAGTGAAATAATTTTCTCAGCTATTTTAGACATTTAAAAGTGATGGGAAACCAAAATGTGTATCTATATTTTATGTTAATTAAGTAACTATAATTTTTATGTAACAGAACTTTAACTTCTTGTGCAATAAGAGTATTTCTAATAAGAAGTAATCTTATTTTTCAGACCCAATAGGTGATCCGCATCAAGGTAGGTAATTACATTTAATTTGTAATTAAACAGTGATTTCACAACACTATATAAAAATTGTTATTGTAAATATTTATTTTGCGGGAGTTGCATTTTTTCGTCTTATTGATTATTTTTTGCTTGTAAGAAAACTAAATTAAGACAGTTATTACTTCCAGAAACCTATTCATGTATATTTGGCTAAAATAAGTGCGTTAATGTGCTGTTTCGTTTGATGTCATACAAATCACTCCACGTAGAAATGGAACACAGCTGTCTCCGTAGAATAGGTGCGATAGAATTGATTACAATGGAGTAACAATAAATGTGGTGCCTTCCCCTACTTTACGTACAGCTTCTGTAACGATAGCTGAATGCAGCTGGTCATATAACAAGTTCCCTACGACTGATCACAAGAGAAACGCCACTGGACTAACAAAAAATTGGATAGCAGATTCCATCTCTTATTCCCTCAGGACAGCAGCGCCTTCCAAAACGGTGGCTTAGTCGCCATGGCTCTGTTCTCAGACATTAACGAGGATTTTCCACAAACTATACTATTTTTAAATAAGTTTATGCTAATTTGGATTCAAAATGGCAGAACGTTAATGGAGATGAAATGTTCTTTGAACGACAGACAAAAGAGAAGAAGTTCTGATGGAGAACAAATATCGTGGAGAACTTATTGTTGCTTCTAAATGAATACATCTGTTTTAAGACTTCTTCCTAGATTGAGCATAAATAAGCATGTTCAAAAATTACAAAATTGTTATGAGATAAGAAATAAGTCAGAATGTAATCATATTATACGTGTGTCAAATTTGCTTATGTTTGAAATGCAATAATTGTTTGTGATATATATAGCCAAAGATCATTTGTGGCCTTTCTTACGTTTCAAAGACGTTTCTATTCCGTGTGTTGTATTTAACTTGTGCTTATTCTTCATTCAAAATTGTCTCACAACAGCTGTTATATCAGACTAGAAAACCAACTTTTCTATCAGAAGAAAAAGAAGACACCCTGCTATGAGAGTACTACTTCAAAGTCGTTTGGAAGAAAATCAGTTATACACTTCACACAAGTTAAACCTTTACTTTATGGAGATAGAATTTATGGCACGAAATTTCGATTCCGTTGAGGGTAACATCAAGAAAAGATACAAGTATATAGCGACAAAAGGAAAAGAATTGATGAATTAGCAGCTGGTTTGTTCTTATCAGCTGAAAAAATGAAATGCCCTATTGAGAGTAGCATTACACTCAGAGAAATGTATTGTGCTCCCATAATGCAATCTGTATTTAGACTCAGCAAAGGAGTAATGTGATGAAGCGTAATTCAACACATATTTATACTTCCACTCTTTTACATTTGACGAAAGCATTAATGGTGTATTTTGAAACCATATATAATGAATTTGATATGCTCTAAGTGCATTTATTTACTAGTTGAATAGTGGTAAGAAAATCATCCTTGTGTATCAGTGTGGCAAACTTTTCACTTGACCTTCAAGATTAAGTAATAGATTATTTATATTACCTCTTTTGAATGCGACTGTCCATGGCTAAGCATTGTGCGTAATATCTTGAATACTAATGTCCAGAAATGGTTTACGAACATACTCTTAAAGAATTTTTAACTAATTTTAACTCCTGGAAACATCTACAACTTCTGCAAATGGTTTCAGTCTTTTGGGACAGACACGATTTTACGATGACCATTTTCAACATTTCCCGCATATTTTAGTTTCCAAACGTTTGGCAAATGAATCATGAATTGTACTAGATTGGAGTGTTCTTAAAAGTTGGTGGTTACAAGTGATTCAATATATAATTATGGTTTTCTATGTAATTGCTTCCGGGATTAGATATTTTGCATTGGTTTATAGATTTTGAGCTTTGGTTTAGGCTGTAGATGAACACACATTATATTATACATTATGGAATAAACACGTCTTTACTCTGCTGATCAGATATATTACCATTAACACAAACATCACTCCTAAAGCTACTCTGCAACCTTTCAATTCTTGCAGTTTCCATTCTGAGCAGTCTGCGCTTTGTAATTTCAGAGATCAATTTATGTTTTAAAGCCTATAATTACGATGAACATTCTGTTGTTTGCCATTTCTATAGAGATACAGAATTTTGAATTTTAACATTTTGTCTCTTAATCTCATAAATATCAAGTGTGAAATTAGCTTGCATTTGAATAAGATCAGCGTGTGTACCTTCTGCTATTGTTAATCTGTTGTTAACTTTTTCTGTAGATATACAGAACTTAAATGTTACAATTTTATCTCTTAATCTCGGAAACTTCACCTTGCATCTAAATAAGATTAATGTTTGTATCTTCTGCTATTTTTCTCAGTATAATTCTCTGAGTAGTTATCTGTTATCTTGACTCATTGGAAATACTACTGCTTTTTGCGTTCTAATTCTATATATGTGGTTGGGCAGTGTCTCTTGATTAGAAACAGGCTAACGCCTATCCATTAATATTGAAGAAGAAGATGAAGAAGAATAAAAAAATGTACTTTAATTATTAGCATGATGGATTTTGTTGTTTAACTCTGAGAAATCGTTGTTCATATTACACCTACCACCTGCACTCATCATTTTCATTCCTCAGCATGGTAACTCTTCTAGCTCCCTGCTTGTTTTCTATTTCTTGTTTTGCTCAAAGTTTCTTCTAAGTTTCCACAGCAATCGTTTATTAATTTCATACCATTTTGACTAATTTTCTGTTCCAATTTATTACTACTCTCATTCAGTCTCCATGCCAATTTGTTATCTTAAAATGCTTTTATTTATTCTTTCTCCAAGATGACTTAACATTTTCATCATTAGGGTAGCATTTGATATAATGCCCTGCTGTATTTATATTGTTTTGAGTAAATTCATTTCCACGTTTTGCTACGTTTTCGTTTTATACAACCAAGTTCTGTCACACTGGTCTGAAGAGACCGATATTGTTAGCTACCTTTTGCCCTGATATATTCATGGTTCAAATTGTTTCAGGTGATTACTCATCTACAATAGTGTGGTATCTTCTTCACATTCAAATAGTCCCAAATCTCGGTTAGGTTGAGTTATTCGGATGATATTTTTTCCCTTATCTCATGAAGACGAATGTTGGGTAACTAAACTTCTTTGAGCAACATTTTATCCCAAATTAAAGCATATTATATCAGAAAAGAAAAATACATTGCCAGTTTTCAATGACGTTAGCAGCAGAGAAAATATTTCTTATCCTCTAAAACCCTGTACTATCTGAGCTGACAGATGAGGTGGGAGAGAACAATACTTATAAGCCAGATAATTACTCCATTTGTGCTTTGTTTTCAGTGAAATTGGCAATATTTGCTTCTCTAAATTCATAAATTTAGTATCTCCAGCTAGCTTTGTTTTCACTTCTATTTTGTTACATTGTTGCTTATCATGTTAGTTTCTAACAAACGGGTTTTATGAAAAGTTCAAAGACTGCAATAGTTTGACTTTATTTTGGTGTGATTTATCTAAGACTGGTAAACACGGCAAAATGACTCGAAATAATATTATCCTACTTTAAGATGAATTGACAATATACCTTGAAATAATTAATTTTAATTGTTTGTGGCCAGGCTGTTTCTTAATAAGCATTCAAGTGTCATGGCAGCATCATTCCTGTGCAGGAAATGCATGTGTACGAATGATTCAGTGAAAACTATACTTTGACCTAATTTAGGAAACTCTCTAGATAAATGTCATTCGTGAGTTAACCTGCTTGATATAGTTTCTATTCAGCTGTAAGTTATCTAGAAGCCTTTCTATCTCAAATTTAGTTTTTCAATAGTCTAATTACATGGTAGTTTAACGTTATACCACTGTGGGTACCATGCCCTTTCAAGGGTCACTAATAAATAATAAGGTTTTATGATAGTGATGTACCCATTTATATATCCAATTTGCATACATCAGGTATAACACATGGCTATTGATATAAGTTAGTTGTTGGGTGATTTTAAGACAGAGAGGCTTTCAAATGCACTCTAAATGTATGTTCAATAACATTATTTTACCAATGGATATTTGAGGCATAAATCTCTAAGAATAAGTTATACTATATTTTTACTGCTAAAAGTACACATAATAAAAACATCTGGTTTGAAGTACGCCACTATTGGTCCTTTTATTTAAATAGTTTTTAAATGTGTAACAAGCTCATGTGCTTATATATTTGTGATTAATTTACGAGTTTTACACATATGATTTCAACAATAACATCTTTAGATACCACAACAAAATTTGTACTAACTTTATTCACACTTCATCAGAATTTGTTTTTATATAGTCAAATACTGTTGCAGGTCACGCTGTTGGTGTAGTATCAAACAACGGACCCCATGTACACAATGGTAAGTTCAGCTATAAAATAGTTGATTTAAACTTTTCATTGCAAGTTATGCCCTTAAGAAGTATTTTGGAGTATGTAAACATGATATATCAATGTGGTTGTAATAACTGATGGTTAGCAAAGCGGACATTTATTAATATCTTGAATTATCTTATTTCAGGAAAACACGTTGATAATAATTCCTCCTACAGCCAAAAAGGAAATCGTAAGTTTCAAACATCACCCACCGAATTCAATTTAAAAGTACATTTTAGATGTGATAGTATGATGCGTTTTAGTGAAAAAGTTGACAAAAAAAAAAAAAAAGAAATAAATTGCATGTTTAATTGAATTTGTGAATTGTGAATTGAATTTGATTCAATTAGATCTTCACGCCTACATTTCTCCCTACGATTTTTTCTAATTACCATTATCTTTTTAATTTTCGATGAAGTTGCATTAGTTCTAACAATAACTATCATTTTAACCGGATCAAATATCATTTTTGCAGTTTTGGGAGTAAGGTTATTGTAGTATAGATGTTCAAATAAGAACTTGAAAAGTATTCCACTATTCTAAGCGGCCTTATAATCTGGAGATAATTGAACCCAAATAGCTGGGAACATTAATCAAAACAATTATGAATAATTATATTATTATTATTATTAAAGCTGATCAATTTAACTCGGTGTTTATTAAGCACATACTGCAATTAACAGAAGTACATTCTGAGTAATGCATCCTAATGTCTGTTGTGAGGTTAAAATCACGTACGTACTCATTATTATAAGATAATTAAATGGTAAACCATTTCACTTCACGGTACACAAAAACAAATAGGAATAACAATAGAGTTAGAAATTTATTTAAATATATACAAGATATGCAATAATAATAATAATAATAATAATAACAATAATAATAATAATAATAACAATAATAATAATAATAATCATATCAGGCATTACAAGAGAGATTGTCGGGTACTTTTGGGTGATACTGTGCACAAAATATTCAAAATTGATGAAATAATGATGAATAAGTAATAAATGAGACTTGATGTAGCAAGGCGGGTTTTCACATTAGGAATTTAATTGAGTTATTCGTGGCTGCTCCTCAGGGTGCAACGCTTCTTCTGGTTCAGAGATGAGGGTGTGTTTGTATTGTGTTTAACGCCCACCTTTATTACCATGGCACCGCAGACGATAACACTAATAATACATGGAATGAAGATCAATCAGCGGTAAAATGAGATGACGGGGAAAACCGCAGAACCCTGAGGAAACCTGGCTCTACGCCGCTTTGTCCTCCACAAATACCACATGCGGTTGCCTATAACCGAACCCGGTCCGGTCCACCTTGGGAGTGTGTTTGCATCCTGGATAGACTCGCAAATTAACAGGGAAACTCCAACAATTTAAGATGAATTTTATTTCTTCATTAGTTCATCTTTGCTTCGTCACCATCATGTTCGCCATTGGCGCAGTTAATGAAAGTTGGGTTGTCACTAACCTGCGTGTGTGTGGATTTACGCACTAATATAACATTTGCGACACTACACTATGAGTATCTGGCAATATATAAGTCCGAAACACTGAACATTTGTAGATCCTGAACACTGCTAGGTTATCCGTGCATCCATGACGCTTAAGTGTGAAATCGAGGAGTCCTGCTTTCCACAATCATTTCTCTTCATATCGTAATTTTTCTCCAAATACTGCTTATTTTTTGGGTCATTATGTGTCATTTATCTACAACCTGATTGGCTGCCCACTTCACATATTTTCGTAAAGAACAGCCTTTTCTGTTTTTTGAGCCTGTCAGAATCCATAGAGAACATATACTATGGTATCACCAAATTAATCGTCAGTATAATCTGCTCTTATATTGTCCTTTACATTACAAATTTATTGCAAAGGCTCGATCCCGGTAATCTGGTACACTATTGACCCAAAATGCACTTTTATTACCCTATTAGAAACACAAAATTATAAGTATTTTGGATTAATCCAGTCATACAATATAGATTTTAATAGATGTATCGATAAAATGTTTGTAAGCTTAATGCCTTAAAACCAGAACAATAAATTATTTAATTGTCAGTGGGAGTGTTTGAGGATTTTATTTAAATAAGTATTCAGTTTCACGTTGCCATGCCTTGATCCTATGCAGCACATACAGGGCTGGTTGCCCACCCGTGCGAATGACTTGCTGATGGCTTGGTGTGTTTTATTTTTTTCTGTAATATGGCAGCGTTTCAAATGCACATGCCACTTGAAAACAGAAATGTTAATTATGGAACGCAGAGCAAAATGAATTAATTCGTTTTTGTACAACTCTGATTTCACAGAATCTGAGTTATGAGCTGTCCTCAAAGTAGTGCTGCAGAGAAAGTACAAAAGGAATTACCGAACGGTGTCTTTGTTGTTTTGGATACTACTTTACTGATTACTAATTTATATACCTATGCAGTACATATAATATTATAATATTTAAATGAAATTCCTCTGTGTCCCTTGCGTTAATAATTAAACTTTTGAGAATAAATAGTTAGACTCCATTAATTGCAAAATATATTAATACACTAAGAAATTTTTATAGTGCATTTGTTTGTGTATTTTGCCAATTAATGTAATTTTATTAAGTCATCTATTTATTACTAATTTTTAACACATTATTTCTATAATATAATATCACTGTAAACTACAACAGGTAACAAAGAGATACAGAAAACCACTAAGGCAAAAATATCATCCAAAGCAAGCGAAAATTAATATAATAATCGAATACTATTCAGATCAACGCATATCAGTAACAAATACAACATATCTAACAGCAGAAACAATAAAAAGATAGTAAAATTCACATTATTAAATGAATGTTTCCAGAAAGTAAGCATTTATATCCTAACACTATATTTAGAATAGACATCAAAATATGATGTAAGACTTGAAGCTTTCACGGCGAATGTTATTCATTGTGGCTTCACGGGTGATCAGCCGTGTCAGGTATATAACATCCAAGCTTTCGACCATTGCACACTCCATAGTCTTCATCAAGGACTGCATGAAGCTTGCGTGCGTGCGTGCGTGTCTGATAGGCTCGTGGTGAGCCTGGGTGTTGTTGCTGTGTACATACCCTGGTAAGGGTTTAACCACAGGAATGAGGTGATGGTTAAGGTTTTGTTTGAGGTTTCGAGTGTTGGTGTTAAGGAGGTAGCGCTGGTAGGCTCCTCGAGCGGTTGCATTTTCAGGAGCAGCATCCTTTCCTCTGCTCCGCTGGTGTTTATTTATTTATTTAAATATGGTGGTGAATTTTGATCGACCTGTCCCTGTGGGAGGGGGAGTGCTTTGTTCAGCTATTACGCTGTTGGCTGGTTTAAAACCGTTTTTACCGGGGGTGCCCACAAGCCATGTGGGGAACCCGGAACCGCCTTTTTCGGCGTTCAGAGGGTAAGTACTCCCCCAGTGATCTGACAAGAGCGTTCTCATGTTCGCCCAATCTTGCGTAGAATTTTTGAGCCCGGCGCCTAATAACATCTTCCATATATGGGAGGGCCGAAGCTTCATGTAGTAGCCTCAAAGGGAAACGTCGACATACAGAATATATGGACCGGAGTCCTCTATTCTGCACCCGCTGTAACCAGAGAAGCCAGGAATCTGCTGCCATACCCCACAGTTCGCAGGCATAGAGCATCAGTGGGACTATAAGCGCCTTGAAAAAGAGTAACTTTAAGTGAACCGGCATCTGGGAGGCCAGCACAGGGTAAAGGGAGGCTACCGCCCCCTTCGCCCTGTCAGACGTTCCCCGCACGTGTTCACGAAAAGTTAGACCCTTATCGAGAATGACGCCCAAGTATTTGATGGAATTCCCCCACTCTATCCTTTGGCCCTGATAGGAAAAGTTGGGTATCTGGTTTATTACGGGGCGTTTTCTGGTGAACCGAACAGCATGACTTTTGCCCGGATTAACGGACATCCGCCACTGTCTGCACCAGTCCTGGACGAGACGGAGGTGTCTCTGTATGGGGTTGAAGGCTCTGCGTATGTTCTTGTCGGTGCGGTAGAGCAGGACGTCATCAGCAAGCTGGGCCATGTTGACGCCCTACACCGTAGGGAAGTCTGCCATTTAAAGGCTAAACAAGGTGGGTGATAGTACAGAGCCTTCTGGGACTCCGCCTCGTAGGGGTTTAGGTGTAGATGTTTGCCCCGCAACTGCAACTACAAAGGTGCGCTGGTGTAGGAAGCTGTGTATGATGTTCATTAACTGTGTGTGTAGGCCAATCTGGATGAGTTTAAACAGGAGACCCTCATGCCAGGTGGTTGAGAAGGCCTTCTCGACATCCAAAGACACCGCCGGCGTGAAGGCCCCGTCCTGGAACCCCAGGGCGGCAGCCTCCACCACCCGCAGCAGCTGTTGGGTTGTCGAGTGCCCAGGACGGAATCCAAACTGATGGAGAGGGATGGCTTGAATGTCGACTACCTGTGGCGACAAGCGGTGTAGAACTAACCTCTCGAAGAGGAGGGTGGGTAGGAGGCTAATGGAGCGGTAGCTGGAAGGAAGTGCAGGGTCCTTACCAGGCTTCAAAATACACACCATCCGTGACACCCTCCACTCGCGCGGAAAGTGACCTAAGGTGAGGCACATGTTGAATACCTTGGTGAGGCACAGCACTGCTCTGAATGGAAGGTTGCTGAGCATGGCGGGTGTCAGCCCGTCCTGCCCGCAAGCCTTTTTGGTGCAAAGAACATCGACGCAATATTAAACTGCTTCAACCGGAAAAGTCGGCAGTAGCCCAACATTACATAGAGAAGGTACATAAAATAAATTTCAATGACATCTCAGTCCTACATCAAACGAATAAGTATTATGACAGACCCATCAAAGAAGCCATCGAAATCAAGTTACACCCTTGCAATTACAATAGAGATTCTGGATTTCAACTCAGTGCAGCTTGGACGCCGGCCATTATACACACCTGTTTTTTTTTTTTTTTTTTTTTTTATTGATGATGGGGGAAAAGGCAACTAACGCCCTAACCCCAGGCAAGCCTGGGAGTGTGAGACTCCCCACCCTGGACTCGAACCAGGGTGGCACTACTCACAAAAAACCCCCACCGGATGTAGGAGGCCCATGCCTCTCTGTTGCAGTACCGCATTAAGCACCTGCGTATTTTTGGTGATACTGAATGCTGCCTGCCAGTGGCAGTAACAGCGAGTGATGGAGATATTAGCCAGTGGACACACATGACTTACGCCCTGAGTGCCCCGCTGGAGAAGTAATTGGTGTATGTGATGGGTAGTTAGTGGTGATGTTTGTTAAGTTTGAGGTGATTCTTCCGGGTGTACCCTTGTTCGGAGTGGTATTCTCTGAGCAATTGCTGCGCTGTCTTAGGCTGCTGAGGGGATGGTCCTTCAGCTACCTGCTGTTGATAATTTTGGACGCTGGCTATCCGGTTGGACAGCTCAGCGGTGGAGGCCTGTAGAGTGGAGATGGCGGCGGTGTTGGCAGCTTGTAGGGCGTCGATCCTGGTGGACAGGTCGGCGGCTGTAGTCTGCTGGCTGGTGGCTGCTACGGCGTTGGAAGCTTGCAGTTCCTGCAGCTTTTGTGTGAGGAGGCTGCATGTCTCTTCCAGAGCAGCTAGTCGAGCGCCGACGTTCAGGATCTCCGCGTGGAGGTCCTGAATGGCTTCTCGCGTCGCTGCGTCTGTTGAGAGTGAAGGTGGTGAGGCCTCGGTGGTTGATGTCTGCGGTGGAGTGGTGCGGCGCGCAGGAGGTGGTGATGAAGTGCTGCTCCTTGGGTAGAGAGGGCACTGCGCTTGCCCTGTGAAATGTCCTGTGCCACGGCAGGTGGCACAGAACCGGCGGCGACGGCGTAGATTGTGATCAGTGCACTCGGCGGTGGTGTTGGCGGAGCCATAGTAGTGGCTCCGCGGCGACGAGGAGCAGGTGTCGGCTGTATGCCCGAAGGCACAACAGCGACGGCAGGGCCGGTGACGTTCCATCTTGCTGTCCTCGACGACCAGGAGTTGCCCTAACAAGGGCAACCCTGACGCCAAGGGAGCGTCGAGATCCGAACGATCCTGAAGCTCCAGCCTCACAAGTGGTGTAGGTCCCCGGTTGCAAATTATCCTTGTGGCCCTCAAACAAGAAGGCCACTTAGATTTCGCTGCGGCGAGAAGGTGCCTGGTGGAAAGGTCCCTAGGGACCCCCCGTACCACTGCACTAAACCGGGGCGGCGGCGACGTGGAGCTGGGCGGCGGCGGTGTTGGAAATGGCGGCAACTGCGGCAGCAGTTGCGGCGAGGATGCGGTGGCGGCCGGCGGCGAAGCAAGCCTTGCCGGGACCGGTAGCAACGGAGGAGCTGCCTCCTCGGCGGCTGCCGAGGAGGAGGCGTCGGGTGCTGCCTTAGCAGCGGCGAGTCTGCGCTGTTTCTTCTTTGCCATCTTGACCTGTACACACCTGCAATATTGCAATATCGATTTCAATTACCCAGAACAGAGGACGGACCTGACGGAAAACAGCGGACAAGACGAAATACGGCCCTTCGGTCAACCGGGCCAATCGCAGATCATCACGCGTTCATTGGCCAGCCAGCGCGGGCTCCGCCCACCTAGATATAGTATATAATGGAACGTTAAACTACCATGTAATTAGACTATTGAAAACTAAATTTGAAATAGAAAGGCTTGACATTTACCATTCCATCGGAGCGCCCTCGTTAGGTCTCTTGGGGATTACGATCCCACAAACCGTCGCTTCAGGCAATACCGGCTTCCCCGCATGGCTTGCGGGCATCCCCGGTAACGAAGGAGCACCACCAACAGCTGCTACGGCTAAGCTCCTTATAATCCTTCAAGAGTTGCTTGGATTCAAAATTAAAACCTCAAAACAAACATTTTGATTAACACACACCAGCGGTACACAAGGGCCGTTGCACCATCAAGGCAACCGTCGAGGAGCAATACTTGCCTCCTCCTGTCACTCCACAACCCCAAAACACACCCGCCATCCTGCAAAACCCACAATCCCGTCAGAACGTGGTTAAGTTCTCTCCGAGAACAGGGACACGTCTAGCACACCTCGGGCTGCCCTCAGCCTGCCAATTACACTGGACAGGAGCATCACTCAGCTAGCCAGTAACTTGAGTGAGTGAGAGCTTCATGTAGTCCTTGATGAAGACCATGGAGTGTGCAATGGTCGAAAGCTTGGATTTTATATACCTAACACGGCTGATCACCCGTAATGAATCAAAATATAATTTTGGATGTTAAAGATTCTATGGTATATAGAGGAATAGCGCTTGAGTCAAATATTACTGATGCTAAAATATAGTTTTTATGAATGCTATGACTTGTGGATATTCATTTCCTCGTTCACTTCTGCGAACTGGTTTTTATGATTCTCGAAACCCATCGTTGGATCATGAATGCATCCGTACGTCGAAGGAGGCTTAGAGGCAGTTATATCGAGCATGTGATAACACCACTCATACTATGTATTTCCTCGAACACAGCATATCCTTTTTAAGCCAATGACTGTTTCTCAACGTAAATTCTTACCTTTTCTTAGTACTTATATTAAGCAGCAGAAGTTCAAAACTTCCATATCAGATTTCACCGGAAATACAACTTGTGAGACACTATGGGCCCCAAAAAAGTATTTTTCGAAAAAGGCAGGTGTATGACAGTTATAAGAAATGTGTTTATTGGCTCATAAATTATTTGCAAATACAGTGTTTGGTTCACTGTTTTCTCCACTTTCAACGCGTAGACAGTTTCGAGCTGCATGACATCCGTGGCTCATGCAGCACTACGCACTAACACTCCAGTCACTCACGACACAGTACAATTCACAACACAACTAGCAATTCTTCCTTCACTTATAACTAGAAAATAACATCACAGCACTTCCTGGAAACCGAAGCGTCGAGAGTCACATTCCCGAAGGTTCCAATTACGTCGCTTTACCTCCTCCGTGATATTTACGCATCCTAATGTCTCCAATTACGATGACTCACAAACAAAGGCTTATTTGAGCAATTAATCAATTAATCAAAGTAAGCACAAACAAGTAAACATTCGAATAATTTAGAAAGCGTGAAGAACATTAATAGGTTTGCTTTGCTTTTAGAAGTATCATTAAGACAGCCAAAGTTTTATAAAATTCTTAAAATAAAATTTTTTTGCAAATTCAATTGTTTTGGCAGCGCGGGCCTTTCCTACACCCCTCATATGGTTCTTAAGACCAACATTTCATTTTTAAACTATTAAAACTATTAATGTTAATACTTTGGTTTATAGTTTTACAGTTTATGCAAACTTCTTTTTAGCGTAAACGTTTATTGTCTTTATTAAGATTGAAATTAAGAATTAATTATTTTATTAATGTTGTGGGTAAGAGATTCAGACTGATTACAAATATTGCTTATGTTGTATTGGAGATCTGAAAAAGGTTGCACTCAGACAAATGGACACTTGTGACCAAATGTGCTTTTTTAGCGATTTTGATAAAAAAAATTGGGTTTTGAAATTAATATTTGAAATGTTGCATTCTTTAGAATGAATGTAACACATGCTTTTGACATAATTTAAAAGCATGCGCTTTAATGTCAATCTTTAAAGCCATTTTTCTTAAGTTCACTTTTTGTTATTTTGCAATATTCCAACTCCATTTTGTCCCACAAAAATGCAACTATATGTCTGAAAACCACCGCATTGTAAACAAATGTCTGGTTAGGATGTTGACATTAGATTACCTTTTAAAAATTAATTTGATTAAGCATGCACTATATTTTGTAGTTTTATTCATTTTGTAACTAAAATAATTTGTATTAAAAGACTGTCCACTATAGGAAAATGTAAACCAAATAATTTTTCACATAGGTATAGAGAATTTTAAAAAATTGTACATGGAGCTGAATATCCAGAGGAGACAATTGATTTTAGATAGTTAAATTGAATAAATTAAATACTATGCCCAGAATGATCAGACTTCTTATAATAATATTTGGTATGAATTATTCTTTTGCTATCAGTAATGCCTGTATAAACATTTAAGGCTCTTGCTTTAATACTTTTATCTCTTATAGAATGGTAACGGATATCACAAAATTCAAAGATTAGAGATGGAGGTGGAGGTTTCAGCAGTCTCGCGTTGAAATTTTAATTGTGTACTCGTGTCTTAAAGAAAAAGAGAATTAGAGAGCGAGAGAGAGAGAGAAAGAAAGAATAAAAGAAAGAGGAGATTGAGAGAATGGGAGACATTTGTGGCTGTGAATAGCTGACTGCTAGTTATGGCCCAGGAAACAACCATCTGGACCGCAAAAGTAGCACGCATCTTTTATAATAAGTATACTTTTAAAGTGTTGGTGTAAAGTAGTAGTGCTAATAAATGGTATTAAAGGCACTTATTTGTTCAGAGAGCACAATATGCTAGCTAAATAAGAGAATAATTTACAAAATAGCATTAAATAAAAAGTTTTCACGATCGTGACCGTGATTTCAATTGTTATCCTATACAAAACTTCTGTGCTCAATGGCAATACTAAATGCACACTTGTCAGACTAATCTGGTTAACAGTTACTGCATAAATCATGTATTCTTCCTGTTTCAGCACATGGGCCCAATAGTGCTCTAACAAGGAAAGATTCCACCAACTTCAACGGTCAACGTGAGTAGAATTACAAATAGAGGTTAAAACTGTTCTGAAGAAGGAAAAGTAAAAGAAAAGCATTAATTCGAACTTGTCTATAACGTTAATTATTATTGTTACGAAATCCAGGTGAAGAGATTCAAAATCCTGGATATCAAATGCAAATGAACCTTAAAAGAAAATATTCTGAAAATATTATTATTCGTTTTACTTTCTCTACCATGTACAATGTAAATAGAGAGATCTGCTGAATCCAAAACAAAGCATTCTTTTGAAAATATCCGAGTGTGTGTGTGTAATCCAGCATAAACCAAAACATAATTGTTAAATAGCAAAATTCATATTTAAGTCCAGCGTTTTCCAAGAATGCAACAGAAAGATTTTCAAGAGAATTCCCAAACTCCAAATACCAAATGCCTATAACACTTTTGGCGTATATTTTCCAATACTTAATACTTTTCTCAAATGGAAAGTCGTCATTCGTTTCGTCTTCATTTTGTTTTACCCCAGTCCATGCAAAGACAAACGAATTTCTAAGTCATCACATAGTACCCAACACAATGTTTATCTTGATTATCTTAAGATATACCTATAGAAGAAGAAGAAGAAGAAGAAGATTTAGTAAGAATAGCTGTTAAAGAAATTCTTGTGAATGCAAGACATCATTTTTGTTCTGTGTGTTTTCAAAAGAACTGAAAGCTATTTTCACTCAGAGGTTGTTGGACCCAAAATGACTGGCCTGTGTACTATTCAAAACTACAGTTGCTGCTACCGAAATTAAATAAAATACTGCAATATTTCGAAAATCTTGGTTTGAATATATAAATGGTTTTAGGGAGGAAATACGAGGGTTGGCGCAAAAGTCATGGCAACTATTTATTTTCTTGAAGATACCAATCTGATTGGAAAATGTGGCATATACAGACGAATGAACAAGGTGTTGACTACATATGTGGACAATGAAGATACATATCGTAACATACTAATTTATTACGGTAGTAAACAGGGCAATGTGGCCTTCACGGTGCAAAAGAATGACAACACAGTACACATACAGTTGACATGACAAACCTGGGTCTATAGAGCCTCAAAGTAGTCCCCTGCTACTGTCACCACACGCTGCCAACGATGTGGGAAGCGCTGAATAGCAACTGCTGCAGCATTTGCCGCAGCAAAGCGATGTCCTCTCGTGTGGCAAACCGGCTACCACGTAGTGGTACCTTAATCTTTTGAATGAGATCAAAGTCCCAGGGCGAAATGTCGGGAGAGTACGGTAAAGTGCTCCAATTCTTTCCATCCCCAATGTCGCAGCAGCTGCCCTACACACTCTGTTTTATGAGGTTCTGCATTGTCGTGCAGGTTTATTGCACTGTCCACAAGAGCCGGATGTTTCTCCCGAAAGCCATGTTGTACCTGTCGCACCAGGAAGTCCCTGTAGTACTGCGCGGTCACTGTTCTGCCATGTGGAACAAAGTGGCAAACAATGACCCCTTGACGTCAAACGCGACGATCACCACCAATATGACTGGGGAAGGATTCTGGCGGAACTTCTGCCTTATTGGCGATCCAGCATGTCGCCACTCCGCGACATGCTGGCGCTTCAATTCTGGTTCGTATACCCTGACCCAAAATTCATCGATGGCGATTATTCGTGACAAGAATTGATCGCTGTCCTGTTGCCAGCGTGCAAGGTGGTCGGAGCATATTGCATAGCTCACCCAAATTTGAATTTCCATTAGTGCATACGGTAACAATCGCGATGTGGTTTTGCGTCGTTGCAGCTAGCGTACGTTATGGGAGAGCATTATTCCCAAGGGATTCCACTTATTCACTGTGATATTCCCTCATATTTCTCCCTCGGAGAGCGGCTATTTTAATGTAAGCGCGTTGCTCAACACGGGTTACTTCCATCTCGCACGACACTCACCAACTGATTGATCTCACAGCCCTCGCTGCGCTACTACCAGCTATCACAGAGTCATCTGTTCTGTATACACACTATGCTTGTAGGACTTCCACATGACACAATATACGTTCCGTTCACATATATACAAGAAACAAACTAGTTACCATGGCTTTTGCTCCACCACTCGTGTGTATAAACACATTTGCTATGATTTAGTTTAAAAACATTAGCATAATAGTGGTATTTCAAACATATATTGAAGGCAGTACTGCTTCTATTGAAATTGTGGGCAGAAGAACAAATAAGTTCAATAAGTGGCCACAAAAACAAATGATACTTTTTATACGTTAATATGTTTTCTGATTGTTATTTATATAATTTAATTACTTATATACTTTAAAGCCGTTTCTAACATCATGAAGATTGACAGACATATTTTTAGAGGTAGAGGGAAGAATAAGTATGTTCTACACTGTGTACTCAAAAATGCATCAGCTTTCCAAATAATCTTTTATCTTTCTTTCGCTGTTCACAGAAATAGTCCATCGACCAGGGGATGACAAACCAATTCTCATAAGCACAATAACTGGTAAGTTATATCTTGGATGGAGGTTAGAGAAATCAAAATCAACACAATAGGGACAGGAAAATAGCAAGGCTTTTGCTGTTTACCTTTTAAAGATTATATATATATATATATATATATATATATATATATATATATATAATAGTGCATATTTTGTATATATTGTATGTATACTTTGTACTTAGATTATATTTATAATAATTTTACGACGTCGTGCCTTGTGTAGAATTTTGGTGTGTGCTATATATTCAATTCCCATTCTCTGTGTTTTCTTTCCTATTCTCTTTCAATTTTCTTATCCACTTTTCTTTTCCTGTCCCCATATGTCTTGAAATCGTCTCTTTCCCCATGACATTCAACATTTTCGTTTCTACCATCTCTCCTGATATATTATCTCATTTGTGCTCCCAAATTCCTTTCCTCCAATTTCTTACTCCTTTACGTTCTGTTAAATAGTGAACAATTTTATCTTTCTCTCCAGATAATGCACATCTTCTAGTTCCTTGCTTCCCCAACCTTCTAGTCCCTTGCTTCATTCTTTTCACCAAAATTGCTCCCGTCCTCAACCTAGCACATCCTTCCCTCTCCTGTTTATTACACATATCTGCATACACTCAAGATAGATTAATAAGTACTTATGAAAGTGGGGACTAAACATCATTATTCTATTCGTCTTCTGGGTAGCAAGAATCACTATCCCATGAATAATTCCCTTAAATTATCACCTCGAAAGTTTACGAGATGGCACAAGGTGATAACAGTTTGCTTTGGAATGTTGAAGGTTTAAAAGTAATTTATAAGTGCTAAATTATATAAGAGATGTTATAAAATAAGCAGACATTTTATGTTCGGTAGAGTCATGGATTAAAATCGAAGAAGCATGTGAAATAAATGCATATAAATGTATCAGAAAGGATGGTAGTAAAAGAAGTAAGGAAGACAGTTCATCAGGAGCTGTAATATTAGGAACTAAGAATGTGAGGCAGGTGAAAATTGTTGAAGAACCAACTGAAAACAAAACAAACCAAATGATATTGGTAACGTTACGACAAAATAAACACAGGGAATGGATGTGAGTTACGGGATTGTATATAACTCACCAGAAATTTTTTGCTTTTTTAACAGTGTGATATTTTGTAGCCTGGGGTAGGAAATAGAGGAAATGAGGTAAAAATAGCCAGGAATAGAATGCATACTGATGGGAGATATGAACGCTAGAATAGGGGAGGAAGAGGTAAGGGTAGGGGAAGAGGAAGATATAACAAAAAAGGTAGGGTGAGGAGAAATGGACATGGAAGAGTACGGAAAAGACAATAAATAAAGAGGGGAGAAAACTCCTGAAATTCTGTGAGAATAATGATTTAATAACATGTAACGGTGCATAGAGGGAGATAAGGATCGAGAACTTTACATTCGTGAACAAACACAGACAAAACGAAGTAGATTTTATATTATTCCGTAATAAGATGGGAGATAAGATTAAAACAGTGGAAATTATGTCACATAGTACATATTTGTCACTTCTCAGTATGTGTAGAAATGAGGGAGGAGGATAAAGGGGGAAAATGAACCAAAAGAAGTCAGGCAGGTAAATATTATCAGAACATATTGGTGGAAGAAAGAACTTAAAGAGGTATTTTGGGAAGAGATAAATTCTGAGACATATGAAAAAAATTAAAGCATGGATATAGAAGGTTCTAAAGAGAGTTTGAGGCTAAGCAGAACTGCTCCAAGAGGAGTAGCAGAGAATTGTGAAGACCAGAATGAGAAGGTACTGAAACAGCTGGTTTGTATAGGTGTATAAAGAACGAAAGGGAAAATATGATAAACATATTTATGAAACAGCTCAAGACAATTAAAGGAGAGAAAAGTTGGTGAGGGTAGCTAGAGTAAATCCTGACAAACATACGGATGGGTTGCATATGGAGGAAGGGAGTGGATAAAAAGAACTTTCTGGAAGTCAGTAAGAAATACGATAGCAGATACAGATAAAAAGGAAATTAGGGGTGAACTAGAAAATAAAAACTCCATTTGTTTATACATAAAATAAAGGAAGATTGGTTACACAAAGGATATGCAGATAGATATATGTAACAAACAGGAGAGGAAATGATTAGATTGGGTGAGAACAGGAGCATTAGTTTTGAAAGGAATGAGAAGTCATGAACTAGAACGTTACATTTTGTGTGTAAAGAAAGAGAGTGTTGTTAACTGAGAGTATTGTATTGTAAAGAGATAAGAAATAGAGGAAAGAAATTTGGGAACATAAATAGGATGGTATGCAAAGACAGAAGGTAGCAATGAAAATATTGAATGTCAAACGAAAGAGAAGAAAAATGGGGCAATATAAGATAAAATTAAAGTGGATAAGAGAAAAGAAACATAGAGAGAGAGCACAGGTGAAAAAAAAACAACAACAGAGATTGGGATGATATAGGTAGCATGAACCACAGGACTCGCTAACAGCGCTGAGCTGTCTCTAGGATGTACTCAAAGCTGAGCACATTAAAGTAAAAATAAATGATTTTGTAAATAATTGTAAACGTAACCTAAGTATTATAAATAATTTGTATTATTATTATTATTATTATTATTATTATCGTATATTAAATAGTAACAGCGAACTTGTAGTGACATTTAAACAATTTTCCACAAACCTCAGCATTCACTTCTTCAGTTAGAGCATCGATTCTACAATAATTATTACGCCTTCCTTTTGTTGTTGTCCTTCTTCTTCTTCTTTTTCTTACGGGATTAAATCACACAGTTTCAATTCCACAGTTATAGCTGATGTATTCATCTCTTAGTATTTTCAATTACTTACGGATGTTTTCATGATTTCACCAAACTTTACTCTGTTGCAAATCATAAATATTTCATTCTAGCTTCGATTGCTTTAATTGCTTGCTTTCCAGAGCTCTGGTTTCTGAACTAAACAAAATTTAGGCTCTTCTAAAACTTTGTAAAACTTTAAGTGTCTTTCTTTTCTAACTTGTTTCTTTTCAGAGTGCTTGATAAGTATTGGATCAATATATCTTTCTGTTTATTGGAAGTTAAAAATCATAACTGACAATTAAAGTGCTTACATGTTCTATGTTCTTTCATTTAATACTATTTTGGTTCTCTTTACTTGTTTGTCACATTAGGCCGTTATTTCTAATTTTGTTGGCGATATTTATAGATTGTCATTTAGCCCTGTGCCATTCAATCTACGCATAAGAATACCCCTTGCGCGGCGGTTCTAACGTAACCAGATCGAAGTCATCTATTACTGAAAACTACAAACCTAAGGTTTTAATATGCTAGTTAAGTGGAAATGGAGTTTTATTTATGGAATATTTTAATTTCTGTGGTTCTCAGCGTCTAATTCTATGCTGGGCTTGAAAGACCGTTTAATTTTGTTCAGAAACCTCTTTATAAGCTTGAGGCTCTTTTACATGCCGTAAATCTGCGTCAGGGGACCAACGGATTTACTTCGCTTCCCAAGGAAGTTATGCCAAGATTTTCACCCTAGAAAAAAATCCATCGCCTTCCACCGGGTTTGAACCCTCAAACTTGGGTCTATAAAGTTAACACTTTAACCATTACACCACGGAGTTCTAACTAAGTGGTAGAATATTTTATGTGCCATGGTGTATTAAGATTTTCATACGGACTGTGTAATTTTTGTCTAATTTAAGTATGAAACGTAAATGGTATGGATATTTAATGGTTAAGGCATGTCGATCTGATAGTTTATGTTTTCATTTTTTTTTTCTCTCCAGTGCAGTGAAAATACATTTCCTCGAATGCACATAATATTAACAAAATGGTTAGGTGCGCTGTTTTTTCAAACCTTCAAATATTGTAGATTTGCTTTCTTCAAATACCAAGAGAAAGTAGATTTTTGGGGAAGCTGTTTGTATTATTCTTTGTTTTATATAAAATCAGGAAACATTTATGGCATATGTTAATTATCCCTTTAATGCACCCATACATCCTATATTTCAAAATAAACTCTTCTTTATTCTGTATTGGAATAATTGTTTTGTTTAAACAAACCGTGTGTGGGACAGGAGTTGGATAGATACAGTCCGACTGAAAAATTCAATGCCATAGCCGGGATTTGAACAATGGATCTCGCGGTCTCTAGCCGGTTGCTCTTCCCCAGAGCTACCATGACAACAAACCGGCATAGCATTGAATCCTTCAACTGACTCGCAAGTCTCCCAGGAAGCTACAAGGTGATCTCAAATTATTTTTAGAGGACAACACCAATGGCGACTTACAATCTTGTAAGACATTTAAGTCCCAGGATTGATATTATAGCCAACTATTATAGTCAATGGGTGTTAATTGTTGTTTCCACACAAGCCGTATATAGGATAAGAGTTGGATAGGTAGAGTCAGCCTAAAACATTCAATGCCATAGTCCTACATGATGCCATGGTAGCTCAGTGGAAGAGCAACCAGCTAGAAACCGGGAGATCCGTGGTTCAAAACCCGGCTGTGGCATTGAATTTTTCAGTGTGACTCTACCTATCCATCTTCTTTATTCTGTTTAAGGTTCTTTAATAATAAAACGATTTCATGATATAAACAGTTGAGTTTTGCTTTAGCACATTCTTGTTCCAAAGTCTGTACAGCCTAATTTTAAATCTTTTCTAAGAAAAACATTATTGTAGAAGCGTAAAATGAACAGCCGTTCTAAATGGTAAAAAAATTACGGCAATGGGTTGAACGATTGATCCAGTCTTGTAACCATTAAACATAAAGCTCTGTTTCTTAATTTATTTAAACTTATTCGAATTTTCCATGCCTATGCATGATTATTAAAGCACTGAAAATGTAGTGTTATTAACTGCTCTTTAACTGCTGTGGTTCTCAGCGTCCCATTCTATACTGGCGTGAAAGACCGCTTAATTTTGCTCAGATGCCTCTCAATCAGGCTTGAGGTTCTTTTACGTGCCGTAAATCTACGACACGGGACCAACGGCTTTACTTCCCTTCCGAAGGAAGCCATGCTAAGGATTTTTACGCCCGAAAAAATCCATCGTCCTTGAACCCACATGAAGTTAGCATGGTAACCATTACACCACGGAGGGCGACTATTAAAGCACTGCATTAGTGATAGATAAAATAAAAACGGCGCCCTGCATTTTTAACAGAGATTTACAGTAAAACATTTTCCACTTCCGATTAATACATTTCAATTAAATAATATGCCGCTAAATAAATATGAAACGTAAATGAAGGAAGCTGTAGTTCAAATTAGGCTCTACACATTAAAAATCTTATAATAACAGTTTTGGAATGCGTATTTGTGTATATATTGTATATATTTTGGAATATATTTAACGAAAATGTTAATTCTAATTTCAATTGTGTTTTCAGGAGAAGTAAATACTACCTTCTTCAACCAATACGATGTCAATAATAATACCTCAAAAGGTGAGAAATAATAAGGGTGCTAAAAATAAATTCAACTTCTATATTACATATAGATAATTAATATTTTTTGACATTTTATTGCAGGATTGAATGCAACGGCTGTTCGTTCCGTCAATAAAAGTAAGTAATTACAATCATAAACAGGTGTATTATTCATTTTGTTGATAACAAAGTGTTTACTCCGGGCCAGTTATAGTTTATTTATAGCTGAAGTAGTTATATCTCATATACTTTTAACCTTCTGGTGAAGTTTAATGCCAATGTTGATACACTAGGAAAAAGAAAGACATGCATATGATATCTAACCTTATATTTGAGATCAGATTATATTAATATAGATAACCAAAACATTTCTGTGATTTTTTTTTCACATTTTAGGACCAAAAATATAAATGAGTCACAGTAAATTTGGGGAAATTATTGACTTGCTGTAAAATTCTGTTATTAATAGCTAACAGTGAAAGAATTTGTCCTTTTGGTTGTTATATTGACATTTGTATTGCTGATAAAATGTATATCTTGCATTACATGGGAATAGCTTCTAAAAATCACTTCTTTCTTGGTGACTTTTGCATAAGTGGTATACCATAAGAGAAAAACTAAATATGTATTACAAAAAAAAAAAATGTAAATGTTGTTAAAACACAAAATTATGCTATATAATTTATTTTCAGAGTTAACGATTTCCGAGGTATGTCTTTTTTTTTTTTTTTTTTTTTTTTAATATCACTACACCTACAAGAGTGGATACGTGTGCCGTCAGCGAATACGTTACCTCCAAGCTCAGATTGTTGTGAGTTTGTGACTCTTCGGTGACTTCCACGTGTACTCCTGGAAGTTTCTTGCCACGTCATTGACAGGGATAAGAGGAGAGAGCGAACCCCGCACAGAGTCAGTTTCAACTGGAAATGCACAGCGTGCAGCAGTTGGTTTAGTTTTGACTGGAAGTTCATAGCGTACATTATCAACCGTCGCGAGAGGCGAAAGAAAACTGTATGACAGAACTGTCATTTAATAAATATTAAAATTTATTTTTATTGTAATTAGTTGGAACAGCAAAGAGTTGTTTGAGTAATAAAGAGCTAGCGAGTACTTTACATGGAACTTCGAAGTTTCGACGTAAAGTACTCACCGACGGTGCAGGTGTCCTCTCAAGCAAACGTCAGAATGCACTGCAACAATCAGTTGGGGTTTTCGAAACAATCCACAAATACACGTGTGGCGATTACGTCCGCAAGTTGCAATCACACTATAAAATTTAATTTTATACGTTTTAGGTTCCGTTTAAAGTTTTACTTTATTACTACAATATCCAATAGCATTCCAGATCAATACATTAATTCCTGATTGTTGTTTTCCTTCAAGTTTCGTGATCAATGATCTAATTTTTTTTTTCATTTTTAATGTTATAAAGTGTAGACTATTCTTAATCTATTTCTATATTAGTTCAGGAATGCATAAAAGTTTTAATTTATATCACATTAAAATAACTAACTACTGGGTTTCCTGTGAAAAATGTTTAAGAGAAATACATATTTATTTCCATTTAGTCTCATCAATTAGAAATAAACAATGCAAATTGTTACTAACAAACACTCCACTCTTTCAGGCCACTCATCCGCGGAAGCACATCATTCAGGTAATTATCCTAATTAATTATAACTACATTTATTATTAGTATTCTTGTAACTCTTAAAATCCCTTTAAATAATGTTCAATTCACATTTTAATATTGAATATACATCCATAAAGTTACTACTACTTTCTTTCCATGCCTGCGTTTGCACATGTAATACATGTATAATATGCAAGGATAGTACATTTTAGACCAATGAGTGATTATTCAATCGCTTAAATTGTAATACACATTATTCTGTATTATAATTGATTTGAATGTTTCCTTTAGATTTACATTTAGATCATATAAAGCGAGCATTAATTAAAAAAAACTGGAAAAATCTGTATCTTGAGATACGTACAAATACAAAAGTGAGTTTGTAAATTAGGAGTTGAGAAATTGCATTTCTATTTCACGTATTTATTCTGTGTTTTATTTTGTGTTATTTTATATTTATTTATATTACTTATATGGAATAAATATTTCAGTTCCATTAAATTTTGCTTGTTTATTTCAATTTTATTTCAAGCGATAACTAAACTATGATGCCACTAATATTTGAAATAATTAGTTTGGAGAGTAATTAAATATATTTTTATATATTGCGGTTTTTGTATATATTATATAATGTTTGTGAAGAGTGCGGTGGGTCCGTATATTAGGAGTGTGTAAAGGCAACAAAGGTCTGTCCTCTCAAACTAATAAAATTTGTCCAAAATTCACTTTTAGTGGCATTTCAAAGCATCGGTTTGTAGAACAATACTTCTAGCATTATATTTGTATTAACTTTTTTCTTATTAAACTAATATACGATACCCTTGCAGGATTTTTAAAATGCACAACATTTTTTGTTTTGTTTCTTACAGCTGCTGCGTTATGGAAAGTATCCTGCTGGTTTATATCGGCCATGACGTTATTGGTGGTTCTGTCATTTTAATTTTGAGCAACAAAAACTGAAGTTGGTGAAGATATTTGAGTGTAGCGGAGATTATTTGTTCTTAGATTAACTTATTCCTATTATTTGCATTATTATTAGTATGATATTTTAAAAAGAATAGTTTCTAACTCTCAAAGAATGCGATATAACTTATTAAAATCCAATTTACATCTTGTGTTAGCGATAACATTTAAATTAATATATAGATAACTAAAGATTTATACATAATACAATTTTTAAATATTCAGAAAATGTTTTAGTAATAAATAAAACTGACAAAATATTAACATTCGTATTATTAGTTAGTGGTGAAAGCCATAAATACTCATAAGAAATAGTCAACCTATTTTGCAATTCACGAAAGATTCTTTGTATTGCCTGGCAATATTCTAGAATATTCAGTATCTTGTATTTTCTTTTAACATTTATCTATCGTATTGTTATATATATATATATATTCTTGCATATTGGAAACTAAATACTGAAAAGATTCTTTCGAAGCATACAAAAACCTCGCTTTCCTATATTACTTTCTCTACCAAGTTAAAATAGGTTGCTAATGTATTTCATTCCAACAAAAAATGTAATACCAATATCACTCTTAAAATATAAGTTACGTTTTCCTCTGAATCCAAAAAATAACATTTTAGAAAAAAGACTTGTGTGTATGTGTGTGAGTGCGTTTATTTCTGTGTGTGGCACCTGTATATATGTGTATATGGATGTATATGTGTGGTTATGTTTGTCAGTAGCATTGCTCATAAACTTAAAGTCGGTTAAATACCATACCCGGTATTTGAGTTCAGTGATGTGTAGATATTCAAGCAAATCCCTCCACCCCAAACCACACTTTCCATGGAAAATCTTCTAATATTTTGAGTGTCTCAAAATGGATCCACCGATTTAAATTAAAACACCACATATTTAAGACATTCTCATGTTAAATAATAACTACAATAATAATAACAATAATAATAATAATAATAATAAGAAGAAGAATACTAATAATATCGGAATTGCTTATTATCTTCCTTTCATTCTGTAAGACTAATAACTTAAGTCAAGACATACACTTACTGCTTATCTTTCTGGTGTTGGTAGTGGGGACAATCGCTTTCAGGAAGTCACGAGTTCGAATTTCCGTTAGGCTGAATTAGGTGAATATGTCCTTTTTCGAGATTTTCTCTTATCCTGTGAAGGTGAATTTCGAGTACCTCTAACTTCCCTGGACGTCTGGCACATTTGAATACAATTTCATCGATTTAAATCTTAACTGATGTGATATATTTTGTTAAATGGCGTAAAATTAAATAAAAATCCACAAAAACCTTACTAAACAAAAGATGTAATTTAGTTAAAACAAAATGTATGTATAATACAATTCTCTCTCTCTCTCTCTATCTCCTTTTTGTGTAGAGTTAACTATTTCCGAGATATTGCTTGTCACTGTTAAATGATCCATTACTTACTTTCCACAAATGAGAAGTAGTCATTCATATTTATTATTTCGGGACATTGAAACTGAATTGACCAGTTCTTAAAAGATTAGAACTATCCTATTTATTTTTTGTCTAGAAGAAAATAAATATTAAAAAATTTAATACACGTTTATCTCGATTAGCATGAAGTAAAAGAACTGAAGTTATAAATGGTTTTTGTTGACAAGGTAGAGAAACAGTTTTAGATGCAACATATCTTTTTTTTTTTTTTTTTGCTTCGTATGCTTGAAGAATACTGAAAAAGGCTAAAGTAGAAAAAGCTATCAAAGTAAAAGTTACACGAAGATCACGGTCGTGATTGTCATAGCAGAGAAAAGTGATGCTAAAGTTATAAATACATAAAATCATTTTTCCATTCAAAATTACAAAATATAAATAGGGATTCGATTATTAGCATTTTGTGGATGTATATTAAGTCTATTGCAGCAGTTGCTTGGTCTGTGGAATGGTGCATATAGCTACAAATAGTGGATATATTATCGCCCTGGAAATATGAATATTCTAACATGTCGTCAATATAATTAATTACCTGCCCTTTTGTATCAAACTCCAAGGCAGCACAATACCAGACGTCATCACTTCGGCGCTTAATATGTCAAACAAGTCGTCCCATTAGAAGTTAAAAGCACCATCTTGAAACTAGCGACAGTAATACCGTTAATGAAAAACATTGTCACTCTCGGAAGTTGTGCCTAAGTAAATCATGGATTTCCTAAGAGATAATAGCACCACATTTCAACTCCTGTAGCTTCAAGTTTTATCCGCGTGGAGAGGTATTTTATAAGCAAAGTGGTTTGCTTTGGAACTTTATTGTTACACCATGAAGTGGGCTCTTTTATGTGGTCTCATTCTTTTTACTCGTGTCGTAAACTTTACAGGTGAAGAGAGAATTCAGAACACCGAAGTATTACCATACCTCACCGAGGCATAATAGACTCTGATTCTTTTTGTACTTTTTCCAACAACATGAAACTTGTCATTCATTTGACGGAAGAGGACACCAGTATTGGTGGCATTCTGTCGCAGTTTTGGGATTGCCAGAGTCTCCTAATAGCCTATTACAGCCAGACGCTCTTTAAGTCAGAAAAGGGCTGAAGCACTTCCAAAACTATCTGTACAGTCAACAATTCCACCTGAAGACTAAGCACTCCGCTCTAACCTGGCTATTGATTTTCAAAAACTGGAAGGACAAGCAGTTCATAGGACTCAGTACCTGCAGGAATACATCACTTCAAAGCACTGGAAAAGAAGTAGCCACTCCAATGTAGATGCCATGTCTGGACGACCCTCTCCAGAGGTGTGCGCCACTGCTCAGCGGTCTTGATCATTTCAGTGGTGCTACTGGATGGGATATCGCAGGGCTGAGGAGACAGTAGCTGGTGGATATTGCCGCCGATCAAAATCTAAATGGGAAGACACAACACGCAAGATTACTGTATACAAGTCTTACTGGTCCAATAGGAGACTCATTGAAGGCCAATGAAGGTGTTAGATAGACCCAGACAAAACAGTTGATCTTCCCTCATTGGAGAGACCTGGAATGCATGAAACACTCACACCTCTCCACACATAGTGAGACTGCATCTTCAGCGACATAACTAAGACTGTGGAAGAATATTTGAGGAAGATCTTGGTCATTCTCTAGACAGATAGGGATGTCAGAGAGCCACTTTTCTTGCTGATTTACCGCTCTTCAATCCACGACACCAACGGGTTGACACCAGCCAGTTTGGTCTTTTGCAGGGAGCTGCACCTACAGCATCACCTGATGTTTGAGAATCATCCTAAAGCAGAACAGCTAGCAGTCGACTTCTTGGGGCATTTTGTACACTGACTTCATGACATGCCATGATGGCCGATCAATACATCCAGGTAGCGATTCGCCCACAACCAAGGTTTCCAGTAGGGTTTTCTGATGTGTTATATCACCTTACCCAAACCAAGGGACAATGACACAAAACTCAACAAACTGATAAAGGCTGTACTTTGTGGTGAAGAGGACAAATGATATCTACCGCTACCCCCAGGGAAGAGTCTGGTAGTAAACTTGGATGGTGCTGGGCTGGAGGAGCGACCCCGAGGAGTGATCTGTGTAACTAAGCTCTTCTTTTACGTAATTGTCGCATGTGTATTAACGATTTGTCTTGGAGCGCTTATTGCTCTATTGTTGCACAGTGAGGTCGGTTTCTATTATGTATCTTATATAAACTTATTATCGCACGTATCACACATCAAGCTAGTAAAATGGCCACTAAAGACTTGGAAACTAAAACCACTACATTGCTTTTGTGAAAATAATTATGTAAATAAAGAATAACATCATTTTGAATAATCGAATAACACACCAAACTTAATTGCTTACACACTTGAGTGAAGTATTTTAAGGCTACGCATTGTATACCTTGAATATAATTATTTTATTTTGTTCAACTAAAATTATAGTTACATGAAGAACATGATGCCCATATTGCTAGGGACATGTTAAGCTGGTGGTGATCTATTCTCGGCACATGCGATATAAACGGGTTTAATTATTTTTTCAGATAATAATTCTAACCATTTGATAAGCAGAATACTTGACCTTCCCTAAAATATGACCGAACTTTCATATTTTTATATTCATAGTAATAGCATACTATTAGATGGGTATTAGCGTTCGTTTGTTCCTGTTCGATGAGAGCAATAACTTTAACCTTCGTCTGCATGTCTTAGCTGTAGCCCAATTTAATGACATATGCAAATTATCCTTTACCCTTTCCTCTAGAATGTAAAATAGTGATATACATAGCATAAGTTTTCTTTTTTCATGTTTCATTTATACACCGCCCTTAACCGAATAGAAATATTAATGACCTTATAGATTTGGAACATGTTGATGCCTTTTATCAATGGCGTTAGTTCATACACTGTTCTTTTGGGATTGTATGTTTTTGAATGTTCTTACTATATATATATATCTGTCGCATATGAGCCCGCGCGCGTACACACATACACACACACACATTAGTACCCCCACCGCCGCCAGGAATTGAACCCCGACTGTTCATATAGCAGGCAGCTGCTCTAATGGCTGAACTGCCAGGCCAGACAGCCTTTCCTTGTGTTCCAATGTAGCAAATCTCTTTTAAGAGCCGGACTGTTCCTACATTTCCACAAAGTTTATAACCAATATTCAATTGATTGGTTGTTATTTCAGTTGTTTATTTTTCAGATCAGATATACAGACTCATAGAGAATTCATTTCGGCTGTGAGGAGTCAAAGTTTTGTTACCTGAAGTTACAGAGATAAAGTCACTACTACAACATAGGTAAATGAGATATTTTCGTGCCTACGATTGTACCTGCAAGGCAAATAAGCAAAAGACACAGAAGTCAATGATAACTTCCTATTTAATAAAAGTATTGAAAACATTAAAGCAATAGCAAGCGGTATCTCGGCAATGGATAACTTCACACAAAAAGTCATTGTACAGAAATTGCGTGTTTTCACGAGACCCAAAATATGATTGTGTCTATAGCTTGCGATTTATCCAAAACTCGCTCAGACAGGACTTCAGAAGCTATTCTATGAAAATTCAAATAATGCACTTCATTCTTCATCACAATATGTCAAACACATATCATTTTAAACAAAAATTTTACAGCCATAAGTCAAAAAGTTAAACTTTTCCAAGTAAAGAGTGTTTTGGTGTGGGGATATTATCCTTTGAAGATGTTCAACTTAAATATAAAGAGACGTTTCACTTTAAGTTATACTGTTCGCACATACGGATTCCGCCCCAACACAAACACGTGCGGATATTTTTATAATGTATGTTTTATACAGTGCAATGTCGACATCAAATTTTTGGGTGGAATACAATACATTTTATGTACTACATACTCTCCAGAGCAAACAATCCTGCTGATATGTGAGCTGTAGGTAAAGCTTTAGTATAGACACTCCTTCCATATCCATGGCTAGACCTGGCTAAAGCCAGACAGATGACTGAGTAGTGTTTCTTTTTGTTTTTCTGTTTTGTTAGTTGTTTTTTTTTCGTGAGGAGAAAAAGTAGAATCAGAATGAGAATTTACGAAAGTCGACAATGGCGTATGATACCTCAGGAGAAGTTGAGAGCCCTTTGCGTCTTACCGGTAAAATTGAAGTCCCAAAGAGAATGTCTGCTTCTGGCGGCAGCGTTTTCGTAGCTCAGATGGAAGAGCAGCGTGTTTTGGGTCCTGTCTGTAACAGAAACTGTTTTTTCCGATTCTTGCTTTCAAAATGAATGTTACCATTGCAGTTTGCTAGAAAATTCATACAAGGATGTTGGGCAACCAGTTTTCATGCAATGCAAATTTGCAACAATTTTAAAGATATTCTTTGTTTTAGGTGGTTCATTTGGGTTAAACTCAGTTTCTTACCATTCTTTTTCACTTTTATCTGTAATATCCATCTTGTCCGTGTTAATTCTTCCATCACTTTGGCTCTGATCCTGGAAATATTCTATATAGTTCTGAAGCTATATACTCTTGCTCAAGTTTTCAGTTTGTTGCCCATGTTCTTTGCCACTTTAAATGACCTACCTAATAAGAGATCTCTGTACAAGAAATATCATGTTTACGCATCTCTTTCCTTCGCTGTTGATCCGAAATCGACCCTTGTTTATTAAAGTTATATTATCCCTTCTAGTGAGCGTCTTCCGGTCATTAAGACAAATGTGTCGGTTCCATACCCCACTTGCAATCACTTTGTTCAATTTTATAAGAGGAAGGGTAGGTGTATGACATAACTCATACGGAATTTGCCAATATTAAACAAGGAAAAAATCCAACGAAATGAACAGCACCTTGGGAGAGGTGTTGTCTCACTGTAGCAAAAAATGTCCGAGAAAGTACAAAAGAATCAGAGCTACGATCACCTTTTAATACAACAATTACGATTAATATAAACAAATATCATATGATCGATCCATTTTTAAACCAATTTACTGTAAAACTTAAATGTGTTAAGTCAATAATTTTAAAACTGCGTCACTTGACTCAGTTTAATTAGAACACTGAATTTAGACAGTAAAAATGATTATTCAAATTAACAAGCAAGTTACATTCTTGATACGTGCAGAAATATTATGGTATAATGACTGGTATATATTTCAATAAGATATCTTACATATTAGCTGATATAGTTCAAATTATACCACAATTTCCAAAAGCGTCTTTTTACCTCTTTCATAGGAGTTGCATGGAAAATTACTCCAAATCCTGGGAGAATTAAAATACAAACTTCAGGATGTCCTAAAAATAAAAACAGGTGATGATAACGAATTGGATCTCGACCTCCGTATTTTCCAAAATTCACCAATGCATTGCCTTAAATAAAAATAAACACATAAACACACCCCAACATCCACACCGGCCGCGCTGTGGCCATTCTTAAACCACTCGCCTCTCACCAAGGCGGTCCGAGTTCGATCCCAGGTGACCGCATGTGGGATTTGAGGTGAACAAAGCAGCGAAGGGTAGGTTTTCATTGGGTTCTCTGGTTTTCCCCTTCTCGATTCCACAGGTGCTCCATCATCATTCCATGTATCATCAAATAAATGTTTTCGGCAGCGGTGCCATAGTGTAAATGCGGGCGTTAAGCACTATCCAAACATATCCATACCCAGTCAAGAATGGAACCTGTGATCTCTTGCGCCACGAAGCACCAAAGCAGCCGTTCCCCGTAAACGCGCTCGCATGCCTAGACATGGTGCTTAGTGGCGCAGGGGATCGTGGGTTCGAGTTTCACCTTCAGTATGGGTGTTTTTGTATCTATAAATATGTACATGCGTATGTATTAAAAGCAAAAAAACGGTAGTCAAATAGAAACACAAAAAGTAATGTTGGAAAAATTTAAAAAAAGGAGGAAAAAGAGAAAAGAGTAATACAGCGCAGGAGTCCCGACAAACCTCCGCAAATGTACTTTTTTTTTCATAAAAAATAACTAGACACTTTTAACGAACGCGGCCATGGGGACCAACTGTGAAACCTTTAACAATGTTATGGTCCCTGCTGCCTTTCTTTTGTCTTCGACACTTAAAAACCGGTTGTACCTACAGTCTCTATGTACCCTAAACGCGCTTCCGCAGTGATGAGTGTTATTCAGGAGTAGATTTTGCCCAGGGTTTCGCAGATGAAAGTTACTAATAGTACTCCCGGGCAAGAGTCAACATCTTCTATCTCAGGGCAAATTTCTCTACGTGCAAGTGTCACAAACTCGTTTAGATCGATTTGTCTCCTAGCGAAGTGCTGACAACACGATATATGAAGATTGAACTGAGATGAAGTATGACCCATATGGGCTGTGTCAAAGAATGTTGTATGTCCTCTTGCATTACCTACTTTTTATTTTGACACTAGTGTCTATTTCTATCATGACAAAGCATTACCAATTATATTTTTGCAAGTGAGTTTTGCCGGTGCGCTGCAGAAATTATCACTCCAATTTGTTTTTATAATTTCTCAGTACCTTGTGCAAGAATAAAGTCGTATCTGTTATTTTCACACGACTATCTTTAGACATGTATATCCTATACACTGAAATACACTAAAAATACGCCTGGCACTGTGATACATTTTACATTTGTCAGGGTCTCGGGTCTTAGCACGATTTTCAATGGGGCTATTCTGGTACAATATACCACGGTTTTAATTTTTTTTTATATTCACAGTTACTATACTTATGATTTCTTTTTTCATTTATATAGCCCCCTTTAACATCTAAGGCCATATCAGAAGCTTTTCACTTGAGTCTGTAGGCTCTTTACATTGGGTTTAAATCGTATTATTTTCCTCCAACATTGACTCTCACATACATACTTCCAGACTCTGTGGGGGATAGGGAGTAATTCTGGATAGAGAAAAATTCACCGCCCCATCCGGGAAATGAACCCGGGACCTCCGGGTAAGAAGTCAGCTCGCTGACCACCCGAAAACTATTGATTTGTAATTTGGTAACCATTAAATGCTTGAATATAGTTACTGCAGTGCTGTTATGAAGGCAGAAGTATTTTTCAATATTTAAGGCTATTTATAACTAAACGATTTTAGGATATGTCCACATCCAGTTATTAATTTTAAGAAATAAATCAGTTCATCAGTTAATTCGTTGACACTTTTCAACAATATAGTCTCCGAAATCAACAATCTCCATCTGGACGACCTTTGGTTAGGGTTATCTTAAATGGATTTGCTGGAACATCCAGTAACACTGTCACAAATGTTATCAATATTACAAGTCATTATCTGCAAAATGGTATGCAATATGTTACAAAAACAACAGTGGACATATAATTTACAAATATCTGAAAAATCAAACATCTATTTCTTAAATACAATTAGGCTTGTTTACTTTCAATCTTAAAGAGTATAATATTTATAATACTTGAAATTTTGATTCTATATCTTAATTAGTAGTTTCTAAAGTAGGGAATACGATCTTATTTGCATACAGCATGCAGAAATGGTTCTGTTGTAAAATGTAATTGATGAGCCATACAGCGAAAAAAAAGAATAATACCAAAATTTGAAGTATAATCTTCAAATTAAGCATTTACACGAAAAATATAGTTGCGAAAATAATGGATGGAAAATTTTTTCGATGTTAATGAACTCTATCATGTTTCTATATTCAGCTATTTTCCATCGCTTTTGTTTTTCCAATATTATAAAAGTGGAAAAAGCTTCTCCACTTATCTATGTGTGTTCTATGGACCGCAATTTTATTAGTGCTAAAAGCCTGTTTTTACTAGAGAAGACACCCACAGGCGGTGGACGCTGGTAATGAATGACATCGAATAATAATTGAGAATGAAGTTTTCCGGACCTAAGTTCAAGTACCCTTCCGGTATTTCTCAGTGATAAGGAATGGGAAAATTCTGAAAAAATACTTTGTGGGAAGACGATTCTGGCGGAATTCGAAGTGCGAACTTCCTTTACAGGTTTGTTCTTGTACTATTTCAGTCATCCTTGTTGCTGTGGACCTTAAAAGGTGTATCATCTGCTGAAATGTTGATAACCATGTATGTACATAGTTGCTAGAGAATCTGTTGTACTCCACCCAAAAATGTCATACCGCGATTTCACCAAAAATGCACATTTTAACACGCACTTTAGAAGATGGTCAAACTGTATGTGCGTGTGGGGGTGGTGGTGGAGTCAGCATAATGAAGAGCAAAAAGTCTGTAAAATACCAAACTTGTTATCTCAGTTCAGTATGTCCAAGGATGCGACACGTAGATTTTCGGGTGAATCCGCGGGTGTTGATTTTCTCAAAAATGACAATAACGATGTTTATTAAAATAACTTATGCTAAATATATTTACATGGCTAACGTAATCTACATTTTATCTAACTGGCAAACCGTTAGAGGTAGAAGAAAAGCTTACTGCACAAAAGATGTACATCTCGCTAAAACACACAATTTGGCATATATTTTTTGTGGTGTTAAACCTTTAGGATACATTTTTTTGTTGTTATTGGTTTCAATTTTAAACTAATTAAACTTTTCGCAAACAGAAAGTCATATTTCCATTCATGTATTTTTTGTTTTATTGCTGCTTTTGCAAACAGAACTGAATTTCGATTGTTTCATATAGTGAATTGTTTTTAAAAGAATTTCTATAGTTGCTGACCGGTGTGTTCCTTTATTTCCCTTCTACATATAATAAGCAAGTAACGAGACCAATGGTCGTCTCCTTAGCGCGGTGGTAGCGTTGCTACTTACCAAGCGGGAGACCTGGATTCGATCCCCAGTACCGGCGTGGGGATTTTTCCCCCGCTGGGAGACCTGGCCCGGGGTGCACTCAGCCTCGTAAGGTCCCTGGGGCCAATTGAGGAGCTACTTGATGGAGAAGTAGCGGCTCCAGGTCATGAGGACCGCGGCGCTGGCCACGTCTCACCCTCCAATACTGCACCCCATCCATGACGTCTGTAGTGGACCGAGATGGGGGACGCAGAGGCCGGGCGGTAGGCCAAGGTTCCCCGTGAGCTGTCGTGCCATGGAGTAACGAGACCAATTCTACTAATGTTTATCTCAATTAACATGATGGAGATAAAAGAATAATGCTTTTAACGATAGCAAGGTTATGTGAATGGATCACATCAGTTTTTATAATTGCTCTGCAGAAAAATAAATGAATAAGGTATAAAACATGATTAGGTATCGTAAAAGTAATTGTAATGCTTTTAAACATTGATGAATAAAATTACTAAGCTTATGAATGCAATCGTAACCAAATTGGGAGTGAAAGGCTATTCTCAAATATTTTCTGCTGGAGACAGATTGTATATTTGGGCCACATTATATTAGTTAATGGGTGAACAAATTATATAGATTTCAAATACCTTATGATATTGTTCTTTGCATAGCCAAATTCGTAGTGATATTCCTTCATATACAGAGTGGAAAAATATATTTTTGCAGAGAATGAGTTGCAGGCTCCAACCCTCATTCAGAAGGAATAGGTTATTCTTTTTCAGGAATTTCTTCCCATACATTGATTGACTGCATTTATGAACTTAGGAACTCAATACACCCTCCAATTAATAGTTTTGGTCATTCATACTGTATTGAAGTATGGCCTCAAACAAGAACAGTTACAATGAACTTGGTACAGTGGAGATGGACTATAGTATGAGGAAATGACTGCAAAATTAGAAGCGAAATGAGTAGTTATGGAGGCGAATTTAAATAACAATGGTTCATCAAAAAATTTTAAAACAGCGGTTTGATGTTACGGACTTAAACAAATAATGCCCAACCACATATGATCAAAGAAGATTTATACATATAAAGTGATGTATGATAGAAATTTAAGTCCAAAGGTTTGGAACGAAAGAAGCTTCTGAAGATCAAAATTCACTAATTCCTAAAGAGAGAATGCCAAAGACCAAGAAGAAGAGTAAGAAGAGACATGTTTAAGATTAGTAAGAAAAGTTGTGTATTTATTAGAGGCTTAGGAAACTTACCACTTTGGAGAGATTCAGCACTTAAGTCAAGAGAAACTTGTTATTTTTGTGAATTCTTAATATATATGTATGTCATTTTTATAAAGAACTAGCAGCTGAATGACATATTATTCTCTCTTACTCTCGGATCTTCCTCCTACTCATCCGGTATTCTCTTTGCAGGATATAATGGACATAGAAATAAGTTGCATATTTTCTTTACGATGCTGTTAATTTCCGGGATCAAATAAGCGCCGTCGGTGTGCCCGAATTTTCCCGCAGAAGTTTTTTTACCTATTAGGGGCTGTCGCTTTAAAGAACACTTAAAAATCGGGTTTGAACCCTTGACTTGGAATCAAAAGGCCAGCGTCTAAATAACTGAGTCACTAGACCCCTATGCTGTTAGTAATATTTTCAAAAGCGAATATATAGTCATTTTATTTGATGCTATTTATGTTTCAATTAAAACTATAATGTTTTATATTGTTCATGATCTTTGTTCCTTTGAATTATCATATATAACAAAGAACACAATAATCGCAAGGTAATTTCACTAACCACTCCACACAATAAAATTTATACCCTTTTATTTGCTTTCTGGTACCGACCTCCGTTAATGGTAGGGTTTGAGTTCCAGAATTCTGTAACCAAGCCAACAGCAGACGGACACATCGAGCGAGTGTCTTCTTGCCACTTGGGTAAAATACCCTGTTTCCCAAGCCTTTCGCCGCTCATATTTTTCAAACCAGAAGCCGGGTACGTGTGAAACACCACTGAAAAGAGGAATATGCCATAAGTATGGTATGATTTTTTGCTTTTGAATGTACGCTCGTGTGCACTGAATGTGGCCCACTCCCTTAAATTATACTCGCGATTTTCTCTCCATATGATTTCCACCTACAGATATGTAAGCTTTGACTACCCAGACACATCACTTTTCTTTGTTTCTGATCTAAAGAACAAACATATAAAACAATGAACGAAGTAATAATCGTTGTGAAATGTGGGTGAGGGTCTCCACGTCTCTATGATCATCGATGCGGTTGGAACACAAGGAATGGCTGGATAGCTCAGGTTTTATTCCTGGCTGTGGTTAGGAATTTTTCTCTAGGAAAAATTCTCTAGACATTTTTCTCTAGAGTCTGTAAGTATGAACGAAACTGTGGTGTGATTAAACGTACAAAATACAAATAAATGCAATTAAATAAAAAATACACACGAGTTAACACCATTGGCTAAGTGTCATATTTTGTTCCAAAAGTAAAAGCCATCATAATGACCATTGCAGTTAAAGGTAACTGGAGTAATTAAGATAAAAGATCTTATTTGTTCCATTCTCTAGCTGATACACAAAGAAACCTTTTATTCAAAAGATTAATCTTTTATCTACAGCTTGCAATCAATATAAATATTAAGCTGAATTAGTCTTATTACTTACTTTCCTGTAAGTAGAAGGGAAATAAGGGTATACATGTAGCTAAAGCGACAGTCAAGTCCTTTAAAAACCGGTTGGCATTTGAAACAATAGAAATTCCATTCTCTTTGCTTGCCAGGAGTAAATGAATGAGAAACGAGAAGAAAAATATATTCCTTATGAGAAAGGGTTGTGATTTATAATTGAGTATATCGAAAACGGTTAACTCTACAAAACATTTTAGCAACATTTACAATTTTTGTGCAGTAAGTGATCCCGAAGAAAGAGATATTTGAGTTATACATTTTGCTTGTCGTAAAACTATTTAAAATGTAAGGTATTTAAATTAATTAACATTTCAGAAACATTTTCATGTATAGGGTAGTTGGGGGTGGAGGGATTTTCTTGACAATCTTCGGGTTGCACCCTTAAAAAATACTCAACTTGAGTACCACGTATGGCGTTTAACCGACTTTTCATTTTTGAGCTATGCTATCATACTCGGGACATGATTCTAAAAGTGCTGTTTATTTGGAATTCCTGAGGCCTCAAAACATGTATTTTCAGTGATATCTCGGTAGCAAATTTTTGGTGCAATACAATACCTGCTCTATACACTATGTACATAGTACGTGTAGAGAAAGTAAAAAGAAAGGCTAAAACAATTACAACAGTATTGTGCATTCCAAAGGAAGCCTTGATGAATTATTTGCATGTATCATTAAAGTAGATCACTTGCATATATGAGAACTTTTATCAGGGCGATGTAGATGAGAATTGCCGTTGTCAGGCATGAAGAACCAATTGGACATTAAGAAAGCGATTCCAATAGCATGAATTTGTTATTGCGCTTCGGTAGTTCGGCCATATTTTAGGGAAAGTAAAGCAAAGGGGGTAGTCTCGATTTTATAGGGCCGCTGATACTGTATTAGTACCAACATAAACAAGTCCGTTCCATTATAAGTCAGAATTTTATGTTTATTTTCATTTTTGTTTAATTTATATATTAAAATGTTAAAAATAATGTTAGAATTCTAGGAAATTAGTAGAAAAATATTTAATTTATATTATATAGGTATAAAGAATTAAGCAAATATTTCTCTCACATAAGTATACTCACATAGGAGTATACTTGGAATTGACAAAAACATTTTATGGTTTATACTAGACATTACCTCAAAAGCTCAGAAGCATCTAAAACTATTGAGTAACGATCGACAGTAAGAAAACTGTAGTATAGCACTAAATCAAAAGGTTTTTTAAAGAGTATTAAACAGAAAAAAATTAAGTTCCTCCTTATTTCTCTTTTATTAAGTTATACCTTTTTTGCAACAAAATTAAAAGAAGCAATGCCTTAATGATAATGGCTAGTGATATTATGCATAACTATTTCACTTGTAATGTTACTTTTGCAGCTCCGCCAACTTTTGGGAGATAAAGTGTCCGGCCAATATTTGGCTAGAACTATCCTGAGAAGGAGAGATTGTTTTTCTAGTTTAATTTCTGGTTAAGGCTCTTTCCTGAGCCCTTCCTATTGGTTAAGGTGACAATATGGCTACGTGACATGTGAACGACAGGTTTCGAGATTTCGTTGAGGTTAGGTTAGGTTAGGCGTGTGTAAAAGAACTGGATCAAAATAAGACTAAAAATGGACTCTCTGGAAGTCAGTTCTTCTGTGAAATGCACAGCCTTCCGTTCGTTTTGTCAGCTTGTGCATGGGCAGCCATGTTGGTCAATCGACCAATGGCAGAGTGAAATCTAAAACTGAACTAGAATCTACAATGTTGCTTAGAGGAGGACACTCTTATGGGCCACTTTTTGTGCACATGAATGTACAATAAACCTATTTTTGTTACCTTTATTTTTCACGTTACTTATTAACATATTATTTCGGGTAAATTCCAGCTTTCAGAAATTATTTTCAACGTTGATTTATTTAGAATCATTTCACTGAGAAATCTTCTTTTTAAAGTCCTAATTTGTTATTGTACGCAAAATACAAAGTAAAATAATTGGATACATCACAAAATTTCCAAAGCCGATCATTTTTTTTTTTTTAGCTTAACGTCCTTTAACCTTGTTGATGATATCGGATGGTGAATATAATTGTTGAAATGATGCTCAAGGTCCTTGTAGCTTAAAGTTACTCGATATTCGCCTTCTCAGGATAAGGAAAAATCTCGGAAAAAAACCTCATCCGAGCAACTCACCCTAAGCGGGACTCGAACTCACGACCTTTTGAATGTGAAGCAGACACGCTACCACCACGCTATCCAGGCGGTAAATGTTGTACAATTCAAAGCTTGTGTGTGAATTTAACGCTTTGAATAGTGTCACTTAGTTCTGTAGGATTGTTCTCAAATATAGCAGAGTCTCTTATGTAAACGAGAAATCCATAGCGCCTTTTTACCAAAGAGAGTTATGGGTCTCATACAGGAAATGCTTTCATTGAAATTCCTAAGCTCCTGCTTCTTCCATCTGTTTGGATTACTGCATAGTGCAGGTTTTTCTTTCAGCCACAAAAAGTAATGTATTGAACTCAAGTGGGACTGCGTCGAGCCTAGGTGGTTTCAACTTTTCGTAATTAAATGGATCCTACGGAGTATATAGAGGTCCTCATTTATTTGTTACATCACGTTACTTCGCTTTGAATACGGAGAGTAAGAGTCACTGGTAGAGAAAGCAACATCGCCTTCATTATATGGAAACTTAAAACATAAACTTGAGGCATTTACACCGTTTTATCGGTAGTGAAAGTAATATATAGAGAGAGAGGAATTATCACTTATTTCATTGTAAACATAAAGTTCCTTCAGATATGGGTTTTAATAAAGAAATGTATTAACAAATGCATATTTAGCGGGTTGATGAGCAAATTTAGATTTTCTATAACTATAATGCTACAGGCTTTATTTCTCGCACCCACATCACGATCATTCTTTGTTGAAATTCATCTGTCTAACTACTAACTAAATTTGCGCTTAAAAATTTCTCTTTCCGTAAGTACAGTTTTTTAGTAACATAACTTAAATATTTTTGAAAATATCATAGAAGCAGATTGGTACACTTGAGGTATGGATTCATACAGTTTTATTACAAAGGGAGGGCATGTATTCGTTCATAAAACTTTTTAAAATGTTTACTGTGCTTCCAGATATTTTAATTTTAAAAGGTGATGCACAATTACGTGTTTTTTGGGGGTTTATTAAGAAAATATTTAAGAAGATACAGCAAGCCTTTCAGTTTTCTTGTATCTATTGTGTACATTCCATAAAGTTTTGAAAAGCTTAAATCTCAAAGTATGACCTTAAAGTTACGCTACCGGAAGCTTTTAAATAGTACAAATTTTTAAATACATGTAATTAAGGAAACTTGAAAGTATCGTAGGACTTTAAAATATTGACATCTGAACTTAATATGTCTAGTATTTTTCCTGGAAAAAATAACAAAAAAATAATGATCCCCCATGATGCCCCTTAAATAAGAAAGTGAAAAAAAAGTTTTCATCTTCTTAAGGTGCTAGTGCAATTTAATAATAATAATAATAATAATAATAATAATAATAATAATAATAATAATAATAATAATAATAATAATAATAATAATAATAATAATAATAATAATAATAATAATAATAACAATAATAACAATAATAAAATGCACTGTGCACTTGAAAAAGTAATACAAGTGTGGCACAAACATAAAACAGCTCTTAAAATCAATCAACCAATCATTTTAGGCAGAGGAAAGCCGAAGATAGATTGCCTAGCATATGCAGATGATCTAGCAATCCTAACTCGTGACATTGTAACAGCACAAAAGCAGAGAGAACTATTAAAAGAAATTGCAGAGAAAATCGGCCTCCAGATATCATTTGAAAAAACAGAATAAATTAAATAAGCACCAAAATACATGGAAACCAAATATGGTACAGTAAAACGAGTTTCAGAATTTAAATACCTTGGTGTAATAATTCAGGAAAATGGAATCGAGACTAAAGCAAATAAAAGTAGATGCCACAAAATGGAAACAGCATATCAGCTCACACAACATACTTATAATAAAAAGTATTTATCTAAACATACAAAATTAAGACATTATAACACTGTCTTTAAACCAGAATGTCTGTATGGAGCAGCAACATTAATTTTGAACCGAAAAGCAGATTTAGAAAACATGGTGAAAAAAGAATGCAAAATCGTAAGGAAAATTTAGGCACACAAGTCGTAGGTGAACAGTACAGACTCAGAAGCAAGAATGAAATAAAATTATATACAGATATTCATAGTGATATTAGAAAACTAAGGTTAAAATTTTATGAAAATAGAAGCAAATCATATGTAGATAGTATGAAATGGATTGGGGAAGTAAAAAATGATTTAAAATTAGCAGGAAATACACAAAAAGATATATTAAACAGAGAGCTCTTCAGAAACAAAGTTCATACATGGAAAGTTGACCATGAGGACAGACCGAAGAAAAAACCTGAAGCAATGTGGACAGATGAGAGAAAAGAAACCCACAGCCAAAGAATGAGAGAAATATAGGTTCAAAGGAAAACAAAGAGACGTTTCTAAGTATTTTGTGTAGTCCCTCATGGGCTCGATCGTGAAAAAAAAAATAAAATAAATAAAGTGCGAATAGTCAATGTATCCGTCCTGCTACTGGAGTTGTCAGTAGAGAGCAATGAATGATCCCAGCAACCCACCAGTAGCAATATTACTATTATTATTATTATTATTATTATTATTATTATTATTATTATTATTATTATTATTATTATTATTATTATTATTATTATTATTATTATTATTATTATCATCATCATCATCATCATATCTAGGTGTTCCACCTCCACTCCTAAGAGTCGGAATACTCAACAACAACCTTCTGAATCAGACTGAAGGGGCAACGTGATAGCTAATATCTCAATGAACGAAGGTCATAGTACAAATGTTGTGCTTTCCTTCTCTGTACCACCTAGTTCTGGCAACAGCTTTTCCACAATTCTGAGGTTTATTCCTTGCTGCAGACGTACTCCTGTGAGTATGTGAGCATCTTACTGCTCTTTGGAGCGTGGCTAATTTAGAGAAACTACTATACATTATCTCACTGGATTAAAGTTCAATATTTCTTTGTACAGTAAGTAGCAAATTTCAAGAGTGCCCTAAAAGTGAACCCTAAAATAAATAACATTGTAAATATCCTATTATAACATATATATAATCAATGATTTTCAACATCAAAAGTTCAATTATAGTGGAGTGATAAATATTTCAAGAATTTAAGCAATGAATTATTATATGGATTTAAAATATATGAACAGTAAATTCCGTACTAGATATATACTAGTTGAATTCGGTCCTAGCAGTTGACTCACTTTAATTGTCCAATTAAAGCTGCAATTCAAATTCAACGTCAACCCATTACAATCATTGATGTTATGTATTCGCTATTTTAGTGTTAAAATATTATAACTGTAGATCAAATACTACATCATTATACCTTCTTAGCTCTAATTACGTTCTTAGCGAGAGAACGTATAACTGTTTATATAAGGGAATATGGTGCAGATATCGTGCTTCGATAATTTGTTCTTTGTGTAAGTACCTTAGCTGCGTGCTCGATGTTCTGAGGGACTGTGGTGAGAATGCATAAGAGTCAGAAACGCTTCGGATCTTAATTTATTCCAGTTTCTAACATTAGAGTGGTATAATTTATATAGGGTTAAACCACTTTTGAAAAAAAAATTTGCTGTACCCCATTCAAATGAGTTTCTCTACATCTCTGCAACAAATCATTGTTAAAAAGCTTATGCTTCTATTTATTTCATTCTAATCGAGAAAAAGTTAGCAGAAATTTGCTTCCTTGAAAGTATTTAAGTTTGTTTGCTCGCTTTGAACTTCAATTACAAGGTATATGTATTCGTTTGCTTGCACACGTGCCTTTCTTTTGCTATACCATCTGCAGGGGTTTAGATTAAAGTTAAATTTGCTTTTTGGGCAACTGCCGACATTCGATGCATGCCAATAATTGTATCTTAAAAATCTTGAAGGGAAAACCATAGGTTAAAGTGATAGTCAAAAGCCGGTTGCACTGTGACAGAAGTTTCTTTGTTTGCATGGACAGGAGTTGACAAATACCTGTATGAGAAAAGTATAATTTTTTCAAAGTTGAAACGAAAAGCAAGGAATATCTCGAAAACGACCAACTCCACAAAAAAAATGTGTATAATATAAATTGTGTGCCTTAAATGCTCTAAATTTTTTTGTATATTACGTTTTTGTCCATCTCTTACGGTTTAGCAGCTATGCAAAATTCCGTAAAATTCATCCAGAATAAAGCAGTCTTCAGAGGCTATTGCCAGAAAATTCAAGATATACATTTTATTTGTCAGGTAAATATCTTGAATATACGACACTTTAATCAAAAGCGTTTGAGCCATTTTTGAACAAATCAAAATTTTCGAAATAAGTTCCAAGTAAAGGGTAGCTGTAAATCTTTGTGTCACGTCCTTTGAAGATACAAAACCTAAATACCAAGTTTTTGAGCTACACACAAACACATGCGGACATTTTTCTGATAATGGTTTTTTGGATTCAGGGAGTCTCAAAAATGAATTTCCGGTGAAATCTTTGTATTGAATTTTTGGGTGGAGTGCAATACCTTCTCTATACACTATGTACATAGTACATGTAGAGAAAGTAACAATAACCCTAAGACTTATATTTTCAGATTGAAGCAGTGCTATAGCTACTAGCTCATTACAGAGATATGCACCTGGGGTATGAAACATCGCCTTTAAGGGCACCCAAAAAGGGCTGTACAAGGTTTGCGGCAGACACCGTCTATCCATTCACCCTTTCATTTAGGAAGGAGGACAACTCACATCCGTCAACACTGAGTCATTATCCTGAACGCGAAGGCTAATATTAGCAGAGTTTCCACTGGGACTAAGCATGCTTTACATTTGTTGACACGCCAGCGCGCCCATCTTTCTCTACGTAAAGTGAGACGGATGTACCGAAGCTACTTACAGATGTCAATTATTCAGCTTAGTTAACGCTAGCACAGCTCCTTCTCAGATTTGTGTGTTTTACCTCCCCTACCACGTATATAGCACGTAGAGAAAATATTGCATTTCACAAAAAAATAGATTCCAAGACTTACCGGAAATACATGTTACGTATAATAAGTATATGAAGTATTATATTCCGACCAAACATTCGATATCGAGATATCGCGGAAATATATGCTCTAAGGTGAAAAATCTGATGTGTTCCATTCACATGACTTTCTCTACATCTCTGCCAGTGATTTAAGTTCCTTTGTTTGTATGGACAGTAGCTGACAAATTCCTGTATGAGAAAAGTATGAGTTTTATAAAGCTGAAACCAAAAATAAAAAATTACTCAAAAAGAATCAACTCCACGAAAAATAAAGTATAAAATATAAATTGTGTGTGTTTAACGTGCTGTACATTTTTTGTGTGGTAAGTTTTTGTCCATTTCTTATGTCCAAAATAAACATGTCTTCAGAGGCTATTCCAAGAAAATTCAAGATATACGTTTTATTTGGCATGTAAATAAAATATAAGGAATTTTAATCAAAAAACGCTAGAGCCATTTTTGAGAAAATAAAAAATTTCGAAAAAAGTTCCTTGTAAAGGGTATTTGTGGATGGTTTTCTTTCTTTAAATTTTCGTGCGGCATCCTTGGAAAATACCAAACATAAATACCAAGTTAGGTATATAACGGTCTTTTCATTTTTGAGCTAAGCTGTCCACACACGCACACACACGGACCTTTTTCCAAAAACGCTTCCTTTTTATTCAGAGGGGCCCAAAAATATATTTCCACTGAAATCTCGGTGTCAAATTTTTGGGTGGAATACAATACCTTCTCTATACACTAAGTACATAGTACGTGTAGAGAAAGTACAAAGGTGTATGTGACTGTGATAGCATAACTCAAAACTGAAGTATTTCTCAAATACCGAACTAGATATTTACGTTCAGCATCTTTTTTCTCTCTGTTACAGTGAAACACTGTTTCTGATCACAGGAAGTTTTTTGATTTTGCCATACTGACCGTATGTATAGTTGTATTTGTTGTTATAGTTATTATGTTGTTTGCTTTGGGTGTATTATTTATGTAACAGACTGTGAATAAATACAATGCCCGAGGGTGACGATTATGTCCCATATAGTTTTGCGCCAATAATAATAATAATAATGATAATAATAATAATGATAATAATAATAATAATAATAATAATAATAATAAAATAGCACCCTTTACAAAGATATTTTCTAACGATTTGATTATATCAAAATAGTTCCAACACTTTTAACTAAAATACCATATGTTTCAGATATTTTCATAACATTTGAAATAATCTTTAATGTTCTGGGAATACCTCTGAAGTTCTCTTCATTCTGAATGACTGCCACATAGCTGATGAATATAAATAGGGATATTTTGGATACACAAAGAAATAGATCTAATTAAAGTACGATGTATGCTTTATATAATATTCCTATATAGTTTAAAATGTCCGAGATATTCCTATTATTGGTTTAATTTTTCCAATTCTTTTGATTTCTGTAAGGAGTAATCGCCCTAATCGTCTGATTATGCGAAGTATTTAGAGTTTCACATAACAACCACTCTTAAAGGATTAAACTATTGTTTTAACCTAGCGTATTTTCTATCCATCTACAAGAAAGGAACTACCAAGACTATTCGCCTGTTTGTCTCAAATAGATTGGAGTAGATAGAAAAATAAACTTTTGAATGTATAGTTTATTGTAGACTTTGTAGAGAAAGTCATTTGAATGGTATACATCAGATGTTTAGAAACAGGCGATTAATAAACAGCATCATTCAAAAAACAGAAGTCATGTAAGCCAAATTTAGTATTTATGCTTAATATCTTACAACAATGTGATACTACTGGCTTTCGTTTATATGGAACATTTTTTTAATTTTTTTTTATCCAAAATGATTCAAACTATTTTGTTTAAAAGCCGCATATTAAATATATCTATATGATATGAGTACTTATGTGAAAGCATAAACTTTTTAACAATAATTTGTTGCAGAGAGGTACAGAAAGTCATGTGAATGGAACACATCAGATTTATTTATTCGGATTATTTATTAAATAAAAATTAAACATATTTAATTTAATTTTTAGTTGTTTAGTTTAAGGATGTTAAAATATAATTATTGTTTTTTTTAATTTTTTTATTTTTATTTAATTATATATATATATATATATATATATATATATATATATATATATATATATATTTAAAACGGTCAAATATACGAAACAAGTGTATATGTCGTAAATTATATGTTTTAAGAAGATAAACATTTTATGTTTAGTAAGGTTTTGTGTGTCTCTTACAGTTTACCAGTTATGCAAAACTCCTAAAAATTCACCTAGAATAAAGACTTTTTTTTTTTTTTAAACAAAAGTACAGTTTCGCAGACTTGTCGGTACGCCAGAACTGTATAAGTTTTTTCCTTTCCCAACATTTACTTTGTGTTTCTATTTGATTACTGTTTTGCTTTTTGCTTCTAATGTATATACATATACACATTTATAAACAAAGAAACATCCATGCCCAAGGTGGGACTTGAACCCACAATCCCCTGCGCCACGAAGCACCAAAGTGAGGCACTATAGCGAGCGCGGCCATGGGGACCGGCTCTTCAGAGGTATTCCCTGACAATTCAAGATATACACTTTATTTGTCGTGTAAATGTCTTAAATATAAGAGAGTTGAATCAACACTGTTATAGCCATTTCTGAGAAAATCACTATTTTCCAAAAGTTTTCCATGTAAAATATAGTTGGGGGGGAGGTTTTCTCTATATCTTTACAACAAATTATTGTTAAAAAGCTCATGCTTCTATTTACTTTCTGCTAATTGAGAAAAAAATAGTAGAAATATTCTTATTACTTGCTTTCTTGTAAGTAGAAGCGAAACAAAACAGTTCCATAGGTTAAAGTGATTGTCAAAACAGGTTGCTATGTGACTGAAGTTCCTGTTTTAGAAATCCTGTATGTGAAAAGTATAAGTTTTATAAAGCTGAAACCAGAAACAAGGAATATCTCAAAAAAGATCAACACCACGAAAAAAAATGTATATTACATAAACTGTATGTTTAAACGTGCCCTACTTATGTGTGTATGGTAGTTTTTGTCCATCTCTTACGGTTTAGCAGTAATACAAAATTCGTTAATATTCATCCAGAATAAAGTAGTCTTCAGAGGCTATTCCCAGAAAATTAAGAATATACATTTTATTTTTCAGATAAATATCTTTAATATACGACATTTTAATCAAAATCGTTAGAGCCAGTTTTGAGAAAATTAAAATTTTAGAAAAAGTTCCATATAAAGGATAGTTTGAAATGCGGGGATTTTCTGGAAAAGCTTCATGTCCCATTCTTGGAAGATACCAAACTTAAATACCAAGTTTGGTATTTAACGGTCTTTTCGTTTTTGAGCTATGCTGCCCCCAGACGCGCACAGACACATACACACATAGACACACACATGGATATTTTTCTAAAAATGTTATTTTTTACTTTCTATAGCCCTATATGTACAATGTACATAGAAGGTATTGTAATACACTAAAAAATTCGATATCGAGATTTCACCGAAAATAGTCTGTGTGTGTGTGTGTCTGTGGACAGCGTAGCCCCAAAACAAAAAGACGTTAAATACCAAACAAAGATTTTAAAAAGAAATTCCTCCACCACAAACTACTCTTTATATGGAAAGAAATTCGAAAATGTTGACTTTCTTAAAAATGGCTCTAACGATTTTGATTAAAAACCCGTATATTAAAGCTATTTATGTCCGAAATAATTTTTTGGGAATATCCTCTGAAGACCTCTTTATTCTGGATGAATTGACTTTAGCTTAACTGCTAAATCGTAAGAGATAGAAAAAAACGTACTGCAGAAAAAATGTACCTCATGACAAAACACACAATTTTTGTCCACACGTTTTTGTTGTGGAGGCGTTTTCGAGATATTCCTTGTTACTGGTTTCAATTGTGAAGTACTTAAACTTTTCTCACACAGGAAGTGTCTGTTTGTCTTTTGTTCTACTCCTGGCCAAGCAGAGAAGTGATTTGCAATATCAATTGCATAACGATAGCTTTTAAAACATTTGACAATCACTTTAGCATAGTGCACTCCCTTATTTCCCTTCTACTTATAAGGAACTAAGTAATAACCTTCTGCTAACATTTATCTTGATTAACATTGTGTACAAAGAAGAATAATCTTTTGTGGGAGTTTTGTAGAGCAGCTAAAGAAAGTCATGTGAGCGAAACATAACAAATTTTTTTTTGGATTCAGGGGGACCCAAAACATGTATTTCCGGTGAAATCTCGGTATGGAATTTTTAGCTGCATTACAATACCTCCTCTATACATTATGTACATAGTACGTATAGAGGAAGTTGTAATTAAATATGATTTTAAATTGTTATAGACGTTTTTCTGAAAACGATTCTTTTGGATTCAAGGGGTCCCAAAATACGCTTTTCCGGTGAAACCTTGGTATCGAATTTTTGGGTGCAATACAATACCTACCTTCTCTATATACTATGTGCATAGTACGTGCTTAGAAAATAAAAACTACAGTTCATAAAATGAAATAAATAAAAACTGTCTATATAAAATATATTAGAATTGAAATATGCAATCTAGAGTTAAATTCTTCTCATTTCAATGCAAAGGTCATGTTTACAAATCTTGATTTATTTAATTTTTAGCACAAACCTCAAGAAGGATAATCGCTTGTTTGGTGATACTCTGTAAAAATGTGTTGCACCACATGAATGCAAGTAGCTAGAGTGTTTTATACGATGTTACAGAAATTACGCCTCTTTGAGGTATATTTTGCTATTATTCACGTCAGGTGGGTGTGTATTCTTACGACCTAGCACTAGGTGAGAGCAGTAATTATAGAGAGCGTTTCAAAAGCTCTCACAGCCTCTCCTGGTTGACAGAGGAGGTACTAAATTCCGATACGCTTAATGCCTTCGCTCTGGGGACTCTCACTTGAAAGTGTGGCTGTATGTAGCCCTTAGAGATGAGTTAATTCAAACCTAAGTTGCAATTTTAAAGATGATGTTTGTTGGCTCATTAATGTAGAATTTTATAATTAATTATTATGATGAATAGATTTAATAATACGAGAACATACTTATTCAGTAGGAACTTGGGTCGGAAGAGCGTAGCTGTGTCGGGAACAACATTTCTCGTCACAGTGACCCACCAGCCTTCTTAACTGATTGTTGTGATTTCTTATTTAAATTAAAATGGTATTCCGGTAAGCGATACTTAAATGTACCCAAAGTTTCCCGAAAAAAACCTATCCGAGTAACTCACCCTAAGCGAGATTTGAACTCACGACCTTTGGAATATGAGGCAGACATGCTACCACTACATTACTCAGGCGGGCTAAATTATTTTGTTCGTTAATGACACAGTCACTTTTCAGGATCATATCAGAGCTGCCCAGAGTGATGTTATAAGCCTATTCTGCAAGCTCATAAGATTTCTGTCCTCTTTGGCCTACTCTACAGTTTTGTAAAGGATGATAGTTTTGAAATTGTTCGAGCTGCTGTATGTTTGAAGATGTTTTGAATAGTTTTAAGTATAATTAGGTACATATCTCAGATTCTTAATAGCTGCTGTAGTGTAACTAAAGAATATTTGCCCATATAATTGCACATTTAGTAGAAATAGCTTATAAATTTTGCAAGTTGCTTATTATTAGTTAGTTTTAAATTTTGTTACTACACAGATCAGGATTTCAGTGTAATATGAAAGGAATAGAAATGAACGCTAGCTTTAGAAAGTTATAGAGTGGCTTATTGCTTTATTTCAAACTATGAAAAGTATGAAAGAATGTTTATATAATATAAAATATTCTTCTATTAAAATACCCAACGAATCTGAGGAAAATTCGTTGATATGAACACGATGGGCAACTTCTAGCTTCCAGTACCACAGTTTTAAAGACTATCACATCTTTGCTCTAATGTATATTAAAAATAACCCATGTTCTATTTAAAGTAACACATCAGGGCGCTTTGGCTCCGCTGTGATATACGAGGCTCACTTTCGAGAGGACGTGGGTTTGATTCCTGTCGACCACTTACACTGATTTGGGTGTTCGTAGTTTTCTCTGATCGGTAGGCGAATACTGGAGTGGTTTCTTATCTTCCACAATTTTTTTCTCTCATTTCTCGTTCGTTACATTTCCTTTTGGAGTTTAATGTATATTTATAGGTTTCGCGGTTTTTGGTGGTGCCGGCAATGGCTTGAATGTTTGCTCCAAAGAAAGAATATTCCCATAGATCTCAGAGGATTGCCGTTTGAACAGTCGCTATCCGCCCTCTCTGGAAAGCTCGGGTAGTGGCAGTACGAGCCTGCAACTATTAAGGGTATTAGGCGACTTTGTCTCTGTGACCAGTCTGTCTGTGGTCTGTAGCCTTCATCCCTTCCTTCTAGGTGGTATCTGAGTGGTAGCCGCAATAAATCTCTCGTAGGTCGATTTCCTAAGCTGTCCCCCTCCGTTGTATAACCTATATCGTATACTGCCGCAAATATATTATGATGACCATAATAAACGAAATGAGATTGGAATCGTTTGCACCCAATATAAAATATTGCATTATATTTTTTCTTTAACATAGCAATTTTAAAAATGTAGAGGTTTAGAGCTATCTGTGCTTTTAGCAATGGGTTTCAGAAATGGAATTAATGTCTAAACAGGTTCAATTCTTTTCAATATCGCTCTGAAGGCATGGACATACTCACACACTCTCTCTCTCTCTCTCTCTCTCAGTCTGTCATTCACAGATACACAAACATCCTCTTTGTTGTTACAATCGTGTCCCGAAAAGAGCTGCCAGTGAAATAAACGGTCAACCTTCCTAGAACAGATACACGAAGGAGCATTTAGTCTCATTAACTTTACGGACAAGGCTGCCTTTCAGTTTGCATTACAATTGTTAAAGTAGGGCACTGAAATTTCCCTCGATTAAAAATGCTGATTCCCATCATATTTTCCCCAGGTTTTAGACTGACAAAATTATATATTATCCGCCATCTCGGCTTGTTTAAAATGAGTCCATCCGTCCATCCATTCATCCACCCAAGACATTCTCTGGCTTAAGAAGGGCTAGTGCTGCACACATACGACTTGGCAGTCCTACTTCTTAACTATCCCTATAGTTCGAGTGAGTTCAGGATATTGAACCTTCATCCAGAGGCACTAGTTCATATAGAAGAGGCATCCATTGAATTCTATATATAGGAACACATCACGAGGTTCAGAGATAGCGGCTGTTTCGTGATCAATATTGACTTTTTGGGGATTCCACTCTGAAACAGCCTACTGAATGAGATGAAACATGCATTCATATATTTCTCTCTTATTGTATGGCAGAAGTGCAAACATAACTGGATAAAAGTAAATTTCTTCTTTTATAAATCTGGGAAAACTGGCTGTGTAGCGAATTAAAGTACCATCTATAAAAACATTGTTGAGCGCTTTAAACCTTCTCTTCCTTTTCCCCAACTAGGAAGTTGGTCCCATCGTTCATCCTCAGCATTTCGTCTTCAAGCATAATAATTTCTTCAGGGTTTTTACGTTCTCCTTGATTTTCAAGAAACTTATCTGATTATGCATAGTTATTTTCATTGACAGCTGGTTTGGCATTTGCATAACAAAGTCTTCTTTTATTGTGAAGCTCTCCCAATTCTTCTCTGTATCTTTGAGATATTGAAGAATACTCCTCGTGCACTTCTTCACCTCCAAATGGGTTTCATCAGATGCTCCACAGTGATGTTAAGATACTTTCAAAATGTTCTCGCTCCCACTAGTTGATATTCCGCCACATTTCTTGGACTTTTCTTTCACATAGACACATGTTATTACACTACTTAAAGTTTCTGTGTTCTTTCGGTATGCATAACCATTGTGAAGTGCAATTGACTTATCAGTAGTAATTCTTCCATCAGAGCTACTCGATCTCTGACAATGAAACACAAGTAAACACTTCTGTGGTCAAAAAGGAAGTGAATTGATATACACGGGCTTAAAGGGGTTGAAAAGCAGAAAATGATTTCTTGGAATTGCCTTCTCCCTTATGTGCTACCTAACATTCAGAGTACCACCACATTTTTCACATCTCCGATTTCCCTTAAATCTAAACCAATCTCTCTGAAATATAAACTAATCTTCTAACCGCTTATTTCTCAACGTTCCTCTTGAATACTTTTTTCATACATTCGTTACAATATCCGTGCAGAAAAAAGAAGAGGTCAAGATACATAAAGGTCGTTAGGGGTATACGTGCAGGTATTTGTATTGGTAATTAACGGCAGTGGATGAACAACACATCAGTAAGCACTTCAATTGCAAATTAACAACTTTAGTTATTAAGAATAGTTGGCTAGGACCTCCATGTAGGCGTGGCATACACAAGTTGGTAGAGTTTACTTTCTCCGAGAGCGCAAAATAGAATGTGTAAAGCACTTTTGGCAGGCCTTGAGGTTATGAAGGGAGTATCGGAACTGAGTTCGAATGAATCTTCACTACATAGGCCAGCAGATCAGGTATTGAGGTGTGAACACATGGAGGCAAAACTGATACACCCAAAGATGTTGTTCTTTTCGAGGAGCAGTTACAACAACGCAGAGGTCGTAAATTATGTGATTGGTTTGTGGGAAAACTGTTAAATAATTAAAAAAAGAACACCAATGTGTTTACTTATTGAGGTAACATAGCTACACCTATACCCCTAACACCATTAAAAATAATATATATGGGTGTTATATCTCCTGCGCTTTTATAAAAGTATGCTCTAAATATATATTTAACCACTTAAATTTTAAATATTGTATCGCCTATGTTTTGTAACAGCAGTGATATGCTCACATCTCTACCTGTAATACTATTTTGCAGTAGGTATTGAATGTAGCTATGCATTGCATGTACGTTTGCTTCACTTCAGAAATTAAGCATACCATATATTGACTCCTAAAAAAGAAACATAACATTTTGAAGTGTCACGACTTTACCATCAACATGCTACAGAAAAATAAAAGTATCACGACTATTTAATAACCCTACCTCTACAACAAAGGGATAGGCTTTTTTTCCTAAGGCAGGCTGCTTATTAAAAAGTGACATTAATTGTCAATAGCTGCTATCTAGAGACTTTCGTATATGGTAAACAGTTAATGAGATACACATATGTCAGCATTCTGTCCTCACACAGCAAATTTTCTGGTAAAAAAATCTTATGTGTACCATTCATATGACCTGTATATCCCTGCAACAAATTATTCTTAAAAAGCATATACTTCTATTTACTTTATGCTAATCAGAAAAAATGAGCAGATATAGTCTTGTTACTTGCTTCCTTGTAAGTAGAAGCGAAATAAAGGACCACCATAGGTTAAAATGATAGTCAAAAGCTGGTTTCTATGTCAATTAAGTTCCCTTGTTTATATGGATAGGAGTTGACAAGTTCCTGTATGAGAAAAGTATACGTTTTTCATAGCAGAAACCAAAAATAAGGAATGACTCAAAAACGACGAACTCACGAAAAAAATGTATATAATATAAATTGTGGGTTTTAACGTGCTCTACATTTTTTGTGTACTAAGATTTTGTCCATCTCTTACGGTTTAGCAGTTATTCAAAATTCAGTAAAATTTATCCAGAATAAACTACTCTTCAGAGGCTATTCCCAGAAAATTCAAGATATACATTTTATTTGTCAGGTAAATATCTGTAATATACGAAATTTTAATCAAAATCGTTACAGCCATTTTTGAGAAAATCAAAATGTTTGAAAAAAGTTCCATGTAAAGGGTAGTTGGGGACGGGTTTTTTTTTCTCAAAATCTTCGTGTCGCATCCCTCGAAGATACTAAACTTAAATACCAAGTTTGCTATTTTACCGACTTTTCGTTTTTGAGTTATCGGTTCACAGACAACGGACACACGGACACACACACACACAAGGACCTTTTTGTGAAAATGCTTTTTTTTTTGGATATTGGGGACCCTAAAGCATATACTTCCGGTGAAATCCCGGTATCGAATTTTTGGGTGGAGTGCAATACCTTCTCTATACACTATGTACATAGTGCGTATAGATAAATTAAAAATATACATATTCTTAAAGGAACGCATAATTGGAAAACTAGTTTTAAAAGAATGATAAATTCATTGAAAAACGCATAGATGTAGCAATTCTGTATCCTGCCTGTGGTTATATTTTGAGTTCAGCAATGTGTAAGTTCTGGGTTTCACCAAACTTCTTTAAGGTTTTGTTAGTCAAAGCATCTATAAACTTTGTCTTTAAAGTCTACGTACAGTACAAAATAGTTTTTCCCTTAACTGGGGAGATTTTCCTTAGGTGTGTGTGTGAGTGTGTGTGTGTGTGTGTGTGTGTGTGTGTGTGTGTGTGTAGTATTTCTGGAGAGGGTTCCACACTGCAGTCAGCTTGTTGTGCGCCGACCTCAGGATGACATGATAGAATTATCGAGGGGCACAGGAAACCGGACTGTGGGAAAAAAGCCACCGTTGAGGGTCCTTAACGTAGTCCTAGCAGTTCTTCATCTCGGAGCGGAGAGCGCTAGAATCCCGCTCCCCTGTGTCCTACACACAGCACCAACGCCATCACCGCTGCTTTATTTTCAAAGGCATTCCTCACCACGTAAGGGCAGCATCACAGATTTCGTCGACATCCACAATCCCGAAAGTTAACGGTTGGGTGAAATGAGATAAAATGATAGGAGAAAAGTTCGGAGGAATGAAGAAACCTCACTACATTCACAACCGCCTACTGATCCGGGAAACCCCCAATAAGACCCATGGGTCAGAGAATCGCGAAATCTGAACCCACGAGTTCTCGAAGATGCACCTAATAGGCAATTAAGTTGTTCATAAAAGCAGGACAAGAAAAACGACACTCTCTTCATAGCTTACTGCCCAGGGCCTACGAAAGGTAAATTCGAAATAAAATATTCAAGCTGCTACACAAGTCCCTTAGTTTTTACTTTCTCTATACGCACTATGTACATAGTGTACAGAGAATGTACTGCACTCCACCAAAAATTCGATACCGAGATTTCACCGGAAATATATGTTTTAGGGTCCCCTGTATCCAAAAAAAGTATTTTAAGAAAAAGGTCCGTCTGTGTGTGTGTGTGTGTGTCCGTGTGTCCGTGTGTCAGTGTGTCCGTGTGTCTGTGAACACGATAACTCAAAAACGAAGAGACGGTAAAATACCAAACTTGGTATTTAAGTTTAGTATCTTCCAGGGATGCGACACAAGATTTTGAGAAAAATCCCCCCAACCCCAACTACCCTTTACATGGAACTTTTTTAGAAAATTTTGATTTACTCAAAAAAGCCTCTAACGGTTTTGATTAAAATTTCGTATATTACACATATTTACCTGAAAAATAAAACGTATATATTGAATTTTCTGGGAATAGCCTCTGAAGAGTAGTTCATTCTGGATGAATTTTACTGAATTTTGAATAACTGCTAAACCGTAAGAGATGGACAAAAACTTACTACACCAAAAATGTAGAGCACGTTAAAACACACAATTTATGATATATAATTTATTTTTTCGTGGGGTTCGCCGCTTTTGAGACATTCCTTATTTGGTTTCTGATATGAAAAACATATTTTTCTCATACAGGAACTTGTCAACTCCGATCCATATAAACAAAGGAACATCATTGACATAGCAACCAGCTTTTGACTATTATTTTAACCTATGGTAGCCAGTTATTTCACTTCTACTTACTTCTATCTCTGCTAAATGTTTCTGATTAGCACAAAGTAAACAGAAATATGAGCTTTTTAAGAATAATTTGTTGCAGGGATATAGAGAAAGTCATGTGAATGGTACACATCAGATTTTTTTGCATACAATGCTTTGCCATCTATAGGTCGGTACAAGTACTAGGTATCATGATAATTTTCATTGTAATTGCATTTTTCCAGTAAAACATAAGATATTTTCAGCGTCTATTAAGATACGTAACCCATTATTGGAATACATACATTTACATTCTCTTTTTAGTTTATTACATAGCCGATCAGTAAAATTCCTATACAAATCAGAGCTGATTTAGATTACCAATTACTTTATACTTATAACAAACTGCGGACATAGTTATAAATATAAATCAGTTGATTACAATGAATGATTGAAAACAGAGTTGGATGAATAAATCGAATAACTAGACAGTGAAATTGCTATCTTTGGAATCACCGAGGAGGAATTTTCGAGGCAATTTTATTATTAATATTCTCTCCCGAGAATTTCTAACTCCAATGTGATATACTTTAGCGTCTGATACTCTGCCTATTGTTAAGAAGAATTTTTTAGAGCTATTGTTGCAAGGTGATTTCTTATGAAGCATGGAGGGTTGGTGATGGTACGGAGAAACAAACTTCATACATAAGATTCTTCTTCTTTCTGCACCTTGCTAATCGTGCTACTCATTAGCACAATGTTATTATTTAGTTCCGCATAAGTAGGAAGAAAATAAGGGAATACAGTAGGCTAAACCAATAGTAAGATGTTTTAAAAGCTGTCGTTATGCGATTGTCATTACAAATCACTTCCTTTCTTAGCCAGGAGTAGAACAAAAGAGAAACGCACACTCCCGTCTGAGAAAAGTATAAGTGCTTCACAACTGAAACAAATAACAATGAATACCTCGTAAACGGTAAGCTCCTCGAGCACAATGTATATGACATAACTTGTGTATTTTAACAAGACCTAAATTTTTTGTACAGTAAGTTTTTGTCTATCTTTTACTGTTTATTAGTTATGCCAAATTAAGCAAAATTCATCCCGAATAAACAGGTCTTCAGAAGCAGTTCCCAGAAAATTCCAGATATACATTTTATTTGTTAGGTAAATATCTATAATATATGATATTTTAATCAAAGTCCTTGAAGCCATTTTTAAGAAGATCAAAATTTTCGAAAAAAGTTCCATGTAAAGGGTAGTTTGGGGTGCGGGGATTTTTCTCAAAATCTTCGTGTCTCATTTCTGGAAGATACTAAATTTAAATACCAAGTTTGGTATTTTAGCTACTTTTCGTTTTTGAGTTATCGTGTTCACAGACACACGGACCTTTTTCTCAAAATGCTTTTTTTTTGATACAGAGGGTCCTAAAACATTTATTTCCGGTGAAATCTCGGTATCGAATTTTTGGGTGGAATACAATACTTCTCTATCCCTATGTACATTGTACATATGGGGCTAGAGAAAGTAAAAAGTGTAATAGTACTAATAATAATAAAAAAATTAATGAGTTGCATTCACATGACTTTCTTCACCTGATCAGGAAAAAAAAATATACTTACTATTCGCAAAAGACTCTTCCTCTGCTTACATCATACTAAACGAGATAAACGTTAACAAAAATGGTCTTACTACTTAGTTCCTAATAAGCTAAAGCGATAGTCAAAGCTTTTAAAAGCTGGACGATATGTGAACAGTTAAAGTTCAGTTCGGTTTGCATTTCCAGAAAAATAAAAGGGTGATGAAATGAAAGATGGCTCTGAGAAGATGCGTAGTAGATACGCAGTTTAAAATTAGAACAATAATAAGTAGTATCTCGGAAATGGTAAACTGTGCAACAAAAATGTACATGACATAAATTGTGTGTTTTAACCAGATCTACATTTTTGTATCGTATGATTTTGTCTGTCTCTTGCGGTTTACCAGTTGTGCAAAATTCAGCAAAATTCATTCAGAGTGAACAGGTCTTCTGAAGCTAATCCCAAAAAATCTAAGATATGCATTTTATTCGTGATGTAAATAGCCTTAATATACGGTAATTTAATCAAAATCGTTACAGCCATTTTTGAGAAAAACAAAGTTTTCATAAAATATTTTCATGACAAACATTGTTTTGGGGTAGAGGGTTTATCTTGAAAATTTTCGCGTTGCATCCTTTAGTGTTTGATTATTGGCGGATTTTTAATACAATACAATAGCTTCCCTATACACTATAAACGTATTATGTGTGGGGAAAGTAAAAATCTAAAGTGACTTTCTCTACATCGCTCTAACACATTGTTTTTAAAACACATATTGTTCTACTTAATGAAAATTGAGATAAACATAGAAGAAATTGTTTGAAATACTTGCTGCCTTGTGAGTAGAAGGAAAACAAAGGAATACACTAGGCTAAAGCGATAGTCAAATCTTTTAAATGCTGGTTGCCGTGTGGTTGAAATCCCTTTTAATGTAGCACCAGGAGTGTACAATTTTCCGGGTGAGAAGAGTTTATTTTAAATTTGAAATAAATAATAAGTAATACTTCGGAAATGGTCAATTCCACGAAAAAAACGTATATGACATAAATTGTGTGCTTTAACGTGACCTACGTTTTTTTTTGCAGTAAGTATTTTTTTTATCCCTTACGGTTTATTAGTAACTTAAAATTAAAAAAAAAAGATGCATTTAGAATTCAGAGGTCTTTAGAGAATATTTCCAGAAAATTCAAAATATACATTTTATTGGCCATATAAAGATCTTTAATCAAATGGTTACAGCCATTTTTGAGGAAATCAAACTTTTCCAAATTTTCCCTCTGAAGAGTTGTTTTGGGGTGGGAAGATTTTCTTAAAATATTCATGTCGCATCCCTGGAAGATACTGAATTTAAATACCAAATCTGGTACTTTAACGATTTTTCGTTTTTTCAGTTATCGTGTTCACAGACACACAAACACGGACTAACACAGACCTTTTTCTAAAACTGTTTTTTGGATTGGATACAGAGGATTGTGAAATCTCAGTATCGAACTTTTGGGTGGAATGGAATATCTTCTCTATACAGTATATACATAGGACACGTAGAGAAAGTAAAAAGGGAGTACACTAGAATAAACCGACAATCAATATTTTAAAATGTGGTTGCTATGGGATTCATTTCCGTTTCTTTGCGTGGCAGGAGCTGACTAGTTTCCGGATGAGAAAAGTTTCAAGTATTTTAAAACTGAAACCAATAACAAGAAATATCTCAAAAACGGTCAACTGCAAGAATGTGTGTGATTTAAATTGTGTTTTATGGAGATCTATATTTTTTTATTCAGTAATGTTTTCTCTATCGTTTACCGTTTACCAGTTATACCAAATTCAGTTAAATTCATTTGGAATAAAGATAGCTTCAGAGGCTAATCCCAGAAAATTCAAAATAAAGCCTTTATTTAGCATGTACCCTTTATTTTTAGTCTTTCTGAGAAACAAATACTATTGAAATGTTTTCCATGTAAAGGGTAGTTGGGGGTAGGGTGATTTTCTTAAAATCCTTTGTGTCACGTTCTTGGAAGATACTGAACTTAAATATCAAGTTTGGTGTTTATCGGACTTTTCGTTTTTGAGTTATACAGACACACACACCAAACATGGACAAAGTGTCTCTTTGTTTTAGGGGTCACAAAACATGTATTTCCAGTTAAATCTCGGTATCGATTTTTGAGTGCAATGCAATGCATACCTTTTCTATACGCTATGTACAGAGTAGTGTAGAGAAAGTAAAAATATATTTCACTGATACATCCTCTATCGTTGACCATTACGTTCACGAATCTAACACGCTTCTAACCGCTTTGGTTTAATCGAGTGGAAACGCAAGCCGAAGGGCGTTTAAAACTGTTCTTTAATAGTTCATGCAATGAGAAGTAATCACGCATATATTACGTTACAAGAGGCATTTTCAAAAAGATACCCCTCTGCGTTTTCCAAAGCTGTCCTTTGCTACTTCTGTTACAACAGCATTTACGTCATAGTAAAATTAATTCTAATCACTCTTTTATGTTATCAACCAAAAATGATTCTGTAATTTCCTGCATCTAAATTATGCCTGAATCTCTGAAACTATTTATCGTGCAATTCGTTGTAATCTGAAATTAATAAAATTGTTTAATTATATGATTTTTATCTACTATGAATTAAATACATTTTGAATTATGAAAATTTTAAGTATTTATAATTTTAAAAGGAATTAGCTTTTTGAAAGTAATATTATAATACGGTATTAGAATTTATAGGATTAAAATCATCATAATGCCATTCTTGGTATCAAATTTAATAACCCTTATTGATTAATAATCTTCGTCCTCAGATTAATATTTAAGCACTTCCAATCAGGTATTTTGTTTAATTATTCTTTCTTTATAAGGCTATCATAATAGAATAAACTATGCCTAGTCACATCAATGTGAACTATTAAAAATTGCAACAACCCTAAAGATAATCAGTGTTTACTTTCCTTAGTGGGTATAGGAAGTCAGAGAAATGTTGTATTCCACCAAAAAAGGTTCTAACAATTTTGATTGAAATATATATTATGGATATTTGCACTGCAAATAAACTGTTTTGAATATTCTGGGTAGGCCTTTGAAGTCATCTTACTTCGGAAGGAATTTTGTATAATCTTGTGTGTGTAACTGGTAAAATGAAGCCGTATACTACAAAAATGCAGATCCCTTTAAAACACAATTTTACTCTCTCTAGCCCGTATATACAATGTACATAGTGCATAGAGAAAGTATTGTATTCCCCCCCAAAATTCGATGTGGAGATTTCACAGGAGATACATGTTTTTACGTTCCCTGAATCCGAAAAAAAAAAGAGTTTTACATACATGTCATAGCTCAAAAATGAAAAGACTATTAAAACCAAACTTGGTATTAAAGTTTAGTATCTTCAAGTAAGGATGCAACACCAGATTTTCAAGAAAATCTCCTTACCACAGACAACCTTTAAATAGAAAGTTTTTTGAAAAGTTTGTCTTTCTCAAGAAGGGCTCTCACGATTTTGATTAAATTATTTGATACTAAAGATATTTACGTCACAAATAAAATGTATACTTTGAATTTGTTTGGAATAGCTTCTGAAGAGCTCTTTATTCCTAATGAGTATTGCAGAATTTTGTATAATAGTTAAACCATAAGAAATAAATATTAGTATACAAATTTGTATATCTAGTTAAAATACATAATTTTTGTCATATGCCCTTTTTATGTAGAGCTAATAGTTTCCGATATATTTGTTGTTATAGTTTTAATGTTGAACTACTTAAACTGTTCTCAAATGCGAAGTGATTTTTTTTCATCTCTGATGTTTTAATGCAGGCCATGCAAAATGAGCCGAACTTAAGCTACACAGGACCAGTTTTTAAAAGAAGTTACTATTGATTTATCCTAGTGTATTCCTTCATGTCCCTTCTGTTTACAAGAAAGCAAGTAATAAGAAAATTTCTGCTAATGTTTACCTTGATTAGTACGTCGTAGATAAACAATAATCTTTTATAAGAAAATCTGTTTGTGTAAACGCTAGAGAAGATCATGCGAATGGAACACATGATATTTTTACTTTCTCTAGCTCCATACGTACAATGTACATAGGGATAGAGAAGTATTATATTCCACCCAAAAATTCGATACCAAGATTTCACCGGAAACATATGTTTTAGGACCCTGTATCCAAAAAAAAGCATTTTATTAAAAAGGTCCGTGTGTGTGTGTCCGTGTGTCCGTGTATCTGTGAACACGATAACTCAAAAGCGAAAAGTAGCTAAAATACGAAACTTGGTATTTACGTTTAGTATCTTTCAGGGATGCGACACGAAGATTATGAGAAAAGTCCCCCAACCCCAAACTACCTTTACATGGAACGTTTTTCGAAAATTTTGATCTTCTTAAAAATGGCTCAAACGATCTTGATTAAATATCATATATTAAAGATATTTACCTAACAAATAAACCGTATATCTTGAATTTTCTGGGAATAGCTTCTGAAGACCTGTTTACTCTGGATGAATTTTGCTTAATTTGGCATAAGTAGTAAACCGTAAGAGATAGAAAAAACTTGCTGTACAAAAAATGTAGGTCTTGTGGAAATACATAGGTTATGAAACACATTTTTCTCGTGGAGCTTACCGTTTTCGAGATATTCATTGTTATTAGTTTCAGTTGTGAAGTACTTATACTTTTCTCAGACGGGAGTGTCCGTTTTCCTTTTGTTCTACTCCTGGACAAGAAAAGAAGCGATTTGTAATGTCAATCGCCTAACGACAGCTTTTAAAACATTTGACTATTGGTTTAGCCTAGTGTATTCCCTTATTTTCTTCCTACTTATACGGAACTAAATAATAACAACATTGTGCTAATGAGTACCACGATTAGCAAGGTGCAGAAAGAAGAAGAATCTTATTATGAAGTTTGTAGAACAGTTAGAGAAAGTCATGTGAGTGTAACACATCAGACTTTTACTTTAAAAACCAGTTTGCGCCGTTTCGATGTTCAGTTGTTACTCACATTTACATAGTAAAAGTTTGGAATTGAATTTTAAAATCGGTATCAATAGTGTCTAGCTGTCAAATATTTGTATCGCTGTTCTCTTTGTATCTTTAGGGAAATGTGAATGTTGCTATTTCTGCAAATGTTTATCTCGAGGTTAATTACATAAAAATATATTTTCGCAAGACTAGTTTGTATACCCACTAATAAGAGATAGGTTGTTTAAAACGCTCAATTATTCTTATGTTACTACATAAAAATAAATGCAAATGGATGCTTTGTGAGGCAATCTGTTGAAACCAAGTAGTAACAGATATGACACCTCATGGTTATCATGTCAGAACAACAGCACATCGCGTGAGTAATATTCCAGTGTTTACAGCTGAGATAACGTTTCCATACTTGGTAATTCCACAGAGGTAAACTTTTACCTTCTCGTTTATAAGCGCTGTCAGGTAAAATATTCGACAATGTCTTATAAACAACGTCACCATGTCGTTCAGAGTGATTGCTTTGTTACTTATTTTACAAGTAAGTAATTATATACGTAAGTGGTATTTTAACAAGTTTACAGCTTCAATTATGCTATCTACCTCTTATCACATCCTGTTTACGATACAGACATTTCATAATAAGAACCAGTGACATTTCAACATTTTAAATTCGAACCACCACAATCGTATTCAAGTATTTATATCAAAAATTTAATTTATATATTTTAAATAAAACACTGCTCTTCCACCACCAACACCACCACCAACACCACCACCTCCACCACCACCATCATTCACCACCACCGCCAACACCACCACTACTAACACCACCACCATCACCACCAACACCACCACCATCACCACATCCACCACCACCAAAACCACCACCACCATCACCACCACCAACACCACCATCACCACCACCATCACCATCACCACCTCCACCATCACCATCACTACCACCACCATCACCACCATCCTACCACTACCACCACCATCACCACCACCAACATCATCACCACCACCAACACCACCATCACCACCACTACTACCACCACCATCACCACCATCATCACCACCACTACCACCACCACCACCATCACTACCACCAACACCACCACCAACACCACCACCAACACCACCACCATCACCACCACTACCACCACCAACACCACTAACATCACCACCACTACCACCACCACCATCACCACCACCACCATCATCATCACCACCACCAACACCACTACCATCACCACCACTACTACCACCAGCACCATCAACACCACCACCATCACCATAACCACCTCCACCACCAGCACCATCACACCGCCATCACCGTTACCACCACCACCACCAGCACAATCACCACCACCACCACCAACAAAACCACCACCGTCACTACCACCACCATCACCACCACCACCACCACCAGCACCATCACATCACCATCACCTTTACCACCACCACAACCGCCACCACCTCCACCACCAGCAAAACCGCCACCCACCACCATCACCAGCACAACCGCCACCCACCATCACCACCACCAGCATAGCCGCCACCCAACACCACCACCGCCACCTCCACCACCGGCATAACCGCCACCCACCACCACGACCACCACCACCACCAACATAACCGCCACCCACCACCACCACCATCACCAGCACAACCGCCACCCACTACCACCACCACAAGCATAACCGCCACCCAACACCACCACCACCACCACACCAGCATAACCGCCACCCACCATCACCACCACCACCACCATCACCAGCTCAACCGCCACCTACCACCACCACCATCCCAGCATAACCGCCACCCACCACAACCACCACCATCACCAGCATAACCGCCACCCACCACCACCACCACTATCACCAGCATAACCACCACCACCATCATCAGCACTACCGCCACCCACCACCACCATCACCAGCATAACCGCCACCACCACCACCACCATCACCAGCATAACCGCCACCCACCACCACCATCACCAGCATAACCACCACCACCACCATCACCAGCATAACCACCACCACCATCACCAGCATAACCGCCTCCCACCACCTCCACCATCACCAGCACAACCGCCACCCACCACCACCACCATCACCAGCATAACTGCCACCTACAACCACCACCATCACCAGCACAACCGCCACCCACCACCGCCACCACCACCATCACCAGCACAACCGCCACCCACCACCACCACCACCACCACCATCACCAGCATAACCGCCAACCACCACCACCATCACAAGCATATCCACCATCACCACCATCACCAGCATAACCACCACCCACCACTATCACCAGCATATCCGCCACCAACCACCTCCACCACCAGCATAACCGTCACCCACCACCACCACCACCACCAGCACAACCGCCACCCACCACCACCACCACCACCACCATCACCAGCACAACCGCCACCCACCACCACCAGCATAACCGCCACCCAACACCACGACCACCACCACCGGCATAACCGCCACCCACCACCACCACCACCACCACCACCATCACCAGCTTAACCACCACCCACCACCGCCACCACCAGCACAACCACCACCTCGGCCGCGGTTAGAACACTACCCTCTCACCAAGTTCGATCCCAAGCGAACGCATGTGGGATTTGTGGTGGACAATAGGCCCAGGGGCAGGTTTTCTCCGGGATCTTCGGTTTCCACCGCCATCGCATTCCACTGATGCTCCATTTTCATTCCACATATCATCAGTGTCATCCATCACCTGCTGCACCGTAAGTAGTAAAGGCGGAAGTTATAAACTGTAAGAAACACCATCACGACTCCTATCATAATCATGTCTTCAGCAGCAGCATTATCATTGTCATCAGTAAAAGGGTCAAGCGCAGGTCCCCATACTTTTTGACGTATACAACCAAACTAAAAGAATTGATAAAAGTCTAAAATAAATAATGAAATAACTAGTTAAGTTAATTTACTTCTGTCATGTTATATACGCCATAAAATAAATCTAAAAGGCTTTTGCAAGCATTACGATTTGCCTATTTTAAAAAGGTCTGCAAAAGTGGTTTCCTGAAGATATTTCAAATATCATGAAGTCTATTTAAAACAATTAAAGTGTAACAATTAATATTGAATTGTAGAGAAATATTTATTTCAAATTATATTTAAACGTAATTATGAATAGAAGTAAGGCGCTTTTATTGAAAAGTAGATTTAAAATTTTGAAACATGTGTTGCATTATTTATAAGAATTGTTTGAATTATTTTAGAACATGTTTACATAAAAAGCTATAGTTTTAATTAGTTTAGGACATCACTAAAATACAAACCAAAAAGAAATCATAGTTGGACCCATATTTCGCTTGCAAACGTCACATACCTACATATCTTTATCTAATGCTGCACAATTCATTTGGAACCATGAACAACACATTACGGTTGCACCAGAAAGCTCGCCGTCTGCATCGTTAGAAAGTTGCATAAAGTCAAAATATTAAATTTCATCTTCATTGGTCCTTCCCAGGATGCAGCTCCATTGTAGAAGAAAGTGAGAAGTCTGGGAAACGACAGACGCATTACGAGCTCACTATCAATTTTTGGTTCAAATGACAGTTTTATTCTCATACTGCTTTTCTTTGACATCAAACAACTTGATTCTGTCTAAGTACAGCTTTAGGTTTGAGAGAGCAGAATCCTTTGAAGCTTCCTAAGTTACAAAATTAAGCGCAAAAATCGATTTGGACTCGCATTATCAACAGCATATTAAACGTTTCGTCTCCAAAATTATGTTCAATATTGTTCACCAGTACTATCTACAATGCCAGGCTACATTAAGTCCTTTTGAATGTATAAATGTGTAGATTCCATTGATAGGCAATATTGCACAAGCTCTTATTCTGGACAAAAAACCATTTCCTCCTAACTTTTGTTTAAGCAGCAGTTGAAGGATTCCCATATTTGTCTGAAAAAACCTTTGTGATGTATATCTAGGAACATTGAAGACCTTACTTGCCTTTTTCCATATTATTTTGTACCATGTTTCTCAACAATTTCATCATTTTTGTCATTCCCTCAGATCTGCAACATAATTCCAAGACGATTAGAAAAACCAGCAATTAATCACAAAAGTGTGGGTCCCACTTTGGGAACAATGTGATGGCCTGATTTAAGAGCACCGCGAGTAAACTTTTTATGCATTATTTGTCCAAAAAGGTGCACATTAAAGGTCTAAACGTATAGATATGTAAGAATTCGTGTCTACTATATTAAGGAATAAGCAGGGTTTGCGATTAAGTGATTTCACGGAACCAAATCTAATTAGTCGTTTTTTTTTCAACCTGTGATAGGCTATAAATAAAAAAACAAGTTCATAGAAAACTATTTTGTTACTAAATGTTTTTTGTACACTTATGGTTTCTTTTCAACATAATCACTGAAAAGATTGAGAAATTTATCGCCCCTGTACACAAGCTTTGTAATACCTGCTTCAAAAAACGTTGCCGCCAATGATTTTAAATGAGCATTGACGTTGTTTTGAAGATCTTCGTACTTTACGACGTTTGCGGAGAGCTATTCAAAACAAACGAAGGGCAATGCTAACTTCAGGAATTGTGTTGATCCACAACAACGCTCGTCCACATACTGCTGGCACAACCCATCGGCTCCTTGAACAATTTCAATGGAACGTTTTCGATCATCCGTCGTACAGATCTGACCTGGCACCTAGCGACTTTCACCTTTTCCATGAACTAAATACGTGGCTAGGATGGCAGCACTTTCAAACCAACGGAGATATATCAATTCTTACTTCCAGTATATTAATCCGTTTACCGAAGCCCTACAGGATCTCAACGCGTTGACTGAAGTTTTTCACTTCTCAGCCTTTCTCCACGCCGGCCAGTCGTTTGTAAGTTTAGTGGACCACCCCGTCTTTATTTTATCCATACGGTTTCCATCTTCGCCTTCATGTTCTCCATTGCCGTTTCTATTCAGGTCTTAATTTATTCTTTTACACACTTCAGTTCTGTCTTTATTTTTGGCTGCACCTTAACTCTCATTTCTTTTATACTGGTGTTTACAGTCATCACCCAAGATTTTATTTCTGTATCCATCTTCGATCTCGTAAGCCTACTCACCGGCATTATGATTTAATTAATTTTTATGCTATAATTATAGTGGTCATTGGAAGGTATATTCCTAGGAATCAGACAAAGAGTTTGCTACTTCCTGGTCATTTTCATTTGAATACTCATTTAGTCAATATTCATTTGAAGGTAAATAAATGTAAATGGCGTGCTATTTATGGACGCTCTTTAACTGCTGGGGTCTCAGCGTCCCATTCTCAATTGGGTGTGAAAGACCGCTTAATTAATTTGGCTCAGAGACCTCTCTATTGGGCTTGAGGTTCTTTTACGTGCCTTAAATCTACAACACGTGACCAACGACTTTACTTTCCTTCCGAAGAAGGCCATGCTAAGGATTTTTACAACCGAAAAAAAGCCAACGTCCTCCGCCGGGTTTGAACCAGCGATCTTGGGTATATGAAATTACCATGGTAACCACTATACCACGGAGGACGATTGTTAGCCACTCTAGCACTGATATGTCATTAGCAACAATATTTACTGTCGTTCTGAACACAGTGTATTTAGAATATTTTTAATGTCATGACGGTTAACTCGATTTTCGGTGTGTTGGACCAATCACAAGGTCTTGACATCAACTTTTTGGTTAAAACCATCAATATTTGTTTTTTGTATAAAAACAAACAAATGTGGGTTTTTTAGTCTAACATATACACGTTTACTATTTTTTTCATCCTATCGGGCAAAAAGAAACGTTATCGAAAACACATGCACAAATACCTATAATTAATATCTATTGTTTTTTTTGTAACAAGTTATTGATACAGCGATACAATACAGAAACAATTAAAATTCCAGTTTATGATCACATTATACTTTGTAATGTAACTAAACCCAATATTAACCCAAATAAATAAAATTTAAGCAAAAATTTGATTAGCATTTAATATGCATATTATTATATATTATATCTTATTATATATATTTTTATTATATGTTTAGCATATTACTGAAAATAAAAAGTAAATTTATTTGCATTTTTCACAGGGCGTGGTACATATTAATGCGAAACCATTTTTTGGTAAGTATTCAACAAATGTATTAAAAAATTCTAAATAAGAAAATACATATTCTAAAATTCATAAGGAAAATAGACAATACACACTGTATTGCGACACACTATAACGTGTTGAAAAATTGCACCATAAACAGTAATGCATTATAAGTTTATCACTTCCAAATATATCAAGTTATGATCTACTTTGATAAAATTAAAATTTTCCGCTGGTTTAGTTTGTTAGTTTTTTATGGATTACAAAATTTTTCCCTCACTCTCAATTTACAGCTAAGAATTCTGCATAATTATTGTTATTAGAAATAAATCTCATTTTTATCAGTATACAAAATTTAATATACATTATATGTATAATTTGATAAATGTGTAGAGAATTTGGATTTTGATTCAAAATACAAGAAGTAAGCTTCAATATAATTCTGAAAAATAAACAAAAACGACTGAATACGCTACAAGCAGAAATGGTCAAAAATGTTTATAATTCTTCACATTATGAGCATAGACGTTCATTCATGAAAGCTCTTAAAATTACCAATACTTTGAAAATGGATGGATTATATGAGTTAATGTTGTTTTAAATATTTTTGGCTTTGAAACTTGAATGATACTAATATGTGTGCTTTTCTCCTTTCTTTTCAATCTTCTCAGGCCCAGCAGATGTTGCTTTTAAAGGCGCGTTGGATTGTAAGTAAAACATATTTATCGCAGTTATTAATCATAAAAATAAGTAAATCTAAATTAATCAACAATATTAGTTCCATATAGCTCATAATCTAACTTTATACTAAATACAATTACTGATAATAATTGAGCATATGGTACACATTACCTTTATAAAAAGTACTTTAATTCACAAAACATCATGAGTATTATTCTCAGCATTCAGAGTCATTTTGATTTCAGGTGATGTAATTATGTGTATATGTATATAAGTCCATGTAATGTTTGAAAGGAATACAATATAAAATAATTTATATTTTATGTTTGCTTATATTTTTGGTATTTGAAATCATCCTCTCACGTATAACCATGAAGCTCATGAAAAAATACCACTAGTGTAAATTAAATCGCAAGTTGAACTAAAAGCGGAAATTCATTAATACCCAATGTAGTTTTTCAGTTGATAAAAATATGTTTATTATAAGGTGTATGAGTAACATAAACGATGATAGTATAGATGTAAGAACCTTGAAATAATTTAAAAGAAATTCTTAGAGTATATAGTTTAAAGAATGTATTCAAAAGTTTTCTATAAATAACAGAACTTGTAGAGGAAAACAGATCTTGATGTGAATAGGAACATATTTCAGAAGCATGCCGTTTCTTTGGTACAACAATTTTAGGTGAGTTTGCCCAGTATGCAGCCAGCTAGTCACTATGAGGGGTGCTTGCTTCAGACGAACACCTGATGTCAATTGTCCTCTATCCAACCTCTGGTTTGAGTCCTATTCACGTGTTCTGTAGTCTCCACGAAATTTACATCAAACGATTAGCAGGTGTCGATTCACACCGAACCTAACCTCTACGCGGATTCGAGCCCCATTCACGTGCCGTTTTATTGTCGAGGAACATGGGAGTTACACATTTTATAGCATACACAGATGACGGACGGTGAACCTCAAAATAATGGAAAATATGCTTGTCACCTCTATAAAACACCATTATCCAAAACGTCCATCGATACCCTCTTCTCCATAATTATGCAAAGGCTTCGAGAAAGATGTACCTTCATCGCAAGCAGTAAAGCCTGCTGTCTTACAAAGAGACGCTATATTTCTAATCTTGAAGAAGCCGATCTGGTCACGTTGATGAGAACCCATCAACGAATGAGCGAGCAATTGCGCGTGCAGTCATGTTGCTCATAGCATCGTCTGGGATGTTCTGCATGAACAACCACTGCAACCATAATTTCCCTTAAGGCTACATTCAATATCGCAGGCGAGTTTGCACCACATGTTCTCTTCTGTACACTGTTTCTACACTACTGCAACAATAAGCCCCTGTTTTTATGGTTGTTGCTCTTTACAGATAAATGTCATTTCACTAGTTATGCTAGTGTTAACTCCCGGAATAGTGGAAAATTCTCATGACACATGTCCAGGGGTTCAATGCAGACTTGGCATCAGTGGATGAACAAACGTTCTTCCACACAGGCTAACGGGTCTCATCCACTTGATTGGTAGAGGTGGAGGATGTCCGTCAAGTCATGCATTTCAATACAATGCCATACTCCCTCAATTTTCTCTAGGTATTCGGGAATATCTGTTATGAGTTTTGTACAAAGATTGATATACCGAGGTGGCCCAATCGCGGACCCTACGATCAGCGGATTTCACTGCATTGGACTTCCTCCTGTGGGGTCGTATGAAGAGTTGCGATGCTCCTACCGAGTGAGAGGGAGATATAGTGGCACACATTGTTGTCGCTGCAAAAGAGAATGCAGACACCAGAAGTAATGGAACTACTTTACCGGAAAATAATGCATAGGTACACAAAAAATCTTGGTAAAAGGAACAGTATTTCCTTATCAACATAAATCCCAGCATTATATAGGTATATTGTATATAACTTGTACTTGACTTACGCCAGTTTTTACCTACTTATTAATCCCTATTGTGTCGTGCTAGAACATACCCCAGTGTTAGTTTGAACATTGATTTTATCTAACAGGAATATCAGCAAATAGGAATAATTCTCTTACCCAATGAGCTACAGAAGTTAACTTTCTTCTTTTGAAAAAAACTTAGTAAAAGGATAAAGTAACCTAGTTCTACGATATACTATGATATCTTGCAGGCAGATTCTCTTACTTTTTGGTATTTTTACCAAACTATTTGAACTAAACATTAGATTTGGAAGTAACGTGGTTTACGGAGGTTGAATTAGCTTCATAATATAGATCGCACCCGATAATAGATAAACAGCATCATACCGCGATGAATAAAATGATACCAAGATAGTCAGTTCACTAGTTCCGAGGAGAAGAACTCTATGAGTTCCAATAACTCACCTAAACCAGATCCTAGATTCTGGGGAATATGAGGCAAATATCACTACATAAATTGGTCAAATATATTTACTTCAATGCTCTGAATGTATTCAGTATTGTAAATTCACTTATCTGTGTTTCAATGTTGAGTATTAAAATGTTTTAATGCATATATACATTAGAGTGGCATACATGTGTATTATATTTCTATGGGATTTTTTAAGCCCAATAGTGTCATTTAAGGCTTGACCTATTCTGATTTATACATGTTTTGTCTAAGGCAAGAGCAAATTTATGTTTATTAACTGTTTTTAGTATTAGAATAATAATACTCCATTTTCTTTTCCTTCTTTTTTCATTGTATTGCCCACCAGGCTGGGATTTGGGTAGCCATTACGGTAAGTTTTTGTTAAAATGATATAATGCGTTATCTGTTGCAGTACTGGTTTTATTTGCACTATATCAATATTTTTCTAATGAAATGTCTTTATTGTAGGAAAGAAGATGATGGAAACCATGGAAAATAGTAAGTATTACTTAGTTTTTACTTTTAAGGGGATTTTGCAGCAGTTACACTATTTGCCATTCTTTACGCTTGATCTAGTCAACCTTCCCCAGACTCCAATCACTCAATAATCTATAGACAGCTCCTCACTAAGCTTCTTTACCTTTCCCATTTTCTTTTACCACCAGGTTACCGCCGTGGAAAGGTTTTTAACCAACTACTGTCATTAGTTTTTCTAATATGGTCATACCACTGAAGAACTCTTCTTTCGATTGTTTCCTGTACTGTCACCTTCATATGTCTCACTTCTGTATTTGTTCCTCTTTTTAACCAGGAAACACTGGCCCCTCCATCTTCACTGACAAGATTTTAGATTTTGTTCCTATACAAAAGTCCATCCCTCAGCTGCATATACCATTATGTTTGCGACGAAAACCTCTTTTTCGTAACGTTTAATATCACCTATGAATTACTTTACAATAGGAGCGAATTTCAGTTACTGTTTATAGCAGGGAATCATTGTCTGCAAAAGTTTCAGGTGGTTTAAGCAATTTTAACTACACATTTAGCCTAAAATAAAATATTAATTTATTTAATAAATGTGAAATATTGGTAAAAGTACAATTTCAACTAAATTCAAGTTCTATCAGGCCATATCGGTATATATTGGGCCACATTGGCCATCTGATATTGACACAACATCGCCTGATATTGATTTTCTCCGTATTCTATGGTTTCCCCCGCCATCGCATTCCACCGATGCTTCATCTTCACTCCATGTATTATCAGTGTCATCGCCTGTCATTTGTTAATATTAAATTTTAGAAAATAAACCTTGGGAGCCAAGGATCAAGCCACCACATTCTAAACTCTATGTATAGCGACTCAACAATCTCGGATATTCCTCAGCTGGGAGTTCACTTAATATCAAAGACTATTTTGTTACTTACTTCCAACAAATTTACATGCAAGACGTAATTTCTTAATATCTTGAGACTGTGCGAATGTTTTGCTTTTGTTTCTAGATATCCATTTACATTTATTTAGATGATGAAAGTAGAACACCACCTAAAGCAAATGGTAGTATTGCAGTTTTCAGAGTGGTTTATAAGTTCCTTTAATTTATTTTCTTAATGATAGAAAAATAACAATGAAATATTTAAAACAATATAGGTTATAAAATGTTCCCATTGGTAGGCATTTGAGAACATATATTACAAACGAAAAAAATGCAATACCATAGCCTGTATTGGAATCATAAGATATCAAATCCAAGCTATATGATGGAACTTTTAGTCTACCTCTCCCTGTCCAATTTCTCTTCTACACACAGCTTGTGTGGAAAAATATTGTTTAGTATATTGTTCTTCAGATTCAAATTTATCCATAATGGAGTATTGAATACGGAATACATGGTAATTAATGGCATCACCTATTTTATAAATGTAAAACTAATATACCCAATAAGTTTTACAGTCCAATGGCATTATCTTCATAATCAAACCTTGGTGTAGCAGTGGAGTGATGCTTGTAAACAAGATGTCAGAATAACATGCTGTTTTTAAGGAATAGGTAACAGTGTTTATTCCACACAAGCCGTGTGTTGGACAGGAGACTGCTAGATAGAGTTAGACTGAAAAATACTATGTCATAGCCTGGATTGGATAACGGATATACGGGTCTCTAGCCTGTTGCTCCAACCACTGAGCTACCATGGCAAATACCGACACGGCATTAAATTCCTCAACTTACTCGCACTGTAATGCCGGGCAAGTTTAACGGACTTCTTTGTTTTGGTTAGAGGAATTTGTTCTTTTTTTTCAAAGTATAATTGTAAAGCAGCTTTGAAACAGTAGTTCTTAGTCTATATTATAACAATGAATAAAACATGTTTATAGCTTAGGTGTATAAATTTCAAAAGAAGTAATAACAACAAAGGGTTTGTTATATTTCATTCTCCATAAGTGCTGCTGATTCTTTTAGCATTACATAACTAGGACCACTTCTAAAATGTGTTATGTTAAGGGTAGCCATAGCTGAAATTTAGTAACAAATTTATATAAAATAAACAATTAATTATTATGTCCAACATTATTTTGAGTTACATAACCGCAATCGGCTAACGTGTGTGATTGGCTTGCATTATAAGTAATAGCTAATTGTTGCCATCCATTGTTATATTTACGTTAGTGGATACTGTGCCATCGGTAAATACTTTTGACGTCGAAGTTACAATTATTACATCTGCGTGAGTGGATACGTGGGCTGTTCTTTCAAGTCGAAACTGCACATTGTTACACCTGAGTGAGTTTGTGACACCTGCGGTTGTTTCACTTGTGAATGCTATTAGAAGTTTTGTGCTACGTGATCCACAGGTATAAAAAGGGGAAACAAACCCTGCCTTGAAAATGCATAACGAGCAGTAGTTGAGATAGTTTCGACAAGAAATTCGTACCGAGCTGTAGAAATCCTCAAAAGGAAATTGACGACAGAATTGTTAGAAAGAAAATTATTTAAAGCAGATTCTGATGGTATTGAGCTTTTGAAGGAAATAAAGAGTTGTATATTGGATTAAAAACAGTGCTTGTGTTACAATACCATAAATTTTGCTCTCAGATCCCTTTTAAACTTTAACCTGGGACCACATAAATGCGCAAGTACGAGGCCTAATGGTTTGCACTTACTTCTAAGACTTTCATTCAACGTACTTTGGAAGAAATGTTTTGTTTATTTTAATTTTCAGCACCACCTCAAAGATAATGACCTTAAAAACAATGACATACAGATTTTGCTACAGTTTTAAATGTTTCAATGCAAAACTTAATTAATTCTAAAACAGGATAGATTGTTAAAAGAATTAAATTATAAGTCCTACACATTTTTTCTAAGACAACCAGAGTAGAGATTAAAATGCAATATGCCAATTTTGTGCATTAGTATTTAAATAATCTGGTAATATTCTTATTTATTCAATACGATTTCTGTACCGCATAGAACATCTAATTAGAATAAATTAAGTAAAACATATTTTTTTCTGAAAAACATTTATAAAAATAACACTTAAGTCTGTAAAAGAATACAGTTAAAAATACTAATTATGTCACAAATGCCATCATTTTGAATAAGAACACAATTTTTTTCTGTTTCAGAACCGAAATGTGGTGAGTAATGGAAGCGATTAAATATCACTTGAAAATAATGCAATTACACTTGGTAAGTTATAAAAATGTGCTAACAAAGTTTGAGTATTGTCTCCTTTTTGTGACAAATATTACTTGCTTCTGTAGTAAAAATGCTTGTGAGCTATCACTTCAAATTGTGTATACCTATCACTGTACACAATTATTCTACGCTAAGAGTTTTAACCATGTTGTGTAAAATGCACATATAGCCAAACGTTATTGTTTATCACTATTATTAATGATAATCACAAGTATGATAATCATAAAATGTTTTAATTTAAGAAAACAACAGTTAGAAGGTCTTATCAGCCTCAAAGATCTACCAAACATTTTAGTAATAGAGATTTCTGAAAAGTTGGATCAGAGTTTAAAATTTCGTAGGGGCGGAGTAAAAGTTATAAAGGTTTAGATGTGTATAATTTAAAATTGAGGTTTTCTTAAACAGGTTTTTACTTTATACGCTGGTATTCCAGAAGTTAACTACTTTTAATTACAATTATAATTATTCTAAGGCTAGAGACATTTTTAACGTTAATACGATTAAAAAAATTATCATAAAAATTCATGTATTTATGGGTTGTAATACTCATCATGTTTTGTACGTACCTTAATACTTAATTTGAGTAATAATAAGTTTATCATCCCCATTTTCATTTGTATATTTTCTAAATTTTAAAAGCATAAAACAAAAAAGCAATATCTTAGAACTCTACCACTGTGACTCTTATGGATTTGTCTAGTATTTTATTTTGGATATGTGTATGTGTGTATGTGAACATCGTAATATCTCAAAACTATAAGTTTATCTCTCCTCCGCTTTGCTTCTTTCTTTCTTCATCTGTTGTTCTCTGTCTGATATTTTATAATGGATGTGTATGTGTGTTCTGTGTGTGTGAAAAAGTAGCATCTGTGTATGTGAGAGAGAGGGAGAGAGAGAGAGAGAGAGAGAGAGAGAGAGAGAGAGAGAGAGTATGTGTGTGATGTGAACAAGATAGTTCAGTAAACACAACTGAATATCTTTTCGTTTTCCTTTGTTTTTCTTCCTCTTATTCTACGGATACTTTTTGTATGGTAATTTATTAGATTTGTGTATGTGTAAGCTAAAAGTGTGATTCTTCTTCGTTTCCTTTTTATTTATTTCTTTCTTTCCTTCTGTTTCTTCAGATTCTTTTGTCTAGTATTTTGTTTGGTATTGAGTATAAAAATCTTATGTGTATTTCTCAAACGTTATAATAATCTTGCCAAAAATATCTTTCGTTTGTCTATTTCCACAACTAAAATGTTTGGCAGTATTCATAACTTCTGCAATTTTGTTTATTCAGCCTGGCCAGCATATCTTGTCGCTTTGAAGCAATATAATATCTGGGCAGCCAAACATTTAATGGAGATAAACTAGTGAAATTCTACTTTTGTAGACTGCTATAATAAAATGCAAAGCAAACTCTGTTTTCAATATTTATTTAAAGAAAAAAGAAATCAAACTTAGAATATGTAAAATACAGCTTCTATTACAGTACACGCATTATACAGTATGTAAAACCTCATAGAAACGCCCTATAATCTGTAATTCATCCTGGATAGCTGTATATCCAGGACAAATTTGAAATGACTAGAATACTGTTTAAAAATATCTTATTGAGCTTTATATTAAGAACACCTTAACAGCATTTTAGCTTCCAAACTAATTTTCTTTTAAAATCATATCTCTGTCCTTTTTATTTTTTTTTTCAAATTGTAAAATAGGCTTTTGTTGAAACTATGGTGGTAAAGCACTGAACTATGTATGTCTTTGACTTATAAATTTTCTTTTTTGGGCACATTTTTGACAACTGCTCAGGGTTATTTCATTAATAAACAGAAGTGGACTGTTACTATATTCTTACCTAACACACTGGCAATGGATTCTTTCTCTCTCTGTCGGTCGGTCGATATGATAAAATCGCTTTAAAACTGATGTTCATTCTGTTGTACTGACGTCCTTGGGGTAAAACCCCAAATACTCACAAGTATAGAGGAAAATTATTAAACAAGTGATTTCAAGGAAGTTTAGAGGAAGAAAGGGATGGCTTTTGGTAACATCAGATACATAATAAATGCTATCACGCCCAATCATAAAAACTTAATGAGAAATATTTCCACTAAACTCTTGTTTATTACGTCAGCAATGTTAAGTAATAATCCTAAATAGAAAGTTAATGAAACAAGCTTCTTATCCAAATTAATATAGTTATACTATAACGGGCAATAACAGTATAAAATAATTTTTTTAAAAACAATCTCTTCAATAACAATGCTTTTAGAACTTTTCAAAATGTCCCCGGATTCAAAATTTAACAAAATTCCCTTTTAACAGATCCCAAATTTCACTTGCAGTACCTAAAATTAGTAACAGTATCTTAAGTCCAGAATTAAGGAACTAAATAGCACATTAGACGCCCACGTAGAACATCAAAATAAGTTGAACCAATATGCACTACTATGTGGCAGAAACGCAAAAGGCAAATTTCGCGTACTTGGCAATAAGAGGGGCAAATTTAGAAAAATCTGATATGTTCCATTCACATCACTTTCTCTACATCTCTGTAACAAATTATTCTGTTTACTTCATCTAATCGGGAAAAAATTAGCAGAAATAGTTTTATTACTTGCTTCCTTGTTGTTAGAAGCGAAATAAGGGAGTAGCATAGGTTAAAGTGACAGTCAAAAGATGGTTGCTATGTGACTGAAGTTCCTTTGTTTGTATGACACGAGTTCACCAAGTCCTGTATGAGGAAAGTATGTTTTTCATAGCTGAAACGAAAAACAAGGAATATCTCAAAATCGATCAACTCCACGAAAAAAAGTTATATAGCATAAATTGTGTGTCGTAAGTTTTTGTCCATTTCTTACGGTTTAGTAGTCATGCTAAATACTGTAAAATTGACCCAAAATAAAGTAGTCTTCAGAGCCTATTCACAGAAAATTCAAAATATACATTTTATTTGTCAGGTAAATATCTTTAATACACATATTTTAATCAAAATCGTTAGAGCCATTTTTTAGAAAATCAAAATTTTCGAAAAAAGTTCCATGTGAAGGGCAGTTTGGGGTGAGGGAATTTTTCTCAAAATCTTCGTGTGGCATCCCTGGAAGATACTAAACTTAAATACCAGGTTTGGTATTTTACCGACTTTTCGTTTTTGAGTTATCGTGTTCACAGACACACGGACACACTGACGCACGGACCCACGGACACATACACACACGCGGACCTTTTTCTGAAAATACTTTTTTTGGATACAGGGGACCCTAAAACATATATTTCCGGTGAAATCTCGGTATCGAATTTTTGGGTGGAGTGCAATACCTTCTCTATACACTACGTACATAATACGTATAGAGAAAGTAAAAAGTGTAAGCCACATCCACTACGCAACGTACTGTTGCAACATGGAAATAAATATAGATTTAGCGGTAGCTGCAATATTTTAAAATTGGCTCTTACGATACCCAAAATTAATACTTAAACCCTTCTAAAATTATGGCAATCGGAGAATCAGGTTCATGGGCCTGAATGAAGTTAGGTAGCTGGAGAACTTATCACTACATGCCATTACACAACTAATATTGTTTGTCCCTCTGTTGACTGTCACCTTAACACTACGGTCATTGACGATGTGGTTAGATTAAGCTTCCCGCTGCTGTGAGGAGGACCCATTTTTCAAAATTATAAACACCACCAATGAAAAAAACAAAATTCCCTAAGACGTATAATAGGACTGGCCACGATGGCACAGTCAACACATGATATTATAATAATAATAATTATAATAATAATAATAATAATAATAATAATAATAATAATAATAATAATAATAATAATAATAATAATAGGGAATGATGTATCGAAAAAAAACAGGTCAAAAAAAGGAAGAAGACTTACAAAGTTTTCCATTCTAGAACCAAAACTCTCGCTTTAAACTCGGTGAAAAGCTTTCATACTTGGTCCTGGAATATAAGAATAAAATTTTCTCATAATTTTTTAAATTTGTAACTTTTACATCTTTTAAATTTATCTTGAAACTCAGCAATAAAATTCTCTGATAATTTTTGATATATTGAAATACATAACACACAAAAAAAAAACAACACATTCTTAGAGGTATCGATTTTCATATCTTTTAAACAGTAGTTTATTAGATTCATTAGGAATAACAATATTTGCTATGGATTTTTCCATTTGTAGAAATACAATCTTTTAAATACTTATATGGAATTCCGTCTATATAAAAAAAAAGGTTTAAAAACTACTACTCGTGTCTCCGAGTGGCCTCAGCAAACCTTCCGAGTGATAGTCAACCAATGGGTAAAAAACTGAAACATAGTGCCAACCACACCACTGGACAATACAGCAAGTAAGAAATTTTATGGTAAATTAAGGGTTTCCTTCAATTCTTCCAATGTGTGGTCTATATGGAACCAATTTGTGTCAACATACTAGAAGAGTCGATTAAATCTGTCCATAATTAACATTCATATCATTCTTATAACATGAGTTAATTTTAGCTTTATTCACATATTTAATTTCTTGTATTGCTCACTTTGAGTTCTGTGTACTACATGCATTATACTCTATATTTATGTGCATTGTTTTTATTTGCTTTAGCTCCGTCTCAACCATGTAGTATACCTTTAACTTAGAATTATTTTTACTGATATTGTAAATGTTTATATACAATATGATAGTTTCCTTTGGTGTAAACGCTAATACATTAATGTCTCTTTTTCAGAAATCGAGCAACTGCCTATCCCTAGAAAGGGTAAGGAAAACAATATAGAGGTTATAATTAAAATATATAATTACAATGTGGTTGATGAGTGAGATTTATGTGTCCCAAAATTTTAATGCTACAGGTCTCAAATTTTTGTACAAACATGGCACAAAATAATGTTATCCTGTTAAATTTTCTTTCTTTAATTCCCATTGCTTTTATTATTAAAATATTTGTTTAGATATATAAGGAAATTTCAATTATGACTTTTTTTTCTTTTCTGCATTTCACCATATTATTCTTAAATATGATTTTTCTGTTTATGGCTATTTTGTTCTTCTTTTTTTTAGATTTTTCATTTTGTTATTTTACATTAAATTAAAAATTCTCCCTCCCCCTCTCTTCAAATGTGTTAATTACTTCATTTTCCAAATGTTTCAACAGGAAGTGAAAAGATACTCAGGACATGAATTCTGCCCCATGCAGCAAGACTTCCATAAGAAACAAAAGTTCCATATTTATCTTGATGGTTCTTATTTTAGTTGCAAAGTCACTCAAAATTTTATGATTGATTGCACTTTTGCAATTTAACTGAAAACTGAGGATTAGCAAATTATCAATTTTAATTCTCGCCAGCGTGCACTATCTTTCAAGGAGAATTACTTACCCTTACGAAAGAAGTTGAATGGAGTATACAGAGTGTCTGAAGTATACGTTCTGTTATTCTGAAGCAGAGCTTTCCGAAATTTTCATCCAATTGCTGTCACTATTAGGAGGACCGTACATGAATGTAATAAACATATATGTCTAGAATGAATTTGAGGTCACACAGGGAATGAAGGTATAGTTAGAACAGATCTGTTTGCCAAAGCAGCCACACATTCACATAAATGCCCGATGTCCAACATAATTTCTAACAACAATTTTAAAGAGCAGAGCCTAAACGAATGTATACTATTTTTAACGATTACGAAGAATGGCCACTTCACAAAACTGGTGTTTTTTCCCAATAAACGAAGATAACATTAAGTGATACACTATAAAATGTCTATCCAATTAACCCAGTGTATGACTGTACATGGAAAATTGAAATCATACTTTGAATGTTTTAAAATAATTAATTCAGACAAAGCATTTATGTTACTTTCGAAACTCTTGTCAAAATGTAATTCATTTACTTTTTAGTTTTTCAATATATGGTAAATATCAATATATGGATGAATTATTTCATTTATTGCAATTTATGGCGGGAATTTTATGCATGGTAGGCAATTTCATGGCAGGAGTTTCAAAGGATAAGGATTCCTTTTAGGGATTTTATCAGGGTACGTGTGAAAAAAAATTGTTGTATTTTTTTCCGATTACCACACTTTACCCATTTTCACACAAGGTCAAATATTTGTCCCCTCTGACCTTCGTTTCCTCCTTTACGAATGTTATTCCCCCACACTGAGAGAGCTTCTTGCAAAAAACTTTTGTGAATTTACCAAGATTTACCCTATTTTCCGACTATTCCCTGTTCTATTTCCCATGTGAACTCGGTGAAAGATCTCTTTGTCCACCACTCACTTTCCTAATATAAATAGACACATGCTTTGTAGTTAAGCTACAATTTATTTTACGTGAGCACAACATGCAACATGTCTGCTAAGCATCACTGATAATTTTCAAGTTCTGTCACTCAATTTGTGACTGTAACGTTTCCTCGTGTTCTGCTTATAGCTTTCTGACCTACGTTACCAAACAAATCTTGCAGCTCATGTTTTTATGTCTCTGGTTTTTCCTTTCAGCAATAATTTCTTTTCATGCACAGAATAAATATTCTTTACAATTTTTAACTATATTGCTTGCTTATTCTAAGATCTTTTGTTTTTAATACTTTTAATTACTTATTTATTTAGTTATTGTAATCTCTTCCCGCCTTCCGTTCTTTTATATTAATTTGCTTATTAGTTTTATGGTCTTTATTATATTGAAATGTTCCCTATTCCTAAGAACGTGAGTATTCTACATTAAGTTGTTATATTCATTCTTACTTTAGCTTCTGTCAAATGTCTTTCACCACCTACAACCCGGATATTCAGAAAAAAGTTGTTGTTTTCATGAGTTTAATCAAAGTATTAGACATATTTTGAAAACATTGTGACGTAATTGTTTAATATGTTTACTTATTTAATACTTTATATGGATTGTGAATATTTGTTATAATGTTTTAAACCAAATTCATAGCATGCTTCTATAAATCAAAGCTAAAACTTTAAGTGGTATAAACAATAAAGATTTTGACGTTCTCAATATCTTAATGCGCCTTTTAGCAGAAATCGAGGAAGTGGCACTCGCCAGAAAGCGCAGGGAAACTACATAAAAGTGTAGTTAAAATAAGTTACCTCCTTTTCACAGGTGATAGCATGTGTAATTGCAATGTGGTTGATAGGTGAGATTTAAATGACCATAAATGTTAGAGGCCTAACTTTTTTGTACACACATGGTACATCAAAATGTTATTCTACGAAATTTTACTCAACAAAGTCTCATGATTTTTCTTATTGAATTTTTTGTTTAAATATAAAGATAAAATTGTTGTAATTATGACTTGTTCGTATCTTAATCTTAATCTATATTTTTGCAGCAATCGAGGAAGCGGAACTTTGCAAAAACGGTAAGGGAAACACTATAGAGGCTATAATTAAAATAAGTTACCTCCTTTTCACCGGTGATAAAAATTATTATAAAGAAGTTGTTGGGTACATGGGGCATAAAGATGTTCCTCTGCCAAACTACATTTATCTAAGTGGAATGGTTTTTTGTATTACAATTATTAGTATTAAAATAAAATATTTAACATTATAATTAAATGAATTATTTTAATAATTTGTAAATACGTTTTAAAATTTTTGTTGAAATTTTCTGATAACATTTTTCAGTAAAGTGGCTAAAACGTGTTTGCTATATTATAATAAAACCTACCATAGAAAAGATTCAGGCATCAGATTTTCAATATCTTAATTACAGAGCAACAACAATTTATTTTCCAATAAAAGAATTTCTAAGGTATTTACTGTTTCTACACACATTTTAGGTTTTACTTCAAAAACATTCTCTAGTAATTTTATATAAATGCAGTAAAGTTTTGTATGTACTATTTGGAAAATTATAGTGTTGTGAATGTTAATATTGGTGAAAAATTACAGTCCTTTACATAATTATGATATACAGGCAAAAACCAGACGTCGTAGGATTTGAAATCTTAAATATGTGCATATTAATGAGCCTAATATTTTACATTGAGAAAAAAACGATGTATTTTGTCTGAAAAGTGCTGAAATTTTTCTAATGAAACGGGTCGGGTTTTTCTGGATTGGAAAATCCCATCTTCCACTCACGACTTGAACTATCAGAAACTAACTGACGCGAAAATCACAGTGTAATCAATGTAAAGAAACATAACATCATACCTAGCAACTAAGCAAGTTGAATGGAACCAACAATTGTCCTTAGAAACACATTCTCGAAACTAGTTACAATAGAATCCTGTAAGAAACGTCAATGTCATCCTAAGTTACTTTATTTTAATTTATACTATTTTCTAACTATTGTTAAAAACTTTTATAAGCTAAAAGTACGAGCCTCTGGCTACCAAACAATGATGGGAGATGCGTACATCAATAATACTTTGCCATACTGAAATATTTACAATGAAAGTTTTAAGTGATTCATCCTGTATTGTATACATAATATATAGCTGGTGTGTTTATAGTAAACAATTCAGGTTAAGCAGTTCGCATCAGTATAAACGGTGTAAATCTATGAATTTAACTACAGTCCCCTCAGTTCGCCACGGTAAGAACATTGATTACATTTTTATTCTAAAATTAGTAAAACCATATTTATATTCTAGACCAGGGAGCCCCAATTCAAGCACCCTTTGGCTCTGCTGCTAGTTCGTTTGAAAACGAGCAGAAGGGAAGACAAACACAGTAGGAAAGAAAGGCACAGCAGCAGAGTTGTACGATTTGAAGCATCAGCAAATTCACATTCTATTTCTTAGCTCCTCCCGCTTATATACCGGTATAATATTTAATATTTACAATTGCGTTTAATGTTAGTTCAAAATTGTAGATGTTTTTGTACCTTTTTCACCTACTTGACTTGTCGTTAGCATACAAAGCCGAAAACTACTTTTAAATTGTTTGTCTAAATATATAATGTTTCTTTCATGAATGGAAATAAAAACAAAAACAAAAAAAAAACCCAAATAGCACTGTTCAGTCAAGTAAGCAGATCCAAACATGGTTAATTTTGGAGTATGTTACGTGAATGTGTGAATGTGAGGGTGTGTAGTCATGGAAATTTAGACTAATGAAAGATTAAGTAACAATATATTAGCCTTGTTTTATGAACAGATGATTACGTCATTATGCAGCCATATTGCTGCTAAATAAATTTCAGTTAAAGCTCACAGCGACATCATTCCTGTCCTCAGTGAAAGTCATGCAAAGTCAGAAAATGTGTAAACGCCAAAATGTCCAACTCTTGGATTTCCACCTCCGAATTCTCTGCATAGATCACTTATAACATGTGAGTATTGTTAAACGTTTGAAAATTCTAAATCCTGAAAATCAAATGATGGTTTTGGAGGGTAAGATGTGTGTGTTTTTATTTTTTTATTTATTTATTTATTTTTTTTTTTTTGCGTAATTGTTGTTCCCATATTTGATTTTGCGTATGAACGCCAGGCAATAAAGTTGCTTACTTCTTTTGCTTTGGACAGATCGCTTAAGAAAACTCGTCTTAGATCCACAAGAAGTGCAAATGTTAAATCTACGCTGAATTATGAAATTCCGGAAAATGCGTATCGTTTACCTTTAAAGAGATACTGTGACCTCCGAATAATTAAAGTACGTTTCCCGTAACACACCGCACTTCACAATAAAAAAGAAAATCTCATGTGTTCCATTCACATGAATTTCTCTATATCTCTATAACAAATTATTGTTAATAAGCGTATACTTTTATTTATTTCATGCTACTCGAGAAAAATTAGCAAAAATAGTCTTATATTTTGCTTTATTGTAAGTAAAAGTGAAATAAGAGAGTAGCATAAGTTAAAGTTAAAGCCAAAAACTGATTGTTATGTGACAAGTTCGTTTGTTTGCATGGACACGAGTTGGCAAATTCCTGTGTCAGAAAAGTATAAGTTTTTCAAAGCTGAAACCAAAAACAAGGAATATCTCAAAACCGATCAACTCCACTAAAGAAATGTATATAATGTATATAAATTGGGTGTTTAAATGTGCTCTACATTTTTTGTGTGTTAAGTTTTTGTCAATCTCTTACCGTTTAGTAGTTATGCAAAATTCATCCAGAATAAAGTAGTGTTCAGAAACTATTGCTAGAAAATTCAAGATATACATTTTATTTGTCAGGTAAATATCTTCAATATACAATATTTTAATCAAAATCCTTAGAGCCATTTTTTAGAAAATCAAAATTTTCGAAAACATTTCCGTGTAAAGGGTAGTTGGGATTTGGGGGATTTTCTTGGAAATCTTCGTGTCGTATCCTTGGAAGATACCAAACCTAAATACCAAGTTTGGTTTTTAACAGACTTTTCGTTTTTGAGCTATGCTGCCCAAAGACACACACACACAAACACGGACATTTTTCTAAAAATGTTTCTTTTTAGATTCAGGAGGCACCAAAACATTTATTTCCGGTGAAATCTTGGTATCGAATTTTTGGGTGCATTACAACACCTTTTCTATACACTACGTGCATAGCACGTATAGAGAAAGTAATATTTTGCCAAATTATTCAAGCCGGTCAATGAATAGAGAACTATTTGAAAACAGCTTGGAAAATGGTAGCTGAGAATGACGAACGTTAATCCTAATGAACCTTCAGCGCATACATACAGGGCAGATTCCGGCCGGTGTTCTCTTTGGAGGCAGTTGCGGCTACCTGTGGCCTAAAGTTTAGCAGTAGACCAGGAGAGGAACTGCTTGTAATGAGTAGTATATAAGCCAGTTGAAGGCGAAAATGGATAGAATACATGTCCTTGTGCTCCTAATACACAGAATATCAACAATGGAATGAAACAGGCGTATGGTGCACTGGTTGAAGAATGAAGATTCTTGTCTGAAAATTTGGTATTGATCTTTAATCCACAACGAAGACGGGTTTGTCAACCAAGATTTAAAGACCTTGGCAGGGAAATATAAATGGGGTGTTATTTATGGACGCTCTTTAACTGCTGTGGTTCTCAGCGTCCCATTCTAAATTGGACATGCAAGACCGCTTAATTTGGATCAGAGGCCTCTGTATCAGTCTTGAGGTCCTTTTACGTGCCTAAGTCTACGCCATGGGACAAATGGCTTTACCTACCTTCCGAAGGAAGCCATGCTAAGGATATTTACACCGGGTTTGAACCCCTCGACCTTGGGTATATGAAGTTAAATGTAATCATTACACCACGGAGGGTGCACTTTGGCAGGGACCATACATGGCAGTGAAGCGAATATTGTTTTTATTTGTCGAATTCGCATAATTACCAGAGAAAGGCCGAAGGTGGTTCATGTTAATCGGCTGGCACCTTGTGAAAGAACCAACCTAGTGGTGGAAGAACAAACAGGGGTACATTACTGGCTCTCCCATTCCGAAGAGTGTTAGGATTGGGGCAGTGTTGAGGCCACCAGCTCTGCTGATTCCGAAAGTGTATAATCGTTTGGGGATTGAGGATGCGGTTAGTTAGTTTTGCTGATATTAGAGAAAGAGAGTTGTAGTGTAAGCTACAGATTCTGTATATTATAAAATAGGTAATAGAAATCGTTCCTGAGGAAATTATAAATATTTACATAACACTTTTTTACTGTGCCATTTATATCCCGCCTTTGACTACATGACCATATGATGCATTTCTCTTGGTTGCAGAAGAAAGAACAGTTAGTATACATCAATTATTTACTTATTGTAGCATAATAAATTCAAATAATCTCGGGCTTATCTGGAGCTTAAATTGACTAAAAATTTATCTTCCCAAAATAAGGTAAAACCCGAGGCAAAAAACAAAATAAAAGCATTCCGGTAACTCACCGTAAGTAAGCTTGGACGTCGCAGATTATTGGATGTCAGGCACACACGCTAACCATGCACTACCTAAGGGTGGCCTACACAACAATTCATTACATAAAATATGTATTTATTTCTCTGCAAGTGGGTATCACCCGGTGGCAGAGCTATATATGTATACAAGATATATAAACAATAAATCACAGCTGGCAGTTTATGGCTTTGTAAGCTAGATATAATAGTTATTTACAACAAATATGAAAACATTAATATCAAGATTTTCCCTCAATTTGTTCAGAGACAGAGGACAAATCCGAAAGGCTGCTCCAGGCAATTCATTCCAGTCTTTTATGGTTCTATTTATAAAGGAGAACTTTCCCACGTCAGTTCTGTATCTTCTATCCTTAATTTTGAACGGATGATCGTTTCGTGCATAGTAAGCTGGGTTTTCCAGCTTGTCAGTAACGTCCTCCCACGCGTTTAAGCCAGCGTAAGCTTTAAATAAAGCGTACAAACTCTGTTTCTCATGCCTAACTTTCTACAGCTCCCATTTTATCTCCTCAGCGTTTGTAGGCGCAAAATATTTACCCCTTTTTTATGAATTTTATAGCCCTTCTCTGGATCTTTTCTAACGAATCAATTTGATTTACTCTATACGGGTCCCAACAAGTTACTCAAAATTCCATGACCGGCTGCACTAAGGACTTGTACGCGATTTCCCTGGACTTTGCACTCCCCTTTTTTAAAATCCTCATTAGGAAGTGCAGTGTTTTCCATGCTTTCTTAGATACAGAATTTACCTGCTCGTCCCATCCAGCGTTACTCGCCAAGTAAACTCCCAAGTATTTGCAGCTGTCCACCTGTGGAATATATAAAATATCTTATTATATAATTGCGTTAAATATCCACAGGTTTAAACCTTACTTAGAAAGCCAACTTACAATCATGAACCACTGCTAACACAATGTGATGCAAAGAAGCTTGTGACTGACCTTCAATTTCCACTGAAGTATGCAGATAAAATGCGCGAAGTGGCTGCTGCCATGTTTTAGCAATCTTATATTTTTAAAAAGTTACCAAAGGAGAACTTAAACTTGGCGAACTTAAATGGCATATTAATATATCCAATTGTATCATAATTGTTATCTGCATTTATAATAAATTTAATCCTTTCGTTACTACATATTTCGCACACTCTTTTGGTGCTACACACTATTGTGCCACTCTAAATTCATCTCTGAAAAACTAAATGTTAGTGTTCATGCACATTCCGAGGAGTGAGCAACAGGGAGTAGGAACTGATGAAGCATGGCAGATATATGTACCCTAAGACCACTACGGTAAGCGAAAAATTCCTTTAAAAGCCGGCTGGTAAGACAATCTGGTTCTGCAGGTTGGGCGTTTTTGCTATGTTAAAACAATGGTTCATCTCAATAACGGATCAACTAGATGAAGGCACTCATTAAACATCTATAAAGATAAACTACGTGGGAGAAATGATATATTGAAAATATTATTAGTAGATGGAAGTCGGACGGATAGATAATAAAGGATTTGTTAAAGCAAAGAGGCATTAATATAGTCGTAATCACAGAGAATAGATATAGCTAAAGGCACAAAAGGGATCGTTAACTATGTAATTATATATTCTGGTCTTGAGCAAAACATGTGAGCAGCGAAAAGGTGTATAAAAATGTACAAATGCTGTAAATGCAGTAAAAATTTTAGTGATAAGCGTATATGCCCAGAAGAAGAGGAGAGAACTTAGAGCAATCAATTTATAGAATTACTGCAAAGTATAAGTATCCAGCCTATTGGGGCAAACTACAAGCAAAGAGTGGGAGTTTTCCCACTTCCAAATGTTTACGGAATATATGGCAAAGATAATATAAATAAGAATTGCTCAGTACTGATGAATTTCACTATATTTAAAAGGCAAACATTTTAACATAAAAAGAAACATATCCACAAATACTCATGGTCAGCAAGGGGTACCACATCCTTGACGGGCTACGTAACTGTGCATGAAAACTTAAAGGATATTGTCAAAGATATAAATGTATGAAATGAAGCCGAATGATTAAAATATAACTTCTTTGATATGTACACTTTAGCAAAACGGAAACACAGCAAAATGTGCAATAGAGACAAAACTATACGAGGCATTATAAAAAGTGTATTTACTGCAAGAAGCAAGTCATGCTCAAAGTCTCCAAAGAAGTGCTTGGGGTAAAAGACAATTTCTAAAGAAGAAGTCTGATTGGCAGTCAAGGATAAAAAGTCATTTTTATAAAAGATTTACAAACTTCTGGTGAATAAACGATAACAAATTATAGGAAAAAAGAATTACATAAGTGAAAGTCACAGAACGTAATATAGAATCCTGTAATACGTTCATATCAACAATAAAACCAGATCTAGCATAGAACTTACTAGAAAGATACGCAAAATGGACTTGCATGTTTGAATCTGAATGGGTTAGTCAATGTAAAAAAACTGGTGTTTTGAAAATATTGAGTAACCCTTAATGGAACAACAGGATGAAGGAACAATGACCTTAATAACTCTAAAAGAAAATGAGGAAAACTCATGAGATAAATTGCCGCAAATGTGAAGGAATTTTGTTATAATTTCGACTATTGCATCTGTGAAGCACATGTTGTACAAGAGATACCTACAGAATGGCAAACAGCAGAAGTAACATCGATTTATAAAAATGAAAAGAAGTACGTGCTAAGTTGTCGAGTTAAGTAGAATACACAAAACATATTCCAGAAATAAAATCTTAAATGTTTTAAGTTAAGTAAATATCAATGAAGGGCAAAGAGGATTTGGAATTGGCAAGACGTGTACAGACAAGTTTTCACACTAAAACAAATTATAGAGAAACGTAGGGAATATAACGTTGAACCCACATGAATTCATTGCCTTAGCGAAATCTTTCGAAAACGTCAAAAAACCTGTAATGTGGTGTGTATTAAAGAAAACAGGGTATCCAATGCACTTAATATGTAATATTTAAAGCGTAGGTATATATAAACACAGAATAATGGAAGTTATTGGCACACTAACCGAAAAATATAAATACCGTTTGTGGTCTAGAGCGGGGATCTGGTCTAACCACAATTCTATGTGATAAAACACATTGACGAAATTCTCAAAGAATGGACAGTTTCTGTAAAGAGATAGATTTAATATAAAACACAATGAATGTACTACTATTTGCACTCTGTGTAGTTTAAATATTTGATGTGTTAGTTAAAATATGCAATATATCAACTATATGAAATATGTATGTAAAAGATTTAACATTAGCATATCCTTAGCAAAAACTAAAGTAGTGGCATTATACGGCAGTTAATCTATAAGGTCAAAGATTATAAATGAAAGAAGTATATTAAAAGAGGGTATCTCACTTTGAGTATTTAGAGTGCATGGGGAAGATTATAGAAATACAATTTAATAATAGCAACAATTTGTGTAACTATTCATTTGGTATCAAAATTAACACAGAATTAGGATAATATTTTATCTTTCTTTTCTTTTTATTCTTCTTTTTTTTTTACACCGTTATCTTAGTGGTTGGTCACATAGGACGATGCATGAATGAAATTGATGAAATTATGTTTAGGTAATCCCGGGTTCCATAGAGCTCTCAGTTACTCCACATTTGTCCTTTTAGGATACAGAATACCCCTGGGAAAATTTGTATTCGTGTAACCTTAACCGAGATTAGAACTCAGGATCTGTCATTTTTTGTGAGTGAAGCATAGACAACTAGACAGAGAAATAAAAGTAAACTACATCCAGCTGAAATTAGATTCTTGAGCTCAGTTAAAGGCTGCACACGCGAAGAAGGAATGAAGTAAATAAGGATTAGGCATACAGTCCATTTTAGACTTGATTAGCAAAGACAGAAATGGACAAGACACTTACAAAGAATGCCAGAACAACAAATTCATAGATTGGCATTCAATTAGTCACTTTTAAGAAGAGTATCAATGAATTTCAGGGAAGAGTATCAATGAATTTCAGGAAGAGTATCAATGAATTTCAGGAAGAGTATCAATGAATTTCAGGAAGAGTATCAATGAATTTCAGGAAGAGTATCAATGAATTTCAGGAAGAGTATCAATGAATTTCAGGAAGAGTATCAATGAATTTCAGGAAGAGTATCAATGAATGACAAAGGAAACGATGGGAAGTGTGAGAAAGAAACAGATTCTGGTCTGAACCGTAACTGGAAGAAGAAAATTCTACTAACCAAAATAAAATAAAAACTTGAGTTTAAATCACATATACAAACAACCACAGGTCAAATATACATTCCAGCACATCATGAAGTTGCCACGCTGGAAAAATAAATCAAAATGTAAATGGCGTGTTATTTATGGACGCTCTTTAACTGCTGTGGTCCTCAGCGTCCCATTCTAAATTGGGCGTTAAAGATCGCTTAATTTTGCTCAGAGGCCTCTCAATCAGGCTTGAGGTTCTTTTGAGTGCCGTAAATCTACGACACGGGACCAACGGCTTTACTTGCCTTCCGAAGGAAGCCATGCTAAGGATTTTTATGCCCAAAAAAAATCCATTGTCCTCCGCCGGGTTTGAACCCGCTACCTTGGGTATATGAAGTTTGCATAGTAACCATTACACCACGGAGGTCGACTAATAAACCAAACTTCTGACGACCTCGATAAGGTTTCGGCCAACCTACGATTTTGATAGTGAAGGGTTTAATTCTTGGCCAGCCATTTATCAATGCAGCCCCATGAGATTCTGTTAACTTTTAGGGATATATTTTAAGAAATTATGCCTGTTGTAGTTAAGTTTTGTTTCATAAGTAAATGCTTATTTACTTCATTTATGTTATTACTTATATTTTCTCAAAGTGTTAAGCTGCCCAAAATTGAATAGCAATAGCTTTATGCTCTTATTGACACAATATGCATTTTATTCCACAAGTAAGATTATGGCGTCGATTGAAAGAATATTGCTATATTTAATTTTAAAAGCATTGTATTTTTTTACAGATACTTAAAAGGAACTGAAAATGATTTTCGTTTCTAGGCCAAACAATGTATTTACAGTGTGAATGTGTGTCAGTTGACCGACTTTTACTCTTTCGAAACAAACGAACTCTAACCGAAATTTTATCTACTAGATAAGGTTTTTTTTTTTAAATTTATGGAGTTATTAAACTATATTAAAAACATTTCACTATCTGGCTGGAGTATAATCCGGGCTTGTGGGCCGTGGTCTACTGGGCTCCTCCTTCTTCTTCCCAGACGTTTCTCTGCGACTACGGCAGACATCTTCGGTGGCAGCGGCGAGGTCGAAGTGTTCTAGTGGACGCCACAGTTGAAACGTCAATTAGAGCACTTCGACCTCGCCGCTGCCACCGAAGATGTCTGCCGTAGTCTGCCTTCTTCTGGGAAGAAGAAGGAGGAGCCCAGTAGACCACGGCCCACAAGCCCGGATTATACTCCAGCCAGTATTGACACCGGCCGTGAAAGCCTAAGAATTTCGATTTCACTATCTGTAGGGTATTCTGATAGGTTTCTGATCTGGTTCTGAGGCTTTATGTCCCAGTTTTCAACCCCTCAGTATAGAATGCAGAAATCCAATTTCTGCCCTGATATAGCAGTATATGCATCCTAGCAGAGATTTAATTACCTATATGCATCAGCAGTTTTACACTAATCTTTGTTTGTTATAAGTTTTCCCGATATCGCTTAAAGGTCACGTGAATTAATTCTTGTTTGCTTTTGGTTGCCTCTCACAATTTCCAACCCCTTCCCCTTGATCGGGTAAATACATCCTTGAATGCGATACACAAACCCTATGAAGAGCAAGGTCAGGCGATAAAAATGATATAAGCACTCTGTCATAGGCAAGAAGAAGGTTTATAACGAAGGCTCCTCGGCTATTTCATCACACCAGCCAATGAGAGGTGACTAATCAGCAGAAGAGGTAGGGGCAAACTTATAAGAAACAGAGTATAGGTGCCTAAGTACCTCTTTTGGACGCGTGTAATATCAACAGGGCTATTTCAGTTTAAAACCTACTAGTGAAGCGACTTTCGTTTTACCTCTCTTGTTTATCAGCGGATATTTTAAATGGGTCACGCTCACTGAGGTTCAGGCCAGTTGCCCACTGGCGGATTTTAACTTGCAATAGCCTCGTTGAGTTTTGCAACATTTCTAATGCACGTCAAACACGGGGCATTTGAGCCAGCTGATATAAGGTGCTCTAGGTTCAATATAATCAGTGAAAAACAAATAACTTTTTCAGGGAGGGGAAACGAAATTTCTCAACACAGCCCGTCATTTACAAGAAGGCCGTATATTAATTTGTTTTTTTGTTTCTTTTTTCTGAATTTTCAGGTGAAAAGCTTAAAGCAATGCCTGAAAACATAATAAAAGTAGAGACTGAAGAAATTATTGACGTAAAGTCGAAAAAGGAGAAAGGAAAGGAGAAAGAAAAGGAGAAAGAAAAGGAGAAAGGAAAGGGGAAAGGAAAAGAATAATTAAACAATATGGTAAGTTTGCATAAACTAATATATTTATTGAAATAACACTATTAATTTCTATCAATCCCATGGGTCTATAGACCGTACATTAAACGCAGATTTAAAGATAAGTCAAAAATACTAAGCACGAAAAAAGTAAAATAAACATATTCAAATATGATATCTTTAATACAGGAATCCGCAAACCAGTTAAACCGGTTCTGACGCAATATGATACCCTACCATAGTAATCAAGGGACAGTTAAGAGAAATAAATAAACACAAACACTAACAATAAGTGGAAAAATGACTACACCATATAAACCATATATACAGTGTTTAATGAACCTTCTTACCTTATTGTAATCCAACTCAGACCCCAGATATGCATCAGGAATTCATTAAAAATGTACCTACTCCTTTTGTATCTTCCCTGACTACAAGCAACATACAGCACGTGATTTGCTCACATTTGGAGGTCGTAAAAGATTGCAGTAAATATTTTATCCTCTGTTTCTACGTATCCCTACACTTGCCTCTTTCTGACTACTATCATAACAGATTATCCTACCGTTTCTATCCACAATTTTGATCATCTTCAAGCTCCCAAATCAACCCACGCGAGCCACTGTCTACTTAGTTTAATGTCTGTTTTTGTATATAGATTTACACCCTATTCCGATTATAGCGCAGACTTTTTAACACCCTTCTGCATTTATCATTTACTTGCTCTTCTAAATATCAAAATGCGCTTCTTCATCATGATCTATGTACTTCGTCAATGTCCCTATCCATTTCCAAATGAAGCAGGTCCATCGGTACCAAAGCCATTATTTCATTTTGATAACCTTCTGGAATGTTCTTCTACACTTAGATGTATGTTTTAGGATTAATGAGGTAACTAAAGAGCTGTGATTTACTTTAAATATGCTCAGAACATTACACAAGCAACGTAGCATAGAAATAATAACCATTTAAGATTGTACAAGCTTGGACGTCCATTACTGACTCTTGCTCCACTAAATTTGGTGTTGGTGGCTTGGACGCGTTTCGAGAATCTTCGTTGCCATTTTTCTTGCAGGTTAGCAGACGTCAAAGGTAGCTGGAGAACATCAGCGTCTAATTTAGGTGTTATTCTGATTACAGCGACATCAGGTGGTAGAAGACGGACTTCATTGATATCTGCCTTCTTCTTGCATGATCTTGGCGACCTCTGGTGGAATTATTCGGAAGTGCTTGCTAGTTTTGAGACTTTAGCTTGACTTTCAAGTTGTATTAGTTTTAAAATGAAATTTACTGGTGGTATTTCAAAATTAACCATATTACTGCTATTGCTATGGATAAAGATTTTCTCTCAAATATCCAACTCTAAAGGAGTATTAATGGCTTTCAATACTTTAATATCTTGTCCAATTTCATGGTTAGAATTCCAACAATGATTGGCTACTGCTGTTTCAACTCGATATTTCTTTGAAGTTCCTTCAAACGTGGTTTTAAGTTTCTTTTGGTTCTACCAATGTCAATTTTTTCAGTCATTACACTTTATTTGATAAATACCAGATTTATTTAACTTATGCACAGTTTTATTAAGTGGTTTGTTTAACATATTTTACAAATAAATCTGTCACTAGGAGCAAAGATTATGTTGTAGTTTTCAAATATTTTTTTGAACTCTGAAAATCATTTTGGATGATCATTAAATTTATTGTATTTCAATTTGTCTTTTATTGACCTTTTTATATCAAGATTATTAAACATAAATTAAATTATTAAGCCGGAACATTCTGGCATGTGCATTCATGTTGGATTATCAGTAGAAAGAGTCACATCTTATACTCCAATTTTAGTTGAGCGAAAAGCCGACTATTCGTTTATAGTAGTCCCATTAATTCTGTACACTTTTTAACTAAATTAACCTTCAAATTTGAATACTGTATTCAATTCTCATTAAGTATCATTTATATCTGATAAAGTATAGCCTTAGCGTAACACAATATTGATCCTTTCATGATATACAGGAACTAATTTGGCCCTTAATCGGTTATTTTAGTTCACCTTTAGAAACTATATGATTTAATAAACAAATAAATAACCATATTATTTCCTGATTAAATATAAAAATTGGATTTAGTGATCTCAGTTACATAGGTGAGCTCAAAAGTTCAGGAAACCTATCATTTTAGAACTATGATACCTCAATACCATGAGCACCATAATCTCAAAAGTAGCAGATTTCCTCAATTTTGAGCCCCTATTATATACTGTATATATGTGTACATAGAGAGAGATGATATACTTTTAAATATTTACTTTCGTAAGCAGGGAAATCTGGTACTTTTAAGATAAACCTATTTATTATGTTGAAATGTAATTTCACCAAACTTGATAAATTGCTTAAATTTTTAGCTGTTTTATTATAAAAGAAATTGGCAATGGTCAAAATATACAATAAAACGTATGTGGTACATTTACAAAAATATAACAAAATTCAAGATATACATTTTATTTTCTATGTAAGTGTCTTGAATATAGGATGTTTTAATCAAAATAGTTACAGCCATTTCTGAAATAACAAAAATTTCGTAATTTTTTCCATGTAAAGCGTAATTCGAATTTTCCTGAAAATCTTCGTGTCGCATTCTTGGGACATTCATGTTTGGTATTTAACGCACTTTTCGTTTTTGAGCTACGCTACCCACAGACAGACACACACACACATTCAAACACACAGACATTTTAAAATTTTATTTATTCATTTATTTTTTTTTATTCAAAGGATTCCAAAACATATATTTCCAGTAAAATCTCTGTATCGAAGTTTTGGGTTCAATAAAATACCTTCTTTATATACTATGTATATGCATAGTACGTGCAGAGAAAGTAAAAATCTGATGTTAAATTCACATGACTTTTTCTGCCTGTTCTGCACACAAACAACTCTCAGAAAAGACTATTCTTTTATTTACATCATGCTACACGATCGATATGTGAACAACTGAAGTTCTTTTTACTTTATATTCTAGAAAAACAAAAGAGAGGCGAAACGAAAGGTGGTCCTGTTTGAAAATATGCGTAGTTTAAAATTGAAGCCAAACACAAGGAATATCTCGGAAACGTAAAAATGTGTATACTTTATATTGTGTTTAAACGACATTTATTTTTTTGTGTAGTAAGTTTTTGTGTATCTCTTACGGTTTTCCAGTTATAGAAAAGCCAACAAAATTCATCCAGAAAGAAATGATCTTCAACAGTTATTTCCAGAAAATGCAAGATATACATTTTATTTGTGATTTTCATAGCTATAATATACGGTATTGTAACCAAAATTGTTAGAGCTTTTTTTTTAGAGAAACATTTTCAAAATTTGTTCATGTAAAGGAAAGTTTGGGGTTGAAGGATTTTCTTGAATATATTCGTGTCGCATCCTTGAAGTTACCAAACATAAATACTAAGTTTGGCATTAAATGGTCTTTAAGTTTTTGAGCTATGCTGTTCATAGACACACATGGACTTTTTCTAAAAATGCCCTTTTTGGAACTCAGGTTATCTCAAAATACCTATACAGTTCTGATGAAATCTTGGTAACAGATTTTTGAATGGAACACAATATTTACTCTATACATCATGCACATAGTAAGTGTAGAGAAAGTAAAAAGAAATACGGTTTTACTTTCAGGTCAAATAACTTTGAAAACGCTATAGGCCGTTAAAATAGCGGTGAATATGCATGCTATGAATCCAAAACAGAGCTATTAATACATATTTCTCTCATGGATTTCTTATTATTTCGCAAAAACTCTTTGTATAGCTACTATGCTCAAATTTGACGAATTTTGATGATAAGAAAATTCCGTTGATCCAAATTGGGTGAGATTTGTATAACTTACATAAACTGAACTTAGCTTAGGAAACGAGTATTGAGTATTAAAAAACATTTGCAAGCTGATATACCTTTTGAAAAATCTTCGCTGAGCCCAAGATATTTAATACGTGCAACGTTTTTGAGGTTTTGTCCATACATTCTCAGCTGTTGACAAAATTGATGTAGAATGGGGTGGACACAATCTCGAAAACGTTCCATCTATTTAACACTAGAAGAGGAAGAAAAGTCTTACCAAAGTTTTCAATATGAAGTGAACTTCTCTTCTATTATTGCTTCTTTTTATTGCAAAATCTTAACCCATAACACATTTTGTGTTAAATTGCATTAGCTGCGTCATGACGGAGCTAAGATCCATAGACTGTCGTGGTGGAACTCTTTCTCAGAGATATACATACTTATGTAGGTATAATAAATGAATATCCATACAAGGTTTTGCATCCATTGATATATATTTTGAAAATTGTATAATGAGTCTTTAGAGAATCTTATAGTTTGGACCAATAAATGAGTATCCGTATTTTTCAGATGTATGTAGTAGAGATGAATATGTAGGAGTTTGGGAAGTTAAAATTTAAAATGCCAGTTGATTTGCAATGTCTCCAGAAAATATTGGCTCCACCGAATTAACGAAGAAGAGATTATTTACAGCAAAACTTGTTGCAATTATGAGGTGTTTTTCTCAAAATGTTGATGTTATTGATTTCATGCCTCATTAAAATTCAACCAATATTCCATCTTTTGTGTGTACTGTTTACAAATTCTCGTATGCTACAAATGTTTGACTGGTTAGCTTTAATATCTTGTGAATTTACACTCTTTCTTGATAAATACATACAAAGATATATTTTAGGTTTAAATACAAATACATTTCTCACCGCGAAGAACAGATACACGAACCACCAAAATTTCAACAAGCCTGTTTTCAAGGAGTGTTTTCTTCTTTCCTAAAGGAAAATGTGTTCTTCAATTATTTTTGTTATTATTATCAGTATTGCTTTCTGCTAAACGCATGCGTTGAAATCCTGTCCCTATTCTTGCGTTGCAACAGCTGGGGAAAAGGTATTTACCGCTTAGTTTCTGAACTTTCTTATATCTATGCAAAGACAGGTGGTAGTAATAAGAACGGCCTATGTTTAGCATACTAAACATATACCGTTCATTTATGTGACAAATTTTGAGAAGCCAGGGACGAGTTCTTCAGATGTCATGAAGGAGAGGAACGCCAACCTTACAAAATATGTGGACGTAGAACCAAAGCAGCTGATTGAAATTCGTATATTTAATTTCATTTTACATTTCATCTAAACCCTGCCTTTCGTTACAAACTTTAGAGTCTCACATTATTGAAATACATTTTTTTCTGTTTTCAGGTCTGGAATCCAAGTTGATTTAATAGAAAACTGAGTAGTGACAAGTTCTTTGAATGATGATAACCCATCTTCAAACAGATAATTTTGCCATTATGCTTGTTATGTCTGTGAATTTAAATAGTAGTGATTAAATAAACATTAAGAAATGTTATGGTGACTATATTATTTCAATATAATGTGTGATTATATTTAACTTAAAAATAAGGTTAATAGCGAGCTCTTCCATAAAGGTGTAATACAAAATTTGGTAGTGCACTTAAGCACTTTAGAAATACATTAAGGGGAGATTTCTGTACTGCTAAGTTTTACTAATTTTTTGACAGAAACATAAAAGTTAAATCACAGCTTCAATACGACGTACGTTTCTAATATGTCTTTTATTCAACAATTTTTAAAGGTATCATACGATGCAGTTTTAAACTTAAATATAGTATATGGATTTTTACAGTTTCAGTTCACTAATAACCATTTGAATTATTAAGGGAAAAAAAACAATAACCTGTTTAAGAACTAATTTTTTATAATTTTTAGAGATAAAACAAATAATCACATATTATTTTATAAACATTATTACATTTTTAGAAAAGGTTATAAATTCTTTAAGCATTTTGATTTTGGAAGATGTCCAAAGTATTGAACATGAGAAATTTAAATATAAAGTCTGGTGCAAAAAATTATCCATGTTAATCTAGAAAGACATTACCAGAAATGGCCTTATTACTTGCTTCCTTGTAATTAGAAGGGAAAAAGGGGACACACCATTATCAATTATATTAATAGCTACCGCTCTGTGAAACAATTGAAGTTCCGTTCACTTTGCACGGCCAACAGACAAACAGATGAAACGAAGGCTGATTTTCCGCATGTGAAAAGTTATACGGTTTAAAATTAAAACCAACAACAAGGTATATCTCAGTAAACAGTCAAATCTACAAACAAAAACGTATATTACATAAATCTTATTTTTAATGAGGTCTACTTTTTTTTTGTGTAATCAGTCTTTGTCTACCCTTTACGGTTTATTACTTCTGCAAATGATCTCCAGAATGAAGAGCCTTTCAGGGGCTATTGCCAATATGATCAGCATATGCATTTCATTTACAAAGCAAATAACTACAATAATTCCCATTTCTTTAAAAAAAGCGCAATTTCTTAACAAATGGAATATTTTGAAATATGTTCCATTTAAGGGTAGTTTTTTACGGAGGGATTTTCTTGAAACTCTCCGTGTCGCATTACTGAAATATACTAAACTTAATATAAAGTTTGTTATTTAAGGGTCTTTTCAGTTTTAAGCTATGCTGTCCACAACTGAAATCTGGTATTCAATTTTGGGTGGAACACAGTGCCTTTTCTACCTACAATATATGTACATTGCACATAGGTGCTGGAGAAAGTAAGCATATTATGTACGATAAATTTGTGATCTTAAACGTATAGGGCAATTCGTTTGGATTGTTGATAAAATTAATATTTTATGAAACCTTGTTTGCTGAGCATTATAGCTGGTGCAAAATATTGAAAAAGAAATCTTATGTATTTCATTCACATTTCTCTACATCCCTTTAATAAAATATTGTTAAAAAGTATTATTCTTCTACCTGCTTCATGCTAATTCAGATAAAAGTTAGCAGAAGTTGTCTTATTACTTGCTTCCTTATTAGTAGAAAGGAAATAATGGGATACATTAAGCCAAAGCGATAATTAAATCCTTCAGAAGCTGGCTGCTATGTGAATGAAATTCGTTTCTTTGCACGGCCAGGAGCTGAAAATTCCCATATGACAACAGTTAAAAACTGAGACTGATAACAACAAGTTCCTAGGAAATGGTTTACTCCGCGAAAAAATGGGTATCACATAAGTTGTATGTTTTAATGAGATCTACATATTTTGTGTAATAAGTTTGTGCCTTGTCTATTTCTTACGGCTTACAAGCTATACAAAGGTCATCCAGAATGCCAAAGTCTTCAGAGGCTAATCCCAGAAAGTTCAAGATATACATTTTATTTTTCATGTAAATATATTAAATATAAAGTATTTTAATTAAAATCGTTAGAGCCATTTTGAGAAATTAAATAATTTCGAAAGTTTTGCACGTAAAGGGTGGTTTGGTGTGTGTGTGTGGGGGGGAGGAGGGTTCTTCTTAAAATCTTCTTGTTACCATCTTTGAACGATACTAAACATAAAGAACCAGTGTGGTAATTTACCGGCTCTTCGGTTACTGACTCTTCACAGGCACACGCACACACGGACACAAACACACACATACACACTTGGGGCTTATTTAATGTCTTTTTTTTTATAGCGGGAGTCCTAAAATGTGTGTTTGGCGCAATTTCGGCATGAAGTTTTTGAGTGGAATGTAATAGTTCTCTATTTACTAAACACATGGAAACATGTATCAGAGTAGGTAAATAATATTTTTGGACAGGCTATGCAACTGAAATTGACCAGGTGTGGAATAACATTTCGAAATGTCTCATTACGTAGGTACATATTCATCTATTATGGATAATAACTGTAGTACAAACATACATGAAGTGGAGTAAATGGAAAGGGGTACTGCAGTTTTGGATATTCGTACAAGTCTTTTTGGTGCTCCAAACTTTGCCTTCAGTCAATCATCCGGTGTGGTAATGATGTTTGACTGTAACAGCAGTACACCGATTTTATTTTTTTCTACTGAGTTTATCAATTACCGTGTCCCCGGAATTCGGCTGGTTGCTGGACGAGGACAGTCCCTGCAAGGGCTTTGGATCGTATGTGGAACGAGGTCCACGATTTTCCTGCCCGACCGCTGGAATGCTTCAATCTGGAATTTATAGAGACCCTGTCATTGCCTTTCCTGGTTCCTTCGCCTGTGTATCAACTCACATCATCCCACGAAGAGCGTAAATAGAAAAACCATCTAGCCGAATTATGCGTACGTATCCTAATTGTCATAAATAATATCACGAGTGTTTTCATTTTGTCCATAATTCACGATCGGTGCGAAATACACGGAAGTAAACTGTCCTAAGAGATGAAAACACGAGTTATATTTGAAAAAACAATTTAGCGAATTAGACTGTTAATAAGTTATAATATATAGGAAGGAAGCTTTTATCAGGTTATGATTCTAATACTTAGTAGGTAGACGACGCATTCGACCATTTTTATATAACATTCTTTTTTTTTTCTTTCTTCGCTACCTCCTGAATTAAACAAACGAACGTCAGGTGTGACAACATTTCAGAGAAATAAACATTTGCTGCGATAAGATATTTCGACAATATCATACCAATCAGATGTTCGCGATTGGTTGAAATTGTCTAATCTCGGTCAGTTCATTGACAGTTTAATAGCGGAGCTGAATTGTCAGCTTAATTGAGACTTGACGAAGCGGACTGTTGGCTTCTATTTGATTGTCGGCTCAGCTGGCGAAAACATTTAATTCAATTATAATTAAATTTTTCTTGTGGAGTTGCATCCATAGATGTACTAGCATTAGAATAATAGTAATAATAATAATAATAATAATAATAATAATAATAATAATAATAATAATAATAATAATAATGCTACCAAAAGATACAGTAATTCAAGCAGAGGAATAAAGGTGAGCTTGGGTGACTAATTGAAACCTTAATGTATACTTTGTTTTTATAGTTTACCCTACACCTACAATACACCTAAAAGTATCCGTACCCGTTCCCTTTTCGTTTATTGACTCAAGTTGTTCCCGTTGTAAATATGGCTTTTATAGCACATAAACAGGAGACATAACTTAAATAGAAACATTAAAGAAACCAATACAATAAGAAAAAATCTGATGTATTCCATTCATGTGACTTTCTCTACATCTCTGCAACAATTTGTTGATAAAGAGCTTATGCTTCTATTTACTTAATGATAATCGAGAAACAATTATCAGAAATACTCTTATTACTTGCTTCCTTGTAAGTAAAAGTGAAATAAGGGAGTACCATAGGCTAAACTGACAGTCAAAAACTGGTTGCTATGAGACTGAAGTTCCTTTGTTTGCATGGACAGAAGTTCACAAACTCCTGTATGAGAAAAGTATGTTTTTAAAGCTAAAACTAAAAGCAAGGAATATCTTAAAAACAACCATCTCCATGAAAAAAAATTATATAACATAGATTATGTGTTTATATGTGCTCTACATTTTCTGTGTGGTAAGTTTTCGTCCATCTCTTACGGTTTAGCAGTAATGCAAAAATCCGTAAAATTCATCCAAAATAAAGTAGTCTTCAAAGGCTATTCCCAGAAAATTCAAGATATACATTTCATTTGTTAAGTAAGTATCTTAAATATACGAGATTTTAATCAAAATCGTTAGAGCCATTTCTAAGAAAAACAAAATTATCGAACTTTTTTCCATATAAAGGGTAGTTTGGGGTGGGGGGATTTTCTTAAAAATCTTCGTGTCGCATTCTTGGAAGATATCAAACCTAAATACCAAGTTTGGTTTTTAACGGTCTTTTCATTTTTGAGTTATGCTGCCCATAGTCACACACATACGGGCATTTTTCTAAAAATGCTTTTTTGGGATTCAGGGGGCCTCAAAACATGTATTTCCGGTGAAATCGTGGTACCAAATTTTTGGGTGCATTACAATACCTTCTCTATACACTATGCACATAGTACATATAGAGAAAGTAAAAAGGTGTTACTCATGCAAATTAAGCGTTGGTAAGTCTATAAAGAATATTTAGCTCATTACGCAGTAGTGCAGCAATCACTTTCATATGAGAATCTGATTTTGTGACGTCTGTTTCGCTGTCACATTAACTTAGGTTGATGAGAACGCGCTGAATAATACTATTACCCATATTGCCACCCAGCTCCTCGTTTTGTGTCCCTCATTACTACAAGAGTAACAAACAAAAATTGCTCCTTTCCAAAAGATATCGTTAATCTGCGACAATGCGTTAACCTGAGATTATGATGCACTAAGCAGCGTCATAACCTGTAGCAATTTGAATGTGGTGCTACTTCTTGCCATGAAGTAGTTTTCAGGTATTTATTACATTACTCCATATTAGCATTTGTCGAGAGGGTAGGTTCCTCTTTACCTCTTATTGCCATTATGTATGATTTTCCCACGCAATAACATAAAGGAAATTTTCGCCGACTTTGTATAACAACGACAATTTATAATATGCAGCTTCAACTCAATTTGGCCAGTGAAGATACGGTATTAAATTTGCTCGTGCTGCTGTTATAAACACTCCAGGAAAAAAAGAAATAATGTCTCTAATATCTAATAATAATAATAATAATAATAATAATAATAATAATAATAATAATAATAATAATAATATAAAGATATGTCACTGTCTAAATTAAGGTAATTTGAGTGAAATATTTTGAACGCACAGAATGCATTTTTACTTTCTCTATACGTACTATGTACATGGTGTATAGAGAAGGTGTTGCACTCCACCCAAAAATTAGATACCGAGATTTCACCGTAAATATACAGGGTGTACATAAATGAATATCGGGGTTTTAGCTCTTTATAATATTTATTACATTCAACTTACAGTTATAAATGATATGTCAAATGAAAAAGCAACTCAAACAGTTTTGTTTGTTGGCACAAGTGCGCATGTTCGTGCAATGTTTCTGCCGCAATCCGCTAGGCAGCGGTAGTAGCAAAGATGGCGACTAGTAAACAGAAAGCGTTTTGTGTTTTGCAGTTTGCAAAGACCGAATCTGTAGATACTGTGCAACGTGCGTTCTTTAGTAAGTTCGGTTGTGATCCTCCTAGTGATAAAAACATTCGTAGATGGTATAATCAGTTTGAAGATACCGGCTGCCTTTGTAAAGGGAAGAGCACAGGACGACCAGGAGTAAGTGAAGAGACTGTTGAGCGACTGAGAGAGTCGTTCACTCGTAGCCCAAAGAAATCAGTCCGGAAGGCTAGTCGTGAATTACAAGTTCCTGTGTCGACTAATTGGAAAGTTGTAAGAAAACGCTTACAGCTACGTCCTTACCGTTTACAGTTATTACAGGCTCTAAAGCCGACAGACCACGGATTACGTGTAAAATTCGCAAATGACATGTTGTTTCATGACGATTTTGTGGATCGTGTTGTCTTTAGTGATGAATTGACCTTTCACCTTAGTGGACATGTTTAACACTCATAATGTGCGCATCTGGGGCTCAGAAAATCCTCACGAGATAGTACAAATGCAACGAGATTCCCTTAAAGTGAATGTTTTTTCTGCCAAAAAGTTTATGGGCCTTTCGTTTTTGGTGAACCTACTGTAACTGGCACTTCTTACCTTGATACACTAGAGCAATGGGTCTTCCCTCAGTTGGAAGAAAATGAGCCAGAGAACTTCATTTTCCAGCAGGATGGTGCGCCACTTCATTGGCATAACGAAGTACGCGATTGGTTGAACGTCACTGTACCCGAGCGCTGGATAAGCCGCAAGGGCCCCAATGACAGGGCTTGCTATGCATGGCCTCCACGTTCTCCTGACCTAACGCCATGCGATTTTTACCTTTGGGGCTTCAGCAAGGATCGTGTGTACGTGCCTCCGCTACCAGCTGACCTCCCTGAATCAAGAAACCGGATTGAAGCTGCTGTTGCTACAATTACTGAATACACACTTATCAATGTTTAGGAAGAACTCGCCTATAGACTTGATGTGTGCCGTGTGACAAAGGGTAGTCACGTTGAACATCTATAAGCTTCTTGGTAAAATTGTTTGAGTTTCTTTTTCATTTGACATATCATTCATAGCTGCAAGTTGAATGTAGTAAATATTATACAGAGTTAAAACCCCGATACTCATTTATATACACCCTGTATATTTAAGGGTCCCCTATATAAAAAAAAAAGTATTTTCAGAAAAAGGTCCCTGTGTGTGTCCGTGTGTCCGTGAGCCTGTGAACACAATAGCTCAAAAACGAAAAGTCCATAAACTACCAAACTTGGTATTTAGGTTGAGTTTCTTTCAGGGATGCGACACGTAGATTTTGAGCAGCTACTCTTTACATGGCACATCTTTAGACAATTTTTATTTTCCTAAAAATGGCTCTAATGATTTTGATTAAAATATCGTATATTAAAGATATTTACTTGACAAAAAAATTGAATATATTGAATTTTCTGGGAAAAGCCTCTGAAGACTACTTTATTCTGGATGAATTTTTCGGAATTTTGCATAACTGCTAAACCATAAGAGGTGGACAAAAACTTTTAACACAAAAAATGTAGAGCACGTTAAAACACACGATTTATGTTGCACACATTTTTTTCGTGGAGTTGATCGTTTTTGAGATATTTCTTGTTTTTGGTTTCAGCTTTGAAAAAATATATTTTTCTCATAGGAATTTGTCAACTCCTGCCCATACAAACAAAAGCAACTTCAGTCACATAGCAACCAGCTTTTGACTAACACTTTAACGTATTTCGCTTCTACTTACAAGGAAGCAAGTAATAAGACTATTTCTACTATCTTTTTTCTCTATTAGCGTGAATTAAATAGAAGCATGAGCTATTTGCTGCAGAGGTGTAGAAACAGTCATGTGAATGGAACACATCACATTTGTATTTTAGCTAAGGAAAATTTTATACGGTAATACAATATATTGCAAAATATACATAGCGTTTGTCTTGAAAATATATATTTAAGATATGGCACTTTAATCAAAGTGGTAGAGCCAATTTTGAAAAAAATCTAAATTTTCTAAGCTTATTCCATAAAAAGGTTAGTTGGGCTTGGGAGAGGGGGGATTCCTTGAATATCTCCCTGTTGTATTCTTGGAAGAAACTGAAGTTAAATAATATCACATTTGGTGTTTATCGGACCTTCTGTTTTTGAGCTATGCTGCCAACAGACACTCGCACACATAGGCATGTTTCTAAATGTTTTTAGAGACAATGTGTCCCAAAAAATATATTTCTGGTAAAATATCGGTAACGAATTTTTGGGTGGAACGCAATACTTTCTCTATCTACTATGTATATTATACAAGTATATTAGAGAAAGTAAACATTTATGTACAGTAAAATCTTAAGCATATTACTTATAATACTGGTGTAGTTTTGACAAGAAAGAAACAAGTAATTGTGTACTAACGCTATGTCAAATAATGCCTCCATAATTTCCGATTAATAGTACATATAAACACGCGTGTAACAACGCAGTTACCTCACATGCAGGTTTGGTTTTTTCAAATTATGTAAAACATTTTTTTTCCCTTTTAACAGTAAAAGTTTAAGAGCATAATTTACTTCCTTTGCCTGTAAAATGTTTAGAGCATTGTTCAGTTCTATTATACGATTATCATACCATTTTGCTAATGCTTGCAAAATATAAGTATGCGGCTGTAGTTTCGTAATGTTAAGGAGAAATTATTGTTGCAAATACATATAAAAAGTGAACTAGGTTTAAGGTTTTCTCAGTTATAGATACACTATTGTCTTATTTGTATATTTCTTCATTAGTTTGTGATAAAAAAGAATGTGGATGTTGTTTTAAAGTACGTATAACTATACGACTGATTATCACATTTCCTGATGGATGCATCCAGTATGGCGGTGGAAGTATAAGCAATATATATAAATATAATACATTTATACAGGGTGTTAATGAACTATACCGAAATATTTTCACAGAAATGTAGATTACTTCAATAAGTAATTTGAGATAGGAGACTTATGGCCTGTTTATTGAAATTTCGAAGTAACGGCTATAAGTTGCCAAAGTGCCAGTACGCCACGTATCGCGGCACTTCGTCTGGAATGAAAAAAATAATAAAAAACATCTATTGTATGACAGGAATTAAACTCAGACCTTTGTGATAGTAGCTACCCGTGTTACACATTAAGCCAGCAGAGTAGTTGGAAAAACGCATTTACAGTAGGCTACATAACTCAAGAACGTAGTTAATAAGTGCTCAGAGTCGCACAGTCAAGTGATTAGTTCCGAGATTTTACAGATTTTTGCGACATTAAATCTTGAGAACGCTAGTAAAGAGCTGCTAAAAATCGGTATTTCGGTACTAGGGCAGCAGTTTTAAAGACATTATAGCCATTTTTTCTACCTGCTTTGCTTTAACACCGACTTATCAGCACCTGATACCCAAACGTTTAACGCTATGTAGCTGCGTTATGTTTATCCGGGGACTATGCATTACCGATCTCAAATTACTTATATCAGTCACGTGCACAATCTCGCAAAATATTTCGGTGAACTTCATTAACACCCTGTATACATACCGAGCGATTCTTCTCAGCCTGCGGATTGAGAAACAATATATGCAGTCCCGGCATTTTTCAGCGTATGGCGTAAACACTAGCCACTGCATCACGCCGTATGAACTTCGGCCGAAATGACTGTTTTGCTGGATGTAAAGTGACTTTCTCTAATAGTAAACAGTGTGCGCGTTGGCCTTCGGTGGTGAAAAACCAGCTTCAAATGCTGGCAGATTTAAGTACTTTTTCAGTTTAGTAAATTTATCGAGAATTAATATTTTGGTATGGAAGTTTCGTTTTACTTAATTAGTTTAATTATACGAATTTCATTAAAACACAAACTGTTACTTATTAGAATTAACTTTAATGAACTTCATGAATAAATGCATATAAAATTGTAATTATAATTTAAAATATAAATCATCATTACATGATAATTCATATTTAAAATTATTATTTCAAACAAATGTAAGGTTCTGACAGTTTACAAAGTGCACTACTTACATACAACCTAGACAAGCGCATGTTGTGAACATCTTTGGTGAACATGAACGGCTGGAACTTTGATTTTATATGAAAATCTGTTTTGCAATTGCTATTTGACTTTATCCTAAATATTATCTTAAATAGTAAATGACAAAGTAACGTCGGCGTTATTGTGTGGGTCAGTTGGTCCGGTTAGGGTGGAACCTAGTGACACTTCCCTACCTTTTGATGTCTTTGCTCAGCTCAGGTTGTTCCTTTTCATCGGCGAACATGAATTACTCGGTACAGGGCGTGGTACAGAAGGAAATACAAAAAGGTAGTGAAGAAAAATAACATTAATCACTGGTTCATAAGTATTATTGAAGAAATTATACATGGTATAATATTACACGGCATAAACCCTAACCGTTGACAACCAAGTCACTCCCGCAAACTTGTGAGTGACAATTACAAATCTGAGGAAAGTAATCTTTGTTTCAACCTCGGTGAGAAATTTGGCGCGGTTTGCTGCAGCGACCGACATAGTGATTTTGAACTTAAACATCCTTCTGTATACATAGCGTCCCTTCTTGCTATTGGTTGCATGTACTTGGGCCTCTATTCCCTAAAGTCACTTAACGTTATGTAAAAGACAGGGCAATAGCATTTTAGAATGTTTCCTTTTGAAAGCTCTACTCACAATATACGAAGGTCTCTTGCTAACCGAAAACTGAGCATTTACAGTTAAAACCACGTTTCAAATCTTGTCTCCTTGTCGTGTAAAATATTGACAAAATACTAATACTCACAAGTAAAATAATGGTTAAAGCAAAGTTTATAACCCTTACTATGACCAATAATACATTGCTATAGACAAAGTCTCTCTATTTAATTAACTATAATGAACAATATCGGTAATACAGACCATTGCGCAATAGAGATTATTTCTACATGTTATTGTTAGTTAAATAATTACGCGGATATAGAAGAGTTACTGTCTCAGTTTTCTAATGCATTCAGAAAGGAATCACATTTGCAAGAACATTTTGGAAACATGAACAGAAATGAATAAAAATCCATATATTCGCAGACGTGATTCAAACATTCGATGTTCCAGCATGTTAACCACTGCATTACTGGAGAACGTTAACATCGAGCACTATCGGAGTCCTAATAAGGGGGCTGGTGAATGCCTACATAAAAATATAGCTCTTATTAAAATATAAAGTTTATGTTACATACATTTATGGTAAAGCTAACCATCTCTGAGGTATTCCTTGACATTGGTTCCAAGTCAAAACTTATCTCAAACGGGAACTCATTTTGTCTCTCTTGATCCTGGTCATGTGAATGGAGTCGTCCTCCGTGGTGTAATGGTTACCATACTAACTTCATATACCCAAGATCGCGGGTTCAAACCCGGAGCAGGAGGATTGATTCTTTTGGGCGTAAAAATCCTTAGCATGGCTTCCTTTGGAAGGAAAGTAAAGCCTTTGGTCCCGTATCGTAGGTTTACGACACGCAAAAGAACCTTAAGCCTGATAAAAGAGCCCTCTGAGCAAAATTAAGCGGTCTTTCAGGCCCAGTATAGAATTTCATTTCATATGAATGGGACACATCAGATATGCTTTAATTTAAAAATGTTCAATTTCTTTCATTTAAAGCTTCACTCCTATACTTAGACACTTCTGTCACACTTAATAATATTTGAAAAATAGGTATAGACTTATATACTAACGTTCTTTATTGAGGTTGATCATATCGGACGACGAATGAAATCAAAGAAGTTAAGCTTAAGCTACTTGATATTCATCCTTTCAGGATACGAGGACTCTTCTAGAAAAATCTTATTCCTGCAATTCACCCTAAGTGAGATTCGAACTCGTGACTTCTTGAATGTGAGGCAGATATACTACAGAAGCGGGCCGAGATTTATTTCCAATGATAATTAAATGTATAGTTCGAGTAAGGAGTTTTTGTATCTAAGTCTTGTAAACCTCATTTCATGTAAAATAAGAACTGAAGCTTTCCTGGCGACGTGTTAATTCAAAATCTTCTCGGGCTTCTAGCCAGGTAAAAACTTGGCTTGACACCAACGTTTCGAAGAAGTGCATCTTCCTCGTCGTCAGTTCACCCTTAAGACGCCCGAGGGGCAATAAAGCTGTTCATTGTAGACGAAGTTGTTGCGATTATCGAATAGGGGTAGCCAAAGTGACATTAAGAAACGGCTGTGTCATATAAAACTAAAAAGAACATGAACATATTTGGTTTAATTTTTAAAACTACCTTTTAAGACAGTTGTTGCTAAAAGTAGGTATTTTACCATATGTCAGTAGCGTTGTGACTCGGTGTTGTAAAATTATAGCACTCCAAAGTACCCAACTTTGGTTTATGTGTTCACGGTCTCATTCAAGTAGGTTATGATACTGAAAGCTCGTATCGATCCATAAAATGGCGGATGATTTGAATGCCATGAATATGGAATCTGCTGAACCAGACGAAATTATACAAAGAGCGGAGAGAGCAAAGTCAAATCTGTTCCACTGCCTCCGTTGTATAGATGTTTTCGTTCTGTACGAGTAAGTCATCATGTTGTCAGCACTGATGCTAAGCAAGGCAACAACTGAATACCGCAGACCAATAAGCATGAACTACGTGAAATGTATTTATATATATTTATATTATAATATGTCTACAAATATTCAGAACTGTCTAAAAATCTGATGTGTACCATTCACATGACTTTCTCCATATCCCTGCAACAAATAATTCTTAAAAAGCTTATACTTTTATTTACTTTCTGCTAATCTGAAAAAAATAGCAGAAATATTCTAATTACTCGCTTCCTTGTAAGTAGAGGCGAAATAAGGGACAACTGTAGGTTAAAGTGATAGTCAAAAGTTGGTTGCTATGTCAATGAAGATCCATTATCTATATGGATAGGAGTTGATAAGTTCCTGTATGAGAAAAGTATACGTTTTTTCATAGCAGAAACCAAAAATAAGAAATGTCACAAAAACGACGAACTCCACGAAAAAAAATGTATATAACATAAATTGTGTGTTTTAAGGTGTTCTACATTTTTGTGTAGTAGGTTTTTGTCCATCTCTTACGGTTTAGCAGTTATTCAAAATTTAGTAAAATTCATTCGAATAAACTACTCTTCAGAGGCTATTCCCAGAAAATTCAAGATATTCATTTTATTTCTCAGGTAAATATGTTTAATATACGAAATTTTAATCAAAATCGTTAGAGCCATTTTTGAGAAAATCAAAATTTTCGAAAAAAGTTTCATGTAAAGGGTAGTTGGGGGTGGGGGTATTTTTCTCAAAATGTTCGTGTCGCATCCCTGGAAGATACTAAACTTAAATACCAAGTTTGGTATTTTACCGAATTTTCGTTTTTGAGTTATCGTGTTCACAGACTCACGGACACACAGACACACACACACACACACACACACGGAACTTTTTGTGAAAATGCTTTTTTTGGATATTGGGCACCCTAAAACATATATTTCCGGTGAAATCTCGGTATCGAATTTTTGGGTGGAGTGCAATACTTTCTCTATACACTATGTGCATAGTGCGTATGGGGAAAGTAAAAATAGTGTTTGACGCACGTGTTAAAATTGCTTATATTTTTCGTAGGATTACGAAACTCGGCCTACGCTACCTATTCACAATATAAAACAATATTTTTACCACTTATCATAAATAAGCATTTCACTGTATTTAAAAACTGTATTTTTCGGACTGTTATGCGTGGTTGCAGGTTAAAATGCTAACCATACGTTTTGCAGACTTCTACGGTCAACATCTTCGACCCCGGCGGAGGACGATGGAATTTTTCGGGCGTAAAAATCCTTAGCATGGCTTCCTTCGGAAGGGAAGTAAAGCCGTTGGTCCCGTGTCGTAGATTTACGGCACTTAAAGAATATCCATCAAGCCTGATAGAGGGACCTCTGAGCAAAATTAAGTGGTCTTTCACGCCCAGTATAGAATGGGACGCTGAGAACCTCAGCAGTTAAAGAGCGTCCATAAATAACACGCCATTTACATTTTGTGGCAGTCACTGTAGGAGGTAAATGCATTTGCATATTAACCTACGACCACTGCACAACAGCCCGGAAAATACAGTTTTTAAATATAACAACACCGGCTGTAAAAATGGCCTAAGATATTGCACTGCTATTTCACAGTTTAAAATATTTTAGAGGAGATAAAGTAACGTGCCATTCAGCGGCTAGAATTGGGCTCTAGAAAACCAGATGATATTTGTAGATGGTAGGCGAGTTTGGTTAGGTACAATCTTAACTTTTTTTGTTTATTTATTTAATTTTTATATCCCCCTTTAAATTCTATGCTCATGTAGGGGGCTATGGCTCGAGAAACAACTGGCAATGTTTTGCTTGCTGAATTGTAGCACATCTTAAATTTGGTTACTTTAGTATTATACTGTTCACTTCTACATTCATACTTCCAGATGGGGATAGGAAGTAATTTTGGTTAAACAAAAACTTCCTCCCCAGCCAAGAATCGAACCCTGAACCTCTTGGATGAGAACCGAAAGCTGAATTTTTACAGTATTTAAATACATTTCTTGATAATGGAACACATTTTATGAGCGTGAGCATACGGATACATTTTTAGTCTTACTGGTACAAATACAGAGTAACTATTAACACAATGGACACACGTGTTTCTTTTCAAGGCTTCAACAGCAACTGACGAAACTGTCACTAATATTGCGTCATCCAATCTGCCAAGCAGTTCATTGTTTATAAAATCCTCTCGTATTACCTATACTAATTTAAATTAAAGTTTTGAAGAAAGTTTTACTTTCTCCAGTGCGTATACACATATAATATACATAGTAGCTGGAGAAGGTACTGTATTACACCCAAAAATTCGATGTAAGAGTGTCACCGGAAATATATTATGAGGGGATTCCGAAAAAAATATGTATATAAATAGTTCCCTGTGTGTGTGTGCGCTCGTGTGCTCTTGTGTCCGTATACAGTATAGCTACAAAATTAAAGGACCCTTAAATACCAAACTTGGCATGTATGTTTAGCATCTTCCAAGGTTGCGCCATGAAGATGTTCAAGAAAATCCCTCAGCCAAAAACTGCACTTTACATGGAAACATTTTTGAAAACCTTCCTCAAAAATGCTTGCAACGATTTGGATTAAAACACGTTTTACTAAAGATATTTACATAAAAAATAAAATGTATATTTTGAATTTTCAGGGAGTAGTCTCTGAAGACCTCTATATTTGTGGGTACATTAATATGTAAATTGTATTGTTCTGTCATCAAAATGATTTTTATTTTCTCTAACACATGTGTACAATGTATATAATGGATAGAGAAGGCATTGTATTCCATCCAAAATTTTTATTTCACCGGAAATACAAATTTTCAAACTCCCTGATTCCAAAATATTTGAGAGCCTCAGTTTTTTTGATAGCTTTGAAATCATTAATCGATTACTTACAGAAAGCTAGAGCGATAAATGGAGAGTATTATGCATTGTTTTTGTACCATTGAGCAAAGAAGTCAAGAAAAAACGCTCTCATCTAGTAAAGAAAAGAATTCTTTTCCATCAAGACAATGCATGCGTGCACGGCACCTCAGTTTCGATGACGAAAATTATGAAATTAAGGTTCGAATTATTACAACATCCACCATATACACCAGATTTGGTCCCCAGTCGCTTTGTCTTGTTTCCGAACTTGACAAATTGATTCGGCAGTCATGTACCAACTATATTGATGACCTCAAAAATTCTCCATTTTGTATGACTTAGTGTAGTTTTAGAAACAGTGGAGAAAATGTATGCAACTAAAAGAAATATATGAAAATAATTTGGTATTCCATTTTTTTGAGGACTTACTGAACGTCCCTGGTAGATTTGCATACTTAGTATGAAACTGGCTTGAGTCTTGCTCAGGGCTTTGAATATCCTTTGTCTTCAACAGTTCTTCAATATTGGGTTTCCACATGAAGTTTTGAAACTAGATTTTCAGACTTCGGAAGGAAAAACAGAATCCTATTCTTCACAAATCCCTTTTCCGTACACGTGGAACACATCATTGAACATGCTACTGTGGTTCAGACTGAGATATTTGAACTTCAGCATAATACAGTAACTCTCGGGAGTTCCAAGAGATGCTTGAAAATTCAGATAGCAATGAATTCAGCACTTTCTGGAAATACCTTCGCTCATCTCAGTTCTCTGTTCCACGAGACGTGGCCCTGCGATATTATTGCTGACTATGGCACACACACATACATATAGAAATGTTGTTTTCCTTTCTGGAGTCTGAAAATCTAGCTTCAAACCTATTTTAAATTTGAAATATGTTGTATACATTGAAAAAACTCAGTGTTTGATAGCCGTTTCATTTCAGGAAAAATTGAAAGGTCATGAATCGAAGAAGAAAACGTTTTGCTCTAAAGCTTGAGACATCAATAAAGAATAAAAATGAGAGAAGAGATTGCTCTTACACTGCAAACGTAAATTTAAATTGCCCAGGTGGCTGACGTTATTCGGCCACAACAGGGTCCATTTTAGAGAATAAATTCATGTCTTTGTCACAAAGAATTTCTTGATGAACAATGCAGTGATATTTGAAAATGATGTGTAATAACCAATTTTCCAATAAAGTCATAAAACCATTCGCTTTACAAATCATTTCTTTCTGTATACACTATCTAATCTGTTCCAAAATAATGTTTACTGACATGATGTGTTAGAAGAATTTGAATTAACACGTCGCCAGGAAAGCTTCAGTTCTTATGATATTTATCAGTTCACCCTGAAGACGAGGAAGATGCACTTCTTCGAAACGTTGGTGTCAAGCCAAGTTTTTACCTGGCTAGAAGCCCGAGAAGATTTTGAATTAAATGCTAAATATCGTCAATTTTAGTACAGACCAACTAATGCAAGTCGAGAAGCTCTTCAGATACTTAAATTTTTTCATTGATACCACGCACATACAAGCTGAGCTGATCTGTATCAATGTGAAGAATCTCAAAAGTAGTAAAATATTTAATATTAACTGGGTAGTAAGATAAGTAATAACCTTAAAAACAAAAAGTCCCTGAAACCGTTTATTTTCTCTTTAATATATATGAAAGTAAAGCATACTTAAGCTTTAGGTATTCGTAACGTCTCTGAAAACATTTCATTTCAATGTTCATGCTAATAATAATTGATATTTTTGCTTGGCAACTAGTTTTTGTGGTGATTGCATGTTCGTTTATCGCATTTTTTAATGTCGGCAACGGAGCAACGTTCGAACATAATGTTTTAGGTTTTGTTAAACAGGTCTTCCTCAGAGATATTTTGAATAATGGAAGAAGCTTATGGTGAAGCAACGATGTAGAAAACCCAGGTGTGTGGATGACATAAACGTTTCAGTCAAAATTTCCGAACACTGAAGAAATGCTGTACATGCTACAAGGGCACTACGACAGGTATTTGAAAATGGCTTCCAGGAGTGCTCATAGTCTTTTTACATGCGATGGCAGAAGTGAATAACAGTGAAAGGGAACTATTTCGAAGAAAATATTGTCGTACCTTATTTCTGAGTAATTTACACATTTCGAGAGCTTTTTGAATGAGGTATGAAGTATTACTGTTATGTTTCGCATAATATAAGGATTGGACACGAACATTTTCAAGAAATTTCATTACAGACTTTTTTTTTAAATATGGATTTATTTTAACGGCTGTGATTCCCAGCGGTTATCTCGGGAGTGAAAACTCGCTCAGAGACCTTTTCAGGATTGCGGTTCTTTTGCGAGCCTTAAATTTACAAAACGGCACCACTGGCTTGCTTACCTTCTAAAGAAAGCCCTGTCCAAAAAGGGTAAGGACTCTTCGCTGATTTTTAAACCACGACATCGCGAACATGGGCGGCTAACTTGTGAGGGAAATGGCTAAACAAAATCAAAGACTTATCCTCCAAAAATATAATATTTAAATAATTTATTAAAGCATTTGTCTAATTTTAGGGGGATGCCACTTTGCACCTAGAACCACGGAGGACCATTAGAGAAAAAATCTGATGTGTTCTATTCACATGACTTACCCTACTTCTCTGCAACAAATTATTGTTAAAAAGCTTGTGCGTCTTTTTACTTCATGCTAATCGAGTGAAAATTAGCAGAAATAGTCTTCAAACTTGCTTCCTTGTAAGTAGAAGCGAAATAAGGACGTAGCATAGGTTAAAGTCATTGTCAAAAGTTGGTTACTATGTCACTGAAGTTCCTAGATTTGTATGGATAGGAGTTGAGAAACTCCTGTATGAGTAAAGTATATGTTTTTAAAGCTGAAACAAAAAACAAAGAATGTCTAAAAAAACAAAAAACAATGAACTCCACGAAAAAATGTATATAGCATAAATTGTGTGTTTTAACGTGCTCTACATTTCTTGTGTGGTAAGTATTTTTCTGTCTCTTAAGGTTTCAGTTATGCAGTTATTCATCCAGAATAAAGTACTCTTCAGAGGCTATTCCCAGAAAATTCGAAATACACATTTCATTTGTCAGATAAATATCTTTAATATACGATATTTATACGCTATTTTTAGAAAATCCAAAATTTTCGAAAAAAATGCCATGTAAAGGGTAGTTTCGGATGGGGGGATTTTTCTCAAAATCTTCGTGTCACATCCTTTGAAGATACTAAACTTAAATACCAAGTTTGGTATTTTACCGATTTTTCGTTTTTGAGTTATCGTGTTCACAGACACACGGACGCACACACACACACACTCACGGACCTTTTTCTGAAAATACTTTTTTGGGATTTAGGGGAACCTAAAAATTACATTTCCGGTGAAATCTCTGTATCGAATTTTTTGGTGGAGTGCAATACCTTCTCCATACACTATGTACATAGTTGGTATGGAGAAAGTAAAAATAAACTACAGTTGTCATCTAGGAAAAATTATAGGAAATAGTGGATATGGAGGAAGTAAATAAATCGTAAGTTTCACATTCACATAACTTTCTCTTCCTAAGCTGCAAACAAACTTCCTACAAATGTTTATTCGTCTGTCTACGTTATGCTAATCGAAGTTGGCAAAATGGACTTTCTGCATAGTTCTTTTCAAGTAGAAAGGAACTAAGGGAATACAGTCAATATCAAGAGTCAAATGTGCTAAAAGTCGCTATGCGATTGTCATTGAATTTCAGGGGTAAAACAAAAGAAACACAGATTCATGTGTTTGAGAAGAATATAAGTATTTTAAAATGTAAAGAAATAAGAAATAATAAACATCTCGTAAACGGTTAGCCCCACAACAGAAATGTGTAGCACATGAACTTGCTTTTTTTTTATGAGATCTACAATTTTGGTCTCTTACTATCTTACAAATATGCAAAAGTCTTTCTGCATCAGTACTTCAGAGGCTATTCCTATAAAATTCAAGATATGTATACATTCTGTTTACCATGTAAATATCTTTAATACGGAATTTTCATCAAAATCGTAAAAATCATTTTTGAGATAATCAAAATATTTTAACATTTTTTCAGTGCTAAGGTTAATTTGAGGTGGAAGGATTTTTGGAAAAGCTTCTGGACACATGCTTGGGAGATACTATACATAAATAGCAAGTTTGATAATTAGTCAGGTTTTCGTTTTAGAGTTATGCAGGCCACACGTACACACTGGCCTTTTTTTTAAAAATGCTTTGGGGTAGGATTCAGCGAGTCCAAAAATGTGCATTTCATTATAAATTAAATTTTGGGTGGAATACAACGCCTTCTGTACCTATTATATACATTGTACATATGTGTTGGAGAAAATAGAAATCATTACCGCATTAAAATACATTTTGATGACAGAATAATTTACCCACAATTTTAGATCTAAATCAATGTGAACTATTGTCTTCGATTAATGTTGATGGATAAGTATTATACAAAATTCTTCATTCACTAAATGAATTATAACACCAAAAGATATTCGTCTGACATATTTACTTTCTCTACTTCATACATAGTACATAGGTAAAGAAGATATTATATTCTACACACAAATTTAACACCGAGTTTTCAAAGAAATTGCGCATTTTAGGGCCCCATGACTTAAAAAGAAAAAAAAAATAGAAAATTCGCTATTGCTATCCATCATCATACAAATATACGATATGAAGATTTTTCAGAAAATCTGTCCACCCCAAACTACCCTTTAAATGGGAAAATGATTGAATATTCTCATTTTCAGAAAATAGCTATAAATATTTTTGTTTAAATGCCATATATTATACACATTTACATGATAATTAAGATGTATGTATTGAATTTTCTTGTAATAGGCTCTGAAGTCCTGTTCATTCTGAATGCATTTTGAACCTTAAGAGATAGACAAAATTTACTGCACAAAACAAAAATTTATGCTACATATTTGATGTGAGGATAACTATTTATGATATATTGCTTGTTATAGGTTCAAGTTTTCCATTACTTATAATCATCTCAAATGAGAAGTGGTTATTTATTATTGGTCAAGCAAAGAGAGCGGAATTTCGTTACAAAAGACACATGACGACTGTCTTTTAAAAGAGTTGACTATCCCTTAATTTATTCTGTATGAAAAATATCGTAATAAAATCGTTTCTGCCTGTATTTAACTTAATAATCGTAAATAGATCGCATAATAAGTGCAATAATAAGCTTTTTTTAAGAAGAGTTTGTTGCAGAATAGGTAGAGAAAGTTATGTGAATGTAACATATCAGATTTTTACTTTCTCTACCAGTGCTATGCTAGAGTAGGTAGAGATGATATTGTATTCCAACCAAAAAAGTTATTACGAGTTTTCACCGCAAATATATTTGGAGTTCCCTGAGTACTTGGTACTTAACTCTAAGTATTCGGCACAAAGATTTTCAAGAAAATCCCCCTTTACATTAAGATATTTTCTAAGCTGTTTTTATTCTCAAAAATGGCTCTAATGGTTTAGAATAAAATGACAATATTACAAGAAAAATAGAATGTAATCTTGAACTTTTGAAATAGCCTCTGACGACTCTTTCAGTCTGAAGGAAGTTTGCATAATTGTAAACCATAAACACTTAAACACTTTCATTAAAATACAGATTATGTCATATACATCTTTTCTGTAGATATAGTCGTTTCCGAGATATTCCTTATTGTTCGTTTCACTTTTAAGCTACTTAAACTTTGCTCAAACGGAAAGTCTCTTTCGTTTCATTTCTCTTTTGTTTTATTCCTAGTCGTACAAAGCGAAACCGAATTTCAACTGTTTCACACAGCAACTAACTTTTAATAAGATTTGACTATCACTTTGGTTTAGTGTATTACCTCATTTCCTTTCTAATTAGAAGGAAGTTGTATATGTAATACAACCATTTCTGCTAATATTTATCTCAATTATCACAATGTAGATAAAGGAATAATCCTTTGTAACAATAGTTTGTAGAGAATGTCATGTGAAAGTAACACACCAGAGTTTACAACACCTACGACTGCAGTAGTTGGTCGAGTGGTGAATAGAACGTTCGCGGGCGATATACTTGTTGAAACGCACAAGAGATCATTTGGAACACATTTTATAAGGAAAGGTTTGTGTAACTGATATAGAGCAGACACATTTCTTTCATTAATTGTTTCAAAACGCGTTATGCTAGCGACAACTTATTATACCTAAATTGTAGAGGAATTTTGGGAGATTATTTACTTCTATAGCAAATGTTGAAAATGTCCTACATCCTGCATAAGGCACAGCTCAACACGTCGTTTCATGTTACTGGCCACTCGAAGGACTCTGTTGTCAGTAGCTTGAATTTCCTTTGTGATGTTATGCTTCAGATCCTCCAATGTCTGGGGTTGTGTGGCGTAAACCCTGTATTTTAAGTAACCCTATAGAAAGAAGTCCGGCGATGTCAAATCTGGAGATCTCGGTGGCCACAGGTTTCTGGAAGTTATCCGGTCGTCAAAGAACCTTGTAATTAGGTTCATGGATTCATTTGAAAATATCTTTGACTCAGCTCTACATCGTACTGCATTTTCACGTTGACTACAAAAACAGCTGCCAATAATGCAATTAGGAATAAAACATAACCATCCGCGCATTTAGTGACAAGGAATCAAAACTCCAGAACACTCTGCTTAATTTGGTGCTAAAATTGGAATAATTTCCAATGAGATAATTAAAGAAATAAACGTGTCAGTTTTACATAAATCACTATATATTTACGTTTTTTCCCATCGTTAGGTATAGAAAGGGAAGAAGCAGCCCCTTCCGGCATAATATGCCATACGCCAACACATTTAGCAGCTCCATGGGAGCTGCCATTTACGTCATTAAAGAGAAACCCGTTAGTAATGTATAAAGCTCATTCTACTAATTCTTAGGCTTAGTAAATAGGCTACAATTAATTTTACTTTCTCTAGCACGTATGTACAACGTACATAGTATATAGAGAAGGTTTGTGTTCCACAAAAACATCTGATACCAAGATTTACCACAAATACATGTTTTGAGCACCCCGGAATCCAAAGAAAATCATTCTTAGAAAAACTATATGTGTACTTCTATGAATGTGTGTTTTGTGTGTGTAAAAAGTGTAGATGACACAAGCTGTGTGTTTTAATGTGATGTTTAGTTGTGTGTTTTTGTATATTTCTTAAGGTTTGCCAGTTATACCAAAGTCATTCAGAATGAAGAGGTCTTCAGAGGCTATTCCCAGAAATATTAAGACGTAGGTACATTTCTTTTTTAATAAATATATCTTATACACCTAGTATTCTAATAAAAATCATTGGAGCCATTTTTGAAGAAAGAAAAATGTTCTAACTTATTGCCATGTAAAGGATAGTTGTGGGTGGGAGAATTTCCTAGAAAATCTTCGTGTCGTATCTTTGGAAGATACTCAACTTATATAGCACGTTTGGTTTATAACTGACTTGTTGTTTTTGAGCTATGCTGCCCACAGACAAACACACACACACGAGCGCGCGCGGACCTTTTTTTAATTTTTTTTTTTTAAATTCAGGCGATCCCAAAACATGTATTTCTGGTGAAATCTTGGTATCGAATTTTTGGGTGTGTTATAATACCTTCTCTATACACTATGTATATGGTAGGTGTAGAGAAATGAAAAAGAAAAACAGCATCCGGGTACCTATGAAAAACCCACAGAAAATGTGGGCGACATCGATGAGCAAACGCAGAACCTTCCAAATGCGCATCACAGACATTATTACACAGGTTATTCTGCTCAGTAGTGCGTAATATATGATGTTTTATTAAACAGAAAAAAGAAAATTCGATAATACTCATTTTCTCAAAAATGGCTGTAACAATTTTGATTGACATTACATATATTAGCATGCCAAATAACATGTATATCATGAATTTTCTGTAAATAATGTCTGAAGACCAATTTATTGTGGATGAATTCCGCTGACTATATAAAATGTGGATCTCATTACTACACCTAATTTATGTAATTTACATTTTTTACCTGGAGTTGACAATTTATTAGATATTACTTTCCATTGGTTTTCAGTTTTAAAATATTTAAAAGCTTTTCTGATTCGGGAATTCGTAAACTCCTGGCAATGCAAAAAAACGGATTTCAACCAATGGTAACCAATTTCGCCGAGTGCAACCCCTTATTTCCCTCCTACTAACAAGAAAGCATTTCTGTTAATGTTTCTCTCGATAGGCATAAAGTAGATAGAAGAATAAGCGTTTTTACAATAATTTATTACAGATGTAGAGAAAGCCATGTGAATGAAACACATAAGACTACATGATGACATCATTGCTTAGCATAGAGATATATGGATAGTTTAGCGATTTGTTACTTGTTTTGCTGCCGGATCGGTCACTATGTAATAACTGCCCCAACATCAATCATAACAAACATAAAGCATTGCATATGACAGAATGTTTAATAGAGCACAGGTAACTGAGTATTGTGGCGGATCCCTCCGCCCGAGTTAAATGGGGTGACCTGATTTTCTCTTGGCTGCTGGTTTGACCTGAATTTTCCTCTGCAAAGGTACATCAACCCTGTCCTACATTAACCGTGCGAAGCTAAGTATGAATAAATGAATAAACGTATTTATTGACATAACAATATCATACATTAAACTTCAATAATCGCCCGGGTTTACAGACCGTACGTGCTTTTGTAATACACATTAAAAAGCAGTATTAAAATAACAACAAAGAATTAAAAGAGTAAACACGAAAATAAAAACACAAAGATATTCAAATAAAGCAATTTAAATTTACAGCACAGAGTACACCTTCATAAGTTTACCCTCTTTTAATACATAAATATATACACACAATATATACACATAATATATACATAATATATAAAACCATAACACAACAGTGACCTAAGTATGATATAAAAACATTGTAAAACATTGTAGTCACTTTTGTTTAGTTGTTCTTATCCCCCCCTTCTCTAGTGGCAGCCTTCTCAGATCTAGGCTGTCTTACCTTAAGTATAAATTTACCTAGGCTGTCCATGTTTTCCGTGCCTGCCAGTAGCGTCCAACATGCTTCTAGCTCTATATTCGCGGTAGTAAAGAATCGCGATAAATATTTTCCCGCCATTCCTCCGTAACCTTGCATCTTGCCAAGATGTGGGTACACGACTCTTTCTCCTCGCTAATGGGACAGATTCTCGTATCATTCTCCTCAGCAATGTTTGTGCTCCTTCAAAAATAACTAAGTTTGTATTGAAATTAAGTGCCTTTAGAATTTCAAAGGTTAATTATGCAGAAAAGAGCGGTCAAGAGTGTTTTTTTTTATAGACACATTCGTGTGCATGCTAAGATGTTTTGTATTTTTGTATGTAATGGATATTTACCAAATAATTATATATATAAAAGAGTATTATATAAATAATAACTGGTTTTGTAATGCTCAGATATATATTTCTTCATCAACCACTATCACAATAGAAAATTACAAACATCAATTTATACACACACACTAACCTTAACCGATTCGAACATAACCTCACGTTAAATTTGAAAACCACAGAACCCAGGGGTTTTGCCTATAGAAACATTACAACAACAACAACAAAAAATCACAGAAACATTTACCTCCACCAACTACTACGAATACTGTTTTACAATCTTAATATTTATTTTTAAGCCAAACCAAATACATCATCATAATCTACACACTTTCTTTCACTTTTCGACATAGTCTCCTTTGTTTTGCACACATTTTTCCTATCGTTCTACAAGTTTGAAAATGGCCTTGTGATAGAACTCCGTTCCAGCTGCCCGTAGACCCTGCCGAATATCCTCCAGCGTCTCGTAGCGTTGGCCACGCATCTGCTCCTTCACAGAACCGAAAAGATGGTAGTCGGAGTGTGCCAAGTCGGGACTGTAGGGAAGATGTGGAAGAGTTTCCCACCCTAATGCCCTGATCTTCTCCATAGTGGCACGGGCAGTATGCGGACGCGCATTATCCTGTTGAAGGATGATCCTCTTTCCAGGGCGTTTATCACGCAAAGCCCGACGGAGCTTCAGAAGTGTCTTGATGTAGCGGGCAGAATTTATGGTTTGTCCAGGTTCAAGAAAGTCAACCAGAATGCAACCTTGTGCATCCCAAAAGACACTTCCCATAACTTTTCCTACAGACTGCACTGTCTTCGCTTTCTTCTTCGATGGTGATTTCAAGTGGTGCCATTCCATACTCTGACGTTTCGTTTCTGGCTCATAGTGATGGAACCAGCTCTCATCTCCAGTCACGATGCACGTCAAAAATTCATCACCTTCATTATGGAATCTCTGAAGAAGGTTTTGTGCAATGGTTCTTCTCTGAAGTTTGTGGTCTTCAGTCAATAAACGGGGGACCCAACGGGCACAGACCTTTCGATAACCCAAGCTGTGGATCATTTCTTGCACTGCACTATGTCCTATTCCAAGTTGCGCAGCAATTTCATTCACAGTGAAACGCCTATCTCCTGTAATGAGCTCATCAACTCTTTCCTTGTTGCATTCTGTAGAGGCAGTTCGAGGACGCCCGCTACGAGGCGCATTTTGCAGACTCTGTTTCCATCTTTGAAATGTTTCACCCATCTTCTAACACTGCTGGCACCCATGCAGACACCTCCATACGCACGTTGAATTCTGAGATGAATTTCAGGAGCAGATTTTCCTTCTTTCACGAGGAATTCAATGACAGCACGCTGTCGAAACGAAACATCAATGTCAGCCATTTTTCAAACACCGTCTGTGGTCACGTGATAGAAGCTAATGGCGTCACAATATGTCAACATGTGGCTTAAAGTCTGTAGATTACGATCCTGCAATTCGTTTCGTTACATTTCTGAAATTTAAATTTTTACAATGGGTTGCTCGTGACTTTCAGTATGCCCCTCGTATAATCACACTAACTAGTGAGTTATTAATTAGGGTTCTCAAGACGCGGTTATCCTGCCAAAAGTGACATATGCCGTTCTTGCATACAAATAGTTACAGTCTTCCGCTAGCAAAGAAACTAAGTTTTTCATTATAAATCCAGTTTTATGCAAGCATTTGAGACAGTACATGTCGTGTCAGGGGGTTAAATGTTATTTAAAAGGGTGATATAAATTATAGCCAATATGATATAAATTATACTAAGAGAGGACAGGTATACATTGAAAATGGCTAGGGAAGAAGGCAAGGACAAGCAGTTGTCACGAGCTGACAAGTGACCCAAGTAGGATAGCACTAAAGGAAGGACATTGACTGATGGGGTGAGGTTAGACATAACAAAGAAAACAGAAATAATTCCCTTGCTGGCCAAGCGACACTTTTGTGCCATGACACTTTGGAATATCCGCGGAGCTAAGACGTGATAGCTGAGTCCGCGGTAGAAATTAATGGTTTACATACGGCCACGACATAAACAGTATTTACGAGGGCTGTTTTGTTTTCAACCTCAGATAGGCTATAAATAAAAGACAGGTTCATAGAAAACAATTATTTTATTACTAAAAGATTTGTACATTTATGGTTACTGTTCAACATAATCACCGAAAATATTGAGACATTTATCGTACCTGTGCACAAGCTTTACAGTACTCGCTTCAAAAATGTTGCCGCCAATGAGTTCAAATGAGCCTTGACATTGTTTTGAAGACCTTCGTACTTTACGACGTATGCGGAGAGCCATTGAAAACAAACGAAGAGCAATGCTGACTTCAGAAATTGTGTTGATCTATGACAACGCTCATCCACACACTGCTGGCACAACCCATCAGCTCCTTGAACAATTTCAATGGGACATTTTCGATCATCCACCGTACAGCCCTGACCTGGCACACAGAGGACATTCACCTTTTCCCAGAACTGAAGGGGTGGCTAGGAGGGCAGCACTTTCAAACCAACGAAGACCTTCTAAACAACATAACTACATGTATGTGTAAATTAGCACGCAAATTCCCTCAATCTCTTATCCTGTACCAAACATTCTATTTTTGTGTAAAGAAAAATTCACTCTGATCTTAGAATGATTTCCAGAAAAAAAAACCTCATGTGTTCTAGCCACATGACTTTCTTTACAGCTCTGTAACAAATTATTGTTAATAAACGTACTCTTCTATCTACTTTACGCTAATCGAGTTAAACATTAGGAGAAACTGTCGTATAATTAGCATTCCTATTAGTCTGCAAAATAGTCATCAACTGCAGACTCCACCTCTTCAGTGTTGGCAAATCTTCTGCAAGTTTGTAAACAGAAAATAATCAGAAGGGGCCAAATCTGATGAACAGGGTGCATGAGGAAATAATTCGAACTTTAACTCATTGATTTTAGCCATGGCGATAATGGACGTGTGAACTGGTGCATTGTCTTGATGAAAAAAAACTTTCTTTTTCGCTAAATTCGGCCGTTTTTACTCGAGTTCATCACTCAAACGCTGTAACAAATTGGCATAATATTCGCCATTGATTACTTTACCTTTTTTGACATAATCAATGAAAAATTTCCCTCGTGCGTCCTAAAAACTGAATCCATGCCCTTGCCTGCAGATGAAACTGTCCTCGCCATCCTTGGAGCCGATTCTCCCCTTACAATCCAATGTTTTGATTGTTCCTTCGTCTCAGGTGTGAAGTGATGAACCCAGGATATGAATCGACGCAAAAACTCAGTTTTATTGCAGCGAAAAATTTCCAAACACTCGACTGAAACATTCTCACGACCTGTTTTTGTTCTATTGTGAGAAAACACTTGCACACAACCTTCTCATATCCAAATTTTCAGTCAGTAGGTATGCGATGTACAGAGCTTTTTGAAATTGCTGCAATGTCTGCTAGCATGCACAATTTTAGTCGACGGTCATCCAATACCATTTTGTGGGTTTTCTTTACAATTTCTGGACTGGCAATCTTATTTGATCAAACACTGCGATGTTCGCCTTGGCAACTCTTAAGACCGCGCTTAAATTCTGCCACCCAACATTTCACTATTGTAAACGAAGGAGCAGACTCCTCCAAAGTTAGAATCTAGCTCAGCTTTAATATTAGTTGGACTAAGACCTTTCAAATGAAAGTATTGTATCACATGTTTAAAAAATTGCTGAGAGTATTTACAAATGCTAAACAATGTAAAATCGTCAAACCTCAAACTTAAACTTTCTAAGGTTGGTACTTTTACTGCTGCTATCAGGTCGGGGATTTCTGTGACAGGCACTGTATATGTGTTGGAAGAAGACTTGATTCGTTTGAGGAGACACTTGAAACAGTTGTCAAATATTACTTTTCTAAACGGTTTAATCTAAATATGAGCAGGTGGATAATAAAAACTACGTCAAATGACTGAGTTTAGGTATAACAGTGGTCGATATTTTAAAATTTGAGACGTTAGCTTTATTTCCAGCAGTTGTTATCACTAGATACTAGCATTGTGAAACCACTTTTAAATTATACTAAACTTATTAATAAAGTTGAAAAGTGCTGAGCAAAGAAGGGTGGAACACAGAAGTTTACACATGTTGGCGTGCTGCGTCAAAATTATTTTCAAATTTTGTGTCACACAAGAAAGGTAGACTTTTAAAACCATGGAATAGCGATCAGCTTTTTAATGGATTGACTAAGGCATCCTATATGACGTCTATATAAAACGAAGTGTGAAATGAAATAACTTTAGCGAACATTATTCAGGATAAAAAACAGAAAGGAAAAAAAAAAGTAAAATCTGATCAGCTCTATTCTCCTGATATTCTATACCCATTCCTCTATCTGTTTTATTCTAACCCAGAGAGAAATCACTATAAATTGCATTATTACTTAGTTCCTGATCAGCAAAATAGAAATAATGTATTAATGAAATCCTTTAAAACGCTGCTGCTATGCGATTGTAATTTAGTTCTCTTTGCAGGCCAGGAGTAAAACAAAAGAAGCACGAATGAGAAGTTTAAAAAATAAATGAAAAATTTATGTAACTGAAACCAATAGCATACATGATCTTGAAAAGTGTTAACACACACAAATCTATATGACATAAATTGTACATTTTTACGAGATCTGCTTTTTTTTTTTGGTATGTGTATCGTTTTGCCTGTCTCAAACTGTTAACCAGTTATACAAAAGTCATTCAGAATGAAAAGTCCCTCAGAGGCTATGGCAAGAAAATTCAAGATATACGTTTTATTTTTCATGTAAATATATTTGATATACGATGTTTAATCAAAATAATTTGCGCAATTTTCTAAAACTGTTACACGTTAGGATGGGGAATTTTCTCGTTAATCTTCGTGTCATATCCTTGAACATACTTAATTATCAAGTTTGATATTTAACCGAATTTTGGTTTTGTAATCATGTTGTTCTTAATAGCTACTGCTAGTGACTCATTTGATTGTTAAATAGTCGTAAGGAATTAACTTGCGATTTTAATTGCCAAGTTAAGTTACAATTTACATTTAATATAGTGTTCTTTGTGACGCATAATGTTTACTTTATCGCGCTGTTCAAAATTCTGAACGTCACTACGTTTTAGGGGATCATTGAAAGGTGAAACGAAGATAGACGAAGGAATCGACAAAATCCTGTTTTATGTTTCATGGGATAATGCGCTAGTAAAAGGCTTCCAAATATATCCAATGGCTTTAACAGCTTGAAGGACATAAGCCAGACAAAAAATGTTTATCGAATTGAAAATTCGAAATTGTTTTTCGAGAAGCAAGTCACTTTGCCATGAGAAGACGTAAAAGGCCCCGCCGTGGCCGAGTGGTTAGACGGCGCGGGTTCGATCCCAAGCGACCGCATGTGAGATTTGTAAGCGGCGCTGGGGCGGGTTTTATCCGGTTTCCCCCGCCATCGCATTCCACCGGTGCTCCATCTTCATTCATGTATCATCAGTGTCACCGCCTGCGGTGCCATAAGTAGTTAAAGCGGGCGTTAAACACTCCCAAAAAAAAAAAAAAAAAGATGTAAAGTAATTGTTCATTTATATATAGAGAATGTTCTGAACTACACTGAAATATTTTCACAGAATACGTAGATTACTTAAATAAGTAAACTGAGATAGGAGACTTATGGCCTGTTTTCTGTTGTATTAACCTCAGTGAGCAGCAATAAGGAAGTGATAAGAGTGTTAATACACTGACCAATTAGAATCGCGACCTGAGTATACGTATCGCGGCACTTCGTCTGGAATGTAAACAATAATAATAAAAAACATTTACTCTATGACAGGAATCGAACACATAGCAGCTTCCTGCGTTGCGCATTAAGTCTCCAAAGTAGGCTAGATGACTCAAAAACGTAGTTAATGAATGCTCAGTGTTGCACTGTCAAGTGGTTAGTTCAAGATTTTACCCATTTTTGCGACATTAAATCTTGAGAACGCTAGTAACAAGTTCGGGCCGCAGTTTTAAAAACATACTAAGCCATTTTTTCAATCTGCTTTGCTTTAACACCGACTTATCAGCACCTGATCACCACACGTTTAACGCTATGTTTTTCCGGGGACCATGCATCGCCGATCTCAAATTACTTATATCAGTCACGTGCACAATCTCGCAAATTATTTCGGTGTATTCCATTAACACCCTGTATATATACGTGGCAATTCAGTGTCAACATTCATTGCAATTGGGCAATAAATATTAGTTTTACTACGTATGCAAATTAATAAATATGTGAGATTAATACCCATAAAGTGTCAATTTGACAAAATAGAAACACATTGATTTCTCGAAATGTATGTTTTTAAAGAGCCTCCATTAATGCACCCACAATCAGTCCATTTATAAAGAATATTGGCAAACGATACGGTAGCATTTCAAATTCAATAGCTATATTTCTGGAATATTATTTCTAAGGTACACAAGGTAGCAGCCAAATTGTCCCAGATATTTTTTTTTTTTTTTTTTTTTTGTAGCTTAACGTTCTTTAACCTGGTTGGTCATATCGGACGGTGAATGAAATTGGTGAAATGAAGCTCAAATGATCAGGAGGTCCATGAAGCTTAAAGTTACTCGACATTTGTCTTCTCAGGTTAAGGGAAAACCCCGAATGAAACCTTATGCGGGTAACTAACCCTAAGTGAGATTCGAACTCACCTGTTGAATGTGAAGCAGATACGCTACCACCACACTACCCAGGCGGACTCCAGGAAATTGCCCCACATTGCAAACAATTAACATTTTATGGCAGGTGTGTACTGGATCTTTGGGTAATGTATCTTTACAAAAGGAGATATTGTAAGATATCAAAGACCTAGAGATTTCTCTTACAGTGACTGCTCTCTCTAGGAATTTATTGACGAATAATATTTGATGGAGCCATAAATAGCAATGTATATGAGTATATAAAATATAAATGAATTATAATTCACTTAAAATGTTACAAACACACTTTACAATATGGATATAGGCAAAATGTGTGACATACTTTTTAATAAATTGTTTTGTTGTGCTAAATATGAAACATACTGACATTCATGATAATATCACTCTGTATTATCAATATACTTCGTATTTATTAAAAATTAAAAACATTTGTTTTCGGTGAATCATCCTGTAGTGAAACAGGGAATATACATAAGTATTTCACGTTACCTGTACAGGGAATAAAATTGTGCTATAACTCCTACATTGATTGTCACTTGATTAAAGAATTAGAATAATGCTTCCACTGATTATGTTATTGTTATTTTTTATTTTCAGTTTCAAAATAAAGTTCTAAGCGCTAATTCCCAATTCCTCTTCAAGCTTAGATAAAGATCTGAATATTAGCACTGTAGTTATAGGCATCATTGAACCTCCGATTTTTAATGTGTTTTTTCTGAAATGGAATTAAAATATTTTAGAGCTCCACTTTGTGTCTAAAATTTTATGTTCTAAGATTTTTCTATCCTATTATTCTTCTGCTTGTCTTTCTATATAGCACTGAGTCACATATAAACGTTTATGGCAAATAAATGTAACTCAATGTGGAGAAAAAAATATGGTCTGGAACTTCATCTTCAAGCGTGACTGACGTGTGCCTTCTTATGGGAATTCTCGCTCAAACGTGGAAAGCCATTCCATTTATAATTCATATTCTGTAAGATCTGTTTCACGAATGTGTTATATATTTCGACTTCCGTATCACCTGTTTTTATGGGACATTCGTGCGACATAAAACACAAACTACAGAACGTTCCAGAAACAAATACCTTCTGCGTGTTTGGAATACTCGCTGTTGAGTTACGACATCACATAAAATAAAAATCTGATGTGTTGCATTCACATGACTTCCTTACCAATTCTATACAAAACTATTCTTACAAAAGCCTATTTTTCTGCCTACTTTATCCTAATCAAGATAACCTTTTCCTTAAAGGTATAACGGAAATATGAGAATGTACTACGCCAAAACGATAGTCAAATCTTTTAAAACCGAAGAATAGGCAATGCAATTGAAACTGCATTGTTTTTGTATAACCTGGATGAAAACAGGGAGTAAAAACTTCTCATTTGAGAAGGGTGTATGTATTGGACATTTTAAAACAATAATTGGGGATACCTCGGAATTAGTTACCTGTACGAAAAGGTGTATATGACAAAAGTTGTGTATTTTAATGAGATTATGTTTTTTTAATAGAAGGTTTTGAGTGTCGCTTAAGGTTTACCAGTTATGCATAAGTAGTTCAGAATGAAGAAGACTTCAAAGGCTCTTCCCCAAAAATTGAATATACACATTTTATTTTCATATTTAGTATATGACATTTAAATCAAAATCATTAAAGTCATTATTGAGAAAATAGAAAACATCAAAATATACTCCAAGTATATATATATATATATATATATATATATATATATATATATATATAGCTTAGCGTCCTTTAACCTGATTGGTCATATCAGACAATGAATGAAATAGGTGACATGATGCTCAAATGATATTATGGGTCTACAGAGCTTATAGTTACTTAAATTCGTCTCCTCAGGATAAGAGAAAACCCCGAAAAAATCTTATCCGGATAACTCACCACAAACGAGATTCGAACTCACGACTTTTGAATGATCCTCAGGATAAGAGAAAACCCCGAAAAAATCTTATCCGGATAACTCACCACAAACGAGATTCGAACTCACGACTTTTGAATGAGAGGCAGACACGCTACCACCACACTACCCAGACAGGCTTTGGTAGATATTGAACTTAATTACCAAGTTTGGTATTCAACTTACGTTTCATTTTTTAGTTATAATACCCAGAATTACACACTCGCTGACTTTTTTCCAAAAATGTTTTCTTTTTGTATTCTTTTTGTACTTAAAATACGTATTTTCGCTAAAAACTCGATATGGAAATTTTGGGTGGAATACACTACTTTTTCCACCTACTATTTGCGTAAATACACAGTAATTCGTAGAATAACTAAAAAGGGCTTATGCATTATCATTAAATAAAGACTGCGGTTTTAAAAACCGCTCTAGACCAAATATCTAAATATTTTATGAAATTTCCTACCCTATTATATTAAAAAGATATTAAGAATCATTCCAGTGCCGTGTCTGACCATAGAAGGGTGTACAAAATAAGGGACTTAGCACAAATTTGTTCTGAAATTTAATTATTGCATATTTATAATCAAGTTAAGGAAAGGCAATTAAGTAAAGTATCGTTTACTTTTATACTTAGTCGCCCAAATTTCATAGTTAATATCACAAAATCTATACAGATATGTTTGAATTTATACATATTTGGATGACATTAGATCACCTTATAGTGGTCGATTATTATCTGTATTATGTTTAAGATAATAGCAACCAGCGCTACGCTTTTATACAGCTATACCGTTTATAAAGCTCTTGTGAATTGTGGCAATGAAGATTTTAGCTTAATTCTAATACTGTTTTCATTTGCAATCTCGCTGAACTTTTGCTTTACCTAACACATAGCAACGTTAAGTAAATTAAGTCTTCTATTCCACCCAAAAGTTGTATTTCGAGATTAAAGTGGAAATATAAGTGGTATATTCCGTGGAGCCTAGAAGAAATTTTCTTAGAAAAGTTTGTGTATTTGTGTGTGTGTGTATGTGTGTGTGCGCGCGCATATTTGCACGAGAGTGAGCGAGAATTTGTCTGTCTGAAGAAGGAGCACAGCTCCAAAAGAAGAGTGGGATAAGCTTGCATTTCAGTTGAGTGCGTATTGAATATTGTAACAAAATTATCGGTTTCAATTGCTACAGAACAATTTTTATTTCCGTCTCTTTGACGATCGTACACTCAGCTGTCTACTGACTGGGCTGTTTCTCTAATCCAACTGCACTCTCCAAAGTCTGAGTTTCAACTTTGACCTCTTTAGCTTGGCTGCTCTTCCTACACAGCTAGAGGCGCGAGCAACACGTGCATTCGGGCCATATCGCACTACAGGTGCTTTATTGACAGTGAAATTGACCATTCGCTCATTTATGTAAACATGATAAATATTAGAAGGTGATGGTGTCTTTTTACTTTCTCTACACATACTATCTACATAGTATATACAGAAGGTATTGTATTGCACCCAAAAATTCGACACCGAGATTTAACCGGAAATATACGTTTTAGGGTCCCCTGTATCCAAAAAAATTATTTTCAGAAAAAGGTCCGTGTGTGTGTCCGTGTGCTAATGAACACGATAACACAAAAATGAAAAGTCGGTAAAATACCAAACTTTGTATTTAAGTTTAGTATCTTTCAGGGATGCGACACGAAGGTTTTGAGAAAAATCCCCGACCCTAAACTACCCTTTACATGGAAAAAATCTCGAAAATTTTGACTTTCTCAAAAATGGCTATAACGATTTTGATTAAAATGTTGTATATTAAAGATATTTACATGACAAATAAAATGTATATTTTGAATTTTCTGGGAACAGTGTCTGAAGACTACTTTATTCTGGATGTCTTTTACGGAATTTTGCATAACTGCTAAACCATAAGAGATGGACAGAAACTTACCACACAAAAAATGTAGAACACATTAAAACACACAATTTATGTTGGATACATTTTGTTCGTGGAATTCATCGTTTAAAAGATATTCCTTATTTATTGTTTCAGCTTTGAAAAGCTTATACAATTCTCATGCAGGAATTTGTCAACTCCTGTCTTTACAAACAAAGGAACTTCAGCCTTTGGCAATCAGTTCAACCTCTGATACTCATTTATTGCTCTTCTACTTACTAAGAAGCAAGTAATAAGATTATTTCTGCTAATTTTTTCTCAATTAGAATGAAGTAAATAGTAGTATAAGCTTTTTAACAATAATTTGTTACAGAGATGTAGAGAAAGTCTTGTGAATCGAACACATCAGCTATTTACTGAAAGGAATGGCTCAGGTGGTAATATATCTGGCCAGTAATCGGAAGGGCCCGGGTATAAAATCCCCAGGCGGAACATCCTGACCGAAGTTTCTTTGGAGTTTACCTTGATCGTTAGGTGAATGCCGCATTGGTCACTTTGATCCGCAATTTTTCAATCATGCCTTTCAACTGTATATTGTAAATAACCTTTATCAACATACCCAGCATTAAGCTGATCATCCATCCTGGATACAATGTGATCCCTTGTTTACTTGCTCCTCGACCCAAAGCATTCCATTGTAAATCCTCGGAAGACGAGGGTAATCCGAGAAAGAAAAGGAAGTTTGTGCTGTTGGTACCGAATACAATTGTATTTGTTTCAAAAAGAAAGAGCAGAAATACATGCTAGTTGTTCTAGCACGTGAGTACAATATACCTGCATATTAGGTAGATAAGGCATTGTATTCACCCCAAAAGTTCAACTGGAAATACATGTTTTGAGCACCTCTAAATAAAAAAGAATCCTTTTTAGAAATAGGTCCACATGTGTGTGTATGTGTATGTCTGTGGACAGCATAACAAAAAAAAAAAAAAAAGAACAGGAAAGAAACAAAAAACGAAAACTGTGTTAAATGGAAACTGTATCTTTCAAGTATCCCCAAACTACTCTTTACATTGAAAATTTTTTGAATTTTCTGAAAAATGGCTCTAACGAATTAGATTAAAAGACGTTTATATTAATTACATAGGTATTAATTAAATATTAAGTATGTTAAAGCTTTTAAATGGTAAATAAACATGGTAAATAAAAGTACATCCTGAAGTTCTTGAGAATAAACCCTGAAGTCATCTCCTTTCTGAATAACTTTTGCATAACCGGTCGACCTTAAGAGATAGATAAAATCCTACAAAAAAGGTGTAATGTATATCTTATATAGTTTTTTGTATAATTAACCTTTATTATAATGCAACAAAATGGTATTTTTTCTCCTACAAGTATTTATTTCTTGCATGATTTCATGATTACATCAAACCATGCTCACCAATAACTGTCTTTCGTATCAATTCTGCCGTATATTTTCTTTCGATATTTGCGGCAAGGACGCAACTGTTGCATGCGATGCATTCATTCCCAGCAAAAATGAACTCTGAATAGAGCTTTGTTGTCCATTTTATACCTGTTGGTAACTGGAAAGTTCTAAAAACATTCGCATTTGCAAAACCAGCGCAGCTGTCAACAAACTCTTGCATTGCGGGGGTTCGACGTCAAAGAACCTTACTACAGAACACGTGTCCATTCGCATAAGTGAAAAAATCATAACATCGATGTTAAAAGAACTTGCCACGGCACAAGTGTCCACAAACGCGCGTGTAACAATGGATGCCAACAATTTGCTATGGCTTCACACATTCGGCGATTATGGCTGCAGGGTGTTGTTACAATTCTTAATATTTTCTTAAATGTGAAGTCCTCATTTATTAATATACTTTTTTAATTTCCTGGCCAGTTTTTAAAAGAGTTAAGTATCACTTTAGTCTAGTATAACACCCGGTTTTTTTCTACTTACAATGAACCAAGTAATTATACCACTGTTGGTAATGTTTATCTTGATTAACGTACTTTATACATAATGTATAGAGAAGGTGTTGCATACCACCCAAAATTCAATTCCAAGATTTTACTGGAAATACATGTTTTAGAGTATCCTGAATCCAAAAAAGTAGTTTTAGAAAAAGAATCCTCCCTCCTCAAACTACCCTTCTAAAGTTTTCAAAAATTTTATTTTTTTCAAAATGGCTCTAAATATTTTGATTAAAATACCGTATATAAAATATATTTACATGACAAATAAAATGTATATCTTGAATTTTTTGGGAATAGCCTCTGAAGACCTCTTTATTCTGGATGAATTTTGCTGGATTTTGCATAACTAGTAAACCGTAAGAGACAGACGAAAACTTATGACACAAAAAAATGCAGATCTCGTAGACACACACAATTAATGTCACACACATGTTTACGTGAAGTTGAGCGTTTTTGAGATACCCCTTGTTATTCCTCTCCGGTTTAAAATACTTAAAGCTTTTCACTTAAGGGAAATTCTCAACTACTGGCAATGCAAAGCAACAACTACATCCTAATGGCAACCAGTGTTTAGAAGATTTTACCATATTTTAAGCTAGTGTGTCCCATTATTTTCCTATACTTACAAGAAAATATTTGTGCTAATGTTTATCTTCATTTGCATGTAGAATATAGAAAAAAAATCGGATGTGTACCATTCACATGACTTTCTCCATATCCCTGCAATAAATAATTCTTAAAAAGCTTATACTTCTATTTACTTTATGCTAATCAGAAAAAAATAGCAGAAATAGTCTAATTACTCGCTTCCTTGTAAGTAGAAGCGAAATAAAGGACAACCGTAGGTTAAAGTGATAGTCAGAAGCTGGTTGCTATGTCAATGAAGTTCCTTTGTTTATACGGATAGGAGTTGACAAGTTCCTGTATGAGAAAAGTACATTTTTCATAGCAGAAACCAAAAATAAGGAATGTCTCAAAAACGACAAACTCCACGATTTAGCAGTTATTCAAAATTTAGTAAAATTCATCCAGAATAAACTACTCTTCAGAGGATATTACCAGAAAATTCAAGATATACATTTTATTTTTCAGGTAAATATGTTTAATATACGAAATTTTATTCAAAATCGTTAGAGCCATTTATGAGAAAATCAAAATGTTCGAAAAAAGTTCCATGTAAAGGGTAGTTGGGGGTGAAGGTATTTTTCTCAAAATCTTTGTGTCGCATCCCTGGAAGATACTAAACTAAAGTACGAAGTTTGGTATTTTACCGACTTTTCGTTTTTGAGTTATCGTGTTCACAGGCACACGGACACACGGACACACACACACACACACACACACACACACACACGGACACACACACGGAGCTTTTTGTGAAAATGCTTTTTTTGGATATTGGGGACCCTAAAACATATATTTCTAGTGAAATCTCGGTATCGAATTTTTGGGTGGAGTGCAATACTTTCTCTATGCACTATGTACATGGTGCGTATGGAGAAAGTAATAAGCTTTTAACAATAATTCATTACAGAAATGTAGAGAAAGTCATGTGAATGGAACACATCAGACTTTTTACTTTCTCTACACATAATATGTACATGTGGAGAGGAAGTATTGTTTTCCACCCAAAAATTCAATATGTACCGAGATTTCACCGTAAATATATATTTTGAGCCCAAAAAGTTACATTTTGAGAAAAAGGTCCGTGTATATGTGTCTGTGGACAGCATAGCTCAAAAACTAAAAGACTATTAAATAGCAAACTTGGTATTTCAGTTTAGTATCTTCCAAGGACGCGGCACGAATATTTTCAAGAAAATCCCCCCATCCCAAAATAACTTTTACATGGAAACATCTTTGAAAATTTTGTTTTTCTCAAAAATGGCTGTAAATATTTGATTATATCTTATATTATAGCTGTTTACATCTCAAATACAATTTATATCTTAAATTTTATAGGAATAACTTCTGAAGACCTGTTCATGAATTTCGGTGAATTTTCCATAGCTGGTAAACCGTAAGAGATACGTAAAAACTTACTACATAAAATATATATCTGGTTAAAACACAAAATTTATATCATATACGTTTTTGTTGCAGAGTTTCCGAGATATTCCTTGTATATGGTTTCATTTTAAACTCCGAAACTTCTCAAACTGGTTCACCTTTCGTTTCGTCTCTCTTTTGTTCATCTGGAATGCAAAGCGAATCGAATTTCAATCGTTCACATATCAACCGGCTTTTAGAAGATTTTACTATAGCTTTAGCCTGATATATTCCCTTATTTGCCTTCAGCTCATAAAGAACTAAGTAATCAGACCAATTGTGTTATTATTTTTCTCTTTTAGTATGATGTAGATAGAGGAATAATTTAGTAATAATAGTTTGTTTGCAGAATAGGTGCAGTAAGTCATGTGAATGCACCATATCAGATTTTCAGGAATAGCTTGTTCAGATAGTGAAAATCATGTGAATGGAATACATCCGTAATTTTTAAATAAAAAAAAATATAAATCGCTCTATTCTGTATGGAATAGAGGAAAGAGAGCAAAATTTAAAGCTCCAGTTCTAGGTCGTTGAGACAATAAAACAGCTTTAATAAATTGCATTAAGGTTTGCATGAGTTCCTTGTAAAAAATCAGAACACCTATTGTTACAGAATATCTGGAAATAGTATATTATGTAAGGTAGCTATTTATTGATTCTGCAACAGAAAAGAGTTATTTATTGCACTCCAACATTAGGATCACTGTAAGCTACAACAAATTGCACTCTTTTCTTATGTTTGTCGTTGTCTAAATTCATTGTTCAAAAATGAACCGCGTGATGCAGTTTTAAAAGTATTCACACAGAAATGCCCAGCTTCACAGTAGGTGTGCTTACAAATAAATTGGTCTTCTATATTACTTTCTCTACACGTGCTATGTAAATAGTGTATAGAGAAGGTATTGCATTGCTTCCAAAAATTCGATACCGAGATTTCACCGGGAATACATGTTTTAGGACCCGCTGAATAATAAAAAAACATTTTTAGAAAAGGGTCTGTGTATGTTTCTAAGGCCAGCACAGGCCAAGATTTTGAAGGAAATCCTCTACTCACAACTAACGTTTCCATGGAAAATTTTGATTTTCTCAAAAATGACTCTAACTTTAAGTCTCTTATATTTAAGATATTTACCTGACAAACAAAATGCATATCTCGTATTTTCTGGGGACATCCTCTAAATACCTCTTTATTCTGCATGATTTTTTTTTAATTTTGTATAACAAGTAAACCGTTACTATACACAGAATATGTGAAGCTCCTTGAAACATACAATTTGTAATATACTTTGTTTCTTAGAGTTAACCGTTTTCGAGATATTCCTTGTTATTGGTTTCAGTTTTAAAATTCTTAAACTAACTATTACGGGAACTTGTCAGTTCCTGGCCACGCAAAAATAAATAAATAAATAAATACATAAATAAAAACCAATAAATAAATAAAAAAACGGATTTCAGTCCCATAGAAACATCATTTTGAATCTGTGAGTACCGGTACAGTCTAGTATATTCCCTTATTTCCCTTCTACTTATAAGGAATTAAGTAATAAGACCATTTCTACTAATGGTAATCTCGATTTGCATGAAGTGGATACAAGAATAAGCTTATTAACAATAATTTGTTACACAGATGTAGAGAATGTCATGTGAATGGAGAACATCAGATTTTTATAATACAACTTTCCTTAATGTGCTTTTGAGAGGTAGTACACAAGCTTTTAATGAATTAGTGCAAAAATTGCATCGTGTGGATAAATTTGAGTATGGAAATGTTTTGGAAATGAGTTGCTAGAAAAAAAGTTTTAAATTGGGGAGTGCCTATTAATAAGCATGCGTCTACGTAACTATAGCTTTATCTAATTGGTGTACTTAAAGTTCATGTAATTGGTACTTAAAGCGATATATTTTCTTAAAACCCTGAATTTACATTATTTTATTATGTTAGCTGTAGTATTAAAAGTGAATCATGTTGCACCAGACACCACGCCTATTTTCTGGCGTTTTTATAAAATCCCCACTAAGCGGTTAATTATTCCTTTAATACATATTTCACATGTCTTCACCCAGGGAAGTTGTTCAGAAATAATAGGGTTGGTTCTGTTTCAGTATAGCTTGATGATATTCTGAAAATCCGAAGTCTTGTAATGGAGTTATTTGACCCTTCATGCAGAAATCTTTAAAAGTTTGGTGAAAAGCAACATACAACATTGGAAATACAGGAACATATGTCATGTATAATTAATTACTTAGCAGATTATTTATTTTAAATACCTGGGAGAATTGATCACCTGCAAACAAAAGTGGTAGAACAAACAAATCTACCTCTATATGTATCAAGGAATTTAACCAAATCTTCTAGAATAATAAATACCTGAGAACAGAAATAAAAACAAGACTACTAAAAACTTTTTCCGGCGAATTATTCATATATGCTTCAGAAACTATGTTTGTTAAATCTATCACTATTCAAGTATTAGAAATGGTAGAAATGGATATTTTTAGCATAATAATTCCAAAACCACACTACTAGATACACAACATAAGACAAATATGGAGCATTCAGCCAATAGGACAGTGTGTTCTCACAAAAAGAAATGAGTGTAATATCCCTAGGCAACAACAACCAAATGGATCCTGATAAACTGGTACGTGTCGTTCAGAATATATCTTCAAAAGCTAGAAGAAGTATTAGTCGCTCAAGAAATAGATTGTTTAACAGGATTTTATTCTAGGTTTTAAAGTAAGAAAAAGAATGTAATTCAACCTGTACAGAAGCAACACCTACATTTAATATCATCGCGACAGCTCACAAGCTACCAGGTTCTACCAAGCCTGCATCCGGCCTCACGAAAACATACGCTCGGCAGAAGCGGCTGATCAACAGATACGGGGAAGTGAAGTGGTCGGCCTCATGCATTCCCCAGGCGGAACTTAAATGGACAGTTATGGTTAAATAGAGAGGCTGTTAGCACAGACTGTTCCAATTCTGCTCGGCTGAGCCAGAGTACTCATACGTATGCAAAGCATTGATCGAGTCCGACTATAGGGAAGAAAGATAGCCAATTATTTATTGAGTGAAGGTTATGGCAAAGTACTTGCGATTCTTACCAGTTTTGTCTTTTTTTTGTTTTTTTTTTTTTCGTTATTCATAACATATGTCATAACGTATAAACCTGTGGAGCAAGTGCCAGTAATGGACGTCCAGGCTTGTACAACATGATAGCTTCACTGTATATAACAGCTTTTGTAAGTTATTTTAAAATATGTCATAATATCGGCTGGGAAATCCCGTTGACTAATTCGTGTGAAGGATAATTTTTATTTACCGAAAATCACCGACTCTCGCAGATACCATTATGTCAAAATCTTCAGTATTCGAAATTAAAATGGAAGGTAGTGCTTCATTATACAACACTTTATTCAACCGTGACGACAGCTTGCTTGCAGTAACAATCTATACTTCAACCGATTCCTGAGAGTCGTGAGGATTTCGCTGCTGTTTGACACCTACCCAAGCTGAATCAAGTAATATAAGAATATATTTTCTCTATACTCTGTATGTATGTACCTCTGCTTGACTGAAGTGGGTGGCCTTAGTAAAACAAAGAGGTGGGTGCTTGAAGTACAAAGACAGTTGTCCTTAACAGGACTGTCCATCTGCTTCATTGAATTGAGCCATTCTAGTAAGATAGAGAGCGGATTGATTAATATAAAACATTGTTTTCTCTATGCTTCAACAGGGTATGCACATTGCCTGAATGATGAGGACGGTCTTATTTATAATGCATTGTTATTCAAATATAATTTGAAGGAGATTTAATTGTAATAAGGAATTTTGAGAAGGGATCATTATTGTAACAAGTTGCGTTACACTTCAGCTCAGTAACTCCACCTGCCTCACTGAAGTGAACGGTGAGTTGGAGAGATTTCATCCAGGTATGGCCATTCTCTTGACTGAAATGGATCACCTAGAGAGGGGATTGGTTCATGTAAGCAATTGGCTTCTATATACTGCAACCAGGTATTTCCATTTAATACAAGGCCCTGGTATGACAGAGATAGGAGGGCAGTATTTTTGCTATCACACTCTTCTCTGTACTTCAAACAGGCATGTCCATTTGCGTGATTTAATCGACCGCTCTGGTAAGATGATTCACGTAGGAAAAAACTCTATTTTGCTCTTCAACCAGGCATGTCTACTTATTTGACTGTAGAGACGGCTCTGATAACACACAGAGGAGGGCAATTCATATAACAAGACCTCTTCACTGCATTTCAACCAGGAATGTCCATTTGTGTGACTAAATGGGCCGGCCGATGAGACAAGCTGGGCCATCTTTTACTTTATTGGAACACAAAAAATTTTACGTTATATTCATTTTCGTTACAAGACAGTTGTCTTACACTTTAATGAGGTATGTCATTGGTCTGACTGAAAGGAAGGCCCGTTAAGGCTGGGAGAGAAACGGTTCTATATCAAGACGAACTATCGTTCACTTCAAATTGGTATGTTCATATGTGAAGCGACGGAATTGATAAGACAGGAGAGGGAGCTATTCATTTAACAAGTCACCTCAATCAGAAAACTTTATTTGACTGACAAAAGGGACGGCTTTGTTTGGACAGGAAAGGTAGAAATTTGTGTAACAATGCAGCTTCAAACAAATATACCCACTTTCCTGACTGGAGAGTGTCCTGTTAGATAGGGAGGGAAGTGATTCATGATAAATAATTTCGTGCACTTCAACCACATACATCCCCTGTCTGTGACTGCAGGGACATTCTCGCTAAGACAAAGTGGGGAGTGATTCATGCAATAACACAATTATCTTACACTTCAACTGGATATGCTATTTATGTGACTGCAGGGAAATTCTACTAAGACAAAGAGAAGAGGGATTCATGCTCAACGCATTAAGCCTATTTCTGTGACTAAAGGGACATTCTCATTAAGACAAAGAGAGGAGTGAGTCATGCAATAAGACAATTATCTTACACTTCAACCGGATAAGCCTATTTCTGTGACTGCAGGGACATTCTCACAAAGACTGATTCATGCAATAAGACAATTATCTTACACTTCAACTGGATACGCCTATTTGTCTGACTGAAGGGAAACTATCGATAAGACATGGGATAGTTCATGCAATAAGGCAACCATCTTACACTTCAACCGGATATGTCTATTTGTACAACTGAAGGAACGGCCCCGCCAAGATCGGATGGGAGTGATTCGTGCAATAAGACAGCTTTGGTACACTTAACCTTGTATATCTGCTTGTCTGACTGAAAGTACAAGAGGAGGGCTATTCATGATTAGAGAGCTATTCTATATTTTCACCACTATGTATACCTGTCTGGGGACATGGAGAGGAGAGATTCACGATTCCTAAACTTCACCACGTATGTACAGGGAGAGGAAGGGGAGTAATTCCTACTAAAACCGGATATGTGTGCTTGTTTGACTGAACGGACAGGGAGGGAAGTGATTCGTGTACTTCAATCAGGTACTTCATTTTGGTTGAAAAGGAAAGAAGATATATAGCTACTCCACAGCACAATCGGTATGTTCATTTACCTGACTGAAGGCTCAACCCTGGCAAAAAGAGACGGAAGTGAAAGCAATTCTATATTTCATCCTTGATTTAGCTATGCGGCTCTGGTAAGCCACTGTAAGGAAATATATATATTCTAAACTTCTAAAAATGTCTTAACGCAAATCTCCGCCATATCACAGCCCTGGAGTAATTTCGCAAAAACTTTTTCGACAAGTAACAGAATCTAAAATATATGTAATGTTATATTTAATAATTATATTCCTAATATACTAAGCCCATCCTACAAAACGAGATACTCTTGATATGCGTTTATCTGTTGATCTATGATTTATCTTTTTATATATTTTTTCATTGGAAAAATCTCAGCTCATTTTTACTTTATTTACGTATAGCATAGCTAGAGAATAGTTACAGAAGGTATTACATTCCAGCCAAAAATTCCACACCAAGATTTCACTGGAAGTACCTGTTTTATGGTCCCTTGAACAGGGAAGAAGCATTTTAGAGAAATATTCTTGTTCGTGTGTGTCCCTGTATCAGTGTGGCATGTGTACGTGTGTCTGTGAACACGATAATTTAAAAACAAAACACCAAACTTGACAGTTAACTTCAGCATCTTCTTCAGATTTTTAAGAAATTCACCTCAACATCCCCCCCCCAACGCAAGCTACTCTTTACGTGGAAAAATCTCCAAAAGTTTGATTTTCTCAAAAAGGGGACCAAAATGTAATTAAAGTCCGTATTTTAAAGATACTTATATCTCGAATTTTCTGAGAATAACCTCTGCAGTCCCCTTCATTCTCAATAACTTTTGCATAAGTGATAAACCGTAAGAAATAAATAAAATGTTATTGCACAAAGCGGTAGAGTTCTTTCATATAGTTTATGCCTATACAGCTTTTTTAGAGTTAAGCATCTCCAAGTCCTTCCTTGTTATTGGTTTCAATCTTAAAATACTTAAACTTTTCCCAAAAAGGAAACTTTTATCTCTTGTCCATGCAAATAGAGAATTAATTTGAAGCACATAGCAACCATTATCAAAAGATTCGACTATCGCTTTAGTGCTAGTTTTCCTTCTGCATATTAGGAAATAAGTAATAAGAACATTTCAGCTAAGTTTAGCTCAATTTCCATGAAGGAGATAGAAGGATAGGTTTTTAAGAATAATTTGTTACATACATGTAGAGAAATTCATAAGAACGAAGCACAAGATTTTGTCTTGTATTTTAAATGAAAAGTGAGTAGTTATTCTAAAATATAAACCGTTTGTTTTAATGTTGAATGAATATGTATGTGTTATATTGAATATAATATAATATATATTAAATATAACATAATAGATATTAAATATAATATAGGCGCGGTGGTAGCGCAGCTGCTTACCAAGCGGGAGACCTGGGTTCGATCCCCAGTACCGGCGTGGGGATTTTTCCCCCGCTGGGAGACCTGGCCCGGGGTGCACTCAGCCTCGTAAGGTCCTTGGGGGGCCAATTGAGGAGCTACTTGATGGAGAAGTAGCGGCTCCAGGTCATGAGGACCGCATTAACCGGCCGGGGGACTCGAGGCGCTGACCACGTCTCACCCTCCAATACTGCACCCCATCAATGATGTCTGTAGTGAACCGAGAGGGGGGACGCAGCGGCCGGGCGGTAGGCCAAGGTTCCCCGTGAGCTGTCGTGCCATGGAGTTATTAAATATAATATAATATATATTAAACATTATATATATCTGTGTGTGTGTGTGTGTGTGTATTAATGGAAGATTTTCACAACACCGCGGTAGAGTTATTGTTGTGTATACCTCTCGACGAAACTACTCGGCGTAAGAATTAAAGACGCTTTAATTCGTTGCTTATTTATAACTGTAGTAACTTATGAAAGTAATCATTTAGAAGTATCTAAATAATATTTAATTTAAGTATCACTTAGTGCATACACAACAGACTTCTATCAAACGCGTCGACTATCGAAGAATCTTAGTAAAATCATGGTATGGCTAGAGATGGTTCATAATATTCACATATTCAATTTTGAATAAATAGAATTTGCGTTATAATTTACAATAAATTTGCTTAAAGGTTTTCTTTGCACTCTTAACTCTTACCAGCTCGACTTATTTTCGTCTGAAAATGCTTATTGAAAACTGGTCTCAGTGGATACACATTCGCCTTAAAAATTTGGTCTTATTTGATCCCTTATCGGTGGCTCTATTGTGTAAACTTAATAAACATTAAATATCACTGATCAGGATATCAATGTCACAGGTTAACCTAAGTTGCACTTCTCGCTATATTGTTACACTGATAAAGGAAGGGATGGCCCCAGGTGAAGTAAACGCTGACTGGAATATATAAGAGATAACTGCACTCGGTAGCATTTACCGGAATAAAGTTTTTTGTTTTTTTTTGTTAGAAAAATGAATCTTTGAAGAGATTTTATTTTCGCTTTTGTTTGTTCAAAGCGGTGTTAATATAATTCAATTTAAAAAAAAATCTGATGTAATCCATTCACATGACTTTGTCTATATCTCTGCAACAAATTTGTGTTAAAAAGGTTATGTTTCTGTTTACTTCATGCAAAGTGAGAAAAAAATTAGCACAAATAGTCCTATTACTTGCTTCCCTGTAAGTAGAAGCGAAATAAGGGAGTAGCATAGGTTAAAGTAATACCAAAACATGGTTGCTATGTGACTGAAGTTCCTTTGTTTGTATGGACAGCAATTTTTAAATTCCTGTATGAGAAAATTATAAGTATTAATGCTGAAACCAAAAACAAGGAGTATCTCAAACGACCAACTCTACGAAAAAAATGTATATAACATAAATTGTGTGTCTTAATGTGCTCTACATTTTTTGTGTGGTAAGTTTTTGTCTATCTCTTACGGTTTACTAGTTACACAAAATTCCGTAAAATTCATGTAGAATAAAGTAGTCTTCAGAGGCTATTCCCAGAAAATTCAAGATATTTTAATAAAAATCGTTAGAGCCATTTTTTTTAGAAAATCAAAATTTTCGAAAATGTTTCCGTGTGAAGGGTGGTTGGGGGTGGGGGATTTTCTTGAACATCTTCGTGTCGTATCCTTGGAAGATACTAAACTTAAATACCAAGTTTGTCATTTAACGGTCTTTTCGTTTTTGAGCTATGCTGCACAAAGACACACACACATACACACAGACACACACGAATATTTTTCTAAAAATGCTTTTTTTGGATTCAGGTGGTCTCAAAATATGTATTTACAGTGAAATCTCGGTATGGAATTTTTGGGTACAATGCAATACCTTCTCTATACACTATGTACATGGTACGTATAGAGAAAGTAAAAATATCGAAAACGGTTAACACAATGTGAGTTGTGTAACTCAACGGCTCCATAATTAGCACCCGCTAGATAACTGATCCGACAGCTTACTACATAAAAATCCAACTTATTGGTAACCATCCACGCGTTTCATACATAACGACCAACTTTAATTTATAGCGACCCATCCGACTGCTTCAAACATGGAAGCGCAACTTAGCAAAGTAATCAACTCCGTTCCACATATTGCTTTATGTGTCAGTTGTTATTCCTCTGCTTTCCCACAAGCAAGTAACATAATTCCCTAAGTGATGTTTGTGCATCATCGACGCGAAATGAACATCTGTCATCAGTATGGACTATCCTTTTTATTCACCTATTCACTCATCAATATGTGACCTGCTGTCCTACATAGTGTGGGGGTCATTGACCTCTGCAGGAAGCATTCGAACATAGTTCGGATTCCGTTAGGCCCCCACTCTGCGGTACGGCTTCCACCCCGCGCTCTAGTGGAAAATGAATATGTATGGCTTGTACGTGTCACGCCTACTAGGAGGTACCAAACAACAAGAAAACTACTACTGTTAATAAGCAAAATTATAAGTCCGCAAACAAAGGAAATACTGAATAATGTTGTTCCATATTCTGCACTCAGTTACCATTTCAAATATATGCACCTATACCACTAACACCGGTATATACAAACAATGACCGTGTATTGGCTCAAACTATATCATCTCTCGAGAAGTATATTACTAACTAATTGTATTTTTCCATTGAGACTCTCATTTTTTAAGTGAGACGCTTAGTGATCTTCCCGGGAAAAATTCGAGTTATTGATGAATTTAATGTTCTACCGGCATTGTCATCGTAGCTCGAACCGTAGAAAAAGTGAAATAATTTGTATTTAAATCACGGCCATTACACTGATTTTCTCTACTGCTTTCACCATGAAACAATAAAAACTTTCAGAAGCCTGAAGCAGGCTGAGCATTAGATTAAATAAATATACATATGTGTAAATTAAAAAAAAACAATTGGAATGATTTTGAATTGAAGCCCTGAATATAATGGAGAAAAGGATATTAACAAAAAAACATCATTAATATATTTATTTGAATATGTAAGGGGTGCCGTGTATACCATCGTAATAGAAATTATTGAGTTTTAATGACCTTGAACGTAACAGCTAAGAATACCTAGTGTTTGATCAAGAGCCTGACATAATTATGATGCGACTAATATCGCAGTGGTTAATATCCATAGATTTACTGTGTCATTAACACTAACGCTTTAGCGGTATTTGCCGGAAATCACAGATATTAACTGAACAATGAGCTGCACTCACATCTATCCGTAATTTCCGCCGATGTGGCAGTGCTATATCTGATGAATTTAGTGCCCAGTGTAATTTAGCATTGCGCAAAATTGTATGGTCCTCCTACATGGATTATAAACCACATGGCAGCTTTTTGCAATTTAATTTTCAGGACTGTGCAGTGCTCATTTAAACAATTTGATATGTTCATTCACATGCATTTCTCAACAAACAGTGTTACAAAAGATTATTCCATTATCTACATCTTGATAATCAAAATAAGCATTAACGGAAGTCGTTGTCTAGTTCCTTCTAAGTGGAAGAAAAAGTTAATCAAATTTCTAAAAAAAATGTGTGAAAGAATTGAAATTCGGTTCGTTTTGCATGACCAGGAATTAAAAAAAAAAAACATGAAACACTAAATCCCGTTCGAGAAACATTTTAAGTGGTTTAAAATTGAAACCAATAACAAGGAATATCTCGGAAACGAGATAAGTGTACACAAAAAATGCGTATAACATCAATTGTGTGATTTAACGAGATCTAGATTTCTTTGCACAGTAACCATTTTGTCTGTCTCTTACAGTTTAATGCAAAATTCATACAGAAAAAAGGGGTCTGTAAAGGTTATTTCCAGTAAATTTAATATACATACTTTATTTGTCACGTAAATATCTTTATTAGACGGTATTTTATATTAAATCATTAGAGGCATTTTTGAGAGAAAACATTCATAAATGTTTCCATATAAACAATAGTTTGGAAGTACGTATAAAATACATATTTCACATACAAGTGGCTATAGACTTTGGTTATTAAATTTTACTTTACATGAGTTTAAGATGACGTTAAATTTCCAGTTCGCTTCATATTTAGCCGGTAAGCCTCATGAAAATCTCAAATTTGTTCTGAGATAATGTACTCAAATGAGTTGTGGGAAAGAATCGTTGATTGACCAAGCAGTTGGGTAAACTATAAAGCTCGGAACTTAAAGGAAGTCGCCAATCATATCAAAATAAAAATGAGAGTGAGCTGTAAAATTTAATATCGTGCTGGTATGCTGCCATGATAGCTCAGCTGGTTAAAAACACCGGGAGATCTGTGGCTCATATACCACTTATGACAATGAATATTTCAGTCTGATTATACCTTTTAAAGTGTACACCGTATACATTTACGTAGGTGAGTGAGAATTAAATACGATTCCCCTAATGAAAAAGTGCTCAATCATAACCGAGCGTGAAGGCTCCGCGATAATATTAGGCAGTATGCATTAGGCCTCGGATTTGATTCCTCTTAGGTGGGCTATTCTAACCATGCTTTTCTGTTTCCTCATCTTCGATTAATTTCCTGTCTCTGTCGTTTGTTTCTGGGTTATAGCCATTATGATAAAATTTGCTCTGTGCCAAAATCCCCTCCACTATGTTTTTATTGTTGCTTTTTATTATTTAACACCGTCTTTAATTACAAAGACAGCTTAGGAGATAACTCTGATGACACATAGAATGAAGATGGAGCACCGGTGGAATGCGAGGCGGGGGATCTGGAGAACCCGGAGAAAAGCTGACCCTGCTCCGCTTTGACTTCCAAAAATCCCAAATCGTCAGTGAACAACCGCTGGCCACATTGGTGAGAAGGCGAATGGTCTAATCACTCGGCCCCTCCAGTGTTTGACAGAATTGGTGAGACTATTTTTATGGAAGCTAGCCTGATTGCCACTGCAGACCTAATATTTTGATAATAAATAACTAAGCAATAAGAAACTAATCGTGAACTATCTCACATATTAGCTTAAATTGCTTAATTTTTCACATTTTGGAGTAAGATTCACATTTTTTTAATATAATTTACAACTACAATTTAATTCTGTTAAATGTAGCATATAGTCAATATTTCCCGGAGATGGGAGTGGCCTACTCAGGTTTAGTCGAATTTAGAGTTGCTGATAATGAGAATAATTAGTATTACTTGCTTGCTAGCGCACATCGTCGTCCGGATGTGGTCGCCTTTCGGGGCTGTCCTTTATTGCTTCCACACAGAATTAATTTTATAACTAAAATAGGTCATTATGGCCTTCTTGCGGTGCTTGTACTTTTACACATCGTAGATGTTCTTTGTATATCTATGACGCATTCAAAACATTAGTCAAAATTCATATTATAGACCTCGTGACAGGTTTAAGAACTTGGTAGATACACCAGGCAGTGGGCTTCTGTACACACAGTAATCACACTATTAAACTGTATAGTTTTGAATAAGTTTTCTCCATTATATTTTTTAACTCTAGAAGTCCATGGAAATTTAATTTAAATATTACTAATTAAATTACTAGCTTGTTAGCCACTACAAACAAAAGGAGAGTAAGAGGTTATTTGATCTTCTTCTTTCTTTCAACGATGGGTCATTTCTGTCCTATTCCTAGCTAATTGCACCTTCCATCTTTTTCTTGGGTGACACATGTAATGTTTTCCAAGGGGTTGATAAAATATACTTGCAGTGGTGGCCTATTATAGAGCATTTTCTCTAGATAATGAAGCCGGTGTTTTTAATGTTTCCTTGTTTCACTGTTGCTTTTATTGTTGTTTAACTTTACGTTTTTCACGGATCTGAAAAATCTTATTTTTGCTATTTCAATTCGCTACCACACTTAGCCTCTTAGGGTTCATATTTAACTACATATAAAAGTGCTGGCTTTGATGGAACATTATGAAATCAATTTACAAAGCCTTTGTCATATGTTTTCCTAACTGTTTTTACTTTCTCTACACGTACTATGTACATAGTGTATAGAGAAGGTATTGAAATGCAACCAAAAATCGATACCGAGATTTACCCAGAAATACATGTTTTGGGCCCTCCTAAAGAAAAAAAAAATCATTTTAAAAAAAGGTTCGCCTGTGTGTCTCTGTGCGTGTGTACAGACACTCATGCGAACCTTTTTCTAAAAATGAATAACACAAAAACAAAAGGACTGTTGAATACCAATCTTGGTAGTTAAGTTTAGTATCTCCCAAGGATATGCCACAAACCACCCTTTACATGGAACTTTTTTCGAGAATTTCGATTTGCTGAAAAATGGCTCTAACGATATTGATGAAAATGTCGTATATTAAAGATATTTACTTGGCGAATAGAATGTATATCTTGAATTTCTGGGAATAGCCTCTGAAGATTACTCTATTCTGCATGCATTTTACGGAATTTTGCATAACCACTAAACCGTAGGAGATAGATAAAAAATTCCCCCCCCCAAAAAAAAGTAAAACACGTTAAAACACACAATTTATATTATATACATTTTTTCGTGGAGTTGATCGTTTTATAGATATTCCTTGTTTTTTTTTTTTCAGCTTTGGAAAATATACATCTCTCATATAGATGTTTGTCAATTCCTGTTCATACAAACAAAGAAACTTCATTCACATAGCAACCAGCTTTTTATTATCACTTTAACCTATGCTATTTCGCTTCTCCTTACAAGGAAGCAAGTAATTAGACTATTTCTTCCATTTTTTCTGATTAGCGTTAAGTAAATAGAAGCATAAGGATTTTAACAATAATTCATTGCACAGATGTAGAGAAAGTCATGTGAATGGTACACGTCAGATTTTTTACTATTCCATTTATTGGATTTGCGGCGGTTCATTAATATGTGGTGGGGGTTTCGGGTTCGAATCCTGCGTCAAGATTTAGGATATGGACTGGTGCGGAATCTTTCTCAGGTGTTGTAAGACAATAGTGCTTTCCTTTGATTTCACGATTGTTATTGAACTCATTTGTTTATTTTCTTAGACATTTTCTGCCGTCGAACACACACATCATCGCTATTACGCGTGACCGTATTCTGGTGTATTAAATAAACACTGTTTCTATCGCGGCCATACGTAGCCTATTTGTTTCCACCGCGGACTCAAATATCACGCCTTAATCCAGCGAGTCTTCCATAGCAAGATCAACGAGAAATTCATTCGTAGTTGCTTTGGTATGTTCACTCTCTCGCACTGGAGCTTCAAACCCCTTCGGTTCATTGTCTTGACCTTGACGGCACATTTCTACCTGGGTCGCTTGCCTGCTCGTGGCAATCTTATAAAAATGGAATCTATGAGTATACAAATAACTAAAAGTATATAAAATAGAACCAATGTTTTTCTTCATTCTTAAAAGCTGAATTTTGGGCAAAAAATTCTTTTTTAGGGAGGACGTGTTTCACAATTTTTTTCCTGACCATTTCTAAAGTATGTTGGTACCTTCTTAATATAATTTATATATTATATTGGATATATGCTATATCTCCCTTTTAGATGCCTTTTAATCCCCTGACACATGTATTGTTTCAGGTTTTATTTCTCTAAATCTTCTTCTGAACCTGAATTAACTTCATAGTTAAAATCTGTTTCACGTAAGTTTGCCCCCATATCTCATAGCTGTCACGTGATTGGTCAGCTCTTATTGGTTGTCATGGGAAACAGGCGAGTACCCCTCGTTGTAAGCCTGCCTCTGGGATGACGAAAGCAAGTATGAGCTATCTTGACAGTGTTTATATCGTTGTTATCACCTGATTTTGCTCTGCATAGGGTTGCCACCTGTACTCAGCCAATCAGGAGAAAAGGGAGGAAAATGGTGAGCGAGCAGCTTATAACAAAATAAATAAGGATTAGTTCACGTGACCGTTAAGCGATATCGGGCAAACTTATATTACGCCCCAGGTTTTTTAAATTTTCAGTAGGTTTGTATTCTGTCCATCACTATGTTTGCTTCCCTCATTGATTTATACTCAATTTGTAATACTTTTGTTTTATTACAAAATACCTCACTGTTAGATATTGGTTTAACTGTTTTTTCATACACGCCTTGTATAGGACAGGAGTTGGATAGGTAGATTCACAATGAAAAATGCAATACCATAGTGATACGTGAATATAATTTTCAGCTCTAAATTCGGCACATACAAAAACGGCCATAAAATCACCATGGATTAGGCAGTCATACATAACCAAATGGCACGTGCCTGGCCTACTCCAACAGAGGTGCCTGTTGGTAGCGAAGGTCCCAGTCGTGTGGTGTAGGGGTGGTTTGATAGACACGCCGGCGCAGCACTGGTTACCTTAGTAATGGAAAACGTAGCATATGGGTCTTGTTATGTGTTTCGTAACACACGTTCTGAGGTTGTTTACATTGTGTATGACAACCGTTGTTCCTTCGCTGCCTAATCCCAAATGTGTGCGAATTTTAAACACACATACAACTTTAAATAGAAGAGTTTGAAAGCTGCGACTTCAAGTTTCGAACAAGTTAAAATGTAATCGACTGCTATCTTCGTTTGGTGTCGTTTTGAGACAGCCTGTATATATTAAGTTGTAATGTGAGCGCTACAAAAAACAAAAAAAGAAAACAAGGGAGCTGGGATACGTTGCCAGTTGGAAAAATTCTAATGAACAGGAGCCTTCAGATACAGCAATATATTGCCTGATAAAGGTACTGAGGTACTGAAAAAATGGTTTATAGGTTTTAGTAAAACTGGAAAAAAACTGAAAATACCTAAATCTGCATGATCCGATTTTTCTGTTTAACCGCGGATGTTGGCACCAAACCTTTTAGTTTTCTCTAAATTTGAAGCAAATAGGGTAAATAGCTAGAACTGGTGCAATTGTAAACAGTGAATATATTTTAGTACATTTCAATTCTTGAACGAGCTCATGAGCAATCTGAGTGTGAATAGCATGGCAGGCTTCACTTAAAGGTTGTCCTCCATCCAGGGGTAACATACCTCCCTCTGGTGTCTTAGGTTGTAGGTTCAAATCCAGCGAAGTGCGCTGTAAATTTTTCAGGCTTAAACCTCCTTAGCTTGAGTTATTTCGGAAGGAAAGTAAAGCCTTGGTCCCGTGTCCCAGATTTACGGCTGTAAAAGAACTTCAAGACTTTTAAATAAATTCTGAAGAGCATAAATATGGTGTCAGTTAAGGAATGTATACTCCAGCTTTTGAGTAGATGACCACAGATGACCTTTTGAGGTGAATAGAAGCGTTGCTGATTCCTTTCTGATTTGGGTGTGGACCATAATGGGTTAGAAAGGTATTGCTATTTGACAGGTGTATCTGGCATATATTTTAACACATTCATGAGGAACGTGAAAATATTTGCTGAACATAGCAAAAATCTAAAGAAAAATGTATCAAGCAGGGAAATGTTCATAATAGCATATAAACTGAAGACGGTAATCCAATTTAGATGACATTGCCTTATTTGATGTTGCGGTAACTAATGACGTTTCGGTTGGAATTTTAATAGACATTATGATTGGGTTGGTGAGATTACATTGTCATTTCTAAAATTGCTAAATGTGTGTGGTTGCAGTTTCAGAACTAGGAAATAAGCACCTGAATCCCATGTTTGGCTCGAGGAGCACAAATTCAGTGGTGAGTATAATAAAAACTATGCAGGTAGCAGGACACTGAAAGCCTGTTTCGGAGTGTATGATGCGCTCGCTAATCAAAAGTGCTGTCAGATAGTAATTCCACACTACTTTAATCATTTAATAAAGGGAAATTTATATGACAGCACATTTGAAACAAAGAAACAACCATGCTGCAAAAAGAATGAGCAGTGGCCTGTGACAAATGGTGGAAACCTGAAATCAAAAGGCAATAAAGCTAGAAGGGCAAAATGCTGGAATAATTATCGCTACCACAGTTCCAAAGTTATCAAACTACAGACAAGCAATAGTTAACTGCGTTCCTAGTGCCCAAAATGAAGCAAGCGATATACGTATCTCAACCACTATTTAATAACAGATGCAAAACTTCAGCATGGTAGGTGTCATCCAGTTCTCACAGCAAGCAGTTTTTATAATAGAAGCATCGCTCAAAGGAAACCACCTCAAAGCTAAACAAAATGCCAATGAAAAAACAGACCGTGTAACCTGCAAAATAGTATTCCAGGGTTTAGAATATGATGAAGTCCTCTTTTGGTGCGTGGAGCCTCAAAAATTTCAAAATAAGTAAAGAAAGAGCCCAAAGTTACTTTTATATCGCACTATCGGATACAAATTACAGCAGCTAATGTAATAGCAGAATTTAGTATGGGATGTCCTTCATTAGAAACATTTAATTCTGCTACCAACATCAATGTGGTGTTGAAGAACTTTGAAGTAGAGAACCTCGAATTTATGAAAGTACACGAGTCTCCGCGCAGAGGAAAAGAGCAGCTCGCCGCAAAGCGAAAAGCTGTGACATTGAGAAGAGAGACTACTAAACAAAGGAGGGAAAATGTTACATATGCAGCAGAGCAGTTATAAGACAGTAAATTAATATGTATCTCCATTTTGATGCATGTTTATAGAAAAGTTGATTTCCCTCACCTTCATATTTTTTGGTCCACTAACTGCTCCAAATGTATTAATATTCATGTCATGGTCCAGGATATTTTCCAGCATATGCTCCATATATTTGACTTCAACTTTTTTTGAAAATGTATAAAATAGTTCAGATTAAAACAATAAATACAGAAAATGGGTTACAATGTTTTTCAATGTCCACCAAAGCAAAACGTGTTTGTGTGTTCCTTTTACCCAAACCTCAAAGTGTTTATATAGCGAATACATAAAATAATAAAATAATTTAGTATCTTTGCTTTTGATACGCATGATGTACTTTGAATATTACTTTAATGTCATATATTGGATAATTAATTCCTTAATTCATTCCAAATTATTTTATAGATAATGCTGAAACTTTGTGTGGTAGTTTATAATATATATAGCTTTAAGTTTAAAAGTATAGACCTTATCGTTATAGAAATATAGAAAATTAAAATTTCAGTTCCAATGTCCATTAATGCCTTCCAGTCTCAAAGTGAGAATCAATCCACCTTCTTTTCAATGCCTGAAATGTCTCTTAACGAAATGTATAATGAAGGTATATCTGAAAAAATTGTATCATAGAACATAAAGTGCATAGAAAACAAGCTCTTGTAAAACAACGTTTGAAGAACGATTATTACAGAATTAGTGGGTATGGGAAGGTATGTCACTTTATTTTATGGACCCATAATGAAATGTGACTGTTTATGTTGGAAATACCGAATTTGCGCCCTCTGCTCATAGTCCTCAAAGATAATTCTAGCCACTAGATTGGGAAGGTACTTTATTTACCCTAACTGGTGAAGGATAACATTAAAGCTTACCTTGTATTTCATGTTAAGAGTATAATTTTCTTAATTCGATTTGGTTATTCCCAAGCAATGAGAACAATATTGGTACACATGTCACTGATGAAAGCTATCAAATACGGAAGTATCGAGCTGTTGTCCACTTTAACGAGACCGGCAAATAATTCTTCTAACTCTCTCTAAAATGCCGAATAATGTTGCAATTGCTTTAAATGTCCTTTTCATTAACTGTCCAATTTAAATTCCTCTTTTATCTGCAGTGATTATATCGACAGCTTTTTCTTTTGGAATACCATATTCCCTTTCCACAATGTCTTTAACTTGTGTAGAGTTGTTATTAGATTTTTGTACGCCATATTGCTCACAAACATTCACACTCCCGTTCATACTTCCAGACCCTAGGGAAGATGGGGAAGAATATTCGCTAGAGATAAAATGTCTACTTGTTAGCCTGGAACGGAACCCGAGATCCTTTGCACAGCAAGTAAGATCTCTAATGACTGAACCACCTATCTTTGCGTGTAATTCAAGTTCGGTATATTTCATAAAGGCGGTGTGCCACTCACGCCTGCTTTTCACACCGATTATTATAACACCAGGGTTAGTTCTTCATAATCGGCTGGTTTGTCAGATGAGACACATAGAGAACTGATATCGGTTGGGAGGATTCAAAATTTGCTTACCTGAAGGCGAAAACCGCACGGAAAGAAAGTGAAATAGGTCACATTTTCTGCACGCGAGTGAGGATATATCTTTTAGGACCTTCTGAATAAAAAAAAAAGTATCTTTAGAAAATGTCCGCGCGCCTGCGCGCGTGTATGTATGTGTGTGTGTGAGCAACATAGCTCAAAAACGAAAAGTCCGTTAAGTACTAATCTTGGTATTTAAGTTCAGTATTTTCCAAGGATGCCACACGGAGATTTTCATGGAAATTCTCCACCTCAACCACCCTTTACATGTAAACATTTTCAAAGAGTTTGATTCCCTCAAAAATAGTCCTAAAGATTTTGATTAAAATATCGAATATTAAAGATGTTTACGGGACAAACAAAGTGTATATCTTCAATTTTCTGGGAATAGCATCTGAATACATCTTTGTTTGGTTAAACTTTGTGGAATTTTGCATAACTGATAAACTGTAATATTATGTTACTGCTCCACCATAAGCTACATTTAGGATCATCTAGGAGAAGTGCCTTTTGCTGCTGGAGATGAAAATATTCTTATCGACAGAGGATTATAACTGTTCCCAAGGTTGATGTCATTTTTGTTAATTTCAAGAAAAGATATTGCAACTTTAAAGTAGTCTGTAGCACCCCCAAGGGAAGCAGATGGAGGTCTCTGTCAGTTACCGCCGATTTACAAAAATGTTTACTCTCTAATGGTTCGTTGGCGGCGGTCGTAATAATCCTCACAAATCAAAACATCCGTTTCGTGTTGTTTAGTGTTGTGAAGAAACTTTAATTAGACTTCTTTAGCATTTTAACCTTTTCATTATCTTGTATAGGCGGACCTCAAAGTGCACATTGCCAACCAGTAGTGAAGAATACCTAAAACGGTCAAGCTAATGAATATACAGAGCTGAATTTTAACGCTCCGTTTCTCTTAATATCTTATAGAATCGGCTCAGTAGATTATGTACATTAATTCAACGATGTGAGACGGCCATATTTATATTTCCTCCATGGTTGAATTAATTTTACTGTGTTTGGATGTGTTTTGTCAATTTTGCCATGTCATTTATAGCAAGTTGCTGGCCATTTGACCTGTCCGCTTCAGGACGTCCCCGCGTATGAGAGGTTGTGATTCTCCTGCCATATGGTGATTTTGGTCAACATCTATGACATCGGCTTCCTTCAGATAAGAGCAGGATGACTTTAGGAGAGGTAAATACTTACAGCAGCTGGTTTTGTATTTTCAGTTCTACTTTTTTGGTCTAGATGAATTGTAGATGCGTTTCAAAATGTAACCCGAGAAAAAGATTTATAGTTTATAAACCGGTAGCTATAACAACTAATAGATGTGTATCCTCTTTAACTTCATACGTATTTATTCATACACTGTGTTTATGCGTCTTGTTATAATTCACAGAGTAAGAAGGTCATTGAGAACATTTTCTTTTTGCAATCACCGATAGTTATTTTGGTTATGCTTGCCAAAGGATGTCTGTTGTTTTGTTTCTGTTATATGGATCTGGACATTAGTAGTTTTGAAGTTCTAAAACTAATTGATTATATATATTTTAGGGTTTGTGTGATTTCACCAGTGGAATAAATACTATTTGAACAGAATATAAACTTTTCTGGACTAAAATACCTTACCAATCATTTTTATTTGATGCAATAGTAATGTAATATGTACAATATAAATAATAGCTTACTCCGGACCAACTAATCGCTAGCACATTCCGTAGTATAATAATACTAACTGATTATTTTTGGGAGGCTTCTCAAGCAAATAAAACCAATGCAATTTACTCTCTTACTTAACCTCATACACACTTTTAGAACATCAACTATGCTATATTTGATGGATTACGTGCAATGGCACAAATAACATACATAATATGAGATTAGATAAGCATTAAACTTATTATGTATACTACTCTCTATATCAGCATTTGTGCACTGCTGTTATTTTATACATAAACATAAAACATAAAATAATCAAAGTTTCGCTTTAGCTGAAGAAGAATCGGAATTGTTTTAAGAGTTTAATGCCAATATACCTGAATAAAGTATTACAGAAATTTACCCAATCTTATCTATTGACCAAATCAAAGTTTAGTTGAAGCTATTGTTTGAAACATAACTTAGTTATAATTAGAGAAGCAACAAAATGCTGCTTAACGCAGTAGAAGTTGAGCAGAAATATTAAGTTTCAATATGGGTGTTTCAAAGGTGATCAAAATTGAAGCTAAACCAGCAAAGGGCTCAAAATAGTATAATCAACAGAAATCTATAATAGCTACCTCACTTAGATATCCGGCATGAGAAAATCGCAGTAAAATAAACGAAGAACTAGAAGGAACTGAAGGGAAATGCAACTATATTCTGGATACCAACGTTGTGTTTTTAAATCAAGTCTGCTTTACAACAATGAAGTGTAGGTCATAAGAAGAAAATATGGACGGAAAATTATAAATCGGAAATCCTAGAACTCTTTTGGCAACCTGCTATTTCATTTAGCCAACATATTAAAATGAAAACTATAACCAATTTTAGAAATTTGATTAGAATAGCTTGCTACATACGAAATATAAGTAAAATCAATCAATTTAGTACCTCTTAAAATCTCTAAGAAAATAGAGGGCTTAGTCAAGGATGTGGATTATCAACATTGTTTTTCGCATTATGCCTAAATTTAAAATGAGAGTGGACATTATGAAACCCTAAAGTCATGAGCTTAACTGCAAAATATTATGCCAATGCAATTGTGTTCGCTAATGACCAAGTATTTTTCGCAGAATCAGATGATGATTTAGAAATGTCTGTGACTGCACTAAGTTCTTTTGCAAAAGAATATTACATGAAAATATTACCCGGGAAAGCAAAGTCAACAACGATGTAAGGAAGTAATAAAAAAAGGATAAAAATAGAAATAAAAAATGAATTATAGAACTAGTTTCGTCGTTACTGCATTTAGGGTGTCAAATAAGTAGAGAGCACATGAAGTGAAAAAATGAAATGGCGTGTTATTTATGGACACTCTTTAACTACTATGGTTCTCAGCGTCCTATTCTAAATGGGCATGAAAGCGCTTAATTTTGCTCAGAGGCCTCTCTATCAAGCTTGAGGTTCTTTTACGTGCCGCAAATTACGACACGGGATCAACGGATTTACTTCCCTTCCGAAGGAAGCCATGCTAAGGAAAAATCCATCGTCCTCCGTCGGGTTTGAACCCGCGACCATTACACCACGGAGGGCGACTACACATGAAGTGACTTGCAAATATGATAAAGCATAGTAAAATAAATGGATGTATAAAAAGTGTTTTGGTACGAATATAGTAGTGGAAATCAAACAAAAATGATATAATATACCCTTCAAACCAACATAAGTATGGTAGCGAAAAATGTATTTTACGACCTTAGATCGGGGACATTTAGAGGCATCTCAGATATACTTTATGAGATCATTGTTTGGAAAAACAAGTTGGGATAGAAATAAAAATAATGATTCAAAATCTTCTCGGGCTTCTAACCAGGTAAAAACTTGGTTTGATCTGGTATGAAGCCAAGTTTTTACCTGTTTAAAAGCCCGAAAAATTTTGAATTAATACGTCACCAGGAAAGCTTCAGTTCTTATATTAGAAACAATGATGTTCCTGCATCAACTGAAGTAGATGAAATATGTAATTACCAAAAGAAATTAAAAGAACATACTATAAGAATACCGCTTGCAGATTTTCTAAACAAGCATCGGACGGAACAAGGAGTCTAAGAAGACCTCAGAAAAGATGGAGTGATCAACACGAATCTAATAATTAGCTTCGGAACAGGACATTGACTCAAACTTTGTATGGCAGAAGAAGAAACAGAAATGTCATATTTAAGTTCAACCCTAGGAATAGCGTAGAGACCTAACGCCCACTTGGTAATATAGGCGTTAGTATTATTGAAGATATTCGAAATTATCAGAACAAGTGTTTGAACAATATATATATATATATATATATATGAGATGTGGATATTATTCGCCTACTCTGGCATCTTGCATTTACAAATCACAGGGAAGGCAAGGCACGTTGAAGAAAGAAGTTTTATTTATTCGTGACTTCGGAACGGGATTTTATCTTCAATACCAAGATTTGGAGTAAGAATAAGAAACAATGATACATTTGTACCGAAGTATGATGCGATACGACGGAATACTACATTTTCTTATGTCACTTTCAGGCTCAACAACACACAAGGAATAGTTAAGTACGAATCGTGCAGCTTCAAAGTGGAATAGATAGTACATATATCCGAACAGGGTTTTAGAAACCTTGTCTTGTAGGATATGGGAATTCGAACTGAGAATAATTAAATTTCCTTCCTCCATCTCTGGTCTGAACAGATTCATTTGTCTGAAGGTTATTAGAGGGCACAGATAGCTCTGGATACCAAATATGTGCCTTTGCAAAGTGCCTCCACTATATCGGCAGCTAGGGATGAGATTTGCTAATGGATCGCATTGCTTGATGAACTGGCTTCATGTTGCGCACATTTTGAGCAAGGACCAATTCTGATAGTGCTCTGTTTGCTATAGTGATAAAGCATGATGGACCTTCATCAGCCTACAAACAAGATAATAGGATTACCAGAGGTCTCTAATATAATAAAGCACAAACTATTATCACTATAAATATTACCTGTGATTCATAGTTTATAACATACAGGTATGTATTTATTAAGAACTACAAGAGAAGTTATAAATTAAAGACAGTCCATAAATTACTGCTAATTGCAAGAAGGTGTTTCCAAATTCATATTTTTACATTTAATTTGAATTTCTAAGTCTACTTAAAATAAAGAAATTATGATACTTTTATACTGCGAAAATAATATTTTGCAAATTAAATTCTTCTGTATACTAAATATTTTGAAGTTTTCCACCTCATATCTTCCTATCTCGGACGTTATGCAAAGGTAAAACCTATTGATAAAACAACTCGGCGGTGCGGAACCGTAAGTAGATACATGGAAAACATGATAAGTATCATACAAAAGCTTTTAGATGCTACTTTCTACTGTCACATCAGATATTTCAGATCTGAAGCTGTGTCCAGGTAACTTTATAATTGTACTTCAAATCTTACACATCATCTTTTGAGAGGTTCAAGATGACTATTATTAAGTAACTCTTGTCAATTAAAAGCCAAAAAGAGAGATGTTTTGTAGGCTCCAGAGAACTATTTGCCTCAACATATTTTGTTTTACTTGTATACATACACACACATACACATAAATATTTTATTCGCGCACAGCTTGATTTCGAGAATTACAAAGGTATAGTACAAAAATCTAACTATGTTTTTATTTCCTAAATTATAATCTATTCAATAATTGAGCAATAAGTAATAATATTTTCATTAGAAGTTTTTGATTAAAATTATATCAATCAAAATCTTAAGGAGAAAGGCAAACGCCAAGATCTAATATAAATTTATATAAAAATCTTAGAAAATCGATTTAATTTAAACACTCAATTTAATAATGTTCTATTAAATCATACTTATTACCAGCCCAATAATATAATAATTCGGAGTTGCGTCTTTGGGTATTAATTGTTTACAATTTTTCTTAGTATTAACTTTCTTGCCTATAATAGTTTTAATTAGTTTTCTCTATCATCGATTAGTTAGATGGTTACTGTGCTATCTATTCTTCGCAACTTTTGCACGAGTATTTTTTAATTATTGTTATATATCTGAATCACGCTATTTACTATCTGTGTAAGTGGACTTCCTTTCTTGGCTTTGCCTACTTTATATGTGACTATAATGCTTGTTAAATTTTATGCATTAGAACTTCCTCGATCAGAATGCCACTATAAAGACAATTGTCAATAACTTTATATTACAATATGTAAGTTAATTACTTTTCTCCTTTGAGTTATTCCGTCAGCCGTAAAGGTGCTTTCAAAAGATAGCTACGGAAAATTATATTGCTGTAATGGAATAATAATAATAATCATAATAATTAATATTAAAATTACTATGCCTGTAAAAATAAGTTTTTCATTAAATTCATAAGAGAATTTAATAAATCCAATTATTGCAATTATAATTCTTGTTAATAAATGAAAAAGTTAAATCAGCAAATCCTGTAGACAAAATTCTTATTTTCAAACCTAATTGTCTTAATATAATATAATAATAAGAATTATAGCGATAATTAGAAATAGTGTAATGAATAACTTTGCATCCATATTTCCTTCATTTGCGGCTTATACTTTTGTTTATTGGCGATGTTTTCACGTTGGTGAGTACCACGAAGTGGTTCAGGCATTTTGTCAGTGAGTGGCATTCCGGAAGTCGTGGGATCGATTTACCGCGGCCAATTTCTTTGACTCCTGAGTTTTTCGGGTCACTTCCCCAGTCGCTAGGCGAATGTTGGAGAGGTTTCTTCTTTCCCCTGAAATTCCTGTCCCTTCATTTCATCTACATTTCATACCAACTGGTCTCTTTCAAGGTTATAAGTGTCAATTAAGACCGCGGCAGAGGCAAATTTCGTGGAAGTGGCTGGAAGTACATCTCTCCACAGCGGGATGGCGCTAGTGGCTGTCATTAGACTCACAAGGTGTATCCGGATCTGAGTCACGGGCTCTTTGCGCTACCTACGTCGAGAGGACCCTTCACGACGGCTCTCTCCCTGTTTGGATGTCGGCTGCCCTCTGAAATAACACTCTTCACATCCTTCCTCCAGCTAACGAGCCATAAGCCCTAGGCTGTACGTGGAATACCCCTCTGTAACTCAACACATAGACATAGACACATACACACACAATCACACTACCAAGTTGGGGTAGCACACACAAGCCATACGCGTTTATTTTACCTCAGAGCATGGGACGGAAGGCTTAACGCAGAGTTGACAAGGCCTCATAGTAACGAATGTTGTAATGGAGCTGAGTTTGAATTCTTTCTACAAGGCAAGTGATACCACATTAACTAGGCGAGCAGGTGATTATTGAATACGTGGAAGTAAAATGAATTGCCTGTACGGACACGCGTTGTTTATTTCACGCTGCTGTTGCAAGCATGCAAAACTCAATTGGTAGTAAATTGGTTTGCTGGAACGTTTTTAGTCGAAGAGAAGCTAAATTTGACACAACAGTAGTTAAAAATTGAGGTATTATGTACCAATCATCTATTTCCCCAACGCCATGTTTAAACTTGCTCTTTTATTGAGCACTATTATTAACCAAATGTTTAGGAATGACACCCCTTGTGCAAAATCAATAGAACGTGAATTGAAATGTCATTTAGTTTTTTACTTTCTCTAAACGTACATGTATACAGTGTATAGAGGTTTTGTATTGCACCCAAAAATTCGATACCGAGATTTTACCGGAAATATGTGTTTTGTGACCCCCTGAACCCCAAAAAAGCATTTTCAGAAAAATGTCCGTGTATGTGTGTCTGTCTGTCAATCTGTCTGTCTGTCTGTCTGTCTGTGTGTGTGTCTGTGGGCAGCATAGCTCAAAAATGAAAAGACCCTTAAAAACCAAACTTTGTATTTAGGTTTGGTATGTTCCAAGGATGCAACACGAAGATTTTTCAAGAAAATCCCTTCACCCGAAACTACCCTTTACATGGAAAAAATTCGAAAATTTTGAGTTTCTAAATAATGGCTCTAACGATTTTGATTAACATCTCGTAAATTTAAGGTATTTACTTGACAAATAAAATGTATATCTTGAATTTTCTGGGAATAGCCTCTGAAGACTGCTTTATTCTGGATGAATTTTACGCATTTTTGTATAATTGCTAAACCGTAAGAGATGGACAATAACCTACCCCACAGAAAATGTATAGCACATTAAAACACACAATTTATGCTATATACACTTTTTTCGTGGAATTTATCGTTTTTAAGATATCGCTTGTTTTTGTTTTCAGCTATGAAAACCTTACTTTTCTCATACAGGAATTTGTCAACTCCTGTCCATACAAACAAAGGAACTTCAGTCACACAGCAACCAGCTTTAGACTATCACTTTAACACCAATGGTATTCCCTTATTACGCTTCTGCTAACAAGGAAACAAGTAATAAGACTATTTCTGTTAATATTTTTTTTTTTTTGATTAGCATGAAGTAAACAAAAGTAAGAGTTTTTTAACAATAATTTGTTACAGATATGTAGAGAAAGTCATGTGAATGGAACACATCAGACTTTTTGTTTTTGTTTCTTTTATATGTGATCTTTCTCATTGGAATTGGAATATTTTTTTTAATATCTTGTATTAGCTTGACATTTTCACTTTCTCGAGTATTGTGAAGTTTATTGGTGTGCATAAAATGTGCCCCATAATTGAACGAAGCTATTTACATTGGTACTGAATAAATTCGATTCACAACTGCCAGTGTATCTATGAATATAATTCTAACAGCTGGGTTCTTTAGTTCCTATGGCCTTTATACGGAAAGAGGTCATTACAAATTAGTGGCTGTGTTCTCAAATGTTGAATACCGTTAAGGTAATATTTTACAGAATTTGGCAAAAAAGTAAGACATTCTACAATACCAAGCTACAAACAATATCATTGATGAAAGCTCCCATGTGAATGCCATATAGTTTAAGGCACTATGCTCCATTGTGTAAGCGTATCTTTGTCTACCAATCCTAATGAACTTCTTTCCTACAGGGTTCCAAAACTTCGTTTCATTTCACATTGATTACAGTGATGTTCATTTTTTTATGTCTTAGAAAACTTTTTAAAACATTTGATTGCCAGTTTAACCTATTTATTCCCTTATTTCCCTTCTACTTATAAAGGAACTAAGCAATAAGAATGCAGTACTTTCTCTACCTCCTCTAGGTGCTAGAGAAATTATCAAAATGGATAAAAATGCGTTTCCTTTTGTACAAATTAATTGGTTTATAAATATGATAAAAATCAAAACAGTTTATTGTAGAAGAGCGAGTGAGTTCGACGATTGAAAAAGGAAATGGAGCACACAATATTGGAGGGGGTTTAAACTGGAAATAGAACCGTCGGTGTATGTCAGGCATTGAAGACGCCTACAGTTAAAAATTAGCTAGATCAGCATTGATTACGTCGAGGTTGCCTTAACGGAAACGATGCTTTACACTTTAAAAATGTTCTGTCTATTTCCTCGTTTGTTCTTTAGTTTACCTATATTGTATAAGCACAGCGTCACCATGTAGTTCTAGCACTAAAGAACCCGCAGGGAGAATGGAGTTAAAATGATACGGAGTCCACAAAACAGCTAACCAGAGTTACACAGCCTTTTGCAACACTATTGGAGAACCCTCGAGGCGCTTTACAGTTTCACTCCCACCTTCATATCCAGTCCAATAAAAGTGATTTTTTTTAGTTCTCGTACTATTTATTTACCGCTGTTCTCTGTTAGGACATTACATTCTTTGAGATACCAAATTCAGATCCAAAATTTTTCTTTAGCTTTCAACATAAGAAACAAATACAAATTTGACTATCTAGGATGTAGATTATCCCTTAACTTAAATGCCTGTTTCTATAATTGATATTAATATGTTTAGTAAGTTACCAGAAGCTGCTAAAGAAATTTCACCAAATAGATTAAAATTATGTGTTCACAATTGATAGTAGCTAGGCCGTTTTATTCAATTAATAAGTTTATGGATAGTGCTGTTTTAATCTTTCTTGGAACTAAGAGTTGCAACTTAAATGTAAATTCAAATATTTTTAAACTGTGACAAGGTTTTTTCCATATGTACATGCTGGTCTCAGACAAACCATAATAATAATTATAATAATAATAACAATATTACCAATAATAACAATAATAATAGTACTACTAATAATAATAATGCTAAACTGTTGATTTTCTGGGAATTGTTTATAATTTTCCCTTTATTTTCTAACACCTTTGGATAACTTACTCATAGACAAATACTTACTGCTTGTCTGTTTAGTGTTGGTTAGTGGGGATCCTCGCTTTCGAGAGGTCACAAGTTCGAATTTTGGTTAGGTTGAATTAGACGGATATGTCCGTTTTCGAGATTTTTTCTAATCCTTTGAAGGCGAATTTCGAGAACTTTAACTTCTATATATTTTTGGCTCATTTGAACTGTATTTATTATTATTATTATTATTATTATTATTATTATTATGTTGTTGTTGTTGTATTATTATCATTAGTTTTAACCATTTTCTAAATCCCTTCAATATATACAAATTATAAATTCAATAACACCATTTCACTAGGTATCCACTATTTCAGGTCCACCGAAAAAAACATTCTTAGGAAGAGGTTCACGTGCGCGAGTGGATGTGTGAAAGAGCACAACTCAAAATACATTTTGAATGAATACTTGTTATTTGGAATAGTATATACTAACTACGACATACATATTTCTAGGAAATGTTTAAGCCCCAAACTATTTTCTCTACTTAAATTTTTGTCCTTAAACTAATTTTCTCAAAAATGGTTATATCGCTCATAATAAAATACAAAATAAAAAAATGTCCACAATTGCATACAATGTATAATTAGTATTTTGGAATAAATTAAGGCCATCTTCACTTTAAATATTTTTATTGTTGGTATGATAATGGTATGCCGTAGAATATGGATAACGCCTTAATATTTGCAGAATATTAGAACATATATAATACTAATAAATATTCTTTGATATATGAATCAATCTTCAAACAGTCAATACTTATTTGAAGTGCTATGTATTCTTTCAATGTTATGCTGTGGTCATGGAAAGATAAAAGTTTTAAAGCCACAATACAGCGACCCATTTTTACACATTTGTCTATCGCTTCATATTTCGTATCATATTTTACTTACAGAAAACTTGAGAATGAAAACATTTCAGCAAACATTTAGTTCGTATATCAAAAGAAGATACAAACACTTTTTTAACAGTTTTCAGCAGACTTGGAAGAGAAAGGTATGCAGATGTAAGATATCAGACTGTTTTTCTTCAGATGTTGAAAACAGAAAACTCCCCGGTTTAACCGTGGGTGTATGAATGAGTGCATGCATATGAATGGTTTTGGTCTGTGTCTGGGTATGTGTGTGTAGGGGTAGTGGGAAGATGCTGGGTGAAACAAAGACACGGCGAGAGTGAGAGAAAATGGCAAAAAGAATTATATATTTTATTTAAAGAAATACGTCATTGGTTATTTTTTAGGATATCTTTAAGAAGAAATTGAAAGAAAAGGAACTCTTACACGGAGAAACGTATTAATTCCTGGTATAAAAATCTGATATGTTCCATTCGCATGACTTTCTCTACATCTCCGCAACAAATTATTGTTAAAAAGCTTGTTGTTCATTTACTTAATGCTAATCGAAAAAATAGCAGAAATAGTCTTATTACTTGCTTCCTTGTAACTAGAAGCGAAATAAGGGAGTACCATAGGTCAAAAGCTGGTTGCTATATGACTGAAGGTCCTTTGTTTGTATGGACACGAGCTGACAAATTCCTGTATGAGAAAACTATAAGTTTTTTTAAAGCTGAAACCAAAAACAAGGAATATATAAAAAGTGATCAACTCCATGAAAAAAATACATATTACATAAATTGTGTGTTTTAAAGTGCTCTACATTTTTTGTGTGGTAAGTTTTTGTCCGTCTCTTACGGTTTAGCAGTTATGCAAAATTGCGTAAAATTTGTCCAGAATAAAGTAGTGTTCAGAGGCTATTCCCAGAAAGTTCAAGATATACATATTATTTGTCAGGTAAATATCATTAATATATGATATTTTAATCAAAATCGTTAGAGACATTTTTGAGAAAATCAAAATTTTCGAAAAAAGTTCCATGTAAAGGGTAGTTTGGGGTGGGGGAATTTTTCTCAAAATCTTCGTGTCGCATCCCTGGAAGATACTAAACTTAAATACCAACACACACGGACCTTTTTGAGAAAATACTTTTTTTGGATACAGGGGACCCTAAAACATATATTTCTGTGAAATCTCGGTATCGAATTTTTGGGTGGAGCGCAATACCTTCTCTATACCCATTGTACATAGTACGTGTAGAGAAAGTAAAAATGACCCTGCTTATTTAAGTGGCACACATATATCTGAAATACGGCCTGAGCAACATAGAAAAACATTTTTGTGTTCCATTCACATGACTTTCTCTAAATCCCTGAAAAAATATTATTAAAAAGCCTATGCTATTTATTTCATGATAATCCAGAAAAAAATTAGCAGAAATAATTACTTGCTTCTTTGTAAGTAGAAGCGAAATAATGGAGTACCACAGGTGAAAGTAATAGTCAAAAGCTGGTTGCTATGTAACTGAAGTACCTTTGTTTGTATAAACAGGAGTTGACAAATTCCTGTATGAGAAAAAAATGTTTTTCAAAGCAGATCAACTCCACGAAAAAATGTATATATCTTAAATTGTGTGTTTTAATGTGCTCTACAGTTTCTGTGCAGCAAGTTATACTCTATCTCTTATGGTTTAGCATTTATGCAAAATTCCATAAAATTCGTCTAGAATAAAGTAGTCTTCAGAGGTTGTTCCCAGAAAATTCAAAATATAAATTTTATTTGTCAGGCAAATATCTTTAATATACGATATTTTAATTAAAATCATTAGAGCCATTTTTTAGAAAATCAAAATTTTCGACAAAAGTTCCCTGTAAAGGGTAGTTTGGGGTGGGGGCATTATTCTCAAAATCTTAGTGCCGCATCCCTGGAAGATGTTAAACTTAAATACCAAGTTTGGTATTTTACCAACTTTTCGTTTTTGAATTATCGTGTTCACAGACACACGGACAAAAACACACACACACGCGCGGAGCTTTTTCTCAAAATACTTTTTTTGGATATAGGGGACCCTAAAACACATATTACCGATGAAATCTCGGTATCGATTTTTTTGCTGGAGTGCAATACCTTCTCTATACACTATGTACATGTTACGTGTAGAGAAAGTAAAGATACTTAATCTTTAAGCTTAAGCACCGCAGGTAATGTAGATTTATTCACCATTACTCCAATGGAGCTGAAAATTATAGAAAGTGACATAGAACAGAGACATTATACAGGAATTGGTAGAAATTTATATTTTATGTGTAAGCGTTATTTCAGAATGAAAGCTCTTTTCTTTTACAATGTTCAGTCCAAAATGACTGCATTTTTTTTTTTGCAAAATACAACTGGCAATGACACCGTGATATATAAAAGTGCAAGTGCTGCTTTCATATCTTGACTTTAATAAGAAATCTAGTATGTAACTTTAAAGTACACCAAAAATTGTATGCTGTAATTTTACGGATTCTTTCCCTATAACTTAAAGATTCTTTCTTAATGGAACTCTCGGTACAAATAAACCTTACTCAGCACCTTAGAGCCTCTTTTAAGTGATTTCTAAACTAAAATAAATGAATCTATAATCTTATTCCATAGCTATAATTTTCCCTGAATATCAATATCTGTATTAAACATCTACAACATTTTTAATTTAACAAAATTGGAGAAGAGAATGCATAGCCATTGTAAGTATAAGTTTGCATATTTGTAACTTACACAATAAAAAAAATGTTTTAAGCTAGTAAACTAAGTAAATAGAGTATATATTTAGCTGAGGACAATTTTTTCATGCTGAAAGTGCTGTTTCACGTAAACATAAATTGTTTTAAACTTGATTTCAATATAGTGTTTTGATTTGAAGTTTGGAGCATAAATAAAATGCAGTTTAGAATGCCATACTCCTATGTCGCTATTTAAAGAATAATTTTAATTAAAGCATAATGTTAATTACCACAATTTATTCTATCATAACAATTATAATTAATGTGTTTCTCACAACTTTAACTCAAAAAGAAATAATTAACTGTAACACACTACTGGCATTGTATTTGTATTTTGTTTATTTTATTTTATGATTCAGTTTTGATTTAAAATCCAATAATTAATAGATTCCTTGTAACGTTAAGCATTTATAAGAAAAAGTTTATGTTTTAAGTTTATGAAAGACACAAAAAGGAATTTGGTGTTGAAGAAAATTTAAGCCTCAAGTAGTGCATATATACAATTTTTAAAGACTGGGTTTAAAAATTAATTTTACTCCTGGATACTATCTTGTTGTGTGTAGTTCAAAATTAAGATTAAGTTTTAAATTCTAGCCTTTGATTTCATTCTGAACGTACAGTCCTAAACCTGGTTTTCTGATGTCATCACCAAATTTCAGTAGTAAATATCCTTAAATAGATTAATTCTCATTTAAAACAAACAATATGTGTTATTAGAATAGCATATTAGGAAAAGAAATAATTTTCTCATACACACTGTTGTTATCTGAGGGTCTGTCAACAGGAAGCTATCAAAGTAGGAACATCACGACCTAACCATCTACTTATACAGCTGTTGTTCTCTCACGCGCGCCAATACGCCGCCATGTTGCTCAAGTGGGTCATTCTGCTCTTCGTCATCCAGGTACATTTGTATTACAATGATACGGATATGTAGATTTTTGGAACCCTTAAAACCAGAGCTTTACTTTTCCTATAACGCAAAACTGGGTTGTTAGACAGCATAATAATTTGTATTATTGCTAACATTAGAATTTGAATACCTTTACTTCGAGAAATAAGCTTAGTTTCTCAAGTACTATAACCTGGAAGCACAAATAAATTAATTATAGTGTATTTCTAAATGGAAACGTAATGAAGAATAGCTTTATTTATTCTAGTTCAAAAACAAAATAAAAAAAAATTAAATAAAAATAATAGCAATAACTCTTTCACTGAAGACTTCAGAGTACAGAAAGCAAACTAGCACATTTTATGCAACAATTATGTCGTTAGCATTAAGAACCGCTACAATTTCCAAGGTTGATCTCTTTCTCTTTGTCCAACAATTATTGAGGTTGTTTATTCATAGCTGATTTTGTGCATCTGCATGGTCTTCTCGGAGACGACATTGCACCAAAACAGCTTTGCATTGGTGCTGGTAAAGGTTGTACCTGTTTTACTATGTGATTTCATCCATGGGTAGACAATTGCGCTCACTTGCGGCTGTTGGTGGCAGTACATTCAGAAGTTTAAATGCCAGTGAACGTAATTTTTTTTTCCCCCAGACAATCCTCTCCACCAGAGATAGGCGAGAGAATTGGACTGCAGCTCATAAAATGCAGGATGGGTTGCCTGGTGGTTGCACACAACGCCGATTGTTGTACTGAAGGTCGCGTGTATTATAACTATCATACAAGGTCTTTGGTATAAAACCTTCACGTTATCACAACGTGCTACAGCCAGCTGTACAGCAACAGGGTGTTTCAAAACGACACCAAACGAAAATGTGCACCTTGTTGGTCATACCATACGTGATACTTGAATATTACAAAATCATCATGGATTAGGCAGCCGTACATAACTAAATGACACGTGCCTGGCCCACTCCAAGAGAGATGCCGGTTGGTAGCGAAGGTCCCAGTCGCGTGGTGTAGGGGTGTTTAAATAAACACGCTGACGCGGCACTGGTCACCTGTAACAGTAAACGAAGCATATGGTTTTGTTATGTGTTTCGTATAACACGTTCTGAGGTTGTTTACGCGGCGTATGGCAACCGTTATTCCTTTTCTGCCTAATCCCAGAAGTGTGCGATTTTTAAATACACATAACATTTTAAATAGAAGAATTTGAAAGTATGGACATCAACTTTCGGACCAGTCAAAGTGTAGGCTAATCGACTGCTATCTTCGTTTTGAAACATATATATATTTATGTATCTGTAGGTACATAAAAAACTAAATTTTACCGCAGAGTAATAGCTATAAATACCGTTCTTCCTCAGCTAAACAACATTAAACCCAATAACCATTTAGATTAAAACCAGTTAGCTCAACCGCTGTAATGTTTGGTATGTTTTCCTTAAGTTTCCCTAAGTGAGTGATTTCTGTGCGAACGTTCAAGATTTTCGCCACGTTCGCCTATGCTTCTTTTTCTATCATTGTGCATCTTCACATTATTATTTTTTTTTGCACTGAACTAACAGTGTTCAGAAGACTGTAAATTGAAATTCTATAAGGGGCAATTATACGGAAAACTTCTGAAGAATTATTCAAGACTTGCCAAGTGATTAAAATGACAAGTGTTGTAGAAACTGCCTTCCCATTTTCGCAAACGAGATAATGACTACATGGGAACTGAAGGACAGAAAGCCTGTCGTTAGTGAGGAGTGTGGGTAGTGGTAGAGTCAGCCGCCATTGGTTCTAACGTGTACTGCCGTGCGAACATCGGGTTTTATACCGAATACCCTATAGTATGATTAATACGATATTACACAATGCGTTTTGATATTGCCTGCCTGGTATTTTACATTCCTACGGATATGGAATAGCTCATCAACTGCACGGTATATATCTGTAGTTGAACTACAGTTAAAATGTGAACGTATAATTATCATTAACATCTACCAACTTTAGAAGCTAAAAATATATTCCAGTTCTTGCAAGATTTTTAATACCAGGTAAATTAAATGTAAACTTTGTATACCTAACATAAGAACAATGGACTATGTCTGTTACAAATGTATTTTTTTTTTACAATTAGCCGCACTACTGGTAGTAAGCAAATAAGAGGTTCAATTATGCTATGAACATAAATCAATTTATATAATTCAGTTTTGGTCATCTACCTTAATCCATTCTTTCTAAACAGACTTTTCTAATATTACTTTTTATTCATTCCTAATTCTCTCCTCCAATCGGCTTTTCCCGAAATAATTTGCATAGTATACATATTTACTGTTTGTTTCTGTTATGTAATAATGAAGCTATTGCGAAGTGGTTGCAAAGAAATAACTGGATTGCGTTCCGCTGGTGGAGGCTGAAGAAATGGAAATCGAGTGTAGTGATATGTAATTAGATAATGTTGTACAAGTTCATATACCTGCACAGACACAAACACCATACACAGTAACCCAGATTTAAATCTAGAAACGACAGAATCCTGTTCACTGTGGTTGAGTACGGCTTTATGGCATCCACTTGCTTCCTGGTTAGCTTTCTGCAATCACGCTCAGCGAAGAAATTCCAATATTACTGTACTGACTAATTAAAATAAATATGGGCGAAATTATCGTTAACTATGTCTCCATGCAATACTGTCCGTTATTCATAAAATATTATGCAAATTGTCTGTTGTCGAAACGTACATCTGCACCAATCATTCTATCCCTGGACTCACTCTGCTTTTCAAGAAAATCGTTCCCAAACCAAACTGCACCTTAAACTGACAATTTTGTGAAATATTTTATGTGATTAAATTACTGCGAAATAAAATCTATATATTTAATTTTGCTGAGAGGAGTCTGTCTACTATTCTTCATCCTGAATTGCTTTTGTAGAACTGGTAAACTTTCAACGATACACAATCTCTTATACACTAAAATATCGAGATTGTTAAAGAATAGAATACAAGTAAGATGCGTTTTGGTGGCGTTAACTATTTCCGGGATTTTCTGTCTTATTGCCTTGAGTTTTCAAATAGTTTTAATTTCTTCAAGTAGTAGGTAGCTGTGTCGTTTTCGTACAAAGAGCTACAACGGAAAGTTATCGTGTAACCGTGCAAATTTATGTACTTAGCTGTAATTTTTGGTATTAGTAGTTAAAAAGGATGTTCTACGTATATAAAATTATGCATGACGAACAGATGTATATGCATTTTTACAATCTTATTCCCTTAAGGAAAGAACAAATGAATTAGGAGTACATTGTTTGGAAAAGTTTGCTTAGAGACGGAGAAGAGAAAAGAAGAAATGTCCATAAATGTAATTTTCATGGGATATTACGATGGTATATCACGTAAATTAAGAGAATAACGAATCTATTAAAGGAAAACACTCACTTTAGAAGATATATGTTAAATTAGTGGACATAATTGAACCTGTAAATTGTGAAACATAAGAATGGTGTGTAAAGCAATTGAAGTGAATAATTAGGGAATCCAACATGCAAATTAAACACGCTATTAAGAAAAACTCCATCGACTTATAAGTTATATCGATAGAGTGTATTATAATTTATTATATAGTCAACGTGTTAAATTAATTGAATTTTCGTTCCTCAAAGTTTGAGAGTGAAATAAAATGTTATTACTGAATTCTAAAACTTAAATTGTTTATTCAGTAGCAAGTTACTCGTTATATAATCGCCTGAGAAAAGAACCCATGCAAAGAAAATTAATTCATCATATAGCTAGTTGGTGACATATACGAAATATAAATTTGCTATTCAAGATAGAAAGCTACTTAAAAGGCACAAAATAATTGGAAAAGGAATACTATTGGACGAAAACAGTTTTACCTTTTGTCAGGTATACATACATACCGATAATAAAAACCCTACCAGGGCTTAGAATTTTAACGTCATCACCTAGCTATGACTATCGCTTTAGACTACTGTATTCTTTTAGTATTTACTACTGCATGCGTGGCAAGTAAAAACAAGAGGACAGACATGAGAGTGTGAGTATACAGCACCTTAGCGGCTCTTTTTGCATCTAACGTGACTCCTGAAAAGAAGAGATGATGGGGAAACACGAAGGGCGACCAATTCCAGGTGACTTCGTACGCGATCATGGAGAAGGTCCCTAACGTTTCCGTTTCGAAAAATCGAAGAAGCTTAAGGCTAATTACAAAACCCAACCCCTCGGGGGCCCTGAGGAGCAGATGCTATAAAAAGGAGCAGTCAGATTTAAACATTTAATGTCATAGCCGGGATTTAAACGAACTTTTCAACTCTTTTTTACACACAGCTCGTGTGGGAAAAAATAGAAAAGAGAGGAAAAAATTATATTAACCCAATAGTTCGTTAAACTATGAATCACTGGACTTAAAGTATTTGGGACATTGTAAATCACTATTGAGGTACCTAACCTTAAAATAAAATGAAATCTCTTTGCAGTTTACTGGCAAAATGTGATTCATTTGGGGCGTTTAATGGCATTTCGGCATGTTGCCAAAGTAGCTTAGTTAAAAAGATCAACCACACGGCTTTAATTTAACAAGGAAACAATTAAACATGCCCATTAATGATAACTGAATCTGCAATGTATGTATAGTAACTTTATCTTATACTGAGTCAAAGATTCATAACTTCAAATATTTCACAAGAAATCTAAAACTGTCTTAGAGGAAATTGCCTATTCGGAATCTGGTGCAGCTATGACAGTGGAGTCACTATATTAAAGCCTTAGGAACTAAAACGTGGTTCTTTACAACGGCATGTTTATTTTATTTTTCTTCGTTTCTTTCAGCTCTGAAGTGTACATTTAAATGAGCTTCCTATCTTTATAATAATCGTCAGTGGGTGTTTTCGTTTCATGATCAAGTTTTGAAGCCTTCCGCGGGATCAATTCCAGGCAAGCTCCCATTTTAACCTTAAGGGGTTTTCTAATTTTCCCGGTGTTCACAAGGACGAATGACTGGTGATGTATTCTACGATTACTCTTGTTTCTCTCATTCCCTTGCATTTCATTTCCCTTTTACTTTTCAGACTGCATTATCAGTGGTGCCGAGCAGATGACGAAGTTGCTTGCACTATGGATTGCTTCCAGTGAACGCCAAAGTGAGACAGGCCAGCTAGGTTTGCTGGTCACTTTATTGGGATTGCTTATATCGGTGCAGTGGGTATTCAAACTGCCCATTTCTGTATATCTGCAGTCTTGGGCCTCTTACGACTCTTTTACCTCATCCATTATTACCGGATGGTATAGTCACAATCAAACGATTATGAAATCGCGAGTGCCAGGCGACCTTCTAGGTTACAGTTTTCTACAGTGTAATTTTATTTATTTGGCTATACATTAAATCTCACACACATTTTCAGTCCATTCACACTTCTAGACTTTAGGTTAGGGAATAGATTAGAAAGAACCATCGAAGCCTGGAACCCTCGTACTGGCTCTACAGAGTAAATATTGGGATACATTTATTGATTTATATGGCGATGCTATTGTAATACACTTTTACGTCACATTTTTATGAACGACACAATGAGTAATGCTCTACTAATTTATAAACCTTGATCTTTTACCCTGTACTGATATTTTAGAATTCATAACCTGTTTTGTATTGAATTTTTCACATTGTTATAGTTCTTTCTCTACTTTTTAAATTTTTACCACACATTTATATTCGAATAGTACAATAGCACTTCAATTTGTATTTTAATTAATATTTTTAAGTCTAAGTATATCATAATAAATTTAACATAATATTTAACCTACAATAAATGGACTAGGCATTTACTATTATGACCTTTATCAATTTCTTTGTTGTGTCCCAATTAGAATACTACTCACTTATTTATATTTTACTGAATTTAAGCCTAAGGCTATTCAAACAAAGTGTATGCTTTTCTTACAGTGCATGCCGTTTTAGTTTATCGGAATGCCGTATTTAGACTACCGCGTTTCCTATGAGGTAAAATGTATAATCTGTTCTGCTTAGAAATGTTAAAATTAATGGAGTATTTTCGTACTCCTTCTTGCCAAAATATATTAATTTTAAATAGTAGAGCATTCTCTAAGACACCGACTTGTAACTATTTACCAATGTTGACTTATTTAACATAAATCTTGTGCCATTATAGAAACCATATACGTTTCCTCAGTATTTCCTAATGTTCCATCTCTACGTTCTATGAACATTTTAACTAGATTTATAAACGGCGACCAATAGTAAAGTAAAGGTTCTCTAAATAGACCGAAAAATTACAAATTTGTATCACAAAATTCCTTGTTTGGAAAAAGGTAAGGTTTTAGGGTTTTCTCTAATAAAAAGAATTTTTGCAATGTTCTCATTATACAAATATTTACCTTAGTGACCATGATATATTAAAGTATACGCCAACCTAGTGTCTGAATTACACAACTGTCAAAAGAGAGAGCGAGAGAGAGAGTATGTGTGTGTGTGTGTTTGTGTTGCTGGCACTTTAATGTTAATTTACATACAATGCGCTATTAGAACCACTGTTGCCAAAGAATTGATTGCTTTAGAAGCTCTTGGCGGTTGTGAAGTCAAACTTTTCCTGTTCGCAGAGGTCAATCATACGACGTGTGAATTCGGGACGCAATCAATGGAGTAAGGATTTTTACCGGAATTATAAGGGAAAGAAGCACGAAGCGTTCCTCTTCACGTAGTATTCATGGGCTACTCTTAACTCCATCTGGGATCCATCTTCACTCGGGATGTCGTGGTTCACTTTACTTGGCTGCTCTATCTGACCCATGGTTTTTAGAGGTTTTTCTGGGTCGCCATGCGAATGTATGGGAGATTTCTTTTCATCCCCCGAATTTCTTGTCCCTCAATGTCGATTTTCACTGTCGTTTCATTCATCCATCAACCTGTCGGCGTTGGCGATGGTGCTCGATGCGGCATGGCAGGAAAAAAGAGATTATTCCGTCCCACGATGTCGGCTGTTTACGGGATGATGGGCCCTATGTTGTACTGGGGCTCCGTTCTGCCTGTCCGGTTGTTGATTGCTGTGCCATCGTTCCTGGTTCTGGCCACCCAATGTACCCTCTCGACTGGTTTTTCCATTCAAGGGCACCCCTCATGGTGAGTAGGTACTAACCTCAGGTTCGGTCACGAATCCCCTGCGACCATATCCTATCGAATCCTATTGAATCCTTCTATAACCTCAACAAGCAATAACTATAACTATATGCTCATGTAATAAAATCTATGTAAAACTGTCTTTTGGTTAGCAAAAGTAAAGTTTGTAAAATATCCACATTGCGGAATTTCTTTCATTATATGACGATCATGTTCCTCCTAAGAAGTATTTGTCCAATTAATACCGATTTGACTTAATTTATAATTAACACTAACCCGATAAGGTTTATTTCCTTGTTTGAAGTTTATTCTTCTGCTTTTTTTTTTTGTTTTTGTTTGTACTTTTGAAATAAACTAATCTGATAACAGGGAATACAAAAATCTGATTTGTTCCATCCTCTACCTATTCTGCAAACAAGCTTCTTATAAAACATTATTCGTCTATCTACTTCATGCTAACGACATGAACGTCAGCAGAATAGTCTTTTAAAACAAAAATATGTGTGACGTAAATTACGTGTTTTGACGACATCTGAACGTTTCCTGCAGCAAGTTTTTTGTGAATTGCTTCCTTTACCAATTATGCAAAATTCATTGAAAATGAGGAGGACTTCATAGGCTATTGACAGGAGATTTAAGATGCATATTTTTGTCAGGTGAATGCATTTAATATACCATATCTATATGAACATCATTTTATTCATGCAAAGAATAGTTCGGGGTGGGGGATTTACTCTAAAATTTTCCGCATATGCTTAGAAGATAGTAAACTTAATAGAAGACTCTAAACTTGGACACCAAGTTTTTTGGTTTTTTAGATGTGCTGCTCCCCTCCACCACATACACATACTGACGTTTTATTCTATTTGTTTGTTTGAATTCAGGGGAACTAATATCATGTATTTTTAGTGAACACTTAGTATAAATTTTTGCGTGGAATACTTTACCTTCTCTACCTACTATGTAAGGATATAGTGTTTGGTAGAGAACGTGAAAAGTTAGGTGGGCATTTATCAGCAGTTTAGTGCTTTGTTGCAGCTTCCACATCTTTCATCTCCTACAGGTCCTGGATTTATTTCAACTCCTCCTATCACAAGCAGGGCTAGTAATACAAAAGCCATAAAATAATAATTCTTTGTAGTTTCCGTAGCTCCAGTCGCCCCTCTACCTGCGTAACTTGGTGTCTTAGATAAAAGTATTAACAATTACAATTTAATAATAGAAAAACAACTGATAAAATTCAGCTTATGGAGATACTTTATAACATTCGAGTCTTAATTTTATGTGTAGAAAATGCAGCCATCTATCTATATAATGTCTGTATAATATAGAAGTTTACAGATTCTATTTTCTGGTTCAACCAAAGTGTTAAGCTCTTCAGAAAAAGTTATAAAACATATACAGCTATATGTAGCAAATGCTCGACCTTTACAGTTCCTAGAACTTCTTCAAAACATAATGAGGTACTATAAAAATATTATTTATGGAGAATATATCCAAAGACAAACACAAACTGCTTAGGAATTTGGTCTCTATAAACTATAAGATAATACAGGGTTTCTTTTGTTTCAGGCAGCGGTGCACGTTAATTGTGGTAAGTATAAGTTATGTTATTTAATAAAACACCTAATTTCAAGAAATAAGCAAACTAATAATTCTCAGAAAATATACAATCTACGTATTGTAAATACGAATATGTAAAGTGGATAAGTCAACCACCTATGCAATTTACAAATATGTTTCTGACTGGCGTATCAAATTTTCTTATACATTTAGTTTCATTACATCCAATCATGCGGAAATATAATTCTCTTCTTATCAATATCGGAAATTGTTACACAAAAACATACCCATTATTGTTTATATATCAATAATGACCATTATTTCTACATGTTGATAAGTGATATATATTCTAGTAAACGTTAACCTTTATATAACTACACTAAATATGTATTTATTATGTATTGTACCATCATTTATGCAGAATTAGCCGCAGGATTCCTGAAGAGCTCTTGGCAAAGTGGCTGTTCTGACAATCCCGCGTAGCCATTCTGGCAATGATCCTTACTCTTTTGTTACTGTTTCTGTTAGTACTCTGCACTCACACCTGTTTAGTTGTAGTCCATTTGTGTCCACTGTGAATTTTTAGGTGATCTACCCATCTTCTTTTCTGATGTCTCACATTCGCGCTGTCGGTTCTCGAGTATCTCGCTGTTTTTTTTTTTTTACTTTCACTAGCCCGTATGTACAATGTACATAGGGATAGAGAAGTATTGCATTCCAACCAAAAATTCGATGTCGAGATTTCACCGGAAATACATGTTTTAGGACCCCCTGTATCCATAAAAAGCATTTTCAGGAAAAGGTCCGTGTGTGTGTGTGTGTGTGTCCATGTGTCCGTGTGTCTGTGAACACGATAACTCAAAAAAGAATAGTAGCCAAAATACCAAACCTGGTATTTAAGTTTAGTATCTTCCAGGGATGCGACAAGATTTTCAGAAAAATCCCCCCACCCCAAACTAACCTTCACATGGAACACTTTTCGAAAAATTTGATTTTCTTAAAAATGGCTCTAACGATTTTGATTAAAATATCGTATATTAAAGATATTTACCTGACAAATAAAATGTATATCTTCAATTTTCTGGGAATAGCTTCTGAAGACCTGTTTATTCTGGACAAATTTTGCTTAATTTGCCAAAACTAGTAAACCGTAGGAGATAGACAAATACTTACTATACAAAAAATGTAGGTTTTTTTTTTTTTTTTTAAATACACAACTTATGTCATACACATTTTTCTCGTGGAGATTACCGTTTTCCAGGTACTCATTGTTATTAGTTTCAGTTGTGAAGTACTTATACTTTTCTCAGACGGCAGTGTCCGTGTTTCTTTTGTTCTACTCCTGGCCAAGAAAAGCGATTTGTGATGACAATCGCCTAACGACAGCTTTTAAAACATTTGACTATTGGTTTAGCCTAGTGTATTCCCTTATTTTCTTCCTACTTCTACGGAACTAAGTAATAAGAACATTGTGCTAATGAGTACCTCGATTAGCAAGGTGCAGAAAGAAGAATAACTTTATGTAAGAAGTTTGTAGAAGATCTAGAGAAAGTCATGTGAGTGTAACACATCAGATTTTTATAAAAAGTGTTTTCTTTTTAATTCAGCGATCTAAGTAGTACGTTTTTTCCGGTGAAATCTCTGTATCGAATTATCGGGTGCAATTCATTTCTTCCTCTATGCACTATGTACATACTACGTGTTGAGAAAGTAAACGTTTTACGTATTCCTTTCACATGAATTTATATACTATGTTACAAATTATTACAAATAACGTTTATTTTTCTATTTAATTCACGATAATCAGGATAAACTTTAACAAAAATGGTCTATTTCGTACTTCCTCGTAAGTAGGAGAGAAATAAGGTATTACACCAGGCTAAAACGATAGTCAAATCTTTTAAAAGCCGGTTGCTATGTGATTAAAATTCGGTTCTGTGTACATCCTAAGAGTAAACCAAGGGAAAAAGGACTGCCAAATACCCGTTTGAAAAAAGTTTAAGTCTTTTAAAATGGAAACCAATAATAAGCAATATCTCGGAAATGGTTATCTCGGAAAAAAAAAAAGTTCGACAAATCATATGCTTCAACAATTTTCTGTGAAGCAAGTTTTTGTCTATATCTCACGGTTTACCAGTTATGCAAAGGTCATCCAGTATGATAGGGTCTTCAGAGGCAAACTCAGAAAATTTAAGAAATAAATTTGTATTTGTCAAAGTGTCTTTAATATATGCTATTTTAATAGAAAGTTAGAGCCAGTTTTAAGAAAATAACATTTTTTAAAATATTGTCATGTGAATGATAGTGAGGGTATTTTCTTGAAAATCTTAGTGTTGCATCCTTGAAAAATGCGGAACTTAAATATAAAGTTTGTTGCTTAACCGACTTTACGTTTGTATATTATTCACACACATAACTTTTTCTAAAAATTATTTTTTCGGGTTCAGGAGATCCTAAAACGTGTATTTCCGGCGTTGACAGAATTTTTCAGTCTGACATTAACTATCCAGCTTACGTTCTATACATGGCTCCTGTGAAAAAAAATTAATATTTAAAGGAATAGTTTGCTATAGAATAGGTAAAGAAAGTCATGTGAATGGAACTCATCAGATTTTTTATTAGTAGAACCAGCTAAACAATTCGATGCCACAACCGGGCGGGATTCGAACATACTTCAACCGTTCTTGTTGTGGTTCTTCTACCATTGAGTTACTGTGTCAATATACCGGTATGACGTTCAATCCTCGAACTGATTCGCGTGCTTTTACCTGACCAACCAACCGGTATGCCTTTTTTCTCGGAGAACACCTTAATGACAACATGCACATCTTAAGTAATATTCACATTCCGGGCAATATTCACATAGTTATTGCCAACCCTCAAGCTATTCTAATAGCTATTCTAAGTAGACATTTAGACACATACTGAAATGTGTCTAAGAAGTAAGTAGATATGACTGAGGTATCTGTTTTATTATGTTTATGCGCATTTTCTGACTCTGTTGTGGGTTATTTACGAAACATGAGAAACTATTTCCGGTTATAACTTGAGCCATTTAACTACTGCACCCACTAACCATAAAAGTCCAATAGGCTTTTTAGTCATTATATATATAATACTTTCATCTAATAGTTTTTAAACAATATACTGTACTTGGGTTAGCGCTCTAATTTTTTAAAGCCATTTCCCTCCTTTAAACTATTTTATTTAACCTGTTCTACAAGTTAGATTTGAGAGCCCTGTTAGACGCCACAACACCTTAGCGCCATGGTTGTTAGCGAACTTTTCCCCTTTCTTATTTGTTCTACCTGTTCCTCTTCATTCTCTGTGTTTCCTTCGCTGTTCTCTCTCTATGTCTCTCATTTCTTAGCCACGTTCCCATATTTCCAACATTAGCTTTTAGCTTTAATTTCTCGCCTTCTCCTCTCATTTAACACTTTTATCACTACCTCTCTCCTGAACAATTATACTCTTTGTATTCTCAAATTTCTTTCTTCCATTTTTTACCTCTTTATATTGAGTTAAAGAGTAAATAACACATAACCTCTGCTAGCACAAAATACACCGTTCTAATTATTTGCCTCTTATTAACTTTACAAAATAATGCACCTGTCCTTATCCAAGGTAATGCTTTCCTCTCCTATATATATATATATATATATATATATATATATATATATAAGCCACTCTATTAAGCATTTTTTCCTTATTTTACGGTAAAAATGAAGCTAATTTTTATTTTACACCTCACATTTCCTGATTATCTATGTGTTTTATCCTATTTCTCATTCATTTCCAAAATTCTTATTCATTATCTTCTACCTTCTTCCACATTCTTTCATCACTATTTTCATGAAATTATTCCTCCAACATCAGCACATCTCTTACTGCGTTATTTTCAGCTGTTTCATTCATAATGTAATCACATTCTCTTCTTCGCTATTTATACATCTACACAAATATGTCTATATGCTCTCGAAGAACACTCCTCTCCTTCCTGATCTTCCTAATTGAACCATCGCTAATTCTTTTGGTGTTGCTCTGCTTAGTTCTAAAATATCTTTACAGTACACATTCTGTATCTAGGTTGATATATTTGAAATGGTGTTAAACTCCTCTCAAAAAGGGAATGTTACGGCATATTACTGTTACACATTTAAATGTTACTATATAAGATTTTTGAGAAAGCGCCAGAGAGAGATAAGGGCGTAACTGACCTGAGCACGGACGACTAACTGGTTTCCTATCTTAGACTTTTGGGGTATCAAAAAACACCGATTAAAGAATATTTACAAATTACAGTAGACATGTTTGATAGGAGCAGAGAATGAACATAGTCTGCAAATATATATAAACGTGTTACAAAATCCCTCTTTTTTTAGTGTAGTTCATATATTTACTATAGTAGTTACAAACAAAACGATATTCCAGAGATTGAAAAATAACACTCCATGGTTCAAGAGTTTCTTAATCTAACGCTAGCCGACACATGATTCCACTTGCGTTTCTGTTTATCAAACACAGTTTCTGCACTCAAGCTCTCGTTTTTGCTCCCAAATACCAATAACACCATACTGGGGGAAAATTACTCAATGAGGGTATACGCGACCTGTTATGAAGCTCCTATCTAACGATTTAACAATTTATATGTTTGCCCAAGTCCACAGCACTAACAGTAGAAAACAGTGTAAACTAAAACTTGATGGCCAAGGCATACCGCCCGTCCGTTGCATCCCCCTTCTGTTACAGGTGTCATGAATAGGGTGCAAGTACTGGATGGTGGGACATGGCTAGCGCCTTGAGTCCCTCCCGTTTGGTTAATGCAGCCTCTTTCCTCAAATAACTTCTCAATTGCCTCCCAGAGATCTCCCAACACCAATAACGAGATTCAGACCCATCCTTCCGCTGGGTAAGCAGCTTCACTCCTAGCCTACTTTGACGGTATCATTAGGTTTGCTCTTATATTGTATAGTATGATGCTGGCCTAAAAGATATATTACCATTACAAAAAAAAAAAAAAAAAAAAAAAAAAAAACATTAAAAACAATTACAAGAAGTTTCTCTGATGCCCCTAGGAGGCCAATGTTTATAAGTGAAGGAATCTTAACTGTTCACCATTTATATGTTCTTGATATATTAATGGTTTTGAAGAAAAATAATACAGATTATGTTTTCACAAGAATTTCCATACCCATAATACAAGGTACGATTCCAATATCAATGTGGCATTTTCTAGATTAAGCAAAATACACAACCCTCATGTATTTAATGTCATTAATATATACAATAAACTTCCTGAGACAGAAAGAACTTCAAATTTAAAGAATTTTAAGACCTATGTAAGTTCAAGACTAAAAGAAGACCCATTTTTTAATGCAGGGATGTTTTAATACTATCTCTAAGTTTTAGTTACTTATTTTAATTGGGAGATACCTTACTATGACTATTACCAATGTGTGTTTATTTAAATTTTACGTACATTCACCAAGTGTATTTTATACTTAAAGGCTCAAATAAGTTTTATTATTATTATTATTATTATTATTATTATTATTATTATTATTATTATTATTATTATCATCATTATTATTATTTTATCATCGCGCAAGGAGATGACTAAATATTAGTCCTTGAAGATATTGATATCATCAATTGCATTACACTCAAGGATGTCTAGCTTTTGACGGATGCAAAGTGGAGATAACACAAAACCGAACACTGAAGGTCGAGAATTCGGTTAAGAGTGATCATTTTCATAGTATATTGAAAATGAAAATATGGTAATAACAGGGCCTGTTTACTACCTTCAGGGAAAAGACCGCCTACGAATGTAATGTGGCTCTAGTATTCTTCTCTGGAGAACCAATCCTTAAGGATATTCTATGTGTTTACTCCAGGGAGATAGAGAATAACAATTAATATAGCTTTGACATTGTAATACATACCCCATATCTGTAATGCATTTTCGTTTTGCATCGTTCATTTGTGGATAACTGAAATGTTCACTATGCATTTTTCCTTTTGTTTTTGGTACGAGACTTCTCCAGTAAGAATTCCATCCAAAAGTTTGACGATTATCTTGGAGATACACCATAAAGCTCCACAGTCATCGCTCCAGTAAGGAGCTCAGTTTGTTGTCCATTCCCTTATTACTTTAAATTACATATTTACGAAGACATAAAGAGAAAAGTTTTTCAAGGTAATTTCATCAAACGACTTCGCATTTTATTGTTTTTACGACACCCTTTGCTTCGTTACTGAACTGTCCACTGATTTTTCTTCATTTGTTAGGTATTCAGTGCCAGAAGTTTAATATACAACCAATAGGAGACATATTAGCGTGAATCTTCCAACCATTTTGCTAAAATGATTCTGTTTCCTACACCTTTTATCACTCACTTTACTTTTTATTAAATTTAATGAGAGGATGTGTAGGGTGTAACATAGCTGGTAAAGACACTCTGTGAACATTAAGTGAAGAAGAACACTACATATTTATTTATATATATATATTTTTTTTTTTTTTGCTAAAATATGTATATTTTATTTCTTTACCCTTTGTGTTTCACATACACTTAAACACTCACCAATTTGTGTCTTAACGTCGCCTGTCATATTTCACATTGACTAATTATAGTTATGCTAAATCAGCTTTATTTTCTCAGCAGCTTTCCGTTCTTGGATTCTCATATCTATCCTACTCTGGTTATGACTTTCACTTGCACTGTCTTTAACTACCTATCGCTATTGTCTTCCCAGTTCATATTTTCGTAACTCATACTATCCTTGTCCATTTACAGCATGCGTTTTGAAGCTCAGTGCTCCATTTATCCCAGGACATGCTCTGTTTCTTTTCCCTTGTTGTAAGTCTATCGGCCATTTTCACCGTTGTCAATCAAGATTTGATCGCGGTCATTTCGATATTTGACCATGTTCAATGCGATTTTTTTGGTGCCAGGACAGTCATCAAAGATAAACGAGGTAGTTGATTATGGTCAAATTTGACCGTGCTAGACTGGCCGATTCATTTGACTGCCGTTAAGTTGCCACATGTTTCGAGTTTCTTAAAGATAATATTGACAAGATAATGTACGTGACATACTTAAATTGGAAAGAACGATCATTATAGAAACAGTCGACCATTTTAAAGAGTTTGAGGACAGGAAATCTGAAGAACGATTCCAGATATCAAAAGAATACGGTGTGATGGTTTGTAAATGAAATGACTTTGAAGCTAGAGTTTCCTAATAGCAACATTCATGAAAAAAAATAGTAAATTGGAAATGATATGCTACAAAAGCTTTTAATATTACTATTTTGTTATTTCTAGCATCCACCGAACAACGAAGTTGCGTATTACCCAGTGATGTTGCTATAACGCTGCGACATATTGATTACCGATTTGTATGATTTCCGCTGAAGCCAGAATTAAGATCTGTGATGGACGGATTTCAACAATTAGATATATTTCCGGATACCATTCGAATTAGATATTTATTTATTATTTTATTAGCATTTATTAAAACGTCAGAATTTTAATAAAACTGTTGAATGCATTTCTTGTTGGTTTTAACTGAGTAGGTCATGCAAGGGTAAAATACTTAATAGACATCAGAGTTACTTGAATTTACATATCCGACATTCATTTTATGATAAGGGAAGGCTCCAGAAAAGACGTATGTGGCTAACTCAAATTGAGTTTATAACTCTGGACCTCTTGCATGCGAGGAAAAAGCCCTCACTTCACACCACGATGTGTTCAAGGCAATTCAAACCATAATAACAAAAATTCCAATATTAGTTTCTTAACTTACAGTTGCCGTCTTGTTATTATTATTATTATTATTATTATTATTATTATTATTATTATTACTATCGTCATTAATATTATAATATCATTATTACTGTCACTATCGCAAAACGAATTTTGCGTATTATAAAACGCTAGAGATAAATTTTATTTGATTTCTAGTAAATTTGTATAGTTATCAATAGTCCGTCATTATTTATCGGAGCCTACATAGTTTCGTGGTTAAATGTGCCTATACCTATGCCTCCTGCTAGTTCTTTAAATAACATTGATCTATACTTTTATTTTCCTGTTTATTGGAATACTATCACAGAACAATTGCAATAGAACGTGTATCTCAACTGGTAAACATTTAGAGACTTCTTTTGTTTTCTTATTTCTTTTACAGCCAAAAGACTGATCAATCATACGTTTCAAAACAAAATAGAAACGAAGTTATACAGACAAGGAAGTTAGAATTGTACTTTAACCTCTTTGACTATAGGGCTGGATGCTTTCCTTTGATGAATTCTCCCAGAATAGATGAGCTTAGCGCTCGGTCAGCTGATGACGGTCAGAGAATTAGCAATGATGCACCGCAACTGCAATTGAACCGCGGTCCAAGTTTGATCACGTTTCAGTGATCTTTAGTCAACAAGAATTTAAACAATGGTGCATATGTGTCGGAATAAATTGATCGGTAATACGAGAAATTAAACAATGACACGGTGTTATTAATGCTTCCTAATTATTTTCAATTAAAATTGGTCTATTAGTTGCTAAATTTAACTTCAAAATGTTGTAATTTGTGTATAATGTTATAAGTATTTACAATACATACCTGTGTTGTTAAGGTAAGTCGCTAGAATATGTCATAGTTAACAGTTATGTCTGGTTTCATGAACATGGAAGTAGAGAAAATTTGAAAAGCATCTAAATATATTACTTGTATACTTCTTTGTTACCTGAAGAAATAATAATCAATTTTCTTTAATGTGAACACTTATGTAGTACAATTAAACTAAGTGCACCAAAAGCGACATCTTACTCCATCATTAGTGAAAGATGGGAGCTACCAATGGGAATCATGGAGCAACATGAATTAAAAACAACTTGTATTGCGCATATAAAACACATTGTAAATTGTAAATTTAACACATCTGTAAAACATGACAGAATGAAGAAAGCAGTATGGGTTTTTTCAGTATTTTTAAAACATTGTCTTTTCGCGTCTCCATTTCTTGCTTTTAACGCATTGAATACAAACAAAATGTCATTGTTCTCACTGCATCAGAGTAATCTGAACCGAGGTAGTTGAGGCGGATGCTGGCGAAATAACTTTCCTTTTTCTCTTGTTTTCTTGCCTTTTCTATATGGTAGTCGTTCATGTCTTCCATTTTGTGTCCTGCTGTCAATATTTCAGTCGATTACCTCTTTGTACCTGTTGGTTTTGGCTTCATAATACTCGGTATTGGTCTGGAAACTTCAAACTAAGCTGCAACATTGTTGTTGCTTGTTCATGGAACTGCCAGTTGTGTATTAGCATCAGGGACCACATGTAATGTATTTTGCATTATCATAAATTGCCAAAGCTTGCTCTGGAATTTGCTAATGGTTGTAGGTGCGTAAAATATGATTTTATAATAATTTTAATTATTTTATAAAAGTTTATAACACTGTCTCTATGGCTCAGAGGTCCCGAGTTTGATTGCCAACTGGGGCGGGGACTTTTTCTTTAAACTGAATTCTTACCTATCCCCCACAGAGTGTGGAAGTCTGTATGTGAGAGTGACTGTGTGTGTCTCTGAGGAAAATAAAACGATTTAAAACCAACGTACATAACCTTCAGACGAGTTGTTTCTAGTGCAAAGCCCCTGATGTTAAACAATGATGTTAAATGAAACAATTAAAACACAATCATAACAATTAATATCAATAAAATCCATGTCTTTCTATTTATTAAATTAATATTCTTAGTACATAATTATTTTGTATGTCGTTTTTAATTATTTAAATATTAATTGCTAGAGGAAAGTTCAGTTTTGTTGTACGCAATTTGCAAAAATGACCAAAGCTACCACGTGGTCACAAAGCACGTGGCAAAATATCAATACATTGAGTGTTAGACCTTACAACAAATATTAAATTACATTTGTATTTACTAAATTCAAATATATAGCTTTCTATATATATATATATATATATATATATATATATATATATAATACTAGATGAAACAAAATGCAAATCAGAAGAATACATCAGTAAACTTTTTTTATTATTAATTCACTAGATAATGCTTTTCGAATTTGTGAGTTGTTGAGTTGATTAGTTGTTTAAACGTACGCGGGCGAAGATTTATATTTCTATATTTATGGGCAATTTTTATTTGTTTAAAGGTGTTTTCAAAATTACACGTATGCTCATTTACCTCCACAAAAAGTACAGTTACATCTATTATATTTATTTCTTATATGTTCAAAAGCTTAATTTCCTGCAACTATAAAAGGAAATAGTGAAACAAAAATTATGGAATTAAATAAGTATGAATTATATAAACAATAAGCGAATGAAAACCGGCAGAGATAATAGTTCATGCCCATTTTATGTTTCCGCATTATGAGCGGATTCGTTAAAACTTGAGAAAAATGAAAATGTGTTCAGTGTTTGAAGTAATGTAATTACAGATTTTACTCATTTTTAAGACAAATAATCCACTGCTTTATTCAGTATACAGACTTTGGATTCTTGAGTTCAGGAAATGCGCATTAAGATTTCATACTATTAATTCACCAGATAATAGTTTTCGAATTTGTGAATTGTTGAGTTGATTACTTAAGTTCAAACGCACGTAAGCGAAGATTTCTTAGCTAATCAATTTGACGATTCTGTTTATCATATATAAGACCTGTAAACATGATAGATCATCTACAAACTGCACAAAGCATAACTTTTAGGTATATTTAGGTTCCCTGATGTAAATAAATGTTATAAACATATTTCAGAGTGTTACAAAAGAGAAATGTATAAAGTAATATAGGCTATTATATTGTTTCTCATTGTTACACATTCTTTGCTCTGTTTTCAGCGCCGCGGAGGAAGGAAACTGTAGCTGAGGAACCGATTAAGAAACGTAAGCATGAAGTAATTGTAGAAAAAGAAGAGGAGCCAAAAGAACCATGGAAGGACGAGGTGGTGTTAAAGAAACATCCAGTAAAGGTAAAAGAAGTGAAAGAAGTGAAAGAGCAGAAACCGAAAAAGAAGCGAGTTGTGGAAGAAAAGGGAGGGGAATTAAAAATTAAAGAGAAAGTTAAAATAGAAAGAGTAACTGAAAATAAGGAAGAAGAAAAGAAATTTGTCGAAAAAAAGAAACAACCAAAAAGGGAAGACACCAAATGTGAGGTGATAGAGGTGGAGAAGAAGAAAAGACCCAAGAAGGAAGAAAGAGAGGTGATCGTTGAGAAAGAAAAGGAACTGCCTAAGAAGAAAGAACGCATCATAGTAGAGGAGAAAGAAGTACCTAAGAAGAAAGAACACATCATAGTAGAGGAGAAACAAGAGCCAAAGAAGAAAGAACACATCATAGTTGAGGAGAAAGAAGAGCCAAAGAAAGAAGTGGTAGAGAAAAATAAAAGTAAGTAATTTTTATAACAAAACAGTGTAATTTATAGGCATAAGGAACTATTTTTATAGATAACTACACACACACACACACACACACAGATATATATATATATATATATATATATCTTAAAAGTAGTAGTAGTAGTAGTAGTAGTAGTAATAGTAGTAGTAGTAGTAGTAGTAGTAGTAGTAGTAGTAGTAGTAGTAGTACTCATTAAGTTTACAATAATACAATATTAATTGCGTCGCACAGTCGTATTGGTTGGGTGAACTGAATACTATCTAAAACAGTTGAATTTAAAATATTGCCTACATATCTAGTTTACGTATTTTTACGACACACACACACACACAGGTACGTGCTTACGCTACAACAACAGACCAATAAAGGAAAGAAAACACATACACACACTCACACTTACAACTATATCCACCTATTTACACACATAAATTACTTATACACCAAATATGGCTATACTATATTTTTACAAGTATCTTATCTCTTACTTCTATTAAGTATGTCCCCATGCTTGGCCAGTTTGAGCTGTTTAGAATCAAGTCCCAGCATGCTGTCCTCCGTCTGTTTAAAGATATAAATACAACTTCCGGCAATAATTTTTTCCTAACATCCTGCATCTGCACCTGTTTTAAAGGTATGACAGCTTGGAGATAGGTATTTTCAGTGTTCTATTATACCACGGACTGTTCATATGCTATTTACCCAAACTACATAGTTCAGCTTAATTTTTTTCCTAAAAAAGGCTATAAACAACTTAGGCGAAGAGAAGAAGTTTACTTTTATACTACTGATATTTTTCCCTGTCTCAAAGTAAGGTATAAATACACGGATAAAGGTATAGACAGAGATATTTTGACATATTGTACTTTAATATATATTTACTTCAGTGTGTTACTTATTTTATCTCTCCGTCAAACAGATGACTTATTACCTGATACATTCTACATGGTTTTAACTGCTCAAAAAAAAAAAAAAAAATGAAAACTTTTGTTACAAAAGATTCTTCTGCCCGCCTGGGTAGTGTGGAGGTAGTGTGTCTGCCTCATATTCAACAGGTCGCGAGTTCGAATCTCGCTTAGGGTGAGTAACCCGGACAAGGTTCTTTCGGGGTTTTCCTTATCCTGAGAAGAAAAATGTCGAGTAACTTTAAGCTCCATAAAAAAAAACAAAAAAAAAACAAACAAGAAAACCTATTCGTTTCACTTCCAAGTTTTCATAGCTCATTCATATTCTCTATTGAAGCTGTTACCATTTTCTTAGCGTCCTCTAACGGATATGTTTGCAAATTTGAAATTTTCTCTTGTTTTCCTTCTTTTTTTCAATTTTCGAGGCGCCAATTTTACATAATATGGACGCAATGTTTGTTTGTTTGAACCAAAAGCTCATGACCAATATACTGGATTGTTGCTTTTAAACTGATCTTTGTATTAAGACATTTATATCGTGAAAATCAAGGGTGATAATGGCCTTAGCAGTTGAGAGTCCTTAAGCACCAGCCATAGTCATCATCATCATCATCATCATCATCGTGAATAACGTAAAACAACGGTTATAAAAACGTTTTTTTTTTATCAGCATAGAGTATACATGACCCGTATGAAAGGCTACAAAGCATCTCTTTCGCTTTGATAGATATTTAGGAAATTATACTCTTATCAACACGCGGCAACATATTAAAATGAGGGTTCTTTGATGTGTTATGTTGGTTATACATAGCTCACTGATGCCATGTATTTTTACACGGAGCTCTGTGATTTTATAAAACAAAAAAAACAAACAAATCATTTATCGCAAAGTTATTAAACGATTAATTTTGTGAACGTATTCCCAGTGGCGTTTGCTTTAAATAAGTGCTGATGGAACACATTTTACAAGATTATTTTATTTAAATTTAATTTATATTTTAAGATTTATTACAGTAGAAAGTGTTTTCAATTTTTACTTCCTCTATAGGCACTATGTACATGGTGTATAGAGAATGTATTGCACTCCACCAAAAAATTCGATACCGAGATTTCACCGGAAATATATGTTTTAGGGTCCCCTTTATCTAAAAAAAAGCATTTTCGGAAAAAGGTCCGTGTGTATGTCCATGTGTCCGTGTGTCAATGAACACGATAACTCAAAAACGAAAAGTAGGTAAAATACCAAACTTGGTATTTAGGTTTAGTATTTTCCAGGGATGCGAAACGAAGATTTTGAGAAAAATCCCCCCACCCCCAACTACCCTTTACATGGAACTTTTTTCGAAAATTTATTTTCTCAAAAATGGCTCAAACGATTTTGATTAAAATTTCGTATATTAAAGATATTTATCTGACAAATAAAATATATATCTTGAATTTTCTGGGAATAGCCTCTGAAGAGTAGTTTATTCTGGATGAACTTCACTGAATTTTGAATAACTGCTAAACCGTAAGAGATGAACGAAAACTTACTGTACAAAAAATGTAGAACACGTTGAAACACACAATTTATGTTATATACATTTTTTTCGTGGAGTTCGTCGTTTTTGAGACATTCCTTATTTTTGTTTCTACTATAAAAAACTTGTACATTTCTCATACAGGAATTTGTCAACTGCTGTCTATACAAACAAAGGAACTTCAGTGACATAGCAACCAGCTTTTTATTATCACTTTAACCTATGGTACTCCCTTATTTCACCTCTACTTACAAGGAAGCAAGTAATATTTTTAAGAATAATTTGTTGCAGCTTATAGAGAAAGTCATGTGGATGGCACACATCAGATTTTTTAATTTGTTTTTACTTTACGATGTTTATATTGTAACTTTTATAATGCCTAATAAAAAATGAACCAGCTTTAAGTTTAATGTTAAGAAGTATGGTTTTCGTTAAACCGACTATAGTGATTGTTCGTTCGCTTATTCAAAATAATGATAACTTTGGTGATAATAAAACATTCTTTTGTAGGAACAGATAGAGAAAGCAATGTGAATGGATCACATCAGGCTTTTATTTTTTCTACTCAGCGGATAGTACATAGGTAAAGAAGGTATTGCATTACACCTAAAAGTTTGATAGCAGATTTCACCGGTCACACTCGTATTAGTGTATGTGTACTATTTTTGTGTGATAACTCAAAATAACTGTAATAACTTGTGATAGCAAAAGTTCCGTAAAATATCAAATATGGTATTTAAATTTAGGATGTGGTAGGAAGAGTTTGAGGAAAGGCCACCCCTTTTAACTACCCTTTACATTAAAAAAAATCTGATGTGTTACACATGACTTTCTCTACATCTCTGCTACAAATTATTGTTAGAAAGCTTATGCTTGTATTTACTTCATGCTAATTGAGAAAATATTAGCAGAAATAGCCTTATTACTTGCTTCCTTGTAAGCAGAAGCGAAATAAGGGAGAAGCATAGGTTAAAGTGATAGTCAAAAGCTAGTGCCTATGTGATAGAAGTCGCTTTGTTTGTATAGACAGGAGTTGCCAAATTTCTGTATGAGAAAAGTATCTTTTTCAAAGCTGAAACTAAAAACAAGCAATATCTTAAAAACGATCAACTCCACGAAAAAAATGTATATAAAATAAATTGTGTATTTTAATCTGCTCTACATTTTCTGTGGGCTAAGTTTTTGTCCACCTCTTACGGTTTAGCAGTTATGCAAAATTCCGTAAAATTCATCTAGAATAAAGTAGTCTTTAAGGGCTACTCCTAGAATATTCAAGATATAAATTTTATTTATGAGATAAATATCTTTAAAATACGATATTTTAACCAAAATCCTTAGAGCCATTTTTTAGAAAATCAAATATTTCAAAAAAAGTACCATGTAAAGGGTAGTTTGGGGTCGGGGGATTTTTCTCAAAATCTTCGTGTCGCATCCCTGAAAGATGCTAAACTTAAATACCAAGTTTGGTATTTTAGCGACTTCTCGTTTTTGAGATATCACAGACACACGGACACACGGATACACTGACAAATGAACACACACACGGACCTTTTTCTGAAAATACTTTTTTTGGATACAGGGGACTCTAAAACATATATTTCCGGTGAAATCTCGGTATCGAATTTTTGGTGGAGTGCAATACTTTCTCTATACACTATGTGCATAGTAAGCGTAGAGAAAGTAAAAAATCTTTGCTACACAAAAACGTAGAACACGTTAAAACACAATTTATGTTATATACACTTTTTCGAGGAGTTAATAACTTTTTATATATTCCTTGTTTTTGCTTTCAGCTTTGATAAACATACATTTCTCCTACAGGAATTTGTCAACAAAGAAAGGAACTTTAGTCACATAGCAACTAGCGTTTGACCATCACTTTAAGCTATAGTACTCCCTTATTTCGCTTCTACTTCAAGGAAGCACGTAATAAAACTATTTCTGCTAATTTTTTTCCCGATTAGCATGAAGTAAATAGAAGCATAAGCTTTTTAACAACAATTTGTTACAGAGATGTAGAGAAAATCATATGAATGGAACACATTAGATTTTTTTTTCTTAATTTAGTTTTATGTGATTTCACAAAAGAATTCAATTAGTTTTTGTAATTCTGCACTGGACCAAATTATTGCACTTCTCTTAATCTCGACAACACTCTATGATTGTTATTTTATAATTTCTTTTTTTATTTTTCAGAGGTGAAAGTCTACAAATCAGAGTTAGAAGATTTTGAGGATACAAAGCCGTATCAGCGAAAGATTAAGCCTTACCGAGAATTAGGAACTTACAAGGAAGGCAGACAATACGAACGTAAAATTCAAGAGTTTAAGGGGGCCGATGATTATGTAAGCAATTTACAATATGCGAATAAAATGGCACCTTATAAAGGAGTTGGACAATACAAAGAAGAATTAACATACGATGCCAAAACTCTCCCCTATGAAGGACTGAAAGGCTACTCTGGAGGATTAGCCTACGAGAACAAGCTTCCAGGTTACAAAGGAGCGTTACAATATCGCTCTGGTTTGCGATATGATGATAAATTTGATTCTTTTAAAGATACGAAACCTTACTGCTCAAAGTTAGATTCATTCCAAAGCAAACCATATAGGTTTTGCAAAAAAGAGAAAGCAGAAGAAGGAGAATCAGTGGAAGATTGGAACAAGGAAAAGTTCGAGGAATTCGAAAACAATGGCAAAGATACAGTTTATAGACCTGAGTACGGATTTGGCGTAAGAGAAAGTATATCGACAAGTGATTTATACTGTGATTCTAAAGAAAAGGAATACGGATATGGAGTCAGAGATTGGGGAAACAAATACAAGACATATGACCTTTACGACAAAGGCCTCAAAAGCGAATTTGAGAGAAAAGGCGATTGTTTAAGAGACGGTGTATATGAAAAGTCATATGGCGCCGAAATAGGAAAGGGTTACGAGCAAAAGAATCTTGGCATGCACTCTGGTATGACTTTTGAAAAGCCCATGGAATTAGGAACTAAGTATGGTGAACTTGGTTGGGCTGGTGATTTACACCCGAAGTATTCTAAAGAGATAGGCCCGAGATACGAAAATAAAATCGGCACTGAGATTAGGGGCGGTGAACTTGGTCATGTATATGAAAACACCGGTTTCCGTTATAAAGAAAATCTAGGTAACAAATATAACCAAGAGATTGGACCAAAGTACATACCAGATATAAGAAACAAATACCACAATGAAGTTAGTCCAAAATACATTGAAGAGGTCAACCCACATGAGGTTTTGACTCACGGCAATATTGATAAATACGTCAAATATGAGAAAAAGACGCCTAAAACGATAGTAATAGAGGAAAAGCCGGAAAAAGCTCCAGTACCGGCTAAAAAAGAAAGATAAAATATTCAAAGTGATTTACTTTAGTTACAAAAACATTTTGGATTCTGTACCATCCTAACTTAAATACATTAATTATTAAAAACTAATAAATACAGCTTTTTCTACTATTTCCCATAAAGTATGTTTGAAATTGAAATTTTAATCACACAGTTGAATTAAATATTTCTATAATGAATGAAATATTTGCGTGAAACATTTATCCTGATATGAGGTAAAATCGAAGTTTCCTTATTAAGTTATTCATAAACCTGTTTCAGCAAAGTTTGTCAGTAAACGTTCCAAAGTAAGTAAAAATAGTAAAATGACTTATTCCTTTTTAGCCAACTTACCATAGCTTAGTTTCTACCTTTGCGGCACAAGTGAGGTAACGTGTGTGTGTGACATTAGCAACAGTCCATAAATTATTTCACTTTTTTATAAGTTCACAAAGGTTTCAATAATTAAAACAAATTCAATTAAATTCATAATCAGCATAAGACAAATCTATATTATGCGTTATAAGATATTCGAAATAAGAGTACAGAAAACTACTGTTTGTAGTACTATTAATATCACTTCTTTGTTGAAAGAAACTAAATAAAAGTAATACTTTCGTAACAAAATTTACCATTTATTGAGGTATCCTTATTGAATTAATTAAACTAGTGTAAGTGACGCTTGGAATGTACACTCTCGTGCATAAAATGTGGTCCATATTAGATCGGATCTGTTTATGTTAGCACTGAATAAATCTCGCCAAATTTCTCTACAAATGTGACTACCTCATTTTCCAAGAATATTTTGGTCACTGGATTGTCAAAGTGCCTAATCTCCACCAAAAAATGACCGAATTGGCGAAGAGTAAAATTTCAAATCAAACCTTCTATTTTCAAGCTACACTATTATTTTTTTAATATACGTTTTGTTATTTCCGTGCGATAGCAGCAATAATGTTCACCTTCGTCTACATGTCACCGATGAAAGCTTTCATATATGAAAGTATAGTAGCTGTTAACCGGTTTAATGGTTCATGCAAATAATTCATCATCCCTTCCTCTAAAATGGCGAATTTTGTAATAATTTACTTTTACCCTTGAGTCAGTCATAGCAAAGTTATTTCACAGAGACATATGGAACTCACCTTTCTAATTTACATTGATTACATTCCTTATCTGTGTCCATGTTTCTGAATTGTTTTTCAGGCTACTCACATAGGGAACTGATATCGGATGGGAGTAGCCAATGTTAGGCTATCTGCAGGTGGAAAACTTACGGAGAGAAAAAAACTATTGTAATCTACAGCATTGAGCCCTTTTTGCATGTGAGTGTAAATTCTGAGGGAATGAGATTATTTCTGAAAAGTTTCAACAAATTTCCTTACTTTTATCTTCATGGTGTAATACTATGACCTGTAAACACGAAAAATGCATTTGAAGCATTTCTTATGTACACCTGATACAAATATCACCCATTTTTTTATACAGCAATAAATGTAAGGATGTGTCATATTGAAGAAACATAAAAAACATCACTTAAATGTAAAATGCTCAGTCCTGCTTCTTTTTCCTGTCTTACTCTGAATTGAGACTTATGTATAGGACTGGCCTGGACTAGTGAGTGAGAGGTTCCCATACTGAGCACTATGTCGCTATTGTATGCCAGAACCTTGGGTGGAAGCGTGAGAAGGTGTGCCGAGCAAGTACGCGGTCGAGGTGGGCTCTATACGATGCTAGCAGTTCTTCATCCTCCCTCTAGGTTACGCTAGGCAGCCGCCAGCCCACGTGGGTTTCGAAACCGCCTCACTTCATGAGCAAACAACCTCTGTCACCCCAGTGGTGAGCAGTTACAAAGTGAATTGTCATCACCTCGGCAGCAGCACCTGGAAAGCTGAAATGAAACCAAAGGAAGGTACACAAAATTCAGGGGATGAAAGAAACCTCCCCAGCATTCGCCTGGTGACCCGGGAAAATACCCATCGGTCAGGAAGGTCAGCCGCGGTCAGACTCGATTGTGGTCCTCGCGCGACACCGCGAAGCCACCTCTTGACAGAAATAAATTTTTCAAGGATACAAACGTTAAATGTATGAAAATAGTTGGTCCCAAGGTTCAATAGAAATGCGGCACCGTGGCCGAACGGTTACACCACTCGCCTCCTACCTAGGGATTTGATTTCGATCCCAAGCGCCACATATGGGATTTGTTGTGGACGAAGCGGCATCTGGGTGGATTTCCTCCAGTCCTCCGTGTCCCCCGCCACTCGTTCCACCAATTGCCCCATCATCACTTTTCCTATCATTCATTTCGCTTACATGTCGTATCATCCACTTCCTTACGCTCATGCCTGGCTATGGACTGACCACTCGATCCAGGTTCTCCATTCTGTGGCATCGTATTGTTGGCTCGCCGACAGGCTTCTACTCCTTAGGCATCCTCTTATAATTCAGTCCTAAACACTTGGAGTACGAAAAAACAGTAAGCAAGCTACGAAAAAAAATCAAGATTCAATGGAGCAAACTTTGTTCTAGATATATCACTAAATATAATGTCTTTTATGCTTTATAACAAACATAAATTTTCAAGTACATCATAGATTTGTAAAATAAGTTACAATGAATTCACAAGTGGTCGCATTCCATTTACGTTACAATCAGAACCTATAGATATCAGGCAGTTTCTGGTTTAATGCTTCATAAGAAAATAGTTCCAGAAGTTGAAAACATCGAGTCGAACCTTGTAAATTATATGCATAATTTCATAGTAAATTATAGCAAACAATAGAACAGCAAAACAGTTACAATTAATTAATCAGTAGGCACATTCAATTAACCTTACAGCTACAATTGTATATATGTATATCAAACAAGCAGTTTCTGGTTTAATACTTTGTAACAAAACAGCTCCAGTTGAAAACATCGAATTTTGTAAATTATATGCATAACCTCACGAAAGAAATGTGTTCTCTGGATAAAAGCAATATTAACAATATTTATTATTGTTTTATGATGGCTGATCTACATTATTAGGCCCCCGAGGTGAAGTTCATTTTTACCTAACACAGGTGTTTACAACTTTATGCACCATAAATTTAGAAGGAATGTTTATTAGGGAAAGTAAAGATCTTAATATTTTTAATTCATTTACTTAGCAGTTTGTTAAACAATGAAGCACAGAACTTAGAGTGATAACCGCTTTAGTAAAGTTATTTATGAATATTCCTGGGCATTAGGATGAATTTAATGTACAATTTAAGCCGTAGTTATATTTGGATTGTGTTTCTTGAGTAATTACTGTTTAAAATGCTTTCTGTTTTCTCAGACTATAAAATGTTTCGTGTCTTACGACATAAATCCACTGATTCCAAAATTATATAAGATATATAAGCTCTTGGATAATTTTTGTGTCCAATTGTATGAGCCGATATTGTGACCAATGATATATATAGTTAATATAGTTCCGGGGTCTTTCAGGGCTCCGGCGCTGTATTCGTTTTTTCTCTTTTTTCTTTTCCCCGTTTTACACAGTTTTCTACGTTATCTTTGTTTACTGTGTTCTTTTTTACTTATATGCACACATACATATACACATTTACAAACACACGACCATGCATGCCCAATGCGGGACTCAAACCGATGATCCCCCGTACCACGAATCACCAAAGCTAGGTACTTTAGTGAGAGCGAAAATGAGGACCGCCAGAAGAACTCAACGAGGCTATTTCAGTTATTATTATTATTATTATTATTATTATTATTATTATTATTATTATTATTATTATCACCATCATCATCATCATCATCATCATCTTGTCGGGACTCCGGCGCCGTATTCCTTTTTTTTTATTTTTGCCTTTTTTCCATTTTTTCTCTATAAATGCTTTATTTGTCTACTTGGTTACTGTGGTATTTTTACTTTCTCTATACGCACTATGTACATAGTGTATAGAGAAGGTATTGAACACCACAAAAAAATTCGATACCGATATTTCACCAAAAATATACGTTTTAGGGTCCCTGTATCAAAAAAAATGTATTTTCAGAAAAAGGTCCGTGTGTCAGTGTGTCCGTGTGTCTGTGTGTCCGTGGGTCTGTGAACATGATAATTCAAAAACGAAAGTCGGTAAATACCAAACTTGGATTTAAGTTTAGTATCTTCCAGGAATGCGACATGAAGATTTTGAGAAAAATCCCCCCACCCCAAACTACCCTTTACATGGAACGTTTTTCGAAAATTTTGATTTTCTCAAAAATGGCTCTAGCGATTTTGATTAAAATATCGTACATTAAAGATATTTACCTCACAAATAATATGTATATTTTGAATTTTCTGGGAATAGCCTTTGAAGACTATTTTATTCTGGGTCAATTTTACGGAATTTTGCATAACTGCTAAACCCCAAGAGATGGGATAAAACTTACCACACAACAAATTTAGAGCACCTTAAAACACACAATATATGCTATATATATATTTTTTTTCGTGGAGTTGATTGTTTTTTTTTTTGTTGTTTTTTTTTTTTTTTAGATATTCCTTGTTTTTGGTTTCAGCTATAAAAAATTTATACTTTTCTCATACAGGACTTGGTAAACTCGTGTCCATACAAACAAAGGAACTTCATTCAAATAGTAACCAGCTTTTGAGTATCACTTTAACCTATGGTAGCCCCTTATTTCGCTTCTACTAACAAGGAAGCAAGTAATAAGGCAATGTCTGCTAATTTTTTGTCGATTAGATGAAGTAAATAGAATAATTTGTTGTAGAGATGTAGAGAAAGTCATGTGAATGGAACACATGAGATTTTTTAGTTTTAATACATACACATATACAAACACACAAACACCCATGCCCAAGGCGGGACTTGAACTCAGATCCCCTGCGCCACCAAGCACCAAAGCTGATCACGTAATATGTTTCAGCGATATTTTGAGTTGGTTGCACTATAACAGCAATCATAAATTTGACATGATACCGTACACATCTGTAAGTGAATGTAAAGTGCGTTATTTTCGGTGTATTGTGTTTTACTCAGAGCAAAACGTTGAACTGTTAATAAAAATGAATTTACAAACAGATACTTGGGAGAGTATATGTTCAAGTGTACATATAAAATAAAAGAAAGAGTCTGTTTATTTTCAGAGCAACTGCTGCGTTATATCCGCAAAATATTAAGCTAAGATAAAGCCGAATTAATATTGCGTTTTCTAAGTGATTTTAAAAACCGAGCATGAGGCGAATGGAAGTCATTGGCCAGAACGAGAGTTTCGAGAGCTGCTCGGTGTTAGGTTATGTTTAATGTCTCTGTATGTGTCTATTTGTGTGTTAAAGTGTCGAAATAACCATTATAAGTGTATTCCGCTTAAAACAAGTTTGAGATGAGCGCAGACCATTAGGACATAGCAAACCGCAGTGAAAAATAGGGTCCTCTGGTTTCATGATTTCGGCGAGATTGGACAAGGTTTAGTGTTTGTATGTTAGAACTGGAAGGAAATAAAGGATAAAATGAAGTTTCCGAAGGTAAAATGAAGTTATATATGTTGTTGAAAAAGGAATACAAATTAGATTTTTTTCTGTAGCAAAAGTAAACTTTTACCCTTTGTAAATCGCCATTAGGGCAGGTCATATCAAAATAAGTTGAGATCTCCTGGTTGAAATGCCTTATTTTTCCAAAGTTAAAGTTTGAGCCAGTACCTCAGCAACTATTTAAGAAAGCGAGCTAAATTTTTCAAGGTATATTCAACAATACACTTACTATTGATTGATGGAAAATAAAATACTTCTGTTCATTAAAGGGAAATGTATGATTTTTTTCATAAAGCTCTAAAAATTTAATTGAGAAATCATAATGTTTAAATTTAAAGAAATAACCAATCCCTATACATAACAAGTTAAAATAAAGCCTATTTAGATGCAAATATGTGGTAAGAATTTCAATTCTTAGTATCAATTATTTTCTGAGATAGTGGGACATTTGTATAGAAAAATTTACCTCTTCAAGCATAACATTAAAAAGAACTGTAATCTAACTTTCTAAACATTACTTTGCAGTACCCCAATATGAGCTTGATGCCAATGCTGTCAATAGCTAAAGTGAAATTTTTGGATCATAATAAAAAAAAACTGCTATAACACTAGTATTTACAAAGTTATGGATGGTCTATCCAGAGAGTGTACTAAAATATTCTATAAAGCTACTCCGCGGGATTATTTTCAACAATATTTTTAAACTATTTGCAATTACTGTACCTGTATAAAAGTATTACCAAAGTCAGTGCGTGACTTGAAACATTCATATGCAATTAAAACATGAAAACGGAAAAAGCTACAAAAACCCCATTTCAATCCCCCATAACGGAAAAACACAAGTCAGTTTGGGAATATCATATCCTGTCCACATGTTGTCAGGGCGAATCACTGGCTAGCGCAACAGGAAGGAGTCCCGGAAATTCGTGGTTCAAACCCTTCGTACATTCGTATTTTAAGTTTGTTTATCAATGCCTCAGGAAGAAAAAAATGAATAAATAAAATGCATTGTTTTTGTAGGTTCTATCGTTTAGTATTTTTAATTCCAGTACATGCAATAAATTACACATTCTTACCGATTTCTTACAATTTGTATATAACATTTTTTCTCGTCAAAATTGGATCTCGTAAACAGAATGCCCAGACAGAGTATTTTTAATTTCTATAGCCCCATATGCACAATGTACATAGGGATAGAGAAGTATTGTATTCCACCCAAAAATTCTATACCGAGATTTCACGGAAATACATGTTTTAGGACCCCCTGTATCCAAAAAAATATTTTCAGAAAAAGGTCCATGTGTGTCTGTGTGTGTGTCTGTGAACACGATAACTCAAAAACGAAAAGTAGCTAAAATACCAAACTTCGTATTTAAGTTTAGTACCTTCTAGGGATGCAACAAGAAGATTTTGAGAAAAATCCCCTCACCCTAAACTAACCTTTACATGGAACTTTTTTCAAAAATTTTGATTTTCTTAAAAATGGCTCTAACGATTTTGATTAAAATAGCCTATATTAAACATATATACCTAACAAATATAATGTATATCTTGAATTTTCTGGGAATAGCTTCTGAGAACCTGTTTATTCTGAATGAATTTTGCTTAATTTGGCATAACTAGTAAACCGTAAGAGATAGACAAAAACTTGTTATACAAACAATTTAGGTACTGTTAAAATACACAAGTTATATCATGTAACTTTTTCTCGTGGAGCTTACCGTTTTAGAGGTATTCATTGTTATTGGTTTCAGTTGCGAAGTACTTATACCTTTCTCAGACGGGAGTGTCCGTTTTTCTTTTGTTCTACTCCTGGCCAAGAAAAGAAGCCATTTGTAATGACAATCCATAACGACAGCGTTTAAAGCATTTGAATATTGGTTTATCCTAGAGTATTCCCTTATTTTCTTCCTACTTATAAGGAACTAAATAATAAGAACATTGTGCTAATGAGTACCACAATTAGCAAGGTGCAGAAAGAAGAAGAATCTTATGTATGAAGATTGTAGAACAGCTAGAGAAAGTCATGTGAGTGTAACACATCAGATTTTTTTATTTAGATCCTCTTCAATAATAGCCTTATTGTTCAATTAACATAAATTTCTATAGCTGTTTCAAATACAAAATATTCTTACACAACATTAGCAGAGTTGGTCTTATTACTTGCTTACTTAGGCTAAAGCGGTGTTCAAATCGTTTGAAAGCTCGTCGGTTTGTGAAACAATTGAGGTTCGGTTAGCTGTGTATGGTCCTGTTTGAGAAAAATTTGAAGTTTAAAATTTAAATAAATAACATGGAATATCTTGAAAACGATCAACTCTAAAAGGAAAATATACGTGACATAATTATGTGTTTTAACAAAATTTTCATTTTTGTGTTGTAAGTTTTTGTCCATCTCTTACAGTTTAGACGTTATCTAATATTCTTCAAAACTCATCCAGAACAAAGAACGCTTCAGAGGATATTACCAGAAAATACAAAATATAGATTTTGTTTATATGAAAATGTCTGTAATATAAGGTATTCTAATCAAAAACTTTAGACACATTTTAGAGAAAAACAAAAATTTCAAACAATTTTTCGCATAAAGGGTAATTTGTAGTGATGTAGTTGGTTTTTCTTGAAAATCTTGGTGTCTCAACCTTGGATGATACTAAACATAAATACGAGTTTTGGTATTTAACGTTATCTTTGATTTTGAGCAGTGCTGTCCACAAATACACAAACGGACTTTTTCTAAAAATGTTTCTTATGATTCAGGAGACCTTAAAACATACATTTTCGGTGAAATCTCGACATCGAATTTTAGTTGGAATACAATACTTCTCTGTTTGCTATGAACTATACACTTTGGTCTAGAGAAAGTAGTTAAAGAAATCCCAACTTGATCTAAAACATCAGAGTGACAATAGTTTCTTTTAATCTTGGCAGGAACTAAATTTCTTTGTAGCCCAACGGAAGTTGGAGTCATCAAAAGGTCCACTAGGAGTTCCATCGGAGGAGGCTAGTCACTTTCATCCTTTTATTTAATCAACTTATAACAAAACTGGTATTTATCCAAGAATATGTAAACATGAGATCCTAACTATTTCAGATTAATTATTTCCTAATTAATAAAATACTCATGGTTGTAACTGAAAACACAGTTGGGTGCCAAACACGTGCCGATTTATTGAGTAGTGTAACAAACTGGTAAGGAATTAGTAATCCATGTTCTCCCACATCAATGGTTCTATCTGGTTTTAAGAAGGCTTTCCTTCCTCCCCCCCCCCCCCCCAACCCGCACCGATGGAGGATGTGTACCATATGCTAGAAACTTGCAGCTGAGGAAACATGCTGATAACCTCACTTTAGCAGTTTGCGAGTGGAAAACAAGCTAATTACGTCCACCCATATAAGTACAAACGTACAGTTTGAATAAGCAAAGGTGAATGAAGAGTTAAAGGAGGGTCATGCCTTCCTGCACTCCATGATTGGCAATTTCGGATGCATAGGTTACGATCGGAGACAGTTTTAGATTTGTTGGGAAAATATAATCAATTCAGTTCTACTAATTTTTCTTCCGTGGTCTGGAACTGTAAAATTAGGGCGGAAATATATGTAATTAGGGTGTTATCTTAACAAAATCTAAGCACGTCTTGTTTTAACGGAAAAATACGAGTCAGTTAGAGAACTGCATACCGTGTTAACTTCAATACCGCAGTTCAGATGTTACAGCAGATGCAAAAACAACTTGAATCCCACCATAGAATTTAATATTTTGTCCTGATTCTATTTATGAATAACTACTTCGAGGTTAATGTTACCTTCAATATGCTTTGTCATGAGAACTGTGCAAGAAAATGAATATAAAAATCTGATGTGAACTTCATAAATAAGATTCTTCTTCTTTCTGCAACTTCCTAATCGTGGTACTCATTAGCACAATGTTCTTGTTATTTAGTTCCGTATAAGTAGGAAGAAAATAAGGGAATACACTTGGCTAAACCAATAGTCAAATGTTTTAAAAGCTGTCGTTGTTTGATTGTCATTACAAATCGCTTATTTTCTTGGCCAGGAGTAGAACAAAAGAAAAACGGACACTCCTTTCTGAGACAAGTATAAGTACTTCATAACTGAAACAAATAACAATGAATACCTCTAAAACCGTAAGCTCTACGAGAAAAATGTATATGACATAACTTGTGTATTTTAACAAGACCTAAATTTTTTATATAATAAGTTTTTGTTTCTCTCTTACGGTTTACTAGTTATGCCAAATTAAGCTAAATTCATCCAGAATAAACAGGTGTTCAGAAGCATTTCCCAGAAAATTCAAGATATACATTTTATTTGTTAGGTAAATATCTTTAATATATGATATTTTAATCAAAATCGTTATTGCCATGGGGGATTTTTCTCAAAATCTTCGTGTCGCATCCCTGGAAGATACTAAACTTAAATACCAAGTTTAGTATTTTAGCTACTTTTCGTTTTTGAGTTATCGTGTTCACAGACACACGGACACACAGACACATACATACACACGCAGGGACCTTTTCCTGAAAATACTTTTTTTGGATACAGGGGGTCCCAAGAGATGTATTTCCGGTGAAATCTCGGTATCGAATTTTTGGATGGAATACAATACTTCTCTATCCATATGTACACTGTACATATGGGGCTAGAGAAAGTAAAAATGGTTGCCAGACGCTTTAAACAGTTACAAAATACCATGTTTTGCGTTATTTGTGTTCCTTATTATGATTTTATTCTTATATAGGTAATATCAATCTTGTGTAATAATCCAGTTCGTGGTATTTCTTTCACTAGCTTGTCGCTGTTCTTGCAGATATTCTAAAAGGCTCCGCAGCCATTGTAGATATCAATAAGGAGGAACATTCTCGATTTGTTGTGCATGTCCTTTGATCCGTTGGTAATATTTGTAATAAAGAGGACCATAGTTACAAGTCATCCAAACCAGTGCACATAACGTTTTTTTCATTTCTGCATTTGATTCGTTCCTAAGCCAGAAAACCATCTCTTTTTATTGATTAGGGTTTGAGGGACAGATCTTTGACATCAAAATAATAGGAACCAGACACATCTACCAAATATCTTTCAGCCAATCGAAAAATCTGCCAACATTAAGCAAAGAAAAGTGCAATAGAAGACAAGATATAGGCAATTTTTTTCACTGGACTGAACATTGACACAAATGAATGAGCACATTGAAGTAAAATTTTCTCTCTCTCCTTCTCTCTCTCTCTCTCTCATCTTCCCTTTGGAACTAACAAGAAATGTTCTTCGACAACATCAATGGAATAAACTTTAAAAGAGAAATGCATATTATTTCTAATTTTTGAGAAATAGTCAGTGATCAGCCACTTAATCTCTTTAAATGTTGCATAAATTAAAAATTGATCATATAAAAATTTAAATACCACAACATGCCAAGTATTTCTGTATACGTTTTCTTCTTCTTCTGCTTCTATACTCCAAAGCATAGGTATATACTGTTTTGTACTTAATGACCTTATACTAGTAATTCCTTGTACTTTCCAGGAATCTTCTACTATATTTATTTATACAACAGTTTTTTTTTGCACTCAATATACTTTGCAGGACAGGGCTTTCGCTAATACATATTCTACTAGATTAGGTATATGGATTTTATGGTTCATTAGCAACTTACAATTATAATTTCTTGCAGTACCGATTGTTCCAAATTCTGAATGAAATGTCACCTAATATTCGCACAAAATATGTGAAATATCGACGAAATTCTGTATTTTCATACCCTTACCACAACACTGTTCTTACCTATCCTTCTTCAAATTCTGAAAATGCTACATAACTTAAATATCATTTGATATTTGATTTGTAAAATAGCTTTTGAATAGTACGTTAAACTTTAGAAATGTCCAACGTTCATTTTGTTTTCATTATCATTTAATAATATAAGAGCTACAACATTCACATCATGCAAAATCCTTAACGTATAAATAAAATTGGACTTGTAACTCCCGCACATTTCCATTTTTACTTTCTCTATACGAACTATGTGCATAATGTATAGAGAAGGTATTGCACTCCACCCAAAAAGTCGATACCGAGATTTCACCGGAAATATATGTTTTCAGATCCCCCGAATATAAAAAAAGCATTTTTAGAAAAATTTCCGAGTGTGTCTGAGTGTGTGTGTGTGTGTGTGTGTGTGTGTGTGTGTGTGTGTGTGCCTGTCGGCAGCATAGCTCAAAAACGAAAAGACCGTTAAAGCCCAAACTTGGTATTTAAGTTTGGTATTTTCCAAGGATGCGACACGAATATATGTTTTCAGATCCCCCGAATATAAAAAAATCATTTTTAGAAAAATTTCCGAGTGTGTCTGAGTGTGTGTGTGTGTGTGTGTGTGTGTGTGTGTGTGTGTGTGTGTGCCTGTCGGCAGCATAGCTCAAAAACGAAAAGACCGTTAAAGCCCAAACTTGGTATTTAAGTTTGGTATTTTCCAAGGATGCGACACGAAGATTTTCAAGACAAACCTCCCACCCCAGACTACCCTTTACATGGAAAAAATTGTGAAATTTTTGATTTTCTTAAAAATGGCTATAACAATTTTGATATAAATATCGTATATTAAAGATACTTACCTGACAAATAAAATGTATATCTTGAATTTTCTGGGAATAGCCCCTGAAGACTACTTTATTCTGGATGGGTTTTACGGAATTGTGCATGACTGCTAAACCGTAAGAGATGGGGAAAAACTTAATGCACAGAAAATGTAGTTCACGACAAAACACACAATTTATGTCATACCCATTTTTTTCGTGGAGTTGATCATTTTGAAGATATTCCTTGTTTTTAGTTTTAGCTTTGAAAAAGTTATACTTTTCTCATACAGGAATTTCTTAACTCCTGGCCATACAAAAAAGAGGAATTTCTGTTACATAGCAACCAGCTTTTGGCTATCATTTTAACCTATGAAACTTCCTCTTTTTGCTTCTACTTACAAGGAAGCAAGTAATAAGGCTATTTCTGCTAATTAGCATGAAGTAAATAGAAGCATAAGCTTTTTAACTACAATTTAATGCAGAGATGTAGAGAATGTGAATAGAATACAGCAGATTTTTTTTTAAGTTAACGTCCTTTAACCTGGTTGGTCATTTCGAACGATGAATGAAATTGGTGAAACGATGCTCAAATGACCTCGGGACCCATGGAACTTAAAGTTACTCGACATTCGTCTTCTCAGGAATACATCTTTATAGAATGGATTTTGCGGAATTTTGCATAACTGGTATACCATAAGAGATAAATAAAAAATGCTCAAAAAATGTAGAACTAGTTAAAGCACACACTTTATGTTATATACATTTTTTCCCTCAGTTGACCGTTTTTACGATATTCCATGTTATTGATTTCAGTTTTAAAATACTAAATACTTTTCTCATACGGGAACTTGTCAACACCTGACTACGCAAAGAATCGGATTTCTGTACCATAGCAACCACATTTTAAAACATTTGAATGTCGGTTTAGTCACGTACATCCGCTTATTTCCCTTTTACTTATAGGGAACTAAATAACAAAACGTTTCTGCTAATGTTTATCTGGATTGCACGAAGTAGATAGAAGAATAGGCTTATTAACAATACTTTGTTACAGAGAGGTAGAGAAAGTCATGTGAATGGAGAACATCACCTTTTTTTTAAAAAAATTATAATTAAATAAAGGCATATAACACAGGTAGGTTGTCGTTTTCCTAACTCCGTCTTCTGTTTGTTTAACTTTTTAACTATGGACATCTATATATATATTTCCTTGCAATAAAATGTAGAGGTTTATGTTTTTACATTTTGGAGAGTGCAGAAAAAGCTCATATTCTGTGGAATAAGGACAACAAGTTTGTCTTCCATGTGCCACACTGAAATAAGGTCTAAAGTTTGCTTTGCAGTTAATTCTAATGAGAACCTTTAAATTGGTTTGACATTTTTAGTAATTCATGACATGAAATTAAATTGTGTTTATAGCTCCATTCTGGCATAATGAATCGGACTTTTAAAAAGGAAAAGAGCTATAATTGAGTGTGTTTTTTTTAGATTATTTAATCATCATGTTAAATTTTAGGTGATATTAAGGGTCGAAAAGGGATATGTTGTGCACTAAATCACCGGTTTGCAAACGTACAGCGTCAAACAGGAAACTAAAATGAGTGCTAAAAGCTAATGGAAATACAGGAAACATATATTTATACTTTTTTGTTAAACAAAATTGATTAAAGCTAAATTTTTACAGTATTTGTAAGTGTTAACTCAACATTGTTTCCCAACCGGTGCGTTTACAAGCTGGAATTCTTTATTTTAAACTTTGTTTTTTATCAAAAGTATGTATTCAAATTTCGGTCACTTACAAAGCTGTTTCACATCCTCGTAATGTAGGTCGTAATTTTACTTTCTCTATACGTACCATGTACATAGTGTATAGAGAAGGTGTTGCATTGGACACAAAAATTCGATACCGAGATTTCATCGGAAATGCATGTTTTGGGAGCACCTGAATCCATTTTTTTTTTAGAAAAATGTCCGTGTGTGTCTGTTTGTGTATTTGTGTGTGTGTCTGTGTCTCTGTGGGCAGCATAGCTCAAAAATGAAGAGACTTGGTATTTAAGTTCAGTATCTTCCAAGGATGCGACACGAAGATTTTCAAAAAATTCCCCTCACCCCCAGCTACCCTTCACATGGAAAAAATTTCGAAAATGTTTATTTTATGAAATATGGGTCCAACGATTTTGAATAAAATATCATATATTAAAGATATATACTTGACAAATAATGTGTATATCTTAAATTTTCTGGGAATAGCCTCTGAAGGCTACTTTATTCTGAATGAATTTTACGCAATTGTTTGTAACTGGTAAACCGTAAGAGATAGAAAAAAACTTACCACACAAAAAATGTAGAGCACATTAAGACACACACTTTATGTCATATACATTTTTTTCGTGGAGTTGATCGTTTTTTAGATATTCCTTGTTTTTTGTTTCCGACTTAAAAAACTTTTCTCATACTGGAATTTGTCAACTCCTGTCCATACAAATAAAGGAACTCCAGTCACATATCAACCATCTTTTGCTATCACTTTAACCTATGTTACTCCCTTATTTCGCTTCTACTTACAGGGAATCAAGTAATAAGACTATTTCTGCTAATTTTTTCTCACTTACCATGAAGTAAATAGAAGCATAGACTTTTTAATAAAAACTTGTTGCAGAGATATAGATAAAGTAATGTGAATGGATTACATCAGATTTTTTTTTACTTATGGTTTTCCTAGTGGTAGGGCATAGGACAGGACCATCATGTTAAAATACCTAATGTGCTCTATTCCTGCGATTTGCTCTACATTCCTAGAACAAATTATTATTAAAAAGCCTATTCTTCTATCTACATTATGCTAATTGAGATAAGTAAATATTATCAGAAATTGTCTTATCACTTGCTTCCTTGTAATTAGAAGGGATATTAAGATAGTACTTTAGGTTAAAACGATAAGTAAACTCTTATGTGATTAAAATTCCTTTCATTGCATGGCCAGAAGTTAACAAATTCCCTATGAGAAAAGCCTAAGTTGTTTTAAATTGAAACAAATAGGAAGGAATACGAAACAATCTATATGACAAATTGTGTGTTTTAGCTAGGCCTAAATTTTTGTGTAGTAAGCTTTTGTGGAGCTGTTACGGTTTACCAGTCAAGTAGAATTCATCCGGAATGAGTGAATTTCAGTGGATATTTCCATAAAATTAAGATATTCATCTAATATGTCATGTAATTATTAATCTAATATCAAAACTGTTAGTCATTTTTGAGAAAACAATTTTTTTTCTTTGTAAAGAGTAATCTGGGGTGAGGAAATTTTCCTCAATATCTCCGTGTCTTTGGAGGATACTAAACTTAAACAAAACTTTGGTATTTACCGACTTTTTGGTTTTGAAATATTATGTTCACAGACACACATACACACACAGTGCTCTTTTTCTAAAAATGTTTTCTTTTTGGGGGAGTAGAGCTGATACTCAAACTGTATTTACAGTAAAATGTTAGTATAGAGTATTTGTGTACAATGCAAAACCTCTCTGCCTGTTTAGTATGCACTAAGCTGAGAAAGTAAAAAAGGATCAATTCATGGGTTCTCAGACAAAACTACAAGAAAATTTGGAAAATACGTTGTATTATGACACTGTTATGTTTATCTTCAAATATGCAGGCTTTCTCAATCCTTTTTTAATACATTAGGAAGTAAAATTATATGTTGTCTTACAGCCTTGTTCATCAAAAAGAACAGTGCATTTCAATGAAGAAATAATTAATGAAATCAGTTCAATGGTTTTTCGAGAGTACCACATTGATATTTTCACACACAACCTTCAGAAATGAGGTGACTACAGATACACCACTATGAAAATAAACAACTTTAAATAAATGTCTAGAATATGTTCGTCACCAGGAAAGCTTTAGGTCCTATTTCAACTTTAAATAATACTGTCCTCGTATTATAAATTGTGAGCTAAATATTAAAGGACAGCAATAAAGCTTTTCCTGCTTTAACATACGCTACTACCTTTTGGAGTTGGTGAGTCGGTGAACTTTTGAACCGCAGTGCGAGGGTGAAACGCGATTTACTGGAACACGCCACAGTGTCAACGCCTGTTCCTCCTCCCTCATCACATCCACGACACGAAGCCGAGCGACTCATGAAGTTTCAATCCTCCGCGGCGACCTTTCAGATTTAGCGTTACAGCTATCACCTGTTTCATTTTGTCAAGATGACGCTCCTGTGCAAAGCTGGGATTTCATTTTCATTGGCTCGCTTCTGCGTAAGTAATCCTCGCCTCAAGTAGGTAACTCAGAAACTCCGCCTCATCTACTCGTAAGTACCTACGGAGGTGTAAGTTCGCGAACAAACTGCACACCTTCAAATGACGGATTCTGCTTTAACTAAATACACGTGAAACTTTTCCAATCAAAGAAGCATTAATTTTACCAATAGCAAAAGCAAATGCGAGAGCACTGCTTATACATTGAATTTTACCCAAATTTAACTTAAAATGTGTATATTAAGGACAATCATTAAATTTTCTGATGGAGTGCAATGTTTTCTCAACCTGATATATTCAGTAAACATAATCTTTAAAGTTCACTAAATATAAAAAGAGAGAAAATCTATGTTTTTATCTTAGTGAAACAACGTTTCTAAGAACAGCAATATTAAAAAATCTAATGTATACCATTCACACGACTTTCTTTACATCTCTGCAACAAATTATTCTTGAAAAGCTTATACATCTATTTGCTTCATGTTAATCAGACTAAAATAGCAGAAATAGTCTTATTACTTGGTTCCTTGATGTTATGTTTGCTTTGTTCCTTGCTGGTTACTGTGTCACTGAAGTTCCTTTGTATGGAACCGTTGACAAATTCCTATATGAGGAAAGCATAGCAGAAACCAAAAACAAGGAATGACTCAAAATCGACGAATCCACGAAAAAATGTATATAACCTAAATTGTGTGTTTTAGCGTGCTCTACATTTTTCGTGTACTAAGCTTTTGTCCATCTCTTACGGTTTAGCAGTTATTCAAAATTCTGTAAAATTCATCCAGAATAAAGTAGCCTTCAGAGGCTATTCCCAATAAATTCAAGATATACATATTATTTGTCAGGTAAATATATCTAATATATTATGATTTTATCTAAATCGTTACAGCCATTTTTTAGAAAATAAAAATTTTTGAACATTATTTCATGTGAAGGGTAGTTTGGAGTGGGGGATTTTCTTGAATACCTTCGTGTCGCATCCTTGGAAGATACTGAACTTAAATGCCAAGATCGGTATTGAGCTATGCTGCTCACAGACACACACACACACACAGACACACACACACACAGACAGACACATACGGACATTTTTCTAAAAATGCTTTTTTTTTATTTAAGAATTAAGAAAACAAATTTAACTTTGGAATACTAAATCACTAATTGACGATTCAAACTGGTATGTATACTAATAAACGCGTAAACGCAGAGAGATAAAGGACTTCAAAGCCATCACTTGAAAATGACCCTGGATTCTGATTAAACACAAACATTTGTGCGTGTATTAAAATGGAATCTCTGTGATTGTGTTGCTGTGCGTTAATGGCATGTTTGGGGGACACATTCAGCCACAATGAACCCATAAACCTCCTGAAACTGTAACCTGTGAGGCCTGTTTAACGCGAAGCGAATATTTTGTATAAATCAGCTGCGAAAATACTTTAATAATCCTTAATAATCCAATATCATAATGGCAAATTGGTGATTGTGTAGTTATATAAGCTTTACTTTGTTCACCACGTATACTCAGGTGCATAAAAGGTGACACATTACAAGCAAACCTGTTAATGTTGCTACTAATTAAATCTCGCCCAACTCTGTCAAACGGGATCAATAAAATTAATAAAGACGAATTTATTAATTAATAAAAATGTATTTAACCACTTCGTTAACATTAAAAACCCAAGTTTAATAATGAATCTTATAACTTATTTATTATTGAATTGGTAGAGTAAAACGAAAAATTCAATGCAATTGCTGGGTTTGAACATCAGATCTTCCGCTGTCAAATGGCTTCCCCTAACCACTCAGCTACCATGGAAACATGTCCACACGTTATTAAATTCCTCAACTGATTTGAAAGTTTCCTGGTAAACCATAAGGTGATCTCAAATTATTTTGTGATGACAACTTATTAAAGCCATACGTACTTTTAAGTATCAAAATTCCTAGTTTAACCAGCTATTAGATAAATTAATGTTGGTTAGTTATTTTCTCCTACACAAGCCATAGGTAGTGTCATACTGTAAACTCAAAGCCACAGCAAGGATTGGGAGCCATATCGGCATGTTGACATGGCACCTCAGGGTTAGAACAATCGGCTAGTCCATGGTTTAAATTCCAGCTATTGCGTTGAGTTTTTACTTTCTCTACACGTAGTATGTACATAGCACATAAAGACGGTATTTTATTGCACCCAAATAGTGAAGATGTCAAGATTTCACTGGAAATATATGGCTTGAAGTCCCCTGAGTCCAAAAATAAGAAAAAGGAAGTCCGCACGCGCACGCGCCTGTGTGTAACTGTAGACAGCAAACCACAAAAACTAAAATATCACAGTATACTTGGTATTTAAGTTTCTTATTCTTTCAAGGATGCAACACGAAGATTTTAAAGAAAATTCCTCTTCCCCAAAGTGCTCTTTGCATGGAAAACGTTTTGAAAATGTAGATGTTCTCAAAAATGGATGTAATGATTTTATTTAAAAAACCGTACAACACAAATAAAACGTACATCTCGAATTTTCTGAGAGAAGCTTCTGAAGACCTGTTTATTTTGGATGAATTCTGCATAGTTGATAAACCATAAGAGACAGACAAAAAAGTATAAAACACAAAAAATTTAGGTCTCGTAAAAATACGCAACTTATACCATATACGTTTTTGTTGTAGAGTTGACCGTTTCCGAGCTATTTTTTTATTATTGGTTTCAATTTTAAATTAGGTATTTTTTTAGAGGGGGTCAGCTTTCGTTTCATCTCTCTTTTGTTTTTCTGGAAATGCAAAGCGAACTGAACTTCAATTGTTCACATACGACCGGCTTTTAAAAGATTTGATTATCGTTGTAGCGTAGTATATTCATTTCTTTCCTTTCTACTTACAAGGAAGCAAATAATGAGACCATTTCTGCTAATGTTTATCTCGATTGGCATGAAGTTGATAAAGGAATGAATTTTTGTAAGAATAGTTCGTTTGCAGAACAGATAGAGAAAGTCTTGTGAATGTAACGCATCAATTTTTTTCAGTCTGTTCCTACGTATCCAATCCCTGTCCTACACATGGCTTGTGTGGATAAAACAATTAATTCGTATTATATATTTTTATTGTTAATAATGATTGCTATCTTAATTGTTAATTTTAAAAGGTTGAAAATATAAATTATATAATTGAAACACAGTTTCGAAAACGTGAACAAATTCTCCATAAGTACAAAAACGTCTCTCCTCTCTGAAAAATAATACAAGCAGAAATACTTCCCTAAATTCATTTCAGGTTTCTCAAGCTTATAGCCATGTTGCGCGCACATATGTGTATGCACAGACACACACACACACACACACACACACACTCGCACACACGAGTTGTGTAGCCATACTAAAACAAGTGTCCCAACCATCTGCTTCTTTGAGGTCACATTATCCTGTCACAGCCAGAAATCGAGAAACGGATATTCGAATTAGCCAAAATGTGGAGCTGCCACAGACTAACTCCAGGCAAGAGGAAGGAAAGTTCCTGATAAAATTGACAACAAAATAAGAAAGCTTCAACATTTAAGTGCTAAGAAATGGAGATGTAGTTTAAATGCTACAATTAGTCATATTCATACATCTATTTGAATTGTTACCAAACAGGATTAAAACCATGTTTATGTAAATATTTCGTTTAGGCAAAAATGATAAAGGGTAGAAATGGAAGGGGACATACGCATACTGCTGCCTATGATGATCTATTCTGGCTAACATCTCCAGTAGGATGAGATGTAATGAAGGAAACAAGACTGCAATTATTTATTTAGAATTCTAAAGGTGTATTAGTTTATTTCGCTTAAAGGCTTCATATCTTGAAACAAAATAATATCCCGAAAAGTAGAAGTTTGGCCACAGGCCGCAATAGAGAGACAGACCAGAGACGCGCAGAAGTCATTAATATTTCCAAGCCTGACCTGCCAAACTGGCAACCATCTAGTGTCCACGGGAAGAAATCTTTTCCTTGAGCATGTATCAGCGTCATCTTCCATCATTGCCATAAGCTATGAACCTGGAAGCATTCCTGGAAATGTTGGAAAGGAAATCCTAGAAAATAAGAAACTACCCTAGGATTGCCTAGTGGACCTAGAAAGACCAGAAAATTCATGTCCCAAAAAGGGCGTTCTACGGGGTCGAAATCAGCACCTCCCGAATTCAAGTCGCGCACGTTGGTGCGACGCTACCTCGCTCGGTTACTTTTGGAAAATCAACTTTTTATAGTGTTTAACGCCCACTTTTACTACCATGGCACCGAGGGCGATGACACTGAGGATACATGGAATGAAGGTGGAACAGCGGGGGGGGGGGTCTGGAGGAAAAGTAACTATATAGTCTATCTATATTCTTTGTTAAATGTCTATTCAAATGTCTAATATAATGTAATAAACAGGAGTTTAAAAGAAATACTTCTCATGACATGGGGTAACGTTACCTCAGGACTTGATTTAAACCAGTTTAGGGATCGACTCACCCTGAACTCAAAATTAAAGAGAATTAAATGAAGGTTAACACTAGAGGAAACTGTAGGAACGGCTGAGAACTCGACTATAATTTCGGGCATGAAATGTCGTCAACAATGGCCAGCAGCTGTTTATGTTGGTATTGACCAAAGCCTGTCCCCCCATCTACAAATGTGACCACCTAATTTTCCAAGTATAATCATAGCCACTCAGACACCGGGTGCTTTACATCCCTCAAAATCTTGTTGAATATTCCAAGGGTAACATTGCAGCCCAGTGCCAAAGAAAATCTTTGGCGGAATTTTTAGCGTTTTCCGGTGTCGTTTGAGGTGTGTGCTACAATAGCGATAAGCTATGACTATCAATCATGACATCTGTATGACAACTGAAAGCCTTTACTCATGTATTTGTATTTTAGGTATCGAGAATGTAAACAGATTGTAACAAATTTCTTTAATGACTCCACAATTAGTTATAACTTTGATTCAGTTATGCAAAACATTCACTCGACGTTTCGCCGCATAGCCAGTTGCACGTCATCCATAGCTCGGGTATCACTGTGCGCTTATACTGTAGTCACTCACGACTCAATACAGTTCACAACACAACACTACACTGCAATTCTTCCTCCTTGTATAGCCACAGAATAACGTCACAAACTTTCTGAAAACTTGCCGAAGATACTGCAAGCCTAAGCTTGAAGAAACATATCGAATATCAAGAAGAATCATGTTCCGAAGGTTCCTATAACCGTTGCGTCACACGTGATGCGATGACACACACACCAAAGCCAACCTGAGCAGCGCAGTCACACAGGACGGAAATGTTACATTAAATTTTGTTATTACGCCATTTTGCAACACTTTTTGTGTTTTTTCGGTGTAACTATTTAGCAGGAGAGGAGCAACCAACTATGGTTTCGCTAGGCCATATACAAGATAAATAATGTGTCGTAGATGCGAGGTGCAGTGAGATTTTCTTTGGCGCTCTTTGTACGAGTATTTTTATGCTACACTACCATTTTCATATATCGATTTGGCTATTCCACTTTGGTTATTTGATAACGGCATCTACCTCAACCTTCGTCTTCATGGAAGTATAAAAGCTGTTGTTAAATTTCATCGCACATTTAATCTTCCCTGATTCTTCTACAACGGCGAACTATATTGTAGTTCAGTTAGGCTTTCCTTGTGTACCAATCGTAATAAAACTTTCACATAGAGGCAGCTTCCCATTTTTCACAGCAGTTACAACATCATTCGTTTGTTACACCTCTGGCCTAGTTTGTTTTTCAGGCTAGTCACATACTAACAGTATGGTAGCTACACAGCTACCTGTAGGGTTTAGTCAAAATGTTGCTATCTGAAAGGGAAAACCCTTAAGGAGAAAAACACTACAGTGGTCTGGAGAATAAATTAACATTCTATTCACACATATCTACATGCGCTGCTGCGGATTAACATTATCTTATATGATCATTCGTTAGCATTGTACTTTCTTAAACATTCATCTGGGGGGAGGGGATTTTCTTGAAAGGTTTTCGTCTCGCACTCTTGAAAGATACTAAACCTAAGTACCATGTTTTTGTTTTATCGTTATAGAGCTAAGCTGTCCACAGACACACACACACACGCCACGGGGCAATTTTCAACAAACAAAAATCCTATCAGGGGACTTCAAAACACATATTTCCAGTGAAATTTAGACATCGCATTTTTGGGCGGAATACAACACCTTCTTTCCACAAATGTATATTGGCATGCGGGCTAAAGAAAGTAAAAATGCACTAGGTGACTCAGCAACGCCATACATCACTTGGGCAGATAATCCTTCGAGCGACAAATAAGTTGCCGAACTCTACGGGGCAATATGAAGCAAAAGCTAGTCAGTGGTGAGTAGCGCGAGCGATTTTCCTTGCTCGCTTCTTGCATATCAGCGAAAGCGGTGAGGGGAGAGACAGTTTCCAGGCTTGTAGTAGAGTTCGTGATGATATACATGAGATTGGAAAAGCTGTTAACTGTTTTCACTTTAGTTACAGAAGCTTTATTTTTGAGAGAATAAATTTACCTACCATTATTCACCAATAGATAGTTTTGTAGTAGTATACGTGCTGTTTTTATTTCTTATTAAACACCACATCCACTGAAGGGTAAATATTAACATTAAGGTACCGTAACAAAAACCATTCATGAGAGCACGTAGCGTTTCACTGTATTATTATATTGTTTATTATTATTATTATTATAATATTGTTATTGTTACGATAACGAAATAAATAAAGAAATAATCCCTTTAAACCCCTCTGATGTACAATATGAACCAAAGCTATTTGAAGATCGCTGACACAAACCTTTAGAACAAATTAATGTAATAACATTTTCAGAAGAAATGATAAATCAGTGCAGAGAAAGCTGAAATTCTGCATTCTTATAACTTTCTCCACTCTCTTTTATTGATCGGGATAAACTTTTAATTTATATTTACACAATATATTGTGCTATAGCTAGATTTTTAAAGGAGTATCGGTACATCATAGATTTGAAATACATGTTCTTTGCAAGGCCATGAGAAAAGAAACGAGAAGTACTCCTAGTTTAAAACAGGAAAGCTTTTGAAAAACAAAGTAATGATAAAGAATTACTCGGTAATGGTTAACTCCACAAAAAATAAATTTGAAATAACCTATCGAGATGTAAATGGTTGGTAGTAAAATTTTCTCTGTGCCCTTGTCTTAATCAAAAATATTCAGAATGAAGAGAACACAGTCTAGTCCTAAAACGTCAAAGAAATTTAGTTAATGTGTCATTCAAATAGCTTAACGAAATTTTAGTCTGAAGAGTTTTAATTATTTTTGAGTGTATGATGACAATTTCTCCCTGTAAAGGGAACTTCTTGATGAGAAAATGCTCTTAAAATTCTCCGTAGTTACTCCTCGTCTCTTAAGTTAACCAAGTTTGTTAGTTTTACAAAATTTCGTTTTTGCTTTTCACGCAGACACACGAATAAATGAGCAGTCACACATAACCTTAACAGAAATCAGAACATCTCAAATGTCTATGCGGTGAAATCTCGGTATTGAATTTTTTGAATGGAAAGTAATAGATTCCTCCTCTACTTACTATAGATAAGTAGATGAAAAGGTAAAATTGGAGAAAATGTAGCTCGCTTTCGTGTCGTATGTGTCCAACCCACTACTCCAGTCGTTCTATGTGAGCATAGTTTAGTAGAAATAGACTAGTAGTTATGCTACGTTTTGCATTAGAAGAGCAAGGCGCCAGAATATTATCGGGCTGCAAGGTGTAGTGTATGTCTTTCCTACCCCGGTTACAGACGTCTATTTACCCATCCCTCGACCAATAGAAAAGCGATTTTATCTGCTGTCCCGATTTCAAAAGTCCCGATTCCCATTCCTATCTATTACAGCTCCCGGAGAAGTACATTCGAGTTCAAAAATCGTGCCGATGCTTTTGGTTTCCTATGGTTCTCTTTAATTAATGTTGGAAGAACCCCCTTATCAGCTGTGCCCCATGCCTACAATTCGGCTACTTTCTTTTTGTATGAGTAAAGTAAGCGGCGAAAGGGAGTGGGAAATGGAAGTATTTTACCTGAGTGGCTGGAAGACCCTCGTTAAATTTCAGTGTCTTATTGGTTTGATTTCAAAGGCCTAGCCTGAAACCATAAACAAGAGCGGCTCAAGAGCGAGGGATATAACGGGCTAAGAAGATGATGAAGAGTTGGTGGATAAAATTGTTTACTAAACATTGCCCTGTTTATATAAAGAGAAGCCAAATATTGGAACAAATAAGGTAATTGGACAAGAAGAACTAAAATTAATGTCCTTATTGAGCAACATCATAGTACTGCGGGGTCTATGGAGCTATACCAAGTGCCCAACTGTCTCGTATTTGACGTGTACAGATATTCATGATAAAATTTATAGTCTGTGGAAGAATTAATGCCACTAAACACTAAGTACTCTAAAATAACTTAAAAAAGCTGTTATTTACAGTGAAGCCAGTTCAGGCCACCAACACCAAATCTAGTGGAGCAAGTATCAGTAATGGACGTCCAGATTTGACAACACTAAGGACTTTACCCCAAAAAATAATCAAACATGCACAAAATTCGATTTCTAAAAATACAGTAAAACTCCGTAATTACGCTGTTCAAGGGAATGTTGCCTAAATGCACAATATTCGGGATAGCGCTACACGTTTAAAACTTACTAATAGTCACAATGCGACTAACACATATCCTCAGTCAGTCACGCGACCATTGAACATTAAACGCTGAAGTTGGGCACGCTACGACAACGACGATCACTAGGGGTTAATAGAGAAACCTGCAAAGATAGTCGATGAATTAAATGGGATCCTCAGGAGTATAAACAGGCTTCTACATCCATGATGGGTATACGTTGCTGACAGTTAAATCAATGCTCTGATAGGAAAACAATTGTTGTGGGGCCAATACATGTCGATAAATATATAATAAATATGTAACAGTGGTATTCATTTACAATACAGGCTCATAAAACCCATCCTGAGAAATTAGAGTCACAGCCGTAGTTATAGCAACTCACGAGTCCAATAAAACAAACGGTCCGCAGCATAACACACTCATTACAGTATTTTAAATAGGCTTTCTCGATCTTCTGAAACCTGCTTTATGAGGTGTGGTCAAAAAGACACATATTCGTTCTAACTAACATGTTCTAATTCAACTTTATACTATGAACCGAGCCGATGGCTTCCGTTACTAGTTTCTGTACGGACTTGATACACATTTCCAATCATTTCTATGCCTGAATGTGCAAGACTTCTCCCTGTAATTTGCTAAGCATGGTGGCATTGTTTAGTTAACTTTTTATTTTCGCTGTGCATCACGAGGAACAATACTTTGTTATATGGTGCTGGGTAGGCTGATGCTTGCCTTTTGCCGGCCGACTGCAGCAATCACATCATGCCACTGTGCGTCTGCATTAACTGTACGCTATGAAATTTCCATATAACTCGAATTTTTCTGGTAAAATGCAAAACGTTCTCCACGCCTCTCGGGATAACATACACCAATATTAATTTACATTGCTCTTATCCGGACTCTAATTTTTCAGCCGATAGAAGAACGATTAATAAAATAGAAGTCTCAGCAAATCTAAAACTGCTTTGAATCCTAGCCATTGTTGCTACAAAAAAAGATGAACCGATTACTGAATCTGCGATGGTGAAAGGTGTTTCAGTATATTCAAAAAGCTGTAGAGCAGTAAAATAAATACCTAATAGAACAGTAAATATTAATCCTTGGATGGCTTGATTATTATTATTTTCTAGTAATCCTGCACATCCTCTATCGCGAAAAATAAGTCAATCTACTTTGTTGCTAGAAACAGGTGGGCAATGACTCAAGGAAAAATGCGTTATTACTAGGGAGAACATCTTGGTGACCGATACCAGGAAACATGTGGATACCAGTTACATACCTACTGAGTAGAGATCAGCCTACATTGGCTACTGCACGCGCCGCATGTGAACAATCTAGTATGCGCTGGGTAAATGCCTTTGATGATAATGCATGCTCTTTAATCAAGATTTTAAAATCTTTTGCTTCAAAAGCAATACATGAAGATTTGCAATTCATACAGAAGAACTCTGCAGATATATCTACGACAATAATATATTTAGAAACAATGAACATTGAAATGCCTCGAGCTCTGAAAGCTGTTGATGAACTTATGTAAGCAATCATAGACCCGTAATACCTGTTTTAGACCGTCTTAAAAAGAAAGTGAAGACAATGTTTGAAAAAATGTCGCATTTTCAATAACGCGTGAAATATGAAATGTGCTACGACGTGTTTCTACGAAAATAATTGCTGATGGAGTATCTTACCCAATGGTTGAGGATATATCCTATTTTCGTGTTGCTTTAATCATATCTTGTGATGCGGAGCGAAGTTTTTCACAATATAAAGCCTGTTTACGTGTCAATCGGAGACGATTCACATTTGAGACGTTACGAATGTATGTTGTTGTGCATTGTAATCTATGTATCTTGAGAAAAAATAAAACAGAAAATAATGTTGATAGCTTTTTGAATAACAGAAATTCAGTATATTAAATACTGAAATTGTTATTTCCGATAAATTAATGATATTTATGTGTACCACTCACCAAACCTCAATCGCTTTCAACTGCTACTGATAACACCACAGTCTACTACTCAATCACTGCCACATTTTATTTGTATTAGGACCAATACATGCACACTGCATTGTTAATGCATCACAACTATATGCCATGCCGCGATAACTTCGATTCTGTCCCACTATCGTTCCCCAAGATGCTATCCCTAGTTACCAACTTAACACTTGTTCGCTAATTATATTAACTTTTTTCAGTGTGCTCTGTTAAATTAGATGGAAAATTAAACTAAAATCAGCAGGCAGTAGTGGCATATTAAAAACAGTGTGCCCTGCGCTATTTACATTCTTTCAGCGTTGATAAGTAATATTAATCTTACTAAATGAGGACTGTCAAGGCAGTGATTGAGTGAAAACCACCACATTTAAAGACAGAGAATGGGACACATCGCGTTTAAAACCTTCAAACTTCAAACATTCAAGCTATATACCTCTTTAAAAGTTTTCTAATTTCCTTGTGTATCCCCATAATTTATACGGCAGAATTTAGTTAAAGAGCCAAATAAACAGAAGAATAAGTAAGAAGCACAGATAATATAGAGGTTCTGTTATAAGAAGAGCGAAGTTCAGAAGCCTGCAACTGTTTCCATGGCAACGATTCAAGTAAAAACAATATGAATTCATCTCAACTTAAAGTCTCATTTCTTTATACCTCCTTTGCAAGGAATTCTGAGAGAGAGAGATAGGACGTCAGTCATAACTCTAGCTTATTGGCTGGTGGTTGCACGGATCGACACCCTCACCACCTCCCCCTCTATTTTCTTCCGTTGGTCCCTTTCCCCTTCAGAATGCCAAATGAAATCCTTGGCTTTAACATTCAGTTGTCGGCGACACAATGTGATTTATATATGCATGGATTCTCCTATTTCGTTTTTTCCTTCTTTCTGTTTTTTTGCTTTTCCTCCATTCTCTAGTTCTTGTCTCTTCCGGAACGCCTTCCCGATGTTATTTACATCTCTGCCCCATCACAGCAATCCGAACCAACTGTGGCTGTGCTTCAGACAGACATCTGTCAAAATTATATGCACAAGAACACACTGATCGACTTTATGCTGGAAAGAAACAGCGATTTTCTGTTGGTTTTCCACAGAACAAAATAGCCCTTGTTTACACTGGAAACTTTGGTTTTGCGAGTTATCCAGTTTTGGGTTGTAACATATGAACGTGTCATGTTTTACTAATAAATATAGTTCCTACTTGTTATTCTTAAATTTGTTGATAAAATACTTGTATATAAAAGTATTTTATTCCACCTAAAATGTCGAGACCGAGATTCAACCGGAAATACATATTTTGAGGCTCATTGAATAAGTAGTATATTTGTAAAAGGTCAGTGTGTGCTGTCTGTCGGTGTATCTGCGTGTGTATTTTAGTGTGTGTGTGCGGGTGTGTGTGTGGTCAGCATAGCTGAAAAACGAAAATTCGGTTAAATACCAAACTTAGTATTTAAGTTCAGTATCTTTCAAGGATAGGACTTAATAATTTTTAGAAGAATCCCGCCACCCAAAATTGCCCTTGCAAAAAGATTGTATTTTCCTATAAATGATTACCAAGCTTGATTAGAATTGCATATATTAAAGATATTTACATAACAAGTGAAATGTGTATCTAGTTCTCTTCAGTCTAAATGACTTTTGTATAACCGGTAAAACGACAAAAATAGACAAAGCTTTTCGTTTTCATACTTGGCTTACCCTACCCGTATTTAGGACTGACAACCCCCTAGGACATGCAAGCGGATGTCTAGGGGTCAGAAGCTTGTTGGGGAGTCAACGGTATGAAACCACAGAATGGAGAACCTGGAGCTAGTGGTAAGCCCATAGGCAGGCATCAGCGTGAGTAAGTGGATGATACGAAATGCAAGTAAAACGGATGATAGGAAAGATGATGCAGCAATTGGTAGAATGAGTGGTGGGAGAAACCGGAGGTCTCGGAGAAAACCCGCCCACCACATGCGGGTGCTTGGAATTGAACCCGGGCTGCCTAAATGTGAGGCGAGTGGTCTAACACTCATCCACGGCGCCGTCTGACGAAACTTACTACAGAATAATTAAATACTTCGTAAAAGCACACAATTTATGGCATATATTTTTTTTCGAGATATTCCCTTATTGGTTTCAATTTTAAAATACCTATCGTATTTAAATTTTTCTCCTATGTTTCTTTTCTGGACATGAAAGAGAAAGGAATATCAAAGTGACAGTTTCAGAAAAAATTACCATCAGATTAGCCTAGTGTACTCCCTGATCTTCCTTCTACATAAAAGAAACTATGTCATTACTGATATGTTCTGTTTATCCTGATTAACACTAAATAGAGAGAAGGATAAGTTTTTGAAAAAATAGTCTATTACAAATAGCTAGAGAAAGTCATGGGAATGAAACCCGTACCTTTATATTTAGTATGGCGCACGTAGCATTATTTTATTCTTACAGTTACTACTAGAGCTCCGTCTGGGGTCACGAAATCGCCAGATTGAGGTTCGGTGCACACAGAGTGTATCTACGAGGGCTGTAAAGAAAGTAGTGGCAACATGGTCCCCACATTCACAGGAGAGCGGGTATGAGCCAATAGGATATGGGAGCGATCAGGTGACTAATGTCGATGTGTTGGCTGTGTAGCGTTGAAGTGAATTGTGTCAAGTGCACCGCTCTAAAGCATGTTTACGAGAGCGATCAGCTTTCGTGGATTAAAATCGAGGTTGCCCGTGGCAAAAATGCATCAGCATGTTATCAAAGATTACGTGAAGCCTGTGGCGGGAATGCATTGCCGTACAGGACGGTTGCACGATGGGTCAAGGCGTTTCGTGCAAGTCGGATTGAGACTGCGGATTTGCACCGCACAGGTCGGCTATATATTCCGCAAGATCAGATTGACATCGTGAGTGGTCTCGTTGCTTGATGGACTGTCCGGGAGTTATCCGTAGAGGTTGGTCTCAGTCATCAAACTGTGTGGCAAATAATGACGAAATGTCTTCACCTGAGGAAAACTGCGTCCCGTTGTGTTCCACATCGACTCACTGAGGTACAGAAACGGCACCGGCATCCACCTGGACAGATACCGCAATGAAGGAGACGCATTTCTGCAGCGTATTGTCGCCATTGATGAGACGTGGACACGAGCCTATGAGCCGGAATTGAAGCGTCATTCGAATGAAAGGCGTCACCCAGGTTCACCACGTCCACAGAAAGTTCGGCAGGAATGCTGATTGTCGCATACGACTACGAGGGGGTTATTCTTACGTATGCTGTGCCTGAAGTAAACCCGTCAACAGGGACTACTATTGCCGATTTCTGGAGCGACATCTTCGTCCGGCTACACATGTCGCTCTTATTGCAACGGAGGCATTGGGAGGTTTTGGAACATCCTCCCTACTCACCAAACATGAATCCTTGTGACTTCGACCTGTTTTCGAAGTTGAAGGAAGCGCTCCGAGGCCGCCGATTTCGTGACGTGGCATCTGTAGTCCGCGCAGTAGGGCGCATCAACAGAGATCGCCTTGCCAACGGTCCCCAACGGCTGCCCTACATTTGACAAAAGGTCAGGGACTTTGCGGGTGACTACATTGAAGGAATGTAATGTAATTATACTTGTGAGTTCAATAAATATTGTGTTCTATCAATGATGCCACTACTTTATTTACAGCCCTCGTATGACGGGAAAGAGTAGGCGTGGTCTCTACAGCCCGTTTTGAAACGCGTTGCACCAACAAGCAGAGTTCACTGTCTGGCTTGTTTCGAATCCTGCCAGCTTGATGATATGATGATGATGATGTTTAGAATTTAAGGGCTCTGTCATTAGCACCTTTTCTGTTAGTAGATAAATTAATGAATATGGAATATACGAAAGGGTAGACATTCGACACTGAACAAATTTGTGGATGATTAAAACATATTTTGAGAGACAGGAAGATAGCGCTTTCTTTCAAAACAGTAAATACGTATCTTGTAATTCACTGCAGTGAATTCTGAGTGAGTTTAGTTGATTTATGTTCATTGTCTTTTCAAATTTCTGCAAATTAGTATCCTGTACTTTTTGAATAATTACTGAATTATGCATTTCATAATATTTCAATAGGAAATCAAGGAAAACTAAATGGCGTAAATTTTAATTTTTTGCTTTTTGTATCGCAGTATTTACATTATAAATTAAGTTTACAAAACGGAAAAAAATAAATTTCTAACACTTAAGGTAAATATATAAAGTTTAGCTGATCTTTTACTTGAACTTTTGCTCTAAAATGTTATATTTCTTTGCTCATCTCGGTAGTATGAGAGTAGCGTGTCTGCTTTTCATTCAAAGGGACGAGTTTGAGCCCCACTTAGGGTGAGATACACGGATAAGGTTCTCTCTTATCATAAGATGTCGATTAATTGCAAGTTCCATGAACGCGAGATCATTTGAGTATGATTTCACCGATTTGTTTCATCGTCCAAAATGACCAACCAGCTTAAAATATTAAGACAAAAAAAATTGGATATTTTTATTAAATTTAGCACTTTATGTGGGTCAAATCGTATGGTGTATTTCTTTAAAAATATAGTAATCATAAAAATAGCTTGCATTTCTGTATGACCTTCTCCTTACGTAGTGCATATTTTGTGTTAATTGTTTTATGCTTTTCTCAAACTGAAATCTCTAGTTTATTTTAGAATAGTAAAGTCAAACTCGAAATGCTCTTCTGGCTCTGCTTTGGTACCTATGTAATTGTAGGTGAAATTTTTGCATAAATTTTAGTCAATATATGGTAAAATAGACAAATTTACTTAATTAAAAGTTACAAATTTAAGATCATAATGCATGCTACATTCAAAAAGCTCCCCTAATGTGTAACTAATACAGAAAAAAGTTACCGTAATTCAATTTATACACATTTCCTTCAAAATAATTCCCTTCTACAGCGCTGACTTCTGCCAAAGCATGTAAAAGGACTGGAAGCCATTTTCAGATACCCGTCTTAGTGCCCTTGTCATATGCACAGTGTTTTCTTCAGCGTTCAAAAATCTTGACTGAAACGTTTATGCCACTCATATACTTGAATTTTCTTCATTTCTGCATCACCATTAGCTTCTTTTATCATTTTCAATGTCTCTGAGGGAGATTTGTTTAACGAAACACAGTTGCTCAGTTGCCGACGTTATGGAATGTGATAAACAAACATGCATACACAACAAAAATTAGTTGCTATGCAAAGATTCAAAATTAAACACCTAAAATTAAAATATCCTTTATTTGCGTATACATTAAAGAGAAAATAAACTATTCCGTGGATTTTTTTTTAAATCTAGGGTTATAAGATTGTATTTACAACAATTTGAAGTTATCTATAAGTTTTACTCATAGTGCAAACATCTTAAAATTTACTAATTTCATCCAAATTGTTAGAACTATCTCTAGTAAATAAAACTAGCCAAGCTTTTCCTTTTATTAAAATAATAAGGCTTCCACGACCTGTAGGCTGTGTTCCACTAAGCCTCAAGAGCAGGAGCTCAGTGGACCATGACCTACAAGTCGGGTTTCGTTTTCTTTTAGTCCTCGTTTCCATTTTAATTTTAAGGGTATTCTGATTGGGAGGAAAAAATAAATTTGTGTCTCGCCTTAGAAAGTTGCTGAATTTGAAGGGAAATTTTGGTAATTACTGGTATGTGTAAATGTTTTTATGAGTTGTAATTACACGCGCACCCAAGCATAAAAAAGCTTTACTTTTAGATTCAGGGGCTCTCGAAAAGGTATTTACATTGGAATCTTAATATGGAATTTTAAATGAAACACAATATTTCCTGTACCTACCATACATGTGTGATAGAGAAAGTAAAAAAATGTTGACTTTACTTCACAATATTTACTCATAGCAGGCAGATATTTAAAGGATTCAGGAAGAGAGAAAAATCTTTATGTTCATAAACTGGTAACTAAATAATATAGTATTGTTGAACGGAATGGTTTAAACGGATTGTGTATTATGTAATTTAATTCAAAAGTGTCTCATTTAAACTGTTTTCGTGGACATTGCTAAATCAATAAGCGATAGTATTTTTACTTTCTCTAGCCCCGTATGTACAATGTACATAGGGATAGAGAAGTATTGCATTCCACCCAAAAATTCGATGTCGAGATTTTACCGGAAATAAATGTTTTAGGACCCCCTGAATCCAAAAAAAGCATTTCCAGAAAAAGGTCCGTGTGTGTGTGTGTGTGTCTCCGTGTGTCTGTGAACACGATAACTCAAAAACGAAAAGTATCTTCTAGAGATGCGACAAGAAGATTTTGAGAAAAATCCCCCCAACCCAAACTACCCTTTACATGGAACTTTTGTCGAAAATTTTGATTTTCTTAAAAATGGCTCTAACGATTTTGATTAAAATATCGTATATTAAAGATATTTACCTGAAAAATAAAATGTATATCTTGAAATTTCTGGGAATAGCTTCTGAAGACCTGTTTATTCTGGATGAATTTTGCATAATTTGGCATAGCTAGTAAACCGTAAGAGATAGACAAAAACTTACTATACGAAAAATTTAGATCTTGTTAAAATACACAAGTTATGTCATAAACATTTTTCTCGTGGAACTTACCGTTTTAGAGGTATTCGTTGTTATTAGTTTCACTTGTGAAGTACTTATACACTTTTCTCAGACGGGAGTGTCCGTTTTTCTTTTGTTCTACTCCTGGTCAAAAAAAAAAGGCGATTTGCAATGACAATCGCATAACGACAGCTTTTAAAACATTTGCCTTTGGTTTAACCTAGTGTATTCCCTTATTTTCTTCCTACTTATACGGAACTAAATAATAAGAACATTGTGCTAATGAGTACCACGATTAGCAAGATGCAGAAAGAAGAAGAATCTTATGTATGAAGTTTGTAGAACAACTATAGAAAGTCATGTGAGTGTAACACATCATATTTTTACTACTTCCTCTAGCATTTTTGTACAATGTGCATAATAGACAGAGAAACTATGGTATTCCACCCAAAAATTGATACCGAGATTTTACCGGAAGTGCTAATTTTGTGTCACCTTGAATCCAAAAATAAGCAAATTTAGACAAAGAAATGGCACTGTATGTCTATATGTGAGTGTGTTTGTTCGGGGGGAGGGGCACAGCTCCAAAGCGAAAAGTTGAAGTACCAAATGTAATATTTAAATTCAGTAACTTCCTAGGATGCGATACGAAGAAAACCTCCCCAAACTGTTTTTACATGGGATAGTTTTCGAAAATAGTTCTCTAAAAAATAGTTAAAAATGTTTGGTTGAAACAGTATATGTTGAAGATATATTATGCCAAACGAAACGTGTAACTTGAATGTGTTGGGATGAATTTTGTGTAACTGGTAAACTGTAAGAGATAGACTAAATCTTACTACACTAAAATAAGCATTTTAATAAAACGCACAATTCATGTCATATACGAGATAACTGTTTTCAAAGCTTTCCTTGTTATTGGTTTCAATTTGAAACTGCTTAAACGTTTCTCAAACGGGAAGTTATTTTTCGTTTCATCTCGCTGTTGCTTTACTCCTGAAAAGCAAAGAGAACCGAATGTAATTTGCTCCACATATGGACTGCTTTTAAAACATTTGACTATTGTTTAGTGTGATGTATAGTCTTACTTATAAGATAAAAGTAATGCTACAAAGTTTGCTAATGTTTAGCTTGATAAAAAATCATTTTTGATAAGAAAAATTTGAGGAACACTATAAAAAGGCATGTGAATGGAACACATCATATTGTTTTCCTCAGTAAATTTGTTTTCTTAACTTTCATTGGTTACCTTGGATGGACTACGCTTTCAACTCTAAACGAATTACCAGAACAAATGGTGTCACCATGACGTCTGAGAATCGCATTCGGGAGGTTCCGGATTCGATTTCCATCGACCATCCACAATGATCTTGAGTTGTTCGTCGTAGGGGAAATCTGGAGTGGTTTTTCACTAACCACGGTTTCGTTTCCTTATTTCTCTTTCATTAAATTACTTTTTCTTCTTTTATCTGTGCCTCTAGATTTTGTGGTGGTAAGGCGGTGCGGGCAGATGGCGGGGATGCTTATTCCACTAGAGTTGCTCGTATCGCTCTCCTTGGGAAACTTCAATAGTGCGACGTTCTTTGAAGTGGGACATTTTAGGGACCCCCACGTGTCTCTATGATCTGTCTCCCTGCGGTTATAGTGCCTACAGTAGTATCTCCACAACATCCCTTTCTCATGGAGGTACATATGGCACTGATTGAATGAAGATGGAGCAACGGTGGAATGTGATGGCCGGGGAACCCGGAAAAAAAAACTCGCCCCAGCGACATTTTGTCCCCACATATCCGAAATGCTCCCCCTCTGCTGTATCCTATACACTATTAACATGAATTTATTAATGTTACTACTATAGAATACAGGTTTTCATTAATATAATTACAGCTATAGACTATTATGTTTTCCTGTTTTTATTTCAAACAAGGATTTTAACCTTGTCCAATGCTATTCCTACAACTTTGGACTCTGTGTTGCTGATAAATTGAAGAAAACGGGATAGACATCATTAAAGTATGTGTATTTATTAAAATAAAGATTCTATATACTGTGCTAAAAATGACATTATTCACCCAGAGAAAAGAAACCGGAAATTTTGGCAAACAATTCCTGTTAATAAGAGTTAATCATGGTTTTTTGACACCTGTGGTTTTATAACAATGCCAAAGGCAGTCTTCATTTATATAGATGACACTTATTGATCTACTGGAATATTTACACTCATCTCATTATTTGGAACATATTTTGCCTATTTCATTTCTTATCTATGATACTTTTAGGTGACGATAGTTTAGGTTTTTCGAGAACGTAAAGCGTACATGCTGGCAACATTGCAGCGACAAATGACTAGTAGCTAGGAGCGACATTTGCACTCTTCGTTTCTAAACCAGAAGTAGGTCACGCTTAAACGGTTTTCACTTTCGTTTGATATATTTGTTTATATTGAGGGTCACCTGGAAATAAAACCACAAATTCCTCATCTTTCAGTTAAGGTCCGTCAGCTGGTTCACAGATTGATCTTCCTAAACCTAGCAAAGTTGCCTTTGTCTCCAACCACATTATGTCTGCAAAACAGTTTTTATACAATGATTAATTATTTCACAAACCTGTATGATGCACACAAAGTAACGACCGAAACAAATAAGAATAAAGTGATTCTACCCACCTTACAAGTAATAAACTATTATATTTATATATTCTCGTGAAATATACCATTCAATTTGGAAAAACAACTATTTTCTTCGGAAAGGAGTCATCACAGAACAAAATGCTACTAGAATCTTGTTAATGAAATAGTATTAGAAAGAATGTAATAGATTCCCTTCCACGCTATACACTACTAATGTTATACGAACATATTCTAAATTTCTCGGCTTATCGTTAAATTATCTGGTATCCTATTTATATAGTTTACAACTGATTTCTTGTCATCATATAATTCGGTCATAATGGTGACTAATAAAACAACTCCCAACATTGAATTAAATTATCGAAAACTATTAATAATGTTGAAATACTTACATTGTATTCCTAGTTTGACGGGTGTGTTAATAATTATGTAGAAATATGTTTTCATTATCTTCCCCTTCATTTTCAATTGAGAAATGTGATGAATTAGTTTTTGTTACGTTGTCAAGGAATGACAGTGCGCAAAATCTGTATGATAATGTGTTGGAAATTTTCAACAAATCCTGGTTTTGGTTAATACATTCCAATTGCAATTTACTTTCATTATCTCCTGCTTTAGAGGTAGAGGAGGTACTGGGTTCCTCATAAAAATACGAATTTGGGATTTCACTGCTAATGCACGCTTTGAGATATTCTGATTTCCACTCTCAAAAATAGAAAATTGTCCCACGAAGCGCATGTGATAGTGTGAATAGAGCGAAATAAATAAAAAAATAAAAAAATGAATGTTCGATAAATAACAAATTTCTTACTGTTTCTTGTATTGCTCCATTTATACTTCTTTAGTAGCAGTAGGCATAAAAATATAAGTGCTATACGCAGATGAAGACAGACCTGGATGAGAGAAAAGTATATAAAATAAACCATAAATGAAAACTGAGGTAACAAAAATAAGATGTAAGCGATAATTCTGCTTACATAAACATTTAATTCTGGAAATACAGAAAACGATTTTAATATGAAAAACTCCAAGAAAAAAATATATAACATAAATTGTGAGTTTTAACATGCTCTACATTTGTTGTGTTTTAAGTTTTCGTCCATCTCTTACGGTTTAGCAGCTATGCAAAATTCCGTAAAATGTATCCAGAATAAAGTAGGCTTCAGAGGATATTCCCAGAAAATTCAAGATATAGATTTTATTCGGCAAGTAAACAACTTAAATATAAGATATCTTAATCAGAATCGTTGGAGTCATTTTTAAAAAAATCAAAGTTTTCGAATTTTTTTCTAAGTAAACTGTAGTTTGGGGTGGGGAGATTTTCTTGAAAATCTTTGTGTCGCATCCTTGGAAGATACCAAGCTTAAAGTATTTCCGGTGAAGTCTCGGTATCGAATTTTTGGGTGGAATACAATACTTTCTCTACACACTATGTACATATTACGTGTAGAGAACGTAAAAATAAAACCTGCCACCGAAAGGAAGCTGCAGATCAAACTCAGGGGAAACATGCGAAGCCCGATACACAAAGAAAAAGAATGAAGTCCCTCAAAGATACATCAGAGAGGAACGCTGTCGAACTTAACAAACTTAGGAAGAAGAAGATCAGAAGGGACTTCAGGGAATAAGGGGGAGGATCGAAAACACAACTCACTCAAAAAAGGAATAAACTAGCAGTGAAAGATAATAGATGCTACGAATGAAAGGAGATGACGCACGACTGCATTACGACAGAGAATATCAAATAAATACACAAACCCATGCATAAAAGAAAAACAACTGAACGTTACATTCACATGACTTTCTTTGCACATTTTCAACAATTACTCTTACAAAATCGTATTCTTCTATATGTTGATTAACCACGACAAAAGTTTGTAAATCTTGTTAAAGCACACAATTTATAAGATATAACTTTTTTGCGTAGAGCTGACTATTTTTGAGACATTGCTTGTTATTTGTTTCAGTTTTAAAATACTTAAAACTTTTCACATCGGGAATTTGTGACTCTAGACAATGCATAGAAACGGATTTCATCCACAAGGTAACCGAATTTTAATGCCGTTTCAGCCTAGTGCATCCCCTTATTTTCTTTCTGCTTACAAGAAAGCATTTCTGCTAATATTTATTTCGATTAAAATGGAGCAGATAGAAGCTTAAGCTTTTAGCAATAATTTGTTAAAGAAATGTATTGAAAGTCATGTGAATGGAACAGATTAGATTTTTCAGAGCTATGCTGCACGTAAAAGACGCCACGTACTGAGCGAGGTGATGACTCATTCACTTTTTCCGCTCGTATTTTTTTTTAAATACAGTTCCGGAGTCTAGTCGGGACTCCGGTGCTGTATACCCTTCTTTTATTTACCTAATTGTTTTTACTTTGTTTGCTGTATGATTATTGAATTTGTTTTCTTATTTTTACACACACACAAACATATAACACCCATGTCCAAGGTGGGACTCGAACCCACGATCCCCTGCGCTACGAAGCACCAAAGCGAGACGCCTTTGCGAACGCGGCCATGGGGACCGGCTCGTATTCGCACGGTCGCGTGTATTCGACACTCGCGGTCAGTCTTTCTGTTCCAATTTATTTTTCAAAGTTTCCTCGGATTGTCAGGAAAATTCTAGAAAGGGTCATATTCTCCCCAATTACTCCTTACCATAAATGGAATCTGTGCAGTTATAAAATGATACTAGAAATTTAAACCAAGAAACTAATATTTTGAAAGATCCGATCCAATACACTCCTCACAAACCGATGCCATTTCCAGTTTCCGTCATTTGCTTGTCATTTGTTTTGGTGGAAGGACTAGATGGCGATATTGGGCACGTTGCGGCTGGAAGGTAGCTTGCGCAATGTAAAAGGTTTATTTCTGGCGTTGTCACCGTATTGCTGGACATCCTTCAGAACTTATGGGCTCAAAACCTTTGGGGGAATCACGGATGGCTCGGAGGTAGTGAGTGTGCTCGAGCGGCGTTATTGGCGTTCCATCTGTAATTAAATAGGGACCCCGCCCAAGCAAGCATCCGTCTTGATCCTGAACGCGTCACCATTTGGGCCCTTCCCTTCAACCCTTCTTGGGGTAAGACGCAAAGAACTTTAAGGACGGTGCTGTACGCTGGTATCTTTTTTAGTTTCTCTCTACGTACTATGTACATGGTGTATAGAGAAAGTATTGTATTGCGCCCAAAAATTAGATACCGATGTTTCACCGAAAATATATACATGTTTTGATGTAGGCAGAATAGCTCAAAAACGAAAAGACCGTGAAGTAGCAAACGTAATATTTAAGTTTGGTATCTTCCAAGGATGCGACACAAAATTTTCTAGAAAATCCCCCCATCCTCAACTAACCTTTATATGGAACATTTTTTAAACAGTTTGATTTTCTCAAAAATGACTCTTAACGGTTTTGATTAAAATAGTTTATGTTTAAGATATTTTTATAACATCAAAATATATATATTGGATTATCTGGGAATAGCCTCTGAAGTCCTCTTCATTCTGGATGACCTTTGTGTAACTGGCGAGCCCTAAGAGCCCTAAGAGCCCTTCACACATAGCGACCAACTTTTAAAGAAAGTCACTATTGCCGTTAGTCTCCACATTCGCTTATTTCTCCTCTACTTACAAAGAATACACGTAATAAGACGATTTCTGCTAATGTTTATCTTCAGTAGCATGATGTAGATAACAGATTAATCTTTTGAATAAAAGGTTTGTTTGTGGAACAGCTAGAGAAAGTCCTATGAATTGAAGACATCAGATTTTTACTTTCTCTACTCGTACTATGTATATAGTGTATAGGGAAGGTATTGCACAACACCAAAAAGTTCAATACCGAGATTTCAGCGGAAATATATGTTTTAGGGTCCCGTGTATCCAAAAAAAGTATTTTCAGAAAAAGGTCCGTGTGTGTGTCCGTGTGTCTGTGAACACGATAACTCAACAACGAAAAGTCGGTAAAATACCAAACTCGGTGTTTAAATTGAGTATCTTCCAGGGATACAACACGAAGATTTTGACAAAAATCCCGCCACCCCAAACTACACTTTACATGGAACATTTTTCGACAATTTTGAATTTCTCAAAAATGGCTCTAACGATTTTGATTAAAATATCACATATTAAAGAAATTTACCTGACAAATAAAATGAATATTTTGAATTTTTTGGGAATACCCTCTGAAGACTACTTTATTTTGAGTGAATTTTACGGAATTTTGCATAACTGCATAACCGTAAGAAATGGACAAAACTTACCAAAAATGTAGAGCACATCAAAACACCCAATTTATGTTGTATACATTTTTTCGTGGAACTGATCGTTTTTGAGATATTTCTTGTTTTTGGTTTCAGTTTTGAAAAACTTATACTTTTCTCATACAGGAATATGTCAACTCCTGTCCATACAAACAAAGGAACTTCATACACATAGCAGCTAGCTTTTGGTTATCAGTTTAGCCTATAGTACTCCCTTATTTCACTTACAAGGAAGCAAGTAATAAGACTATTTCTGCTATTTTTTTTCCTCAATTGGCACGGCAGGCGATCTGCCGGTATTTGGAGGCCACGTTCTTGATTCATCCATCATACGCAAAAGATTGATCCAGTAAGTTAAGATAAATACGAAAAGTGCATTATACCCAAAAATTCGTATCAATATTTAAATGCTGAATTTATTTGACCTGTCCTAAACTTCTAGGAATTTGAAAGTGTTTTCAGAAATGAAGTGTTTTCAATTTCTTAGAATTTCACCAAACTGTCACAAGATTAGTAAAACTAAATATATACCTACCAAACGTTACCCTGATATACATCAACTTATCAGAGTCACTGATATCGCTAGAAAACTTCGCAAGGCTGCAAGTTTGTCTTTACAGAAGCAGAATCAAAGCAAGAGAATAAAAACAAAAGTAGCAGAAGCAGCTGCTCTTGCAGCTGTTGCAATAAACCCTCATGCAAATTCTAGCGCAAGGGAAAGAGAAATTTGGGCCAGTCGAACAAGTAAGCTGTGCATTCTTCACACTGCACATCTCGCTACCTCAAGGGCTTCACAGTAATGGCTTTCTAATTCGTCTGGAATACTGCCAAGCTGTTCTTTAGCTAATCTATGCCTGTTTTGGTGTTATACTCTTTACCGATTTAATATGAACGTGGAATATAAACTTATTAATGTATTACTGGGAAACAGAAGAAAACTCATTTTCAGTATATTTGATTCAAAACCGGCAGTGGGCGCTTGATTTTTTCGCACCTAAAGGTCCTAAGTATGGCTTTCTTCGGAGGGTAAATGAAGCTGATGGTCCCGTATGTACAACGTACATAGGGATAGAGAAGTATTGTATTCCACCCAAAAATTCTATACCGAGATTTCACCGGAAATACATGTTTTAGGTCCTCTGTATCCATAAAAAGCATTTTCAGAAAAAGGTCCGTTGTGTGTCCGTGTCTGTGAACACGATTACTCAAAAACGAATAGTAGCTAAAATACCAAACTTGGTATTTAAGTTTAGTATCTTCCAGGGTTGCGACACGAAGATTTTGAGAAAAATCACTCCGCTTTTTTCGAAAATTTTGATTTTCTTAAAAATGGCTCTAACGATTTTGATTAAAATATCGTATATTAAAGATATTTACCTGACAAATAAAATGTATATCGTGAATTTTCTGGGAATAGCTTCTGAAGACCTGCTTATTCTGGATGAATGTTGCTTAATTTGGCATAACTGGTAAACCGTAAGAGATAGACAAAAACTTACTATACAAAAAATGTAGGTTTTTTTTTAAAATACACAAGTACTCATTGTTATTAGTTTCATTTGTGAAATACTTATACTTTTCTCAAACGGGAGTGTCCGTTTTTCTTTTGTTCTACTCCTGGCCAAGAAAAGAAGCGATTTGTAATGACAATCGCGCAACGACAGCTTTTAAAACATTTGATTATTGGTTTAGCCTAGTGTATTCTCTTATTATCTTCCTACTTATACGGAACTAAGTAATAAGAACATTGTGCTAATAAGTACTTCAATTAGCAAGATGCAGAAAGAAGAATTATCTTATGTAAGAATTTTGTAGAGCAGCTAGAAAAAGTCATGTGAGTGTAACACATAAGATTTTTACACCTTCAGTGGAGGCTGTATACTACAGCATAGGCTGTTTCAATTCTACTCGTGTGGGTTGGAATACTTGTGCGTACTCAACCATTAACCTCAGAGCCAGCTGGGGAAGGAAGGTGATCAATCAATAGATAATTGAGCGAAGGTTATACCACAATGCTTGAGCTTGCACTTGAATAAGTCATGAGCATAGGTTCCCCTTATTTATGGGGCGATTTGCATATTGCAGGTATACCCATGTGTGTACTCTGCTCTTTGGTGCGTAGCCAAACTAGATCAGCTGATTGTAGGGGTGCCAATAATGGTTCCGATATTTTATTGATAGCATATGTTAATGTGAAAATAGAAGCGCCTTTTCAGACTACAAGTATCCCTATACTTATGTGACTAATTTGGTATGAGTATAATCAATGTGTTTCACACGTACATAGAAGCAATAGACTCTGGTCCAGCAATTTTCAAATCGATTGAATAGGACCTAGGTGTGCTGATCACAGGTTTTCATCTTCACTCAACAGTTACTGTTTAGAAATGTTTTCCCTTGGAATATTTTAATAATGTGATGCATAAAAAGTTTGAACAACCGTGAAACACCGTACTCTGTTTCTGTTGCAATAACACTAAAGCACTGACAGAAGCGAGTCGGTCAGAGAGAGCATAGAACCATGTACAGAGTAACCTCTTCCAAAGTAGATTTAACATTTTATGTTTTGTTTTTTATAACAATTACTGTATTGAGAGAGATACACATTGAAAAAACTTCCTATTTTTTAAAGAAACACATTTATATTCAAACTTTACATGGTCCATTTATTGCAAAAAATATAAAATAAAATCTGTTTTCATAAACGATAGCTAGTTTGTTGTTTTTTGGCAATTAAGAATTGCAAAAGGTAGGTACCAACAACCAAAACTTACAACAAAATTATAAAAACCAATCCTCCCATGTTTCAAATTCAAACTATTATTTTCAGTAGTTGCCACTTCTAGGGAAGTTTTAAATTCTTTGCGAAAATATAATCAATTCAGTTGTATTAATAATTCTTCCGTAAGCTGTAAAGGTGGATCTAGTACAAAAAGTATAAAAGTTGACAATGAAATGTATTATACCAAGATTAGTTGAGAGCATCTTGTTTTGTACCGGAAAAATTTGAATCACCTGAAATATTTTAATTAACATTTTATTTAACATTTTGATATTATTTGGAATTAAGTTTATCTTAAGTAAATTTTACAATACAGCCATATACAACTGCAAACAAGTTTGCCAAAGCTTTCAAGCATAATCACCTTTTGAAATGCATCTTTCCTTTACATGGCTCATTTGTGTAGTACTCAATTCCTTACCATAAATGCTAATTTTCTTTGTTATAGATAACTTATCCAATAACTTCGTTCGAGATATTTCTTACACCAGTTTAATGTTCTTCTTGGATATATTCCATGACTATAACGTTGCTCAATGAAGAACTTTTTTTAGTTTGTTACTCATGTTCTTTGTACCTTTCACAGAACGTATACAAAAAGAGAACACTGTACATTCTGTGGTCAGAGTACTTTTAGACAATGGAACGAAGAAATAAGAACGTCACATGGCTGCACGGTGGGTTTTAGAAAATGTCTAAAACAAAAACTATACTGACAAGACAATTTAATGGCTTCCGACCCGCTTTCTTTGTTTCTGTACCGAAAACCGACCTATTGGTTCGGGTTTAAGTGCCAGTACTTTTGACATAAACCAATAGGAAACCAACACTAGCAAGTGTCTCCAGTGTAAATGGTTTCAGTTGCCTCCGGTCACTTTCTGCAATCAATAAGAGACCAGGTAGTTGTGGAACACAACTGCCAACATAAATGAACAAAACGCTATGGTATCGGCACGTTTTGTTGCTTATGACTGTACAACAGTTCAGTAAGCATTAAAATTTAGCACACTGATATTATTTAGATATTGTCATATAACATAACTGTTCGCGGCTTTAATCGGCATTTTCATTCATCATATATGTATATCTGGTCTGTCACTGCCTATGATTATTCTTACAGGTTGCATTGAAACAGTCAATAAAGTAGTCATTTATTATTTCATAAACTCAATATTTGCAGCACAAAGCATGGTTAGCTGTTAGTTTAAAACATATATTAATTCTCATATTCTGGAAAGTATTTAATTTAGACAATAAAGAATACATTACATGCATCTTCAGTATGCTTTTAGTTCGAATTTCGATTTATGTACATCAGAATTAGCTCATTGTGGGAACTGAAATTTTAAATGGGCCAGCCGGTGTAATTCTATATTTAGATATATCAAAAAAATTAGTTTATCGAAAAAAAAGTATTCTCTTTAAATTATTTAAGATACGCCACATGCTGCACAAGTATTTCGAGAATTAAAAGGATGTTTTATTCATTTTTGTTCACAAACTTCAATAAAAATGATTTCCAGATATACTCCCAAAATTCTAAGTCTGCGTCTTTAAAACGAAGATACGGATTCAATTAAAAAGAAGCAATGAAGTCCTTTTCTTCGATGAGAAATCCGTGAGAGCTGAGCAAGAAACCACAAATGACTTTCTTGTTTCTTTTTATATTAAATTTTAAGGAGAGCCCAAATATTTTGTGAGCAGGAGGAAGTATGTAAGAGGTATGTAAGGGGTTATGTAAAGGGTATGTAAGGGGTATGTAATACATTATGTATGGGGTATGTAAGGGGTTATGTAAAGGGTATGTAAGGGGTATGCAAGAGGTTATGTATGGGGTATGTAAGTAGTTATGTAAGGGGTATGTAAGGGGGTATATAAGGGGTATGTAAGGGGTTATTTAAGGGGTATGTAAGGGACATGTAAGGGGTTATGTAAGGGGTATGTAAGGGGTATGTAAGAGGTATGTAAGGGGTATGTAAGGGGTTATATATGAGGTATGTAAGGGGTTATGTAAGGGGTATGTAAAGGGTATATAAGGGGTATATAAGGGGGTATGTAAGGGGTTAAGTAAGGGGTATGTAAGGGGTATGTAAAGGGTTATGTAAAGGGCATGTAAGGTGTTATGTAAGGGGTATGTAAGGGGTATGTAAGGGGTTATGTAAGGGGTATGTATTTGTGCAATATTCAAACTCTTTAACAAGAGTGCATATATCTGTTATATATTTAAGGAACACTGAAAGTGTCGATGATATGAAGCTTGATTAGAATCAATCAAAAATCGAAAACATATTTTTAGCAAATGGTGTTGAAACTGTTGGACATCCAATCCATAATGAATTAACATTTAGCTGTCCCCTCCTGTGGCTCTAAAACTCAAGACCTACAGTACATATTCTCTAGTGTTTCACTATTTAAAACTATTCCCGGATCTTGAATGCAACTAAAAATATCCCAGAATGTATAGCAGTATCTTTTGTAATATTACAGGGATAATATAATCCTAATACCAGAAGTAATCTTTAAAAATATTTTATGAACAAATAATAAGTTTTAAAAATTAACATTTCTATACCTTTAAAAACATTTCAGTAATAAAAGTTTTTAAAAACACACCTCGTAAAAATTTCGGTGTGATTAAAACCTCTAATTAAAGGTTGTCAATCAGTTTTCTCTATTTGATATGCGTGAAACATTTTGATTGCATAGTATACCAAAAAATTGTAAAATAAAATGTTTGAAAATATTTATATCTTGCTTAAAAATTAATATCCGTGCTTGACAGAAATACAATCACGGTAAAAATTTCACAAAATACTATATTAAAATATAAACATTTTAAAAGTCAATCCATTTATTCCTTAACATTCATAAATAAAACAATGCTTCTATCGCCTTAACGTTAATGAAAATAAATGGATAGAAATAGATTCAGAAACATAAAGGAATTGGATTTATTGGATAGGTAGAGTTTGACTGAAAAATTCAATGCCACAGCCAGGGTTTGAACCACGGATCTCCCGATAAAATCCCGGCTATAGTATTGAATACTTCAGTCTGACTCTACCTATCCAACTCCTGTCCTACACATGGTTTGTGTGAAAACAATTAATCTAATTGGTCTTATTACTTCTTGTAAGTAAAAGAGAAATAAGGGAATACACTAGGCTAAACTGACAGTCAGATGTTTTAAAACGTTGTTGCTATGAAATCCATTTCATTGCGTGGTCAGGTGGACATGTTTCTGTATAAAAAAACGTTTAAGTATTTTAAAACTGAAATAAATAACAAAGAATATCTGGAAAACGGTCAACTCCATGAAAAAAAAAATGCATAGGGCGTAAATTGTCTATTTTGATTAGATCTACATTTTTGTGTAGTAAACTGTTGTCTATCTCTTACGGTTTAACAGTTACGCAAAATGCATAAAAATCATCCAGTATGAACAGCTCTTTAGAGGCTATTCCCAGAAAATTCAAGACACCTATGTATTATTTGTCATGTAAATATCTTAAATATAATTTTCGATCTTTTTTCCATGTAAAGGTAGTTTGGGGGGGGGGGAGATTTTCTTGAAAGTCTTCGTGTCGCTTTCTTGGAGAATACTGAACTTAAATATCAAGTTTGGTGTTTAACGAACTTTTCATTTTGAATATGCTGCCCACAGACACACACATAGACAGATAGACATATAGACAAACAGACACACACGGACATTTTTCTAAAAATACTTTTTTTCTCTATTTAGAGGGTCTCAAAACATATATATTCGATAAAATCTCGCTATCGAATTTTTGGAGGTTAGAGTCTGTTGGCCATTGCTTCTATTTGCTTACTTCGTTGTTATACTTTTACAATGAGAACAACTAACTAGATGCGTTGATTGGAGTAAAATATACACCGTGATCGTATTCTAATTAACAGTTCTTGTTAAAGTTCTTTTCATGTAATTATTAACCACTAAGGGTTTGAAATTAGAAGCCATCCGTAACATCAAGATTAGTGGAGTGGGTTTTATGATTATTTCATATCAACAAATACATTTTTCTCTTTATAATATCCAATATACACAGAATTTTTTCTTCCATATACAAGAAAAAATTTCATTCAGTATGTAATGGAATAAAATATGAATGTTCAAAGACAGGATGCTGCAAACTTAAGCAAATTATATAATTATTTACAAACATACAGATAGCTTATTAATTAACCTGATACATACGCTGATAAATGAACATACTTTGATGAAAGTATTTATTCCACAGCTCTGGTGACAGAAGACTAAAACTAGTTTATTTACATTTATTAACATAGCACCATTTTACCTGAACATTTTTCCGCACATTTATAAACGCTAAATTATTATACATTATTTATTTAATAGATTTTAATGCTGAGTTTAGAAAAAATGAAATGCATCCCGTATTACAACAGCTTAGATGTGGATAAAGAGAAACATATCCAGCGTTTTGTTTATCACACTTTTATCTGTGAGTACATTCAGTATTCGGAGAAAAAGGAAAACAAGAAAAAAAGAACAATGAGAAGAAATAGAGATTGCTAAAACTGACATTTTAAAGAGTAAAACAACAATATTGATTTGATGTTTATTCAAAGGGTCACTATTAAAAGCAAATATTTCATATTAAACAATGAAAGTGTTTAACAGAATTGGTGTTCTTAGTATTAATAAAAATATTTTTACTGATCAGTATTAAACCCGCGTGAGGTCCTCTAAATCCATCCATATATATATATATATATATATATATATATATATCTGTGTGTGTGTGCATTTAGAAAGAAGTCCGTGTATGTATTTTTATGCGTCCAGTGTGTGAATGTGTGTCTGCGTGCGCGCGAACAACACACTAGCTGGACACTGCCATCTATCCACAGATAGTGAAAGTGTGAAGACTGGAAGGTACCCTAATATCAGCAGCTTGACGCGAAGCAAACAGTGGTAGTATAGCATATTAATGAGACCTAGAAGGTTAACTGTGCCAAATACCGATCAACAACCGTAGCGATATGATCAAGTGGTTAAAACAATATAAAATAAATAGAATAAAAATAATCTGTAAGAAGAGAGGATAGAGAAAATGACGTGAAGATACTATTAGAAAGAATACATCACACTATTAGAAATGTTGAAACCAGTTAACTTGAATTATTTACATTTTAGCAATGTGTATGTAGCAGTAGGTTTGATTTCTCTGTTTTACGCGTGTGCAATGTGTAGTTCTTGCACATAACTGGCAGAGATTTGTGTTAGTATTTACATACCTGTGCTATTAACTAATTATTTCATTTGGAAACACGTAGCAGATCTTGAAAACTGGTGCAGAACACCACCATCACACAAACAGCATTTGAGTAATTTTCTTAATGATATCGCTAATACAGACTATTAGATGCACTACAGCTAATTAACGACCGGTCTGTTAGTCAGTGGCTCTTATTCCTTTTAACAGAAGTATGTTACAGACGATGTTAACAGATTTCCGGAGACGAATATCTGAAGATTTCCCGGTAATATACGGAAGCACTGAAAGTACTAACTCGAGAAAAGTTAAATTACCATGCACCTTATCGTCACAGCCTTGCCGCTAAGGAGCTTATGGTAATTAAATTATCAAGAATTTCCAAGGAGACACTTTTAAATCAGGGAAAGCAGAAAAATTCCTCTTTTTAACGTCACCATTATAAACTTTAAAAGATAGGAATAATCAAGACTGCAATAAAAATGTGAAAGTAGGAATACGTAAACATTTTATATAAAAAGTTAGGACGTTTAAGTACCTAGCAGTAGCGTGTCTGCTTTACATTCAAGAGATTCCAAATTCGAATCTTGACTGAGTTACCGCAAGATAAATCTTTTGTTTTACCGTCGCCTCGGTGATATTGAAATAAAAATGGGAGGTAAATACAATAAAAACATCTAATCGGTTCCATTCACATGACTTTCTCTGCATCGCTGTAACACAAGCATGTTATTCTTTTTTATTTATGATAATCAACATAAACATTAGCAAAAAATTTCTTAATTATTTGTTTCCTTATAAGTAGAAGGAAAATATACTAGGTTAAAGCGATACTCAAATCTTTTAAAAGTTGGTTGCCATGTGGTTGAAATCCGATTCTATGCAGAGCCAGGAGTTTACAGCCTTCCGTGCGAGAAAAGCTAAAGTGTTTTAAACCTAGAACAAATAAATAGAAATGTCTCAGAAATGGCTAATTCCACGAAAAAAAGTAACTGACACAAATCGTGTGTCTTAACATTTTCTGTATAATAAGTTTTGTTTATCTTTTACAGTTTACCAGTTACCCAAAATTCAATAAACTTCTTTCAGAATAAATACGTCTTTAGAGGCTATTCCCAGAAAATTCTAAATGTTCATTTTATTTGCCAATATCTTTAATATACGGTATTTTAATTAAAATTGCTAGAGCCATTTTTGAGAAAAACATTTTCGAAAATTTTTCCTTGTAAAGGATAATTTGCGTTAGGGGGATTTTTCTCAAAATCTTCGTTTCGCATCCCTGGAATATAGTAAATTGAAATACGAAATTTGTTATTCACCCGACCTTTCGTTTTTGAGTTATCGTGCTCACAGACACGCGGACACACACGGACGTTTTTATGAAAATCCTTTTTTTGGATACAGGGGACCCTAAAACGTATATTTCCGGTGAAATTTTGGTAACAAATTTTTGGGTGGGGGTAGTGTTCAACGCCCGCTTTTATTGCTCTGGCACCGCAGGCTATGACACTGATGATACTTGAATGAGACGGCGGGGGAAGCCGGAGAACCCGGAGAAAACCCGCCCCTGCACCGCTTTGTCCACCACAAATCGAACCCGGGCAGTCTAGGTGTTTTGGGTGGAGTGCAATACCTTCCTTATCTATACACCATGTACATAGTACTGTAGAGAAAGTAAAAAACGTAAAAGTAGAAATCCATAAACACTTGATATAAAAAGTTAGGTTAAATACCTAGCAGTAGCGTGTCTGCCTTACGTTCAAGAGGTTCCAAATTCGAATCTTGACTGGGTTACCGGATAAGATCAATCTTTTGTTTTTCCGCCGACTGAGGTGCCACAGAAGTAAAAACTGTTGTTAAACACTATAATTTCCGCTAATTATTCCTCGATTAGCATGAAGTAAGCTTTTTAACAATAACTTCTTGCAGAGATGTAGAGAAGGCCATGTGAATGGAACATATATTTTTTTTTTAATAAAAGACGAACACATACGTCAAGAATAAGTAAGCGTAATATTATGTTTGTTTACTATTATGGATTTCAGTTAGATCTCTCCATTCGTTTGTTTAACTCCTGGCCATACACAGAGAAACGAATTTCAATTGCATCACGTAGTAACCAGCTTTTAATATATTTGTCTATCACTTTAGCCTGAATTAATTCTTTATTTCCCTCCTGCTTACAAATAGAAAATAACACCACCATTTCTACTAGTTTTAAATCGATTAGCAAGGTGCTAAATAAAATAATTATCTTTTGTAAGGGTAGTTTGTTGACAGCGCATGTACAGAAAGTCATGTGTATGGAACATATGAGGCTTTTAGTAGTATTCAATGCCCATTCTTACCATATAGAATATTTATAATTTATTCAAATATCTTATATTAGAGTATAACACTGAAGCTGTTGTTGAGATAATTATTGTGTTGCATCTGGACATTGATAATATATGAAATGAAATAATAATTGTGAAAGGAAATGTTTCGAGGCTAAGAAAAAACTACGAGATAATAGAAATAACATTCAGAGAAGACGGTTTTGAACCGTAGACCGAACCACACACACATTACCGTAGAGCCATCTCGCGGGGTGAGTAGGTAGTGTGAACATTACAGAAAAACACAGGCTCTCGGTGACAGATTAGAGCACCAATAACAAGCAAAGAAACGTATTCACGTGTAGCTGGAAGGCGGAAGAGGGACGCTTTACTCAATAAAGGAGGTGACCAGCCACAAAAAAGAAAATGTTATACGGTGGAACCTCACTTATACGTTTTTCAAGGGAGACTACTAAAATTCTGTATAAGTGAGAAAACGTGTAACTGATTTTCTCTTTTGGTATGGACCTCATCCAGAATTTTTAATTTTTCACCAAATGTTAAGGATTTTCCTGTTTTCTTCCTTGGTTGACATTCACACATGTTTCTTCTCCAGTTTGTAACTCGAAACTCCACATAAAATAGATAAGTGACTGTTGGAACGATATGACTACACTGAAAGGATAAATGACAATGAAAACAGCACACTAGCAGTACTCGACTTAAAACAGAGAAGTGGCTGTTGGAACCAAGGTTAATAGATTGTTTGAACCATCTGATGACAATGAAAGATAAGCATAAATGAAAATCGCAAACCAGGCAATTACAAGGCTGCCCCCATATTTTTTTTTTTAAAAACCTATAAATGGTTACATTTTGGGTATGGGGATCAGAAAAAGTGTCACATTACTGAGAAAACGTATAACCAAAACGTATAATTGAGCAAAATGTTAATGGAGAACTTCTGGCCCCTAAAATGTTAGCGTATGTGTGCGAAAAATGTTGAAATGAAAAACGTATAAGCCAGTATGTGTATTGCTGAGATACTAGCTCTATGTTTTCAAAACTTGAGCCAATGTGATATCGTCCCTAACACTCAATACGTTGAGTCGGGAATGCCAAACACAGTTGCCGATTATCAGAGTAACACGTTCCCTAAATGTTATTCTTGAGCAGCTGCCCTATATGTGTGGAAGGTATGTTATACTAATTCCTTTTTGCTCATCGGTTTGGTGACAATTTATTACAAATATGTCGGCGAGCTAATTGAGATTCTTTTTAGTATTATTCACTGTAATTGTTATTATTACGTCTCACGATTGCGGCCGCGAAGGAGAGGTAATATAATACTTGTAAATGATACGCTGGTTTCACTGGTAAGATGTTCTTCAATATCACTGGATACAATAATTATTAACACTGTAGGATGGCACTTCCCGCCAAATACATAGGAAGCTATCCTTGTGCCGAGCAATGATGAACACATGAAGACTGACAAATAAGGAATGACAAAAGTTGAGCGTCTATTCAGCTCAAAGTTATTCTACATATTTCTCCTTATTAAACATTATGTAAGGAAGTATATAATGCAGACTTCCTTTTATTTATAAATAAATTACTTGTGGTACATATAATATTTATTTCATAAACTATTAGTGAATATTTAAATATGGGTATACAACGCTTGGGAATGCAGCATGCAAGAAAGAACAACTTTCGTTTTCATGCACGTAGCAATACAACTATCATTGTTGATTTTTTTAAAATAATAAGTCCTGATCATGAATGAAATTATATTTAAAATACACATTAAATTCAATATTCTGATATTCACAGAATACTTACAAGCTAATTACTTTCAGTAGCTAATTTTTTTACCACATAATCAAAAAAACAATATGGCATCAATTTCCTACCATTAGCAGAAAATAAACACTTGATATGAAAGTGCTTGGCTTCCATATACTAACATCTCATATGGTTAGTTGGTACATTCCGGAAGGTGTTCCATCACGGGTTGTTATGCTTCAGACCGCCGGAGAATATGACATGAGTATTTTGACGGGCGAACAAAACAGAGGGGCTCTTTACATTGTCCAAGCTTTTCTTCATCTCAATACACCACCTTGAGCATGGGTGTTTGTGTATCGGTTAATAAGTATATGTAAAATGGGTATTTAAAAGCAAATGGTCAGCAAAAGAAATGAAGAGAAACTGTAAATAAAGAGGGAAAAGAAAAACAGCACCTGAGTCCCAACAAGCCTCCGAAACTGTATAAAAAAATCTAATGTCTTCCATTCACATGACTTTCTTTGCATCTCTGCAACAAATAATTGTTAAAAAGCTTGTGCTTCTATTTACTTCATGCTAGTCGAGAAAAAATTAGCAGAAATAGTCCTATTACTTGCTTCCTTTTATGGGAGTTTCATAGGATAAAGTTATAGTAAAACTCTAGTTGCTACGTGAATGGAGTTTCTTTGTTTATATGGACAGGAGTTGACGAATTTCTGTATGAGCAAAGTATGTTATTGGAAGCTGAAACCAATAAGAAGGAATATCTCAAAAACGATCAACTCTACGAAAAAATGAATATTGCATAAATTGTGTGTTTTAATGTGCTCTACATCTTTTGTGTGGTAAGTTATCGTCTATCTCTTACGGTTTAGCGGTTATGCAAAATTCCGTAAAATTCATCCAGAATAAAGTAGTCTCCAGAGGCTATGCCCAGAAAATTCAAGATATATATATATATATATATATATATATATATATATTTTATTTGTCTGGTAAATATCTTTAATACACGATATTTTAATCAAAATCGTGAGAGCCATTTTTGAGAAATTCAAAATTTTCGATAACATTTCTATAAAAATGGTAGTTTGGGTAGGGGGATTTTCTTGAAAATCTTCGTATGCATTCTTGGAAGATACCAAACCTAAATACTAATTTGTTTTTAACGGACTTTTCGTTTTGAGCTATGCTGCCCACAGACACACACAGACACACACACACACTTACACACAGAGAGACAAATACACGGACATTTTTCTAAAAATGCTTTTTTGAATCATGGGTCTCAAAACATGTATTTCAGGTGAAATCTCGGTGTCGATTTTTGGATGCATTACAACATCTTTTTTATACACTATGTATATACTGCGTGTAGAGAAAGTAAAAACGGGGAGAGCTCGGAGCCCGCTCACTGGGTCTAACGTCTGCAGTACCACAGACGACTGAAGCTCCATCCTGCCGCTGTGAACGCCATTCTAAAGCGCATTGACCACGGAAGGGAGCCACCAAGAGTCTTTGTCGAAACTCACAATTCTGATAGGGACGGTTGAAATGAAATGGATCTGGAAGTTCAGGCATTCGCCTAGTGGCCCTGGAGAAAAACAACGAAAGTTCCTATGGGTCAGGGAGGTCAGTCACTAGAATCAAACCTACGACCTCCTGAATGCCAGTCCTGAGTCACGTGCTCGGTTGTGCATAAAATGTGACGATAATGGAGTATAGGTCTTTATGCTGGTATTAATAAAATCTCGACCTGCCTTCCACAAACGCGAGCATGATTCTACCTACGAGATTAGCAAGGTACTTTACCTTGTCTAAGGGTAACCTCACAGCTTAAATCTCGCATTTTAGTGTTTACACTGCGTTTCTTTACTTTCTCTCTTTCTCCTTTACACTTTCTTCATAGTGTATAGAGGAAGTATTGTATTTCACCCAAAAATTCGATACCGGGATTTCACCAGAAATACATGTTTTAGGACCCCCTGAATACAAAAATGGCATATTTACAGAAATATCCGTGTGTGTGTGTGTGTCTGTGTGGGTCTATGGACAGCATAGCTCAAAAACGAAAATACCGTTAAAGCCCAAACTTCGTATTTAAGTTTGGTATCTTCCAAGGATCCGACACGAAGATTTTAAAGAAAATCCTCCCACCCCAAACTACCCTTTACATGGAACGTTTTTCGACAATTTTGATTTTCTTAAAAATGGCTCTAACGATTTTGATTAAAATATCGCGTATTAAAGATAGTTATCTGACAAATAAAATGTATATCTTGAATTTTCTGTGAATAGGCTCTGAAGATTACTTTATTCTGGATGAATTTTACGGAATTTTGCATAACTGCTAAACCGTAAGAGCTGGACAACAATTTAGCAGAAAGAAAATGTAGCTCACGATAAAACACACAATTTATATCAGATACATTTTTTCGTGGAGTTGATCGTTTTTAAGATATTCCTGGTTTTTCGTTTCAGTTCTGAAAAAGTTATAGTTTTCTCATACAGGAATTTGTTAACTATTGTCCATATAAACAAAGGAACTTCAGCTACATAGCAACCAGCTTTTGGCTAACATTTTAACTTATGGTACTCCCTTATTTTGCTTCTACTTACAAGGAAGCAAGTAATAAGACTATTTCTGCTAATTCTTCTCGATTAGCATGAAGTAAATAGAATCATAAGCTTTTTAATTACAGTTTTTTGCAGAGATGTAGAGAAAGTCATGTGATTGGAACACATCAGATTTTTTAATATCGGTTTGGTTATTCCTGTTCGTTAACGCCAATAATGTTAATCTTTGTTTCCATGTCGATGATGAAATCTCTATATATGTAAGTCTCTTAGTTGTTGTGCATGCAAATTATCCTTCACCCCTTCCTATAGAACGCTGAATATACTTGGACTTTATGTGCCAATTGTAGCGAAACTATTTCACAGAGACGCTGCGCTCTGGTAGACACAGAGAACTGATGCCGATAGAGAAAAGTTAAAATTAAGTTACCTGAAGGTGGACATTTACAGAAGAAAAACACTATTACGTTCTAGAGGAATGGGCCAGTTTTTATGCATGCGGGTGTACATGTAGTTTAAGAATATGAGTCTCTTTCAGCCAAATATAGATTATGTTAATAAGTGAAGAAAAGATTGAGTATAAATTGAGTATAAATAAAGGTAGGTATAAATAAATATAGGGCTCCTCTGTCATACTCCTTAGTCATTATGCAGGGCGTCAACATCCCAACGCGCAAAAATATAAATTAGATTCTGGGTTTCCTTAGAAGGGTTAAATGTATGGGAATTTGTTATTATAAATTAAATTTTAATAAATTCGTTCCGTTATATGTATATTCCAAACATATTACAGCAATACTGAAATTTATAGTTTATCCATACAAAATTCCCATTATTATAAAATATTAGTTGTAAAAATACGTATATTATGAATTAAGCGATATAACTAGCATGGATTTCTCAGTGATTCCGTATTGTGAAATTATTGATAAAAATTATATGCAGAAAAGAGAATGTTATTTTAATTGGAATGCTGTTCCTTTATTTATTATTTGGACTTCTCGGCACAACTCACTATGAGCCTTGGGCTACCACCTACCGCCCGGCCGCTGCGTCACCCATCTCAGTCCATTACAGACGTCATGGGTGGGGTGAGCGCTTCAATAGCCCCCGCCAGTTAATGGGGTCTTCACAACGTGGAGCCGTTACTTCTCTATCCCCCCCCCCCAGGGACCTCACGAGGCTGAATACACCCTGGTTGAGGCCTCCAAGAGGGGGAAAAATCCCCACGCGGTACTGGGAATCGAACTTAGGTCTCCCGCTTAGTAAGCAACAACGCTACCACCGCGCAAAGGAGAAGACCACTTATTGTTTGCCCCCTTGAATAATAAATTCTACTGAAGTGCACTTTGATTGTATGCGATACACAAGTATTCAAACAACATCAATAAAACAGATGAAAGTTGGAACTTCAGTCGAGGATAAATATTACCAATGGCTGAGCACCCGGCATTGTGATTATATGTGTATTCTGCTCTTTTTGTTTTTTGTTTTTTCGTAGTATATAAGCATATGTATACATGTATATCCCTTGACACTTCTATGTTCAGTGGCTTCCTGGTCTAAATGAACCTACAGAATGCTTTCTAATCTAATCTAACTATAAGCTAATTCTTACCTAGGCCTGAGATATAAATCATAAAGTACTTAACGCCTTTTTGGCAATTGCAAAATTTCCTACAGCTTCCCCCTAGAAGATAGCAACCAAGAGTTGACTGTAAGTTTACCGGTATACAATTCTATAAATAGACTACGGCCTTACAACACAAAAACTGTTACTAATTTATCAGCTAGGGAACGTTAAGCGTAAATGTTTATAACAATATTGCTCACTTATGTACTTTAATATTTAAATGTTTGTACTATTTATTAAATATAAATCATATTAAACTACCAGACTTCACTATGATACCCTCCTTTCACTGTCCGTCTCTCGATTCTGGGCGTGTTCTCTAATACCACCTGGAATATAATTGTTTGAATAGAGTAAAATAGATAGGCGTTCTGCAAGCAAACAACTGTATGCATTTCCTTGTTCTGTACCTACTGATCTTGTGCAGGAATTAATGGAATCCATTATCTGTTGTAAGTTTTAGTTTTTAAGCGAATTCTGCCTGTGGAACGAGGCGTGTGTTCTGGTGAACGATAAATAGAAGAGGCCAGAGGGAGGAGTCTGTTTGAAACTATAGTGGCAATCTAAAGAAAAAATAGCCAAAAAGGCGAGCTTTGTGTTCGACACCTTCGCAGCCGACCGGGTGAGAGAAGAGACTGATTTGCGCACTGTCAATTGAAATGCTACGTGCAAAGAAAACCTGAAGAGTGACTAGAGAAATAGCGGACAACTTTGCAACATTCTTGTCCTTATTTCGTTGGCAGTTTTTTTCTACATTTTCCTTTCGCTCCTCTTATCTGAATTTTACCTATGACATACTACCGACTCAATTCACGTTTGGAGCATAGCTGTCTAAAACCTGCATTCATAAATAAAATTGACGACTCTTGTCACAACAGCTGGGTTCGATCCGGTGTGGGACTTTTTCCCCGCTGGGAGACCTGGCCCGGGGTGCTCAGCCTCGTAACGTTCCTGGGGGGGGGGGCCAATTGAGGAGGAGCCAGTTGATGGAGAACTAGCGGCTCCAGGTCATGAGGACCGCATTAACCGGCCGGGAGAACTCATGGCGCTGACTACGTCTCACCCTCCAATACTGCACCCCATCCCTGAGATGGGGGACGCAGGGGCCGGGCGGTAGGCCAAGGTTCCCCGTGAGCTGTCGTGCCATGGAGTTAAATGAAACGTATTTCCAAGCACACTTTTGTGCACTGTTACACATCTTGTGATTGCAACTTTTTCAGTGATGGACAATCTATGTATTAATTCAGCATGACATTTCTAGGCTTAGAGCTGAATATCACTCGCTGCAATTTAAAGAAATCTGACAGAAAAAATGTTTGGCGAACAATATGCCCATTGAAGGCTACTCTAAACTCTCAATTTAGTTTAATTAGTGGTAACATATTATAATTAATAACGTTTACTCTCTGTTATAAAACATCTCATTAATTGTTCTGTTTTTGTGACATTTTATTTACCAAACTGTAATATCGTGCCTCTTTCATCTCCTTTTTGTGCTACAGTAAAATAATTACACCAGATTATGACACTTCTATAATTAATTCAAAACTTTCTTTCCTAATTTACAGTATTTTGTAACAAATATGTATCCTGATTAATTAAATCTGGGAAGTAGAATACTTTTTATATCAATTTTACAGTCTGTAAAGTTGCATTTGAATTGGGTTAAAAGCCAAAGTTAAAGAGAAGCTGTATAGGGATTAAGAATAACGTTACTTTTTTTTTCTTGCTTTCTTTAATTCTTAAGTACGTAGCACTTTCACATTATTTGGACAGCTTAACAATAATAATGATGGTGATAATAATGATCATAAACAATGCCTTGTCCCAAATTTGTTAACCTCAGTAATTGATCACATAAATCTTATGTTTAGCGTTTTAGAAGTGATTGCTAAAATATGATACTTACTTTTTTCACTTTCCACTAATACAGTTAAATAACAAAATAATTATTTAAATGTACAACCAATTATGGTTAGAGAAAAATAAAAAAATTAACAGTTTATACTTTTGCTAGTGTAAGTGAATATTATAACGTTTATTCAGAAAAGTTGGCAACTTGTTATATTCGTGCTATTGGTACCATAGAACAATATTCACTCATTCATTCATTCATTCATTCATTCATTCATTCATTCATACCATTTTCATTCGCTACATCTCAGTTTTCAGCTAGTAAAGCATTATTTTCATGTATGTTTCTATTGATATTGTTGTATAAACGACCCTACATAATGACACATTATAAGTTTCGCTTTAAAATATGTAGTGATTGGTGTAACAAGGCCGTTTTTTAAGGTTAGCAGAATGTGCTGGAATAGAAGAAACGGGAAAGATCACCGGTTATTTTCCATTATTACATATAGATATATAATTGTTTTAAATAAGCATCAGGGAAACTTCTCGTCAATTTGCGCTTGCATATCATAATTTAAAATCAGAAGATCTTACAGCTGCTGAAAGGATTTCCATGCATGGACATTAATGCAAGTTTCTTCTGTAACAATTTCCTCATTTATGACAATCACTGAAAGTAAGTATATTACCCTGCAGCGTGTGAATTTTGGAACCCAATGTTTATCAACTAGTACATGACGCTAACCCAATGTAGTGTTATCAATTGCTTGTGATTTACAAAATTGTTTCAGCTCCGGCTGTTGTATCCAGTAACGAATAACCTATATTTTTCAAAAATACTTAAAAATCAATTTGGCTTTCACTGAATCTTTCATGAGCTATAAATTGCTATTAAAGATGAAAATCAATTCGTTAGTAGTAAAATAACAACAATATTAATATATAGACAAAGAATTGATTTCCATTTTCAATCCAAATTTGTAGTGTTATATATATAGTAACAATTTCAAAAATACTTAAAAGCTAACTCGGCTCTCACTGAATCTTTAATAAGCTATTGAAGATGAAAATAAATTCGTTAGCTATAATATAACATAAATAATAATAATATATAGACAAAGAATTGATTTCCATTTTATATATATATATATATATATATATATATATATATATTGTAACAATTTCTGTTAAATTCCCTTTTTTGATCACTAGAGCATTGCACGTAATACAACATTTACACTTTTGGTACATAAATAACTGAGTCATAGTGTTCATGTAACTTTCTTAGCAAGCAACATTCACTAGATTACTTTACTCCACAAGAGGAGAAATGAGAAGAAAGAGAAAAGTTTACATGGGGAAAAATCAAATCAATGATCCGGAATATCTCGAAAACGTTAAACTCTACAGAAATTGTATAGGACAGGAATTGTGTGTTTTAATAAGATATACATTTTTCGTACAGCAAGTTTTTGTATGTTTCTAACGGTTTGTCATAAGAATATCTTAAATATAAGGTATTTTGATCAAAATCGTTACAGTCATTTTTGAAAAAATCAGAATTTTCGATTTTTTTTTCATGTAAAGAATGGTCGGGGGTGGGAGGATTTTCTTAAAAATCTTCGTGTCACATCCTTGATAGTTACCAACCCTAAATATCTAGTTTCGTATTTAACAGAATGTTTGTCTTTGAGCTATGATGCCCAAAGGCGCGCGCGCATAGACACACATACAGACAGATAGACGGATTCACATCGGACATTTTTCTAAAAATGCTGATTTTTAATTCAAGAGGTCTCAAAACAGAACAGAAATCTCGGCGTAGAATTTTTGGGTGGAATACAATAACTTCTTTATACACTATGTACACAGTACGTGTAGATAAAATAATAAAGGAACAGACATTACTGGACAAGCAATTGGGTTTGGTTTCAGCTTTATTATCGGTACAGTTTCGTTGAATAAAACATTAGTAATTTTATTCATACTGTTATAAGAATTTATGCGTTACAAATCTATCATAAAATATAGAATACAGTTGATTCAGTGTTATTATGAAAGCAAAAAGGGTTGTTCTCAAAATCTGAGAAAATATATAACTCTTAATGTAAGAGCAGGTTATTGCTGAAATTCCAACACAGTAGCACAGCAATCTCCAGGAACTCAATGCGAGTGACTTGTGGTTGTAGGGTTATCTTAAAGAAAGAGTTTTACTAACACAACTAACAGCTCGATAGCAACTGAAAGATGCTATCTTGTAAGAAATTTCTAACATTCTAGAACATCATCTGCAAAATATTGTGTATTAAGTTGCAGAAAGAATGGTGTGTGTGTGTGTGTGTTGTACAGAGAACAGAGGGCATCTGCGCAATGTTTTACAAAACCTCATTGCTTCCCTAATATATGAATTCTTTTGTTTATCCTATTTCAAATATTGTAATATTTATAAAAACACCACGCTAATCAAGATAAACATTAACAGAATTGTATTACTTAGTTCCTTATAAGTAGAATGGAACCAAGGGAATACACTAGACTAAGTGATACTCAAATGTTTTAAAAGTTGTCGCTATGCGATTGTCATTGCAAATCGCTTCTTTGCTTGGCCAGGAGTAGAACAAAAGGCAAACGGACACTTACATCTGAGAAAGGTGTAAGTACTTCACAATTGAAACCAATAACAAGGAATATCTTGAAATGGTCACCTCCACAACAAAAACGTAAACAACATAAATTGTGTGTTTTGACGAGATCTACATTTTTTGTAAAGTAAGGTTTTGTCTGTCTCTTACTATTTACTAGTTATACCAAATTAAGCAAAATTCATCTAGAATAAACAGGTCTTTAGAAGATATTCCCAGAAAATTCAAGATATACATTTTATTTGTGGTAGAAATGACTTTAGTGTGTGGTATTTTGAACAAAATCGTTACAGCCATTTTTAAGATAAACAAAATTTTCGAAAATTTAGGGGTGGAGGATTTTCTTGAAAATCTTCGTGTTGCATCCTTGTAAGATACCATACTTAAATACCACACAGACACACACACACGCACCTGTTTCTGAAAATGCTTCTTTTTTGGATTCAGGGGGTCCTAAAACATGTATTTCCGCTAAAATCTCGACATCAAATTTTTGGGTGGAATACAATACTTCTCGCTCCCTATGTACATTGTACATATGGGGCTAGAGAAAGTAAAAATCTGATGTGTACCTTTCACAGGACTTTCTCTACATCTCTGCAACAAATTAATCTTAAATAGCTAATGCTTCTGTTTACTTCATGCTAATCAGGAAAAACTAGCAGAAATAGTCTTATTACTTGCTTCCTTGTAAGTAGAAGCTAAATAAGAGTACCGTTAGTTAAAGTGATAGTCAAAAGCTGGTTGCTATGTCACTGAAGTCCCTTTGTATGGACAGCAGTGGACAAATTCCTGTATGAGAAAAGTATAAGTTTTTCAAAGCAGGAAATCAAAAACAAGGAATGTCTCTAAAACGATGAACTTCACGAGAAAAATGTGTATAACAGAAATTGTATGTTTTAACGTGCTCTGCATTTTTCGTGTAGTAAGTTTTTGTCCATCTCTTACGGTTTAGCAGTTACTCAAAATTCCGTAAAATTCATCCACAATAAAGTGCTCTTCAGAGGCTATTCCCAGAAAATTCAAGATAGGTATTTTATTTGTCATTTATTTATTTATTTCAATATACGATATTTTATTCAAAATCGTTGGAGCCATTTTTGAGAAAATCAAAATTTTCGAAAAAAGTTCCATGTGAAGGGTAGTTGGAGGGTGGGGAGATATTTCCCAAAATCTTCTTAAATACCAAGTTTGGTATTTTACCGACTTTTGGTTTTTTAGTTATCGTGTTCACAGACACACGGACACACACACAGACGGACCTTTTTCCGAAAATGTTTTTTTTTAGATAGTGCGTATAGAGAAAGTAAAAGTGCAAACCTTAAAACAGCTACCGTAATAAAAATCATAGTTAATAATCAATGATTGGATTAAATATATACAACCCTGCGCAAGGAAAGTAATTTGGTTCAGCTTTAAACGAACACTGATGTTTCAGTAATATTCCTGAGATCACCGCAGGGTTACTATGGCAACGCTCTCTGGGAGAAGATTCCGTCACTTGCCGAGAGATTACAGCATCTCCTTTGGTCCTGAATTTGTTTCCATGTTGCGCCGAGAGAGGGCATTGCGGTTGCGTATTGACAGCTTTTCACAGTTATCTTGCAGACGAGATCTCCTATTTAAAAAGGTTCAGTAGCATTAGAGAAAAATACTATTATTATACTATGGTGTGCGTTGGCATAACTACTCAACACTTATGAAAAAAAAAAAACGCGAAATTGGTAGAGTATACCTAACTCTTTTTGTCAAAATCTATATTCCTCACTTTATATTTTAAGAACAGCAGTAGCGATATCTCTCGTCACTAAAAAGTTACTTGAAAGCACAATCGACTTCCCTAAATCACAGGTATAGTGCATGCCAATTGCAACTAACCATTTAAAAATATTACTTAGAATTTAAAATCAGTCTGGAATGAATCCATGAGTTTGAGATGAGAATTTCAGTGCCAGCCAACTGAAATACTCAAACCGACGTGTTTAACATTAATATTATCACGGTACATTCATAGAAAAGTGATCGAGCTTTGTAGGTATTCAAATATCAATAAAAAGGAGGAAAACTATAAGCTCAACTGCAAGCGATGAAACCCCCTGCAGATCAACCACTAATAAACTTCATCCGACCTTGATCTAGCTATAAAATTTTATGCTGCTCATTGTTAAGCTGTGTAGGGTGTTTACCCCTGAAAATGGAACCAAAGATTTGACCGAGTTTTAACAATTTTACGCATAGTCCTTACAAGCCGGAAGATTTTCCGATTTTAACAAAAAATCGTTTCTTTACTTACTTTATGCCAATCAAGAGAGAAATTTCAAAAAACGTTTTTTCTATATAATTTATTAAATATATGAACAAATAAGGGAATTCCATAGGTTTAAATAGTATTCAGTTCATTTAATAACCGGTCAAAATGTGACAGGTTTCCTCGCATGGGAAGGAAAATAATTAAAAGTGATGTTCCAGTTGAAAAGTAACAATTATTTGATAATGCAAACTAATAATGAAGAACAACTTGGAAGCAGTTAATGCCACAAAATATTTATTACATATACATTGTGTGCTTTAACTATATCTGCAGTTTTGCAACAGTATGTCTTTGAGTATCTCTTACAGTTTACAAGCTATAAATATTTATTCATAATAGCTCAAAGATTATTCACAGAAAGTTCAAACTATACTTTTTAGTCGTTATTTTTTTTAGTCGTGTTTAACGCCCGCTTTAACTTTTTATGGTACCGCAGGCTGTGACACTGCTGATACATGAGATGGGAGCACCGGTGGAATGCAATGGTGGGGGAAACCGGAGAACCCGGAGAAAACCCGCCCCAGCGCCGCTTTGTCCACCACAAATCTCACATACTGTCGCTTGGGATCGAACCCGAGTCGTCTAGATGAGAGGCGAGTGGTCTAACCGCTCACGGCGCGAGCCTATAACATACGGAATTTTAATCACAGTCAACTGGGCCATTTTCAGAAATTAAAAAAATAAGGAAACGTTTTTATGTAACTGGAATTTTTTTGGAAATCTTCGTATCGCATTCTTAGGAGCCACTTTCATCCAAGTTAGCGAAGTAATGGAGAACTAAACACGTGTTAAAAATAGGAGCAAAATCAGCTTTTTTGTTTTAAAGTACTTTCATTATTCAAGACTCCGGCCGTGAAAGCCTCAGTTTGTACAATTTAAAATGCTGTACAGCAAATTATGTCACGGATCCACGGATCTATGCGCTGATTGGCCATAGTGATTTTCGTCTTTAAGACGTTCAGAATAGAATTGGGGGTAGTTAATAAGCTTTTCAAATACTATTTGAGAGACTACCATCTTCTTTTATTCAAATTCAGCAAAACGGGATTGAAACTGGGTTACGTAGATCCTAAACCCAACCTTAGTTTTAAAATAATAAAAAACATATTGTATACCCTGAATTCATATGCAAACTGATTGTATTTTAATGGTGAAAAAATTATCACAAATATTTGTGTAGTTCTGAGGTTAAGTTTCGCGCATACTAACGAACACGGCTTCTCTGGCTAGGATATTACAGATTAATGAAATCAAACCATGGTTGACGAATATCTTGGAACTGCATTAAGCCGAAAAACTTTGTAATGCATTATGAGTTTAGCTATTTATGTTGTGTAGTAACTTTATCTATTTTTGATAATTTACAGCAGCACACAAAATCGGGCGAAATTAATTCAAATGAGAACTTTTGAAACTATTCAATATGGATGTTTTTGTAGCCCTGAAAATAACTCAAACATACGAGAACTTCCATCCACATCGTTGGAGTAATTGTGAACAAATAAATAAAATCTAAAAAAAAATCAGAGTGATATATTTTTTGAATTCATTGCATTTATAAGTGAGCTTTCATTTAAACAACAAGTTTGGTATGTGTCGACATTTTATTATTTTATATTTGCTGCTCAAACACATGAACAAAAATGTATGTGTGTGTAGATATGCCAAATTTGACTCTATAGTAATATTTGTTATAAATTTAAAATGCGGAAAACACTGCTGGGTCAGTTGAATGACGCATGAGCTTCACTTACTATGAAGAGAAAGCAGTCTATTCGATAAAAAATTGGAAATGGAGAATCCATTGGAAATGCATATGTTGAGGTCTCCTGAATAAAACATTTACTCACATACAAAACAGTTTTAGAGATTCTTAATTAAATATGTGTGTTTGCGTACGTGTTTTAAAGAATATCCTGTACATCAAACACCCTTTAAAACACTTTTCAATGGGTCTTATACCCCCAAAGAGAACGGATGAGGTGGAGGCCGTCGCAACCGAGAGAGACGCAAAAAAATGTTAGCCGTTCTAGGTTTGACCACCCCGCCAGAGTTTTCGCTCCGAGATGTCCCTTTAGTGGCACCGTGTTACACGAACCAACACAAGAGGCCCAACAGTTTCCCTGTGGCAAAGTTGAGAAGAAATGCCAATTGGCAAGTTTCAGCGCCATCAAAGGGCCATTGACTGAACTGCATCTCCATACCAAAAACATGAAAGGGAGATGAAATGAGATAAAATTAAGGAGAGAGGAAATCAATGGTAGAATGTCTGCATTGTCCAGCACTGTCTACAATTGTCCAACATTCGCCTAGGCCAACACAGGGGTAAACCACTGGGGGGGGGGGCGGAGGAGGGTATGTAAGTTAGTTACAAGGCAAATACAATTTTCTGAGAAGTCTCTGAAGCCATTCATTTGGAATGAATTTTCTTTAATTTTCTATAACTGCTCAATGAGCCAAAGTTTAGTGTATTGAAAATGTAGAACTCCTTAAAACACAACGTATTAGTATAACATTTTCTATAGTATCAACGATAATATAGATTAACAATTTTATTCTGTTTCTATTTATTTAACGTCGCTTTAACTACTGGCCATATCACCACCATTTGTTCATGATACATGATATATGTGGTGGACAGTAGCTTCAAGGCTATTTTCCTCGTACCCATAACACTTTCTGTTTGCGCCAAGCAGATGGTGCTAGGGTGGCATTCAGTCTGGGTGCTTTCTCATGATCTGTACTCAAAAGTTACAACCAGCCTTCAAGGTATCATGCGACAAGCAGATGGTGCTAGGGTGGCAATCAGTATGGCTGCTTTCTCACGATCTGTACTCAAAAGTTACAACCAGCCTTCAAGGTATCATGCGACAAGCAGATGGTACTAGAGTGGCATTCAGTCTGGCTGCTTTCTCACGATCTGTACTCAAAAGTTACAACCAGCCTTCAAGGTATCATGCGACAAGCAGATGATGCTAGGGTGGTAATCAGCCTGGCTGCTTTCTTACGATCTGTACTCAAAAGTTACAACCAGCCTTCAAGGTATCATGCGACAAGCAGATGGTGCTAGGGTGGCAATCAGTCTGGCTGCTTTCTGACGATCTGTACTCAAAAGTTACAACCAGCCTTCAAGGTATCATGCGACAAGCAGATGGTGCTAGTGTGGCAAACAGTCTGGCTGTTTCTTACGATCTGTACTCAAAAGTTACAACCAGCCTTCAAGGTATCATGCGCCAAGCAGATGGTGCTAGGGTGGCATTCAGTCTGGCTGCTTTCTCACGATCTGTACTCAAAAGTTACAACCAGCCTTCAAGGTATCATGCGACAAGCAGATGCCGCTCGGTTGCTGTCCGTCTAGCTCTGGAGAGAAAGTGGCATAATTCCAATTACTGTTTAAGGTATACTATTATTACTTTCTCTACACATACTGTGTACATAGTGTATAGAGGAGGTATTGCAATTCAACCACAAATTTGATCCCGAGATTTCACCGGGTACACGTTTTGGGTCCCCCTAAATCCAAAAAAAAGCATTTTTACGAAAAAGGTCCGTGTGTGTATGTGTGTGTGTGTCTGTTGACAGCATAGCTCAAAAACGAAAAGACATTGAATACCAAACTTGGTATTTATTTTATTCTTTAAGGATGCGACACGAAGATTTTCAAGAAAATCCCCCCACCTCCAACCACCCTTTTCATGGATTTTTTTTTCAATTTTCAAAAATGGCTCTAACGATTGTGTTTAAAATATAATATATTAAAGATATTTACCTGGCAAATAATATGTATATTTGAATGTTGTGGGAATAGCCTCTGAAAACTACCTTATGAATTTTACGGAATTTTGCATAATTGCTTAACCATATGAGGTACACAAAAAATGTACAGCACGTTAAAACACACAATTTATGTAATTACATTTTTTGTGGAGTTGATCATTTTTTAGATATTCCTTGTTATTGGTTTCAGCTTCGAAAAACTTATACTTTTCTCAAACAGAAATTTGTCAACTCGTATTCCATACAAACAAAGGAACTTCAGTGACAAGCAACCAGCTTTAGACTACCACTTTAACCTATGGTACTCCCTTATTTCGCATCTCGATTAGCATGAAGTAAATGGAAGCATTAGCTTTGTAACAACAATGTGTTGCACAGATGTAGAGAAACACATGTGGATGGAACACATTCGATTTTTTTGGTTCGTGATATCAAATATTTAATCCGGTATCTATCTTGGTGAAGAGGGAAACTATAAGAACCCCTCGGTCAGTTTCAGCATTTCCTGAATGCTGGCTAGAAACGATACTGCCTGACCATTTTGACTCGATATATAAGGTTTTAATTTATCAATTTCTTAATGTTAAATTGGTCTCAATATTCAGTTATTTCTCCAGTTGTCATAGAGGGAATATGAAAATTTTAAGTCAGCGTATACGTACACACACATACATTTGAGTTATTTATTATATGCTGGCCTTTAATATATATACGTTTCCGCTTAACCTTTGTTCTTATATAGAAATGTGTAAAGAACCATTTCTGCAGACGTTTTTCTAGTTTTAGGCGACGCATCTGTGAAATATGGAATATGTAAGATATCTTTTTGAAATGTATATCTTATACACAAAACCATGATATTTTTGTAACTTATTTAAAGAATTATTCAGTGTTCTAATAAAAATTATGGACACATTTTTTGGAACTCTGCACATAAAAATTCAGGTTTTACGGTAAATGAATATACAAATAGATCTGTCATATCCCGATGTTATACTAACGCTAATCATTGTAGTAGACAATTTAGCTTTCTTAGTCTCCGAAGCTATTGATTTTCAACATTTAATAATTTATTTCTCGAAATAATTCTCAAAATTTAAGTATTATTTCTTGAAACTATATAATAATTTACTTTAATGATACTTTAATGATTTTTTGAAACACAGTGTGAAAAAGGTGTATTGCATCGTGGGAAGGATTTTGGATATGCAAAGGTATTGGAAAAATTTTGCGAGAAAGTAAGATTTTAGGCTGGAAGTCCCTATTAATAAGCTTGCGCCTGTCAGTTTAAAGTAGCACTTAATTGCTTCTTGTGTAAGGAGATAAAATCAATGTATTTTATTAAAATGTATAACTCTTATTATTTTATTATGAAAATCTCCAAAACATGTATAAAATAGTATAAATTCTAAACTTTAAGAAACAATATCACCATACCTCGTGTTGCACTTTAATAACCTATAAACGGAAGCTATAAATGGGTAGGCGCATGCTTATTAACAAGAACGGCCATTAACGTCTTTTCCAATACTTTTCCGTACTTAAAATGCTTCATACATTTTTTTTTTAAATAATTTCTTTCAAAAGTTTTATGCTGCCTCTCAAATGTGTATTAACGAGAATGGTTATGTTCTTAATTTTTGGAAACAATTCTCTGAGTTTGGGGAATACATTATTAAATTTTTGAGAATCAAGAATTTTTGAGAGAGCAAAAATAATAATTTTCTACAATAATTTGTGTTAATATATATAAATGATATGATAGATTTATTTGAAAACTACCTTACTGTAAAACTTAAATTTTTATTGCGAATATTTTTAAAAATGCATAACGTGGTTCATTTTTACTTTCTCCATACGCACTATATACATAGTATATAGAGAAAGTATTGCACTCCACCCAAATATTCGATACCGAGATTTCATCGGAAATATGTTTTAGGGTCCCCAATATCCAAAAAAAGCATTTTCACAAAAAGGTCCGTGTGTCCGTGTGTCTGTGAACACGATAACTCAAAAATGAAAAGTCGGTAAAATACCAAACTTGGTATTTAAGTTTAGTATCTTCCAGGGATGCGACACGAAGATTTTCAGAAAAATCCCCCCACCCCAACTACCCTTTACATGGAACTTTTTGCGAAAATTTTGATTTTCTCAAAAATGGCTCTAACGATTTTGATTAAAATTTCGTATATTAAACATATTTACCTGACAAATAAAATGTATATCTTGAATTTTCTGGGAATAGCCTCTGAAGAGAAGTTTATGCTGGATGAATTTTACTAAATTTTGAATAACTGCTAAACCGTAAGAGATAGAACAAAACTTACTCCACAAAAAATGTAGAGCACATTAAAACACACAATTTATGTTATATATTTTTTCGTGGAGTTCGTCGTTTTTTTGACATTCCTTATTTTTGTTTTCTGCTATGAAAAACGTATACTTTTCTCATACAGGAATTTTTCAACTCCTATCCATATAAACAAAGGAACTTCATTGACATATCAACCAGATTTTGACTATCACTTTAACCTACAGTTGTCCCTTATTTCACTTCTACTTACAAGGAAGCGAGTAATTAGAATATTTCTGCTATTTTTTCCTGATTAGCATAAGGTAAATATAAGTATAAGCTTTTTAAGAATAATTTGTTGCAGGGATATGAAGAAAGTCATGTGAATGGTACACATCAGATTTTTATTACAAGAACTCATTTAGGAAATAAATATTATTATTCCAATAACCTTCCAGGCTATAATTTTGCTAGGTACGAATAAAAATCTCTCTACTGTTGTGTATAAAAACAAATTTTGATAAGAGATCCAAATTTCACAGATACTTAACATGAATCAAATAGAAAAATAAACTTTTATAAAAATGGTTTGCTCTATATATATAAAATAAACAACAGTGGGTAGAAAAAGTCATGTATAGGTAACACATGCTATTTTTAATCAAAAGAGATGTATAGTATATACTGTATAAACAAGTATTTACCTTTATTTAATTTTGCTCTTATTCTCGTCTTTGTATGTATTGATAATATAACGCATTCAGGTAAAGTAATGCCAGTCAGGGCATAAGGATAGGATTTATAGCAGGTACACGGTTAGGTAGTTTAGAGGATGAATAGGTTTTTAATTAAGATTATTCATTTGTTAACCACTGTCAGTTGCCGGGGTTATTTCATAGCCCCCGTATTCCAGAATTTTGTCCAATGACTCTAAAAATACTGAAATACTGTTACCGCTCTTAAACGCATTTAAATGCCATCATTCTGGGTGGATTCGAACCAGCAATCTTAGGATCAGAAGGCCAGCGCCTAACTATTCATCATTTTTATGATGTAATGTTTATTTTTATTGATTTTAAATTTTAAATTTTGGTATAATTTATATATTAAAATGTTAAACTTAATTCTGGAATTTTAGAAAAGGTGATTTAATTAGTAAAGTATTTAAATACAGATTTCACGTACTAAGTATGTATGCAAAACAAAAATTCAGAATCGAGACTTCACTGGAAATATCGATGTTGCGGCCTCCCACACACACACTTTTTTAATTTGTTACTTTGATTTGCGTACGCACATGTATATGTGAATACTGTAACTCTAAGGCAAATAGTGAATAGATATAAAAATTGTATTTAAGTTTAGCACCTTCTAAAGATGTGGCTAAAAGATGTCCGAGAAAGATTTACACATCACACAGCCTTTGGAACAATTATAAATATTTTTATTTGCTTAAATGTCATTGGTCTTTGCCGGGTTTGAACCCGGCAAAGACAAATCCAGACAGTCGTCTATGTTTTCATGGAACATATTATGTCGCTATATCGACATTATTCAAATAGGATATTATTATTTATATTACTACAGAGACAGTAGTACTGGATTGAACCTATCCTATATTATTGACATTGCATTTTAATGGTTTTTACTTTGCAGCTTCCTTTTCGAGTAAATTTCTGCTCTACGTAGTTCCAATTCCGCCGCTAGAATGCGGCAGATGTATCAGTAGTGAAGAACGGCTGTGAACAGATAAATATTTTAACGAATTATAGCTTAAATACGTTATTTAAAATGTTCAGGTGCGTTTACTACAATCTGGTTCTTAAGTTTGTATTTAATTTAAACAATACTTTAGCATTTGTTAACTTTTTTCTCTAAATCTTTTGTTCTCCCATAGTTTAAAACAGTGATAATGAAATTGGCGCGAAGGCTTCTTAGGGGTATATATAATATGTTTCCTGAAATAACGAAACATTTCAGCCAGAGAGATTTTAATTGCCCTTAGCGCGTTGGTAGCGCCTCTACCTGCCAAGCGGGAAGCCTGAGTTTGATTCCCGGTATGGCGTGGCGATTCTTTCCCCCAACTGGGAGACCTGGTCCGGGGTGCACTCAGCCTCGTGAGGCCCCTGGGGGGCCAATCGAGTAGCTACTTGATGGAAGTAGTGGCTCCGGGTCATAAGGTCCGCATTAACCGGCCGGGGGGGTTCGAGGAGCTGACCATGTCTCACCCTCCAATACTGCACCTCATCCATGACACTTCATGGACAGAGCCGGAGGAAGCAGCAGCCGGGCGGTAGGCCAAGGTTTCTCGTGAGCTGTCGTGCCATTTATTTATTATACTCAAGAATGATAATATTTAGTTGCGCTCGCTAGTCTTTTGTATGGATTGTTTCAAACGCCGACAACAATAATAGTGTTAGAATGTACGTTAGTTGCCGACTTTTCAGTATTCAGTGATTATTGGTGCAGGTTTCTTTTTTTTTTTTTTTTTTTTTCTTTTTTTTGCTCAGAGTTTCACATCTCTATTTGTTAACTTTTTATTTGTTAAATTCGTTATAAGAGGAAAACGTAATCTCAATGAAACAAATGATAGTGATGATAATGTTGAACTACCGCAAGTGAAAAGTGCGACAACGCCTGTTCCACCATGCAACATTGGTGTAAATAATTTTAAACTTCAACCATCAATGAGCAAGTCGAGAAACACAAGTAATGTGATAATAAACAGCATGCCAGTTTTGCACGCAAAACTTATAGACTGTGCCATTACACTCCTTCTTCTAATCCCCTCTACTTAGCTGTGTGAGCAGGATTTCCCTGCATTTTTAGCACTCAAAACGAAACAAAGAAATCGCTTGAATCCAGAAGTGCTATTGAGACTCGCAATAACGAAGATTCGGTCACGAATAGAAGAGCTGGTGCCCAGAAAACAAGCTCAACCATCTCATAAACCGGACAGAAACATACTATGAACTATACCGAAATATTTTCACAGAATATGTAGATTACTTAAATAAGTAATTTGAGATAGGAGCCATATGGCCTGTTTATTCAAATTTCGAAGTAACGGCTATAAGTTTCTGAAGTGCCAGTACGCCACTTCTTCTGGAATGAAAATAATAATAATAAAAAACATTTATTCTATAACAGGAATTGAACTCATGACCTTTGGGATAGCAGCTTCCCTCGTTAGTCATTAAGCCTCCAGAGCAATATGAAAAACACCTCCAGATTTGGCTACATAGCTCAAGAACGTAGTTGATGAATGCTCAGTGTCGCACTGTCAAGTGATTAGTTCGAGATTTTACAGATCTTTGCGACATTAAATCTTGAGAACGCTATTAACGAACTACTAAATATCGATATTTCTATACTCCTGCAGCACTTTTAAAGACATTCTAACGCTATGTAGCTGCGTTATGTTTATTCGGGGACCATGCACAGCCGATGTCAAATTACTTATACCAGTCACGTGTACAATCTCGCAAATCATTTCGGTGTAGTTCATTAACACCCTGTATATACATTCATATAGTTCCGTGTCTACTTCTGTAAGCTATCTGCAAAGCACTTGCATAGGTCCAGTATTTATTTTATAAATTCATAGCATAATCCTCCTTTTTGTAGTATTTAGTAAATTGTAAATGTTATAATATATTCTAGATATGCCTATGTATCATTTAAATTAGGGATACTTCTAGTGATAGGCCATGAGGTACAGGCTTGATTTGAAAACATCAGTGGGAATACGTGGAGAAAAAAGGTTAATATCCAGTTTTATATATATATAAATAGTTTTATTATATATCTGAGTGTACTTTAATGAGTGAGGTTTTGCCGTTCGGTTTTATGGCGTAATGCTCTGTGCCTGAAACAAATAATTGTAACGTTGGAATTGAAACCTCTTGCTGAAAAAGTAAGGGGACGGGAATTTTCGTCTAAAGAATATAATTAATATTCGAAAAATGTATGTTATGTGTCTATATATCGTATATAAATATTAAATGAATACTAAAGGTAGTATAATACAAATACTTTTAATATTCTAATACGTCAATGTGAATATGCAATTTGAAAAATATTTCCAAAACGTTATCACCGGAACGAAAACCTACTAAAAAGATTTTCCATACAAGATACATTTTATATTATAAAACTCTTACTCTTTCTTATTCTTTGATGTCATATTTGGTTACATATTTATAAGTTTAACTTATTTAATTGTGGACATTTGATGTTTTATTTGACAGGTCATTGGAAGCGTTGCTTATTATTTTATGTGGCGATTGAAGTACGGTGGATTGCTTGGGTTGGCAATTGTAGTTATCTACCACGTTAAGTTGCCTAACCTGGCTTACCTAGATTGGTGGTAAGGTCAACAATCGCTACAGAAATTTCCTCGTTCAGTATCTTGGAGTCATGTTAGATGTTGTGTTCGTCCGGCTCGCTTTAAATCCACATTTTAATTGAATAATTAATTCTGTGAATTTAATGTATCATATTTGAGCGTGAATTATTCTCGGGGTTGTGTGATGCAAGGCAATTGAGGCACTGAGTGATATTTGGTAAGTTTCTGCTGAGATCTTTTAATTTTATTCACTTTAAAATATATAAATGTATACGAAATGAACCAAAGCAAATTTTCACAATAATTGCTCTTAGTGACTTCCTTACTTAACCCTAATTAACGCAAAAGTCTACTAACACTTTACAAATATTAAAATACTCTTCTTCCCATATATAAATGTTATTATATTACACACCTGATTTAAATGATAACTTCTTAATGTCTGTTTTAATGACACGTGTTGTACAATATTCTTTTTTTTTTTTTTTTTAAACAGTAACGGAGTCTGATCAGGACTCTGGCACTGTATCCCTATTTACATTTCCCCCCGTAGGTTTTACTGATTACTGGTTTACTGGTTTTACAAACATATACACATTGCACAAACATATAACACCCATGCCCAAGGCGGGACTCGAACCCACGATCCCCTGCGCACGAAGCACCAAATCGAGACGCTTTAGCGAGCGTGGTCATGGGGACCGGCAGATTCATCTATTTTCACTTACTTGCACTTTTAATTTTTCTTATTTTTTAACAATACATGCATCTTCAATTACCACGTAGATATTACTTGAATGTATACAATACATTTAGAAATATCGAGGTTTATAACACTCGTCTATCCAAAATGTACAACGTTAATTTGTAACCTTTTTAAGAGTGTCAATATTTTTCCACCAATGTTTGATAGGTAACCATAGTTAGAACAAAGTCTCATCTACATACACAACATTAGCTTTATTTTGTTATTTCCATAGATCTTTAATTTGTATTAATACCAATGCAATTACGTCAGATTGCACAGAGTTGCATCTATATTCTTGGAAACAAAGTATATGTAAAATTTTATATTGTCTTGGGGACTATTGATAAAATTTATGTAGTTCCCATAATATAATCAAAATTCTATTTACTACGTTTTTGAAACCTTTGGGTATTTAAGCGTATAAGGTAATATTCTTTAACCTCTGAGAGCAAATACCATTTTTAAAAGTTTACTAATTAATTATCTTCTAACATATATTATGAGCTAAACAGGAGGAGGCTAGTTCTTCTCATGTGTGATCTTAGCTTTAACTTTACCAAAGAGCGTGAACAGATTTTCTCAAATAAAATGAATATTTATGTTTCGCCACTGATGCGCAACACTCTTCTTCTAGTTTAGTAAAATAATAGGACTGCTAGCTAAGTTAATTGCATCTATTGTCGAAAGCTTAATTCAGATAATAATTTATGTACTTTTCACAATGAGGAGGTGCAATATCAGGCCTGAATACAATATTTAAGTTATGTTTCTAATGCTAATGATGTCCAGTTATTCAAGTCCAAAATTGAGAATTAAGTTTATCAAGATTCAACTTAAAGAACGGGGTTACGTTTACGTCATAATTCGGCAAGAAATAAGATAAAAGGTTTTATAGAGAACATCAATGTCACATGTGCATCAAAATGTTCCTTGCTTTCTATTTTTAAACTATTTTTTGTTTGTTAAGACACTGCCAATAGTCAGGAGCCAATATACCCACTTAAAAAGTATCGGTTTGGGCTGGGTTTGAACTCGGGAGCTAGGAATCAGAAAGCCATCGTATAATTTTTGTTTTTAACACTCCCGTAAAAAGGATCTCTGATCTTTGGAGGTAACCTCATTTCATGAAGCAATGAGGGACCCATTTCTGAGGTGGTGCCATCCAGTTGGAGGTGACCACTACATCCGATAGTAGGGGATGCTCGCAATGGTAGTGAATGAGGGAACTTAATTATTTTATTATGACTCCCTAAGCACGTTGGAGCCTGGGGGGTATTCTACCTGAAGGGTTGGACAGGGCCGCCAACTAATGTCCATCTAGATGTAAAATTGGCATATTAAACATTAATTGCCACAGTTAGAATGTATTCCTAATTTTTTATTTTATTGTTAGGTTTGGGTTTATCGCGAGTGGGTGACACAGTCCATAGGACAGAGCGTAATTGGTAGGCCATTGTGTCTCCTTGTGATTTACGTGACCCCTGGGAGGAATGCAGAGACAGACCTCGAGGACGACCAGTTCCGAATGACGACGGATGCAAGCACGTGCGGTATCTCTATTGTTTCCAGATCGAAAGCATTCGATTCCATCCGCCAAAAGCACCCGAAGGCGACTCCAGGGAAGAAACCCTTACAGAGAGCGCACAACCACTGCCCAGTTGCAAACCGTTAAATGGCGCCTCCTAATCCTTCAAACATGAAGGATAGGTACAGGAAATAATGCACAGGAAAATTCGTGGTGGAAGATGAACCGCAATTGCCGATCCGGGTTAACCACGAAAAGCCAATGTTAGAGTAGGTGGCCGTCAGGGATTTAAACCGGAACCTCTCGATTGCGGGCCACAGACGTTTGGTTAGGAATCAATCTATTTATTTCCGCTTTATTGAAACTTTAAGACAGACAACTTAGTTGCATCTATTCAAGCAGTTCATCCTTTTATATCAGTCTAGAACAATATATTGTAATAAAGAATAAGAGGTTAGCAGATCATACAGAGTAAATGTGCTGCACTTTTTTTCTTGGTAACCTGTCTGTCTATACTCTGGCAACAAGCTCTAAGCTATTACACTGCTTTAGAATATATGCACATTTTTGTTGCAGGATCTTGAAGTTTGCTCCTTGCTGAGCTGTATTCAAATATGAATTACATTTCTGACACAACACAATATAAGGCTACCGTCTCCTCTACATATGAGGTACACACTCGACATTTTTGGCGCAGCGAATGCCACTATATCAAGACGTGAACGTTTTTGATTCATATCCCCGAACTTTTGCCCGTGTCATGAACCGCGCAGCAACGAAATTGGTTTCTTCCCCCTACCCTTCCTGGCGTGCCTACAATGCCAATTTTTTTTTGTCTACTGCACGAAACTCCATTCTTCCCCTAGTACACTTAACCCCTTACGCTTTTTGGAATTTACGATACCCCAATGGCTTGCTTCCACGCTTGTTTAATAATTACGAATGGCTGGACCATTTTCTCTTTACACAAGATGGAGGGCTGAATTCACCCGAGCTGAAATAAGTTCAACATCAGAGACAATTTAGTGTCTGAAGCTGTCTGACATTCATTTTTTTTTCTGGTGTGTAAAAATACAGGATCAACTTTATCCAGGATACGTTGCAATTATGAATTTATATTACTATAAAACAAAACAATATATTAAACAATTGTTTCGCTTATTTTAATTTCATTATTATTTCACTGTCATTCGCAATTATGTTTTTGCTGTAGGTATTTTGTATCCCATCCATGATATTCATACACAAAGTATGTGTTTCAAAAATTATTAACAAAACCCAGATGTTGCTTTGTAGATTTGCATTTATCTGTTTATATAAAATAAGTGCTCTATAAATTTGCATATAGCATAATAGAAGCATTAAAATAAATAAAAACTATGTATATTCTAACTAAAATAATTTCAGCAATAAATTCATGCAAGGAAATTAATTATAATGATCACATATTTTCGATCATGTTACATAAATGAAACAACAATTGCATTTTAGTCTGGGAAAAGCAAACAAATAGTATCGAAGATAAAGGTGATTCTGATCATAAAGAGTAAAAAAATAAAATTTAATAACCTTTGATCGATGAGAACATATGAGATTGAATGAAATATTTGAATTACTCCTCAAATAGATCCGGAGTCCAATAGTAATTTTTATCTCTTATATTTACTCAATTAAATCAATATCACTGAAGTACAGTCGAGCGGTTATGATACTACATCTCACTAAAGGCTGAAAATGGACAAATTGTTCTTAAAGCTACCATCCGGTATCGCTCCAACTTCCCAAGAATGCAATTTAAATAAGGCAATACTTTTGGTCCTAAGGATGAAAAATCCTTCCTAATTAATGTTTTTACTTCCACTACAACGAACTAAGTACATATAAGTAAAGAAGGTATTGTGTACAACCCAAAAATTCAATGTCGAGAACTTACCGGAAATATATGTTTTGAGGTCTTTTGAATCCAAAGGAAAATCTTTGGAAAAATCTCCATGTTTGTATGTACGTTTGTGTAAATGTATGTAAGTATGTATGTATGTTGTGTCTGTAAATAACATTATTCAAAAACTAAAAGTATATTAAATAGCAAAATGTGTGTTTAAGCTCAGCTCTTTGACAGATGTGAAAAATTTCACCACATATTTGCGATATTTTCATTACATATAAAATGTATATCTTCTGGATTTTCTGGAAATTTACTTTCCATTCTGTTCGTTCAAACTAATTTTACACAACTGGTAAACCAAAATCTGTACAGTATCTTAATACAGAAGAAATGAATATCTCTTTAATATACACAATTTATATCAAATGAAAGTTTTTGTGGAGTTTACCAATTTGATACCATTTTGAGATACTAATTGTGTTTGTTTTCAAGTTTTCCATTCTTTTACTATTATCAAATATGAAATTGTTAATCACGTTTCTTTCTCCTGGTCAAGCAAAGATAATAGTATTTCACAGCCATAACATACTGCAATATTTGAAGCCCAGTATAGAACGAAACGCAGTAGTTAAAGAGTGCCCATGAATAAAACAAAATATATTTTTTTTTTAATTTTAACCAACAAAAACTTAGAACATGTATGTTGATGCTATATATTGACCACTTGTCTATAGAAATTCGAAAATAAAGAGGGTTAAGGGAGCTTTAAAGTAATTAGATTAACAATAAATATACCTAGAAGTATTTAAGTAATATGAAACTTAGTGCTATAAATGAGAGGATAATTTTCAGCCCTTTATACTATTTTTAAAAGTATCGTCAACAGAGTTTCGGAGGACGATGGGGTTTTTTTTTCGGAGGTAAAAATCCTTAGCATGGCTTCCATCGGAAGGGAAGTAACGCCGTGGGTCCTGTGTCGTAGATTTACGGCACGTATAAGAACCTCAAGCCTGAAAGAGAGGCCTCTGAGCAACATTAGGAGCTCTTTCACGCCCAATATAGAATGGGACGCTGAGAACCACAGCATTTAAAGAGCGTCCATAAATAAAACGCCATTTTTTGTCAACAGAGTTTGGATGTAGACTGTATAAATATGTATAATAATCATATATATATATATATTAATATATATATAGTCTTCATCATCTAATACACGTCTAATTTCTTTTCCCTCCATTCCGGAATATGTTGTATGGAAGTGTAGCTCGATATATGCTGGTACTTTTTTGAGGTACAAAAAAAGATATCAGTTTATTTAAAGTTTATGGAAGGTAGATTAAGAGATAAGCGGTTCTTTGAGATAAAAATATTGGCATTTAATAAATAAAACTTTGTAAAGCTTCTGGCAGAAGCACTTTCAAATACAAAATTTACCTTTTTACAGTTACATTCAAGCATCTAAAGCATATTTGCCATTTTTGAGTCATTTTCACTATATAATATTTTGAGGCATACATTATTATCTGTACTTCGATATTATATAAAACGGAGAACATCCTTTGCAGCTATTCTTTAAAGTCACAAAAAATATATCATGGATTTCTTGAAGCAAACCAGTAAACCTAAGAGAATGCTATATTTGTAATATGATAAGGCAACTAAAAGTTATGCTAATAATACTAATCAATCGTACTAATTTCTATGCAAACTCCATGCCACGAATAATGAAGAAAAAATCTCCAAATTTCCAACAAAAAAAACAAAACATTCACATTGCAACCAAAATGGAGTACTAATTCTAACTGAACATCGCTACTGAAGATGAGAAAATAGCCCCTGAAATGTAGGCAAAGAGCGCAATCTGTTTGTCTAATTAGTTGCGGCGCAACACGGCGTTCACATACACAGATACACATCATCCCCTGTCGTTCGAATAGGCAGCTGGTAGAAAAATCCTGCAATGGTGTTCTTGTAGTTGTCATTATGTGCTAAATAATAATAATAATAATAATAATAATAATAATAATATTTAATTCGTGTTGTATTTACCTTGGAAGACATGTACTTACTTATACCCATTGTAATCCTTTAATTATATTCTAAATGGTCTTATCATGTTTGTTAACTGTCAGCTGTAGTTTGTATTCGGTTCCTGTAAAAATAACTTAGTTATAAACATTTAAAATACTCTCTATAATTATTTTACTCGTTGAAAAAAAGTAAGCGCCTGCTAAATTAACTGTTACCGTTCTGAAGTCTTTATACCTTCCTCTGAAAATGATGATGACGGTATCTTAATGCATTGTCTTTTTCATTGAAGTCAAATTGTGGGATATCCTTGTTTTCATAAATACCTTAATATCTCCTGGAGTACATTAGTAAAGGCCCTTAACTTAATATAAGAAAAATTGAGTCTCTAAATTGTGCTCTTTTCTCTTTTGTAAGGTCTTGAACGGAAAATACACAGTCAGAACAGGATTCTAAATCCATTTATGTTTTCATTAGATAGTTTCTAGGATTCCGAGTGGTCCTTTCGTTGCGAATCATAAAGAATATCACGTTTCATCTCCTGTTATGATACAGTTGAGAACGATCGGGTCATTACTGTTAACATCACCGAATTCACAATGAGATCGTCACGTAGGTGTTGCTTCAGGTTGCTTGATACTCTGTGCTGAGTAACCTGCGACATGTTCAAATCATTGAACAGCATTTTGTGATCCTAACATGGCTGATCCCAGTTGCTGTTGCTGCGAAATTTCTATTGATTGGGAAAAGTTTCACTCACCAACATTACAACTTCATCGATTTTGCGTTCAGTTCCGATTATTTAAAACTGACCAGTACGCTCGTTGGTGTCTTTGTTCTCAAAAGATACAGTACTGGGGTCCAGGGCCTTTTACCGTATCCTCATCGTGGATTTGTTTAGTTTTAGGCAGAACTTGATATTTGTGCGAGCATTAAAAATCATCTTCACAAAAGCGACCGTAAATATAATAGCACTGCCAACATATAGTACCAAAATATCTATTTTGTTTCTTCGGCAAAAATACTTCTTTATTTCTTCCACCGATTACAAATAAAATTCTATTCTTTGATGTTTTCACAATAGCTTTCTTTTGAAGCTCAGTGGTGCAGATATTACTGCAGGCTCAAATTTCCCGTTAGATCGGACTCAGTTGCTGCTCGTGATGCATTCCCAGCTAAAATTGAACTCTTCAGGACTCGTTCTCCTTTTTATACCAGTCGTTCACGTGGCAGAATATTTCCAGAACTCGCACGCTATTTTCACAGGAAATGTCACCAAATTACTTAGGTGTAACTGCGCGGATTCGCTGTCAAAAAACTTGCCGACACCACAGGTGTCCACACACACAGGTGACACAATTGCAGCGTCAAAGGAACTTACCAACGGCACACGTATCCACATATGCAGGTGTATCAATGGATGGCAACAGCACACATAAAACATACTTGTACGTAATTGCTTACATTTTACACTGCTAATATATTCTAACTTTGTAAGCCAAATGAGAGGTAGGCACCTTGTAGTTAAAGCCACTTTTAAATATTTATTATGAGTGACTCTTGTTGGGAACAGCTAATGCGCTGCCATCTATCTGCTCGTATGGACCAGCGACACCAGTTTCCCTTCACATTACCATATACTCTTTTACATCTCTAAGCAGATATACATAAAATGTAACGCATTAATGATTTATTCAAACTATTAAACTATGTCTTTAAAGTAATATTCAAATACTATAGCGTTTTCCCAACTACATGTATGATGTATATATACAATTATTGTTGATCTGAAGAATACATTTATCATTATTATGGCTATGGAATGCGTTGTTCTCATGTTTAAACATTACTCATAATGAAAACATAATATACATTTGCGGATTGCTTGACCCAGCTAAGTTTTGAAAAAGACTTATAGTTCATTAACAAGACATTTAATTTAAGTATAAACTCTGTTCATGTGTGTTATGCACATAAATATAATGCTCTACACTCAACTGTTTTTCTTACTCATTCTTCCACAAACTAATCCTCAAAAAGCGTATTATTTTATGTTTCATTTTAACCGTAATAAACATTAAGTTTCATTATATATTTCCTAGTAGGTATAAAGGGGATTGGCGACTGTATTAGACTTAAGTGATATTCACATATTTTAGCAGTTGGTCGAACTATGTAAGTGCATTTCTTGTAATTTAACGTGCTTTACTGCCTGGTCATATTGGGCGATGAATGAAATTGGCAAAATGATGTTCAAATAATCCTGGATTCCGTGAAACTTAACCGCACTCGATATTCATCTCCTCAGGATAAGGAAAAAAAAAACAGAAAAAAAACTTTATTTGTGTAACTCACACTAAACGAGGTTCAACTCACCATCGCTTATTTGTGAGGCATACATCCTACCCCTCACTGTCTAACTGGGAATTATTGATTTAAAATTATATTCTCTTTGTTTAACCAGGAGAAGTAGAAAACAAAAATGATTTTGCATATGAGAAATATTAATGAAATAATATTAAAACGAAATTCTAATAGTAAGTAAACATTAAAAATTAAAGAAAGTTCTTTATATATATATTTGAAGGACAGTTAATTTATATATATATACATATTAATACTTTAATAAGCATTGCAAAATTTAAAACAATGATAAGGAAAAGGGTAATTCTATAAGAATGTTGGTATATGACTCAAAGTGTGTACTTTAATGGCATCTACCGTTTTTTCGAGACATATTTTGTCTTTCCCTTACAATTAAACTATAACATTTATATGCTTTCCACGTATGCTGAAATTAAATGTCAATGAAATTTTATTTTTGAATTACATTGTTCATAAACGCGCGCGCGCGCTTGCAAACCCAAGAGTTGTTTCGAACAGCACGTACGGAATTTATTAGGTACCTCAAAATGTGTATTTCGAGTGATGTCCCGGTTTTGGATTTTTGGTTAAAATGTAATAACTTCTCTACTTACTAAATAAATGGTAAGCACACAGCAGGTAAGATGATATGATATCAAACTATTCTTAAAAAATTATGCTTCTATTTACGACATACTAATTAAGTTAAGCATTGGCAGACATGGTCTTATTACTTAGCATCGCCCTCCGTGGTGTAATGGTTACCATGCTAGCTTCATATGCCCAAGGTTGCGGGTTCAAACCCGGCGGAGGACGATGGATTTTTTTGGGGTGTAAAAATCCTTAGCATGGCTTCCTTCGGAAGGGAAGTAAAGCCGTTGGTCCCGTGTCGTAGATTTACGGCACGTAAAAGAACCTCAAGCCTGATAAGAGAGGCCTCTGAGCAAAATTAAGCGGTCTTTCACGCCCAGTATAGAATGGGACGCTGAGAACCACAGTAGTTAAAGAGCGTCCATAAATAACACGTCATTTCCATTTATTACTTAGCTGCTTGTAAGTAGAAGGGAAATAACAGAATACACTAGGCTATGGTGATAATCAAATCTTTTAAAACTTGGTTTCTATGTGAAAAAATTGAAATGCAGTTCCGTTTGCTTGGAAAAGAGTAAAACAGAACAAATATGGAACGTGAGATGAGTTCTTGTTTAAGAAACGTTTAAATAATGTAAGACTGAAACCAGTATGAAGAAATAATTTGAATTATTTTGTGAACGCTAAAAAACACAAAACAACATCTTATGATACAAATGGCATTTAACAACATCAGCACTTTCTGTGCAGCAATTTTTCTGTATTCTTACGGTTTATCAATTATACAAATGTATACGGAATTAAGAGGTCTTCAGAAGCTATTCCCAGAAGATTCAAGATATTTTGTTGGTTAAATAAACATATTTAAGACATATTTTCGAAACATTTTCCTTGTAACGGGTGGTTTAGGATGGGGAAATTTCCTGAACATCTTCCTCTGTCGCACCCTTGGACACACACACACACACACACGCACACACTCATATACACGCACACACATACACAGGGGTTTTTTAATGCTTAATTTGGATTCAGGGCACTCTAAGACGTGAATTTCCATTGAAATCTCGGTATGAATTTCTTGGGTTAATGCAATAACTTCTACTAAGTAGAAGTACTAAGTAGATAAAGTAGAAATGGAATAAATTCAAAAGTTTATATGCTCTAATTGGTAGAAAGCGTGTTAATATGTATTGCATTTTTTTATTAACGCATAGGCAAAGTGTGACTTATGGGTTATGTTGCAATGATGTATCATTTACTTTTTTTTTATAAGTGTTCATCTTCATTTTCTCCCCTCCTCGTGTTATGAAGGAACATGGGATATTAGAGGAGGCAGAAGAGAAATGCGGGTAGGACTATAGTAATTTAAGATAAAATTGTCAAACATATCCTGTGCTTCTTTCATAGCATACAGCAAAGCTTCCGTCCGTTTTATTTTATTGTTTCAAAATTAGTAATTGAAGTATTAAAATTTCCACCAACCATTCCGGTGGTGGTTTAAATCTTCCTCTTTATGAATGTTTTCTGTCTTTCTTTAAATTCACACTACAGGTGGTTTTTCCGGGTCACTACACCTAACTTAGTCCATTAACAAATGAAAATATATTTACTTCACGTTCAAGCTTGTATCAGTCATCATTCGTTCTTTAGACTATTCTCTAATATTAGATTACAGTGTTGCTGTATGGGAACAGTATAGAGAAAATTCTAAATTCCAATACTTTTACTTTTACTTTCTGAATTTTTCATACTTATTTTCCTGACAAACTAGTATCTCTGCAAAATGTCAGTCATCTACTCCAAATAGTATATACTTTATTATTTTTGTAATTAAGAATTGAAGTATGTTATAAGGTGATTGAGTGTTAGATCCCTCCTTTCATCTAGGCGGCCCGGGTTCGATGTCAAGGTGGGACTTGTGGTGGATGAAGCGTCGTCTGGACGGGTTTTCTCCGGGTCCTCTGGGTTCCCTCGCCACTTATTCCATCATCATATTTCCAATCATCAATTACGCTTAAATTTCATATCATCCACGTCTGACTACGGGCCGAAAAATTGAATAATTAATCTAACAATGTACAAATTATGTCTCACTATCATTTATAATACATCATAAACTTAAATATTTAGTTACTCTGCCTGTGTACATTTATGTAAAATAATGAGCAATATCGCTCTAATGAAATTATTACTATTAGATGCAAGTAATGAATTTTAAACATTTAAGAAGTGTTTACAAGACAAATAAATGAATGAATGAAGGCTTGACTAAATACTCATACATACTCTCATATATTTAACAAAAAATCATTGCACGGGAAACTTTCCAACTTTTATTGCGTACCAAAAGTGTAAATACAGTAAATGTGTATCACCAGAGATGTTCAGTAAAAACACATACTGCAACATTTGGCGTTTTATCGTCAAACCCAAGGTAGCCATGTTTTAAACTCGTGTCAATTTCACTTTAACAACTTTTCCCCCACACTTACGGTGCAGTTGAGCCGCTTAGTATTAAATGCGTTAAGTTACATTACCAACGTGCTCCTTTATAAACATAATAACTGTTTTAAAATTTAAAATTTTCGGGCTGTTTTGCCGTGGTCTGTAGGTTAAAATATGTTTAGTTAAAATATTTCTACCTAACGTTTCGTCCCTGTCTGTGAGGGACATCTTCAGAGGCAATGCACTCACGTCGCTAACTAAACATATTTAACCTACAGACCACGGCAAAACAGCCCGAAAATTTTAAATTTTAAAACCATGGACACCGGCCGTGAAAGCTTACGCATATATATATATATATATATATATATATATAACTGTTATTTATAAAATATTAATATAAAGGCATATTTAAGAAGATTAAACACTATATTATATACTATCATTGCAGTACGGAAATAAGGACAGCGTACATTCTTTTGCATTGTAAATCCGTTTATTACTTTCTCTAGAACTCATCTACACTGTACGTAGTAGGTAGAGAAGATATTGTATTTCACCCAAAAATTGAACCCGAGATTTCATCGGAAATATACGTTTTGAGGACCCCTGAACTAAAAACAACATTTTTAGAAGAAGGCATGTGTGTGTGTATATATTTCAGGCAACGTAACTCAAAAAACGAAAAGTCGACTAAATACCAAACTTGATATTTAATTTTGGTATTCTCTAAGGATGCAACACGAAGATTTTCAGGAAATCTGTAACGATCTTGATTAAAATGCCGTATATTAAAAATGCTTACACGGCATAACAATTTATATTTTTAATCTCTTGGGAACAGAATGATTTATAATTTAGAATGTAATGTCCTCTTTATGCTGAATAATGTTAGCAAAATCATAAGGGATAGAAAAACCCGTTCCTGCACAAAAATAAAGATCTCGTTGAAACACAAAAGTTATCCCATACACATATTTGTGGAGCTAACCATTAAAGAGATGTTCATTTTAGTGGTCTTAGTTTAAAAATATTTTATTCAAACGGGATGTCCTCGTCCGCTTCATGTCTCTTTTGTTTTACCCCTGGCCATGGGATGAGTATCAAATTTCAATACTATAGCGACAGCTTTTAAACATTTTAATTTCGCTTTAGCCTAATGTATAAGCTTATTTCCCTTTTACTTATAAGGAGATAAGTTAATAAATCCGTTTCTTGTAATTTAATCTTGTAAGATGAGGCAGATAAAACAATTATCTTTTCTATGAGTAGTTCGTTTATAGAACAGAGAGCGAAAGTCATATGAATGGAACACATAATATTTTTACTTTCTCTAGCCTCATATATACAGTGTACATAGGGATAGAGAAGGTATTGTAATGCACACAGAAATTCGATACCAAGATTTCACTGGAAATATACGTTTTGGGGTCCCCTGAGTCCGAAAAAAAACATTTTTAAGAAAAGATCGCTGTGTGTGTGTCTGTCTGTCTGTGAGTGTGTGTGTCTGTGGACAGCATAGCCCCAAAACAAAAAGGCCGCTAAATACCAAACTTTGTATTTAGGTTTAGTATCTTCCACGACACGAAAATTTTCAAAACAATTGCCCCACCACAAACTACCCTTTACATGGAAAACATTTTGAAAACTTTGATTTTCTTAAAAATGGCTCCAACGATTTTGATTAAAATACCGCATATTAAGGCTATTTATGTCCGAAATAAAATGTATATCTCGAATTTTTTGGGAATAGCCTCTGAAGACCTGTTTGTTCTGGGTGAATTTTGCTGAATTTTCCTTAACTACTAAACCGTAAGGGATAGAAAAAAACGTACAACACAAAAAATGTACCTCATGACAAAACACACAGTCTTTGTTCTTCACCTTTTTGTTGTGGAGGTAACCGTTTTCGAGATATTCCTTGTTATTGGTTTCAATTGTGAAGTAGTTAAACTTTTCTCACACAGGAAGTGTCTATTTTTCTTTTGTTCTACTCTTGGTCAAGCAAAGAAGTTATTTGCAATGACAATCGCATAACGATAGCTTTTAATACATTTGACAATCACTTTAGCATAGTGCATTCCCTTACTCCCTTCTACTTATAAGGAACTAACTAATAACTTTCTGCTAACATTTATCTTGATTAGCATTGTGTGCAAAGAAGAATAATCTTTTGTAGGAGTTTTTTTAGAGCAGCTAGAGAAAGTCATGTGAGTATAACACATCAGATTTTCTTTTTTTTTTTTTTGTTTTTGTTTATTCGTTTATTAAATCTACAGTAACACCAATCTTGATACTTCAAAACACGATATTACATGAAAATTGCACATAGACATGAGAGAGTGAGTGTGTGTGTGTGTGTGTGTGAGAGAGAGAGAGAAAGAGAGAGCGAAAGAGAGAGAGGAGAATGCTGAGGCGACAAAAAGCAAAGATAGACCGTAAGAGAAATGATTCAGAGACAGGGATATAACATAGAAAAGAGGTTGGTGGTAGATATAGAGGAGAAGAAGAGGGAAGTAAAGACATAACGATAGAGGGGCAGATGAAGCTCGTATTTGACGCAATAATGCGAGCCGAGCTGCTAATTAGGTTCTTAACAGAACAATGGCCAGTATTGTATACAGCTGAATCATTTCATTAAACGAAAAAAGTTAAACACAAGAAGCAGAAATGCTATTCTTTTATAATGGAAGGGTGATTTGGGTAACTAATGAACTATTAGAGGGTGTACTAAAATTCAGTATAACAACAACCACAACACAGAAAGTCGACAAAATATTTAATAAGAATGAACAAAAAAGGAGTACCGAAGAGAACATTTCTCTATCTCTATGTAATATTAATAAGAGATATTGGCCGACCCCATTGAAAATGGACTCCTTGTGAATTCACCAGGTCTGTTCATTACCTAAGTCACGAAGATGGTGATGGTGTATAGAAATCCTAATATTGTCCATTGAAGATATAAATCACGCTTTTCCAAAGTAAGTGTAATGTATTTAGTTGTACATTTTGATAACTAGACCGTGGATTTGCATACAAATGCATGCTTTTATTGAACGGCCACATTAAAGAATTTTATACTATGTTTGTATTTCGAAACATTTATATTAAAGTGAAGCTAATTTTGTTTTCAACGTTTGAATATTTTAATTTTTGTTTTTGCCATGAATGCATATTTTTATTTCATTACCCATTTAAATGAATAATTTGATATTTATCCTTTTAGCACAAATTTACCACTCAAGATGTGATGATAAATCTTCATTTTGAGCATACAAAGCTGTAATGACGGATAATGGTAGTATCTCACACCAGATAAATTGGAGAGTACGTTTTTGTGAGGTAACATAAACTATGACAAATGTGAAAACATTTGTAATATTAACCATAATTAATTTTTCCCAATAAAGCTGAATTATTTGAGTATTTTGTTCCCACTCGTCAAGTTTTATTCCTATTTATTCCAGCAAGTTACTTTTAATGTGTTAAGGTTTTTGTCATCATATACCCTTTTACTTTTAATACCCATTTCCAGTTTTTTTAGTATCCATAACCAAAAGGATAGCTTTATAATGAAAGATGCTTTGAAATACTTTCAAGTAAAATTTATTTATTACAGCATTTTCTTCTCACGCCCCAAGCTTAATTCCCATTTATACCACTAAATTATTTTTAATGTATGAATTTTTACTCATAGTTTAATGAATGCAATACCCTTTTAGTTTTAATACCCATAATCACTAGGAAAGCTGTATAGTTGAAAGATAAGTTGAACTATTTTTAATGAGGCATACCATTAAATTCACTTATTAAAGATGTGTTTCATTTAGTATTTCAAAGTTAAACTTAAAGTCGAACAATTAAATATATTGTACTAAATTTAAAGGCAATTTTAAGACATTAGGCATATTTAAACACATATTTTCAATGTCTTAGTATATACTTAAGTGGAAATATTCATGTTTAGGAGCATATTGTTTGCATATTTTGGCAAATTTTGGTGCATATAAATTCTTAGTCTGGTGATAACCTACTGAAATAATTTGAAAGACCCCTGACGTAAAGTAGCGGAAGAGAATCGACAACAATGGAAGGCAAATAACGATACACCTGACCAGCCTCCACGTGCCAGGATGATTCTGACCACAAATGAGTTCGGTATAATAAACCACTTTTGAGTTACTGCGTCGTTTTATGGCGAGGCGCAAGTGTTTGTCGTGTAGCGGAAATTCAGTGGAGCACGACGAGAGCAGAAGCATCTGCTTGCCCAGCCACTTGTCTTCTATATTTCATCACTTCCCCCTCGCAACAATGGAGCAGCCCTAACAATTACATATTACCCGGCAGCGAGCATACTACAGCTTATCTACAAATAACATCACCAACAGTGCTCCCTGTGATATATTGATACTCTAGGATAGGCCCTGTCTACGAGGGAAAAAGTGAAATTAAGCGTGCTTTTCTGAATTATTGCTGGCTTTAAAAAAAGGAGAGTAAGCGATAATAGAAGGTGGAAAGAGCATGCCCAGTAGAGTAGAATGTTTGTGTTACTTGGCATGTTCTGCAGCAAACATTGCACCCTCGAGATTAACTGCAGAACTTTGTACACAGCGCAAAACTAGTTCTGCAGATAGACACTAAAATCCAGAGACATTCAACAGATGTCATGAATTAGAGATCTTTAATTTAATTTAAAGAAGACTTTGATTTGCTGTCTGGCAGATCACACATAATTTATCTACACAGTACTACATCTAATTCAGGTATTCCTTGATTTTGTCACAGCAGGGATTTATTTCTTTGTTTGTCTGTTTATCATTTCGAGAATAGAAAGCAATTCAACAAGCTGCCATCGACTCCTGTAGTTTTGCAAGCCTAAGAAAAACCCTTCTCGTTTATAGAAAGTGCCACCTCACCTTAATAAAGTTTTAATTAAATCAGGATTAATAATTACAAAATAAATAATCATACAAATATTAAAACTAAAAATAAATTGAATAAATGTTTAATTTCCTATTATGTAATCCTCATTATATAACATTACTGATCAAGAAATTAATATTACAAAACTGATAAGTAATAAAAGAATAGCTGTTTTAGCTCACGGAAAAGTTCTCTACCTAGAAAATTTATTTTATAGCATCAATAGCAAATCAACAGTTTCCTAGGAAAGGAACATTGCTTTCAAGTAATATTCGATCCCAATTAATTACCAAATGCATATGTACTGTCGGCAATACAACGCAATTACAACGTTATTAACCACCCTAAGGAGCTTGTTGCTTTATTAGTATTATAATAAGTGTTATCATTTTATGCAATTATGTTACGATTAGCAATTAATATCAAATGTATAAACAAATATAAACATATATTCATATCCGCGCTATAAATAGTAAGATACATAATAGATCAATTGTTATATCAATCCTGAAGTTATGAAAGATGGAGTACGTGTTTCAAACACCAAATATTGTACACATTTGAAGATTGGTCAGAGAAGGCAATTTGCAGAAGCATTGAGCAAATTTCTTATGCTTGCTTTAATCAAAGTGCAACCAGTTGGTGGTGCCTCTGGTCTAAGCCATTGCGTATAATAAAATGTATGTAAAAATGCAAAAAGGTAAATAAATGGTAGAACAACGGAGAAAAACACTTCGTGCACTGCGATCTATGCAGATCTATTTTGACTATACTCCCCAGATGGATGAGCTGAAGTGAAGGATTCATATGAGGCCACAAGTCGAAGGTAGAAATGTCACAAAAGACGCGTGGAAGTCCCTAACTTTTCCAAGCCCAAAGAACCGCCCAAAACCAGAGGGAGCGCGCTAACGATCCATCGAACTCAGCCACTCAGTGTCCACAGTGTATTTTCATATAACATTCATCCACGCCATCTGCCAGCACTGTATACATCTTTGATTTCGAAGTACATCTGAAGAATGAGAGGGAAACAGAATGAAGGGAGAGTGATAAAAAGGAAATCGTGATAGATAAGAAACCACTCTAGCATTCGTCTGGTACCCCTGGGAAACCACGAAAAACATCTGGATTAGGGTGGTCATCGAGATTGAGGCCGGTATTTCTCGTATACAAGTCGTGCATGTTATCCCATCGGTTTCATCTTAAATGAGATTTTCTGTTCTCGCTTTGTTACTGAATTTCGAACAACAATAGTTAATACATTATAGTCTGTTGCAGTGTATTTGAAGAATGGAGTTTTCTTAAGGTTTTTGATTATTTTGAAGACTTTTTCTTTAAATAAATAATATTATATTTTTCAAGTTCAACTGTTTAAAACATTAGAGCAACAATTAGTAATAGGGAGGTATAGACAAAACAACACATGGATATTATAATGAATGGGTGAATATTGAAACTAAGGTGAACAAAGGAAGTGAAACTTAAACAGTAAGGAAGCAAAACAAGAAAGATAATAAATAAATATTGTAAATATGATATATGTACACATATTTTTTTTAAGTTTAACGTCCTTTAACTTGGTTGGTCATATCGGACGTAGAATGAAATTGGTGAAATGATGCTCAAATGATCTCGGGGTCCAGGGAGCTTAAAGTTACTCGACTTTCGTCTGCTCAGGATAAAGGAAAACCACGAAAAACCCTTATCTGGGTAACTCACCCTAAGCGAGATTCGAATTCACGACGTGTTGAATGTGAAGCAGACACGCTACCACCACACTACACCACATTTTGTGAAACCATACAAATCATAGTGTAACACTGCTGCATGTAATGGAGCGCGGTGATCATTTAAATTAAATTATCTTTCCATTATCCTTAAAACTGCCATTCCAGGATAAGCAAGCATACTCCAATAAATAATTAAGCTCACGTTATTTCAAGGCAGTCGAGGTGAACGTCATGGATTTGACACTAGAGAAACATGTTAAAGGGATAGATTATATCAGCTTTGTGTACGTTCAGTAAACGGATACATGCCACAGCTTTATCCCGGAGTGTGATATACTCATCCCTGTTTCCCGACAAGGGATTTGAGAGCAACAAAACTTGTTCCAGAAGTTTGCTTCACTCCTGTAAATCCTGAGCTTTGAATCCAAATGTGTCTGCCATAAAACATGCATCCTCTGCGTTATGCAAAATGCGTACATGGAATAAATTGTAGGGAAATTGCTGCCGAATTAAGAGAGGTGAATACTCAACATACGTGAAGAGAAAATGTCGCAGCTATCAACGTACGTCAAATAACACTTTTGTTAAGATTGAAGAATGAAGTAATACATGTAGATAACTAAGTAATAAGTACAGAAGTAAAACAGGTTTTTCTTCTCCTGTAACTTGGTAGGTGAATGAACGAAATGATAGAGAGGTGGTTGAGTTTTATTTGTGAACGCTCTTTAACTCATACGGTTCTCAACATCCCATGGCTTAAAATACCGCTTAATTTTGCTCAGAGGTCTGTTTATGCGGTTTTTTGCGTGCTGTAAATCTACGAAACGGGACTAATGGCTTTACTTCACCTCTGAAGGAAGCCATGTTAACGATTTTACTGGTAAAAAAGATTCATCGCCTGGTTTGGACCTGTGACCTTGGGCACCAGAGGCTAGCAAGCTACACCACGGAGGACGAAAAAATACTGAAATGGGCTCAAATGAGTTTAGTTAAGTGACAATCACCCTAACGGAGATTTTAAACTTGGCTCACGGAGGAGGGCATATTTTACTGGCGTCTGTACATTTATATTGGATCAGATATCCCTCTAGAAATTAATGGAAATATTGATAAAATTCCTGTTTAACTCTACTTCATATTTAAAGATACCTTATGATTCATTGTTTAATTTATTTTATTCTTACTATATTTAAAGGAAACTTATAAGTAGGGCTAGAAAGTTCGCCGTTCCTTATACAGTTTACGAATAGCAATCCAGCCGTATCAAAACAAGTTATTGATAAGAACGTGAGGATCGGGAGATGTAAACAAACCTATGGTCAAGTAAACAGTGTTCTTTCTAGAGAGCAAAAATGGGTTATGAGGCATCCGTATAAGCACACCTTAAATAAGGATGACTCAGTATGACTTCTATATAAGTACATTATGAAAACTCCCAAGAAACTCGAATTGAAATATTTACTGGTAAAATGTTAAATAATATGCAAATAATAAAATTAATTTCTTAAATGTCTTCAGATTCTTACCAGGTGAAAATGAAAGCAAGACTTAAACTAAATCCTTACTCATCTGCAACCGTATTACTGAAAACTATATGTTCCTCTGAAGCCTTTCAAATGCAAATCTCATTCTACCTTCAGTCAAACAAGATTTATAATGCGGAAAAGTTCGTTGCACTTCGCATAATGTATCAGTATCACGAAGCAAATAGCATTTGTTGGGATCTCAAAGTGCAGTTTGTATGCGACACATTACACTGATATCAGCAGTATTTTCATTTATAGTTTTCATTTTCATATTTATTTCAGGCAGGATACTCGTGGATAGGCAGATCCGTATTGGAGGTTCTTCTTCATACCACATAGTATGAGTTCAGCTCCGTGGACTATAACCGTGATAGTTGTGGGTAAATTTCTGAACACATTTGCAATCAATAATATGTTCCTGTGAAGCTGTTCTGTTACTAGGCGTTTGACAGCTTGTTTACTAGAAGTGTCATCCGTTTCTGAATAAGTACATGCAAAATTGTACTGCTAGAAAACTTACAAACCTTAATATATATTTTAAATACTTATTATATACTTTACAGTATACTTTTACACCCATAAATTACATTTGAGTACAACAAAGTGCCGGTCCACAAGGCCGCGCTCGCTAAGGCGTCTTGCTTTGGTGCATCGTAGCGCAGGGGATCGTGGGTTCGAGTCCCACCTTGGGCATGGGTTTATATGTTTGTGTGTATATGTGTGTGTAACGGAAGAAAACAGCAATTCAGTAATCATACAGTAAATAAAGTAAAAAAAAAAATCTGATGTGTTACACTCACATGACTTTCTCTAGCTGTTCTACAAACTTCATACATAGGATTCTTCTTCTGCACCTTGCTAATCGTGGTACTCATTAGCACAATGTTCTTATTATTTAGTTCCGTATAAGTAGGAAGAAAATAAGGGAATACACTAGGCTAAACCAATAGTCAAATGTTTTAAAAGCTGTCGTTATGCGATTGTCATTACAAATCGCTTCTATTCTTGGCCAGGAGTAGAACAAAAGAAAAACGGACACTCCCGTCTGAGAAAAGAATAAGCACTTCACAACTGAAACTAATAACAATGAATATCTCGAAAACGGTAAGCTCCACGAGAAAAATATGACATAACTTGTGTATTTTAGCAAGACTTAAATTTTTTGTATAGTAAGTTTTTGTCTATCTCTGACGGTTTATTCAGAAGCTATTCCCAGAAAATTCAAAATATACATTTTATTTTGTTAGGTAAATAACATTAATATATGATGTTTTAATCAAAATCGTTAGAGCCATTTTTGAGAAAATCAACATTTTCGAAAAAAGTTCCATGTAAAGGGTAGTTGGGGGTGGGGGGATTTTTCTCAAAATCTTCGTGTCGCATCCCTGGAAGATATTAAACTTAAATACCAAGTTTGGTATTTTATCTACTTTTCGTTTTTGAGTTATCGTGTTCACAGACACACGGACACACGGACACACACACACACACACGGACCTTTTTCCGAAAATGCTTTTTTTAGATAAAGGGGTCCCTAAAACATATTTCCGGTGAAATCTCGGTATCGAATTTTTTGGTGGAGTGCAATACATTCTCTATACACTATGTACATAGTGCCTATAGAGAAAGTAAAAACAGTAATTCAGTAATCCTACAGTAAATAAAGTAAAAAAAAATGGTAAATAGAAATAAGGTATACAGCGCCGGAGTCTCGACCAGACTCCAAGGTTATATATATAAAGTTATTCGAACGCCTTTTTCTTTCTACCGGCAGTGCTTCTGTTTTCCCGCAATGACTTGCACTCTATCTGACGTTTGCTCGCACAAGTAGTGTCGCATGGTATTGGCAAACCTGGCCGCTCTTACTCTGTAAAGGAAATTGGTACGAACTTCCTAGCTCTGCTTATAAGTAACAGTAGACATAAATCGCCTATAGGAACTTATGAGAAGTATGTTGTTTTGTAAAAGTACTTAGTGCAAGTGGGCGGAGCATCAGAAGTACAGTGAGACAAAGAAAATGTACGGAGAGGTGCTACTTCCGAGAAAAAATAATATGGCTATATTAACATGATAGTTATGCTTTCATCGTTCATTTCCTCTGGATCTTGGCCCTCATTCCTCTCAGTTCCCAAGTCTTGACGATGTAAACCAAACATTGTTGTCCTACCTGGTCGAGTAATATAGCGACCAGTAATGGTGGTTCTACGTTAACGTTCCACGGCCTGTTCAAAATGTTCCAGAAGTATTAATGAAATGCTGAACAGGGTCTGGATTGACTACTAAGTATTTCACCCCAAAAAAGCCACATATTTTAACTTAAAGTAATGTGATACAACAGCCTTTTATTAAAAAAATCTTGTGTTACACTCACATGACCTTCTCTAGCTACCCTACAAACAAACCTCTTACAAAAAAAAATTCTTTTTTGTACACCATGCTAATCGATAAACATTAGTAACTGCTCTTATTACTTAGCTCTTTGTACGTAGAATGGAACTAAGGAAATGCAATAGGCTAAAGTGATAGTCAAATGTTTTAAAAACTGTCGCTATGCGATTGTCATTGCAAATCGCTTTATTTTTTATTTTTTTTCATTTACATTGCCCCCTTTAACATCTAAGGTCATATCGGGAGCTTCGAATTAGAAACAACTCGTTGTCTGTAGGTTTACGTTGGGTTTAACTATTTTATTTCCTCAAACACGCACACATTCACTCTCACACAAATTCTTCCAGACTCTATGCGGGATAGGGAATAATTCTGGTTAAAAATACCAGCCGGGAATCGAACCCGGAACCTCCGGGTGAGAAGTCAGCTTGCTGACCACTCGACCACGGAGGCAGTCAAATCGCTTCTTTGCTTGGCCAAGAGTAGAGCAAAAAAAAACGGACACTTACGTCTGAGAAAAGTATAAGTATACGGTAAATTAAGCAAAATTCATCCATAATGAACATGTCTTTAGAAGCTATTCCCAAAAATTCAAGATATATATTTTATTTGAGATAGAAATTGCTTTAATATGTGGTACTTTAATTAAAATCGTTACAGACATTTCTAAGAAAAACAAAATGTTAGTAAATGTTTCCATGTAAAGGGTATTTAGGGGTGAGGGAATTTCTTGCAAATCTTCGCGCTGCATCCTTGGAAGATACCAAACTTAAATACCAAGTTTGGTATTTAACCCTTTTCTCGTTTTTGAGCTATGCTGTCCATAGACATTCACAAACACACACACACACACACACACCTAGACGGCCCGGGTTCGATCCCAAGCGACCGCATGTGAGATTTGTGGTGGACAAAGCGGCGCAGGGGCGGGTTAGCTCCCAGGTTCTCCGGTTTCCCCCGCCATCTCATTCCACCGGGGCTCCATCTTCATGTATCATCAGTGTCATTGCCTGCGGTGCCAGAGCAGTAAAAGCGGGCATTAAACACTACAAAAAAAAACACACACACACACACACTCCCACCAGTTTCTGAAAATGCCCTTTATGGATTCAGGGGGTCCTAAAACATGTATTTCCCGTGAAATCTCGACATCGAATACTTGGGTGGAATACAATACTTCTCTTGTCATGTACATTTTACATACTGGGGCTAGAAAAAGTAAAAATAACGGAATATTTTAGATTCCTGGACTTGTTTATGCATTCCCTGTTACATACTTTTTAAGTTTACATTTCCTAAAATTATAATATCAAAACACTCACGCTGCCTGAAGGTACTCTTCTGATATGCCTCATCTAAGATTCAAATAAGTATTTCTTTTACAGATTTTACCTGTGTAAATGCTTCTAAGCATCAGAGGATTACCATAGCTTTGTGTTATGTTAAAATAACGTATTTTATTTAAGTTTTTGTGTAATTACTTAAAATTGATACTTTTATTATAAAATTTACATTGTAAAATCAAATATTACATCAACTATTCGATATATTAAATGACGTGATTTTACAATAACTCATTTTGCATTGTTCTAAACAAATTTACAAACGCGTTTTAGCGAGAAACTCGTCTCTATAACATTCGCTTCCACATTATCTGTCCACCATTGCATTTGAAGATCAGTGGGAATAATGTTTACCACATTCGGTCAAATATTTACATAAATGGTAGAACCTTTAAACATCAATAGGGAGTCAACATTTACCGACTTGCTTCGTGCTTTACAGTCATTTAAGTGTTTTACAATTCATCTGTTTTCTAGAATAATAATTTATTTCACAGCGTTTTTCACAAGACTATATTTTCGTTTTTCATAATGTTCCATATATCTCATGTTTGTATACATTTTATTAAAATGTTCAATATTTTGAATATCTACTCATCACAAAATTTGATAGGACAAAATATATTACAGTTAAATAATACATTTAAAATTACTTTCTCTATGTGAATATGCATAGCTTTAAAGATTAAACTTTTTCACTGGCGTATAAATATTTTAAAATTCAGGTCCAATATTAATGTTAAGTATCCTTTAGTGGTTCAAAACTCAAAATGAATTTCTCATATTATGAGACGCGTGGGACATTTTAATAATGCACATTTTTTATATAATAACATTTTATAATATAATTTAGAGCTCTCAAAATATTCCTCCAGCTTGAATTAAATTTGATATACATAATAAACGAAGAGAAATTCAATCATAGTCAGGTATTTAAAATATTTTAAAAAAATATAGCAAGTTTTAAAATGTGGAATTTTAAAACATAACTTCCCAGTGTCCCAGTGAAGCCTTCAACTTATCATTCAAAACCAAGTATTCAAAACGATAAGCCAGCATTTTGTTTTGCTTCCAGGCGCTATCCTTGACGGTGATTTAAAACGGAAAATGCTTCTATCTTTATACATGACAAGTTGTGATTGCGACCATTGCATAAGTGTGCAATACGGTGTGCCCAAAAGCCACGTTGTTGTGTGGATGTTAATTTAGGTTTGTAGCTGAGTTCAAAGAACTTCTATAGTTAAGATGACATGTTAACTTCAGGGTTGGATGTTATTTGGAATAAATGCCTGCTACGAATAATTAACTTCGTAGGGTTGTTCTTTAGGTATGCCTAATTGTAACATTAGTTTATTGTAATTAATATAGTATTTCATTCAGAGTTCATTCTAATTACATTACACTGCACACGCATGTTACGTGATATAATACGATATTACCAACAGTTTGGTCTTTAGGGAATCATGAGGAATTTTACTACATATGAGCATGCACACAAAAACATACGTAAAACTACCCTTCTTGAACCGTAAAGTTGTGGTTTTCTGCTTGTGAGTCTGCAGAGAGAGTCGGAATCCCTTGAGGCAGCTCAGAGGTGGTCAAGATTATATAAGGCAGAGAATGCGGTGGTCATCTTGGTTCCAGAAGATGGTATCCACGTTAGAGCAGATTGCTTCTTTAATTACAAGTCCAGAAAGAAACGCCTTCCTCTCTACTTCTGAAATTAAAGCAGATTTCAAGTTCCTGAATCAGCACAAATCATTATAAAATATATAAAAGACACAGTGTTCCCTCTTATATACAATTTTCCTATTTCTAAAATGTTTCTCTTTTAAATAAAATACTCCCTTTATGTGTTTGTTATTAAGTTATTTCTAAAGAAGCGTTTAATTTATAACATTGTGTGTCTGTGTGTAAAATAATTATTCTAAAACCAGCTGCAAATTATACAAGAAAACTATAATGTCTCACACAATCTTTATAAAAATCAATAAGCCATACAAATTGACCATAATAGTTGGCCATGCTATGAATCCTGGGTCTTAAATACTTGCAGTATTGTAAGTTGCCATTAGGGTTGTCATCTCAAAAAGAACCATCTTGTGGTTTACCGGGAGAACATACGAAATTTAATGCTATGCCGGCATGTTGCCGTGGTAGCTCAGTGGCAGAGCAACCGGCTAGAGATTGGGGGATCCGTTGTTCAAATCCCGGCTATGACATTGAATTTTTGCAGTCTGACTCTACCCATCCAAAAATCAATAACTTAACTTTGTAGAAGTTTAGACAATTTTATATTTTTCATTTACTTAGTCCTCCATTCTTCAACACACAATTGAAAATCTTATTCTTCTATATACTCAAAAAATCCAAATACATAGTTATACAAATGTTTCTATTATGTTTTTCCTTAAACGGCCGCAGTAGTAAGCCATAATTACATCCTTTATGCGCTGGTCACTATGTGATGTTATTGAAATTCGGTTGTCTTTGCGTGATGAGAAGAAATTAAAAACCATAATGACATCCCTTTTTAGGAAAGTATAAGAATTTTAATATTGCAACCAATAAAAAGGAATACCTTGGAAATGTTAAACACAAAACAAAGATTATAATTAACACCAATTGTGGATTTTAACCAGATGTACATTTTGTGAAGTAAGTGTCTATCTCTTATGCAAAAGTTATCAAGAATAAAGAGAACTTAGAATCTATTCCTATAAAATTCAAGCTATTATGATAAAATGTTTTGATCATAGCATTTCAACCAAAATGTATAGTAATTATTGAGAAAATTAAAGTGTTTGGAACGTTTTTAATGTGATTGGGAGAGAGAAACAATTAATTAAAATATTTTTGTTGCATTTTTGGAAGATATTAAACTTAAATACGAAATTAGGTACTAAGCAGACTTCTCGTGTGTGAGTTATACCCTTTACCGACACATATATTTACTTACACACAGGCATTTTCCTAAAAGTGATTTATTTTACTAACGGAATCCTAAACAAAAGCTTCTGGTGAAATTTCGCTATTAAAGTTGTGGGTGGAATATAATACTTAACGTACTTACTAGACGTAGTAGAGAAAGTAAAAACGGTCGTCCACGTTATCACCTGCAGGGTCATAATCAAGAATGAACATTACTGACCTAGGCAAATAAATGTCTACCATCACTACTAAGAACATGTGAACATCAATTTTGTCACCATGCACGAAGTTTTTCAATCGGATTATAGAAGATGTAGAGGATATTCTCCTGTGATATAAATATTCATTCAAAAACTATAATTTACAATAAACCATCCGTATGAAGTATGACATTCTGGTTACCTATGGAAAAATAAGAATGCCATGCTTTCGAAAAATAAAGATCTTTCAAATCCTTTGCACAGTAATATTATATTCACAGCCCCCCACAACTAAAATGTATTTTAAAGTGAGTTCCCTGTTTAAAAACAAAAAATTATAAAAAAATAAAAGTACTAATTTTTTAGTAAAGAAATGTTGTTTTATGAAAACAAGATAAAATTAAATATGACCACACCGTGGTATTCAATAGGCAATACTTTATAAACATCATTAGGAATAGCATTCCTAGGGATATTCTTAATGGTATCCGATACTGACTGTTTCATTATTCACGTGTGGTAGGTCTGGGAAGAAATAAATTTCCTTTTAGATAACCAGTTTAGATAATGTTCGACTAATTACACGATCACCAAAGTATTGCGTAATAGTGTTTTTGCAGTATTGTATATGTGAGGAGAGTTCTTACATGAAAATTGTCTTGCAAAATTTTAAAATATCGCTGCTTGTTTACGGCCTTTTTTATTTTTCCATTTTCAGTTTCTTCTTCGAAATATGGTTTTATAATGAAATGTAATGTAAACCCTCATCACGCAGTAATCCTGATATCATCCTGTATTACGTTTGGATTATGTTCTGCCTATATTCTGCAATTATGAGTGTAACACCTCCGTTTAATTCAAAATGCGCCCCATACATCCACATACACTTTTCTTTGAATTCAAAACGCATTTTTATTTACTGCCGAAGCTTTCTCCTCAGAATTCGCAACACTGTTGAATAACTTGCGTCCAGACGCAGACTAGCATTACAAACATTATGTTCTGAATTTACCCTGAACGCTTCGTAAAACTAAAGCAGCAGACACGTCGTTTTGCACTAATGTTGGTTTATCTGATCACTTTCTTCCATAAAAGAGCCAGTTTCCTTTAATTTGTTCATCATCATTCGAAACGATTTTACAAAAAAGGGTCCTGTTCTCAATCTATTTAATCTTCAATATCTTCTGGCATGTGCATATTGTCAGTTTCACTTGTATTTTAATCTGCTGAACCACTGATGACAAATGTATCAATCTAGTCTAAAATAAAAAACATCTTGATGGTTACGTGATAACTGGCATCGAAAGCCAGCTTTGTATTAATTAGCAGTTAAAAAGTCCCTAATGGCTGTGAAGAGCTGTGCAATTGAGCTTGTTTTGGACACGTCGCGACCTCTGCTACGCTTCAAGAAAAACTCACTCGACGTAATTGAGAGGAAAATGAGAATTTAGGCAGTGCATATTGCTCATATGACTTTAAGTGAGTAGTGGATAAACCAGTACATTATTTGTCACGTGATGAGGTGCTTAAACTATGTAGGTAGGCAGGTGGGTAGGCGGGCAGGCGGGCAGGCGGGCAGGCAGGTAGGTAGGTAGGTAGATTCAGACACTTACCGTTGTGAGTTTCTAATGCAATTTAGACATCGAAGCTTTAGGCCTAATGCAAGAGTACCCTTGCCCTAGCAACATATGGGAAAGAAGAGATCATGTGCACATGAGCTGCATATTTTTTTATTTCAATTTTTGTTCAAGTTACATTTATAGCAACCTCTGTGAAATCAGGGCAACTAGAATAAAAATAAAAACATATGCTAAAGTTTGTGTCATGTATTTTCAGCTTAAGGAACTATTTTCATAAATTTTATGTAATCCTTTCCTTATATCATTAGAAACTAAAAAAATAAATATTTGATTCCGCAACCCTTTAGTTATAGAGGAATCAAACATTATTTTAGTGAACATTTTCCTTCATTTGTAACTTTATATATCTAATTTATGAATTAAGATGAAAGTCGTTTCTAATGTATCGTTTAAATATTTAGAATTTACACCCTTGTTTACTTTCTGATGTTGTACCAAATGCAAATACAAGGAGGACGTATATATTTTTGTTACAAATAATTTGCCTTTTAATGAATTTTGCGTGAATCCTATTTTTACTCCACTCTTTTTCAGTTGTTCACATATTTTTTAACATTATTATAGGCAAAGCAGTATGCATCTAGTTAGATTTCTTTCACATTTTGCATGAAGTATACTTTAAATATATTTTGAAAGCCTTTATTTGTTGTGTTGCAAATCTGAGTTCATAAGACATAAGTGTAAGCTAAGGAACCATTCCTCATTTTGACCATAACCTCCAAAACACAACAAAGGTTGAGTTTTTGGATATTCAGCATAAACGAACAGGATAAGTATATTCGATAAGGGCACCACTTCCAGTAATAATTTGGATCGCTTGATCTACAGAGTTTCCTTTCCTAAACTGCCCTAAGTAGGCTAAAAGCATTAACTGCAGTGCTCGTACAACTTTAGGAAAGTGCCCGGAGCGGTCGGGAACTGTGCTCAAAGAGCTGAATCGTGTACAAGTCTCTTTACGTCTTTCTGCACTCCACAGCCTTTTGTAAAACTGAAGAGCTGTAGTGCTTGGTGCCCTTGAAAAAAGAAACTGCTCTCTCTAAATTAGGATCCCCAAGGATGTTTAGACAACGGATATACTTTTGAGGGCTGTAGTGTTCTAGCGTGCGGCTGTTGACAAATAATACATTGTTACTAAAATATAGAGGGTCTAAAGAAACTCCTTTAGGGTATAACTTCCCCAAGAGAAATTGTTACCACTGGCAGCCATTTCTTTAAGGGTATTTCTTTTCCTGCAACGTATACACACTGTTTGTTTCAAAATGACATAGAAATAATACTCATGTTTATACTTAAACTTGTCTGAAGTTTGACGTTACTTCTTCGCCATTATTTTAGGTGGATTATGAAATTAAACATAATTCATAATAATGTATTATACAATTAAAACTATAATTTAAGTATCAATAATTTGATTTATGAAAATCATCATTTAAATTCATTTCGTTTTACAATGTTAAATTATAGTTTATGGTTAATAATTAGTTAATAATTTAAAATTTAATTTTTAAGCACCGCAGAAGCATGTGATGTGATTCCCACATACTCACACCTCAGATTGGCAAGCTCATGTTGTACATATGAACTGGGCCCTCATTGATCGTCATAATCAAACCTCCTAGCTTTCAGGTAATGGAGCAAAGAGCAGTTTTTTACTCAAAAAAACGTATTACCTATACAATTGTGCGGTTTCTTTTGTTGCGAAACATATTTATTTAACCACGAGAATCTGTGTTTATTACTCTAACCATTTAAAATAATTCCAATAGTAAGCACTAAATAGGGTCTGCGTAATATGAAATAATACTGGCAATTAAGCAAACAAATATTTTCAAATAGGTACTCTTAAAGTCGAACTTTTTGCAAATTTAATTAGTTCGGTAGAGTAGGCCTTTTTTATTTTTAACGCACCCCTCACAAATTCATCCAACACACCCCTCACAGTTTGCTGCAAATACCAGTAAGTACTTGCCGTGGAATGAATTGTTTTCATTTGGTATTATGAGTTACTACAAAAAATAATCATCACCGCAAAAGTCATTCGTTTTTGTTTCACTTTATCGACAACTCTTTGGTATTCAATAGCCTTGCCTTGGTTGTCTAGCGGTTTCTTACCTCCATTCTCAAAAACGCTAACGTTAAATTGTATTTAAAACACAATGTAAGCAGCAAAAGTATTCCTTATTAACTTATTTTCGCAGTCATTTCTTTTCATTTGTTACGTGTTGTGATGAAAGTATATATTGAAAGAATAAACAAATAACTAAAGCTATAGGTGCTTTAGCGGGTTTCGTAAGACAACAAATCCCTAATGTTACCTAACTACTGGAGTAACTTGGAATGTTTACCAAAACACTGCTAAAGCACGAAACTTGGTAATTCTCAACCCACCTGCAATAGCGTGGCCAGGCAGGCGGCTTTGTTCCTGGTTAAATGTCTAAACCACGTTGACATACGGTGTTTTGTTCATGTTCCTTTGTGGCTTTGAAACTAACATTTTCTTGTCATATAGGATCCACGTCTTCGTTCGGTATCGTTTTGAAACATCCTGCTTAATTAAGGACACAGATTCCGAGCCCAATAAAATACTCACTCACACTCGGCAGTTCTGAAGTTCAAATGCATTAAGTAACGTTCCTCAAATCTCATAACTGGTAAATGGTAGTGACATTACTGCACTAAACAAAGACCTTCTGAAATTTCTTACCCAATTATCATTTCATTTATCATTAGTGTTCACTGCGTATATAGCCGTATGTAGAAGGAACGGGGATTAAAACAAAAATAAATATTCTATTAAATCAGCGTTATATAATTCACTTGGTATACATATATACCAAATAAAACATCCAAAATGTTTCATATGCCGCTTCCATAAATTACATGGTACATAATATCGAGGAGCTTACTAGTCCAATGTTCATATATTTACTTTCCCTACCGCGTACTTATTGTTAATTTGTGGAAGTATTGTTCTCCTGGATAATATTTCACCTTAAATGCTCGTATGCAAAACATACTCCCACATATGATTAGTGAGTTCCAGGTTGCATTACATAATCGAGCGACCATTCACCATACGTTGGCTGCTGTGAGAGACTGTATATTGCATTGTACACAGGACGAGAAGTCTGCTGCTATCATAAACTTAGATCTTGAAAAAGCCTTCGACAGTGTTGTTCACGAGGGGCTATGGAAACGATTGGAGGTTTTGAACATGCCTCAAAAGCTTGTAAACCTAGTAAGAGCCCTGTATGGTGTTGCGTCCTCCAAAGTACTCTGCAATGGATTTTTTAACGGCGGCTATTCCAGTTAAACGCTCCGTGCGCCAAGGTTGTCCCATGTCGATGATATTGTTCGCTCTGTATGTTGATCCGTTGCTTCGACGGCTGCAATCTACTCTTACTGGAATTGATGTGTATGGCCAGAGACTTGCGGTGCGAGCATATGTAGATGATGTTATTGTGATGGTTACCACACACCAAGATGTTCTTCGATTGAGGGATTGTTTACAGCACTATAAGCATAGTATGAGCTTTAATTTGCGGAAGTCTGAAATATTAGCGGTTGGAATACGGCCTCCCGATACCTCAGCTTTAGGTATTCCTGTTGTGCAGCGAACAAAGATTTTGGGGATCTACTTCAGTGACAACGTGGCAGATATGAGGGAGTACAATTGGACCTCTCGCATTAATGTCTTACGTGCTGTCATGTATAATCAGAAAACCCGGTTGTTGAATTTGGTACAGCGGATATGGTTCTGTAACTGCTTTGCGTTGAGCAGAATTTGGTTCCTTGCTCATGTTTTACCTCCGACGAAACGTCATTGCCATAGAATTGAACAGGTAGTGGGTTATTTTATTTGGACTGGGAAGCTCTACTGCATTGCGCGTACCCAACTGCGTCTCCCTAAGGGCCAGGGCGGCTGGGGATTACTGGATGTGGCTCTACAGTCCCATTGATCCTTAAACTACTTCTGTTTGTCTTGGATGATAAACGTGACCCTGTGGATGTCGTATTACAACAACAGTATGCATCGTTTTGGACTCAGGGAGAACGTGACAAGGTTCCCCAGCTGTTTCATGCAACGTACCATGCATTCAGTGCGTTACCACCGGAGAAGGTCGCTCGTAGTGATTTTAGTTCTGTGAAAAATGTTTATGCGTTTCTACGGCGACCTGTTGCTGTTACCCCACATGTGCAAGAGAAATATCCTCATTTGCCTTGGAAACGTATTTGGAGCTGTTTCAGCATACCACACATTAATGTGGAATGGATAGCAGTAACATATGAAGTGGTCAATGAAGTTCTTCCTACGGCAGACACATTATATCGTCACCGGATGACCATTTCCAGCAATTGCCCAATTTGCCATACAGCGGATTCCCTTCCACATCGCTTGCTCGAATGTTCTGGTAAAGCAGCCATATGGACTTGGGTTTTGGGAAAATGTCGCAATTGGATACCTGGCGGTTGGAACCCTTCACCAATCGACATGTTACATCTGAATCTGCCGAAGCTGCATCCCACATTGTACAATTCCCTTATTTGGCTGTTAATGGGCACCTTTACATGGTTACAGATGATGGACAACCCCGCTGATTGTACCCTGACCAAACTCAGGCAATTTTTCTACACTGAGAGATGGAAACTGATTCAGAAACGCCAGACCGCGCCTTTCCAACCATGGCTCCTAAAAATAATACCCACTTGAAATATTCCTGCGTCAAATCTTTCCTTACCGATTAAATAAACACTTACAATAAAAAAAAATAATAAAAAAAAACCTAGATGCATTATTGTTATTTACATTAGAAAGTAGGCTTTGATTTGACTAATTGCAAAATAATAAGCAAAATAAAAACATAGCTTAATATAATTGGTCCCCAAGGACAAAAAAAAAAAAAAAAAAAAAAAAAAAAAAAACAGAAGACTGATACGTTGTGCCATAGCTGTTTCAAGGATCTCATTATACGAGTAATACTACAAAAATGCATGTTTTGAGACACCCTGAAATAATATGTTTGATATGTCTGCATATAAAAACAGAAAGCACAAATAGGTTAAAAGCCATAATTGCTCTTAAGATAAATACCTTTCAAATATACCACAAGAAGATCTTCAACAAAATTAAGATACTCAAGAAATTAATTTTAGATCAATCAATAAATATTACAATCCGTAATTCTCGTATTTGCTTAGGTGTTTTTATAATGTACATAAGTAAAGAAGAAAACCAGAAATTTAGCCTGTACATGTGTAATAATTTGTGAGTTTTAAATAATTATCTTAATAGGTGTGCATTTAAGAATGTCTTAGAAGTCATTTGTGTTGTCTATATCATGTTTTGGTGTGACGGTCGGTCGCAACCTGTATACGGGACGGTGAAGGGTACGAACTTCCTAGCTCTGGTCGCATCACACGGGGTACATTATTCTGTATTTTTGTGCTTTTTACTAACGATATCACTTTTTGATTAGCATAATAATTCAGCTTAGAAATTTAGGAAACTGTGCACTAAAATGAATTTTCAGATTCCTTTAAAATTGGTTAGCAATTCTTCATTTTTTTTTTCAAGATGTTAAATGTTCATAATTGCTTTTCTGGTTACCTGCCTATGATATAATTAAAGGATTTGAGGATTTGAGCTCACATTAAATGAATAGCCTGAAAAATTGCCGGTCTCCATGGCCGCGGTCGCTAAAGTGTCTCGCTTTGTTACTTAGTGGTGCAGGGGATCGTGGCTTCGAGTCCCGCCTTTGGCATGAGTGCTTATATTTGTGAAATGTGCATATGTATGTGTGTATCTGAAGAAACCAGCAAAAACAGTAACTAAGTAATGTTAAGAAAATAGAAAAAGGGCATACAACAAAAACAAAACAACATTAGGCATCTTAGAGAATACCAGCAATATCGGCAACTTCTCAGCTTTAGATGTGCAGCGGGTGATCTATACAGACGGCGAGTTTACGAGCTAGGTGGCACATGGTTATGTGAGCGACACAAAATAAATCGTAGAGGTCCCGGATTCCAATTTCCGCGTCCTTTTAATAAAATATTTTGCTGTTTTTATCGCTCATATATGAATGCTTAGAAAGAGAATTTTATCCGAGAATTCCTCGGCATTCCTTTCATCATCATATTTCTATTTTCCTTCTTAACTCCTCAACCAGGTATTCGACTGCTCCCCCATCCTGCATATGCTATGATCCTTACTACCCGACAGGCTTTTGAACTAGGGCACTGGTTTGTAAGTCCTGGGAGCTGTAAGTCTCACAAATAGGATGATCAGTTGAAGAAGAATATAATGATTTTCATAATTCATCTGTCATGGGTTAACCAATTGTTTTAATGTAAGAGAGATGAAATAATGTTTTTTTAACCTTTAGTCATCTATAAAAATTACTGATTTGGATACCATATATTTATTAAAATTACTCAAGAATTTATCATGTCCTCATATCCTCATGATCTAGAGAGAGTGAGGAGTTACACTAATTAAGGAAAAGTCACATCCTTCAGTCAGAAATTGGACCCCAGTTCTCTGGTTTTGGAAGGTAATATGTAAAACATGACCCAAATTATCCTATCTACCAGTTGACTCAAGATCGCCATACTTCACATGTGCAGATAACCTTCTGTGCGTTGTAAAAATTGCAGAACTCCACGGGGTAATTCCAAGCATACATTGGGCAGTGGCTTTGTAAGAACGAAGGTTACTCTAGCTTTTCCATTTGCGTATCAGTGTAATTTGGAAGGAATTATGGGTGGTTCCCAGGCTTGTACTAGAGTCCTTAATGATATACAAGGACAGCGTAAACACACACAGAAGATTAACAAGCTTCCCTCTTCATGTGAAAAAAACTTTATTTATTAGAAAATATGGCTACTTTTCAGATTCTGAAGTAATTAGAAACTCTATTTCACCTATCAATATCCGTCAATAGCTAGTTTCGTAATTGCGTAACACTCTCCTCTTATTTAACATTAGAGACTAGACCAACTGTAAGGTTAAATCAGAGCATTAAGGTGCCGTAACGAAAACCAGGTAGTGTTTTACTGTGTTTCTATTTTATTACTGTTTTTGTTACTATGAATAGTATTGTTAATAATAATTTGCTTGGCAGAATAAAACCAAAACATGAAAATTCATAACTAAGAACTTGCAATCATGAGAGCACATATCAAAGTGAATTTTATCTGTCTTCGCGTTTGTACAATTTCGTTACAATTATTTTATATTTTGATTTCCTGCGTGCGTAAAATGTTTAATAATTACAAAAAGAAGAAGAACAATACAATGAAACACAAGGTCTGCTATTTTTCCAACTTTTTCCTTATGATATTCTTGTTTTGATTTACCTTGCTAAGCGCATAGTGATTATGCTATTAATGACGATAATACGCTCTAGGGTTGGATGTTTTTCTTTACAGTTTTAAGTTTGATTTACTCTGCTGCCGTATCATATTATTATTTACTCTTCTATACTATGGCAAAGGATTAGTAGTAGTAATAGTGGTAGTAGTATTAGTAGTAGTAATGGTAGTAGTATTAGTAGTAATAGTAATAATAATAATAATTTTAATAATAATAATAATAATAATAGTAATAGTAATAATAATACAGCGAAGTTCTACGTGCTCTCGTACTGGCATGTTTATTGTTACACTTTTATGCTTAATTTTATGTTACTTAACGTCCTTTACCCTGGTGGGTCGTATCGGATAATTAATGAAATCGGCGAAATGGTGCTCAAATGCTGATGGGGTTCATAGACTTATAATTGCTAAACATTCGTACTCTCAGAATAAAGAAAAACCTAGAAAAAAAAACTTATCGGGATAAGTGAGACTCGAACTGTCGCCCTTTTGATTGTGAGACCGACATGCAAACCCCACACTACCCGAGATAGGTTTTATGTTTTGTTTACTCCTCTTTTGCGTATATTGTATAATAATAAATGTTAATAAATATTAATATTAAGTAACATCCAATAATAGTAAAAAACTACGTGCTCTCATGCATGGCTTTAGTTACGGTGCCTTAATGCTTTCATTTAACCCTTGAGTGGGCCTCTAATGTTAAATAAGAGAAGCGTATTACACAAATTACAAAACTAGCCATTGGCGGATACTGATAATTACTTGTGAATCTGAAAGGTAAGTTTACTCTTTCACATGACTTTCTCTACATCTCTGTAACAAATTATTGTTAAAAAGCTTATTCTTCTATTTACTTTATGCTAATCGAGAAAAAAAAAATTAGCAGAAATAGTCTTATCACTTGCCTCCATGCAAGTTGAAGGGAAATAAGGGAGTACCATACGTTAAAGTGATATTCAAAATCTGGTTGGAATGTGACTGAAGTTCCTTTGTATGGACAGGAGTTGATAACTTTCCTAATCAGACAATTATTTTTAAAGCTGAAACTTATAACAAGGAATATCTGAAAAATAATACATTCCACGAAAAGAATGTATATAACATAAATTGTGTGTTTTAACGTGCTCTACATTTTTGATGTGGTAAGTTTCTGTCCATTTCTTACGGCTTAGCAGTTATGCAAACTTTCGTAAAATTCATCCAGAATAAAGTAGTACTCAGGTGCTATTCCCAGAAAATTCAAGATATACATTTTATTTGTCAGGTAAATATCTTTAATATACCATATTTTAATAAAAAACGTTAGAGCCATTTTTAAGGAAATCAAAATTTTCGAAAAAAGTTCCATGTAAAGGGTAGTTGGGGGTGGGGGGATTTTCTTGAAAATCTTCGTGTCGCGTCCTTGGAAGATACCGAAATTAAATACCAAGTTTTGTATTCAATGGTATTTTCATTTTTGAGCTATGCTGTCCACAGACACGGACACACACACGCACACACACGTACCTTTTTCCAAAAATGCTTTTTTTTTATTCAGGGGGACCTAAAACATGTATTTCCGGTGAAATGTCGCTATCGAATTTTTGGGTGCAATACAATACCTTCTCTATACACTATGTACATAGTACGTGTAGAGAAAGTAATAAAGGCTATGTAGTTGAACTGGAAAGCATGATAACTTCTCGGTGTGCTTACACTGTTCTTGTACATCACCGCTGACTCTAGTACAAGCCTGGGAACCGCCTCTCGTGCTCTCAAACTTTACGCTGACACACAAAAGGAGAAACGAGAACGACATTGGTTCTTACAGCGCCACTGACCGGTGTATGCTTGGATTTACAAACGTGCAGTTCTGAATTTTATAACGCACGAAGGGGTATCTGCACACGCGAAAAGCGGTCCTGTTATCCTACCTGGTATAAGAGGTCTCTCGCGATTTCTAGTTTTCTAAAAATAACCCCAACAATTTCAATTAAGATGTCGTATATTATAGATATTTACTTGTACATTGAAAATAAAGAAATGTTCCGTAACATCAGAGAATTACTTTAAAACATAGTTTTTAAGTTTTACCAAAATCAAGGCAGCCACTTAGCCACTTCCTTATATATCACCAGGCTTGTTTTTCACTGTTTCAAAAATGTAAGTTTTGCAAAGAGTTTAATTTGTCATTCAAATTAATATAAAATACAAAACACTACTTAGTTATGTTGAACTCCTTTAATCTCTTTTATATTTCTAGAATTTATCAGCGTGAATTTACAAATTGACTTTCCGCAACATTTTTGAAGGTGGCGTCAAACCTTGTAAATACATCTTTGTCTAGAATTTTTTCCCCTAAAGCACGTATTTGTATACATGTACCAAGTTGCTCGGAATATACCAATATCCTTGAGCAAAATTATTACAATAATACATTCGTATAGGAAATGATATTGAGAAATGCAACATTGAAACCACAGTGGAAAAGCAGAGACTCCACTAGTTTTCGGCACTGCATGCATCGACATCCCCGTTATAAGTGTGGCATAAGTTTATTGCTGTTCTTATTGCAGTTGGAGAAACTGTGGTAATAGAAGCAAGCATGTGTTGGCAAGAGATATGTGGCTGTAGCCCTGAATTGCAGTGCCACAAAGGGACACTGAATTATTAAATAGCATCTTGGGTGACATCCGTTTAAGGCAAACAGGAGACTAAACTCCAACCTTGTGATTATAGTCAATGGGAAATTTTGAGAGTGGTTTTTAGAGTCAGTTTAGCTTTAAATTTAATTTAAAATAAATATTTCTGTCATCTCAAACCTTATTTTCTTACTTATTAGTTTAATATTGAATATAATCACTCCGTCAATTAAAATTTATGGGCGGTGCGGGTAACTGTATCAATCATCAATCAACCAAAATAGAATATCATATGCTCATTCAATTTATTAGCCTAATCAATGATGGCAAAATGAATAGAATAAATAATTAACAAACTGAATTGTGTACCAACAGTTAGTACCATTTAGCGTTAGAATTTTAAGCCACCAAAATACCCCGTTCCTTGTTTGGATAACCTATCCTTAAAGCCATCCTTAAAAGCTTTCATGGGACAATTCCTATTGCTGTCCTTTTATATTATATCTAATTTTTTTTTTACTCCAGATATTGTGTTGTCAAAAAGAGCCCTGTTCGGAATGTAGCTACTACAACGTAATAATATATATTTGCAAAAGTTTGAGAATTCATAACTTTCAATTTACCGTTTTGCACTGTAAATATTTTCGCTTCTGTAATTCCCCAGAATATACAATATAACTAGCAGTTATTCCCGAGCTATTTTGCCGTGATGTGCAAGAGTAACATGATCCAGACGTTTCTTCCAAAACTGCCGTGGACATCTTCAGTGGCGCTCCAGAGACCATGGCAAAATAGCCAGGAAATAACTCCTAGTTATATTGACTTCAGCCGTAAAAGCCTACGTCCTCTCATGCGCAGAATGCATCATAGTTTTACGCGGAATCACAGCTTGATTATATCTATATACTTTTATATTGATATGAACAGTACCACACGGAGAGAGACAATGGTAGGCATGCGCACTGTGTTGTACTGGCTGATACGACCACGGTGTAGCATCTGGCCCGTTTGTGGATGTTGTACCGGAGGTTTTGTTACGGATCTTTGTTACGCTCCAGTACGATTGTCAAAGGCTCTGGGTTGTGACGTCATTCCCCTCTGCGGTCTGGTTAGGTTTTTCGGAGCTTCGGGTAGCCGAGTGAGGGCAGTCGCTTAAGAGTGTATGAAAAGGACAGCTGGAGGTTGGAGTCCGGATTCGTTCCTATTAGGTTAACTCTGTGTGAGTATTCGTTTGGTTTTTAACATTTCCTGGCAATCAAAATCTTCTCGGTATTGTTGCTCCACAGAGGAATTTCTCAACCGACATCATTATTACACATATTATTGCTCTGACATTTTATTTTGGAACGACTTTTTTTTTTTAAAAATCTATTAACTGGGTATTTTAGTGTATCCATTTTGCCCGAGTTTATTATCTAGGAAGCTGAAATGTAATTGTTTTGTTTAATATCCTGAAAAGGCACCTTTTCTCTTTGTTAGAACCTTGAGTAACGACCCACGTATGTGTCTTTTGGGTAAAATAGAGACAGGCACGGTGCAAGTTTGTGTGCAATGTGATCTCATGTCATATTATATTATTCCGTCTTTATAGACTCCATTTTGATTATCTACTTTATCTACGGTATACCTCCATTTTACCACATATATTTTATAAATATAACAAAACACAAGAAGATCGGTGTTATGTAATTAATATTTCCTTGTTACACGATTTGAATATTAATTGTGCTGCTACGCAACTAAAGCAACTTACATTGAAACTAAATTAGCAATTTAGACTTTCCTAGAGTTTAGCAGTTTTCATGGGCTTCTAAGAGTTCTGAGTTATTGATCTATGATTCTGTTAAGATAGAAGCACAGTGCAAATACTAAGAACCTGACGGGAAAGTTTGCTAGAGTTGCTTCTGTGGAATTGCCTTTACATAATTTCAGAGGTATTGATAGAAACCTGTGTGTTCACCAAACACAACAAACTCAGATTCTACATATTATGTTCTCTAGTCATAAAGGAGGAATATATTGTATGGCTTCTATTCCTAGAACTAAGTTACTGCAAGACATAAAGTTCATTCCACATAGTGCTAACCATTTCATTTTTTGCTGGGAGGAAAATGTTTTTACGGACTGAATGTGAAACTGTCTAACCTGGCCTTACAAAACCAACACATCCACCGGAAGCTGTACAGGAAAACGAATGGAAAAAAATCTAAGGTAAAGCTAATAAAGTCTTGCATTATCCCTGTAGTTCGACGAAATATACTTGTTGCTATACATTATACCTTTGTGAGTGAAAGGTAAAGTTCTAGGCATACTTTTCAAATAATTGTATTGCGGTAAAGTAAATACATTATAAAAAGTTATATTAGTCCTTGAATGGCATGATTATAATTGTTTTCTAATAGTCCATGAAGACTTCAAGGAGTTGTAATTCCGGCCATAGCCATGAAAAATTGCCTTGACTACAATCAAGATGTTCGAAGGTGACAATAATTGGCGGCGAAAATGTAGTGGTAGTACTAGTGGTGGTGGTGGTGGTGGTAGTCGTGGTCGTGGCGCTGGCGGTGGCGGTGGCGGTAGGGGTAGGGGTAGGAGTAGGGGTAGTGGTAGTGGTAGTGGTGGTGGTGCTGGTAGTCGTGGTCGTGGCGGTGGCGGTGGCGGTGGCGGTAGGGGTAGTGGTAGTGGTGGTGGTAGTCGTGGTCGTGGCGGTGGCGGTGGCGGTGGCGGTAGGGGTATGGGTAGGGGTAGGGGTAGTGGTAGTGGTAGTGGTGGTGGTGGTGGTGGTGGTAGTCGTGGTCGTGGCGGTGGCGGTGGCGGTGGCGGTAGGGGTAGGGGTAGTGGTAGTGGTAGTGGTGGTGGTAATCGTGGTCGTGGCGGTGGCGGTGGCGGTGGCGGTAGGGGTAGTGGTAGTGGTAGTGGTGGTGGTAGTCGTGGTCGTGGCGGTGGCGGTGGCGGTGGCGGTGGCGGTAGGGGTAAGGGTAGGGGTAGGGGTAGTGGTAGTGGTGGTGGTAATCGTGGTCGTGGCGGTGGCGGTGGCGGTGGCGGTAGGGGTAGTGGTAGTGGTAGTGGTGGTGGTAGTCGTGGTCGTGGCGGTGGCGGTGGCGGTGGCGGTGGCGGTAGGGGTAGGGGTAGGGGTAGGGGTAGGGGTAGTGGTAGTGGTAGTGATGGTGGTAGTCGTGGTCGTGGCGGTGGCGGTGGCGGTAGGGGTAGGGGTAGTGGTAGTGGTAGTGGTGGTGGTGGTAATGAAAGTTGTCGTGGTACTGGTATTAGCAATAGTGGTGGTAGTGGTAGTGGTGGTGGTAGTGGTAGTAGTAGTAGTGCTGATGGTTATGATAGTGGTAGTGGTGGTGGTGGTGTTGGGTAAAATTGAAAATACGGCAATTGCATGGACCTCATGACCGTACCAGCTTTTCGTGCCCTTGGAATGATACACTAAGGTTCCTAAAGTGATAAATATTCACATTTGGTTACTGCATAATAAAAATGAGAGGAAAAATATAGAGGAGAAGAAGAAGTAGATAGTGGCAAGTTGCAACTGCTCTTTAAGGTGTAGGCGAAGTTCTGTAAGCAGGGAGCCTCCTGGTGTTAGGCTATGTAATTGGAAATAGTGTACTTCCAAGGCTCGCATCTACAGTCCTTGGAGTCTATGTGCTGTTGAGCAGCGTGTGTACAGAAGTGATAGTCCTGCACACCTATCTGTGTGATGTATGTCTTCAAGGAAAGCCTCCAAGGTTGCCAATCTTAATACTCTTGTAGGATGTAAGGAGAAAATGTTTAAAATTACTTCAGCACTGCATGGAAAATTGTTGCTGAAAGAATAAATAATAAATAGAATTAAAATAATTGCAGTATAGGAAATAATAAAATAAACTTTTAAATGCTACTTCATATGAAGATCCTGAACGATGTGGTGTGGATTCAAATTTTCTGATATTGCAGTTGTCTGTGGGAAAGTGAACTGGCAGCATTGGCGGTGTCTTTCTTCTAAATGCTGAGGGTAGTGTGCCTGGCGATGACCCTCTAAATGTGGGGATTTGTCCCTATTAGAGAATCATGTGTACGCTTTTCTTTATAATTTTTCAAATATCAATAACCTCGGCGGAGGTGAAGATCGTATTGACTGTTGGCAGGCTACGGTGATCGAAGAGGCCCCTTGATAGTGGCATCTCGTTTGCGCAGTACAGGTGGCCTCCGTTTGCCCGTAGCCACAACAGTGGCGAAATGAAGCGAGGTGTTCCTGGCGGCTGGCCTCAACTCGGAGTAACCTCGTTAACAAGGAAGGACATCAAGGCAACATACCGGTCCTCTCGTAATCCTCGACGTTTCTTTTTCCAATAGTTTTCCAAAATATTCAGTATTTATCTTAGAAACGGTCTAGGGACATTGATTAAAGTGTATGTGTTCAACACATGTTCACAAATATCAATCTTTGAAGTAATCTTCATTCCAAATTGTAATAGCATACTTGAAGTGCCGAAAAAGATACTCAGAACTTTCTACGCAAAAATTTAGATTTCGTTAAAGTCTCTGAGAAGTTTATTTCATTCTGTGAATAGCTATTTTCGACGTATTAGTAATTACTGGTTTGTAACTTCCATTAATTATACTGTTTTATAGACAAGTTCTCTCTTTTTGCTCCAGCATATGTAAAGAAAATGTATTTCAAAGCCATGGTACAGTGCACTTTAATCCCATACAATAAAATATGTAATAAAATAGTTCCCACAAACGTTTATCCCAACTAATATGAAGTAAAAGAATTGATGAATGAAAGAAAGAGTAAGTTATGTCAAGTAACTCATCACACTTACAGAACATTTCAAAACGACAGCAAACGAAGATATCAATCAATTAGCTTACGCATTTACTTGTCCGAAACTTAATGTCATAACTTTCAAACTCTTCTATTTAAAGTTTCATGAGTGTTCAAAAATTGCAATGATTTGGGATTAGGCAGTGAAGGAACAACGGTTGTCATACGCCTCACTCACATGCTACGTTTCCATTACTAAGGTGACCTGTCCCGCGCCGGCGTGTCTATCAAACCACGCCTACACCACGCAACTGAGACCTTCGGTACCAACCGGTATCTCTCTTGGAGTGGGCCAGGTACGTGCCATCTGGTTGTGCACAACTGCCTAATCCATGCTGATTTTATGGCAGTTGTTATATGTGCCAAATTTAGAGCTGAAAATTATATTCACGTATCACGTACGGTATGACCAACAAGGTCCGCATCTTTGTTTGGTGTCGTTTTGAAACACACTGTATATTACCAATGCTGGGGAAATAAAACTCAGTTCCACTTTAAAGCTCTACTAGGTTTTACTTCTATACCACACAGATTTAACTCTTAAAATATAATAATTTCACAAGCAATGCATTAATGTCCAAAAAGTTACATTACACTGTATCCAGTTTCTAATTTATTAACATCAACAGTGAAAAGGTCCATTAGAAGCTTATAAAAGGTAGGCTAAACTCTAAAAGGGTTCAATCCAAATCGTACGCTCTGCTGTTGAGATCACTTAAGAGAAGCTTGTGTACTCTGTATTTCTGGTACAGTGGTGCTGCTAAAAGCCTCCGTTTTAATTTTGTAATGGACCATCTTAACCCAATAACTATCAAGTAAAACCCCAGTTCTAGTATTTATCTTTAAAAATCTGATGTGTACCATTCACATGACTTTCCCTATATCTCTGTAACAAATTATTGTTAATAAGCTTATCTTTTATTTATTTCATGCTAATCGATAGCTGGTTGCTATGTGACTGATGTTCCTTTGTTTGTATGGGCAGGAGTTGACAAATTCCTGTATGAGGAAAGCTGAAACCAAGAAAAAGGAATATCTCAAAAACGATCAACCCCACCAAAAAAATGTATATAGCATTGTGTGTTTTAACGTGCTCTACGTGTTTTGTGTGGTAAGTTTTTGTCCATTTCTTACGGTTTAGCAGCTATACAAAATTCATCCAGAATAAAGTAGTCTTCAGAGGCTATTCCCAGAAAATTCAAGATATACATTTTATTTGTCAGGTAAATATCTTTGATATACGAAATTTTAATCAAAATCGTTACAGCCATTTTTGAGAAAATCAACATTTTCGAAAAAAGTCCCATGTAAACGGTAGTTGGGGTGGGGATTTTTCTCAAAATCTTCGTATCGCATCCCTGGAAGATACTAAACTTAAATACCAAGTTTGGTATTTTACCAACTTTTCGTTTTTGAGTTATCGTGTTTACAGGCACACGGACACACTGACACATGGACACACACACACACAAACACGGACCTTTTTGTGAAAATGCTTTTTTTGGATATTGGGGACCCTAAAACATGTATTTCCGGTGAAATCTCGGTATCGAATTTTTGGGTGGAGTGCAATACATATGTACATAGTGCGAATAGAGAAAGTAAAAATATTCAGTTGTACCATTTCAAACACCTTTTGTGATAATTTCTAACCTGCTGCTATTACGTTATGTCAAAAAGCAATAAAAGCTTTATAATTAGTTGAAGAACACGCTGGATTTAAATATAGTAGTTATATACAGTAACAAAACTGTCTTCGGTACTAATACAGTGATTCTAGGACGAACTGAGGAATTCTCATACTATTCCAATTCTGACAGCAACATAGACTTATGACAATATAGCTTCAGCATTATAGCCAATAGATGACTTATTGGATATTTGAGTGGCAGGTATGAAGTGAATGCGTGCCAAGGTGACAAATACAAAGCCTGGGGACCCTAATTTCTCCAGCAAGTTCTACTTCAGTTTCCCCCACAGTTACAGATATGTACAGAAAGTCATATGAATGGAAAAGTTCATATTTTTACTTTTTTAAATAGCAAAATAATATATTTCAAGAACCTCTCTTCTCTGTGCATAACATTTTGTTCATTTACGGTAAATTTGCATGTTCCATAAAACTATCGGCATTAAGTAGATTAGAAATTCCGCTTACGTTTTATCTTCCAATTAAACCGTTGGCCGAGCCGTGGCCGAGTGGTTATATACTCGCCTCTCTCCTAGGCGGCCCGAGTTCGATCCCAAGCGACCTGCTGTGGGATTTGTGGTGGATAAACCGAAGCAGGGGTTTTCCCCGGCTTCTCCCACCATCGCATTCCACCGGTGCTCCATTTTCATTCCATGTATCACCCGTTTCATCACCTGGGTGTCAATTTGTAATAAAAGCGGGCGTTAAACACTATCCAAAAAATAATAAGCCTTTGCTTTTATCTCCGTGTAAATTTGTACTTCCAAGAATATGAGTAAAGAAAGTTTACTTTAAGCTTTCCCGTCTATCTTAGGGGAAATCTACTGTAGCATAAAACCAGGAGTTAACCGGAATCTTTGAGTTACTCTCGGCTACCGTTTCTTTGTGGCTAAGGGAAACCTAAAACCATTTCTTTGTTTGTTTTATTTTCTTGTATTGTTCTCTTCGAGTGAAAAGCAAGGCGTAAAGAATTGCATTTTCTCCTTCTTTCGCTTTCGTTGGCTTGTTTGTAATACTTCAAGCGCATAAAAATTGCCGAGACTTCTTGTGATTTTCTTCCAAGAAAGTTGTTTATTTTCGTTTTAATGCTTTCCGTCATCCTGAATGAAGATATGCGATGTTCATTTGCACGGATAGTGATGTTAATTTATTACTGCTTTGGATTAGTTTGTTTTGCTATAATTTGCTAAAGAACTTATAAATTAAGAATAATGTCTTTAAGGTTACTGCATGCATTAGCTAACACGAATACCAGTTTTCTTCAGCAGCATGCAATACATTTCTACCAATATGTGTAAAGTGTTTAGTATCGTTGCTGGAAACCGTTTCCGGAAGTCGCATTTGCAGTGAAATTTTCAGCCTCGCAAATGGTAGAAAAATCCTTTAGACTTTTTCTTTCTTCGTTGACTCTTCCAATGTCTTTTCGTAGCTCTTGAAGTATTCTTAAAGTCCCTGAAGGAGATTTATGTATTAAAACACGTGATATTAGGACCCTGATTTCTATCCCACAATCTGAATATGACGAGCGACAACAGCTATCACGCAAGCATGAGTTTCGGACATGAGTTTAATACCTGGTACACTGGTACGTTGTTTACAAGCGAGTGGAGAGGGAGAAGACAGAAATACTGGGTTTGCGCTGTAGGTATAGATGGGCACAGAAGTCAATATAGGCACAGAAGTCAATATAACTTTTTGTAGTAACCATACGTTTTTATTATAAAATATGAAAATAACATGAATAAAATAATAAATCTATCTAGTGGCCCACGATATTGTTCTGTGTGTGATTTACACGTGTAGAGAACCACTGAAATAGATTAAAATATAAATTGCTGAATGTAAATATAAAATATCATAAATACATGAACTCGGACTTTCAAGTCATCAGTTTACACTGAAGATCAAATTGATACACATCTTTATAATTTTGGAGTCAATCCATATACTTACCTGGCTAGAAGCTTGAGAAAACAGCTTGTGGTACTGCAGGCGATACACAGAGTTAATTTGTTGTAAGAAAAGCTTCAGCTCTTACTGTAAAAGGGTTTATTGGACTTTGGATCCTTAGAACAGGTTGTACACTACCAATTTCTTACTTAAAGTGAATTGTCGATAGTATTTGGAGAGAGGGAGGCTCCAGAGATCTCCGGGTGCAGCTATTTTTAGTAAAATTGCAACCAAACCGCAACCAAAACCTAATCTTGAACGTTTACGTAAGTGATATCATGAATTCTGCTGACACTAAAGTATGATTAAACCATATTATATTATTTGTATCCGCGAAAAAAATATATTTAAAAGATCTTTGAATTAGTGTTTGTGTAAGTCTATATTGTAAATTATAAACAGAAAAAAACAATTCCGTTTTTCAATCGTGGCATTTTGCTTCCAAGAACACGGTTGTGAAATTGTAACCATTTATACAATAAAGGTTTAAGCCAGGTTCTCAGTAAATTTAATTGAATCATATCAGTGCTTGAAGCTAAAGTAAATGTCCATTGCACTAGTCCTAATGCCAAGACTTAACTTTATAGGATACAAAGGAATTATGAAGAGACATTTAGCATATCTTAACCACAGCAATTTTCTTTTTAATTATATTTAGGAATTCAATTTCCATATGACCCTGCGTACCTAAAACAAAATAAGTAATGTACCTTTCAGCCTTATTGATAGAAATTCAAGATCATATAAAAATAACTTGTATAAAAGATGTCAATAACTGATATTAATGTATAAAGCCGTGTACAGTGTTCTGTATTTTCTGTTTGGGCCATTTGCTTGTAAACTATTTGAAATTTTAGCCACGTTTACCTCAAATTGGTAACAACTGTTTAGTGCACCATTTAAATTACGAAAGTAGATATCAAACTCTGTAACACCAGATTGCTAATGGGGTATAATAAATTCACTTATTTCAAAACGAAATTTAGCTACACTGGCAAAAATATATTACAATACAAATAAAATAGCATATATGGAGATCACAGAACTTTTAACAGAAGAAAAATATAAGAATATAATTTTTCAAAACTGGAAATAGAACATAGAAGTCAAATTTGAAAGAGATTGCTATCATATTGCAAAACGCAAGAAAAGGAATACAAAGATTTAAGTCGATCTTCTCTAAGAAGATTCTATAATTTGTTATTGTTGTTCAAATTTGATTCTTTAGCCACATAACCGAGATAATGTTGTTTTTTATTGCCATTTTGCTATACCTACGAATATAATAGTATATATGGGGTTGAAGTCATAATGTAATTTATTTTAAAAATAGTTTTTAGTGTGTTACCTTTGAAATTGCACTGTGTTTGCTTATCGTCCAGAGAAAACGAGAAATGTTGGCTTAGCCCTTAAAATTATATTTTGAAATATCAGAATATTCAAAATAACGAGCAGGGTAGGAGGTGAGGGTCCTTATAGACAACTTCATAAAGGAGATGGCCTCCGCTCCCTTGTTAGCCCCAGGTCACAGTGACCCCTGTGTAGAACCTCGTTTAAGGATTCCATGTACAGGTTACGTAATAAAGACTTCGAAGTCTGGATGAAGAAAGAGTTTCTTGTGTCTTCTAGAGCTGAAGAGGCGCCCATTCTTTGGGTTATGCACGCGACACTCGAGCCCGGAGAAACTTAAGTAAGATCATTAACACTACAGTCAAATTCAAATATGACTATCAGTAATCTTCCCTGCAAGAAATTGATAGTACACATTTAAATTACTCAAAACCTTGAAATAAAGTGTCTCCGAAGATCAATGAAAAACATTTTTGACTAGGAAAATAGACAAACGTTTTGGGAGAGCAGAATATTAAATATTAGAGTTTCATAACAAACAAAAATATCTTATGTGTACAATTCACATGACTTTCTTTACATTTCTGAAACAATTATTGTTAAAAAGCCTATGCTTCTATTTATTTCATGATATTCGAGAAAAAGCTAGCATAAATAGTCTAATTACTTGCTTCTATGCAAGTAGAAGCGAAATAAGGGAGTAATATAGGTTAAAAGGATAGTCAAAAGCTGGTTGCTATGTGACTGATGTTCCCATGTGTGGACTGAACTTGACAAATTCCAGTATGAGAAAAGAATGCTTTTTAAAGCTGAAACCAATAACAAGGAAGATCTCAAAAACGATCAACTGTACGAAAAAAAAAAAAAAACGATATAACTTCAACTGTGTATTTTAACGTGCTGTTCATTTTTTTGTTTGGTAAGTTTTTGTCCATCTCTTACGGTTTAGCAGTTATGCAAAATTCCGTAAAATTCATCCAAAATAAAGTAGTGTTCAAAGGCTACTCCAAGAAAATTCAACATGTACATTTTATTTGTCAGGTAAATATCTTTAATATACGACATTTTAATCAAAATCGTTATAGCCATTTTTAAGAAAATCAAATTTTTCGAAAACGGTTCCATATAAAGGGTAGTTTAGAGTGGGGGGATTTTTCTCATAATCTTCGTGTAGCAGCCCTGGAAGATACTAAACTTAAATAACAAGTTTGGTATTTTACCGATTTTTCTTTTTTGAGTTATCATGTTCACAGACACTCGGACACACGGACACACACACGGACCTTTTTCTGAAAATGCTTTTTTTGGATACAGGGGACCCTAAAACATATATTTCCGGTGAAATTTCGGTATTGAACTTTTGGGTGGTGTGCAATACTTTCTCTGTACATTATGTTAATAGTATGTGTAGAGAAAGTAAAAATTGAACAATGTATTACTTTATAAATAAAAAAAACCCTTGCTCTATTACAGATACCAAAAAAAGAAGTTAAAAAGGATGAAATGAATTACAATATTATTTAGTACCAGGTAGACCAATGTGTGCAGACATTCCTTCCTGCATTGAAAGAGTTGCAGAGCCAAAGGAGTAATTTCAAGTTAAACCCCGCTAGTAGAGAACTGACGAGAGAGATCTTCGTTTCACCCCTCTCAATAAGTGCGATCCGCTTACCGTCTCCGCTGGCAGCAAGAAGATCGATTTATTTTAAATAACCCCAATAAATCTTTTAGCGCTGAAAGGGTATCTCCACATGTCAAATATGCATAGTTGGACCACCTGTTATACAGTGAAGTTCCTAATAAAATTGTTTGAACAGGAGTTGGTAAATAGATATACATAACACAGATCTAGCCGTATTGGTATATCAGTGAGCTATTAATACTCTTAGACTGAAAATTAACAGGGCATATGACAGTGGTGGGAGTGTATGTACCATAAGAGCAAAGAAATGAAGATTCAAATGAGTTTTATGAATTGTTATAGAATGCAATAGACAAATTAGAAAAGAATGATAGCACAATATTAGCAGGAGATATGAATCGGTGAGACACCAATAAATATAATTGAAACAGAAGAGGGATATGTTATAAATTATAACTAAAAGCATTAACAGAATTTTATTTTATAAAGTAATCACGAATTCCCAATACCTTCTTTAAGCTTAAAAATATATATTGGTACAATAATGTACTATAATTATATTAGTAAATATGAAGTCATTACTACTAATCCAAAACACAAGAATCTTCAGAGGTCCACGTATTTAATTAGATTATTTGTTATTAGTATCCTACTTCGCAATGATTGCAACAATGGAAAAGGATCCGTAGAGGATAATGGATAGAAAAGGATACTTAAGATGCACATTTTAATTCCAAATGTTGAAAAAGAAAGAAAGCACACATCTGCTATACTATATAACTTTCATTAGTCTATATATGAGACAATAACAACAATATTAATGAGTGCTGCAATAAAAAGAAATTAGTTATTTTGTTCTCTTGCATATAAGTACTATTGATATGTTATGATTTTACGACGAGTTTTGAGTCCAGCGCCTCCTTAGACTGCGTTTTGAGCAATGGTTTTGGGAACTCATTCCCAACTTATTCTTCGGAGACGATTCAACCAGTTATTATTAGACCAGCACATATTCACTGCTAAGATCCCTTTTTACCTTGGCCATCTTGAAGATTTATTATTCTAGTGTTCTTGTATATCCTCGATGACTGTCTGAATGAATGAATAAGTGTATTTATTGACATATCAATATCATATATAGAATTTTAACAATCACACGGGTTCACAGACCGTACGTGCTTTTGTAATACACATCACAAACATTATTAAAACAACAACAAAAATTAAAAGAGTAAACACGAAAATAAAAAGACAAAGGTAATACACAGTCAGAGGCAATATTAAAACAACAATAAAAAATTAAGAGTGAACCCGAAAATAAAAAGATATTCAAATACAGCAATTTAAATTTACAGCACAGAGTACACCTTCATAAATGCACCCTCTTATAATAGATAATTACACTTAAAAGAAATACATATACATAATATATACACCATATATAAAACCATAGCACATGGTCTATTGGCAGCCATCTCAGATCTCAGCTGTCTTGCCTTAAGTATAAATTTACCTTGCCCGTCCATGTTTTCCGTGCCTGCCAGTAGCGTCCAGCTTGCTTCTAGCACTACATTCGCAATTCGCAGTGGTAAAGAATCGCGGCAAACATTTTTCCCGCCACTCCTCCGTACCCCTACATCTTGCCAAGATATGGGTCCACGACTCTTCCACCTCGCAAATGAGACATATTCTCATACCATTCTCGTCAGAAATTTTCGTGCTCCTCCATGCTCCTAGTCTAATCCACGCGAGCCCCTCTCTAATGAGTTTGGTACCTGTTTTGATGTATTGCTCCATACCGCACTCCGATTTTAGCCCAGACTGTACTTCTTATTGACACCTTCTCTGTGCATTGCGCAATTATTTGCTGTCTGTCAATATCAGAGAGGCGGTTCTTAATTTTTCGCCAAACAGGCGGAGAACGTCTCACCTAGAGGTTTGTCCGACATCACATTCTACCGGTTCTATATCTTCATTTCCATGTACCATCAGTGTCATCGCAGTAAAAGCGGGCTTTAAATACTATAAAAGGAAACAAACAAAAAAATCTGATATGCTCCATTCACATGATTTTCTCTACTTCTGTGTAACAAATTATTGTTAGTAAGCTTATTCTTCTATTTACTGCAAACTAATTGAGAAAAATTAGCAGAATAGTCTTATTACTTGCTTCCTTAAGTAGAAGCGAAATATGGGATTATCATAAGTTAAAGTGAAGTCAAAAGCTGGTTGCTAGGTGACTGATGTTCCATTGTCTGTATGGACACGAGTTGACAAATTCCTGTATGAGAAAAGTACAAGTTTTTCAAAGCTGAAACCAAAAACAAAGAATATCTAAAAAACGATCAACTCCTCGAAAAAAAATGTTTATAACATAAATTATGTGTTTTAATGTGCTCTACATTTTTTGTGTGGTAAGTTTTGGTCAATTTCTTACGGTTTAGCAGTTATGCAAAATTAGTCCAGAATAAAGTAGTCTTCAGAGGCTGTTCCCAGAAAATTCAAGATATACACATTATTTCTCAGGTAAATATCTTTAATATACGATATTTTAATCAAAATCGTTAGAGCCATTTTTGAGAAAATCAAATTTTCGAAAAAAGTTCCATGTAAAGGGTAGTTGGGTGTGGGGGGGATTTTTTTGAAAATCTTCGTGTCGCATCCTTGGAAGATACGAAACTTAAATACCAAGTTTGGTATTCAACGGTCTTTTCACTTTTGAGCTATGCTGTCCAAAGGCACGCGCACACACACACACACAGATAGACAGACATACACACACACACAGGCACATCTTTCTGTAAAAATGCTATTTTTATATTCAGGTGAAATCTCGGCATCGAATTTTTGGGTGGAATACAATACTTCTTCTATACACTATGTACATAGTACGCGTAGAGAAAGTAAAAACTTGTTCATATACCGACACGGCATTAAATTTCTCAACTGCTTCGTGTCTTTCCCGCAAACCACAAGGAGTTCGCAAATCATTTTGAGATGACATACCCTAATGGCGACATACAAACGCGTTAGTACACTAAACACGTGCTTATTAGTTAATTTAGAATAATCATTTCCTAGGAATAAGAAACTTTACAGTTTAAGAAAGAAAATAACACTAATAAGCAAGGGAATATAAAAGAACGGGGGGTGGGGGAGAGATTAAAATAACTAAATAGATAAGTTATTAAGATATTAAAAGGAAATATATTAGAACAAGCAATATATTTAAAAATTATAAAAAATATTTATGCTGTACATGAAAAGAAATGATTGCTGAAAGGAAAAGAATATTAGCTGCAAAATTTGTTTGGTAACGTGATTCGAAAGCCTTTAGTAGAAAATAAATACAATAGAATTGCGGAAACTTTTTGTTCAGAGTTTGACAATGGAGAAACATTAAGCACTAATGACTGAGATTACATTAGACTTGATGGTAACAAACTTTAGTCTAATGGTGTCAAACTTATTTTGTGAGCTGAGACCGATTTGTAAAAACCTTTGGCAGGACATTATAACCAATAGAAATTAAGAAATATTTAACTTTGGTCCCATTCGTGTCACATCATAGAAAATAGGAGGAGTTGTAAGAAATTTGTCTAGGCACGAGGAGAAATTACGGTCACGAACTGAGAATGGAAGAATTTACTTAAAAAGTATCAGAGGTGTTGAGCAGACATTCTCCGAGTTCACATGGGAATTAGAACAAGGAATAGTTGGAAAATAGAGTAAATTTGGGTCAAGTCACTAAACGTTCATTGTAAGAATCTTATTCAGTATGGGGAATGACATTAGTAAATGAGGCAACAGTCAGAGGGGACAAATATTAGACTATATGTGAAAATGTTAAACTGGGTAATCCTAAAAACCTGCAGTGATCTTTTTTTCTTCACACGTACCCTGAGAAAGTCCCTAAAAGAAATCCTGCTCTTGACAACTCTTCTCATCCTTCCAAATCCTGCCATAAAAAGGCCTACTAAGAATAAATACCCCCACCACATAGTTTAACTAATTATTACGTATTTTGAATTTATTGTTTCCTCACAAGCAGTAGTTGGAAAGGTAGAATCGGACTGAAAAATGTTATGTCATAGCCGAGATATGAGCTACAGTTCTAACTTCAATAAATAATGGTTGCATTTCAGTTTAGGAAATTATTCTTTCTTGAACTGAACTACAAGTCATACTATCGCTACTTTTGAGCCAGCCTGTAGATATCTTTCCTATTGGTTTAATTGTTAAACCAATACCAATTGACCATAATAGTTTGCTATACTATGAATCCGGGACTTAAGTACTTACAACATTTTAAGACACCATTGGGATTTGTCATGTCAAAAATAATTTGAGAATACCTTGTGGTTTGAGAAACATGCGAGTCAATTGAGAAATTCAATGCTACGCCGGCATGTTGCCATCGTAGCTCAGTGGAAGAGCAACCGACTAGAGACAGGGAGTTCTGTGGTTCAAATCCCGGCTATGGCATTGAATTTTTCAGTATGACTCTATCTATCCATCTTTCCTATTGTGTTCGTTCTTGTATAAAACTGAATCAGAAAAAAAATGTACTGTAGATGAACAGAGACATTTTCGTATTAAATTATATTTGAATAGTCATTCCTGAAAAATCATGAGTTTATCTACAGCATTTTACATTGAATTGGATATTGAGGTGGCCGAAAGACAGAGACGACCCATTTATCAATAATTGCGCTGCTTCATATCTTGAGTGAATCAACACGATAAGTAAAGAACGCAGCTGCGGCAGATAGACGTGGGAAACACTCTTCCTGTAGATCCTTGCACATCTGGCGGGAATGCTATCGATCAAGTCTTCCATTTCCGGATGGCAATTTTCCCCTCTCTTCTCTATACGCTCACGTCTATCGCAATAATTTTCTCTCGCTCGCACCGAAAATGTTTGACAAGGCGTGAATGAGGTAAAGGTAAGGAGAAAGCCTTGCGGTGTGAAGAAGTACCTCCGTCTTATATCTTCCACTTCGCATGCGTGCACTCACACAAGTAGGAGAACCCGCCGGTTTCCGAAACAAACTCTCTCTTACGTCCTGTAAGTCCGCTGTTCAACTTTACAACCCTCTTCAGAGAGGGAAGTCATTTTCTAGCGGCGGCTTTAGTATTATTTCACGGAAAGGTTGTCTTACAAATAATGTTACATGATTTAGAGTAGTACTTGTATTTACTAACACATTGAAGCAATTCTTTAGTTCAAGGGTCAAGAACTCCAGGGTTTTTACGCCTACTTTGGGTTATTATTACAGAACGTCAATCAAATCTGCCAAAAAAGTATTAGTACAATCTAAATGTATTGTATTCAAGGAATTCTCAACTAGTAAGAAAATAATCATAACTTCCATGTGAATATTTATTTTAAATTTACAACAAGTATTAAATATGAGTTTGAAAAAATCTGCGTAAGGCTACTTACACTCCATTTATTAAAGTTCGAAAAACTCTCCCACGGTTTTGGAATTTTCCAGAGCATCATTTTTATCCTGAACTTCTACTTCAGTTCACAGAAATCAAGGAAAATGCAGCATTTTATTACTTAAGAACACCAAACGCAACAAACAGATCACCACCTTCAAGGAAAATGGCGCGCTACCTCAGAGCAGCCAATATTACTCTCTTAAATGTCCTAATAGTTGACTAAATCGAAAACAGATGGCAGCACAAATCAAACAACTAAACGACAACTGATGTATGTTCTTTGCCGTATAGCCCAAGTTAAGGTCGTGTAATTGCATTAAAACCGTTAGAACCGATCATTTCGCACGGCCCGAGCTATACTCAAGCTTGTGCTTCAATGTGTTAAGTTTACAATAATACAGTATTTGGTCACACAGTCGCATGGGTCGGGTGACCGTACATGCTGTCTAAAATACTTGAATTTAAATATTACCTACATATCTAGTTTATATATATATATATATATATACAGCATTGGAAATACATACACACGCAGAAACATAGACGCTGTGACTGCTTCCACATGCCAACCTTTTGGTGACTGGTATGTGGCGTTGCTCTTCCTCGTCCTCCGCTGGTCTCAGGTTCGAATCTCGCTTCCTGCAGAAAGCTACAATAGTTTCTGGGAATGCGGGATCAGTAAAGCATGAGTTTGGATCGTGGTAAGGATATTAGCGGAGATCCAAGTGATGGAATGAGAAGCACAGTACTTAGTTTTCTCTATTTGTTTTACCGGTGAACCAATAAATTACACTTAATATCACAAAGCTTCTCATAAGTCCTGGTTGCAGCTACGAACTGGCTGGTTTGATTTTTCTAACGCCTGATCTTTGTTGTTTTGGAATCACTACCAACAGAATTTCGCGTAGCTCGCTAATTACCTAGCCACCGCGCTTAATGGTTTCGCGGCTTACTAAAATCCAAAATGAAGCCGCCTACTTTGCGCGCACCTTTCCGTCCCATCTGTACATAGCTTCGCCGGCAATGTCTTTCAAAAAAAGTGCGTGCTGCCCTGATTGTTCCTCCCTTTTTATACGAATCTAAGATCTGCGATGTTCACGCATTTACTTTTGCGTGATTGGTGGATTTTTCGCGCTCTTTTTGGCGTCTCTTTATTCCCATCACACAATTTATCTGTTTAGTTTCTCATGTGGCCATTTTCCATTAATTCGCACAAGATCATCAGCCTGCGTGACTTTAGTTCACTCTGCAGTAACAGGACTTAATTTAAACAAAGATGTTTCGTTTTTAACCTCACCGAAATAAAAAAGACCGGGCGCTTACGTGCCGACAACATGCGCGATTCTGACTGACCTTGCTACTTTTACAGATTCATTCCAGCCAATTCTTAACTTCAACAATTAATAACTTACAAGCAGACACAAAATCTTCTCAACTTATTCACATAATCTTAACATATTTCTATTAATACTTAATCAGCTGACATTCATTTAACATATAGACTTATGTTTTGTCTCAGCACATACACACGCTCGCGCGCTACAACAGAACCACAGAAAGAACTCTGATATTACACACACACACACGCACACACAGACACACACACACACACACACTCACTCACACTTGCATTCACAACAACACCACGTATTCACACATATGGAACACCAAATAAGTCTATACAATATTTACACAAACGTTTTATCTCTTAGTGCAAGGATTTCCAATAAGTAAGTGCCCAGGCTTGGTCAGTTTTGGCTGTTTAGAATCAAATCCCAGAATGCTGTCCTTTGTTTGTTTGAAGCTAAAAATACTTCCGGCAATAATGTGCAATAATGTTTACCTAACATCCCCCCTTTGCTTGAAATCTGCCAAAATATGCGTCCAGTCTTCCTGATACCCGCATAATGGGCAAATCGTCCTACCAGCTTCATCAACTCCTCACGAGTTTTCCACGCTCCCAACCTGAGCCACGTTATTCCCGAATTCTGTTTCATATACAATTCTAAAACATATGCTTCTTTTCTATGGAGAGTTGAGAGGTATCAAAAATGGTATCTTTATTTCTTAAAATTCTACTTTATTTTAGGCCGCACTGTGGCCGGTGGCTAGACCACTCGCCTCTCACCTAGATGGCCCGGGTTTGATTCCAAGCGACCGCATGTGAGATTTATGATGGACAAAACAGAGCAGGAGCGGGTTTACTCCAGTTTCTCCCGCTATTGCATTCCACCGGAGCTCCATCTTCATCAGTGTATCTCCTGCGGTGCCACAATTAGTAAAAGCGGGCGTTAAACACTACCAAAAATAATTTATTTTATTTCACTTTAACTTCTTGGTATATTGTGACGGTATGTAGTGGACAGCAGCCTTTTAAGGCTTCATTCCCGAACCATTCTGTCTGCACTTTGCGTCAAGCAGTGGTGTTAGGGGATGTTCAATCTAGATATTCGTGCAGCTAAACTTTTAAGTTCTCACTTCCTCACACCATTTTACCACTTAGCTCCGCGACAGGCAGATGGAGTAGGTGTGCCGACCTGTGTACTGCTTGCCATATATATGGATAGATGGCAGCGCAATCGCAATTTCTATATATTTTCAGTTTTGCCAATGTTTTAGACTGAAGGAGGAACTTTTCGTTGTTGTATATAATATACAATCCGGTATTTACCTTGAAAACCATAGATTGGTCGACTAGGTTGGTTGTCCCGCGCAATTTCAATCCAAGACTTCCAGAATACTATCTTAATTTGTTTCAACGTTACAAGAATCCTCTCATCTGTCTTGCCTTAAGTATAAATTTACCTAGCCCGTCCATGTTTTCCGTGCGAGGATATAAGTACATTGACTGAAAATAAAGAGCTGAAGTTATATACGGCCTCGGGTTTATTAAAAATTATGATTTAATATTTGAGACCTACAGAGTTTATAGTAAAGAAAATTATGACTTTTAAGTTGGTATTGAAACATTTTATGCGACGCTTATCATTTCCTTCGCTCATTTGCAATGCTTTTGTTAAGCATTACTATTGTCATTAGTAGCCTATCGGGGAGCCAATGGTATAAAACCGCAGAATGGAGTACCTGTCACGAGGGGTCGACATGAACATGAGGAAATGGATTATAGGAAATGTAAGCACAATTGATGTTTGGAAAAGTGGTGATGGAGCAATTGGTGGAATAAGTGGCGTAAGAAACCGGAGAAGCTGGAGAAAACCCACCCAGACGCCGCTTCGTCCATCACGAATCCCACATGCTGCCGCTTGGGATCAAACCCGGGCTACCTAAATGGGAGGCGAGCGATCCAATCACTCACCCATGGCGATGTCTTTCTTATTGTACCGCGATTAAAACTTTTACTAGCGCTCTGAGAGCTGCATTAATGTAAAAAACAATAATAATAATAATAATAATAATAATAATAATAATAATAATAATAATAATAATAATGTGTCAGTGAGAGTCTGTCTATCTCTCTCTCTGTCTCTCTCTCTCTCATTGTATGGTGGCTAGGCGTCAGATACAGCAGCTCGAACGTGTACCATACAAGTTACAGTATCCGCGCCTCATATTCTCATAGATGAGTTACAATGATAAGCATATACCTTATCATAAGACCTGTTGCAAACGTTTTCCTTCGCTATCCTCACATTTCTGGTGTTAACAGAGGAGAGTTCAGTATCGGGTATTGAGTGAATTCCTTGCTGGTGTTTTCTTAATAGCACCAACTTAGGGTATTGGTTGCACACGAATTACGTTTTAAAGTTACCCATTTTAAAACAAAGTTAAATATGGACATCACTAGCGTCATTTTTACTTTCTATTACCTTATATTGAAAACTTTTGTGGTTAAATGTAAAGCTTCAGTCGGTTTATGTCGATGGCAAAGCCTTATTGATAAACTTCTGCAATTATATTTTACCGATATTAGTGGTTAGTTGCCTTTTAGCAAACATTTCTTTGCGTCTAAATATGACAGACGGAAGCAGGCTTCCTTTGCAGGCCAGACGCTAAATTAGTTGTCCACTTCTGGTGATCTGGAATAAAAAATCCCATCTCCTAGCCATTTTGTATGAACCTGTTTGCTGGCTGCCGATGTCAGTTAGGCCTTATTAAGATAATGCAGGTCTATTGTTTATATAAGGTCTAAAGCTTTTGTACCCCTGCCATCACTGATTTCCGAACCTTTGTAGCTACGCCCCAAACAGGACTTAGATATTTTACTTGTGAATTACTTTAAGAAATTTCGCGAAGTTTTGGAACCGAAATCACGCTACCCAAGTCAAAACAGGTAAGAGGACCACATTCTAAATGAATTATCATCAACATGTAAAATATTCATCATCTTTATTCTTGTACAATAATGTAAACATAATTTAGTTATTATTTAGAGCCACTCTCGTAATGTCTGATTTCAAGTAGGGTATTGCCTCTCATCACATCTAGCCCTGACTTCTACCTATTAGATACGTGTAGAATAATTGTAAACCTTGATATTTCAGGCTGCGCCCTTTCCTAAGCATCCTGTTTCCCTAACCGGATAAACAGTAATGTGACATATTTGGCTGTCCCATGAGGCGTTTGTGATGACGTGCGTGCGTAATGAAATATTTAGTGTGACACGGCAATGTTTGATAGTAAAGTTGCGCTTAAAGCGACACTATTGTGGTGGGTGTTAAATCAGAAAGCCCGTCGTGACAATCAGACTGACCTTCAACGTGGGTCAGCTCTTCAAAATTACTTGAGGGAGTCATTACTGTCCCTCTCTGCACTTTTGTTTGCTTAAACAATTTACGTTTAATATTTTATCATACTTACAGAACACTACACACAGTTTTTCGTGCAAGAAAACGGAATCTCGTATGTAACATCAGGTTTCTCTTTACTCAATATGCATTAATTTGCGATGAAACATGTCCATGCTTCTCAGCTAAAAATATCAAGCGTGGGTGAATTTGGTAACATCGAGTTTTAGATAGTTACCAACTCTTATGAATAATAAGGTGTATGAAACAAATCCACATACTTTAAAATAACTAAATTCACTTAGTTTGGGATACTGAACTTTCGAGTGTAAATGAAAGTTTCGGGAGAAGATGTCAGAAGTATGCTAAAACAACACGACAATATTTAGAGACTCTCTAGCAATAGATAAATGATAACTATCATAAGCAATAGAACGAGAGCTCCAACTTTTATTGATAAATTCACGAGCAACATTTTGCAAGCTCGAGTTGCATTTAATAAGACTATTTCGTGAATAGAACAACAATGATTAGCCTATATCGACACAAAGAAAACTACTCCTAAAATCCCATCTGTCTTGATCTATATTTGCACCAAAAACACTGCAACTTGATGTCCATATCATAAATAATGGCCTCGTTGCTTATAAAATTCGTTAAGCTGGTTCCACACCTCTCTCTGTAGTTTTTAATATTCTGCGGCTTTTAGTTTTCAGTTAATATATATATTTCAGCGATAAACCTTTCCCCAAAAGTTTTGGAACTTACGCCATTATGTACGGAAATATTACTGCACACCGATACTATTGTTATGAGATGAGTATCAGTTCAGAGAGAAGACAAATGAACGTGAGTGCGATAAATTTATAAGAACAATTGCACGTGGATATGATAAAAAACGATAAAATGCAGAGATAATGTGTTCCAATAAACTGAATTGGCAATTTCCTACGATCACGTGTCATGAACGAAATAGTCGTTGCAATTTGTAGCTGTATGAGAACGTGAGATTTTGCGGGAATATGATAATTATTTAGGCGGATCCGTCCATCCATCCATCCATCCATCCTTACATAATGCATACATATATACAATACACATACAAACAGGATGTCCTAGGTATGGATATAGATAATTTGCTAAATTGTAGATAACTTAATATATATTCCCTTCAGAGACTTAGTTTTCTTCCCTCTTCGTCTATTGATTTTACCACAAACCAGTTACTTTCACTATCTGATGTATTTTGCATCGCCGTAACTGCAGCGCGAAACGAAAATTGCCTATCCATTTTGCTTACACGTGTTTGCATCTCAATAGGTGACCTCCTAACCTAGCTAGTGTGGCGTGTTGGAAACACTCAAGAACTCGGTTCTTATACAAATTCGTTACCACTGTGTTACGTCTTCCAAACAGTGTTCTCCAGGAAAATAAACACATACGGGTTGTGTGTGTATGTGTGTTTGTTGCGCGTGATAACAGCAACATACCCGAAGACAGAGTAATCATATTAAGTAACATTATAATCCGCAAATAAAGCAAATATTGATGTAATGATGTTACTACACTGTGCTTAATTAACAATACAATACAACAATAACACGTTTACTCCTAATAACTTTAATAAACCTTAATATGGCCACAACAATCACATTATATATTTATATCCACTGTAAAATTTGAAGATGTGAAGTCATATGGTAGAGATTACTCAGTATTTAAAGAACAGAAGATTCTAATTTGGGGAAAAAAGGCCTTTGACTGTATAATTTATTTTCACAGCTTTCATATATGATGAAGTATCAAACCAAAGAAAAGCCACAGGAAGAAATCTTTTCGGGTAGATGAATTCTACGGTTTATGTTAGTTGAAATAAGTCTAAAGCTGTGGAACAGCTTAGTTACAACATGGTGCATGGTTATTATTATGTAAATCCGTGTATACAGTTGATAATTACATGAACCTAATGTTAGTGTTCTAAGATTAGTTGAGAATATTTAGGATTTCTTGTAGCTTTTTATAAAATAATACCTCATTACTATTAACTAATGATAGTACAGATATTACGCAAGATCTATATATCTTTTCATGTATTTCCACCTATAAATATTATTCTAGCGCTATTGTTATGCCATAGCTACATTCAAAAACTTCTGTCTCTTTTGCTTCCTCCTGGTTTTCTCCGCTTCGTTTTGTTTCTTCGGTACAAAAATGTCCATCGTTCCTTTCCATTATAATTAAACCTGGTGACATACCGTGGAATGTACTTAACTGCGTAAATTTATGCAAATATTTTCTTTGCAATTAAGAAATACCTTACCGTGTTTTAAATCCGTCTTAATGAATTGCAAATATGATACGTGCTTTATCTGCGCTTCACAGGAGTATGCTCATTTGTGTAGTTCTAATATGCATTTATCGAATGTTTAATGCTTAATAGTAAAAATAATAGTAATACATTCATGATACTAATATTAGTTAAGAAAGTTATTTTTATCTAGTGCTGGAATAATGTAAAATAACACTCCAACAAAACATAGAAGTTGATGTTCTTATTACTGTACCCCGATTATAGTCAGCCTGGAAGGTGCAGAACAAAAATAGTTACTCTTTACAAATAGTAAGAGCCTCAGATGTATAGCTATTATGGAATGGGAATAACCAAACTGATACTAAAAAACACATTGTAGTATGCAAATCAAAGGTTTAATTGGTGATTTTCCCTTCGGTACAATCAGTGGCTAGAATCATGCTCGGAAAGAACAAGGATTTCTACGATATGATTCGAGGTATTAGTTTCAGCATAAACAGGACTGTTCCATTTTTGGGACACGTTTAATACACGAGGTTGTGAATTGCGTGGTAGAGAAAGTAATAAAACATTTGTGCTTCTATGGAAGACATCTGCTTTAATATTTCCAATACCAAGATTTAAAAGATATCTCCCATATGAGGTAAGTATATCCAAACATATATCTGCATTCTTCTTAATTCGAAATTCATGATACACTGTTAATTATCAACAATACTGCTCTATTCTTGATAACATTAATATTTCCGGTATTTATAGAAAACTAAAATAAGGGGAGCAAACAATTAATATAATTCTACTAATAAGAAGATCCGTGGTCCAAATGGCGGTAAAGCATTACATGTTTCAATCTGACTCTATTTTGCTAACTCTTGTCCTACAAATGGAATAAGTAATTGAAAATTAATATAAGTATTGATCAACTTCTTGATTTGGAGATGACCAAATTTTAAAACAAAAGCTGTGCAAACTCCTCAAATATCTAATGTCTTTATTTCATTGGGCGCATACCCAAGTACATAGTTTAGTTAAGTAATTTAATACAAAAGGCTACCAGATGTATTTATCCAAGGCCTCGTTCATGCCTTACAATACAATGACGACGTCTACCAGTATCTTTAAATGTTACTTGCTAATATAAGGGAAAATGTTGAAGTTTATAGAACAGCCTTTTAGGGTCTTCTTGGAGTTGGAGAAAATCATAAAGAAAAAACTTATTGTTGTCATGTCTCGAAAATGACAGTAGCAAATAAGTAAGGAATTGATATATTTTATAGAAACATAAATTATAGACTCTAATTTCCCTTAAGGAATAATTATCGTATCGGTCTTTCCCTATAAAGGAGAGTCATACATTGCGTTCCACAAAAAGAAAATTCTGCTATACATCAACAAAATATAAACCTTATTTGAAGTATCTCAATTAAAAGTTCAAATAATCCTTCGGACTCGTGCCTGTCCGTGAGAGAGTCTAAGGATTAAAATTCCCAGTAATATTTAAACTGTGCTTCCAAATAGGTTGCTGTTGTCGAATTAGTCTTTCGAGAAATATATCCTACCAAATCTTGTAAAATTGAGAGACTATGGGACACTAGCTACAGATAGTAACGGTGATGCTATACTCACCCGGAATTTCATGCAGAATCTACCCGTGCCACACATTCCTGATCAGGAACTCTTTTTTTCTTCATTAGTTGTGGTTTTATATATTATGTGTACATAATTTACACGCCCGTAACTACGAGTATGTGTTATGAGAATAGCGAAAACATAAACATAAACAAACAATGAAATTTTTCCTTTCTAAGAATACATATATATATCCAAGCATATGTTTCAAAAAGTGAGATAGTCATGTTTACTCTGATTTCTATCTTCAACGTAATAATAATAAGAACAACAATAACTACAATAATAAGTCATTTATACGGCTTATTTGTGCATTAACAGGTACAGAGATGCTTTATTAAATTGTTCACAGATTTCCTCTCCGTAAACACTAATTTTTTCTCTGTGATTTTGGGTAGATTAGCTGCCGAAAGATATGGTATTGTTACTCTTCTTATGCATTGAAAAAGTTAACATATTTCTTGTTCACATTAAGGACAAAGCGAAGAAATGGGCTTCCTTTTCTGAAGGGTGAATTTTTATAAAATTGATGACCTCAATTTAGAATCTCAAATCAAAGCACGTATTCAGAATTAGTGTATGGTGTGCGTTTTTCTCATCTTGTGAACACTTCAGATTTATTAAGAGAGACCTCTACTGTTAGCACTTCTCTTCCATCACGCCTAAAAAACTGAAGCACATTCCACATTAACAGTTATTAATACGTTATTAAACACTCTAACGTAATTTCGGAAGGAATAAATAAGTTTTCTTTTAAACAATTTATTCTTTCAATTTTCTCTCTTTTTACTTTTTCAGAAATTATACATAACTTACAGACAAGTTACAGGCAAGCTACAGATAATGTAACAAATTCTGGTGAAAAATTAGATAGGCATTAAATGTCTGATTATCCCGAGCAAAAGTGAATTTTCAAAATTACAAAATTTTGACTAACCAAGAAAATAATATCCCCAATTTTACCCAAGCCGAAAGAAACCCCACTTTTGTCTACCCTAGGCGGCTACGCAACGAGCTTCACTGTACTTATTCAAATGGTGATGTCGCAGCTGAACTGTGAGCTCTCTACGATGGCTTGCTAAAAGGCCGCGAAGATGAACGATTCTGCTCTTTCCCAACAGATCGCAGCGAAGTGGCATATTATGTCTTCTGGCAAGTTGTCTGGTACGTTTGATTTTGCAGTAACTGTAACGGAATTAGTTTCAAAAGTTGGAGGACTATCAGCTCAATTTTATCGCTTATCAATTAAATTCTTTCTCCTAATACATTAATATTACTCATCGGAAATCACGAAATATGCTATAAGTAAGCTTTGACATCCCGAGTTTAAAACAGAGTTAGAAGTATATTTGGGGCTGCAGCATTTCCAGACAGCAGGTCAATTGAGATTGAAGCTTTGCCTAGAAGATTAAGACCTCTCATTGAAGATATACACCATAGTTGTGAACAAAATGAAAACTCCAGCTGCCCAAGATTTCTTACCTTCTAGTTTTAACGAAATAGACTGTAATAAATTGTCAATGCAAAATTTTACACATAACAGTTTTTTTCGAATTGCTTGCTAGTTTGTTGCTCATTGTTTATACAGTATGTTTTGAGTCCTGAAACTTCTGTTTGCAATTTTTTTCAGGCATTTATAATGTTCCTAGCAATTTGGTTTTCTTATTCCTGAGATTAAGTAGTTGTGTTTAATTGCTGTATAATTTCAAAGATTTCTGCAACAATTGTTCTAACAATCTGATAGCCCCAGCGCCAAAGAAAATCTTCGGTGTATTTTGCTTCGTTTTCTGTTGTCTTCTGCGGCGTGACCTGCACTAGCCGATAAGGTTTGGCAACCAATCATGATAAGCAGTCTATGTGACAAACTACATACTCTCACTCTAACCTATATCTCTTTTAACTGACACGACCATGAACTTCAACATATACTTCGTTTTTATTTTGTATTATTTAACCATGTTGTAACCTTTGTTATGGTTATTGGTGTAACTATTTAGCAGGAGTGGTACACCCTTGCACCTTGGCCTACAGCAACCTATCATGGCTTCCCAATAGCACGTACAACACTAAATAATGTCACGTAGATGTGAAGTGCAGATCTTCTTTATCGTTCTTTGTATTATATTTATATACCCTCTTATCTGACTCCTTGTATTTCGCCATAAACAATTAACATTATCATTGGTTTTGATAAAACAGTACGTAGTTTTGATATTGCTTCACTATTAACAGCATCCCAATAGGATATGTGTAGTGAACATATATTGCTGTTCCTAATATTCAATTCTACTACATAATTGTTTCTTCCTTAATTTCTTTCTTCTGCTTTGAATGCCGTTTCAAAAATGTTTCACAAACATAAAAAACAGAAAAAAGAGAACATTGAACGACCTGTCTAGTCTTCCTTCAATGGTTCCTTGCTCAAATGAGCTGAAATATCTAACATGCTTTTAATTTCCTAAAAAATTGGCATGTATTATTTATTTTATGGGTATTTATAAATTCTAAAAAGAAAGTAGGAGAAAATAAGATAACCTACCCTTGGAGTCATTGCATAGCAGTAAAAGAAGAAGTAAAATACTACTAAGCAATAGCTGTTGTTTGAAGCGCTTGTTTCTAAATTCAAATATACCCTAGCAGAGGACGAGCTTTAGTTTAAAGCTATAATTCTGGTTTGAGCACGTGTTCAGTGATTTAACATTAACATTTATATGTGCTGTACCTTAGCATGTTAAACCCAAAAATTAAGAACCTTCTATGTGATAGATTGTATAGCACTCTATAGACGCGTGTCTGTAATGGCAACTTCACTATATTCATGCGATAAATATAGCATTCGGTGCGAGAGTTTAAAGGAGACTAAGAACATATGATGTAAAGGAAACTTAAAAAAGAGGCTAATATCTATGCAGTTCGCAATTGGTTTGCAATACTTTTATTTAGGAGACTATAAACAGCTTGTTCATTGAATCTTCAGCTTTTACTCCTAAGATAGATCTGATTTTGTTACAAATGGAGAGAAGAGAGAGAGATAGAGGTACATAACTATAGTTTTAGTAAAATCGTTATTACAAAATACAAGACTACTTACTAATGACTAAAATTATTTTGCATAAAAGTAAATGAGTTATGAATGTGATCAGAAGATAATTTCTTACCATTTAATAACTCTTCACTGTTTTTATTATTATTATTATTAATATTATTATTGTTATTATTGTTATTATTATTAATCGGTCATAACAGTTCTGTAGGAAAATAAAGTGCATTAAAGAAGCCGAAACTTACGAATTATTTATAGGTCTTCAAAAGTAATTTACAATTCCCCTTCGATTTCCTTCAACCCTTAAGAAACGCTTAAAAAATCTGATAGGAATTGATAATGAAAATATGCAATGAGTATCTTAATTAGACTAGATGGTATACAACATAATCATAAGAGAAGAGAAGTAATTTTATAAGCTTAAGTATTTTCTTAGTATAAACAATAGTATTTATTAGTAAGTTCGGAAGGAGTTAGTAATCCAGTTCTAACTTTAAAGTGAAACAAAAAAAGAAAAGAGAAGCGACCAAGTGTAGTAATTCTGTAGAGATGATTGCTCACGCAACACTGACTAGAGTTTCATCTAAATACCGCCTTCTCTGTCGTTCAGAATGTTTAACTCTCAACTGTTAGCTTAGAAATTCATTTAAATGAACTCGTTCCACGATGTTAAAGAGGATACAGCGGCAAAGATAGTATCAGCGAGCATTTAGTAGCACAACTGTATTCTGTGACCATGTTAACATAAGCCTCCAATCCCTGGTATTGTGTACCATCAAGTTGGGACGTTTCCATTCACACATTCCATGTTCTCTAAACCAAGCCATTTTACAACCGTTTTCCTTATCATTAGCTTCTCGGCAAGGAGAGGAGCACCTCGTTGCATTAACCGTTTGCAGATAAATTAACACTAACACGTGCTTATAAAGGACAATAAAAAGACAGGAGCAGCTAATACACAATGTTGCGGATATCAGCGGTCAAACTACATGTCCCTGTACTAGTTTAGCCTTTGTAGGTCAGCGGAGCATTGTGTTTTGTTCCACCTACTTGGAATGGGAGTATAGTAGTCAGGACTTGTGATTTGATGCTTTAATAAAATGCCTCAGATATTTCATACAATAATTTGAATAAGAATACATTAAATGATTTGTTTCTTGTCTTGCTGAAACAAATTGTAGACCATTTGAGTTTGCTGAGTTGGAATCATGAGTCCCGCGCTGTCGCCGCTCACCGAGACAGTCCGGATTCGATCCCAGGTGACCGATATGGGATTTGGTGGACAAAACGGGGCGGGTTTCCTCCGGTTTCCTCCCCTATCACTTCTAAATGGAAGTGGAGAGCTATTCATGGACGCTATTTAACTGCTGTGATTTTCAGCCTCCCATTCTATACTGGGCGTGAAAGACAGTTTAAGTTTGCTCAGAGGCCGCAAATCGATTTACGTGCCGTAAATCTACGACACGGGACCAACAACTTTACTTCCCTTCCGAAGGAATCCATGCTAAGGATTTTTACAACCGAAAAATCATCGACCTCAGCCGAGTTTGAACCCGCAACCACTACACCACGGAGGGCGACATCACATTTGGTTCTTTCATGATTTTTTTAAACCTATGCATTAAGTTTATACTGAAAATAACAAACATAGTTAACAAAATATGTAGGAGGCACCGGGGCTGAGTGAATAGACCGCTCGCCCCTGACTCAGGGTACGCGTGTGGGATCTGTGATGAACAAAACGCTGTCTGAGGGCATTTTCTCTTGGTTTTCCGATTTATCCCGCCATCCATTCCACCACTTTTCTACATTCTTTTCATTCATTCTACCGTTATTTCTGATCATCTTCTTCTTTATTCTCATACCAGACATTGGACTGATCCCCCATCCTGACTGCTCTCTCTGATACAGAGTGCGTCTGCGCCGCGCCGAGGCCGATTGGTTAGACCACTCGCCTCTCACCTGGAGGTTCGATCCCAAGTGACTGCGTCTGAGATATGTCGAGGACAGAGCGGCGCAGGGGTGGGCTTTTTCCGGTTTCCCCCACCATCGCATTCTACCGGTGCTCCATATTCATTCCATGTATCAGCAGTGTCATCGTCTGCGGTGCCACAAGTAACAAAAGGGGGTGTTAAACACTAACAAAGAAAACAAAAGAGTGCTCTGTTCCTCAACGGGCATCTGGTCACAGGGCGCTGGTTTGTTCTTTCTGAGGGGTGTAATTCCTCCGCACTAGAAGTCTAAACAACGAAGGAATAAGAAGAGTGAAATGCAATATCGTCAGGTATTTTGTAATAAACGGTAGAAACTTATAAAAATTTTATCGGTATGTAAAAGTGACCTAGAGCTCAATTTTGACACAGTGCAACAATTTTTCAACAACTTAGTACTGCAAAATACAATAAGATGTTGCAGAGATACAGTTTTTATTTAATAACTGAAAATAGAAATATTAATGAAGATAAATAAAGATTATGTTTATGATATTGTTACATAGTGATACGTGCAATTCAACTACAGAATACCCCAGTAGTTTGCTACTATAACGTCACATTTTAAGGGGGGTAATATTTTGCATAGGTACTACTCTAATCATTTATTGCCAAATCCAGACGCATTTTCTGAAGCGAAGGGGAAAAGGTGTCATGCGTAGGGCTTCCTACATAAGACCCATCAACTTTATCATAGATTAAATAATGACATTATTTATGTATTTCTGTTGAGAATATATAGATATATTTATATTATGCTATATATAATTCATTTATTTTGTTATCTTTATTTTGTTTTGTATATTTTAATTATTAAAGATTGAAATAATGTCAGCTATTAACAAGAAATGAGTTAGAACTCTAGTAACTAAGCTTGAAGTTAAGCAATTCATAAGAATAATACATTTCCTGCTGCTTTCCTTCTCCATCAGGCTAACCAAGAACTAGTTTTGAAGCTACAAAAAATGAAATGGCGTTTTATTTATGGACGCTCTTTAACTGCTATGATTCTCAGCATCCCATTCTATACTGGGCGTGAAAGACCGTTTAATTTTGCTCAGAGGCCTCTCTATCATGCTTGAGGTTCTTTTACTTGCCGTATATCTACGACACGGGACCCACGGCTTTATTTCCCTTCCGAAGGAAGCGATGCTAAGGATTTTTACGCCCGAAAAAATCCGCCATCCGCCGCCGGGCTTGAACCCGCGACCTTGGCTATATGCAGTTAACCATTACACCTCGGAGGGCGACTTTGAAGCTACAGAATAGAATGGTGAAATACATGCATAGTGCTAATTATAAAACAGTTGCGTTTTGCCAAAGGGTTGATTCCCATCTTATCAGCCAGATACAATTATTACAAAAAAATTACACTTGAATATATTACTAATGAAACAAAACATGTCACTTCATTACAACCTTTATAATACCGCAAGATCATAAAATAGATAGAAAGTGCTAGCATGAGATTCATAAATGCTATATATAGAACAGATTTTAGTGTATAATAAAATAAATTGCCTTACAGTCTTTCTAAATCAAAATTTCATTGATGTTTTTAATGAACTCGTGTAAATATTTTCAGGCATCATGTATCAAATAGTGATTTGTCTCGGTATTTTTAATACCGACAGAGAAAGGATGTTACCATTTATCTACATAAGTGAATATTTCAAGCAAGCATATATATATATATATATATATATATATATATATATACAGATGGACGGATGGATGGATGGCTAGGTGATCGATTAAACTTATTATTCTGTACTAAATTTCAAAGTATTTGCACTTATTTATGTCCCACCTATACATTATATGAATTATCTGTTGGTTATTTACTTATTTCTTCCAAAAGAACTTTTTCATTCTTCCGAATAATCGCTTTTATGCAATATCTTCTCCTGAAATTTTTTCTCCCAAAGCACCTTTTCTTATATTAAATGTTTCTTTATATTCTGAAAGGTATCAGCTCTGTTTTGCCATTGACTGTTATTTTAAAGGAGATTTAAATCTTATGTTAACTGTCCATTTCACACAACATTTTAAATGGTTCCATTTTTTTATTGCCCGCTTTTATATGACACTGCAGATGATGATACTGATGGACAATGGATGAAGCTGCAGGGGAAACCGGAAAACCAGAGGAAAATCCACCCCTGCACCGCTTTGTGCACCACAAATCGCAAATGCGATCGCGTGCGATAGAACCAGGCCCGCCTGGGTGAAAAGTGAGTAGTCTAACCACTCGGCCACGGCGAATCATGATTTCTAAAGCTAACAATACTCTTTGCTCATTTGGTCGCTGAACAAAATTCCCACATTATGCAATACTGTCCAAAGTGCTTCAATACTGTCTTCCAGCAATTCGATGTTCAACAGTGCAAAGTGTTTCAAAGTGTTTCAAATGGCTTCCTTCGGAAGGGAAGTAAAGACGAAAGCCGTTGGTATAAGAACCTCAAGCCTGATAGAGAGGCCTCTGAGCAAAATTAAGCGGTCTTTCACGCCCAATTTAGAATGGGACGCTGAGAACCACAGTAGTTAAAGACCGTCCATAAATATCACGCCATTTACATTTACATTTATTTCAAAATGTAGTATCCCTATTTTATCATATTACATTTTGAAGAAAAAAAGTAGCATCTGCAAATATAGGATACATTTAAAGCATCTATGACTACTCAGTTGCTTCGCTACACCATTCTGACTTTTCAGAAGAATTTTACCTGCCTTTCTTCAAATAATCATATTAAAACCCCAATAGTTCAATATGCAGTACATATAGTTTAAGGACTCAAAGAACAGCGTTAAACTGGTGAAGAAATTGGATCACGAACATGTTACTGGACAAGTGGCGGTGTGATGGCAGAGTAGTTGCACCACTCACCTGCCATCTAGGCGGCCCGGGTTCGTCCCACGGAATCGAATGTGGGATTTGTAATGAAAGAGTTCTTTTGTGTATAACTCAAATCCTTTCCTTACATTTCTGTTTGTGTTTGCGGCCCCCCTCTTTAGCGTGTTAGTAGCGCATCGTTCATGAGCTCTCAAGTTCAAATCTCGGTTAAGGAATAAGGGATTCTCCGGTTTACCTTATGCTGAGAAGGCGAATTTCGCATAATTCTAAGTTCCAAGGATCCCGGGCTCATTTGAGCATCAGTTTATCCACTTTATCCGCCACCCGCTATGGACAACCTATAAAAGTCGAATAACTTAAAAAAGGGTTATAATATATAAATAAAGAGTAAAATTATGTTCTGTCACACACTATGTACACTATAAAAAGTCATTACATAAGCAATTTCAAATACAAAATAAACAACCCAAACTTTTCTACCATTTAATGATCCTGGATAATGCACATTGCTTTCTATACCATAAAATAAAAAAATAGTTTTTGTAGGTATAAGTTTTTCGCAAAACCAGGTATCAAACCTTCCTGTTTCAAAGGAAACGAGGATATTGCCCATAAATTACTTTTTTCTTGTATAAAATTTACACTGAAATAATTAATAGCTAACTTATTTTATATCTTAACTCCTAATCTGGAGCGTTTCAGTGCTCTGAATTCAGTACTTGATTCCTGGAAATCTTATGATGAAAATAAACAAAATCATATTAAGCAGATCTTCATAATATAGGTTTTAAAGTTGGAAAGTAAGAATGAATATCAATACAGAAAAATAGAGTAGGTTTTTGTGAAATATACCTTTCTAAGTGTATATATATAATAAGCATAACCAAAAATATAACTTAAACTTCTTCAAAAAATGAATTTGTTTTATTAAGATTCTCTAATTTAAGCATAAATACAACCACTTCTTGTTTTGTGTAAGCTACTACGAGATTTTACACTTTAAATATAAATACAACTACTTCTTGTGTTGTGTAAGCTACTACAGATTCTCTAATTTAAGTACAAATACAACCACTTCTTGTGTTGTGTAAGCTACTACGAGATTCTCCAATTTAAGTACAAATACAACCACTTCTTGTGTTGTGTAAGCTACTACGAGATTCTCCAATTTAAGTACAAATACAACCACTTCTTGTGTTGTGTAAGCTACTACGAGATTCTCCAATTTAAGTACAAATACAACCACTTCTTGTGTTGTGTAAGCTACTACGAGATTCTCCAATTTAAGTACAAATACGACCACTTCTTGTGTTGTGTAAGCTACTACGAGATTCTCCAATTTAAGTACAAATACAACCACTTCTTGTGTTGTGTAAGCTACTACTAGATTATCCAATTTAAGTACAAATACAACCACTTCTTGTGTTGTGTAAGCTACTACGAGATTCTCCAATTTAAGTATGAATACAACCACTTCTTGTGTTGTGTAAGTTACCACTAGATTCTCCAATTTAAGTACAAATATAACCACTTCTTGTGTTGTGTAAGCTACTACGAGATTCTCCAATTTAAGTATAAATAAGATTCTCGAAATTGAGGCACAAATATAACCACTTCTTGAGTTGTGTAAGATACTACCAGCATTTGGGAAAAATGGGCATGGCTAACATTTTAATTAAATGTAATAGGCAAGTCACCGAGCCGAATATCTCGGTGGGTTCGTCTGTGCCCAATTTTCGAGAGGTCGCGGACACAGTTTTGTTTCATCTCCCGATTTTCCTATCAATTAATGTCGTTTCCACTGTGATTTCATTCATTCTTCATCCCATTTAGTTTCTTTCAGGGTTAGATGTGTCGGCGATTATACTCATGCGGCATGGCATGAAAAGGGACGCTCATTGTGACACCTAGACTTCAGCTGTTTGCCGAGTTAAGTACCTCACCTGGCTGAGCTTTGAACCTTTGGGCTGTCTGTCCGATTGTTCTATTGCTTCTATCTGGATACCGTCGCTCTGGGTTCTCACCGCCAGGAGTGTCCTCTCACCTCATTTCTCCCTGCTGGGGGCACTCTGTGGCGTAGATTCGGTGATTCGGATGAGGCTCCATCGTCCTAACAGTAATCTCCGAATTCTAATCCTAATGGATATGTCTGAGAAGATCATTATTATCATTAATAAGTAACCTACAATCCAATGCTTCTGAGGAAGGTGACTCAGGCGTTCCGTCCCACGAATAACCTCTCTGATCTATAGGCTTTTTTTTTTTTTTGGGTTATTCGAAGTCAATAAACAAATGTTAGGGTACTTTCTACATTCCTCCAACCTTCGTGTCTCTTCATTTCATCTCCATGCCATCTAACCAGCATCTCTTAGTTATTATTGTCGGCGAGGACTGCGCTGGGGGCGCCCTCCCGTGGAAATACAGCTCTCGACAGCGGGATGGGTTGGAAATGGTCTGTGGAGTGTGGGTTTCTAACTCTCGTCGCATCGGAATGAAGAGCTGCTTGGAATATGTAATGGACGCAGTGGTTGCTCTCATTTCATCCTATCCTCCTGTAATATGACGTACGATAAGCTACGGCCTCTCTAGATATCAAGTGACTGCATGCGGGATTTATGGTGGACAAAGTGGCGCAGGGATGAATTTTCTCCAGGTTCTCCGGTTTCCCTCGCCTTCATATTTCACCGGTGCTCCAACTTCACTCCATGTATCATCAGTGCCATAGCTGCGGTTCCATCGCTGTAAAAGCGGGGATTAAACAAAAAAAAAAAAAAAAGCCACGGCCTCAGTGCGGAATCCCCTCCGACATTTCACACACATACACAGTTCATTTAAGTATAGTAGTTTTCGGAAACTCAGCTGAATATTCAATACCGGTAAAATAAAGTCTAAAAAAGTCGCTAGATGTTACGTCATGCCACGGATCAGCCTGAAACAAATTACGGTCTTAAACCTGGCTAATTGCATTTACTTTGAGGCACAGCGTTTACAAATACGCGATTAAATAATGCCGTTCTATATAACATTAGCATGTAATTGCTTTTGTTTTGTTGCCATTGTTTTATTCACACGCTCAATAACAAATTCAATTACAATGTTGTTACACTAAAGAGAGAATTTAAAACAAACTTGACAAAAAAGCTGCTTTTCGTTTTTCATACATTTGTTAGCGTATCTAACCATGACCTTTCCTTTGAGCTAACACCTCAGGTCAAGGATATTATCAGTTGTCGCATTTCGCTCAATAAAAGAGGGGCCTAGGTGCAATTTTTAACAGCAAACATCTTTGCAACGTAAAATTATCATAAATAACATTGTAACAGTGCCCTCATATGCAGTGGTTCTCACCTTAGGATACGTAAACAAGAACAGAAAGAGTGGCGCAACGTAACAAGAACCTTTGAAACGCAAGACGTCATGATTCTTCTCGATTTTCGAGATGTTTCTCCAAGCTTCGGCTTCCGGAAGCTTTCAGGAAGTTTTGTGATGTTATTTTCTAAATGTAAAAGGAGGAAGGACTGCAGCGTTGTTGTGTTGTGAATTCTACTGAATCCTGAGTTACAGGAGTGTTAGCTCGTAGTGGTTGACAAGGCTTGGATAAATTGTCTACGCGTCGAAACAGCAATTGAATTATTTGTAGCAATGAATTTAAGACTTGTAAGCATTGACGCTTGAATCAATAAATACAATTTTATTTTATGAAATTATCGGTTACATCTGCCTTGGTCAAAAGGAATTTATTAATTTATCCTGAAAACATCAAAAATTTTTAATAATTATAATAATACCACTGTTAAAGTGAAATACTACCCAAATGGCTGTCAGTGTCCGATCATATCACAACTAATTCAATACAAATTCGTGCAACATTTGATTTTGAAGAAAATATCACTTATCTAGGAACAGAAAATCTAGAATGAAATCAGATATTCTGTAAATTACTTAAAATTCAAGCAATAAAAAGCTTAATAGATTTACAAAATTGTAGTCATCCTTTAGGATTAACAGCATCATAATTTAGCAATAGATTTAACGGCATAAGCAGTTATTTTTTCTCTCCTTATAACTCTTCAAAAAACTATTCTTACAACCATGTATACTTCTTTGAGCTTCATATTAACGGAAGTACATATAAAATTGTAAAAACGGTTTTGTTATTTCTTTCTTTATAGGAACAATAGGTGAACAAAGTAACCTCCATATCAGGCTTTGAAATTCCATTCTCTTATTTTGTTTTCGTACTCAGCTTTAACTTCCCCTTATATAGGACTCACAACCCGCTAGAATTTACAAGCGGATGCCTAGGGGTCAGAAGCCTGCCGGGGAGCCAACGACACGGAACCACAGCATAGAGAATCTGAATCCGTAGCCAGGCATGTGGGAAGTGGATGATATGAAACGCAAGCGAAATGGATGATTGGAAAATGGACCAATGAGTGGAATGAGTGGCCGGGAAACCCGGAGCACCTGGAGAAACCCGCCCAGAAGCGGCTTCGCCCGCCACAAATCCCATATGTGAGCGTTAGGATCGAACCCGGACCGCGTCGGCAGAAGGCGAGCGGTCTAACCACTTGTGAGAAAATTATACGTTTTCGAAAATATAAATACTTAACAAAGAATATTCCAAAAATGGTCAACTCCTCAGAAAAATCTGGCTATATGAAGTAAATAAGTATTTTAACGTCACATAACAACATATGAACGCGTGTGAACATTTTTCCGAAAATGTGTTGTTGATTTTTTGGGTCTTCAAAACTGTATTTCTGGAGAAATCTGGGATACGAATTTTTGGGGTGCAATACTTTCTCTACCTATCTACATTGTATGATAAGTAATTAGTATTGTACATTGAAGTTTGTTCTTTGACTGTTTGTATCTGACTAATATATAGGTACTCATGAAAGGTAGTTAGACTTCCAAAAACCCACTGAAAATGATTCTGACTTATGACCAAAATCCGGATTTGGGAGTCCAACTACAGCTATGTGAGCGAGTAATCTTAAAATTGCATCCCATATGACAAATTATTCTCTCTGCTGACCCTTCCAAATATTTTGGTTTCCTATATTTATTATGATTTATTATATATTTAAAATCATTAAATTAGAGTTTTTGGATCACTTTGTAATCAGCATACTTCCATCCAAAACGCATAATTGTAAAACTGTTAAAGCTTACATTCTTCAATGCCATGCAATGCGTAGTTTCATATGCCTTTCAACTGCTTAAATGGTATTACATCCATTGCCCGTGCTGGTTGATTTAGATTGCACCTAAATATTACATAAGCTTTTCAACGAGAACAGTGTAGTGTGTGCGGGCTAGATCTGCTTTTTTACTGAAAGGAATACAGCAAGAACATGGGTTTTTCATAAAAAGAGAAAATCGCACTATGAAGTGGTGTTTGAGTACGGTTTCAATTGTATGTTGAAGTTGGCAATGTTTGTTTTACCACACTGTACATAATGCACGAGGATGAGCGCACATTTGGAGTAGGTGAGGATGGTTGCGGTGGGTGTGGGGCACAGGAAAGGGATGGAGTTTTCGAGAGATGCAACATGGCAGGCGCTTGTGCCGGAAATCGGAAGTTTGGTCCCACGAGTCTATGAGAACTTGTGGTCTTCTCTGCCAGATGTCAGGCCAGGTTACGCTCCGCTGGGCGCGAGATCCGTTTGAAGAGGGAGTGAACTTTCTTTTCTTTTATTGTTTCTTTATCTTACGTTCCCATGACTTCCTCTTTTTCCTAACCTGTTACCTCTTCACCCTGTGCGAGTTTACGGTTTTCTTCTACTGGATTCTCCACTCACACGTTCTGTTTCATTGCCAGCAACTGTATTCATAGCATTTGAGAGAAAACAATACCACAAGAATTTAAAATGGGTGCCACATGTAATGTCCTCGTAATGCATTTTAACAGTTAGACAGGAAAATTTGGAAAGAAATTAACAAAGCTGTGACAAGAATAACTAAAAGCTATAAAATAAGAATTAAGTTGAGCACAGTAACCGCTAAAAATATCTATAAGCTATTTTACTGCAATAATAGAACAGTTATTTAAATTTCTTATGGGAATAATGTATGCCTGTTCAGTATTATTTCAGTTCAAATCTCTATTTATTTTTCCTGTACATTATCATAACTTATTATATAAAATACTTTAAAAATAGAGTATGTTATGCAAAGGAGAAAACAATAATGAAAATGCATATTTTTAAAAAGCATCTTATATATTTTGATGTCAACAAAAAATCTATAAAAAGTTATTCAAATCACTATATTTCTTCTTTGAAAATATTACACATGATTACATATATTTTTAAACCTGTAACTCATCATTATCAATCTCAATTTTGAAATGGTGCTGCCATAGTAGATAAATGGTCAATTTACGTATATGTAAATCGTAAGTCTGAACCAGAATTTGAAAAAAGTGCAGAAACAACTTAAAATAGAATTCTAGCTAATTGCATTTCTTTGAAAACATTTTTGGAGACAAACACGCTGTATGGTGGTATAGTATACCAGCAGCTTATCTTATTATACTTAACAAATAATTTTCAATAGAAAATACAAAATGTAATATGCCAATGATGTTATGTATACACACATGCATACATATTTGCCTATCCCATAAATATGTGTTTCAGTTTTCAAAAGAAAAGTTGCATACTGTTACAGCAGTTTATTATAAATCAGCGATCTTTTCATGGTGTAATTTGGTCAAGAGTTTTATACAATAATGACAAATGACATTTATTTTCTTACTTATTTTCGACAAAAAATGGAAACAATTCTTAAAATTAGTTACAGTATAACAAATGTGGGTGTATGCATCTACTTCTATGTTGCAAAAGTAGTATTTTGAGGCTTGAATTGTGCCCTTGGTGGGAATGAAATTCAGAAACCTAAGTCAATTTACCCTCGCGATTAGGCCTTTCCTAGGACTTAAACACGATGGCTATGTTTGGAAGCCTATTGAAGATTAGACGAATACTAAATCAAGGTGTAGTATTAGTAAATACAAATGTTATTTTATAAAGTGGTCTCTACCTTAAATACAGGGTGTTAATGAACTATACCGAAATATTTTCACAGAATATGTACATTACTTAAATAAGTAATTTGAGATAGGAGACTTATGGTCTATTTATTGAAATTTTGAAGTAACGGCTATAAGTTTCTGAAGCGCCAGTACGCCACTGGCTAATTTATCAACCATTCGAGAAAATAACACGAAAAGCGAAGGGACATATCACAGCGTACCTCCCTAGTGTAATGGTTATGATACTGGCTTTCAAGTGAAAGATAGTTTCCGAGTTCGGGTCTCGTTCACGTATTGCGGCACTTAGTCTGTATTGAAAATAATAATAATAATAATAATAATAATAATAATAATAATTTACTCAATGACAAAAATCGGACTCATGAACTTTTGGATAGCAGGTTCCCCCGTTATGCATTAAACCACTAGAGCATTTGAAAAATACCCTCCACAGTAAGTTACCTCAAGAACGTAGTTAATGACGCTCAGTGTCGCACAGTCAAGTGATTAGTTCGAGATTTTACAGATTTTTGCGACATTAAATCTTGAGAACACTAGTAACGAGCTGCTAAAAATCGATATTTCTATATTCGGGCAGCAGTTTTAAAGACATACTAAGCCATTTTGTCAACCTGCTTTGCTTTAACACCGAATTATCAGCACCTGATACTCACACGTTTAACGCTATGTAGTTGCGTTATGTTTATCCGGGGACCATGCATCGCCGATCTCAAATTACTTATGTCAGTCATGTGCACAATCTCGCAAATTATTTCGGTGTAGTTCAGTAACACCCTGTATAATGATTTGCGAGTTATATATGGTTAGTGCTTTTCACCGTAGAACGCAAAGATAACAGTTTCCAATTATTTACCTTAAATAAAGGTTTAACTCTTAGATTTAATTTCTTCTGAATTTTTCAAGTGTAATAAATCAGTTTCATCTGGAAAGAGATTATAACAGACTTATATTTATTTTCTTATGCTATATGGAGTACAGTTTTGGATATGGCCATTAATAAAAAAACTCAACCGAGAAAACTACAAAAGCTATCCCAAATTTCTCGGTTAGGCTTAAGCTTCAAATTGGCCTTAAGCAAAGACTTAGGCTACAGTGACATACAACTTATATTTGACTTAGTTTAAACCGCACTGAAGAGCGTTTTAAGCTAAGCAGTTAACATGTTATTTGAAGAAGATAAATGCTTATGCTGCTGAACAAAATTTGTAGGAGAATGTTGACTTCTTGAGAAGTACAGTTTACAGTCTTGGCTTAACTTTTGGTAGATATTTTTAACTTTACAGGATATTAGGGGTATAGATACAGATATTTTGACTAATGATAACTGAAACTGCATCCCGTTTGTTATGTTATTTGTCTCTTCGTCTAACGTTTTCTATCAAACCATAGTTTACTACCTAATGTTTGTGCACAGTCGCAACTGCGCCCCGAAATGAACAACGTCTTCCAGTACAGACTATCCATGTTGTCCCCATATGCTCAAACCTCAGTACCTGACTTGTTTTCCTAGATAGTGTTGTTGGCCTTGCAGAAAGCATTCGAACTCATTTCTGATATAACATTCGTTATTGCAAGTCCTATCCTCTCTGCGTTACGTCTTCCGTCCCTTGCTCAATATATTTCATCGTATGATTTGTTTTGTCACGCCTACTTGTAGATGCTAAGCAACCTGATAAGATAATAAGCAACATTTATTCGGCCTCAAGTGATGCAAACATACAAGTACTGTTGCTCATAACCCTGTCCATTACCATTACAGACATATAGAGCCTGAATGTTGTTAAATAATCCATAAAAGCTTATTTTAGGATCAGCGTCGACATAAATAAGCGATGGGAATTACTTGATGCGCATGCACTGGGTTACCAACTTTGCTGTTCCATGGAGTTGATCAGCTCAGTGAAGTTAAGTTAAACGTGGTTGTCCTACAATTGTGAAACTTAAACAAAGCTAAGCTGCCTTTAATGAAGTGTTTAGTTTATTAAAGCTTTGGCTTAAGCTTTGAAATCGGGACAGGTTTTGCACACCACATCAACTGACACATTTGTGTTTCTTTAGATATGTCACCTTAACAACTAAAGGACAAGCAGTTCATTTCTATAAAATTGAAAAAATAAAGTAAATGTTAATATTAGGAAATAAAAGAAAAAGCCAGTACCTTGACGCAACCTTCTGAAATATTAAACATTTTTGATAGTCGTTATTAAGAGCATTTATTTCAAAGATGAGCTCAGTACCGTTTAACAATCTCGTTTTACTTTCACCTGTGAAGTTCAGGATATTTGCAACCCACTTTATGTCAACAGAATCAGTGAAGAAGGTCCATTAAATATGAAAGTCAGCTGAATACAAAAACTGTTCGCTTTTAATATCTTCGAAATATGCCCAAAAATAAGAGTTAAATAAGTAGAATAATTTACAATACCAACCACAGAGTTTTCTTTACAATACAACCATGTATCAGAAGTCACTAAGCTTTGCATGATATACAATTATCCTATTATAAGTCTTGTGTCTGTGATCGTAGGCGATGCAAGACTAACGAATAAATAAGTGCAAAATGAAATACAAAATATAAAGCTAAGAAGAAATAATAAAAAAAAGGAACAAAACTAACATCAACATCAGACACGAACCACCGAAAGCTTGGTTGACCACGTACACGCAACTAGTCCAATGGACCAGAACTCACTTCCTGAAACATCTTCTTTAGCCTAACATTCCTCTCATATTAATGCTGGTTAATAACGCATATTATCTTCTTTATATGTTGTATAAGCTTGTGTCTGCCTGTTACGTTTACTAGTTATGCAAAAGTCATCCAAAATGAAGAGGACTTCAGCAGCATTTCCATACATTCATTTGTCAGGAAAATAATTTCAACATATGGTATTTTAATCGTGACCGTTTCATCTTTTTTGTGAAAATAAAAAAATTGTAAAAGTGTTCGTTGTATGGATAAGTTAAAGAGTGGGGTTTTGTTAAAAAAGTTTGTATGGCATTCTTTAAACACAATACATAGTATTTAATTGCTTTTTCATTTTTGAGTTCTACTGTTCAAATTGCATAGACAGGCAGACATAGACAGACAAAGAGAGAGAGAGAGAGAGAGAGAGAGAGACACACACACACAAAAATACACTGACATAAGGATTTATAAGTTAGAAGTCAAACAGTAACTTCGAAAACATTTGAAGTGAATGGGCTGAAACTTTGGATGCATTTGGGTCTCATAGAGGTGAACGTTGCTCTCCAACTAGTAGTAGTAGTAGTAGAGGAGGTAGAAAGTGTCAATGTACAGTGTGACGTTAGTGTGCAGTCTGGAACAGAATTTGTCTTTGTCACTGCTAATGTTTACATGAACGACAACCCTGTTGCATACGACGGGTAATGTGCTGCCCTCTCTGATGCAATATAATGACAGTGTACATAATGTACATGTTACACCAGAGATGCTACATAGCCCTATCCTGTACCTTGTCCTGGTTTCTGAGGAACACGTACGCACTATAGAAATACCGTTAGGAACCCGCTCTTGTCTCATTTAGCAAATAGTACTCGAGAAATCAAAATCATCATGAAGATATATTCGAATGAGTTGTACGAAGCTTATTTATTGTATACCGTACACAAACATACTAGAATTATGATAAAAGTGGTAATATTACACTTAATGAAACCAGTTTTAAAGTTTTGACTTCTTTGCTTATATTCATCAAAGAAAAAAGAAATATAAACACTCATATATTGAAACCACATGGAAACTGGTGTGACCTAAAAGGAAATGGACATACCAGAATTGTGAATGAAACCACCAACACGCTTGTTGAAACGGTCAGTGATTTTATGCTACGAGAAACTTTGTATAACAAATTATTTGGTGTTAAATGTAGTAAATGGAATAAGAAGGAAAACCGCTAGTATTCAAGAGACCTAATCTAGTTCATATTTTGAAATGGATGTGGATGAAGCCGCAAAGATAACCCACATATGGATTCTGTTACACACTTAGGATATAAAGCTACTTGCAAATTACAATACTGAGGCCTCATGCAACTGGCAAAATATATTTGGTAACTCTTAGATAGGCGGCAGGGCATAAGGGAGCAATTGGTAATGAGAGAGAAGACTCTTTGGCTTGGAAAAGACCTCAACATTTGGACTCGAACCAATAATTGGTAGAACTACAAGTTCATCTAAATGGATACACCAATAGGTGGATGATGGGCCCAACTGAATGGACAATGACACATTAAAGCCCTGATGAAGGTTATTTCTCCATTATTAACCGAAGTCATACTGCAATCAGCAGAAATAAAAACACAGTAGTCGTAGAAGCATTACCCTGACATTATCATTTGAGAAAACATCTATAGACATTGGGAAACCTTAAAGATGTACCCAAATGTATACTATATAATGAGGAGTAAGACTCCACCTCACTTTTAATAAGGTTGTTTCATAAGTCCATACATTTTGCTTGCAAGATCCATATATAGCGCCTGAAAAACTTCTGTGCGCTCTTGTTATCAGAGTTGCCTATCCACCTTAGAGGTCAATAACCAGAGTCGCCATTAGATATATCCTTGTGTGGTTTTGTCTGACGTTGGATAGGTGAGCGTGAACTTGTGTTTGCTATGGAGAGGAAAAAGTAACACTTCCGACATCTTATGCTGTTTATCATAAGAGTAAAACCGCCTCACAATGCTGAAAGAAAATTTGTGCAAGATTCATTAATCAACCCAGCATGTCAAAAACGGATTAGTCGATTACGAACTTGGAATTTCTTCACAAAAGATAAACCTCGATCTGGATGACCAATGGTTACGGACGTGCAAAGAATTAATTAAATTATAGTCAACAATCCGCGAATAGCCATTCGGGTTGTTGGCACTGGAGCTCAATATATTTGGTGCTACTATAGCCGAGAACTTGAGTAAACTGGATTGCGTAAATATCCGTGATGTATATTTTGCCCATAAACGTCAGTGAAGAAAGTTTGATTCAGCACCTTTTCATATGTTTTTAGTGTTTAACGCCCACTTTTACGACTATAGCACCGCAGGCGATGACAATGATACATGGAATGAAGATGGAGCGACAGTGGAAGAACCTGGAGAACCTGGAGAAAACACCCTGTACCGCTTTGTCCAAAATAAATATCACATTCGGTCGTTTGGGATCGAGCCCGGGTCGTCTAGTAGAGAGGCTGGTGGGGTAACCACTCGGCCACGGCGCGGCCCATTTCCATCTGTGACTCCTTATTGAGTGGCAATCAGAATGGTCATTTTCTGGAACGGCTGATACAGGAGACGAGAAGTGAATTATATATAACAGCACATGAAAGAATAAATCATGATGCAAGAAAGGGCAGCCAACGCTATCGGTTCCAAAACCAGAGCAGCATCCGAAAATGGTTATGCTACGCATTTTGTAGGATTGCAAGGGCATGCTGTATTCCGAACTTCTTCCGAATAACGAGACTGTTAATTCCGAGAAATACTGATTTAAGTTGGATCGCAACAAGGCAGAGAAAATACCGCAATTGGATAATGTTGTCGCCTTTCACCATGACAACGCCAGACCACTTACCGCGATGATGGCCAGTCAAAGGTTGCGTAATTTTCAGTGGAATATGTTACCCTAACCGCTGCATTCTCCAGATACTGCCCCATTCAATTTTCATCTGTTCCATTCCCTTCAGAATTTCCTGAATGGAAAGTGCCTTACTTCCTTGAAAGGCTGTTAACTGAACCTCAAAAAGTTTATCAACCAACACAAACCCACGTTTTGGAGAAATGAAATTTATAAGCTTTCAGAAAAATGCCAATATATTGTCGACAACAATGGTATAAACTACAAGAAATAAAATATTTTTTCACAAAACCTTAGTGCCTTATTTATTTATATTTTGAACGACCTTGTGTTTAAAGTTTGTAAATAGAAATTTCGACAGCTACTCTATCGAAGCGGTGAGAGGTGTTCCCAGGTTTTCTTAGGAACGTAACGAAAAACGAAGGAACTTATAAGACAACCCATTAGAATCTTCAGGGTCGTCTCCTTAGCGCGGTGGTAGCGCAGCTGCCTACCAAGCGGGAGACCTGGGTTCGATCCCCAGTACCGGCGTGGGGATTTTGCCCCCGCTGGGAGACCTGGACCGGGGTGCACTCAGCCTCGGGAGGTCACTGGGGGGCCAATTGAGGAGCTACTTGATGGAGAAGTAGCGGCTCCAGGTCGTGAGGACCGCATTAACCGGCCGGGAGGGGCTCGAGGCGCTGACCACGTCTCACCCTCCAATACTGCACCCCATCCATGACGTCTGTAGTGGACCGAGATGGGGGACGCAGCGGCCGGGCGGTAGGCCAAGGTTCCCCGTGAGCTGTCGTACCATGGAGTTATATTGTTATTAGAATCTTCAAAGGCTTTGTACTAAATAAGAGACAATAGTTTTTGGACTTCATCTGCTCAAAGGAAAGCTCTCAAACTAGAATCTCAGTAAACAAATTACTGTAATGTTTCTGTAAGCTAGAAGTCCTCAATGCTGGGGTAAAGTTAATACGACAACTATTACGCCGTCATAAAATAAAAAATGAAATATAATTTTTCCAATTAATACTGATTTTTACAAATATATAATAATTAACTTGGGTTTCAACATTTATTTAACATTTTCTTATAAAATGTAATGGGCATGATCATATGACGCTTTTGATTCTCATAGTGAGAATAAAATTGGTATTGTTTCGATATTATTCCTTTTAGTACTATGTGCATTGCATATAGCAAGTATGGGAACCAATGTGTTGCACCAAAAAATTAAATGTCGAAACTGCAACGAAATGATATCACCAGGAATGGAACATACCCTACGGTGGAACTGAAATCAGACAATTAATGGGAATTAAACTTGCAGTGGTGAACAGTTCCGGAATGGAAAATCAGAACACTGAGCTTTCGACCAAAACCAATGAAAAACTGCTCAAACCTTTCCTGAGGAAAAGAGTTTAAGGTAGCGATAAGGGACTGAACGCCATAGTGAATTAGATGCTCAACGAAAGACCACAAAACTTAAGGTCGAGACGTCAGGACGCAACAAAACATCTGCCAAACAAATACGAAGGAACGGCAACCTCCGAGATCTATCAATGACAATTCACTGCCGGCACCGCCCACAACTGATGATCAGTAAAAACAGAAGCCGCAAAACTCATAATCAGTCTACAACGATGGTAGACAAAAATATTGGACGTGATTCCGACGATGGCAGAATTCGGAGTTATCTGAAAAATACCAATCAGGAACCATCGCTTTACCGCATCCTATTTCTATCAGCCAAGGGAAGACGATGCAGGAGCTCGACCTGGTAATTAAACAGAAGGTGAACAAAGTCATGGCGATTGAACAGAGGGTGAACAATATCCTGGTGAACCGTCGGCAAGTTACGTGCCACAGGAAGCTGCCTACTCCTTTGTCGACGGGGAAGCGACGCCAGGATGTTCACCTGATGCACGGCTCCAAGTCAATCCGCGAAACGCTCATGAAGGCGAGGGCAGCCAAGGCAAAACTGCCACTATAAGTATTCATTAGAAGAGACGAAGGATCAAGACAGAGCAGATGAAGACGACCTTCAAATTAGGTGTACTGTGTGTGGCCAACCGGGATATTAAGCGAAGGTCAGTCCTCGACCAAGCAGGCGTGTAACAAATAAAGTTATGCACAGCGAAGAGTACGTCGGACCCATACCACTACTACTGCTTTGAGAGTGATGCTGCACATATCGAGTAGAAGAGTGAGTGAGAGCCTAATTCTCAGATGCACTGTCAAAAAAAAAAAAAAATGTACAAAGGTGTATGGCCACCGTACCAATGTGAGGAGAAGACGCGTGCCTAAGCTGTCCGTATAATCTAGGCAGTGGCGGTGTTTTGATGGGATGCCTCAGGTCTGTGGAACGAGCAGCTGCCATGGCAAGAGACCTACCTCCTGGTGAATAGTCTACCACATTCAAAGGCTGTCACAAGGGGAGAGACTGGTGGTGGGTCTATATCCTCTAGTCTACTCGGGACGACAACCCTGAGGAAGGAGCAGTATCACTTTACAATGAAATACTCAGCGTACCGAGCCTCTGCGTAGTTGCCTGGATAGTTTGCGTAGTCGACTGACTTTTTGCAGCGTAAGCGACATGCACCTAGCCACGAACATTAACGTACATATGAACAAGTGCGCAAGTGGCCCCTAACAAGGGTCTCGGGAATGTTATACAAGCTTGACACCATAGAACAAGAATAGTGCAATAATGGCAAAATAAAGTGCCTAGAAAAAACGTTTCCTGTGTGCCTTCCCCTCACTCAGAAGCTTTACTTGCTGCGTCTTCAGAGCTTATAGGAGAGTTGTGAGTTGTTGATACAGTAACCTTGGTGGGTGCAATAGGATTAGAAAGATAGCCAAAGTAATCGACAGCTGAGTGAACAAGTGTTGAAGCTAGAAGAAATACAATTGTTTTGGAGTAATAGAAACATACATTTTTGTTACAATATGTTTATACCCGCGAAAACTCAAGAAAAGTCATTTTTAGAAATTAGGTTCTCACGTCTGCGAACAGAAAATTTCCAAAGCAAAAAGTCTTTTAAATATAAAAATTCTTACATCAGAATTTTGTTTTTCTAAAGTTATGTCTTTTTCAAACGTGACTCTATCGATTTTGATTAAAATACTGCATATTTAAGTTATTTTCTTCACAAATAAACTGTTTCTTTGGGAGAAAACTTCTGATTTATTCTTCACTCTAAATTACATTTATCTACGTGTTTTATATCTATACACACATGCTTTACACATACACACACAACATTTTACTACACAAAAATGTATATGCCGTTAAAGCGTACAGTTTCAGTCAAATAAATGCTTTTCTTGCTATACCTCTGTCTGCCTCTCTCTCCCACTCTCTCTCTCTCTCTCTCTCTCTCTCTCTCTTTGTTTACCATGCAACGATGACAAGGTCTCAAACCTATGATAGCGAACGGCTCTTAATATATTTGTCTATAAATACATTTTCAGCTACAAATAAATAATAAGATACCTTCTTCAACTATTATCGGGATTAAAATTAAGTAGTACAAGTAGGAAACTCTTATTGGAAGGCGTTGTTCAAGGGGAAAGAAAGTCTTATGAGTACAACATATTATCACAGTTTTGTTCTTTTTAGTATGTAACTTCCAGTTAGCTACCTTACTGTATTTTGTATTTGAGTTTTAGTTTTAACGACATAAAATTACCTAAAATAATGTTAACAGATAAGGGAAAACAGCAGTTGTGGATGTGAGTGACAGGAAAAGAATAAACTAAATTGTAAGATTTTTCTAAATGTTAAATTATTATCTGAATTTAGTATGAAATAAAGGAAAGAAACGCCAGCAGCTCATTTTGGTTTATATTGCACACATTGTTTTTTCCTTTACTCTATTTAGCCATTCTTTTTAACAGAGTACAAGAAACACATTTTTGGTGTAAGTGCCAAGTCGTCTCACATCTGCAGTCGGATGACCAAGAGGACCCGGTAATTTGTCGACACCCCGTCCGTTGCAACATCTGTGTGAAATCTGTAGAGCTCGGGTGGGTCGTGCTGAGTTGGTAGTGAATGAAACCAGCTGCTAGTCAAGTCTGAGCAGGCTTATTGAAGGAGACGTATGATCCAGGTCTGGAGAGTCCAGAAGGAATAAATGGGATTTACATGAGAAGAAAAAACTAGATTTTTACTTTGGTATACTCTGCTATGACCATTCCGCATTAAACCAATACTACTGCGCTATATCAGGTACACCACATTTACTGTTTTATTCTAATGCTAGGAGCTGAATGGCTAAGGAGTTACGTCTGTGGGTTTCATTCAGCCGTTCAATAAGTCCAGCATTGTAAACTTCAACTTATAAACACAATATTTACTAAGAAAAAGACATTCCAGAATAGGATCAGTAAGATACCTTAAACTCAGATGTTTAACATAGAAAAGTCACCACACATTCATAATAAAGAAAATTCTTCTCCATGTACATGAACAAAAGGACATCATGTCCTCAAAATGTTCACTGTCTATACAGTATATAATATAGTCTTCACAGATCAGACCTACATGTTGCTCAATCTAGGAGGGTTCAGCTGCACCCTCTCAAATTCGAAGAATCCAAACTATTCAACAGATATCTCCGTTTAATCACCAATGCACCATGGTGCATCAGAAACTCCACTCTGCATTCAGATCTCAAAGTTCCCCTCAGCAGAGCTTACAGAAGGCTTCATAGCTCGTTCTACCATCACAGCAACCCACTAGTTCAACAAATTTCTCTAAACTACCCACCAAATCCAGAAAAGAGAAGGTTAAAACGAATAACTTAGTCATTATTTAAGTCATCACTCCCCGCCGTAAGGAATCCTGGTTTGTGCGAGCCGATTTATCATTTCCAGACAACCGGTATATATGTTAAGAAGTTGGGTTATTCTTGTGCATGTTTGTGTCAGCTTTGAATAACTTTCAGCCTGCCTTGACGCATAAGGCTAAACAGGGAGAGCTTTGGGCGAGGCACAAATGCAATCTTTACCATTGGCTCATACCATGGAGAATCAGTCAGAGTGCTGCTCCTTCCATGCATCATACTACCGACGGATAAATACCTACACAATACTTACTGTAGCACCTAGAATATTACAACCTCTCTCTCTGTGGCTACAAGTTCTTCTTCAGCTTCGTGTTTTCTGATTTTACGGGCAAATTTATGATAATTGAAATATGAACTAAAGCATTCCTGATAGATATGTATCTGAAATGGCTCTCGGGCTTCTAGCTTATATGATTATTGTTTAACTTTGCCTCGGCATGCTGATTTTTTTTGATTGAGAGAGTATCTCTAAGCAGGGCGTTATTGTAGTAGGAAGTTTTATAGATTACAGACACATTATGTTTTTGGAGTTCTTTAACAATTATCAAGAATATAAAATATAATAATTATAATAAATATGAAAATTTAAGAATTATTTAACATGCAAATTTCTTAAAATACACTCACTGAAACTTATTTTGCAATATTACTAACTTCAAATCACACTCTCAGCTTTGTTTAAAACGTTATAATGTTAGTATCACATCTCTATGTATTATTGTGTGTGTTTCGGGTTTTGTCTGAAGAACTAGAAACTATATCTGTGGTACTTGGAGGGTATACGTTTCTCCTTGAATCTCCCTAAGCAAATGACCCTAAATGGAAACACTTTTGAAAGATTTCTTTCATTTTATCTCAGTTGAATCTCTGAAATTTATGGATGTTGAATTTTAGTATTGGAATTTTACTAAAATACTTGCCTTGGTTAGCTCCTCGTAGAAACATTGCACACCCTTTTATCTCGTCGCCTCGGACTAATCTTAGTCGATTAGTCTCGAAGAGGGTGCTAACGTAAATGATACACACAATTTATTATTTTCAATCATTTACTACATACTTTATAACTCACATAATGAGACACGCAGATAATATCGAGTAACTTGCATACCATTATTATTACAGTTATCCTTCACAATTACAAGGAGAAAATATAATGCTAGCTTCTCGATATTATCTAGCATTAATTACCTTAAAAAATCAAAGTATCTGCTCAATTTAAGTTTCATAACGTTTGAATACCATTTAAAACACACACTTTATATTATAGATATATTTTTTTTGTAAAATTGGCAGTTTTCGAGATATTCCAAATTATTGCTTTCAATTTTAGTTACTTAAACTTTTCTCAAACGGGAAGATATCCTTCTTCTGGTTTCTTGTGTGTTTACTCCTGAAAAGCAAAGAGATTGGAAGTTCACATAGCAACCGGCTTTTAAAGGACTTATACATTTTTACTTTCTCTAAACCTACTATGCACACAGCGTATAGATAAGTTATTGTAATGCGCCCAAGTTAGGTACCGATATTTCTCCAGAAATACATGTATTGAGACCCCCCGAATACAAAAAAAAAAACAAAAAAAATATTCATTTGTGTGTGTCCGTGGGCAGCATAGCTCAAAAATGAGATACCGTTAAATACTAAACTGGGTATTTAAGTTTGGTATCTTCCAACGATGCGACACGAAGATCTTCAAGAAAATTCCCCCAACCCAAACTACCCTTTACATGGAACATTTTTAAAAAAAATTGATTTTCTCAAAAATGGGTCTACGATTTTGATTAACATATCTTATGTAGATATTTTTATGTCTAATGAAACATGTATCTTGGATTTTCTGGGAGTAGCGTATGAAGACCTCTTGATTCTGGATGACTTTTGTATAACTGGCAAGCTGTAAGAGATAAACAAAAACTTATACACAAAACATGTAAGTCTCTTTAACCAGTAAAGTTACACAATAATATGCAGTGAAATATTACGTTAACGTTTCCTTCCATATATATTTTTAAGAGCTTGCACTTTTTAAAATCAAATGAAAAATTATTTTACAAAAATTCAGATTTTATAATTGCAACACACGAAATGCATATTTGTTTTGCATTGAAAATCATAAATTCACAAAATATAAAAAATCACCTGCATATTCATGCATTATGTTTTTAATCAGTTACCGTTGAATATACAAAAATTGCCTTACAACATGTTTAAGCAAAATGTAAAGCGATTTTTAATGAATCAATGTTACTATTCAGTGACAGAGTTTTTAAGTTACAAGTTTTAAAATGCTATTAGTTATGTATTTTACAATGTTATCAGTTATATATTTTAAAGTGTTTTCTTATTATACTGATGTGTAAATCCATGTACTATTGGCATGTTACAAATAAATTTCATTTCAATTCAATACATTTTTAATTCTCACAAGTATTCCTAGCCCGCCTGTGTAACGTGGAGGTAGCGTGTTTGCCTTACATTCAGTAGGTAATGAGCTCAAATCCCGCTGGCGGTGACTTACCCGAATAAAGCTTGGACCCCGAGATCATTTGAGCACAATTTCACCAATTGCATACATCGTCTGATATGACCAGGTTAAAGGACTTTAAGCCTAAAAAAAAAAAAAAAAAAAAAGAAAAAGAAAATATTACTTTTATAATTTGTTCCTTTATTTCATACAGTATTGGCGTGACGAAATTAATATATTACTGCTACGTTAATCTAAACATTGTCTTCGGTTTATTTATTTGAACATTTATATATATATATCACTTTATTTTCTCTTTTCTACAGTGTTTAGATAACCCTTTATTAGGTTTATTTATATTTGATAGGTAATTTCAAACACTGTTCTTCTCTGTTTTCACTTGATTTTGCTCATATCCTTTCTTTCTGTTAAGTAATATAATTAATTCTGTTTGTCCAAACATGACAGTGATTATACTTCTATTAACTCTTATTTAATTACACACATGTTTGTAGATTACAAACGTTAGCTTATTAACAGGTAGTATGCTAATTTGTTGTAGTTGTCTTCATCCTTTTGTCCCTCTGGTTGATAGGATTCTAGCATTTATATATGAAAGCTTCCGACTATTTTCTTTATGCTTGAATTACAGATTTCATATCTATCATTTTCATACACAGTTATGACTTAATATAATCCGAGAATTTTAAGAACGTTTTCAGTATTTATTTTGGGAGTTGTCGGATAATCTCTTCGTCTTCACGTTTTCTAGATCACCCTATTTTAGTCTCGCCGGCTGTCTCTTTATTTCAAACATTTTCTAAAGACAAATCCGAGTGTTTGAGAAATATTTCAGATATCCTTTATCTACTCGAAATATTAGCCTAGTATAGTAATGGAATAATATGGTGTGCCGATGGACTCGTTTGCTAAAGAACGTGAATTAATATTAAGAGAAGGCCAGCAATGAAGAATAATCACTTGGTAGGCATACATTACTCTTTTTTTCTTCCTATTTAGGTCACAAAAACAGCTTATTTTGCAACTGAGAATTTCTTGGAAGAAATATCATTGTTCTTTTCAGTGGTATAAAGAAGTAATATTAAAATTAAAACATTGTGCTACCTAAATTCCTACGTGACATTGTGTAATGCAAATCGGCAATCCTGCCAGAAATACATCCTTAATGGTTCTTATTCTACTAATTATTCTTATAAAACCCGGTTTTTATTCAAAGAATTTAGTTTTGGAGTGGTTTCTTTAAGAAATTCAAATGTATTTTTGCTCCTCATTTGAAATTGACGGAAATTATGTGTTCGGCTTTGTAAATATGTAGTCCTATTGGTATTGACTTAATTGATTTTTTCACACAAGCCGTGTGTAGAACAGGAGTTTGATAGGTAGCGTCATAGCCGAGATTTGACACACGGAACTCCCGGTCTCTGGCCGGCTGCTCTTGCACTGAGCTACCATGGCACTATACCGGCATAGCATTGAATTTCTCAACTGACTCGCGTGTTTCCCGGCAAAAGCTGATCTCAAATTGGTATTGGTTTAATTGTTTTTCAGTGTGACTCTACCTGTCCAACTCCTGTCCTACACAAGGTTTTATGTCTCTCAGTATTAAGCCTTTTAAATAGGAGTGTTTAATCATAGCACTAAACTCGTTTTTTTCCATCTTTCTAAGGAAGCGCAACATGTTAATTAAATCGCCTATAGCATCGTAACTACGTGCTGAAAATTTAACTGCCATTCAGTAAGACACGAATCTTACTGAATACAAAATGTTTTTAGAGTGTATTTTCTAGGATTTTTCTAAGAATTTATTAAACGCCTCGTATTCACATAGATAATCATGTAATGAAATGAAATATTTTTTTTATTTCTGTCAGTCTTGTCATTATTACCATCAAATTAAAAGTTTGAGTTGCACTTATTACGGATTGTCTGGACTTCGTTTCATATTTTCAAACTCTTCAACAACGCACTTTTCTACAATATTTTATGTTTTGCGGTATACTATGGTGGTTTTAAAATATTAAAACAGGTTTCTTATGACACTAAAATTTACCTAATTCTGAAACTGTTACCAGTTCTGAAAATGTTAAAACGTTTGCCTGGTAGTCATACAGATATTGAAATATGACAGTCCTTAAGTTATTACCTTAACTAAGGTCAATTTATCAATTAATCATATTACAAAGTGTTTTCATTGAGCTACAAATGACTTAATTTTGCAAGTATATTATACTTTTATCTGATTTTTCTATATAACTTTTTTAGATTAAGAAGGATTTGAATGGTCGTTGTACAGGGTACAAACACATTGGAGTACAAAAGTAAAGTAATACGTACATATAAATAAATTTTCTTATGGATATGTGCAATGAACTTATTTTAATTAATACACAACTTAGTGGATACCAGTGATATGGTTTATAGTGTGAAAGCAACTGTGTACCTTTGCAAAGTTGCTAGCTTTTCAGTAATAGGTCTGTTTTAGAATAGTTTGCTTTTATTGTATTTTATGTTAATTCACATACACCTTAATGTTTTCGTATTTTAAATCCTTGTTTACTAATTTTAATTGAAAGTATTGGTTTGTAAAAAATTAAATAACAGGCACAATTTTAATGCTAGATTTTGTAAATATAATTAAAGTTTGAATGTATGTATGTATTTATTCTCTGTAATTGGGTACTGCCCAATGGCAGAGTTAAATGTACAATAAAAATTCTGATGTGTACCATTCACATGACTTTTTCCATATCCCTGCAACAAATTATTGTTAAAAAGCTTATACTTTTATTTACTTTATGCTAATCAGATAAAAGAGCAGAAATAGTCTTACTACTTGCTTCCTTGTAAGTAGAAGCGAAATAAGGGACTACCATAGGTTAAAATGATAGTTAAAAGCTGGTTGCTATGTCAATGAAGTTCCTTGTTTATATGGATAGGAGTTGACAAGTTCCTGTATGAGAAAAGTATAAGTTTTTCATAGCAGAAACCAAAAATAAGGAATGTCTCAAAAACGACGAACTCACGAAAAAAATGTATATAACATAAATTGTTTGTTTTAACGTGCTCTACATTTTTTGTACAGTGAGTTTTTGTCCATCTCTTACGGTTTAGCAGTTATTCAAAATTCAGTAAAATTCATCTAGAATAAAGAACTCTTCATAGGCTATTCCCAGAAAATTCAAAATATACCTTTTATTTGTCAGTTAAATGTCTTTAATATACGAAATTTTAATCAAAATCGTTAGAGCCATTTTTGAGAAAATCAAAAACTTCAAAAAAGGTTCTATGTAAAGGGTAGTCGGGGGTTGGGGGATTTTTCTCAGAATCTTCGTGTCGCATCCCTGGAAAATACTAAATTTAAATACCAAGTTTGGTATTTTACCGACTTTTCGGTTTTGAGTTATCGTGTTCACAGACACACGGACACATGTACACACGGACACACACACACACGCGGATGTTTTTGTGAAAATGGTTTTTTTTGGATATTGGGGACCCTAAAGCATATATTTCCGGTGAAATCTCGGTATCGAATTTTTGGGTGTACATAGTGCGTATAGAGAAAGTAAAAATTCACTTATAACATTAATCTTACATTTAAATTAAGAATAGTAATACAACTAACATATTATATATACCTGTTTTTTTTAAATATCTAGGTATTTATTATTCAGTATATCAATACAATACCAGCATATTTATAAACATTTACTATGAAGTCTCAACAGTTATACTTAAAAACAGTTTTTGAGATCCTTAATTACTGCTGCTACAGGCAGCTCCGAAATAGTTACCAAGGTATAGTGATAGCATGTTAGGAATTTATTTACTTATTTTTACATGCGTGCTTTTTAGATACTGGGTACTCTAAAATGTAATTTTCCTGTCAAATCTTGGTATCAAATTTAAGTGTGCAGTGCAATACCCTTTCTGGATATGTACCTACTGCTATATACTAAGTAGAAAATGCATAAATTGCTGTATGTCGTTGTACAAATGACAGTAAGTATAGCTAAAATTATTTTAAAATATAATCCAGAGAGAGGCGAAACTAAACAAGTCCAATAGAGATAAGGAGCAACGAATGAAAATTTTGGAAAGGCGCGACCAAGCTCTAGCTTTCACCGTGGTAGATTAATATGACATAAAATCCGGTAGCTTTCCGATAGCTGGAGAAAGGGAGGCACTATAAATTAAGCTAAGAATCACCAATCTTAATCGTACACAGCTTTCAATTGCCACTTTGCTAACTAAACTAAACCTAATTCCAATAAAGTTACTAGATGTGAAATAGTTATTTGTGATGATTGTCTGAAATTGTTTACTGCAAAATTACAATTTTGGACTTATACCCTTTCCCCCGATATCCGCGAATTATTCTCTGTAATACATTAAATTCAATACAAAGCCTGCAAAAATCCAAACTTTTTATGTATCTCCGAGTAATAATAATAAATAAATAAATAAAAAACAGTTACAGTTTTAAATGTCTATATTACCATTGAGCCAAGCAATTTATTTGAATAGGTAGAGTCAGACCGAAAAATTGCACATCATAACCGGAATTTAATCCACGGAGTGGTTAGAACCGTTTGCTCTAATTATTGAGCTACCAAGTAGAGACCGGTAGATCCATGGTTTAAATCCCCGCTATGGTACTACATTTTTGGGTGTGACTCTACTTATCATACTCCTGCTCTTCACACTTCTTATGTTAAAATAAACAAATTCACAGAACTTATTGTTTAAGGTAGACATTTTAATACTAGTTGTATTTTATGTAATTTGTGTACAAAAATAATTATTAAAATAATTTTGCTTCTAATTCAAAATACTCGCTTTAACCCAATTACGGAATATTTAGGTATATCTTATGTATGGACGAATTTGCTACTTGCTTTATTTATAGATTTTATAGTCCATTACGACAGAGAGCATATCAAGTCGTTTGTTAAATGGAAATGGAGTGTTATTTATGGACGCTTTTTAACTGCTGTGGTTCTCAGAGTTCCATTCTAAATTAGGTGTGAAAGACCGCTTAATTTTGCTCAGGCTCTGTCAGGCTTGAGCTTCTTTTACGTATCGTAAATCTATGACACGGGACCAACGGCTTTACTTCCCTTCCGAAGGAAGCCATACTCAGGATTTTTTCACCCATCGTCCTCCGCCTAGTTTGAACCCACGACGTTAAGTTATTTTTTAAGTAACCTACAGGAAATATATAGGTATATCTTAAGAATGGATGAATTTTTTACTTATTTTATTTACAGATTTTACAGTTCCCCTGTATACTGGAAGGAGAGATTATCCACTTAGCTTTATATTAAGACTTTATACACACATAGAGAAGAATCATTTCAAAGAGCCACAAGCATAAATCTTTAATTATTGTGATTATATGAAGGGTGCAATAAATCTAAGCCAATAATAAATGTTTTAGTGGCAGACTTGGGTCATTACTGTCGAAAATTACCTACGAACCAAGAGGAGGAACAGAGTAAAATCCCATTCCAGTATGTTTTGTGCACAAGCCTCAAAATCAACACGAAGTAATCGGATTTCACACGCTGCTGCAGCCTCATGAGCCCTAAAGTACGTCAATTATTTTCCGTTTCCCTGCAAAAAGCTGACTCGACGCGATTCTCCTTTGCTTTGGGGCGAAAAAAGGATTACCAAGAGAAGAAAATGTTTGCTCTTCGGTGTTCGTAGAAATGTTGCCGAAAATGAGGAATTATTTCTTCTCGGAGCGATTAGCAGCAAGGATTCCAGAGCAAAAACATCCTTGCAATGCCTACAACAGCCCTTATCTATAAGCGTATATAGTGGGAAAAACTCCTACCAGCTTATTATCTTCTTTTTTTTTTTCCTTTTTTGCTTATACATTATACATGTAGATGATTATTTAGTGTTGTTTATACGCATTTATATATTCCATTAAAAACCTGATGTGTTCCATTCACATGATTTTCTATACCTCTCTGCAACAAATTATTGTTAAAAAGCTTATGCTTCTATTTACTTCATGCCAATCGAGCAAAAATTAGCAGAAATAGTCTTATTACTCGCTTCCTTGTAAGTAGAAGCGAAATAAGGGAGTACCATAAGTTAAAGTGATAGTCAAAAGCTGCTATGTGACTGGAGTTCCTTTGTTTGTATGGTCAGGAGTTGACCAAATCCTATATGAGAAAAATATATTTTTCAAAAGTGAAACCAAAGACAAGGAATACCTCAAAAACTATCAACTCAAAAAAAAAAAATGTGTATAACATAAATTGTGTGTTTTAACGTGCTCCACATTTTTGGTGCAATAAGTTTTTGTCCATCTCTTACGGTTTAGCAGTTATGCAAAAGTCCGTAAAATGTATCCAGATTAACGTAATCTTCAGAGGATATTCCCAGAAAATTCAAGATATATATTTTATTTGTCAGGTAAATGCGATATTTTAATCAAAATAGAGTCAGTCTTTAGAAAATCAAAATTTTCGAAAAAATTCCCTGTAAAGGGTAGTTTGGGGTGAGGGGATTTTCCTGAAAATCTTCGTGTCATATCCTTGGAAGGTACCAAACTTTAATACCAAGTTTGGTATTTAACGGCCTTTTCGTTTTTGAGCTATGCTGCTCAGAGACACAGACACATAAACACAGATAGACAGACAGACACACACGGACATTTTTCTAAAAATACTTTTTTTTTTTTTTGGATTCAGGGGGACCCAAAACATATATTTCCGGTGAAATCTCCGTATCGAATTTTGGGTGCATTACAATACCTTCTCTATACACCATGTACATAGTGCGTATAGAGAAAGTAAAAACATTGACAAAATTGTACATATTATCTACATATTATTCAATTATATGTTTATAAGGAACGACACATTTAAATGCAAACCGAGGTTTATGAACACCGTTAAATAAAACCAGTGACTCTTTCATAATTAAAAAACATGAAGTGTTACACTCACATGATTTTCTCGAACTCCTCTACAAACAACTTCTTAAAAATATTATTCTTTATATTGTAGACTATACTAATCGAGATAAGCATTAGCAGAACGTATTTATTATTTGGTTCCTTAAAAGTAGAACGAAACTTAAGAAATATGCCATGCTAAGGCGATAGTCATATGATTTAAAAGTTATGGTTATGGAATTATCATTGAAATTAGCTCCTTTACTTGGCCAGGAGAGAGAAAAAAAAAATGAACACTTTCTGTTTGAGAAAAGTATAATAGTTTTAAAAGTGGAAAAAATAACAAAGAATTTCTTGGAAACCGTCATCTGTAAATCAACAATACACATAATATAAATTATCATTTTTACCTACAGTTTTTGTGTAGAAAGCTTTTATCCATTTCTTGTGGCTTACCACTTATGCAAAATTTAGAAAAATACACCCAGTTTGCAGAGTTCTGAGGAGGCTATTTCCAGAATATTCGATTGTGCATTTAATTTGTCATGAAAATATCTTTAATATACGGTATTTTTTTTTATTAAAAATCGATTTCTGAGAAAATCAAAATTGTCGACATTCTTTCCATGGAAAGGGTAGTTTGGGGTGGGGGATTTTTCTAAACATCTTCAACTCCATCTTCGGAAGATTAAGTTTGATATCGTGTTCACAGACTCACGGACACGCGAATACACACTTAGGCACACAAAAACTTTTTTCTATATTTTTTTTTGGTTTGTTTTGTTACAAAGGACTCTAATGTGAAGTGTACCTAAAAAATTTGATGTGTTACACTCACATGACTTTCTCTAGCCGTTCTACAAACTTCTGGCATAAGATTATTCTTCTTTCAGCACCTTGTTAATCGAGGTATTCAGCACAAGACTCTTAGTTCCTTATAAGTAGGAAGAAAATAAGGGAATACACTAGGCTAAATCGATAGTCAAATGTTTTAAAAGCTGACGTCATGCGATTGTCATTACAAATCGCTTCTTTTCTTGGCCAGGAGTAGAACAAAGGAAAAGCGGACACTCCCGTCTGAGAAAAGTATAAGTACTTCACAATTGCAACTAATAACAATGAATACCTCGAAAACGGTAAGCTCCACGAAAAAAATGTATATGACGTAAATTGTGTATTTTAACAAGGCCTACATTGTGAATAAGTTTTTGTCTATCTCCTACGGTTTACTAGTTATGCCAAATTAAGCAAAATGCATCCAGAATAAACTGATCTTTAGCAGTTATTCCCAATTAATTCCAGATATACATTTTATTTGCCAGGTAAATAACTTTAATATACGATATTTTCATCAAAATCGCTAGAGCCATTTTTTAGAAAATCAAAATTTTCGAAAAAAGTTCCATGTAAAGAGTAGTTTGGGCTAGGGGGATTTTTCTCAAAATCTTCGTGTCGCATCCCTGGAAGATATTGAACTTAAATACCAATTTTGGTATTTTAGCTACTTTTCGTTTTTGAGTTATCGTGTTCACAGACACACGGACACACACACACACACACACACACACACACACACGCGCGGATCTTTTTGTGAAAATGCTTTTTTTGGTTACAGGAGACCCTGAAACATATATCCGGTGAAATCTCGGTATCGAATTTTTTGGTGGAGTACAATACATTCTCTATTCACTATGTATATAGTGAGTATAGAGAAAGTAAAAATGGGTTAAATACCAAACTTGGTATTTATATTCAGCATGTTCCTAGGATTCCTTACAAAGACTTTTAAGAAGATCACCCTAGTGATGATTTTCTCAAAAATGGGCCTAATGATTTTCATTAAAGTTTAAGATATTTTCATGACACGAAATGTATATCTTGAGTTGCCTGGGAATAACTTCTGAAGACTCTTCCTTGTGGATGATTTTTATGTAACACGTAAACCGTAAGAGATAGACAAATACTTACTGAAGAGAAAATGTGGATCTCATTAAAACACACAATTTATGTCATATACATTTTTGTGGAGTTATCCATTGTCCTTGTTATTTGTATCAATTTTACATGCTTAAACTTTTTTCAAGTGGGAAGTTAAGTCTCTTTTCATCTTTTTACTCCTAGGAATGGAATGTAAAAGAAAACTGAATTTCAATCCTTGCTATCGCATAGCGATAGTTTTTAAAATATTTGACTGTCGCTTTAGCGTAGTGTATTCCCTTATTTCCCTTCAACTCAAAAGTAAATAAGTAACCTGACAATGTTCTGCTAATGTATATCTTGATTAGTATGACATAAATACTTTGGTAGGGAAAGTTTATTTGTGGAACAGCTAGAAAACGACATATGAATAGAACACATAGTTGTTTTATAGCTTACCTAATGCTTCTATAATTTATTTCACCTCTGTTATGCTGAGCTCATGTTGATCTCCTCTGATCAATGCAGTATGGACTAAAGCTTTTGCTCTGTTTTAAAAAAGTAATTATGAAGCGTATTCCTAAACTAAGGTCCATTTGGTCGTAATAAAAACATCGTTCTTGAAACAAGAGTTTTATTGACATGAATATGTGACTACATAGCTAATTCGCTTTTCCACATAATCGCCGCTCCGGTTTCTTTAACTCTTCGTCATAGAAGTCTGCCGCCTTAGACCTGAACCAGTTGGTAACGCTCGCTTTGAGTTCATCGTGATTTGAAATCGTTGTCCAACAAGCTCGCCGTTTCAGATGCAGGAAGAGGGAATAGTAGCTTGGTGCAGGATCTGAACGGAAGGTGGTCAAGGAGTTCCCAACGAAACGGTTTGAATCTCCTCTTTGGTTTGCGCAGCTGTATGCGGGCGTGCTTTATAGTGCAGGAGGATGATGCCAGGCGACAGTTTCCCGCGGCGTCGATTTTGGATCGCACGTTTCAGTTTGGTGAGTGTCACAGTACACGTCAGCTGCAATGATTGTCCCACGGTCCATGAAATCGATCAACAGGACTCCCTCTTCGTCCAAAAACACGGTAGCCATCATTTGGTGATTCCTATACGGCGACTGCTTACACTTTTTTGATTTGGGTGAACAGGAATGGCGCCACTGCATTGACTGTTGTTTTGATTCTGCGTTGGTGTACCGTATCCACGTCTCGTCTCCCGTAACAATGAGGGAAAACAGACCTTCTCCAACTTGTCTATAGCACTCCAAAAACTGTCGAGCTCTATGCACTCATTGCTCTTTGTGCTGACCGGTGAGCAGTTTTAGCACCCACCTCGCACACAGTTTCCCATATCCAAGCTCTCCAGTGACAATGCTGTAAAGTGTAGTTCCAGCAACATTTGGGATTTTCATTACCAGACTACTAATCGCCAAACGCTGATCACTTCGAAGTTTTTGGTTCAGTTGATCAACGATGTCGTTGGTCCGAATACTTAGCCTGCCATCGTACACAATTGTGTGGCCATTTCGAAATTCTCGACACCAGAGTCGAACTTTTGTCACACATTATGTCCGGTTCATACATTAGACATAACTCACGAAGGATGTCTGGAACTGACGATCCTTTTGCCAGTAAAAATTTAATAAGACCGCGCACTTCACAGCTGGCGCAACTATAATTGTCGGCCATTTCAATATGCTTTCATCGACAGGCAAGCGCCAACTGCAATACATCAACACCGCTGTAAGTTCCCCAGGAGTTGGTAGACAGCGCTGCAGGCGTGAGACGTCATTCAAGCCTATGATCTGTGACATGTTGTTCACCGGATATTAGTTTTGGAATAGGCCTCGTATTAGTTTCAAGTTAAATTGTGGATTTTAAGTGAAATATTCAAATGATTTTAAAATATCCGGCATAATAGTTGCTTATCGGTGCAGTCTAATTTCTCTAAGCAACACTCCTTTAGAAAAAAGTCGGGAATAACGGGATCTATATCATCTGTTTAAACGTAATTCAACGAAAGATAGAGTAAACTATATCTTATGTCACATTCATAGACTTTTTCTAGCTGTGACGCAATGAACTATACTACAAAAACTGATTACTCTATCTATTTCAAGTTTTATAAAGTAAAATGGTTTTATTGGATAATTTGTTGCACAAGAGGAATAAGGAGATGTAATGAGCTAAAACAACAGTCAGATTCTTTACGAGCTAGTCATTATATGATAGTTTTGAAATTCCGTTTCCTTGGTTCAATGAAAAAAAAAATGTGAAAAACAATTTCCCATTTGATAAAATTATAAGTATTGGAAAAATTAATAGAAATAACAAATAATATCTGGAAAATAGTTACCTCATGGCAAAACTTGCATATAAAAATTTTGTTTTGAAGATATCTACATTTTTGTGTCCTAACTTGATGTCCACATTCTATAGTTTATCAGTTCCACAAAAGTATTTTAGCGTATAGAGAACTTCGGAGACAATTCCCTGGAAATTCAAGATATACAATCTATTTTAATGAAAATAATTAAATATACATGCGATATATTAATTAAAATATTCCTTTTGTATTCCTTTTGTATCAACTTAAATAACAAGTTTGGTAAGTAATACATTTTTTTAGGGGTATGCTGTTCAGAAACGCTCACACCTACCCATACAGATTGACATACCATCTGTATGTCTATTTCTAAACAATCTGGCATGGTCCATTCAAGTACCTTTCTGTACTTATTTTTTAATAAATTGTTCTTACAAAATCTTATCTTTCTACCCACACGGTAAGCGAGAGTAACCAGAAACGGCATTATTGCTTATTTCCCTGTAGGTATATGCGTGGAAGGTAAGAGAATACACTATTCTAAATCGATAGTCATATCTTTTAAAAGCTGATTGCCATGTGATGACGTCGATGTTGCTTTTCCTTTGCATGATCAACGGTAAAAGTAAGAAAAATAAATTAAACACAGAAAGACCACTTCCCATTTGCATAAGCAAAAATATAGAAACATGTAAATCAATAAAGAGTAATATCTGGGAAATGTTTAACTAGAAGGATTTTTTTGTATCTCTTACTGTTCAGGAATTATGCAGGCTATTCACAGAAATTTCAAGATATTGGGGAAAGCTCTAAAGGTTCTGACTTCACTAGTACCGTACAGTCGTTGCTTTATGAAAATGACGCAATGCATTAATACCTCACCATGTTTCTTTACAGTCCGCTGCAAATCCTGCCAAGACATACAGTTCAGACATTAAGCAATTTGTTATGTTTCTGAGTGTATCAAGAACATCCTCAAGATTTGGATCGCCGTTGCTTTAAATAGGTACGTTAGCTATGTTTATATTATGAGTTGTTTAGAGAATTTCAATTAGATATTTATTGTTTGCAGGTAATGGCGGAATTTTACTCTCCGGTATAGTCTATAGAATATGACAAAATTTAAGAGTAATGAGAACAAAAATCTGATATGCTCCATTCACATGACTTTCTCTACATCCCTGTAACAAACTATTGTTAATAAGCCTATTCTTCTATCTATTTAATTTAGCAGAAAGGGTTTTATTACTTAGTTCCTTCATAAGTAGAAGGCAAATAAGAGAAATCACTAGACTAAACCGACAAACAAATATTTTAAAGTGTGGTTGCTATGGGACTGAAATCCGTTTCTTTGCGTGACCAGGAGTTAACAGGTTCCTATGTGAGAAAAGTACATCAAGTATTTTAAAGCTGAAATCACTAACAAGGAAAATTTCTAAAACGGCCAACTCGACGAAAAAGTGTATATATCATAAATGGTGTATTTTATTGTGATAATAAATTTTGTCTATCTCTTACGGTTTACCAGTTATGAAAAATATCGCAAAATTCACCCAGAATAAACATATTATCAGAGGATATTCCCAGAAAATTCAAAATATACATTTTATTTGTCATGTAAATATCTTAAACAAAAGATTTTATTCAAAATTGTTACAGCAAATTTTGAGAAAGTCATTTTCTTTTTAAAATTTTTTTCATGTAAAGTGTAGGTGGGGCTTGGGGGATTTTCTTGAAAATCTGCGTGTCGTATTCTTGGAAGGTACCAAACTCAAATACAAAGTTTGGTATTTAAAACTCTTTTCGTTTTTGAGCTATGTTGTCCATACACACACACACACACATACACGGGCTTTTTTCTGAAAATGTTTTGTTTTTTTTTGGATTCAGGGGGACCCAAAATATGTATTTCCGGTATATGTCGGTATCGAATTTTTGGGTGGAATGTACACTATGTACATTATATGTGAAGGGAAAGTAAAAAGGGGTCTTGGTCGGAAGAAAACATGAAGTGGGCTCTGAACAGCATATTATTGGATAAAGTAAGCAAGTGACAGAGAAGCTGTTTTAACGTCCGGAAAATCACTTACCAGAATAGCGTGTCATGTAATGGTGACCCTCAAGTTGGATTGATTGAATTTCAAACGCCAGAAAATGAATCCAGACCCATTCCTAATTTCAATAAGCGTACTTCAACTAGTCAGAAAATTTCTCTTGTGCCAGATGCCAACAAACGAACACTTGAAGGACGAAAACGGAAAGCACCTCAGCTAACAGTAGCTAGTAGACAAATATGATGCGAAAGTGGCAAAGGACACAAAAATGTCTAGGCTTCATTGTTCAAAAACACTTGATTTCGGAAGTCCTTTATCATCGGCAGAGCTCTTTGAAGATAATACACCTTTTATGAAGACTGGATTCAGTGTCAAGACTGCAAAAGTATTAACTCACAAAACTGTACAAGCGTGGAAAGCATAGCTTTGCTTCATAAGTGAGCTATATGTAAAACTCAATGAGATTAGTGTACCTGAAAAAATAACATTACTATCTATACAGGCAATTTTTTATTTTCTTCAATTTGGCAGACATTTTAATTTTTTAGACCTGGTTAAAGGATATAAAAGTTCCATATTATTTTAAATGTTGGAAATAACTTTGATTTTTACTATGGCATATAATATTCTCGGCTAACATAGTTTGGCAGGCGATATAAGCTAGAAATAAACTTTAATTCGTTCAGTAAAATTATTATTCATACAAATATTATACACGTTACAATTCTCCATATCTATGCAAAATACAAAGTTTTTAATTTTTTTCCCATTTAGATAAAAGTGACTGTTTTAAATGTATGCTACATTCTTTACAATTGCACAGGAATGCCTTTTTGTTTAATATATCATAGCACAATAGCAGTATGGCGTAAAACCAAAAAGTGTCCGGACCTACAGGACTTTCCCCTACGTTTTATTTGATGTGGAAATATCTTCAACCTCTGGTATGATAATTTAATCAAAATAATTTGAACAACGTTTTCCCAAGTAAAGAGTGGTTTGGAGTTGGATTTTCTTTAAAATGTCTTAGAATCGTACCTTAGGAAGATGCTTGACTTAAAATATTAAGTTTGTGGGCTATTTTTGAGTTATACTGTTAATAGACACACGCATACACATATATACACACCGATCTGTTTAAAAAAATAAAACCTTTTGGGTACCAAGGACCTTAAATCATATATTTCCGTTGAAATTTCGACATAGAATATTTGGGTGGAAAGTAATATTTCCTTTTCTATGCTTAGGACAAGTTATAGCAGATAGTAGATTTCATTTGACAGCTTAGATTTATAGAGCTCTAGACTTGGTCCAGTGCTATCTTGGGTGGCAAAATCATTTACAACGTGAAGGTGTAAGTATGCACGCACACATACAATAAGGGGAAGCTGAAAGCGAGGGAGATTTAGGGACTCTTAGATACACGTGTTACTATGGGGGTCTGCTGTAACAACACTTGCCGGCACCACTTTCTTGACAGATAACGTGGCGGAAACTTTACAGGGGCCATCTTGCCTCGCCCATAAACTTACTGCCACAGCATCCTCCTTAGATTGTGTAAGATAAGACGTGCCAGCTTTTAGGGCACTTAGGAAAACAAAAAACGACTCTATCTTCTCATTTCCAGCATTTTATCTTCTAACTTGTAAAAAGAGTAAAAATGCTTGCTTGCCTATAGAAGACAATATTAAATTACATTTGCAATTGAAAAACAGAATAGGAGATACATAGTCAGACATATTCTTCAGCCTCTCATTGAGTTTAAGGCTAATTACGTTGCAAATGACCTGGTAGCCTTAGGACATGTTTTACCTGAAAACACCACATCGAATTTTTGGTAAGAATACTATACCTTCTCTGCGTAGTGTGCAGAGTAGGAAACTAATAATAGGAAGACGCAAACAAGAATTATAAAAATCTGATGTGTTACACTCACATGACTTTTTCTAGCTGTTCTACAAACTTCATACGTAAGATTCTTCTTCTTTCTGCACCTTGCTAATAATATTACTCATTAGCACAATGTTCTGATTATTTAGTTCCGTATAAGTAGGAAGAAAATAAGGGAATACACTAGGCTAAACCAGTTGTTAAATGTTTTAAAAGCTTTCGTTATGCGATCGTCATTAGAAATCACTTCTTTTCTTGGCCAGGAGTAGAACAAAAGAAAAACGGACACTCCCGTCTTAGAAAAGTATAAGAACTTCACTACTGAAACTAATAACAATGAATACCTCAAAAACGGTAAGCTCCACGAGAAAAATGTATATGACATAACTTGTGTATTTTAACAAGACCTAAATGTTTTGTATAGTAAGTTTTTGTCCATCTCTTACGGTTTACTAGTTATGCTAGATTAAACAAAATTCATCCAGAATAAACAGGTTTTCAGAAGCTATTCGTAAAAAATTCAAGATAAATATTTTATTTGTTAGGTAAATATCTTTAATATATGCTATTTTAATCAAAATCGTTAGACCCATTTATAAGAAAATCAAAATTTTCGAAAAAAGTTCCATGTATAGGGTAGTTTGGGGTCTGGGGATTTTTCTCAAAATCTTCGTGTCGCATCCCTGGAAGATACTAAACTTAAATACCAAGTTTGGTATTTTAGCTACTTTTCCTTTTTGAGCTATCGTGTTCAAAGACACATGGACACACACGGACCTTTTTCTGAAAATGCTTTTTTTGGATACATGGGGTCCTAAAACATGTATTTCCGGTGAAATTTCGGTATCGAATTTTTGGGTGGAATACAATACTTCTCTATCTCTATGTACATTGTACATATGGGGCTAGAGAAAGTAATAAAACGTGGTATTTCATGTGTTTGCACCAAGTCTAGGCACAACGTTTATGTGGTTTGGAACTAATAAGCCTTGCATTCCAAGTCATAGCAAATCAACATGACACACAAGGCTTAAGGCTCTAATTACATTGATAATTGAGTACAATACAATGACAATATTGCAGCAATATTTTCTTAACTTGAGGACGAATAATTTTATATTTTAGGCAGTATATTTTCTGGTTAGTGTCACATACGCCAAGTGTTTACTTCCTACATGAGTTTCGCTTCGTAATCGGTTTACCCTCCCCGTATTTGTAGGACTGACACCCCATATGACTTACAGGTTAGAAGCCTGTAGGGGAGCCAACGGCCCGAAATAAGAATGGAGAACCTGTTTCGAGGGGTCGGACAGTATGAACACGAGGACGTGGATGATATGAAATGTAAGCGAAATTCATGATTGGAAAGATGATGGAACAATTGGTGAAAGGAGTGGCGGGGGAAACCGGAGTAAACCCTCCCAAACGACGCTTCGTCCACAGGAATCCCAAATGTGGGCGTTGGGATTGAACCCGCCTAGATGGGAGGCTAGTGGTCTAACCGTTCACAAAAATCCTGCATAGCTTCAGGGTCATAATGTATAACTTTGAGTGGGCAGGCTCCGCGGTAAAGTATGCTGTATCGGAAACTAGTTCGCACGATTTCTGCAAGGTCAATATTACCTAAGCTAGCAAATCACGAATTGAGGTGTGATAAACGTTATTCATTTCGTGATGCAGTTAACACCATGCAAAAATGGAAAACTATTAGACAAATGGAGAAAAAATAGAAAAGAAATTGATCACATTAACATATAATTTATCAAAATAGTTGTATTGATATTCGTATCACTCCGTACATAGTTTTTAGTGCTGCTATTTCATCTGTGTTTATCAAGAGTAGGCTCCTACTTCCTAGTTCATACCAATCATTATTCTATCTAGAAATCATTGTATGTTCTACACCTATAATATTTATTCCATAATTACATTACTACATTCAGACTTCGTTCTGATATTAAAATAATCTGCGTTAGTATTAATCTATTTATGTATATATTTGAATTCTCTCTTATACACTTTCATTTTTCTCGATTATTGACTTACTTGCTAACTTTGGCCTTCTTATACTCTATTAACAATAAAAAATGAACATTACTGTCACAAAATTCATCAGCATAATATTACTTAATTTTGTGCTACATACAATTCATAAGCCACTAGATTTTGTTCTTTAGTATTCATTAAAGTATTCTTCCCTCTTCCTTACACTTCCTTTGATTAATAATGTATATATATATATATATGTTTCATCAACATAATATTTAAATCCAGTGTATACCTTATAGCTTTTCAACTCCCCCATTAAATCACCATACTATCATGAGTCCTCCTATTGGATATTCTTCCCTTATATATGCCATTTCTTTTCATATTGATGGAATAGGTCTTAATAATTAAACAGGGAAGTTTTTTATAGGTTTGTGCACTGTTGCCAACACATTAGCAAGTCTATAACTATTACACATAATTTCATCAATTCCTGACCTTCTCCCTTTTAGATTATTATGCAACGCATGTCAAAACAAATAATAAATAATTGGGCAAGAAGCACGAGAAAACCAATAAGAGATGAGTCAAAGTCTGAATGGGGAAGGGTGAATTAAGGTGATGAAGAATAATAAGATATGAACAATTACAAATATGTTTGTGAAATGGAGAGCAAAGTATAAAATTAACAGAAATGTGGAAGAAGGAATCGCAGAAAGCATCATAAAACATTCCGTAGCCATTTTTCGAAATCATTTGTATGGTTTAAACGGAACGTAAAATGTCTAAATGTTTATATTTGCAGTTTTTTTTCTTTTATAGTTGTAACGTTTATTGTTGTTGCACTTCTTTTATAATTTTTGTTAAAATGTATTCTTATAGCTTAATTTTATATAAATATTATAAAGTATGGTAAAATATTTTTTTAATGCTCACTTATAACATTTTTTGTAAAAATCTCTAAATATATATTTTATTCTGTGTCACTAGGAAAACTCATTTATGAGTCAGACTATTAAATAAAATTATTATTATTATTATTTTCTTGAGTGGTAATGGAGTGAAGTTGTAGAAACAATAAAATCCTGAATAATGTCATATAAAACTCGAGTGTGCCCATCGTAAATTCCAGTTGGTAATGAAACCCCTCTCCAGGTACAGAATCCTCTGTTCGGTCAGGGAGCATTATGGGTTTCGCCGTTTATTTACTATCATATAGTGAGGAAGGTATATGGTGCACCAAATTAAACGTATGGATTCATACCTGTGTGAAGTTTAAGTGATTTAAGTGACAGTTTTCCTTATATTTCGTAGTTAAAAAAGAAAGAAAGAAAAGAAATTCACTTATTTTGCTACATATTTGTTAATACCGCTCTTCAATAACATCACTGGCATTTCCCTGTATACCCTGTACGGCCAGCAGGTTGTCATTATTTCTAACGAGATGGACGGTGGTAGAAAAAAGGTCACGTGCGCACCTCTAATTTAAACAGACCTCAGCAAGGGTTGACGCCTACTACCTACACGAGGTTATTACCAAAATATGGTTGAAGTTTTGCTATTGTTTCTTGTCTGTCTCCACAGGTTGGAATTGACGTTACTCAAGTTCCACATCCTTCACACATCGGTGTGCCAGCACGTACGGTGGTATAGCCAAGTTGATCTGAAAAACAAAGTTTAACGTAACATTTCAACACTAATTCCTAGCTAAATGCCTCAAATTGCAGGAAAATTCTAATTTTAGGATAAAATTCTAATTTTAGGATAAAATTATAAAAATCTGACATGTTCCATTCACCTGGCCTTCTCTACATCTCTGCAACAAATTATAGTTAAAAAGCTTATGCTTCTATTTACTTCATGCTAATCGAGAAAATTAGCAGAAATAGTCTTATTACTTGCTTCCTTTAAGCAGAAACGAAATAAGGGAGCACCATAGGTTAAAATGATAGTCAAATGCTGGTTGATATGTGACTGAAGTTCCTTTGCTTGAATGGACAGGAGTTCACAAAGTCCTGCGTGAGAAAAGTATACGTTTTTTAAAGCTGAAAACAAAAACAAGGAGTATCTTAAAAAAACGATCAACTTTACGAAAAAATGCACATAACATACATTGTGTGTTTTAAAGTGCTCTACATATTTTGTGAGGTAAGTTTTTCTCCATCTCTTACGGTTTAGCAGTTATGTAAAAATTTATCCAGTATAAAGTAGTTTCAAGAGGCTACCCCAGAAAATTCAAGATATACATTTTATTTGGCAGGTAAACATCTTTAATATATGATGCTTTAATCAAAATTGTTAGAGCCATTTTTGAGAAAATCAAAATGTTCGAAAATTGTTCTTTATAAAGCGTAGTTTGGGATGGGGGGATTTTTCTCAAAATCTTCGTGTCGCATCTCTGGAAGATACTAAACTTAAATACCAACTTGGTATTTTACTGAGTTTTCGTTTTTGAGTTATCGTGTTCACAGACCACGGACACACACACTCACACACAAACACATGTACATACACACACGAACCTTTTTGTGAAAATGCCTTTTGTGGATACAGGTGACCCTAAAACATATATTTCCGGTGAAATCTCGGTATCGAATATTTGGGTGGAGTGCAATACCTTCTCTATACACTATGTACATAGTACGTGTAGAGAAAGTAAAAATAGGAAATTTGTTCTAAAAATAGCACCCTTTCGTTTCTGGAACAATCAGCTCTTTATTCTGAACCTTTGATGCGTTAGGTCGTTCTAAAACTTGATAATTTTTTCTTTCCTAAAGCAGTCTTAGCGAGTAAAATTGACATAAAAGGTTTAAGTTATCATATAAAATATCCTTATACCACATGATACATAAATTATCTTGCACTCTATAGCTACTTACCTGGTAGAACAGACATCGATACTATACAGTAAATTGTGATTCCCATTAAAGCATGTAAGAATAATATAAAACCAAATGCCCATATTACTAGAACATACACAACAAGAGCCCTTTATGGGGTTCAAAAGAGATCCTGGATGTCGGACCCGTTTTACCAAGGAACACATGTTGAATATCCGAAAAGATATTCGTGTCACATTTTCAAGACATAAATAAAATTGCAAATTCCTTCTTTGACAGTTGATGCGTGCATAGAGGCTTCTTAGAGAAAGATCATGGACTATGAGCGAGGGTATCAAACAGGGTAAAGTAAAAAGTATGGAAAAGAAGGAGAGATCCTAGAAGCCGAGAGAGTGCGTAGAATTGGATCAAACAATTTCCAAGGACGGTATTCTGAAGCCTTTCGGTGGGTGGCCTTTGAACTGGAGGATCTCTTCCGGTTCTTACTGCACGAACAGGAAGAAAAACATGGCTTAAAGGAACAGAGATGATAAAGATACAAGCAAAGATGTAAGTTGATGAAAATGGGAAAGAGAAGTCTAATAAAGTATAGAGTGGAGAAAATACTTTTCTTAAACACTAACAGTGAGAATCAGTTGTGACAGCAATGGAGCGTAACACTTGGTGGAAACGCTGATGAAATGTGATTTTCTTTTTACAGCCTCCCGCTGAGTTAGAGAAGCTTGTAAGAGGAGAAATGGGAAGAGAACAAGATGAGGGCGAGGGCTTTTTTATGCAAATTGCATATTTCACAGCTGAAGGATCACAGTAACCAGATGTCTTCAGTGTTTCTGTATTTCTGATGCATCTGGGGCACTTATTTCCCTTACGCTCGCTCCGTTGAGGATAGTTTGCAAAGAAATTAACATGCATCGTAAAAGAGGTACACTAAAACATAGCTTCTCTAATACAACATTTATTTTATATGCACATACAGAGTAATTAATTATGTTTACAGGCAGCTATAAGTGTTGCGTATTTTACGCTTCTTTACAAGCAGTGTAATGAATCCATATTACAGTAGTATAAAAATAATCTTAAAATGAACATGCTCTAAAATTAGAATTTATTTACCTATTACTAGCAAAACTTAGATGTACTAGCATGTACTTATTTGTGTGCATATGTACGTGCGGATGCACTCGGTGCTGAGTAATTTTCGAAACCACTGAACCTATTCTGAAAATTCTTACGTTATGAAAGACCTTATTCCTCCCAATACATACAACTATAAAATATTTCTAAGAACATATAAATTGTATTATTTGTGAAATATGTTCATACTCCTATCATCCAACTGTATTTAAATACCCTATGCATAATAAAGTTTGGCTCCTTATTTTTTCATGTGTCTTATTGCCTTTAATACATGTATAAAAACATAAACTTATCCATCTACTTTGCATCTTAAAATTATAGTTCTCGAAGGACTAAAAATGGATTACGAAGCCTCAATAATAATTAGTAGCAGTAATAGTATTTTATTAAGTTTGCATTAATACAATATTTGTATCACACAGTCGCAAGGGTCGGGTGACCGTACATGCTGTCTAAAAATACTTGAATTTAAAATATTACCTACATGTATATTTTATATATCTTAATAATATTGGAAATACACACACACACACACACACACACACACACAGGCACATACACAGGCTCGCGCGTTTGGACAACAGAACCGCTGAACAGTAAAAGAAAGAACACTGATATCACACACACACACACACACACACCGTGGACAAAGTGGTTAGACCACTTGCCTCTCACCTAGGCAGACCAGGTTCAATCCCAAGCGACCGCATGTGTGAATTGTGGTAGATAAAGCGGCGCAGGGGCGGGTTTTTTCCGGGTTCTCCGGTTTCCCCCGCCATCACATTCCACCGGTGCTCCAACTTCATTCCATGTATCATCAGTGTCATCACCTGCGGTGCCTCAGTTGTAATATAGATTAGTCAAACACCAAATAAGTCTGTACAATATTTACACAAATATTTTATCTCTTAATGCGCATACTTCCATTAAGTATGTGTCCAGGCTTGGCCAGTTTTGGCTGTTTAGAATAAAATCTGTCCGTCTGTTTGAAGCTAAAAATATTTCCAGAAATAATATTTTCCTAACATCCTGCATCTACACGCAATCTGCCAAAATATGCGTCTAGTCATCCTGATGCCCACATAATGGGCAAATCCTCTTACCAGCTTCATCAACTACCTTATGGGTTTTCCACCCTCCCAACCTGAACCACGCTATTCCCGATCTTTGATTTACACGGTGATGCTATAAAAGAAATATAAACTACACTCTGTCAATATAATTATTATCACGTTTATAACAATATTTGAACACATATTTCTGTCACATTTCCTGGATGCATGAAGATGTTAATCTATGATTTATAAAATGTATATGTTTAAAAAATCATGAAGTACAGCGTTTAGCGGCAGTGTTATTAAAGCAAGTTTAATTGAACTGTAGTATATTGAATATTCCTTTTACTGTATTTGCATCAGCATTTTGTTACTTTTAATTTGTATTATTTTATTAGTGACATCAACATTATTAAAAAAGACAAACTTTATGAAGAAAATTCAGAATTTCAGCAGAACCAAAATCAGTTAATTCATCCAAAAATTGCATATATCTGATCTATTTGTGCCCTTTTTACTTACTCTGCCGTGTATGTACAATGAAACAGTAGGTTTAGAATATATTGCATTCCATCCACAAATCCGATACCGAAAATGTATTGGAAACACATGTTTTGAGGATACTTGAAATAAAAAAACATTTTTTTTTTAGAAAAAGCGGTGAGCAGCACACTGAAAAACGAGAAGTCCCTTAAATACTAAAATAAAATTGAAGTTCAATTTCTTCCAAAGATGTGAAACGAAGGTTTTCAACAATCTATGCTTTACATACAAGATTGCTTTTCAAATTTTCGACTTTTTCAAAAATAGTTTAAGCGATTTTGATAAAACGTCATAAACTAAAGATACTCATATCACAAATCAAATGTAGGTATATCTGGAATAGCCTCTGAACCGACTTAGTTACAGATGACTTTCGCATAACTGGCAAGAGATAAACTCGGTTTTTCTACACAACATATAACTTTATGGTGGAAATAATAATTTCTGATATATTCCATGTTAATCGTTTTAAACTTTCCTATACCTAAATTTTCTCAACTGGGAAACTGTTATTAATTTTTTTCATCCTGGTGAACTTAAGAGAAAAGAACTTCAATTTATTACATAGTGACCAAATGTGACCATAGCTGTAGCCCAGTGTATTCATTTACTTTCTTTGAAATTATATGAGCTAAGTATCAGCCCAAGTTTCACTAATGTATACTTCTATTACCATGCAGTAGATAGAAAATAAGCTTTTATAAGAAGATTTATTTTGCGATTACTAGTGAGGAAGATAAAACAAGATAAAACACTTTATATAAAAAGTACGCTTAACTTCCAAACAAAAGCCCGATAATTTAGAATAAATAATTTATAACTAAAATTGTACTAATAATCTCATTTTAACTTAGAGAGCTAGAGATGATCAAATTTAAATACATTTAAATATATAAATAAATTCTACAATTTGTAATATGAAGCAGAGATAACCAGTACTTTGTGGTAAATATATTTTCAAAGGTGCATACAGAAATAGCACCGATTGCGGCCGTTCTCACGTTCATCTTGGCATGTGAGTAGGCGAGACTAGAGGTCTTGATCAACACAGAAGCGACGCGCTGATAACCGAAGCCTTGAAATGTGTATCAAAAGCTTCGGCTTCCACAAGCTTCCAGAAGGATCTTTCACATTGTTTTAGCTATAAAAGGAAAGAAGAATTGCAAGTCATTGTCTAGTGAGTTGTGTGTCATGTGTGACGAGTGGTGTGCGAGTAATGACCGACTATGAGTCGAAGTGTCAAGTGAATTGTTTACAGAAGTAAATTAACAACTATGAAAACACAAGGTCATCAATTAAAAAGTCAAGCGGATACGTTTATAACATACTGGATACTCATGGAAAAATCTTATAATAGCTCTAATATAAGTAATTTCTGTGTCATTTCGTCTATATGCTGAGGTTTCCTTTCCTAAAATATGAAAAATAATCAAATATACTTATATCCAGCGCAACATAAGAAATTACTCAGCCGTAGAAAGTAACAGCCGAGAAAAAATATTTTTCCACTGATAATAAACCTTTTCATGCACTTTTAACTTTCTCTACTCAGTACATAGTACATAGGTAGAGAATGTATTTCATTCCATCTAAAAATTCGATACTGAGATTCCACTGAAAATACAAGATTTGTGTATTCTGAATCTAACATCAAACAAAAGCTCTGTAACAAAAGGTTAGTGTGTGTGTGTGTGTGTGTGTGTGTGTGTCCGTGTGTCTGAGAACAGGATAACTCAAAAATCAAAAGTATGTTAAATATCTAAGGATGCGATACGAAGAGGTTAGTAATTCCCCTGACTCATTAATTAAATGGAACAATTTCGCAATGTTTGATTTTTTCAAAGTTAGTTGTAATGATTTTGATTGAACTGCTGTATATTAATGATGTTTAGGTATATGACAAATAAAATGTATAGCCTCTGAAGACCTGTTTATTCTAAATGACTTTTGAGTAAGTGGTAAACTATAGGAGATAGAACAAAAGATACTAAACAAAATATATAGGCCTTGTTATAAAACACCATTTCCGAGATATTCCTTGTTTTTGGTTTCATTTATTTAATTCTTAAACAAATTTTGTAGAGGTAACTAGTTCCAAAATATACTTTGTTATTGGTTTCAATTTTAAACTAACTAAACTTTTCTAATTCAAGAATTTGTCAATTTCTGCCCATTCAAAAGAACCGAATTTCAGTGACATATCAACCAGCCTTTAGAATATTATCCTTCGCATAAGCGTTGTGTATTCTATTACTTTTCTTCTTCCTAAAAGAAACTAAGAATAAAACTATCTTTACTAATGTTTATCTTAATTAGCCTGATATAGATAAAAGAGTAAATTTCTTACAATAACTTGTTATACAGATAAAGAGAAAGCCATGTAAATGGAACATATGAGATTTTAAAATATTAAAATTGCATTTGTGAGAGCTCAGAATTTCAGTATCCACTAGTTTTACCTCAAAGACTATAGAAAAATGAGATGCGAGGAATTAATGAAATTACGTTTATCATTATTCGAAGTTTAAAAAATTTAGTTTTTTTATTTAGGGGGTCCCAAAACGTGTATATCCGGTGAAATCTCGGTATCAAATGTACAGAGTACGAAAAGAGAAAGTAAAAAGCTACCCGTGCAATGTGTCATAAGGCAGTTTTTAATTAACGAAACAGTGGGATTGTTTGCTTTTTTATTTGTTTCTTCCTATCGTTCTTCTTTTCTTTCTTTCTCTCTCTTTTTTTCTTTCTGTCTTTCTTTTTTTTTAATTGTTTTATTTGCATAACCTTCTTTAACTTCTATTAAAATATCAGGGCTTTCACATATGAATCAAGAAATATATTTACTCTAGGTTATTGACATTTGGTTAATCATTCTATACCATTAAACACACATTTACTCTCACTCACACATGTATACTTCCATACTCTGTGGGGAATAGGGATTAATTCCGGTTAAAGAAACATTTCGGCCCCAGCAGGGAACTGAACCCGGGACCTCCGGGAGAGAAGTCAGCTCCCTGACCTCAACCACGGAGAAATCAATGACATTTTGGTTAAACTATTAAATATTTCACATGTTTTTCCTTTCATTTACAAATAATTTGGAGTGTGTTGTACTCGTATAAGACTAGGTGAAAGTACTAAGAATGTCACGATGCAATTTTCGCCAATGTTTGTGAAATTTGCAAAGGTAGTAGAAAGGTTATAAGTATCGTATTTTAAAAAATGTAAATTCTTATAATGTTTTATGAATTGTAAAAAAAAGATTTGTTTTTATTTTCAACTTAGCATAAAAAGCTTTCTGTTTGTCTAAATTGAAACAAATATAGAAAAAAATGCCCAATTTGAGTGTTTAGCATCTTAGCTATTGTCAGAAAAACCTTTCCTGTATGAACGTAGAGAACTGAATGTTGTAAGATGTGTTATGTTGCCATCAATTATGTTTATTAACTGATAATTTTTTTTTTCCATAAAATAATATTTGTAACATGTTAAAAATTCAAAACTTGGTTAAGAACTACGGATTTTGAGCATTTCAGCTCCAGAATTGCATTAATAATAATAATAATAATAATAATTATAATATCACAAATTTAATACAATAAAATTCACTCTGCTAGTTATTGAATATGACGTTTCATTGTTAAGAATCGTTACAATGGAAAACCCATGTTAAATTACCTTCCCTTGTATTCCTTGTAAAGGTTAACTGTTTCCAGGAAGATAAAACGTTAGTTGCCTTTGTGTGCTACGCGAAAAATTGTACCACTTTTCCAGATTAATTAAATTAAACTTTTCAGCTTCAAAGAAAAATATGGATGTATAATAGCAAAACTTGGATTACTGAAAAGCGTAAAAAACGTAGACATTTTCAAGGGAGGTTTAAGTTATCGGTTTGAATGAATTACGCTGAAAGAATAAAACATCCTCGGTAAAGATGGAAAGAGGAATAAGACTGAAAGAAGGAAGGAAAAAAAAGGAAGGTTCAACTGTTTGCATTATGATAAGCGAGGAAAGAGTGGGGGGTGCAATACTTATTACTTCCAAATCTCCGGTTTAAACCCTCGCCCTCCCACCCTTGATATTAACATAAGTTTCCAGGTTGGTGAGGGATGGAGCTTGGATTTGCCTGGATAACGTCGTCATATTTCCTGGCGGTCCTGATTACCAAAGTTTTGAGGCCGGCAAAACGATCCTCTTCCTCACTCTTCATCTCTGTTCCTCACCGTGTGTAACGCAATTTTTCTCCCCGTCTCTCTCTTTACTTTGCATAGATTCTTTAGCAAGCGCAAGGGAGTATGACAGGTAATTAGTTACAGAAATTACTCCGCTTTTGGAGATTTGCCAGCGGTATTTATTTTTTGGATAAAGTTTCGAGACCAGCTCAAACGTTTTAACTTAACTTAAACAATCCATTGCTATTGCAGCAGAAATCTTTGTATTTATTCCACTTCCAGACTTGTTACTTGTGTTTTCGTTAACTCTATAGATGAATTATTTATTATTCAGCTAATAGCCTATGCCCGTAAGTTGAACTGAGGTAGTTTTCAAGGTATCATCATGCTTTGCTTTTCAATTGTCTATGCGTTTCAATACTGCTACAGTCTGAATTAATTTTATATGAATGTGTGAAAATATACTATAAGGTTATCTCATATTACACATTTTCAGTTGTCTAGAAACCAAAATGTATCAGCAATTACTTCCATACCAGGGTTACTATTATTTATTGAGCCTATTAATAAAGATTATAATTCGTAATTGAAAATTGCTTTATTGTTTCTCGAAATATTCTCCTTTATGATCAATACATTTTTTGATGCCTTTGAGCCATTTCTCCTCACATTTTTCCCGATCTGCTTGAGAATTCTCCAAACCCGGTTTTTGAACACTTCAACGACCTCTTCTCAAGACGAAAATCGTTGTCCACACTTTTTATTCTTGATGTTTGGGAACGAAAAATGTTATTGGGTACCAACTCAGGACTGTACGGTGGAGGAGCCATCAATTCGATATTTTGAGTGTTCAACCAATCGGTTGCTGGATGAGACTGTGAGCGCTCGCATTGTCTTGATGAAGAACGGCACTTGCTTGTTTTCCTTATTTCACCGAAGACTTCTGGCAAACAAATGGTTGCGCACCACTCAGAATTGACCGTTTTAGTTTTCCACCTGATCAATTTTTCACAAAAAACAGGCGACCAATTGTATTAGCACGAACAACTTTTGATGGATTTGGTTTATCTTGAAACACACATTCAGTTGACTACTGTTTACATTCTGACTCATTTGCATAGATCCATGATTTGTCACCTTTTACACTCTCATATAATCTTTTGAAGTCCCACCATTGCACTTCTTGAGCATTTGGGTGCACAATTGACAGGAGTATCTTTTTGAGATTGTGTCAAATTATGTAGAATCCAACAAAAGCAAACCTTTTTCGCGGTTAAATGATCAAGAAATTATTTATATACGCTGGTAGAACTAATGTCTAGGGTTGCCTCTATCTCACAGTATCATTTTTACACAGCATCAATGTTTTGTGTAAAACAACTGAAACCCAGAAAAAGGAATATCTCAAAAACGATCAACTCCACGAAAAAAATGTAAACAACATAAATTGTGTGTTTTAACGTTTTCTACATTTTTTGTGTGTTGAGTTTTTGTCCATCTCTTACGGTTTAGTGGTTATGCAAAATTCATCCAGAATAAAGGTGTTCAGAGGCTATTCCCAGAAAATTCAAAATGCACATTTTATTTGTCTGGTAAATATCTTTAATATACGAAACTTTAAATAAAATCGTTAGAGCCATTTTCTAGAAAATCAAAATTTTCGAAAAAGTTCCATGTAAAGGGTAGTTTGGGGTGGCAGGATGTTCTCAAAATCTTCGTGTTGCTTCCCTGGAAGATAACAAATTTAAATGCCCAGTTTGGTATGTTAACGACTTTTCGTTTTTGAGTTATCGTGTTCACAGACACACGGACACACACACACACACGGACGTTTTTGTGAAAATGATTTTTTTGGACATTGGGGACCCTAAAACATATATTTCCGGTGAAATCTCGGTATCGAATTTTTGGGTGGAGTGCAATATCTTCTCTATACACTATGTACATAGTGCGTATGGAGAACGTAAAAAGTATATGTTAAGCTGCAGAAACATCTTAAGCTATCCTCCGTTATGAGAGAGTAGCGTAATTGTCCCACATTTAAGAAATCCCAATTTTGAATCTCAGTTGGGATGAAGATTAATTTTCTGGATAAGGCTCTTCCGAAGTTAAAGAGTAAACTGCTGTCGAGTAACTTTCAGTTCTAAAGCCTCAGCTCGTGTGAACATCTTTCAAGTATACTCTTCATTCAAAATTAATGTATCCTATACCATTAAGTGACGTTAAACTTTCAGATCTCACAAGAAAAACCAAGTTTAAGGCTCTCATTACTCTTACTCTCATTCAGCATTGATATTACCATTCCATTTGCACAAATCACCACTTTTTTTGCCAGATAATCACTGTTCCCACAATTAACATGCATCTAAATACCGATATCAAAGAACAATATAACATTTATGCTAATCATGACTTGAAGCTTTCCTGGCGGCGGTATGAAAATAACTTTTCTCGGGCTATCAGCCAAGTGAATTCTGGAATAATTTCCAAGAGCTAACGTCGCTCTCATCTTCAGGGAATGATGTAGAGACTCCCGATGCGCCTTATATATAGTAGTCCGGTGGGGTACCGGCCAGATGCCGCTCTGTGATTGGCCCGGATCCAGCATGGGAGGCGTTGACTAGGGACCAATGGTCTCCGTTGCGGGACGGACTGCTCTGATTGGCCTGCATACAGGCTCACATCTGGCAGCGGGCCAATCAGAGCAGTCCGTCCAGGCAACGGAGACCATTGCTCCCTAGTCAACGCCTCCCATGCCGGACCCGGGCCAATCCCAGAGCGGCATCTGGCCGGTCCCCCACCGGACTACTATATATAAAGCGAACCCGAGACTCTACATCATTCACTAAAGATGAGAGCGACGTTAGCTCTTGAAAGCTTGGAAATTATTCCAGAATTCACCTGGCTGATAGCCCGAGAAAAGTTATTTTCATTTATGCTAATGTTATATCTAACAAATATTCACTATATTTTACTGGCGGCTCAATGTGCAACGGTAACGCTAGTTGTACTATAATATTATAGTACAATATTCTAAACTGCCTTCTGAGTTTTACACTACTTCTTCAAATAAACTTCATATAATTATAGAAACTGTAGATTTTGAAAACCAATGCTTGAAAGTCATTCTTGATATTCTCCGATTCCAAAAGTTCACTACTTGTAATTCACAATTTATCATCATGCAAGAAAAAGAGACTTTTTTCTTCGCAAAGTTATTGTTGAAGGTAAACACCTTCACATTCTGGCATTGATGCTAACAAATTGGCCGATAAAGCAGCAAAAGAACATCCCCCAAAAGCGATCTAACGATTGCTATAATCAATGACATCACATATGTGAGAAAAAAAAACATACTTCAAGGGAAGAAGATGAGATGATACCTCTAAATGAAAATTGCTAAATATAACCCAAATTTCTGCGAAAAATGTATCCAAACGAGATCAAGTTTAAATATCTCGACTAAGAAGAAGCCACTCTAAAATGACTAAGAAGAAGCCACTCTAAAAATACTAAGAAGAAGCCACTCTAAAATGACTAAGAAGAAGCTACTCTAAAACGACTAAGAAGTCACTCTAAAATGACTAAGAAGAAGCCACTCTAAAATGACTAAGAAGAAGCCACTCTAAAATGACTAAGAAGAAGCCACTCTAAAAATACTAAGAAGAAGCCACTCTAAAATGACTAAGAAGAAGCTACTCTAAAACGACTAAGAAGTCACTCTAAAATGACTAAGAAGAAGCCACTCTAAAATGACTAAGAAGAAGCCACTCTAAAACGACTAAGAAGAAGTCACTCTAAAATGACTAAGAAGAAGCCACTCTAAAATGACTAAGAAAAACCCACTCTAAAATGACCAAGAAGAAGCCACTCTAAAATGACTAAGAAGAACCCACTCTAAAATGACTAAGAAGAACCCACTCTAAAATGACTAAGAAGAACCTACTCTAAAATGACTGAGAAGAACCCACTCTAAAATGACTAAGAAAAAGCAATTCTAAAATGACTAAGAAGAAGTCACTCTAAAATGACTAAGAAGAAGCCACTCTAAAATGACTAAGAAGAAGTCACTCTAAAAAGACTAAGAAGAAGTCACTCTAAAATGACTAAGAAGAAGCCACTCTAAAATGACTAAGATGCCACTCTAAAATGACTAAGTAGAAGTCACTCTAAAATGACTAAGAAGAAGCCACTCTAAAATGACTAAGAAGAAGCCGCTCTAAAATGACTAAGAAGAAGCCACTCTAAAATGACTAAGATGCCACTCTAAAATGACTAAGAAGAAGTCACTCTAAAATGACTAAGATGCCACTCTAAAATGACTAAGAAGAAGAAATTCTAAAATGACTAAGAAGAAGTCACTCTAAAATGACTAAGAAGAAGCCACTCTAAAATGACTAAGAAGAAGCCACTCTAAAATGACTAAGAAGAAGCCACTCTAAAATGACTAAGAAGAAGCCACTCTAAAATGACTAAGAAGTCACTCTAAAATGACTAAGAAGAAGCTACTCTAAAATGACTAAGAAGAAGCCACTCTAAAATGACTAAGAAGAAGCCACTCTAAAATGACTAAGAAGAAGCCACTCTAAAATGACTAAGAAGAAGCCACTCTAAAATGACTAAGAAGAAGCCACTCTAAAATGACTAAGAAGAAGCCACTCTAAAATGACTAAGATGCCACTCTAAAATGACTAAGAAGAACCCACTCTAAAATGACTAAGAACAAGCCACTCTAAAATGACGCACAGCTTTCTTTTGAAACAGAAGCAACATCCGATCTGTCAACTGTCACAAGCCAATCATCAACTCTCAGCTTTACAACCCATGGCGATAGCTTAACAAATACATACCCAGTGAATTTAAATGAGCATCTAACTTTTCCAATATTGCCACAAGTTAATTCTGTCCTTCAAAAGTGTAATATTACGTAAAAATATATTTTATTATAATTCCAATATTCTATGCACTAATAATTTTAAGGTCGCAATATGACTTTAACTTAAACCGGCTATAACATTGTAAAAGAATAAAAGATAAACTACAACTTTTAAATACTATAGCTAACATATTTTAATCATTTATGTTTATTCAGATGCTCACGCTCGAAAAACGATGAAGACATTGCAACACTATATAACAGTATATTTTGAGACAGGTAGAAAGCAGGTCACTCGTACAAGAAGACAGTTTATATTTGTCGACACTTTGTGACAGCCACCGGTGTGGCCAAGTAATATTCTTACTTTCTCCTTCCCATTCTCAAAGTCTCTGACCAAAGATTATAATTTGTTTTTAGTGCTTTAATATTCTGTAAATACATTAGCTTACTCGCTTTTTCTAAAACCTTTAAATTCAATTTAACATTTTTATATATTAATTAAAAATCTGATAACTCACATGACTTGCTCTAGCTGCTCTATAAACAAACTTCTTACAAAAGATTGTTATTCTTTTTACACCATGCTAAACGAGATAAATATTAGCAGAATGTTCTTATTATTTAGTTCCTTATAAGTAGAATAAAATAAAGAATGCGCCATGCCAAAGTGATAGTCAAATGTTTTAAAAGCTGCCGTTAGGCGATTGTCATTGCAGAACCGTTCTTTGCTTGGCTAGGAGTAGAACAAAATAAAACTGGACACTTTCTGCCTGAGAAAAGTGTAAGTACTTTACAACTGAAACAAATAGCAAGGAATATCTAAATACACGGTGAACTCGACGAAAAAAAATGAATAAAAAAATGAATATGACATACATTGTGTATATTATCGAGATCTACATTTTTGTATGAATGAATGAATAAATGTATTTATTGACATAGCAATATCATACATAGAATTTCGACAGTCGCGCGAGTCCACAGACCGTACGTGCTTTTGTAATACACATTACAAGCAATATTAAAACAACAACCACAACAAAGAATTAAAAGAGTAAACATGAAAATAAAATGACAAAGGAAATACACAGTCAAAAGCAATATTAAACAACAATAAAAATTACGAATGAATCCGAAAATAAAGATACAAAAATATTCAAATATAGCAATTTAAATTTACAGCACAGAGTACACCTTCATAAATGCACCCTCTTATAATAGATAATTACACTTAAAAGACATATATACACATAATATATACAACCCTAGCACAACAGTGACCTAAGTATGACATAATATATATGTATGTAGAACATTGTAGTCCCTTTTGTTTAGTTGATCTTATCCCCCCCCCCTTCTCTATTGGCAGCCTCCACAGATCTCAGCTGTCTTGCCTTAAGTATAAATTTACCTAGCCCGTCCATGTTTTCCGTGCCTGCCAGTAGCGTCCAATATACTTCTATCCCTACATTCGCAGTGGTAAAAAATCGCGGCAAATATTTTTTTCCCGCCATTCCTCCGTAAGGTTTTGCTTCTCTTAAGGTTTACTAATTTTGTCAAGTTCACCAAAATTCATCCAGAATAAACAGGTCTTCAGAAGCTTTTCACAAAAAATTTTATTTGTGATGGAAATGGCTTTAATGTGTGGTATTATAATCAAAATCGTTAGAGACATTATTAAGAAAAACAAAATTTTCGAAAATTTTTCCATGTAAAGGATAGTTATGGGGGGATTTGTTGAAAATCTTCGTGTCGCATCCTTGGAAGATACCATAATTAAATCCTAAGTTTGGTATTCAACCGTATTTTTGTTTCCTATCTCTGCTGTCCACACACACACACAAATTTTTATGAAAATGCTTTTTTTTTTTTTGGATTCAGGGGGTACTAAAACATGTATTTCCGGTGAAATATCGGATCGAATTTTTGGGTGGAATAACAATACTTCTTCTATACTCTATGTAGGTACATACGACTACGTGTAGGGAAACTAATAACATTAAAAAGTATCAATACCGACTTAATATATGTTAATATATTTATCGTGAAGGAGATTTTTACCTTTATCTTTAAATTTTTTATTTTTTTGTTTAGGTTTAAATTTTTTCTTTTAGGTTATGTTCCTCGAAGCCAAGAGCAATTATTCAGTTGCTTAGTGGGATGCTGCGAATTCTGTGATCTTTGGATGCTACTACTTACGGTTCTCTTGTCGTTCCGGTTTACATTTATTTTGCATGAGTTCTTGGTTGCAGGGTTGTGGTGTAAGAAGGCAAGCTTAATGAACTGAATAAATGATCTTGAAGTGAATAAATTATTCTTTTCTGTGTAGAGGTTTGCGACAATTCCTTTAACAGAGACATTTATCATGCCGTGATTGCCTCTCTTATTTGCTATTGTTTCGTATTCTCTTACTTTTCCGATGCAGTGCTATTCCGTTTACTTTATATGTCAATTTACACCAGATCTAAAACCATTTTAAGATGGAATAGCTTAAGCTGACTTACAGTGTCAAAAATACTTAAATTCCGTGCTTCATGTTTGGTCAGTCAATAGTGATTAATTTTTTATTTTTTCATATGTTTGCAGTCTTACGCTATAGGACCCAAGAGAGTTATGGTTTACGTTACAAATTTCAATTGTATTAATCAAAATGCCTTCAATCCTGCAATTTGCTATATTTGGCCAATTTTGACTAAAGATTGAACTCTTGTTCTTTGTAATTTCTTAAAAAATGTATTCTAACTATGAAAGTTCTTCAGAAAGCATTTGAATCTCAATTTTTAACTGTTATATGAATGTGAAAGTCATTTGTCAGTTCGCAGCTTAACTTTGTAACAAAGACTTTAGGACAGCAGAAAATAAAGGTTTTTACTTCCGAGTTTTCAAACTCAACGTCCATCTATATTTTCATTCTCTGATTCACGATTTATTATTGTGGGTCAAACTTTTTGTTTAATTATATTATAGAACAGAGTGAAAATTGGATGCTGTATTGCTATTTAAACTGGAGGACGTACAGGGCACAGTTTAATTTTAATATGTTGACGTTAACGTGATATGTTGCACATAAATTGTTAAGTACCTGATACTCAACGAGTTCTTTTCTTTTAAATTACACTCGAGTCGTGTAGTTAAAACAGTTACTAATCCCTAAATCGTTTTGAAAACGAATCTACCAGGTGATCCAACAGCGCCACATTTCATGATTGCAGATAGTCTTCCTGTGTTATAAAGATTGCAGAGCGCGGAGTAAATCCAAACAGACGCCGGTCAGTGGTGTTGCTAGAGAGAGCTATCTTTGCTCTTCTCCTCTTGCATATCAGCGTAAATGGTGGAGTCGCCGCGTTCATTGAGAGGCGGTTGTACTATAGGCCATGATGATGATATACAAGAACAGTGTAACACATGATTTCCACTTTAATTACAGTGCGTTTAGTTTTACTTTCTCTACACGTACTATGTACAGAGTGTATAGAGCAGATATTGTATTGCACCTAAAAATTCGATACCGACATTTACCGGAAATGCATGTTTTTGGCCCCCGAATCCAAAAAAAAAATAGAAAAAAGTCCGTGTATATCTGTTGGTATTTAGATTTGGTGTGTTCCAAGGATGCGACACTAAGATTTTCAAGAAAATCCCTCCAGCCCAAATTATACTTAATAAACAGCATTTTTCGAAACATTTTATTTTCTCAAAAATGGCAAACTATTTTAATTTAAAATACCTTCCTTACGTTTAAGATATTTTTATGACAAAGAAAATTAATATTTTGAATTTTCTGGGAATAAATACCACTGAAGACCTCTTCATTCTGGATGACTTTTGTATAACTGGCGAACCTTCAGAGATATACAACTTACTAAACAAAAAATGTAGACCTCATTTTTAGATTACCATTTTCGAGATATTTCGAATTATTGGTTTCAAGTTTAGCCACTAAAACTTAAGAGCATGTTGTTCATAGAATTGAGGTGTCATCTTAGAACATGTATAGATTTCTACATATTTTGAGTTCTTTTTTTATAAAATGCAGCAATAATTTCAATATTCACATTACATATAGCATGAAATAAAATAATGTGTATATTTATAAAACAATACATTTTCAAAAGTTGGGTCAAATAAGCTCTAGTTTATGTTAAAAGATTCAATAATATATTATGCTGGCACTTCCTGACTGTACTTTATCAGATAATAATAATCCTGAGTAAGAGTTTAATGCAATATTGTAATTTGACAGTTAATTTAACCAAAAAGTGTCCATAATTAATGCCACTACTGTATATCTATGCAAAGTTTTACTGAAAAAAATCTAGTGAGTCAGTAATACATGCCAGAAATTTGAAGCACATTTCATTGTTGGATTTTATCCCTCATATTTCATTCTTGTAAAGAAACCTAATCAAGGACTGTCTCTTAGAGCTACGTGGTGCCATGTTCTCAAGGGAGAGTGAGGAAACAGTGGGTGACAGAATTATTGCATTCGCTTTGACCCTAGTTGCTGATAGAAGGGCAAAGTTCAAAGACACTGGTTGTAACTCAGCGGAGAGGGACCGACAAAGTTTGGCCATACTACAGACTTGGTGTGGGGAGGCGCACTTTATGTACGATCTGGTCTTTGTCTCCTATAGTTACTGTGCATATGCCGTCTTGGGGAATTATGTTTAAATAAACATCTTAGCAAGTTCTGAGCATAGTATCCTCATCTGCTTACAGGCCTGAGGTTGAGTGCTTATGATACATTCCCTTCACGGCATATTACCATTTAGAGTACAGAAACTAAGTAGGTCCTAAAATAACGTTTCTTTGAGAAATCATAAATTGTAGACACAAAATTGGGTTGTGGGATTGTTATAGTTTGGATATGCCGTATTTTCAACTTGTATTTTGTCGTGATGTTATGCTCGTAATAACAGAATATATGCACGAGAAGTCTAACAGATTCTGTAATTTATACAATCAACATCTGCCTTAAGATTAGCCTATTGTTTAAAGTTTTTTCTACACGTTGTATGTCATCATATATGTTTGATAAGTAATTTATATTAATAGTATTGTTAATAGCTGAGACGATCATAACCTCCTCCAGTAGCACTCCGTACATATATATCTACATAGTGTTCTCAAATTGCTGTCCTATAATAATGTAAATAATATGTATAAGCAGTTTTAAAAAATAGAAATTACTATAAGAAATAATATTAGTATTCACATTTTGTTCGAAAAAGCAAATCAAATGAAATCATTGTAGGTAAAATACAGTCGGTTGGTATACTCAATGTTGTAGTGGCATGTTGCCATACTACAGCGGTACGGTTAAGTCGAAAATATATCGTTTAAATTCCGACTACGGCATTGAATTTTTCAATCTACCTTTCCAACTTTAGACTAAACGATACGTGTGAGAAACAATTAATCAAATGTAATAACAAAAGTAACTTGTCTGTTGCTTGTTTTCAATGGGTTGATGGTCAATGGCTGTCAATACTGGACGACCAGACCGAGATTTGTTGTTAGTCTTTTTTCGTGATTTCCATCAAATGATAAGTAAAGCTTGGATTGTTATTCACTATCTCATCTTCTTGTACAAACAAGGACAAGGCTAATGCATATTCCGTTCTTCACCTTTACAGTTTCATAGACAGGCAGGCAGGCAGGCAGGCAGGCAGGCAGACAGACAGACAGACAGAGAGACAGAGAGAGACAGAGAGAGAGAGAGACAGATAGAGACAGATAGAGAGATAGAGAGAGATAGAGACAGACAGACAGATAGACAGATAGACAGATAGACAGATGGATGGATGGATGGATGGATGGATGGATGGATGGATGGATGGATGGATGGATGGATGGATGGATGGATGGATGGATGGATGGATGGATGGATGGATGGATGGATGGATGGATGGATGGATGGATGGATGGATGGATGGATGGATGGATGGATGGATGGATGGATGGATGGATGGATGGATGGATGGATGGATGGATGGATGGATGGATGGATGGATGGATGGATGGATGGATGGATGGATGGATGGATGGATGGATGGATGGATGGATGGATGGATGGATGGATGGATGGATGGATGGATGGATGGATGGATGGATGGATGGATGGATGGATGGATGGATGGATGGATGGATGGATGGATGGATGGATGGATGGATGGATGGATGGATGGATGGATGGATGGATGGATGGATGGATCGATCGATCGATCGATCGATCGATCGATCGATCGATAGATAGATAGATAGATAGATAGATAGATAGATAGATAGATAGATAGATAGATAGATAGGTTGTCCCCTTAATCTCCGTCCTCTTGGTTTTTACCAGGCGGCCCAACTATTCCGAATTCACTTTTGTTGGGCGATCTGCTCCTGGGAAGACCCAGACCGATGTCTGTCGTGTGAGATTGTGGATTATTCTCATAAATTCAAATTCGTCACCTAATACAGTAGCAAATTTGTTTCTGGATCTTACTACATTGAAGTTTTCGATTTTCTCACACCATTACAATGGTTATATCTGCTCTTTTGTCAGGCGATGGAGGATAGCAACTGCAGAGTTTCGTGTTGTCGATTTTTTCTTTCAGGGCTATTTGCACTGTACCCGATCAAATATTTAGGGCTTCTTGGATCTGCCGATCTTCCCGCAACATGCTCTCTGCTTTCACCACATTTTGACCATTGTTGTTTTAGCCGGCCGTCTTGCTCGGCCTTCATCTTCGAGCTAATCCCTTCCTCTTCTAAACTCTACATGCCATCGATAAATAGTGGACTGCTCGGGGCGCATATCCGAGTACGATGTAGTCTTTCAAGGCATTTCCTCTCCCTAAAACCGACTTTAAAGTCATAGAAAATCGTAGCAGGGAAAACACCTCGCTTAAGAGCCATCGTAGAATACGGCGTATCCTGAGTGGTGCTGTCGATGCACATTGTTGGAGTCCGCCCAGTTTTGTACATATTGCTTGAAGTTAGGAAAGCTTTGGTTTACTACAGCTCATTGTTGTCCATTTTCAAAAATTTTGGAGCGACTCTCATACAATAAAGCCTTAAATTATTATTATTAGATGAAGTAAACATATTTTTTGTGCTAGAGAATAAATTCCATAGAAGCCGTTCCTTAGCTGTTGATAAATGTTATGTTTGGTTCTACCTTACTATAAAAATAAAGTCGGTAAACACAAACATCATTTTTTGTTTAGTGCTAAAGTCCAACACGTAGTTATGTCAGAAAAAAAAAAGTTATAATTTTTAGAGGTTTTTGTTGGCGATGTTACGTGTTGTATTCTAGTAGTAAGCTTTCCAAAATAATAACCTAGGTAAAAGTGGGAAGCTAAGAGAGCTGTATTAGGTCTAGACATTGGCAAAAGGGCGCCGTATTCGCACCTGTATGTTTCCAAGGGATATCTCTTGGGAAATTAATCCAAAGTGTTTCGTTGCAGGTACTATACTTCTCGGCATTAGATGGCTTACTTCAGCCGTCTATTACAACCACCCTGCAACTTAACGTACGTGCTGTATAACGTTGCCCACTGCTTTATTAACTTCCACTTAATTAAACAGGTTCCTTTTATTTTTCACGGTGATCATTGTTTTACATCGATTGATTTCTCCATTACCTTGCCTCCGTCAAGAGAGATATATCTACACTGGGGATGTGTGCACATTCGACCTATGAACCAATTTTACGAAAGGTAATACTCAAAATTACATATGAAAACTCACAGCTTTGCCTAACCATAAACATTTGAATATTTATAAAAATGTACGTTATACCTCTCTGAGTTCATAGTTTTACCTACCAATGATTTAAAATTAAGATATAAGTATTGAGCATTACAAGTTTAGCTAATAAATTACTGTGTTTGGTAAAAAGACAAGGCTGAATCGTGAGGTATCCGATATATATATGCACCTCAGAGGAAACGATAGAAAAAATTAATGACACTACCACTAGCACTACCACTACCACCACCACTACAATTACCACCGTAGTGTCCTCCATGGTTTAAGGGTAACATGTTGGGCACTGGTTCCTAGGGTCACTGGTTTAAAAACGAAGGGAAGTAATGGATATTTTTGGTGTAAAATCTTTAGCATAACATTTTTATAAGGAAAGAAAAGCTAGTGTTCCCGTGTCATAGATTTAGGGCATCTAAAAGCCTGGTAAAAATGGATATCAATATAGAATGAGACGCTGGAAACCATAGTGCTAAAAAGCTTTAAAAATAAAAATTATTTTAATTTATCCCAACACTAAAATCCCCATATCACCATCATCATTACCACCAGCTTCATCACCATCACAGAACATTTTTAGGTTATATAATCTTGGCCATCCTGTTTAATGCATACTTGCCCTATTCAAACTTTGTATTTTCAGTGAAATATTGACGTCGAAAGTTCAGTTCTTTTAGATATCATTAATAGGTGACACAGAAAGTTAAAATATAAGTTTGTTTGAAGCCCCTTTCATCTGAGCATCGATTCTTGCATGAAATTAAACTGCACTGGTAATTCAATTTCCCATTTATTTCTACTTAAGAATCGCGAACTTACTTATGCTGTTCCACCAAAATACCGAAATATATGTTAATAAGAAATAGAATTATAGAGCCACTTAAGTCTCTGTCAGAGTATTGTGAACCAGTGGTAAGGGAAGGTAGCAAACCTGTACTCCTGGCCCAGGTCATTACAGGTGGCGACACTATTGCGATAGCCGAGCACCGCCTTGCAACGCCTTGATCTCCCACTCTGACCAAAGTATATTAATTTCCATCTGAGATTAAATCCTAAACATTCATCCTTCGCAAAACGTGCTCTAATACTTCTTAATTTTCCAAAAATAAGTTCAGTTTATAATAGGTAAACAAAAACAAAAGTAGACAATCAAAACTTTGCAAATAAAAAGGCATTTTATGTCGCATTTTCCCTGATGTTTGTCTGAATTTAAACTTGTATACTCGTATTTCATCTCAGTTTAAATGTTTCAGAAGATGAGAGTTTTACCAACTTCTAACAGTAATGTATTTGTATTGTTATATTAAAAATGATATTACTTATGTTATGTAAATTTGAAAAATATATTATGTTAGAATATTAAAAAGCATCTGCTTACTTCCAAATAAATCAAACCAAAACCTATATTTTTAGCAATTGTTATACGTATGTCTACTTTTCAATTATCATTTTTGGTCTTAAAGGTCAACTGATATTGACATTTATAAAGTTTTCTCAATTGGATTTTCGTACTTAACTGTTAATTATTTTAAGCACGCTAATAATAATATTGAAAATACAATTTCAGAGAAGTTATTCAATGTTACATATCTTCTTTTTGTGGAATCGTATTCGCATCTCAACTTGTGTTATTCTATGTCCAAATTCAGTGTAAAAACCCCATTTTATTATTTATGTTTATAATGACCATTTTCAAGAATTACACCACCACTTAGATAATGAATATAAAAACGTATTACAGATGTTTATCTTTAATTTAAATTAATGAGTTTATAAACTTTTATTTACAGTCACCGTTGTCCAGAAAATATTCAACGGTTATAAAATCTAAGCTTTTTTATAAACAAAACAGTACTCTCGTTTTTAAGACTTTTGTAAAATTAACATAAAGGTGCAATGAAAAGAATTAACCATTTTTTTATTTAAAATGTGACCAGTATGTTTTGGACAGAGCTTCATTTCCTTACCTGAATCTCGCAAGCATTTTTTGGTTTAGCATGCATCCTATCCTGCTTAGGCATCACAATGATTACCTACACTAATCTTTTTGTATTTTTGTATAGAATTCCTTTTATCTATTAGCTATTTCCTATCATTAAACTTCCTGCTATCTCCTTTTCAAAAAGTTTCATTTTTTCTTTCAATTCATTATGTGTATATACTGTAGCTTTGCACACGTTTAAATTCTTTTCTTGAAATTCTAGACATTGCCTCAACATATTCTTTTCACTATATTTAATAGTCTATACCAATATTTGTAATCTCTCTCCATAATTACACTCTACTTCCCAATCTTCTCATTTAAATATGAGTATTTCTTCCCAACTTGATATCACTTTCTTTGCTCAGACGGCTATTGCACTCTCGTCTATTATTCCTGATTTAAAACGTGTATACAAGTTCAAATAACATGTAAAAGCTATAATTTCCAAATATCTAAACAGAAAACCTAAGGAGGGAAATTCCCAAATATATAAAAATAGTAATAACATATTTATTATCATTACTAGTATCTATAATTATAATTATTATCATAAATGTATTGAAAAGGTGTCACATTTATAGTGTCTAGACTGGCAGACCACTAGAAAAAGTATCAAAGTTCCAAGCAATATGTTGAGACTATAAAAGGAACATAAGAACGAAAATTCATAAAAGAAACTAAAATAAAATTATTTAAAACGATTAGAGAATTCACAATCCTCATTGATAGTGATCATGATAAATTGCAAATAAAGAAAAGACAGTATACAATTCGCAGAAGTGAAAGATTGAGATATGTAAAAGCGATAATGGTAGTGTATATAGTAAAGAATGCAGATATCCTCCAGGAGCTGACAATTTAAAATATAGAAGATATTTTATACAAACAACAGAAAAATTGGAAAGAAATTTACAGAGAGCATGGTAAGTGTATCCCGAAGAAGGCGTATCTATATATAACATGGACACAAAATGGCGGGAAGGCTATGGAAGAGATTTGCGCATGTTGATATCTCGTCGGAATGTGCTGGCTAGCCCAGATCACACTGTTGATGGAAGCACTATACTATGTTTGTTTAGAATTGTCGGTTCAAGGTCATATTTTCCTCTCAGATAGCGTACATGCATTACCCTCACTCTGCAGTACTTTCTTTTTTTTTTTTTTTTTTTTTTTTTTCTTTTTTTTTATATAACTTGGAGAGAGAGAGAGAGAGTGAGAGAGAGAGAGAAAGAGAGAGGAAGGGGGAAGGGAAGGCACGCTAGGCTGTAGTACGGTACCCGCAGAAATGCTGATAGCTAAAAGGATGATTTTGTGAAGTTCATGAACGAGTTACAACAATAAACTGTAAGGTAGTAACCAGACTTAGAACAAATCAGAACAGACGATCGGTATGCCGTATTCTTATAGACGTTTCTCCACAAATGCACGTAGTTAGAATCTGTTGCAACAGTTCAAGTTGTAGCTTTCTAAACACCCACCGTGTAGCCTTGATCTGTCTCTGAGTGACTATCACCTGTTCCTGAGCATGAAGACGTGGCTTAGATAGGAGCTGTGAAGTAGTTCAAAGTGAGCTACAAAGGGTAACTATTCGCCTGCGGTGCCACAAATAGTAAAAGTTAAACATTACAAACAAAAAAAAAAGGGTAACTACAAATACAAGCTGCAGAGTCACTTGCAAAGAGGATTTCAAAGTTTGTGGAATATTGCTACAATTAATATTAAAATAATCAGTTTACTTTTCCCTCGTGTGTAATAAAAGCTGCAAAAACTAAATGTTACTTAAACGGTACTTACTTTACGCATTGCACTCAAATGTATGTACTGATATTAAACATTTTGTTGTTGCTGGAGTAATCTGGTGGTGCTAATTTGAAATTTAAATAGTAGTGACTTACCAGAGAATACAACAGTTGCTATTTCTAATCAGTTAATACTTCTTTGTCATAATTAGAGGTTTATATATTTAATATTCTAAGTTTAGTGGAATATAGTTAAGCTGCTAGCGTTACCTTCTTTAGTTTGCCGCTATTTCCTCTAATTTGGACTAAATATGCTACAGTTATTGTGTGTGCATTTTATTCGGTATACATATGGTAGAGTTTGCACGTGTTGGTGCAAGTGAGAGAAAAGAAAAGGATGTTTTGTTCTTCTTTTCGGGCGCAGGGGGAAACTCATGCAATTCCAAAGAGCTACCTCGTTTCATCGGATAAAGGGAATTCTTTAGCAGAATGTTAGTCTCCCCCACCTCCTCCATTTTCTATATTCCTCTCCTCCTTTTGCTCTTTTCCTTCTGCTTCCGTTTTTATTTTTTAAAAAATCATGAAACTGTATTGTGGATTATGGCAGCATGGGTAGAACGACAAGTGTTTGTTATGGAATGTGCTTGGTTGCATCTCCACTTTTAGGTCATACATCTGCCACGAATGATTCATTTCAGATGTGTCTCCCTCCAGAGAAGAATTGGAGTAGATATATCTTCTTATGAACCTTCTTATTAGAAACCCAAAGCGAAGGGAATGGTGTAGCTGTGGAAAATATATTACCATTTCTCATCTGCTAGGTTTTTTACTTTTTCTACTTAGTACTCCACACAAAAACTGTATATCGAAATTTCAACGGAAATACACATTGTAGGATCCAGTAACCAAAAAGCAAGTATTTTTAAAAAAATGTGTATGTGCGCGCGCGCGAGTCCGTGTTTCGAAGGGTTCGTGTACCACAGTGGTGCCTACCAAAGTTTCGACTTGAAGATTTTGAAGAAAATCCTGCCAACCCAAAGTATCCTTTATATGGAAATAAAATCGAAATGTTTGATTCCCTCAAAAAATGACTCGTACACGCCAAATAAAAATTATATCTTGGATTTTCTGGGAATACCTTTTTAGGCCTTAGATAGACAAAAATTTTCTACAAAGAAAACGTATACTTCCTTAAGACATACAATTTGTCAGTTTCATTTTTTTTTTCGTGAAGTTGATCATTTCCAAGATATTCCTTGTTATTGATTTCAGTTTAAACTTTTCTCTTACGGGAAGTTGTCAACTCCTGGGTGTGCAAAGAAACGACTTTCAGTCAAATAGCAAACAGCCTTTAACAGATTTGACTAACGCTGTAGCCTATGGTACTCCCTTATTTCCTTTCTACTCACAAGGAAGAAGCCAGAAGACAATTTTTACTAATGTTTATCTCGATAGATAGAATAATAACAGCATTTAGCAGTATTTTGTGCCAGAGATTTAGAGAACGTCATCTGAATGGAACATCAGATGATGTATTATAGTAACTCCATGGTACGACAACTAAGGGGAGCCTTGGCCTACCGCCCGGCCGCTGCGTCCCCCATCTCGGTCCACTACAGGCGTCATGGATGGGGTGCAGTATTGGAGGGTGAGATGTGGTCAGCGCCTCGAGCCCCCCGGCCGGTTAATGCGGTCGTCGTCACCTGGTGATGCTGTATTACACTAGTTGAAATACCCAACGCTGCTCGTGGTTTTGTTTATCCCTACAACATTTAACTATAGGTTGCACTTACCCACAGTCTTGGGTTTCTTTTGTCAACATTAAAAGTTATCAATCAAGACACTTAAACAGATCAAAACGTATCAAAACACTAAATTTACTACAAAGAAAAAGCTCACGTGTTCCATTCCCATGAGCTCCGCTCTCTCTGTTCTGCAAACTAACTATTCTTACAAAAGATTATTCGTCTATCTACAGCATGTTAATAAAGACAATCGTTAGCAGCAACGGTCTTAGTTTGTTGTTCCTTATTAGTAGAAAGGAAATGAGAGAATACACTAGTCTAAGCGACAGTCAAATCCTTCAAAATCTGTTGCCATGCGACTGCATTGAAATTCGGTTCTCTTTTCATGGCCAGGAGTAAAATAAAGCATGTAAGAAACGGATAAAAACGTCTCGTTTCAGAAAAAAATAAGTGTTTTATAATTGAAACCAATAACACAAAATATATCGGAAATGTTAAGCTCTGCAAAAATATTTATAACAGAAACTCTGTGTTATATCCAGATCTAATCTTGTCTGTTTAGCAAATACTTTTTCTGTCTCCTAGCTGTACTAGTTATGTAAGTCATTCAGAATGAAGAACATTTGAGGAAATATTCCCAAGAAATTCATGATATACATTTAATTACCATGTAAATATCTTTACGGCATCTGAATCAAAATTGTTTGTCATTTTTTAGAAAATCGAAAATTTTAAAAAATAAATAAATTCATTAAAAAATGTTCCATGTAAAGGGTAGTTTGGATAAATGGATTTTTCTGAAAACCTTCTGGTGGCATTCTTGAATGATATTAAATACCAAGTGTCGGCTTTTCGTTTTGGAGTTATGTTGTCCCACTCCAAACACGCACACACATAGGGATCTTTTTGTAAAAATGCAATTTTTTTTAATTCAAGAGTCCTCAAAACATGTATTCCCACTGAAATCTTGGTATCGAATTGTTGGGTGGAATACAATAGCTTCTCTACCTCAATGTCACAGTTTTAATGTGATCTATTATCAGAACAGTTATGTACGTTCTACGTTGTCACATTTGTGCTGTTTATAGAGAAAATTTCAGTTAGAAATTGATTGTTAGTAACCAAGTACATAAGACTTACTATGAAGACGCAAAAGACAAAACAAACTAAAAAGTAAAGATTAATATACGAAGAGGGTGACGGTTAATTGATACTTCATCTGGTTTTGTTTCGTTTCGTAATAGGCTTACCTTCCCTGTAAGTAACAGAAGTACTTTCCTCAAACTTACGAATTACGAATAAAACATTGTTTCATTTCGTTTCGTAATCGGCTTACCCTCCCCATATTTGTAGGACTGACACACTCCTAGAACTTACAAGCCAATGCCTAGGGGTCAGAAGCCTGTTGGGGAGCCAACGACATGAAATTACAGAATGGAGAACCTATTACGTGGGGTCGGCGCGTAGTCGGGCATGAACATGAGGAAATGGATGATATGAAATGTAGGTGAAATTGATGATTGGAGCAATTGGTGGAATGAGTGACGGGGGAAACCGGAGGACCCGGAGAAAACCCGCCCAGACGGCGTTTCGTCTATCATGAAACCCACATGCGGGCATTTAAGATAGAACCCGGGCCGCCTAGATAGGAGACGAGTGGTGCCGCCTCTTAAATTGTTAAGAGTTCTAAATTTTCTCAGACCTTGTGAAAAGCTCCTGTGGCTTTCATAATAGCATTGAATCACCTATATTCAATCATTAGCAATAGCGACATGATTTGTATCTAACAAAATTCCTATAGCAGTATGAATAAAATTACTAAAGTTCTGTTCAACAGAACTGCCCACGGTAACTATGACCTGAAAAAAAAAAAACTCCTTTACTTGCCCATTATGTGACTTCTTTTGTTTTTATCCTATCTCATATATTATAATAATTATAGAAATTTAAAGTTTGAAGTGACATTAAACCATAAAGACAAAGAATGTTCCAATTTTGAAAAGCATTATCTTTTGACAAGTTAAACATTTTGTTGAGTTATACAGTGAGTATTTTTTCTACAATAATTACGATTTAATATAAAACTCTGATTTTACAGATATATTTTTAAAATCATTTACTGTGAAACTGAACTTCATGCGCATATTTTAGAAAATGCAGCTGTGAAGGATTTTATTAGAACCATGAATTGAGGCAATATAAATTATTAAATAAGTTAGAATTTTGAAATATGGCAAAACGTTACTGTTGTGTAATATCTCGTTTACATCTTAACACAATATCTTCGTCTCTATGAATATACAAAATTACACATATACAATACGTTAAGGTATTTTTTTTTGAAAATATATTAATAATTACTTAATTATAATGTGAAAGATATTTTTGAGAAACCCAAAATAAGGAATATTATTCAATAGGTTGAAGTAATTTGATATGCCTCAAAATGTTTGTTTCGCGTCGTGTTAAGATACTGGACTGACATGAATTGGTATACAAACAACATTTCGCTTCTCGGTTATGCTTTTTGAAGGGCTCGAATACATGAGCATAACAATTACTTTATTATTTTACCAATAAATTCAAATGTATATTCCAATAAAATCTTCATAGCTATCTAATTTTGCGGTGTTATGCAATACTTCCTCTCTTAATAAATATTAGTAAAGAAAATAACAGCTTAAATAGTGGTGAAGTAATGACAAGTTAATATCCAGATATAACCTTACCAGAAGTTTTTTTATTAATAGAATCATCAACCTAGAATTTTCATCTTACATACAATGGTTTAGGGACTAAGGTGAGCAATGAAACTAAAAGGCTTTTGTTGTTTTTCAATAACAAACTAATTTATGTATGCTTCTACAGCTTATGCAGCTTATATAAATATAAACAACGAATTTCGAGTGCTGCATTTATTGCAAAAAGTTATATAACATTATCAGAAGTTTTAAGATTTTATACCATATTGTTATATATTTAATATTTCCATAATATGCATAAAAATGAGAATCTGTAGAACAAATAGTAAATCTATTTTTTCCATTTAAGGCTTGTTTTCTCGACTTTGTCATCTTCTAAGCAGATTTTTATAGCAGCATGTCATAATGAAGTTATTTCCTACCTTAAGAATCTGAAATGTACAATCCAAGGGTTCACAAATTACTTAACTTATATAGAAGCAATTAGTAAATTTAAATTTATTGGAAAAGTAGGGTCAGACTGTTTGGATATCCGAAATTCATTTTGAAATGACGTACTCCAATGGTGACCTACGGTGTCGTAAGCCCCAGGCTTCTAGTTTAACCAACTATTAGATCATAGGCAAACTTTATTTTTAAGTTGTCTTATAAACAGACCTTTTTCTCCAGGATTAACAATGTTGTATAAGCTGCTTAGATAATTCTATGAAGCATTGGTGGAGGCTCAGGTTCTTAATATAATCAGTGTTAGAATAAACTGCATTCGTTTTTATCTTAGAATAAATCTGATGTGTACCATTCACATGACTTTTTCTATATTATAATTATAAAGATTATATTTCTATTTACTTCATGTTTATCAGTAAAACATTAGGAGAAATAGCATATTACTTGCTTCCTTGTAAGTAGAGGTGAAATAAGGGAGTACCATGGGTTAAAATAATGATCAAAAGCAAGTTGCTATGTCACTGAAGTTCCTTTGTTTGTATGGACAGCAGTTGACAAATTCCTGTATGAGAAATATATAAGTTATTCATATCAGAAACCAAAAATAAGGAATGTCTCAAAAACGACGAACTCCACGAAAAAAAAATATATATAACTTAAATTGTGTATTTTAACGTGCTCTACATGTTTTGTGTAGTAACTTTTTGTCCATCTCTTACGGTTTAGCAGTTATTCCAAATTCAGTAAAATTCATCCAGATTAAACTACTCTTCAGAGGCTATTCCCAGAAAATTCAAGATATACATTTTATTTGTCAGGTAAATGTGTTTAATATACGAAATTTTAAACAAAATCGTTACAGCCATTTTTGAGCAAATCAAAATTTTCGAAAACAGTTCCATGTAAAAGGTAGTTGGGGGTCGGTGGATTTTTCTCAAAATCTTCGTGTCGCATCCCTGGAAGATACTAAACTTAAATACCAAGTTTGGTATTTTACCTACTTTTTGTTTTTGAGTTATCGTGTTCACAGACACACGGATACACATACACACACACATACACAGACCTTTTTCCGAAAATGATTTTTTTAGATAAAGGGACCCTAAAACATATATTTCCGGTGAAATCTCGGTATCGAGTTTTTGGGTGGAGTGCAATACCTTCTCTATACACTATGTACATAGTGCGTATAGAGAAAGTAAAAATATGTTATATTTCAGAGCATCTGGAAATTTAGTACCACGTCGCGATGTTACCATGGTAGCTCAGTGGCTAGAGTAAGTGGACGGAAACCAGGGGATCCATGGTGAAACCCCCACTTTGGCATTACATGTTTCAATCAGAGTTTAGCTTTCAACTTGTATGTAACAAACAATTATTTCATATTATTATTTGCTTTTTTTTTTTTTTTTTTTTTTTTTTGTAGGATATCTCAATAGAGTTACAAAAGGTGGCCTCTACTTCTAATACTTTCTACTGTACTAATAAGATTTCTTGAGCATCTTTCCCATCTTTCTAAGATATATTCTTGTTTCTGTCTCTGAAGGAAGAAGTCAGAAGATTCTTCTTCTCCAAAGAGAATGACCTAGTGAACGAGATCGGACACAGCTGTATCTTATGCCGAAAGACAAATGTGAAATGGAAATAAAGGAGAGTGATGTAGTTAGATCGGAAAGAAATAGGAAAACGCTAAGAGAAGACGTAGAAATAAAAATCAACTTCAGAAAGAAGAAAACTTTTACGACAGGGAACGAAAATGCAGTTCCCCTCTCCCCTTGAAGAGACGAAAAAGACCGTAGAGCAAGAAGGGGTGGGGGTTAGAAAGGGTAAGCAATTTAAATTATGCAGTCTTCAAAGTGAAGTTGCCTAAGGAAAGCAGTATATGCCTCTATATCTGTCTCTTTTAGTGTCATACAGGTCGTGCGGCATGTTTGTGTTTTGTTTGCAGGTGCAAAGTGGCACACACACAAAGAGAAACAGCTTTTGTTACTTTTGAAAGCCTTTACATTGCTTTTGATGCACGTCAAGTGTCCTCTAGATTTGGTGACGAATTCAAAGAATAAAAAGAAACACTTTCCTGCATCGACACAAAGGAACATGACTTTTATTGAAATAATAGATATTTTAATGTCAATTGATCTTTTTGTTATTCCTTCTATACGTGATTGATTTTGTTACGATGCGATTCTCTGTTTATCTTGGTCCTGGTTTTCAATGAAAAAATGCTTAAAAATTAATTCTAAGCTTGCAACTCAGTAACTTACGTCTTCTTCGCCCTTTCCGCGTTCATCTACTATTCTGTGTACACATAAATTAACCGTTAGTTGCCTGCATTAGTATACTACATATATCGCTTTTCCTTTAATTCAAGTTTAAACGTTGAATTCTAGTAAAATTAGAAGTTTAAATTATTCCAAATCAGTCTTCATAATCCGGCCTAAAGCACTAACAAAAAGTGGTTTAAATGACCATGAGTGTTAGGTGATAGGTAATGGACTGGTCATTAATTCAAAGCCCAATGTTGCAAGTTAAAATTTCAGTGACTGCGGTAAAGGACGGGGAGAGCACAAGTTAAATAATCGGTGTGGTGCTTGCAAACTAATCTAGTTACATTTGACTGTAGTTATGTGGGGTTTTCTCTTTTATTTATTTAAAAATGTCAGTGCAATTTTAGGGCAAACATTGTGTGCATTTTACAATGCAAAACAGTCTTGATTACTTATTGTTTATGGTTTAAGGTTAGTATAACATAAGATTAATCCTATAGTACAATCCTATTTGTATATTTACGCTTAAAACAAGCGGAACTTATAGGTACCGACAGGCAACAAAGGGTTAAAAATCGCATATCCATTTTTTTTTTTTTTTTTTTGTCCACCGTAAAGATTTTTTGATTCATCGTTCCTTCCAGCGCATCTCCTCGAGTATTCCTGTTAATGTGTAATCCACTGCTTGGTGGATTTCAACAGTGTCGCTTCATTCCGTGTTTTAAAACAGTTTCCTCATTTATTTTAACTCTCTAGTTTTCTCGAATTTTATAGTTACAATGCTTACAATCTCCTAAGTGTTATGGATCAGAAATGATACATCTGTCTATTACACTAAATTAGCATAGATTCACCTAGGTCTCTGTTGAGACTGGTTCCAAGTCTATCGATTGCTATGTCGTACAGGTATATGCCGTAAATTTAGCTCATTCTTGTGTATTTCTTAGGAAAGGGTAAAATCAAAAGCATAACTACATATTAGATTGTTGAGGGATTTGATTTCTGATGTAAAGAAAGTAAAAATTAAAATTATTTGCATATATGTTTTTTTTTTCATTCCTCTTATGCTAAGATATTCAGATATTACAAATCCCTATATATTTAGTTACCGGATTTATATATCTTTCATACAAATCCGTTTGCCAGTACGGAGGCACACGGACCTTTTTCTGAAAATGCTTTTTTTGACTACAGGGGACCCTAAAACATTTATTTTCGGTGAAATCTCGGTATGGAATTTTTGGGTGGAGTGCAAATACCTTCTCTATACACTATGTACATAGTACGTGTAGAGAAATAAAAATACAGGCTGCAACATAATAAATCTGCAGTAAAGCTTAAAAGACTGTAAATAATATTAGTATTATATATAACATTAAGTAACATTGATATGGTAGAAACAAAAATAAATGCTGCAGTCATCTAACCATATATGCGTAGCTTATATTTGCTGTCTCACTCGGGTCTGCAGTGTCGCGAGGATTGGTGGTGTGTGAGGCGCATGCGCAGTAGCAAGAACAACTTTATAACATGTTGATGGCTGCATGTGTACTATTCCGCCATTAGGTGACGATTCCTTATGCTATTTTTGTGGCTTGTGTGCTAAAACTGGGATCGTTTCATGATTAAAAACAAGAAATTGAACAATATTGTTTGTATTCAGTACAGGAGGTATACAATTGAGGTTATGTCACTACTGTCGTCATGTTCTAAACGATTTAATTTAAAGAAAACAACAGAAACTTTTATCGTTGAAGTAAAAAAACCTGTAGAAAGGAGTGTTCTCACTCTACATTGGTGACAGTTTTATGTTATTTCATGTAAAGTCATGGTTTTTCCTTTTATACTTTCTCTATACGCACTATATACATAGTGTATAGAGAAGGTATTGCACTTCAGCCAAAAATTCGATACCGAGATTTCACCGGAAATATGTTTTAGGGTTCCCAATATAAAAAAAAAACATTTTCACAAAAAGGTCTGTGTGTGTGTTATTATCTTCCAGGGATGCGACACGAAGATTTTCAGAAAAATCCCCCACCCCAACTACCCTTTACATGGAACTTTTTTCGAAAGATTTGATTTTCTCAAAAATGGCTCTAACGATTTTGATTAAACTTTCGTACATTAAACATATTTACCAGACAAATAAAATTATATCTTTAATTTTCTAGGGTAGCCTCTGAAAGGTAGCTTATGCTGGATGAATTTTACTGAATTTGAATAACAGCTAAACCGTAAGAGATGGACAAAAACTTATTACACAAAAAATGTAGAGCACGTTAAAACACACAATTTATGTTATATACAATTTTTTCGTAAGTTCGACGTTTTTGAGACATTCCTTATTTTTGGTTTCTGATATGAAAAACGTATACTTTTCTCATACAGGAACTTGTCAACTCCTATCCATATAAACAAAGGAACTTCATTGACATAGCAACCAGCTTTTGACTATCACTTTAACCTATGGTAGTCCCTTAATTCGCTTCTACTTACAAGGAAGCAAGTAATAAGACTGTTTCTGCTATTTTTTTCTGATTAGCATAAAGTAAATAGAAGTATAAGCTTTTTAAGAATAATTTGTTGCAGGGATATAGAGAAAGTCATGGGAATGGTACACATCAGTTTTTTTTTTAATATTAGAATTTATTTAATATACGTAATCTCAAATATTTCAGTGCTAAGTTTTACTATTGTAATACTTTTCGTTTAGTTGGTCAAACGAATACTATTACTACCGGATATAATATTACTTTTTTGTTGATTTTACTATACGTTTCAACAAAAATTTGTCTACTCGTATCTTGAATTCTAAATTTTAAAGCTAAGTCTTTGAATATTTCCTGGAATGGAACTCCAAACCACCCCTTGGATCCGTCCTTGTTTTCTATTCTCTATCATGGTAATACTCTCTTAATTCATTTTGTCTAATGTTGGAACTGAGTAGAGACATCGGGGCAGTTAAAAAGCCTCAAAGTCACGGCCACACGAAGCAATCTGTCTACTGCTATGCTGTTTGATTAGGAAACAATGTTGAGACTTCCGAGTTGATGAAATATGCAAAAGAGAAGATAGATTTTTAAGGAATAGATACAGCATGCACTATTCCACATATCTCTAATAAGATCCATGAAGTCATTCGTTCGCTTCCATCTTTGCATGTACACAAGGCACCGAAAGGAACCGGCAGTTCCGTACACGGCAGTCCTTTCCGTATATAGGGTACTTTATTACGTCATATTTTTATTTTACTGGCTGATACTGTCACATTGCAGCAGTAAGCTACAACCCCTCCTACTTTCCCAATTAAAGTGACAGAGGGGCCAGCGGATATCATGAAGACACGCTCTATGAAGCCCCTACAGACAATCAGAAATTCGATGACTAATACTATTTGTGCTCTGTGTACATTAGCTCTCATTACTAAATAGAAAACTTTCAAGCTTATTAACGCAGCACCCCACTTATATTTACTTAAAATTAAAGCTGATTGCAATAAAAAGGAAGGACATTATCCGAGCTTGAAATCTAGCGGAGTGTTTTCATATTACGAACTTAAAGCTGGCGTTAATGGCGTTCCAATCCAGGCTATTAATTAAACATTTAAACTAGCATGTGCTCTTTGGTTATAGATATCTGATTAAAGGAATTTTTTACCTTCTCTACACGTACTATGTAAATAGTGTATAGAAAAATTCAATACCGTGATTTCACCAGCAATAGGCCTTATAGGCTCCCCTGTGTCCAAAATAAGTATTTTCACTAAAAGTTCCGTGTGTCAGTCAGTAAAATACGAAACTTGGTATTTAATTTTAATATCTTCCAGGGAGCGACACAAAGATTTTTGAGAAAGATCCCCCTATCCCAAACTACATTTACATGAAAAAAAATTCTAAAATTGTGATTTTTTCAAAAATAGCTTTAACGATTTTGATTAAAATACCGTAAATTAAAGCTATTTATATGGAAAATAAAGAGTATATCTTGAATTTTCTGAGAATAGCCTCTAAAGATCTCTTTATTGTGACTGAATTTTGCCAATTTTAGCGTAACTGGTAAACCGTAAGAGATAGACAAATACTTATTGCACAAAAAATGTAGATCACGTTAAAATATACAATTTATGTCATTTACGGTTTTTACGTTCGGTTGATCGTTTTGAGATATTCTTTGTTATTGTTTTCAGCTTTAAATATGTTAAATTTTTCTCAAACAGGAATTGGTGAACTCCTATCCATACAAAAAAAAAAAAAAAAAGGAACTTCAGTCACATAGCAACTAGCTTTTGTCTATCATTTTAATCTATGGTACTATTTTATTTTGCTTGTATTTACAAGGAAGCAAGTACTATGACTATTTCTGCTAATTTTTGTCAATGGGCATGAAGTAAATAGAAGCATAAGCTTTTTAACAATACTTTGTTACAGAGATGTAGAGAAAGTCATGTGAATGGAATACAACATATTTTTAAATTTAAAATTCAGGGACAGTTCAAGTAAGAACTGTTTCAATTACTGTTGAAAGTTGAACAACATTTATATCAGCTATAATTTATGACGTTATTAGTGAAAGATGGCTGTAGTTGTGTATTGAAGCAGAATGGCTTGTTCTAGTAAGATACTTGGTGTATAAAATACTTCTTCATGTTGCATTCGTGAGTCAAATTGATCAGGACATAAAGGAAATCAAATTGTATGTGATTGATAAGCCTGTCAAAGTCAGTTTCTCCGCAAAACATTGGACTCGTGATCCCACTCTCTGACATACGTCATCCATTACTGCGCCTTATTCCCGATCTAGACAGGCAATTTCCTTTCTTTTTGCCAACATACATGCACACCGAAGGAAGTTGTACAGTTTAGAAACACCACTCAGAAATACAGAAACAAAATACATTCCTCAACCTCTGAAACTATGCTAACCTTATATTACCTTGAAAAAATAATTAAATGTAAATAAAATAACTCTCACTCCATTTCGGAGTAAGACTTACATTCAAATAATTTTCTCTCAAAAATTATTCTTAAAAAACTTGCTATTCCATCTGCCTCATACTAATGTAGATAAATATAGCAATAAATCGCCTTATTACTTGTTTTCTTATATGTACATGGGGAATAAAAGAATATACCAGGCTAAAGCGAAAACATTTAAGAGTATGTCATTTAATTTCAGTTCCCTTTGCTTGGTCAAGAATTCAAAGAAGAAAATTTATCATCTAAGAAAAATATAGGTAGCTACTGAAAATATGAATAAATAAGCATTAATATTTTTAAAATTATTATTTACACAAAAAATGTGTGCATAAATTGTGTACTTTAATGAGATCTATATTTTTTTTTGTAAGATGTTCTCTGTTTTATAGTGAATGGAACACATCAGATTGTTTTAGATAAAGGGGACCCTAAAGCATATATTTCCGGTGAAATCTCGGTATCAAATTCTTGGGTGGAGTGCAATACCATCTCTATACACTATGTAAATGGTACATATAGAGAAAGTAAAAATTACTTATGTAACGTTTGGTTTGAGTTGCTGTCTCCTCTTATATAGAGTTAACAATATAAGGATGTTCATTTCACGGATACATCCACAGAAATGACTAATGTTTAACACCAAAATAAGCTGCTTTACTTCACGAAAAAATATAGGCCCTTTGTAATGCAGTATAATTTAACTAACATCTTTAGGAATTTTATTGTAATATTTAAAATATATTTAATTTTGTATGTTTTATTTTATTTTAGTTGCTCCAAGAGCTCAGAACTGACATTGTTGACTCAAAAATACGGATACCTGTAGACAAAACAACCGATTTGTGTGGTTCAACACATTGTCAATGTCAACTTGAGAAAACTTGAGGAATATGACTCAGGAACCCCACCTAATTGCCTCGAGAGTACTAGAGGATTCAAATCACTCCACCATTGTGCATTTTGTTAGTGATGCAAGAAAATGAAGACTAAATGTTGTTGATCGTCACTGATGATGATTAAGACAACTAAAGATTTAAAATATTTTCTTGAAGGCTCATCAAGAGTGAAATTATTTACTCGCCTTCCCCCAGAGCCAATCCTTACAAGATGGGGAACATAGATAGAAGCAGCACTGTTATATTGTGACCATCTAGAAGACGAGAAAAAGGTGCTGGAAGCTTTGGATGTGAATGAAGCAGCAAGTATTGCAGCTGCAGTGAATGTATACAATGAGAAAACCTTACTGGCTAAATTAGCTTTTATTAAACTCTATTTTAGTAAACTACACCGCAATCACACGTCAGGAAGAAAGACGGGCACCATTATCTTCTGCCCTGAGGATGTAAGAAGCTGACGCCCAAGTAGTGCCGGAGCAACTGGAAAGGCACCTCGTGAGAAAATTGAAAAATCGAATCCAGGATACCACGACTAAAGTTTATTCGGGATGTGAACAGTATGTTACAAGGTGGATATAAAAAAAAATTAATTCTTATTCTCTGAGTGGCACAGCCTCTTTGCTATACTCCCCTGTGACCTCATGTGAAGTGAGGTCATTCATTCTCTTCGTTTAAATACATTTTAAGTGACGGAAGGAAGGGCTTTCTACCAGAAAGTTTAGAAAAATATTTGGTTATTTATTGTAACAAAAATTGATATGTAATCGATCGTTAAGTGATTGTTGACTTATATCTCATATTAATTAGTTTATTACACACAAGATTAATGAGAATGACAATATTAAATATAATTATTAACTTCAAGACCAAAAAGGTAAAAATATTACAGTTGTCACTTCATAAAAAAATGATGTGAGGAAATAGTGTATTGTACTATTAGAATAAAATACATCATTATCCAATTTTTTTTTAATTTTAAGAGTATATTTTCAATTTTTTGTTTTTTTTTGTTTTGCTGCATAGTTGCATGCATATATTTATTGGCTTTAGTGCATATACCGTGTGATTATAATGTTCTACAACATTCTGCTTGAGAATTGAAGCAAAATGCATGTATATCCTGTCTTTTTGTAAAATTGTGTTCCTCATGGTAAACGCGTATAGTGCTAGCCTTAGTTTCCAAGGTCGCGGGATGAAACCCGCCGAAAGGCAATGTATTTTTTCGGCGTTAATATTCTTAGCATGTCTTCCTTCCTTCGGAAGGGAAGTAAAGCCTTTTGTCTCTGTCGTAGAATTATGGCACGTAAAAGAATGTCAATGATTAAGAGGTCTTGGGGCAAAATTAAACGATCGTTCATGCCCAACATAGAGATCGCAGCAGTTAAATTGCGTCCAAAAATATAACTTAAAAAATAAAATGTGTGTAAAATTGTAATTTTTACTGATGAAATACGCAAATCAAGCACCTAAAGACACAAAACTTTCCTTTTATAATAATTATAAAATAATGAATATAAATTAAAATAATTAATAATAATAATAATAATAATGGCTCTGGACTTCTTTTTTATTTTATTCATTATTCTGTGTCGGTCTACTAATATTTTGGTACATATTTGTTAGTTAAAATGCCAATCATATGAGTACAAATTAAAAAATCTGATGTGTTTCATTCACATGACTTTCTATATATTTCTGTAACAAATTATTGTTAATAAGCTTATCTTTTATTTATTTCATGCTTATTTCTTGCTTTATTGTAAGTAGAAGCGAAATAAGGGAGTACCATCGGTTAAAGTGAAAGCCAAAAGCTGGTTGTTATGTGACTGATGTTATGTTCCTTTGTTTGTATGGACAGGAGTTGATAAATTCCTGTTTGAGAAAAGTATAAGTTTTTCAAAGCTGAAACCAAGAAAAAGAATATCTCAAAAACAATTAACTCCACGAAAAAATGTATATAACATAAATTGTGTGTTTTAATGTGCTCTACAATTTTTGTGGGTTAAGTTTTTGTCCCTCTCTTACGGTTTAGTAGTTATGCAAAATTCATCCAGAATAAAGTAATTTCCAGAAATATCAAAATATACATTTATTTGTCAGGTAAATATCTTTAATATACAAAATTTTAATCAAAATCGTTAGAACCATTTTTTATAAAATCAAAATTTTCGAAAAAAGTTCCATGTAAAGGGTAGCTTAAGGTGGGGGGAGTTTTCTCAAAATCTTCGTGTTGCATCCCTGGAAGATACTAAACTTAAATACCAAGTTTGGTATTTTACCGACTTTTCGTTTTTGAGTTATCATGTTCACAGACACACGGACACACAACACACGGACCTTTTTATGAAAATTGCATATGAATTACATGTAATATTACAAATTAAATGCTAATCTCCAAACGCTTTCGTTACCTTTACAGATGTTCTCGAATTAATTAATTCTAGTGATTTAACAGATTTTAAAGGCTAATTATAATAATTGGATTAATTTATGATTATCTATTAAAATAGCACAAATAATTATACAAATGCTTTTAAAATCAACCATAGTGATTTTTCCTTCAAGCCATTACAGTTATAAAAGATAATTGCCTGCGAAGAAAAATACTTTGGCAATACTGCCTTCTTGAGTAGTTCTTATATGACCAACCAATCCTCTCCGTACGTCGTCTTTATCCCCTCCAAACCACTACCACCACGGCAAACTAAGTCCCTAGAGAATAAAAGAACAGAACAGTAATCCCAAAGCGCACTGTGAAAGAATTTCTTTCTTGGTTTTCTAGACCCCCTCATTCTTCTGTCTCTTTCAGTTGCCACAACTTCTATTTCCCCCAAAACCTTCACCTCTTTTCACATATTCTCGTTTTGCAGGCCGTGTTGGTCCTTGGTCTGCATGAAAGAAAAAGGAAGGAAGAAATAAAATGAAAGAAAGAGAAACGAAAGAAAATGGTTCTCACTCAATTTGGAAATCAATTTTTCCTTGAAATTGTTTCCTTGTTTCCAAGCAAGGCATTGTGTTTTAGACTTCCAAATCGGTTCCATTTGTGATTCCCTCTTCTTCCAAAGTTTTGTTTGTTGGTATACGTGTATCTGCTTTTGGCTGCATGTCATACAGTCTCTAGTTCTTTTCTCCTTCTAGTTCTCTTTCCATACTGGTCCAGTGGCGTGTATACACAGATTACGAGATATCTGGAAAACTGTTAGGTATTCCGTGTGTAATTAGCAATTTGTAAATGCAAGGTAAACATCTTGTAAATAATACACATATGTATTTGAATTATTTACTGTCCTGGCTATAGCATTGAATGTTTCAACCTGACTCTACTTTCCAATTTATATCAAATTTCTGGTTGATATCAATATTTCCTTTAGTTACTATAGACAAGTGATATGGAAAATAATGGTCAGGATTATGAAAAACTAATAAGAAATGTGTTGTAATATCTAAATTTAGTGGTTTCAGGCAGGACCGTGCTTGATTTAGCATTTTAAGACGTTTTAATCCTCTGCTGGGCGTTTTAATATTATTACTTAAAAGGCAAAATCTATTATGCATGTTAGTTGAGATGCAGGAGACGTAGTTCACGCAAAAATTTAAATAAACCGTTGTTTAATGGTATATCCGTTTTGGCTGTACGGATCCATGGTGGATGAGGCTTTCCTAATTTTTTGCAGCCAATCCCTGCTCTAAGAACAAGATTCCCCATTTTATTTTTAGCTGACTTAGATAGGGTACTCCTATGATAGATCCATTTTTTCCGAGGCATTTACTGAATTACGTTGCTGTGTGTGCTCTAAGAAAATGTAAAATCGGCTGGAAACCGGAATTCGCTCTGTAAACGAGTCGCATGTTTTTGAGGTGTACTTTAGCGAGGAGTACGTTCTGTCCCTTAAACCGCTGTTCCTCTATATTTTGCGCATTCTATGTCTCAGAACGTCAAACAATACGTTTAATTATGAGCAAAACTGGATTACGGCGCACATGCCGTCTGATGGGTAGCCTAACTAACATCCCAAAGAAAAATAAGGGGCAGCTCATCCGCCTGGTAGCATATAAAAAATATTATGTGTTTCATTTACATGACCTTCCGTAATTGTTCTGCAAACAAATTCTTATAGAAATTCTTCTTCTTTCTGCTCCTTGCTAATAGGGATAAACTTTAGCAGAATGCTCATTTTACTTAGTTCCTTATAAGAAAAACGTAAATAAGCGAACACTTATGCTTATAGAACACTAATGCTGTCGTTTTGCGATTGTCTTTCATATTCACTGCTTTGGATGATCCAGAGTAAAACAAACGAAACGCGGACGACTTTCTGTTTGAGAAATGTATAAATATTTTAAAACTTAAACCAATAAAAAGAAATATCTCGGAAACAGTTATCTGTACAACGAAATATAAAGAAAATAAACATTATTTTTGACAATATTTACATTTTATGTGAAGTAGATTTTTGTTTAACTCTTTCGGTTTACCAGTCATGCAAAAGTCATTCAGATTGAAGAGGACTTCAGGTGATATTCCCAGTCATTTGAAGATGTACGTTTTATTTAACATTTAAATATTTTTAAAATGCGTCTTTTAATCAAAATCCTTTATGGGAAGTTTTTACGAAAATAAAAACTTTCAAACATTTTTCCATGTAAAGTATAGCTTGGGGTGGAGGAATTTTCTTGAAAATGTTTGTGTCCTATCCTTGGGAGATACTTAACTTATATACTAAGTTTGGTTTTAAAACACGTTTCGTCTTTTACCTATGTGCCCATAGACACTCATATACACAGTCACTCACATAGACCTTTTTCTAAAAATGCTTCTTTTTTGGATTCAAGGAGTCTCAAAATATATAATATTTTCTGTGAAATCTCTGCGCGGAATACAATACCATCTCTGTACGTTGTACATATGCGCTTGGATAAAGTAAAAGCTACTTCAGCGTTGATGTTGATAACTTCAATTGCGGCCTTTCCTCAGGGTGGTCAGACTAAGCTTTGTTAAAATGGAATTTTGTAATTTTTTCAAACAGATGCGAATATCCCATTTGGGTTAAATTGGACCGACAAATCCCGATTTCTGAACGGACAGTTATTTTTATTAAGCATTTTGCAATTAAACATGCAGCAGTGATGATTTCAGATAATTCTTAATAAATATATCTCGCCAGGCTGATATTTTTTCACTGTTTCACTCACTTCGTGCTCGAAATAATGAACACTGTAATAAGATATGTCGCCGTCATTGTTAAGTACCGAGAATGCCAATGCTCATCTAAACAAAAACACAAAAATAATTTCGGCGGTCAGCTTATTCATGTTATGATTTGTAATAAGAAAGCATCGTCTGAAAATGGCAAGGCAGAACTATCACATTCAACATTAGGAATAGAGTAGCAGCGATACTACAATTATTAATAATAACCTACCATACTTTCGTTCTGGCAATGTGTAACATATCTCTATGCTAAAGTAATATAATTTTATAACAAATGATTTCTACCTCTATTGCGAAATACAAGATCAACATCTTATGCGTTACATTCACAATACTTTCTTTACATCTGTGTAACAAATCATGTTTAAAAACCTAATACTTCTAGCTAGGGTGTTAATCGGGATAAACATCAGCAGAAATGACCTTATTACTTGCTTCCTTGTAAATAGAGGGTAAATAAAGGAATACATAGTTAAATATTTTAAAGCTGGTTGCTATATCATTGACATTCGTTTCTTCGCTTGGCCAGAAAATGACAAATCGCCGCATAAGTAAAATTTCAATACTTTAAACTTAAAATAAATAGCAAGTAACAACTCGAAAATGGTGAAGTCTACAGAAGATGCATATGGCAAAAATTGTGTATTTTAAGGAGATTCACATTTTGTGTAGGAAATTTTTGTCTATCACTTACGGTGTATCAGTTATGCAAAATTATACCAGAAAGAAAATATCTTCAGAGGAAATAGAAAAATCAAGATCCGCATTTTGACATGTAAGCATATTTAATATAGATATAGTATTTTAATCAAAATAATTTGAGCCATGTTTGTGAGAATCTAAAGTACCTACTTGCACTTTTTCAACGAAAGAGTATTTTACGTTGGGGGGATTTACTTCAAAATCTTCCTGTCGCATCTTTGGAAGATTTAAAAAAACTAAAAACCAAGTTGGTCGTCTCCTTAGCGCGGTGGTAGCGTTGATGCTTACCAAGCGGGAGACCTGGGTTCGATCCCCAGTATCGGCGTTGGGATTTTTCCCACGCTGGGAGACCTGGCCCGGGGTGCACTCAGCCTCGTAAGGTCCCTGGGGGGGCCAATTGTGGAGCTACTTGATGGAGAAGTAGCGGCTCCAGGTAATGAGGACCGCATTAACCGGCCGGGGAGACTCGAGGCGCTGACCACGTCTCACCCACCAATACTGCACCCCATACATGACGTCTGTAGTGGACCGAGATGGGGGACGCAGCGGCCGGGCGGTAGGCCAAGGTTCCCCGTGAGCTGTCGTGCCATGGAGTTTAAATACCAAGTTTCATATTTTACCAAATTTTAGTTTATGAGTTATTGTGTTCATTGACACACACGGATTATTTTTTTTTTTTTTGAAAAATGCACTTTTATACAGTGGATAGTAATTGTATTTCCAGTAAAATCTCGTTATCGAATTTTGGGTGGAATACAATACTTCCTCTAGCCCGCCTGGGTGGTGCGATTGAAGCGTGTCTGCCTCACATTCAAAACGTCGCGAGTTCGAATCTCGCTTAGGGTGAGTTACCCGGGTAAGGTTCTTTTTCGAGGTTTTCCCTTATCCTGAGAAGACGAATGTCGAGTAGCTTTAAGCTCCATGGACCCCTAGATCATTTGAGCATCATTTCACCAATTTCATTCATCGTCCGATATGACCAAACAGGTTAAAGGATGTTAAACTAAAAAAAAAAAAAAAACAACAACAACAACAACAACAACAACTTCCTCTACCTACTATGTATATTGTACATACGAGCTGGAGAAACTAAAAAAATGTATAACGCTATATGATCCCAATACTGAAATACCGAAGCTACTTGAAACTCTACCTCCAAACGTACGAGCGCCCTTGCGCCCGTACGCAAAATCAAAATTACACCTCCTCTCCCTCTCATTGTCTTTCCTTTTCTGCTTCTTTCTTTCTACTCTAAAGAGAGAAAAGAGGAAGAACAATGACCTTGCCTTTTTTACTTTCACCAAATAGTACATGGCACATAGGCAGGAAATGTTTGCACTTCACTCAAAATTGGATACTGAACTTTCACCGGAAATACGTGCTTTAGGGCCTCCTGTATCAAAAAAAAAAATAAATTGGCAAAAAAGTCCGCGTGTGTATCCGTATGTTCGGTGTCTTCTAAGGAGGCGACACGAAGATTAAGAGGAAAATCGCTCCACCCCCAAACTACCCTTTCCATGGAAAAAAATTTCGAACCTTTTTATTTTCTCAAAAATTACTCTAAAAATGTGATTAAAATAGCGTAAATTAAGGATATTTATATAACATATTTATATTTTTAATATTATGGGAATAGCTTAGAAAACTTCTTTATTCTGGACAAATTTTGCTGAATTTTCATAACTAGTAAAACCGATAGACATAAACTTCTTACAAACAATGCAGACCTAGTAAAACACACAAGTTATGCTACATCTCATTCTTATTAAATAAACAATCCAAATAAAAAACATAATTTCATCTTCCAACGGTCGGCTTACATGTCACGGGCCTTTCAGTGAAATCGGCATTTAAAACATCTTTTTTTGCTTTATATCTCAGCATAATCTCCAGAAAGGCTTAATACATTTGTTATAGCGGTGTTCTAATTAAATAAACCATCTCTGTAGTGCTATTTATCAAGGTCCTCAAAATAGCTGTTTACTGCATCAATGACCTCCTCGTTGCTGTGAAATCTTTGTCCTCCAAGATTTTTTTTGAGGTTTAGGAATAGGTGGTAGTCACTGGGTGCTAGATCTGGCGAGTAGGGTGGATGTTCAAGCAACTCCAACATTAATTCGCACATTTTTCCATTGTAATGTCTGAACGATGCAGCGGAACATTGCCGTGTTCAAACAAGTCTTTTGCAACTTTTGATCAGGTGTCAACAAACGCGGCACCCATCTTGTGAAAGCCCAAAACATTACTTAAAATAATGCCTGCACGCTCTTTTGATACGTTTGCAGCCTCTGCTATCTCAAACAACTTTAATCTGAGGTCCAGTACTGAACGATGAATTTTTTCAATGATCTCTGGAGTTGTCACTTCTACAGGGCGTCCAGAGCGAGGCTCATCACTAGTGCTCGTGTGTCCCATTTTAAACTCTGCAACCCACTTTTTAATCATTGAATATGAAGGAGCTGAGTCTTTCAATGTACTGTCCGTTTGCTTCTTGATTTATTTAGGCGTTAAGCCTTTCAAATGGAAAGAAGAATTTGATCACTATTTAATCGTTTTTCCAAACCATCTATTTTCGTGAAAACTCTAAAGATACCTTAAAATACTGCCATTCAAAAACTAAACAATTTATTGGCCTGCAAATATGGATACAATCTAGTCTAGAGTTAAACTATACGATGCTACCATCAAACTGGCCTAGTGGTGCCATATCTGGGTGAGGCCCGGGACTTATCAGCGGACTCTCGTAAGCATTTCTGAGTTGTAGTTGTTTAAATGAGCACTTTCTGTGTCCCATTGAGACCTATGACTAGAGAGTTTTTAACATTTCTGACTTTTTATGTTGACATAATTATGCAGTTACCAGAATGACAGAATTTGAACATTCAAGAATATGTGACTGGGCATCAGGAGTGGCTATAAACGCTGGCTTGGTCTATCAGCAATTCGGCCACCCTGAGGCTCGGGTAAGTTATATCCCTCCGTCGATAGGGATGTTTTAGCCTGGGAAAGATGGTGGCTGGTTGGATTCACTAAGCTACTAGAAGCCTCCAGAAAGAAGCTTTCATATTTATTTTTTGTATCTCGGCATCGTTTAAACTTCCGTTTGCGCCTCGAACTTGCTTCTTCGAAATTTGAGTGTATTGAATAGTGTGTGAAGTTGTCAGTTTTGTCTCAGTTTTCTGTTTATAAAGTGGTGCGGATAACTGTTGTGCTCTAGGACAGAATGTGTACTTTCTCTATTTAGTACGTTGTACATAGAGAAGGTATTGTATTCGATCCAAAAATTCGATACCGAGATTTCACTGAAAATAAGTTTTGCTGTCCCCTGAATCCAAAAAATAAACATTTTAAGAAAAACATCCGTGGGTGTTTTGTGTTTGTATCTGTGAACACGATAACTCCAAATCCAAAAGTCGGTAAAACACCAAACTTGGTATATTAGTTTAGTGTCATCCAAGGATGTGACACAAAGATTTTGAGGAAAATCCAGCAATTCGAAACTACCCTTTCATGGAAAAAATTCTAAAATTTTTATTTGCTCAAAAATGGCCGTAACGACTTTGGTTAAACATTAAAGATATTTACATGGCAAATAACATGTATATCTTGAATTTTCTGGAAATAGCCTCTGAAGATATCTTCATTCTGCATGAAATTTCCATAACTTGTAAAATGAAAGAGATAGATAAAGGTAATACCACTACCACTATTACTACCATTAGTACTACTACTACTACTACTAATAATAATAATAATAATAATAATAATACCAACAACTCTTTAATCTCAAGAGTTAATGTGTATATCTCCTTAAAACACAGTTAATGTCATATAGGATTCATTAGTGGAGTTGAGATATTGTTATTATCAGTTTTAGTTTTAAATACTTAAACATTTTTCATATTGCAATTTGTCAAGTCCTATGCAATTATGCAAATTTCAATTACAAAACAACCAGCTTTTAAAGGATTTGGCTATCACTTCAGCTTAGAGTACCTATTCCCTTATTTCCGTTCTATGTATAAGGTAGCAGGCAATAAGACTATTTCTGCTAATGCTTATCTCAATTAGTATTAAGTAGGTAGAATGAAAGACTTTTTAAAAATAATTTTCTACAGAGATGTAGAGAAAATTATATTAATAGAATACATCAGATTTATTAATCGGAGACGTGGCACATTGTTGACCGTCAGTGATCCGCTGCGTTGCCGCAAGAAAATTAAATAGTTACCAAACTTTAATCAACCAGCATATCCACAATGACACTCACATTGTTATAGAAATGTTAATTAATAATGTTATCAATTTATCATTTCTTTTTTGTTCGTCATTTCTTACCATTCAAAATATGAAGATGATATTTAAGTGTTCATTTAAGAGGGCTATTCTTATACAAGGATTTCTGTTCTGCTTTGTTAAAGTTAGCTTCTATATGAAAGAAATTAGTTCTTAAAATTTTACGCGTTGGTACTATCTAGTTCGAAAGTGCATCAATTGAATATTTTTTTTAATATATAATCCTAATATGTTCAGCTACAATTCGAAATTTCGTCCGATTTCATAGTATTAGATATTTGATTTCAGTAATGCCTACAAAGGCTCTCGAGTATATCTAGAATCAACTTTCTCATCGATTATCGCTGTAGCTCGATCATTGTGTGGCGGTATCTTTCTCTATTATAAATGACGCCAGCATGTTGTTAATTAATGGTGCTCTCCGGAAGCATGAATATTAATCAGTTATAGTTTGTGTTGTCTAGGCTATTAAAAAGTTATTTCGATAGAGCTCAGTCAGTCGAACATAACTCCTGTCAGGGGTCGTATGTGGTAACGTGAAAGTTATACATTTGTCTTCAGTAAATACATGAACCCGGGTTCAAGTCATTGTGTTTGTTGCTGAACAATTCACACCCATTACAATGCACAACACGTTCAAAGTCGAAGCTGACCGTGGATTGATTGTTACCCTTAATGGAAGCAGTACCTACACTTTTATCTTATGTAGAACTAAACAAATCACAGTTACTCACTATTTATGCTGAAGATAGTTTTCATATTGTTACAAATGTCTTTATTGACTGAACAATTAATTAAGTCACTGCTTCAAAAACTCAGTCGACGTTACATAGTTTACAGTGAATGACAGCACACCATGCATGGGTCGGGCACCACTGCTAGCTGACACTCCGGCCACTCACGATTCAATACAAATCAAAACACAAAGACTCTCTGAATTCTTCCTCATTTTATAGTGAGAAAATGACGTTATAGACTCTCTGCAAACTTCTCGAAGGTACTAGAATCCTAAGCCGGGAGAAACACCTCGAATATCGGGAAGAATTATGATGTCGAGAGCAGAGAAGAGTCACGCGTTCCGAAGAATCCTATTGCTGTGCGCCGTTGTTTACCTCGAACTGCATTGTCTCACATTCCAACTCTCGCCGCATACCAGAGCGAACATAAGAGGTTGCACACACAGACAGCATTGTCACAATATTTATATACATTTACTTGCCACGTAATTCTTCTGGTTAAAACTTCGTTTAGCAATGCTATTATTATTAACAGTGCTCCGTAACTTCGGTTCGAACCTCACTAAAACTTCGATTGTTACTCTGACTTTCAAAATCTAGCGTCCATTTGCTGTTTTCAAAACCCTACGCTCTTATTTCACTCGCTTCAACTGCTTATGTTACAGTATATTCAGGAAGATTCCACAGCAAACATCTGTATGCCTTTTAAAAGAAAAATATATATTTTTCTCTGTCAACTTCGCCCTCAGTCACTCCTGTTAATAATCTAAACTGTCCCTTCCTTCGGTTTCCTCATCTTTCGCTTATAATTTAGATAATATAACATAATATATTTTATATATAATACAATCTATATATAATTCTAACATATTAAACAACTAAAGTTTTATATGTTACAATTACATTTACAACTTATTTACGTTGTGATGATATATTAAGTATGCTCAGTTACCATTAAATGTGGCTGGCAATGTATCCGTCATAATCGGTAATAAAACAAAATAATTATTTTGGCTTTCATGGGCTTGTGAAAATAAAAGAACAGCAAACACACATATTACTTGGTGATTTTCTCTCTGAAGTTTATTATGAAGTAACAACACAGTCAAATAAAAAATACAAAGGCACTACGATAGCTTGGTTGAAAAATTAACAAAATTTCGAACTGTATTATAATACCAATATTATCAAACCTGGTAAAATACTACTACTTCATCTTTGTCTTATTTATCTTAATATTAATTAATGTGTATTGATATCAAATAACACAGAAGAATTCAATATAATCATATTGACTACAAAAGTTCTACACTGCTCAAGCATTACTGACATAGAAAAATAAATAAACGGATGTATATTTCTCACACATTAGGCCATCATATTCCGATGTTTAGACTTATAGTTTGTACTTTCACAGTTGTTTTAGTTAGATGGTTTCTTTCTTTGCGGGAAGTTTTTCATGTGTTATAAGCTGAAAAGCTAAACCTGGCAACATATAAAAATGATAGTAAGGACCGGCATGGAAACAACAGCATCAAACCGGACGAAGTACTAATTTATCTTCCATCTTCTTTCTCTTCCGTTTGATATTATTGTTGTATACGTTAAAATTGTTGTCATTTATTTTTTAAACTAGTTTTGTGTATATGGTTTAATGAGAATAAATAGTAAATTTAAACTGCTATTACGTGTTCTCAACTGAAATTTTCTCTGTAAATAGCGACGAGGCAGACCCAGTATGACAACATGAAAGTCGTAAGTGCATTCATTAGAAATCATGATTACAAACTGTGTTTTTTGAGGCTGTTCAGCAATGTGTCTTCAATGGTTTTTTTCTTTTTTTTTCATTAATTAAAATACCTGTTTTTAAGTGTGTTTTTGTAATAATTTCTAAATACGTCCAAAGAAATACACGGCTATTGGACAAGTGTAACCTAAAACTGAAGATTCTGAAACCTTGAGCACTGTCGGTATATCAGCTAGCTGTACATAAAAAACATCTGTGTTTTGTTAAGAAATAAAAGTTAAGTGAAGAAAAATAAAATTGTCACTTCTACTTCGACCAGCAGAATTGTCACTTCTGTGAATAAATTAAAGGTGTGCAGCAGTATCAAGAAATGCATCTATCATTTGGTTTCAAGCCGACTCGAAAAGAGAAACATTCACGCCCTCAGTGTGAGATCTGCTGGCAGCGATAACGTTCTCAAAGGAACAAATGGTACCCAGTAAGTTAAAACGTTAATTTTACACTTAGCATTCCCATTTAAAAGATGAACCTTTGGGTTAATTAAACAAATTTTGTCTCAAAAATTACAAATTTGTTTTACAAAACAAATTAATGCTTCGAAAAAGGACAAAAACAAGCTAGGCTGTTACTAAAGTAATTGCTGAAAATATAAAACATAATGCCAGAACTGGGTCTCTATTTTACCTGCACATTTCAAAATTCTAAAAAAACTAATTGGCGAATAACTTGAAAAGAACAGTAAATAAAAATTATACGAATTGGAGATATGTCTAAAAATATTTAATCTCGAGCTACAGAAATACTCCATAGTTTTAATATTTATCTAAAAAGTCAAGATGGTACCTTATAACAATACTATTATGATATAGTAAGTGGCCACACCACGGATACACCAGGTTTGTCATGGAAATCTTATCCGAGTGTTTGCACAGATAGCGCGCTCTCTGTGGCAGGTTCTATAAAACTATGTTTCACTTTAGCAAAGTAAAATAACTCGGAAATAATCGTTATATGTGTTTTTCTTCATAGAGAATCACTTTTTACAAACTCACTTCTCCATGATTTTGTCGAAGTATTAAATCAAGTATAAAAGAGGCCAATGTCATAAAATCGAGGCCTATAAGTGAATTATATGACCTTCAAATCTATTTTTGCAATGGATTAAAAATATATGCAAATGATCACTCACAAAACGTGACATGGTTGTCTTGGGATAGCGCATTAAAAATTTTATTAACTTAAAGGATACTTCAATTCTTTCTTTGTGAAGAATGTGAATATACGCATTTCCTTGATCACGGCTATTGGTGTAATAAAGTCACTTTTACTGCCGGCTATCCTAAACAGTAAATGCACTGAAGAAAAGCATGATGGGTAAAAACGAAAATATACTCATAACAGAGGGCAAAATTTGCTGACTTCGGGAGAAGCTTTTACTTTGAGTAGACAGAAGTAAAAACAATTGACTATGAGATATTCGAGAACACAAAGTACTGTAACTTGACAAAAATGTCTCAAAACACGTCATTTGTTGTGCATAAATATTAAGGGATGTTGGTGAGCGAGCCCTTTGCTCTTCTGTTCGGAATTGAGGACAATTAAATGTCCATGAAGAAAATGAATTGACAGAGGCGAGGAGCCCTCTGCATTGAACACAATAAATCATATCATCCAAGTTTTTCTTCAAAAACAATATTTACTAAGTCTAAAAAGGATTGGAAAGTTCTCCATCTCTTTTTTATACGTATCCCATTTAAGTGAAGCAGTAGTTTTTGCAATGAGCAAAGAAGAGCTGTAAGAATAGATAAAGACTATTAACCCTGGAAAATGACATTAGGTTTTTCAGTCATTTGGACACAATTTGGAAGATTTCAAAAGCAAACTCATGTTTAATTAATTTTGCTAAATCGAAATTCTTAGGTTTTCACGGCCGGTATCAATACTGCATGCAGTATAATGCGGGCTTGTGGGCCGTGGTCTACTGGGCTTCTCCTTCTTCTTCCCAGACGTTTCGTCTGCGACTACGGCAGACATCTTCGGTGGCAGCGGCGAGGTCAAAGTGCTCTAGTGGACGTTTCAACTTCGACTGTGCTGGTTGACCCAGAGCAATTGGCAGGCTGGGGGCAGCCCGAGGTGTGATAGACGTGTCCCTGTTCTCGGAGAGATTGTGGGTTTTTGCAGGATGGCGGGTGAGTGTTAGGGTTGTGGAGTGACGGGAGGAGGCATGTGTTGCGTATGATGGTGCAACGGCCCTTGTGCACCGCTGGTGTGTATTTATCAAAATGTTTGTTTTGAGGTTTTAATTTTGAATCCAAGCAACTCTTGAAGGATTATAAGGAGCTTAGCCGTAGCAGCTGTTGGAGGTGCTGCTTCGTTACCGGGGATCCCCGCAAGCCATGCGGGGAAGCCGGTATCGCCTGAAGCGGCAGTTTTTGGGATTGTAATCCCCAAGAGACCTAACGAGGACGGTCCGATGGAATGGTAATCCTTCGTTGAATTTTTTTGCCCGACGCCTAATCTCGTCCTCCAGATATGGTAGACCAGAGGCTTCGTGCATGAGTCTCGTTGGAAAGCCATGAGGCACAGAATAGATAGTCCGAAGACATCTATTTTGTACCCGCTGAAGCAACAGCAGACTGGAGTCTGCCGCCATGACCCAGATCTCACAGGCGTAGATTAGCAAGGGGACTATGAGAGCCCTCAAAAGGCGCAACTTAAGGGGAACTGGTATCGTGGACTTCAGCATCGGGTACAAGGAGGCCGTATCCCCATGACCCCGACACCTCAGTTCCCTTTTTTTTTTTTTTTTTTTTTTTTGGAAAGGGGAGACAGAGAGAGAGAGTTGGAGGGTTGAAAGAATGGCTTATCTCGCCATTGGGTGAAGATTGGAAGGGAATAGTGCAAGGGAAAGTCAGGTGAGATAGGAAAGGAAGAGTGAATGGGGAATGATGGAGTTCCGCGATAGCACCTCCGTGATTAGTGGTGAAGTTGATGTTGCTGCAGCACATGGGGCTGCAACAAGGAATGGCTTATCTAGTCTGTAAACATGACCCGAGGACCCTGAGTACAGCGCTAGGGAGTCTTGGGTGTGCTTTAGTACTGATGTCTGGTGTTGCGGGTGTGTGTGAGAGGGCATGAAGTTTTGGTGGTAAGGTCCTGAAGAATCCGTTGGTGACTACTTGCAATTTGCTCGGCTACATTGTTGACTGTTAGTTCTTGGCTGTCAAGAACTGCAGTATAGCACTTATTGATGTCCTTTCGGGTTCCTTTGAGTAGGTCATCCAGAAATGTGAGGCGTAATGGTAATTTTGCAGTTTGAACATAGAGGTCCTGGTTGGCCTCCAAGATCCTGGCGTTGACGTCGTGGATTTCCTGTAGCAGGGTGTAGAGGACGTCCAGCTCCAAGAGGAACTCAGACGTAACCTTTTTCTGGGCTATGGCATCGGTGTCTTGACGGTTGGCTGTAGAAGTGGTGTGGGCGTCTGAGATGGCTGCAGTCATGGTAGTCAGGGCTTCTTCCAGCGTGTTCAATCGGCCGCTAATGAGCAGGACCTCTGAGTGCAGGTCCTGCACGGCTTCTTTAACGGCGCTGTCGGATGGCGCTGCTGCCTGTGGAATGTTCGTGGCGGCAGGCAGGTGATGGGTGATGGAGTCTTCCGTCTGCGTCGAGGTGGTGGTTGTTGAGGTCCTCGCCTTTTTGTCTATGGGTGTGGGGGCAGAGGCTGGTGTCTGGTGGCGGCGGCTGCGTGGGTAATAGGGGCACTGCGCCTATCCTGTGAAATGACCAGAGCCATCACAGGTGGCGCAGTACCGGCGTCGAGATCTTAGGTCGTGGGCTGCACATTCGGCTGTCAAACTCGGCGCCCCACAGTAGTGGCACCGTGGGGGCTCAGCGCAGGTGTCGGCGGTGTGGCCGAATGCGCAGCAGCGGCGACATGGAAGCTGGCGACTACCTCTGCTGGCCTCAACTGTGTGACGGCGCCCACAGATGAGCAGACCGTCAGTCAAGGCTGCAGTGTAGTCGGTTGCGTCGGAGAATTCGAGGCGCACCAATGGTGTTGGACCCCTCGAACTAGTGATACGGGAAGCCCGTATCACTGAAGGCCACTGGTGGCGAGCTGCTGCGGTGAAGAAGCGGTGGGGGAGGTCCAGCGGAACTCCCCGGATCACCGCGCTGTGCCTCACAGGAAGCACAGGTTGGTTGGGCTGCGGCGGCTGCGTTGTACATGGCTCGGTCACAGCGGTGGTGGATGATTTGCTGGCCGGCAGGTGCGGCTGCAACTGCCGGCATTCTGCGGCGGCTGGAGGCGGAAGGGTGGCACTGCTCTCAGCCGAGAGGGCCGGTTGGTGCTCGGCTGTGGCTGCGGCGACTGGAGGCGGAAGAGTGGCACTGCTCTCAGCCGAGAAGGCCGGTTGGCACTCGGCTGTGGCTTCGGCGGTGTATGAGGCGGTTTGGTTTCGGCGTTTCTGCTTGGACGGAAGTGAAGGTGGCGCTGAGGCCGGCAACTGCTGCAGCAGTTGCCGGGAGCTTGCGGCAGCGGCGACCGGCGATTGCGTTGGCGGTTGCCCGGCAAGAGCGGGAGCTAAAGCCGGGGAAACCGTCCAAAACGCGCTGCCATTCCTAGGTGATGACGGCGGCGACTCACCCGGTTCAGGTGACGGTGAGGTTGCGGCGGTACTCCTCTTCTTTCGGCGACCTTTCTTCGTCATCTCTGCCCCACCCCTCAGTTCCCCTTTTTTTTGGAAAGGGGAGACAGAGAGAGAGTTGGAGGGTTAAAAGAATGGCTTATCTCGCCATTGGGTGAAGATTAGAAGGGAAAAATCGGGTGAGATAGGAAAGGAACAGTGAATGGGGAATGATGGAGTTCCGCGATAGCACCTCCGTGATTATTGGTAAAGTTGATGTTGCTGCAGCACATGGGGCTGCAACAAGGAATGGCTTATCTAGTCTGTAAACATGACCCGAGGGCCCTGAGTACAGCGCTAGGGAGTCTTGGGTGTGCTTTAGTACTGATGTCTGGTGTTGTGGGTGTGTGTGAGCGGGCATGATTTGGTGGTAAGGTCCTGAAGAATCCGATGGTGACTATTTGCAATTTGCTCGGCTACATTGTTGACTGTCAGTTCTTGGCTGTCAAGAACTGCAGTATAGCACTTATTGACGTCCTTTCGGGTTCCTTTGAGTAGGTCGTCCAGAAAGGTGAGGCGTAATGGTAATTTTGCAGTTTGAACATAGAGGTCCTGGTTGGCCTCCAAGATCCTGGCGTTAACGTCGTGGATTTCCTGTAGTAGGGTGTAGAGGACGTCCAGCTCCAAGAGGAACTCAGACGTGACCTTTTTCTGGGCTATGGCATCGGTGTCTTGACGGTTGGCTCTAGAAGTGGTGTGGGCGTCTGAGATGGCTGCGGTCATGGTAGTGAGGGCTTCTTCCAGCGTGTTCAATCGGCCGCTAATGAGCAGGACCTCTGAGTGCAGGTCCTGCACGGCGTCTTTAACGGCGCTGTCGGATGGCGCTGCTGCCTGTGGAGTGTTAGTGGCGGCAGGCAGGTGATGGGTGATGGAGTCTTCCGTCTGCGTCGAGGTGGTGTTTGTTGAAGTCCTCGCCTTTTTGTCTATGGGTGTGGCGGCAGAGGCTGGTGTCAGGTGGCGGCGGCTGCGTGGGTAATAGGGGCACTGCGCCTGTTCTGTGAAATGACCAGGGCCATCACAGGTGGCGCAGTACCGGCGTCGAAATCTGAGATCATGAGCTGCGCATTCAGCTGTCAATCTGGGCGCCCCACAGTAGTGGCACCGTGGGGGCTCGGCGCAGGTGTCGGCGGTGTGGCCGAATGCGCAGCAGCGGTGACATGGAAGCTGGCGACTACCTCTGCTGGCCTCAACTGTGTGACGGCGCCCACAGATGAGCAGACCGTCAGTCAAGGCTGCAGTGTAGTCGGTTGCGTCGGAGAATTCGAGGCGCACCAATGGTGTTGGACCCCTCGAACTAGTGATACGGGAAGCCCGTATCACTGAGGGCCACTGGTGGCGAGCTGCTGCGGTGAAGAGGCGGTGGGGGAGGTCCAGCGGAACTCCCCGGATCACCGCGCTGTGCCTCACAGGAAGCACAGGTTGGTTGGGCTGCGGCGGCTGCGTTGTACATGGCTCGGTCACAGCGGCGGTGGATGATTTGCTGGCCGGCAGGAGCGGCTGCAACTGCCGGCATTCTGCGGCGGCTGGAGGCGGAAGGGTGGCACTGCTCTCAGTCGAGAGGGCCGGTTGGTGCTCGGCTGTGGCTGCGGCGACTGGAGGCGGAAGAGTGGCACTGCTCTCAGCCGAGAAGGCCGGTTGGCACTCGGCTGTGGCTTCGGCGGTGTATGAGGCGGTTTGGTTTCGACGTTTCTGCTTGGACGGAAGTGAAGGCGGCGCTGAGGCCGGCAACTGCGGTAGCAGTTGCCGGGAGCTTGCGGCAGCGGCGACCGGCGATTGCGTTGGCGGTTGCCCGGCAAGAGCGGGAGCTAAAGCCGGAGAAACCGTCCAAAACGCGCTGCCATTCCTAGGTGATGGCGGCGGCGACTCACCCGGTTCACGTGACGGTGAGGTTGCGGCGGTACTCCTCTTCTTTCGGCGACCTTTCTTCGTCATCTCTGCGCCTCACTCTCCACCACCGCCGCCAAAAGAGATGACCACCACCTCAGTTCCCCTTTTTTTTTTTTTTTTTTTTTTTTTTTTTTTTTTTTTTCGAGTGGAGTGGAAAAACCCAATCTACAGGCGACAGAGGGGATTGCTCTGCCAAGTGTGGGGGTCGCCCTAAACTGGCAATACCCACTAAAAAACCACTCCACCGGAGAGAATTCGGGTGTAGGAATACTGCAGTACCGCTTGTTGCACCTGCGGATTTAAGGAGCGGGTGTTATGGCTAGCCAAAGGCCATAGCCAGGAGAGAGTGAGGGCCAGGACGCAAACATGGCCGGAGCCCTGATTGCGCCCTTGGAAGATTTGTGGTGAGGAATGAGTACATATTGTGTGTGCATATATCTGCAGCCCTGTAACAAAAGGACGTAGTCAGTATAACATTTTCTGCCCTGTCGGGAAAAGTCGTTGGTACATTTCGTATGTCTGCAGCCCTGTAACATAAGGACATAGTCATTTAGATATTTCAATTTGGTATAAATTCTAAGCTAGTTATATTTTTACAACTACTGCTGCCCTGTCTGGCGAAGTCATTAGTTATTAGTTGTGTTTAACCCTCTAACTAGAGAGGGCGTTGTCATTTAGCAGAGACATCATTGGTTTCTCATGGACTTAGTGGTCACCCATCCAAGTGTTGGCCATGCCCAATGCTGCTTTACCTGTAATAAAACACTTATTCTTAATACTTACATTCTATCTTATCTAAATACCAGAGAATGTCCGTTAGTGGTCTGCCAGGTCGTTGTAGAGTGGGGGTCCCTCAAACCCCCGGATCCGCCTTGACTCAGAAAGTAAGGACTTCAAGGGCCACCAAACTAATGTCGTAGACACATTCATGGGTAATTTTATTATGGAATTCTTACTAGCGATTCTAGATATTCTTGTATATTTAAATCGGGTTCCCCCAGGCCGAGTGTTCTGTCAAATAGCGAGAGCGGTCTCTTGTGTTTGTTATTTTCTGCTTCATAGGTGCCTAGTTCTTGTATTAGTTCATTGTTGTTTCTTGCTTTACGCTTATACAGGTTGTAGCTTTGGCTTTTTATGAACTGCTCAATTGAATGCAGTTTTAGCTCCTCATGAAGGAGATAAGCCGGCGCTACCGGGGGTTGTTTGGCAATTATTCTAATTATTCTATTCTGGAGTGTTTGTAATTTACGTATGTGCGTTTTTGCAGCGTAGCCCCATACAGGGGATGCGTACGTAATGATCGTTCTTATTAGCGTTTTATATAGGGTAATTCCCATGTTTAATTTTAATTGACTGTTGAGATTGATGATGGGATATAGTCTGTTTAGTTGACCATTAGCCTTGGCTCTGACCTTAGCTATATGCCTACTCCAGGTTAGGCCTTGGTCCATGACAAGACCTAAGTAGGTCACTTGGTTTTTCCACTCGATAATTTCGCCTTGGTAGTTAAGTGGTTGTAGCAAGTTTCTGCCTTTACGGTGCTGTATTCTTTTAGTGAAGACTATAGCCTGTGTCTTCCTCGCATTTACTTTAATTCTCCACTTCTTGAACCATGGTTCAAGTGAGTATAAAGCATTTTGTAGGCGTAAGTGTATTATTCGTGGCTGAGTGGATTGTGTGGTTATAGCAGTGTCATCTGCGTATATGTACTTGTTGGTTCTTACCAATTCTGGCATGTCGTTTATGTATAAATTGAACAATGTTGGTCCCACTATACTTCCTTGTGGAACTCCTGCTCGGATTTGTTTGGAGCTTGAGACTGCGTCCTCTACTGAGGTGTGAAATCGCCGTTCATAGAGGTAGTCCCTAATTAGGGCTATAGTAGTGTCAGGAAATTCGTAGACTTTCAGTTTTCTGAGTAGCCCTGCATGCCATACTTTATCGAAGGCACGTTCAATATCTAAATAGAGGGCACCTGTCGATTTGTTTGTGTTGAACCCTTTGGTGATTTGCTCCGTCATTCTTAACAGTTGTAGTGTAGTAGAATGGTGAGCTCGAAATCCGAACTGTTCGGGTATAAGTATATTTTGTTTGTGGAGGTGTGAATTTATTCGCTTCAGTATCACTTTCTCTAATACCTTGCTCATCGTATTTAATAGGCTGATCGGCCTGTAGTTGATTGGTAGTGCTAGATTTTTGTTTACTTTTGGGAAAAGTAGGATTTGTGCCTCTTTCCATGCAGGTGGAAACCTGCCATGTTGGAGCGTGTAGTTGAATATTTTGGCAAGCAATGTTACTGCCCTTTTGGGTAAATTCTTTAGTACCACATTTGGTATTTTGTCTGGGCCTGGTGCTTTTCTTGCTGGCAAGTGTTTTATAATCCAGCTTATTTCTCCCGCATTTGTTTTTCGCAATTTGTTGTGTGTTCTTCTCTGACCTAAGATTTGGGCTTCATCTTCGACTTCTTGAATGAAATCGTCTTGCCCGTTCGTGGGATTGGGGGAGAATACCTCCTCTAAAGTGACCGCAAACGCTTCGGCCTTAGCCTGGGGGGTCTCTGCTATGGTGTTATTAATTTGAAGTGGCGGTATATTTGTGCGTGTGCGCGTTAAGCATTTCGCAATCCGCCATACTGTGTTTTGTTGGGGGTTGAGATTTTCGAGTGTGTCGTTCCATTGATTTCTAATGTAAGTCCTGGCCTTGTTAATTGCTAGTTCGCGCGCATGATGATATTCTGTTCGATGTATTAGATTTCTAGTTCTCTGCCATTTACGCCTGGCTTTATTTTGAGCTTTTTGCATCTCTTTTACAAGTTCCCCGCTGTGGACCGCGGTATTTATATCAGCGGCCGGTGGGGAGGCGTGTGGTGATTGGTGTTTGGGTTGGCGGTGGGCTGGACTTCTGTCGGCGGAGTGCTGTGGTCTGCTGGTGTCTGATTGGCTCGTTTGGAGCTCTTGATTTTGACTTTGGTTAGTGCCGTTTGCCATATTCTGTTCAGTTTAAGGCCTTCTTCTTTGCGATTGATGTTATTTCTATGCTTCTGTATTTCAATAGGTTCCCGGTATAAATGAGAGTAGTAATGGGAGGTTTTGCTAAAGTTTAGTTGTAATAATTATTACTTCGTAATAATTTTACTTCATCAATTACAGTACATTTAAATTATAAATTTAAAACTAATAGAATGTTATATTTAATTCAAAGTCTAAAATTAGTAGGTGTGCCACTCGAATTGAAGCCACAGCTTTCGTGTTCCGCAGGCTGTAAAACATCGGTAAATGCTGCCCTAGTAGATAATCCGAAAGGCAAGGTAATGTGTGTTCTGCGAATCCATTATAGCAATAATGTTGTTTGGTGGAGTTGTAAATGCAGTTATTGTTCAGTTTAAATAGCTCTTCGTTCTAATAAATTAAAGAATCGCGCACGTATTCCTTTCCGGACAAGGAAAATCAGTGAAGACATTAACTGTGGCAATTTGTTTCAGTTTGTATTCTGTGTAATATATATTCTCCTTTCACGTAAAGTAAAATATTAATATTCATTATTCTCATGGTAAAGTCCGTCCAAATATCATTTCATTCCAAATTCCTGAAGCGCTGATGCCAAATAGTACCAACTTCATAATAAGAGTGACGAAGTCAGTGTTCCATGTGCTGTAGATAAGATACATGGTTCCAACTCCCCCACCACTCTCACCTATTCTCATTTCTTTTCTCTTGCGCATGTTGAGCATCAGGACGATTTGAACAGGCTTCATATGTTGTTATAATTACTAGCTGATATTATTTGCTTTTTTGAAGTATATTTCTATGTTGTTTAGGTATTTCAAATAATAAGAGGACAGGATACACACATAATCTATACTAAACTCAGCAACTCGTTACTGAATTCTGACAGTTCTACTACGTGTATATCTTAGATCGTAATTATTATTAATTTCATAGTATTTTCACCATATTACATTATTCTTGCATGTTAATAGCGTTCTTTTTAATGTTTACTGAATAATACCAAATACAGAGGTGTGTCTTACATAACTCTTGTTATTTTCATCCTCTGGATGTTTATTTGTTCTTTTATTAGTAAATGTTTGTCTTGGATAACAGGTAATATCCAAAAGTGTTACTATTAAACCACACGACTTTAAAATATGTGCTTTCTCCTATGGCACACCATGCACTTTCTATAAAGTTCTCATCGGTTTAATTGTTCTGTCTACATCTTTGGAACAGCTCCAACAATTTTCATACTATATTGAGATTTTTAACAGTTTATTCGCAATTCTTATTTATCTTTTTGTTACTCTTTTTTTGATAAAGGATTCATGCAGCTATTGTACATTTATGCTCTGGAATATAATTATAAATTATTACCATTTACTTTATACACTATTTTTGTGTCTATTTTCTAACAACTTTCTTTCTAAACGCATAACACAATGTATGCAGTTTAAATATAATTATTTTTAAAGTCATGTTTCCTTTAGTTTGCGTTTCATAATAAATTTGCCGTTGTTTGTTCCTTACGTACTTTTTGTTTTTCTTACCTTTAGAATCATTTTGTACTTTTATTTTTGTTTTTTGCTACCAAATGAGTTTCTCATTTCGGAGAGATTTTAGTTTATTCATTTTTTGTTTGTTTTGTTTTTATTTTTTGATGTTCCAATTCGAAGACCACCATATAGTTAGTCCAAGTGCACATAACAATGGAGTTAATTCTTCTGGGAGTTAAAGCATTTCTTTGTTTACTTAATACAACATACTAATAGTCATCTAAATATTTCTTCTCTATCAGAAATATTATTAACTAGAGCATTAAATATAGTTATAGTTATTTTTGTGTCTCTTTTCTATCACTTTCTAATTTTTTGTCTTTTTAATCCTTTCGAAACGCACACCACGATGGATATATCTATTGTTTGAATATAATTATTTTTAAAACCATATTTCCTTTAGTTTATATTTCTTAATAACTTTGCTGTAGTTTTCTTCCTACCATTTTTTACAATTATTTCGTATTTTTATTTTTGTTTTTTACACATTTGTTCTTTAGTAGAATATTGCATTTCGTTTCTTCAATTTTTGCTCTTATTATTTGATGTTCGATTTCAAATTCCACCATATAGTTAGCCTAAATGCATATAAATATATGGCTAATTCTGCTTGGAGTTAAAAACGCTTCTTTGTTTACTTAATACAACATGCCAATAGTTATCTAAATGTTTATTCAAGGTCAGAAATACTATTAACTAGAGCATATATAGAACTATGTTTAGTTCCACAGATTTAAACATTAAACATTTATTTTAATTCCATTTAATTATATTTCTGTCTGACTCACGCTCTCTTTCTTATAAAAAGAGGATGAAAGACCTATATAGGGTTTATTGGTGTTTAACTAACTGCACTTGGAGTCTGTATCTACAGCTGTTACGCCACTGATATGTATTCCTTTCACAGCAGCTGTAGCATTTCCTTAGCATCTTGTTGGGGAACCTAAACTTTTATCAGCAGGAAAATGAAGACAACGAAAGGAAACTACGACATTGGTCATACAAAGTACCCCAGCTGTTTATGTATCCCGCCATTGACAAGGTGTTTCCAGGAAGAAGAAATGACTGGGGAAATTGCGCTCTCCAGTGCTTAGGGAACACGTGTCGGAAAGCAAAGAGTGTAGATTATAGCTTCCTCAAACAAGCTGCTTCAGCGGCTCACGTTTATGTTCCACTAAAATGGATGGAACTGTTTCTGCCGTCAAGAGTGCCTTACAATGGGAGTGTAAATCTATCGTGTGTTCAAAGTGTATATTTACATACGGAATGTTCTTAAAACATGATAGGCTTACATATTATTTGGCTGAAAAATATGCTGTAGTTTCAGAACTTATTATGTAAATGTTAGAGGGTTTGGAGAAACATTAAGAACTGTCTAATATTGACAAGGAGCAAATAATTGCATAGTGCATGCAGAAGAGTTAGTTGGAAGTTCAGTCTGTATTGTGGGGAATGGAGTAATATATAATCCAAGGTAGGATCTTATAGCTTAGACTGGGAGGATGGCGGATGATAAAAGTTTGATGAAAATATTACAAGATTTGTCCCATTTGTGAGAAGGAAGATTCAAGGGTACACAGGTTAGGAACAAATATTTACTGGAATCCTTTATCACCTCGAATAAAAAGGTAATTACGTGTTGGATATTACTAGCAGGCACAGAAGACTGGAGGGGGATGTATAATTCCTGCTTAAGGCGAGAAAATTGAGATATAAGATGACTGATATGTATATATACGAGGGTCAGTCTATATTTTTCTCCTGAACTAAGTAAGTTATGTGAACAATTTAAACTTTGTACAGTTTCTCAAACCTTCTTCTCCACTCCACTGCCACAGCAACTTCATACGCCTACCAGTGGCAGCACTGCTTCCTATTGCAAAATAGCTGTCATTGATGTTCATATTAGACAGCATTCTGTCATTGAATTCTTGAATGTGGAAGGTGAAACGCCCATTCGCATTCATGAAGGGCTATAAAGGTGTATGGTGATGCAACAGCGGATGTCAGCACGGTTAGAAGATGGGTTCGTCATTGTAATGAAGCTGAAGGGCGAACATGTTTGCTGACGAACAGCGGAGCGGTAGACCGGTGACTGCAGTGACTCTACGCAACATTGAGTGAGTGGATGAAATCATTCAAGCTGACCAGCGGATAACAACGGATGAATTGTGTTGCAATACGTCTTTCAGTACTGACAATTATTTAACAACTGGGGTAATCAAAAGTGTGTTCGCAGTGGTTAAACCGAATGTTAACCGAGCAGAATAAGGAGACACGAAAAACAACAGTCTCGGAACATTTGCAGTGCTTCAATTTGAAGGGATAAGAAAGATCGTTGCAGGTTTCACTTTCCAGATGCAGAAACGTGAAAAAAATCTGTTCATCAATGACTTCGGAAGCAAGACTGTGCATTTAACCACACAGGAATGCATGCCCTTGTTAAAAGGTGGACTAAAACTGTGGAAAAGGATAGGGACTACATTGAAAAGGGACAATTTAATCCTCAATGTTGTGGCATTCATGCTGTTTAATGAATGTTTAATTTTCTTGAAAATTAAAAGAGAAAAAATAAGGAATTAGTTATTGACTGACCATACGTGTATATGGTTATTAAATTATAAGGTAATTCCTCTCGCAGCCTCTCTCCAATGCGCGAGCGATCCGTGAATCACCGGGAAAATGTTGCCGGCAAAGGCGCATTAGAGTCCTTATCTTAAACAAATGCTGGAAATGTTGACCATCTGCTCCAAAACAGGCAGTGTAACAAGTTCAAGATGTTCTCGCCCACTCATCTAAAATCAGCAGCAGAAATCCCTGTGTAATCTACAGAGACTTGGTGATAACATAATGCAAGAAATCACAAGGATTCCTGCTGCCAAGCTTAGAAGAGTGAGCGAGAATACTTTCGGTAATATATCTTTTTTTTTAATATAAAAAATATAGTTCCGGAGGCTTATTAGGACTCCGGCGCTATATTCCTTTGTCCCCTTTTTTTTCCAGTTTCCTACATTTCCTTAGTTGACCTATTAATGTTTAACGTTCTCCTTTTACATGTATGTACACATTTACAAACACAGAAACACCCATGACCCATGATCCCGTGCGCCGCGAAGCACCAAAGCGAGGCAATTTAGCGAGCGCGGCATGTCTTAAGATACGTATATTAGTGCCTTTGCCGGCACCACTTTCACGGCGCCTCTCGGATCTCTCGCGCAGTGAAGAGAGGTCGCGACCTCATAATTTAACAACCCTATATATAACTTCCGTTTAGCTCTTCTTACATCACCTCTTCTTACATCACCTCTTCTCTAATATCAGCCTTCTCAGATCTCAACTGCCTCGCCTTAAGCAGGAATTATCTATTCCCTCTATCCATATCTATTGCTTAGATATTGTTAGTTTTGCGTTTATTTAATTTAGCTGGTCTTTATTTACTTTATTAAGGTATTAAAGCCCAATTGAAATATTTTTCTATTCAACTAAAATCCTTTTAATCAATTATCTTTATGTTTATTTATTATCTTAATTTTAATTACTCTATAAATTTATATGAACATTTAGAAAATAGATTAACCTTAAATCTGAGGAAATGAGTTTACCGTTGTTCTGCATGTTGTCTCATTTAGGATGCTATATTCTTTTCTCCTGCTCACTTCTGTTTTGCTGTTTAATATTGTTTGTTCTTCTTTGCATTGCAGCATCACAAACGATGTGAGATCCATGCGATTGATAAAATCCGATGTGTGTACATTGATATATAAATGAATATAATTATTAATCCATTATTTCATTGTTTTTTACGCATGCCAAGTACAGGCTAAAGTTGTAAATAATAAATCAGATTGAAACATTGAAAATCATATTCGGAATTTGAATCGGAGACTAGATTTCCTGTGGCGCTGCTCTACCCAACTCTGTACGTGTGGGGAAGATCAATTAAGTAACATTTTTGGACTAATAAATGGTAAAATTTTAACACCCAGGCTTAGGTTAAGTACGAAACTGTTATTGACTATTAGGGCGAGCTATCTAAAAACAAAACAAACAAACAAAAACAAAAAAAGAATGTGACCCTTGTGGTTTACATGGAGTAATACATATGTCATAATGTCGTGCTGACATGTTGGCATGATAGCTCATTTGGCTAGAGCATCATCAGAGTATGCCGGATATCCGTGGTTCAGATTCCGGCTATATATCTGACTTTTTAGGACAGTTACAACCATTACAGACTGTATTTTCTGTGGGGAATAAAATAGTAATTAGACAGCAAAAGTTGTCGAACTAAAAACAAAGTCCAATACAAAATATATGTAAGCTTGAATGACCATAAATGTTAATAGCAAGGAACATTTCTTAATTATATATTGAAGGAAGTTAACATTATTTTGTGCTTGATCACGTAACATGTATGTGAACTATTTACTAAGATATTTAACAGTTTATCTCCTGAGAAACAGTATGGTGTGTGCCCAGAAACTCGCGTTTGAATACTGTTCAAGTTCTTTGTAATCTTTTTCTCTGAACGCAAAGTGTTAGTGTCTAATGCGAAACTTATGCGGTTCCTTTCACAGCAGTAAGGGTTTTATTTTTAGTGTTTCTCTTCTTCTTTTGTGGACTCCTTTCCAATTGGTGCATTTTATTAAACTTGTATCAGAAAATATCAGAGCACCGATCTCACAGTGTTTGTTTTACCAGAAATGCGTAAACTTTTGTGTTTCCTTGTGTTGATCAATTGCCGTCTTCTTCCTTTTCCCTCCCAGGAATCTATTTTTATTCCATTTTTCCTTTCGCTTTCTGCAAATCCTTCCTCCAATCCCACATGCGTCGGAAACTCAGTCAAGCTGTCTTAGGTAGCATATGTTCATTATACGATTCCGCAGATCTCCCTCACAGCCTCCCCATATAGCAGAGGGAGAGAATTTCAGAAGAATAGGGAGAAAACCAGATCGAGCCACAAAACGGGGAATGAAAAAATAATAAAAGAAATGAAAAGTGGTATTAAGAGAAAAATAAAGAAACCGGTATGTATTGAAAAGAAAGGGAAGTAATACCTTCGGCGTAAAAATATCGAAGTGTTCTGGAAACTCGAATGGTAGGAAAGACAGAATACGAGAAATGGTTGATAACTAAAGAGAAAAGACAAAGAGAAAGGGAAGGTCTCGCGACTTTGAACAACGTCTTGAAGTAAGAAATCGAATCTGATCATATTATTTCCAGCGTCAATCACCCTTAGATATGAAAAGGTCGTCTACCACCCACCATCTCCAAGGAGGAAAAAAGCACCAAAGAATATCTTTTCTTCGTGTTCTTATTTTTTTAGACTTGTCCAATGTGTCGTTAAATAATGCAAATTTGATTGAGAAACTCTTGATTGTTATCAAAAAGAATGTCGACATCAGATTGTCTTACTTCTGCTTGCCTTACCTAACAGATTTCTTAATGCCATACGGAAATAAAGAAAGTAGTCATGAAGTTAAAAAAAAAAAAGTGGAATCTTATCACAATTCATTTTAGAATCTTCCGATTGAATTATTCCCTATGTTCAAAAAGTCTAAATTTACAAAGTCATATACTTTTTTCTTTTTCTAAAAAAGTAACGAATGGATGAACATCGAAATATTCCCCTATCTCATCTGCCAGTTTAGAAACATACGTTTAAGTGACATAATGATTCAATTCAGTGATATAAAAGAATAATAAGAAAATGATTGAAAAAGTCATCGCTTCTAAGTAGCGAACTGTTTTATGTAGAGAACTAGGTAGATATTGGAAGTGGACTTTGCCTAACTTTCAGCCAAACGCTTTCAGTAACCTTTCACGACAATTTAAAAAACGATTTAATGGATTCTATTCACATGACTTTCTCTAGATATCTGCAACAAATTACTGTTAAAAAGCTATATAGTTCATCGAGAATAAAGTGGCAGAGATAGTTTTATTACTTACTTCCATGGAAGTAGAAGATAAATAAGGGAGTAGCATAGGTTGAAGTCAGAATCCGGTTGCTATGTCACTGAAAATCCTTTATTTCCATGGACAGGAGTTGACAAATTCCTGTATGAAAAATCTGATGTGCACCATTCGCATGATTTTCTCCATATCCCTGCAACAAATAATTCTTAAAAAGCTTATACTTCTATTTACTTTATGCTAATCAGAAAAAAAATAGTAGAAATAGTCTAAATACTCGCTTCCTTGTAAGTAGGAGAGGAATAAGGGAAACCGTAGGTTAAAGTGATAGTCAAAAGCTGGTTGCTATGTCAATGAAGTTCCTTTGTCTATATGGATAGGAGTTGACAAGTTAAAATATGAGAAAGGTATACGTTTTTCATAGCAGAAACCAAAAATAAGGAATGTCACAAAAACGACGAACTCCACGAAAAAAATGTATATAACATAAATTGTGTGTTTTAATGTGTTCTACATTTTTTGTGTATACGTTTTTGTCCATCTCTTACGGTTTAGCAGTTATTCAAAATTTAGTAAAATTCATCCAGAATAAACTACTCTTCAGAGGCTATCCCCAGATAATTCAAGATATACATTTTATTTGTCAGGTAAATATCTTTAATATACAAAATTTTAATCAAAATCGTTAGAGTCAAAATTTTCGAAAAAAGTTCCATGTAAAGGGTAGTTGGGGGTAGAGGGATTTTTCTCAAAATCTTCGTGTCGCATCCCTGGAAGATACTAAACTTAAATACCAAGCTTGGTATTTTACCTCCTTTTCGTTTTTGAGTTATCGTGTTCACAGACACACGGACGCACGGACACATGGACACACACACACACGGACCTTTTTGTGAAAATGCTCTTTTTGGATATTGGGGACCCTAAAACATATATTTCCGGTGAATTCTCGGTATCTTACTCTTTTTTACTTTCTCCATACGCACTATGTACATAGTGTATAGAGAAAGTATTGCACTCCACCCAAAAATTCGATACTGAGATTTCACCGGAAATATATGTTTTAAGGTCCCCAATATCCAAAAAAAGCATTTTTACAAAAAGGTCCTTGTGGGTTTGTGTGTGTGTGTGTGTCCGTGTGTCCGTGTTCCATGTATCCGTGTGTCTGTGAACACGATAACTCAAAAACGAAAAGTCGGTAAAATACCAAACTTGGTATTTGAGTTTAGTATCTTCCAGGGATGCGACAAGAAAATTTTGAGAAAAATCCTCCCACCCCCAACTACCCTTTACATGGAACATTTTTCGAAAATTTTGTTTTTCTCAAAAATGGCTCTAACGATTTTGATTAAAATTTCGTATATTAAACATATTTACCTGACAAATAAAATGTATATCTTGAATTTTCTGGGAATAACCTATGAAGAGTAATTTATTCTCGATGAATTTTACTAAATTTTGAATAACTGCTGAACCGTAAGACATGGACAAACACTTACTACACAAGAAATGTAGAGCACCTTAAAACACACAATTTATGTTATATACATTTTTTTCGTGGAGTTCGTCGTTTTTATGACATTCCTTTTTTTCTTGGTTTCTGCTATGAAAAAAGTTGACTTTTCTCATACTGGAACTTGTCAACTCATATCCGTAGAAACAAAGGAACTTCATTGACATAGCAACCAGCTTTTGACTATCACTTTAACCTACGGCTGTCCCTTATTTCACTTCTGCTTACAAGGAAGCGAAAAATTAGACTATTTCTGATAATTTTTTTCTCATTAGCATAAAGTAAATAGAAGTATAAGCTTTTTAAGAATTATTTGTTGCAGGGATATGGAGAAAGTCATGTGAATGGTACACATCAGATTTTTAAAGTTGAAACCAATAACAAGGAATACCTCAAAAGCGATCCACTCCACGAAAAAGTGTATATAACATAAATTGTGTATTTTAACGTGCTCTACATTTTCTGTTAGGTAAGTATTGTCCATCTCTTACGGTTTGCCATTTATACAAAATTCCGTAAAATTCATCCAGAATAAAATAGTCTTCAATGACTATTCCCAGAAAATTCAAGGTATATATTTTATTTTTTAGATAAATATATTTAATATACAATGTTTTAATCAAAAATGTTGGAGCCCTTTTTGAGGTAATCAAAACTTTTGAAAATTGTTCCATGTAAAGGGTAGCTGGGAGTGGGGGGATTAAATAATCGTGACGCATCCATCCTTGAAAGGTACTGAACTTAAAAATCAAGTTTGGTATTTAAAGGACTTTTGGTTTTTGAGCTACATGCTGTCCACAGACACACACACACACACACACACACACACACACACACACACACACATACAGACACACACGGAACCTTTTTCCAAAAATTGTTGTTGTTTTTTTGATTCAGGGTGATCCAAAACATGTATTTCTGGAGAAATCTCAGCATTGAATTTTTGGGTAAAATACAAAACCTTCTCTATACACTATGCACCTAGTAAGTGTACAGAAAGCGATAAACAGTACGTTCGTTTTCATTGAAATTTCTATCAATAAAGGCTTTAAACTCTACAACCGGTGGCAATAGGTATATTGTCCGTGGTGTAGCGGTTACCATGCTAACTTCATATATCCAAGGTCGCGATAGATTTTTCCGGGCGTAAAAATCCTTAACATGACTTCCTTCGGAAGGGAAGTAAAGCCGTTGGTCCCGTGTCGTAGATTTATAAATAACACGCCATTTACAATTTTTTGTCGAATTTAACGAAAAACTCCTATACTAATTAAACCTACTATTGAACACGGCAGCTTGTTGTTGTTTTGGATGCATGAGTGGAATCGCCATTAAAATATGAACTGCATAAATAAAAATGAAAATGTTACTATATATTTTGTTATATTGCTGTAGATTAACGTCACCTTACATTTCAGAATGAAATGGTTTGTTCATAATGGGGAAGTGCACTTATAAAGAGGGGACGAATGGTGGGATTGGAAAATATTTTTATTTATTTAATTCATTAGTTAATTAATTTATAATAATTTTCGAATTGTATATTTTAAATCATCGTTTAAAAGAACTCATGATTTAGGCTAAAGAAAAATCAAAGAAACGCTTGATATAAAAGTAATAATAACTGAATAAAAAAAAGTAGATATATTTAGAAACATTAATATCATTATATTAAATGTTAGGATATACGTTATATTAATTACTTTATATATAAAAAGCTCTTGTGGATTTCAGCGTCCCAATCTATATTGGATGTAAAGGTCCTATTAATTTTGCTTTAAAATCTCTTCATCAGGATCGAGAGTCACTCATTTGTCGTATATCTACAATACGTGACCACCGGTTTTACTTCTGTTACAAAGTAAGCCATACTGAGAATACTTAAACCCGAAAAATTCAATCCATCCCTCGGGTTTGAACCCGCAATCTTGCGAATCAGAAGATAACATATATACCGGAAATATATGCTTTAGGGTCCCCAATATCCAAAAAAAAGCATTTTCACAAAAAGGTCCGTGTGTGTGTGTGTGTCCGTGTGTCAGTGTGTCCATGAGACTGTGAACACGATAACTCAAAATCGAAAAGTCGGTAAAAAAGCAAACTTGGTATTTAAGTTTAGTATCTTCCAGGGATGCGACACGAAGATTTTGAGGAAAATCCCCCCAACTATCCTTTACATTGAACTTTTTTCGAAAATTTTTATTTTCTCAAAAATGGCTCTAACGATTCTGATTAACATTTCGTATATTAAAGACATTTACCTGACAAATAAAATGTTTATCTTGCATTTTCTGGGAATAGCCTCTGAAAAGTAGCTTATTCTGGATGAATTTTACTGAATTTTTAATAACTGCTAAACCGTAAGAGATGGACAAAAACTTACTAAACAAAAAATGTGGAGCACATTAAAACACAAAATTTATGTTATACATTTTTTTTCGTGGAGTCCGTCGCTTTTGAGATATTCCTTATTTTTGGTTTCTGCTATGAAAAACGTACACCTTTCTCATACAGGAACTTGTCAACTCCTATCCATATAAACAAAGGAATTTCATTGACATAGCAACCAGCTTTTGACTATCACTTTAACTTATGGTTGTCCCTTATTTCGCTTCTACTTACAAGGAAGCGAGTAATAAGAATATTTCTGCTAATTTTTTACTTTCTCTTTACTCACTATGTACATAGTGAATAGAGAATGTATTGCACTCCACCAAAAAATTCGATACCGAGATTTCACCGGAAATATATGTTTTAGGGTCCCCGGTATCCAAAAAAGTATTTTCAGAAAAAGGTCCGTGTGTGTGTGTGTGTGTGTGTCCGTGTGCCTGTGAACACCGATAACTCAAAAACGAATAGTCGGTAAAATACCAAACTTGGTATTTAAGTTTAGTATCTTCCAGGGATACGACACGAAGATTTTGAGAAAAATTCCCCCACCCCAAACTACCCTTTACATGGAACTTTTTTCAAAAATTTCGATTTTCTCAAAAATGGCTCTAACGATTTTGATTAAAATTTCGTATATTAAAGTTATTTACCTGACAAATAAAATGTATATTTTGAATTTTCTGGGAATAGCCTCTGAAGACTACTTTATTCTGGATGAATTTTTCTTAATTACTAAACCGTAAGAGATGGACGAAAACTTAACACACAAAAAATGTAGAGCACATTAAAACACCCACTTAATGTTATATGCATTTTTTTCGTGCAGTTGATCGTTTTTGAGATATTCCTTTTTCTTGGTTTCAGCTTTGAAAAACTTTTCTCATACAGGAATTTGTCAACTCCTTTCCATACAAACAAAGGAACATCACTCACATAGCAACCATCTTTTGGCTTTCACTTTAACCTATGGTACTCCCTTATTTCGGTTCTACTTACAATAAAGCAAGAAATAAGACTTTTTCTGCTAATTGTTTCTGATGAGCATACAGTAAATAGAAGTATAAGCTTTTTAAGAATAATTTGTTGCAGGGATATAGATAAAGTCATGTGAATGGTACACATCAGATTTTTCTGATTAGCATAAAGTAAATGGAACTGTAAGCTTTTTAAGAATAATTTGTTGCAGGGATATAGAGAAAGTCATGTGAATGGTACACATCAGATTTGCTCTTTTAGAATCTTAGACTTTGTTATGGTAGAGTTTTATGTGTTCTGATTGAAGTTAAGCAACGCAGTAGAACATAATCAAATGAACATGGTGGTCCATAGAACATGGGTTCAGAAAACTACATTGCAGATTCAAGTTCAGCTTTGGATTTGACTCTACCATTGGTCTACCAACATGGCTGCCCATGCGCAAGCAGACAGAGCGAACGGAAGACTGCACTTTCCATTGAAAGTAGAACCGATTTTCACTTTCCATTTTTACTTTCTCTACACGTATTATGTACACAGTGTATAGAGAAGGTATTGCACTCCACCCAAAGATTCGATACCGAGATTTCACAGGAAATGTGCGTTTTAGGGTCCCCTGTATCCAAATAAAGTATTTTCAGAAAAAGGTCCGTATGTGTGAGTGTGTGTCCATTCGCCAGTGTGTCCGTGTGTCTGTGAACATGATAACTCAAAAACGAAAAGTCGGTAAAATACTAAACTTGTTATTTAAGTTTACCATCTTACAGGGATGCGATGCGAAGATTTTGAGAAAAATCCCTCCACCCCAAACTACCCTTTACAAGGAAAAAAATTAGAACACTTTGATTTACTCAAAAAAAGCTAACGATTTTGATTAAAATTTCGTATACTAAAGATATTTACCTGACAAATAAAATACATATTTTAAATTTTCTTGGAGTAGCCTTTGAAGACTACTTTAATTATGAATGAATTTTACGGAATTTTGTATAACTGCTAAACCAAAGCGATGAACATAAAATTACCACACAAAAAATGTAGAGCACATTGTGTTATACACATTTTTTTCGTGAAATTGATCGGTTTTAAGATATTCCTTGTTTTTAGTTTTAGCTTTTAAAAAGTTACACTTTTCTCATGCAGGAATTTGTCAACTCCTGTCCACACAAACAAAGGAAATTTAGTCACATAGTAACCAGTCTTTGACTATCAGTTTAACCTATGGTACTCCCTTATTCCGCTTCTACTTACAAAGAAGCAAGTAATAAGCTTATATCAGCTATTTTTTTTTCTCGATTACAATGAAGTAAATAGAAGCATAAGCTTTTTAACATTTGTTGCAGAGATGTAAAGAAACTCATGTGAATGGAACACATAAGATTTTTAGCTCTTATTTCGATCCAGTTCGTTTACAGACACCTCACCTAACCTAACCTCGATGAAATCTCGAAACCTGTCTTTTACCATTCACGTAGCCATATTGTCTCAGTAACCAATAGGAAAGGCTCAGGAAAGAGCCTTAGACTAAAAGTGAACCAGAATCTGCAATCTCGTGTCCAGAATTGGCAGCCATTCAGTGCCGGAAGCCTTTCCCCTCCAATATATTTTCGCTTGTTCAAACCGGTAAACTTCTACATTATTTTAGAACCGGACATACTGAAGCGTATTTAGCCAAAATTCATACAAATCAATATTATTAAAGAACCACTACCACGAAAATGGATGTAAATTAATTATAATTTATTGTTTTAGTGTAAAAAGGAAGAGATCTATGTTAGTAAGAAATAGCATGTGTCATTATCACCCACAACATACGCTATTATAGCACAATGAAGCTATGATATTTGCCACTCATATAACTATAAGTAAAATCCATAGTAGTAAAATATAAAGAAGCATAAGCTTATAACAAATATGATTATAAAATGAACAGCTAAGAAACATTTTATGTTAGTTTGCAAAACCGAATGTTTGAGAGATTTAAATCTGTGACACCGAAGTAGTAAAATATTGTAAATTAAAATAATATAAAGCATATTCCTGCACATAAGCCATTATTATGTCAGAAATGTAAAATATCTAATATATGTACTCTTGAAGTGGTTTAAAATATGTTATGTATTGTTTAAAAAGCTGATGTGTTCCATTCACATAACTTTCTTGACATCAATATAATAAATTATTGTGAAAAAGCTTATTCTTCTATTTATTTAATACCAATCAAGATAAAATTAACATAAATGGCCTTATTACTTGCTTCCTTGTAAGTACAAGGGAAATAAGGTAACACTATACGCTAACTCGATAGATTAAGCTTTTAAAAGGTGGTTGCTATGTGATGAAGTACCTTTGTTTGTATGGGCAGGAGTTAACGAATTCCCGTATGATAAAATTATAATTATTTTCAAGCCTGAAGCTAATAAAAAAGAATATCTCAAAAACGGTCAACCTCATTAAAAAAATGTACATACCATAAATTATGTGCTTTAACGAGATCTTCATTTTTTTGGGTGGTAAGCTTTTCTATCTCTTATGGTTTACCAGTTATGAAAAGTTCGGCAAAATCTATCCAGAATAAACGTGTCCTCAAATGCTATTCCTAAAAAAGTTGAAGATATACATTTTATTGTTATGTTAATATTACAAATATAAGAGATTATAATGAAAATCATTAGAGCCATTGTTGAGAAAAACAAAATTTTCGATTTTTTTTCCATGTAAAATGTACTTGGGGTAGGGGGGATTTCCTTGAAAATCTTCATGATGCATTCTTGGAAGATACCAAACGTAAATACCAAATTTGGTACACCTATAATAGTCTTTTCATTTTTGAGCTATGCTGTCCATAGACACAGCCATACACACACAGAAATACGCACACACAAACGAACGAACCTTTCTCCAAAATGCATTTTTTGGATTTAGGGGGACCCAAAGCATGTACTTCCGGTGAAATCTCGATATCGAATTTTGGGAGCAATACAATACCTTCTCTATACACTACATATGTACATAGTACACATAGAGAAAGTAAAAAACCCTTATTGTCATAGCGATGACAAAAACGCAAGAGTTGTAAACAACAATGTTCATCTTTGTGAGATGTAAGGTAATTTTACTTCTCTCATTATTACTTCTTGTAAGTAGAAGCGAAATAAAGGAGGTGTATAGGTTAAAGTGATAGACAAAATATAGTTGCTATGTGACTGAAGCTCCTTTGATTGTATGGACAGGAGTTGACAAATTCCTGTATGAGAAAAGTAAAAGTTTTTTAAAAACTGTAGCTAATACTAAGGAATATCTCAAGAACGGTCAACTCCACGAAAAGAATGTATATAGCATACATTGTTTGCTCTAACGTGCTCTACATTTTTGTGTGGCAATGTTTGTGTCCATCTCTTACGGTTATGCAGTTATGCAAAATTTCATAAAATGCATTCAGAATAAAGTAGTCATCAGAGGCTAATTTAAGATATATATTTTATTTGTCAGGTAAATGCCTTTAATATACGATATTTTAACCAAAATCTTTGGAGACATTTTTGATAAAATCAAAATTTTCGAAAAAACTTCCATGTAAAGGGCAGTTGGGATGGGCGGTGGATTTTCTTGAAAATCTTCGTGCCGCATCCTTAGATGATACCAAACTAAAATACCCAGTTTGGTATTTAACAATCTTTTCGTTTTTGAGATATGCTGTCCATAGACACACACACATACATACACATACACACACACACACACACACACACACACACATGGACCTTTTCCAAAATGCTTACTTGTAAAGAAGGTAAAAGTAAAATATCCGTGTCATTAACTGCAAAGCTTAAGTTGTTCAAATTTCTTAAATCGGTACAGTTCTGCATCCATCACAATATCCGGAGCATAAATGAAATGAAGTTTAACATGAGATATTTGCAACGGTCATTTGTATGTCCGTTAACAATGGTGAAGTAAAATCAGACTTGAAGAGCAGGTGCACCAACTCAACAATCACGTGGAGCGGCTGCAGGTGTTAAAGCTAATTTTCCAAAACATGTTATAGTCAACCACTGTTACCAATATGGCCACAAGAGTTGCTACAACTTGGGACAACTAGATATCAATTCCGCGCTACACCTGTTTTCTCTACTCTACTGTTTCATCACAGCTTCCACATCACCAACTTCTCATTATACTAGTGCAAAGTAGGAGAGGTCAAAGCTGTGTGCAAAAAGCAAATAAATTTTCCCTTAATTCCGAAGATTTTATGTACCGAAGCATAATTATATGTACTTCATTACTAGTTGCCAGTGGAATTTTATTTATATCTATAAGTTAAGTTCCCTTCACTTTCCCAAAAGAATTATGTTTTCGACGCTCTTTAACTGCTGCGATTCTCAGCGTCCCATTCTATACTAGGCAGAAAGGCTGCGTAATTTTGCTCGGAGGCCTTTTTATCAGTCTTGAGGTTCTTTTACGTGCCATGAATCTACAATACGGGACCAGCGGCTTTACTTCCCTTCCGAAGGAAACCATGCTAAGGTTTTTTGCGACCTCCGTTCCGTTCCGTTCCAAGATGCTTGTAGTGTATGGTGTATTACACTATATATGGTTTACTATATTTATAAAATCACAAATATACAATCTAATGTGGAGAAGGTTAATTTGGTTGATTACAATAAAATATTGTTAATTGCCAGAACGTAGGCTTTCACGACCGGAGTCAGTGTAACTAAGAGATGTTTCCGGGCTGTTTTGCCGTGGTCTGCTGGTGTTAGAAGTCCCAGATGTTTCGTCCACAACATCTTCAGTGGCACGGTCGAAGTTTTCTTGGAGAAGGTTTCGCTGCGTCTGAAGCGCTGAGCCAGGAGCAGGAACTAGTCGCCCGAGTGTACTCGGGCGGGGGCAAATCACCACGGTACCCATCCGCTTTTCTCGCGGATTTACCCGTGTGATATAAAAGATGTAGTCTTGTGCAAGCATTTGTATCGTGTCAAAGAATTTGTGGGCAGGGTGTCTCTCTTAATGCAGCCGGCGCGGGCTTGCTTACCTACCGGAGTGGTCACCCACCCAGAGAGGGACCAGGCCCGGTGCTGCTTAACTTGGCCAGCCGGTTGCGGGCTGTCAAGGAAAGCAGTACCAACTAGCGGGGTGAACTGAAAGGATGTAGGCAGGGGGTGGGGGAAAGCCATTGTTGCAGAATCTGGTCGGAGAACAACTTGACGGTCACCCATCCGAGTTGTGACCGGGCCCGATGCTGCTTAGCTTAGCGGGTAATACTGTAAAGAAGGGAGAGGCGGCCGAAAACTACCTTCCCAAGACGTCCTTGGGAAGGCGGTAGCTTACACGTCTCTTAGGCAGCGTGTGGTCGTAAAGACCAAGAGTGTTCACCTGAGGATTTGGGTGAGGAGCAAGTTTAGTGTATATTGTGCGAGCTGTTTCTCGCACAACGTCCACTATGTAAGGGATTCCGGAATGGGAATGGAGAATGTAGGACGGGAATCTACGGTCTGTGCCATATATCATCCTCAGTGCCCTGTTCTGCACGGTCTGCAGTCTGCGGATGGAGGAACGAGCCACCGAACCCCAGACCTCGCAGCCGTACAGCATCAGGGGCGGGATGACCGCGCGGTACAGCCGTAGTTTTAGATGTGTAGGCATGGTGGAGCAGAAGATGGGAAACAACTGCCGTAGGGCAGCATGTCCCATACCGACCTTCTCCCTGACATGTGGAGTGAAAGTAAGGCCGGGTCGAGGAGGACTCCGAGGTATTTGGCGGTGCGGACCCAGGGGATCCGCCTCCGCCGCAACCTCAGGGACCTCTCCGGCCGCCAGCCACGGACTTTAGCCAGCAATAGAGCAGAGCTCTTCTGCGGGCTGATGGCCATCCGCCACTGTTCACTCCAACTGCTTTTGGCCAGGAGCTGTCTCTGTAGCGGGGGGAAGCAATAACGGGCGTTCTTTTTACGTGCCATTATGAGGACATCGTCGGCATACTGGCACGTAACAGTACTGGGTTCTGTGGGGAAGTCGGAAGTGTGGGCGGCAAAGAGTAACGACGACATCAAGCTGCCTTCCGGCACTCCCACCGCTATGGGTCTGACTGTGGAATGCCTCCCCTCCACCCTCACCCTGAAAGTGCGGTCCCGATCGAAGCTACTAAGCAGGTGAAGGTAGGGGGGAGGGATTTCTGCGTTCTTGAGTTTGTACAAGAGTCCCTGATGCCACGTGGTGGCGAAGGCCTTTTCCACGTCCAAGAGCACCGCGACTGTTTTGAAGTTGTCCTGGAAGCCCAGGGCAGCCCTCTCAGCCAGTCGCTGCAACTGCAGGGTTGTGGAATGTCCAGTACGGAAACCAAACTGGTGATCCGGTAGTAGGAGTCTCTCCTCGAAGAGAGGGGTGAGGCGAGGTTGGTGTAACCGCTCGAATACTTTCGAGACGATCGGAAGTAAGCTAATAGACCTATGGCTTAACGGGAAGACCGTGTCTTTGCCGGGTTTCAAAATGCATACCACTCTCGCCTCCTTCCAACACGTTGGAAAGTGACGTAGGTGTAGGCATGCATTGTAAATCCGCGTCAGGTGGATTACGCCCTTTCGGGGTAGGTGCTGGAGCATAGGCACCGTGACGCCGTCATGTCCAGGGGCTTTGTTAGGCTTTAGGTTTGTGAGTTGGGAGGCCACCTCTTTCGGGGTGACTAAAGGAATGCGGATCTCATCGTGGGGCGGCGGAGGCTCCTCGTAGAGGTAGTCTACCCTAGCTTCCACGAGCTCAGTAAAATCCTCGTCCTGGGGGTCTTCGCGGGGTTCGAATTGAGACTCCAGATAATCTGCGAAATCCGCGGCTTTATCCTAGCTTCCACGAGCTCAGTAAAATCCTCGTCCTGGGGGTCTTCGCGGGGTTCGAATTGAGACTCCAGATAATCTGCGAAATCCGCGGCTTTATCCTGGGGCCCAAAGGAGAGTCTCCCACGGGTGCCATGGATGGGGTGCTGAAACTGACTTTTATCTTTTCTGAGGGATCGGATGATCCTCCAGGGTTGTTTCTCTTCCAGGTTTATATTTGCCATTGTGTGTTCCCAGGCCGCTTTGCGGTGCGCGCGAAGCAGGCGCCTTGCCTGGGATTTGAACCGCTGGTACACTGCTTGGATCCTGGGATGGCGGAAGCGCCACCATAGCTTCCGTACGGTTGCCTTGGCTTTGAGCAGCTGACGGAGTTCGTTAGGTATGGTTCTCGGGTTAGGTTTGTTAGATGGGATGCGGTAGGTATGCGCGCGTATGTGGTACACATTCAGGATTTGGCGGGAGAAAGCCGTGGCTGCCGCTTTCAGCGCTTCGATGGAATCGATACCAGGTCGCGAGTCCCCGGTTTGGTTTTGGTCTAGGACGGCTGTGTCCCAGTCGATCTCATTTATCCAATCTGGTGTTACCAGAGCTGATACGGTTTCGGTTGTATCCACCACGACAGGGTCGTGGTCGGAGTCCAACTCGTTTACCGCCGAGAGGTCTAGATGAAATGGTATATTCTTGGTGATTATGATGTCAAAAACATCCGACCTACCGCGAGCCGGATGACACGTAGGTCCTCTCGGTCCATGCGCGACGAGGGCAGGGTTGCCGCTGATGAGGCGGTAGAGCCCGCGGCCTCCGGGGTTGTTGGTGCGGCTATGCCAGTGGGCATGTTTCGCGTTGAGATCTCCTGCGATGCACACCACTGGATGAAGGTTCCGTAGGGTGGTGTAGTCCGCTTCGTGGAAGCGGTGGTTTGGTGGGCCATATGCAGCTATCAGCAGCGCGTCGAGCCCGCCAACGGCAAGCCGGATTGCGCAGACCTTCACGTGCTGTAGTGCTGGGAGTTGGACAGGAGTATGGGTTATGTGGTTCTTAATGAAGATAGCTGTACCGCCACCCTGTCGGCCGACCTGATCAGACCTATGGGTGACGTAACTAGGCAGCGAGAAGTCAGTACAGCATCGAGATGGGTTTCACAAACCATCAGGATGTCAATTCCGAACGATTGTACAAACTCAAGGACCCCTGAGCGTTGTCCCCGGATGCCGTTCGCGTTCTAGTACGCGAGTCGCAATGGTCTCCGAACGAATCTAGAGGCCATTACTTAGCGGAACCCGGGTACAACTGCTCCAAGGTTTTAAGGAACAGGGTGTGTTTCTGGAGGAGGGAGATTCTGGGGTCGCTGTACTGCAACTTAAAGTTTCGCAGTATAGGTAGGACCTTACTTAGGAGGTCACCGAAGCACAGGGCTAGGTCCTGAAGTTCATCCAGATCCGCCTGTGGGATGGCCGCTGGAGTGGTAGGTGCAGTGGGAGCTACCGGCAGGATTACCGCTGGGGCCTCCGCTGCTGGTGTTGTGGCAGGGACTACCAGCGGGGCCGCCGCTGTAGTCTCCGCTGTCGGTACAGTGGCGGGAGCTGCTGGAGCTTCCGCGACTGGTAGGCGCTGGAGTGTTGCGGGCGTGGCCTGGGGCCTCTCAGAGGTGAAGCGTTGACTGTCGGGATCGCTACCTTTATACTGGCAAGTGGGGGGGGGCGGGGCTTGGGCTCTCCGGCGTACGTGGCTTCTGTTTGGACTGCTTCGTAGCTTCTCGTTTGATGACGTTTCCTGCTTTCAATGACAGGATGCCAATTCCTGTTGAGCTTTAGTGCCTCTTCTTTTTTTTATTAAAACTGCTCGGATGCTTATAAATCTCTATGGCCTCTTGCTGTAGTCGTGCATGGTAGTGTGTTGTAGATGAGAGGATAGAGGTGTCTTGGAAATTTATAATATGCTCGCCCTCTGCCTCAACAGTGTGTAGGGCGACCGTGGACTTTTGTGTGTAGCCCAGTCGACAGTTTGCTCTGTGTTCCTTGATTCTAGTAGTAACACTGCGTTGTGTGGTTCCGATGTATACCGAGCCGCAGGAACAGGGAATGCGGTACTCACCGGCTGATGACAGCGGGTCCCGGCGATCTTTGAATGAGCGTAGTAAATTAATTAAATGCGTCGTAGGGTTGAAAACCGTTTTGACATTGTGACGTCGAGATATGCGCTCGATCCGGTCGGTGATATTATTGAAGTATGGCAGAAACACCGTGCCCTTACTTTTTGGGTGGTCTGGCTTTTGAGATATGGACTGAAATTGGCAGGGCGGAAAGCTCTATTGATTTCTCGGACGGAATAACCATAGGAATGTAATGCCTGTCTTAGGTGCTTGAGTTCATCTTGTAGCTGTTCCGGTTCACAGATGCGGGTAGCCCGATGTTTAAGTGTCTGGATCATTGCTCGTTTTTGTCTGGGATGATGGTTTGAGTCCTTGTTTAGGTAACGGTCAGTGTGGGTGGGCTTCCGGTATACCGTATGCCCAAGAGACCCTTCGGTATTTCTCTTGACCAAGACGTCCAGGAAAGCTAACTGTCCGTCTTTTTCTTTTTCCATGGTGAACTGGATGCGGTGATTAATACTGTTGTGGTGTATGTAGAAATCTTGAAGGGCTTCTAGTCCACGGGGCTATATCACGAATGTGTCATCTACAAAGCGGAGCCAGACCGTGGGTTTATGCGCAGCTGTGTTCAAGGCTGTAGACTCAAACGATTCCTTGAAGAAGTTTGCCACCACCGGGCTCAGAGGGCTCCCCATGGCAACACCGTCTATTTGTTCGTAGAATGAGTGATTTCACAGGAAATAAGTAGTGGTGAGAACGTGGTGAAAGAGTGCTACTATATCATCCGTGAAAAATTGTTTCAGATGTGTGAGGGCTTCCTGTACCGGTACCATAGTGAACAGTGAGACAACGTCGAAGCTGATAAGAAGGTCTTGTGGCTGTTAAGTGATACTTTGTAGTTTTTGGATGAAATGAGTAGAGTCTTTGATGTAAGAGTCCGTTGAGCCGACGTGGGGTTGTAATAGATCCGCCAATTATTTAGCTATGGTGTAAGTTGGAGAACCAAAGACACTAACAATTGGTCTTAACGGAACTTCCGGTTTGTGGATTTTAGGAAGGCCGTAACGTCTAGGAGGATGAGCTTCTGATTTTATGATTCCGCGTTTTTCCTCTGTTGGCAAGGAAGACTTTTTGATCAGCTGATTAGTCTGTTTTAAAATCCGAGCTGTGGGATCGCGTTGTACTTTTCTGAATGTGTTAGGCTTTAGCAGATCCAGAATTTTCTGTTCGTAGTCCTGTTGCTTGAGAATGACAGTGGCGTTTCCCTTGTCTGCTCTGCACATAGTGATGTCTTTGTTGGTGTTCAGGTTCTTGAAGGCAGTTCTCTCTTCGAAGGTTAGATTACTGCGCGGGGGCTTGGCATGCTGGAGAATCCTAACGGATTCCCGGCGTATCTCGTCAGCAGCTACTCCCGGTAAGCCCCGTATTCCCGATTCAATGTTAGAAATGATGTCCTCAACTGGTAGAGACGTGTGACTACCGCGAAATTGCCCCCTTTGGCAAGCAAAGAGGTTTCTGCTGGTGACAGTTGGTGATCAGATAAGTTCACCACTGTACGGCTGGTATCGGAAGTAGTAGTTGGGTTGTTTCCCGCCGAAAGGCGTGTGAACTTGTTCTTATGTCGGATAGTGATGTAGTCCTGGTTGTGAGACATGGTGTGCTACGTGATCCTGTCTGTGTTATCCCAATCGTATCTATGAAGTAGATTACTCACTCGGTGATGCAGAGCGAGTAGCTGTCGGTTGTTTGAATCCAGGCCCCTTCTAGTTTGGTGGATACGTTCTCGGAGCATGGCATGACAGTCAACGCTTCACCTAACGACACCTCGGTGTGGGACATCGAGGCAGACCTCATCCGCCAGGACATCACCCCAAGATTGGTGCAGCAGCTCACCAGGTCCGCACCAGATGGCCCCAAAACCCCTCTCCCCCTCTTTCTAGTAATAGTGGAGCGGGCCAACGACCCGGAGGTCAAGATAGATGGAGTCACTGCCATCTGTTACCTTCGGGTCAAAATCGAACCATCCAAGGGCTCTGGTGGGCCCCCACAATGTCACCGGTGCCTGGGGTTTAACCACTCCAGTCATTTTTGTTTTCGCAACCTACGCTGCTTAAGGTGCGGAAAAGCCCATCCTAAAGAGGTCTGCCCGATAGCCCCCACCGTGAAGCCAGTTTGCGTGAACTGTGTTGGCGAGCATATCGCAAGTTATGGTGACTGTCACAAGAGGTTAGCTGTCATAGCTGTTAGGCGACCGCCAATAGCACAGCATGAGACAAGAGCAGCACCTGCAACTAACCAGCGCCAGGCAGAGGCAACACCAGAAACAACACCTGCACCAGCACCTGCTCCACGACCTAGACAGCCGGCGCAGGACAGGATCGCCACCAACGCCACTACGGCGCAAAGGGCTTCGCGTGGCCCTGCGATGTCACGAGGTGGTACAAATACACGGCAACCCCCATGCAAAACACAAGCTCCAGCCAACCCCAGACAAAAGCAACCCGATCAAGCGTAGGTGCGCTGGCCTGCTAGGCAGCCTAACTTCTTCCCCAGGGCTCCGCAAGGGAACGGTACTCCCGTGCCCGAGCGTCAGCAGGGGCAGCGTACTCCTCCCACACCATCTCCCAGAAACATCACCACCACCACTCCTGTCCTGCAGCTATCGGATGTGATGACGTGGTTACAGCAGCTTCTGCTGAACCACGGCCAGCGCATCTGTGAACTGCTGGTCAGATTGCTCTCTGCCACAGACCCAGCCGCAAAGATGGACTTGCCCTCCTGACCGTGATCGTCCAGACCGCCCAGAATGGCGAATCGAACTAGGTCTCGTACCTCTTTCCGATTCGCGTTCTGGAACGCGTATGTCTTGAACGGTCAGGGGAGTGAGCTCCAACATTTTGCCGGCTCATTTGCCCTAGACCTTGTGCTGGTCAGCGAGACACATCTCCGTCCAGACACCTCATTCCGACTTCCGGGCTACAACTGCCTCAGAGTGGATCGTGTGGGCCGCCGAGGAGGAGGCACAGCGATCTTCGTGAGAAACAGAGTAGTCCATAAACCCATTCAGCTCCCGCCTCTTCAAACCATGGAAGCTACGGCTGTCTGTGTAGACCTTGGCGGTACGGAAGTTTTACTGGCGTCTGTTTACCACCCACCCCATAGGCAGTTCGTACTAAACGTTTACCTTTACATCCTAGCCTTTCATCCTAATGTCATCCTGGCCGGGGACTTCAATGCCAAACATCCGCGTTAGCATTGCGGACACCGGGCGGACGCCCGGGGCAATGACATCATACGCATGATAGATGCGGACCCTCAACTCAGAGTAGAGGGCCCCTGGCAACCCACACACCATCCACGAGGTCAAGGACGGGCATCCGTTATTGACTTCGATCATCAAACAATTCCCTTTTCATACATCTCTCACTTCGATCAACGCACTTCATTCCGATCATAATCCCGTGTTAGCTGAGGTTAACACACGGGTTGCCAGTCATGACGTCTCGGTTCAAAACCGCGACGTCGACTGGGAATGCGTCAGGGTTTGCCTCAATGACTCCATCCCACCAAACCCTAGGATCACAGACATCCCATCCCTAGAGGCTGCGGTCCAATCCTTTACTTCCATCGTGGTGCGAACTGCTCATAACTTAACTGTTCACACCCCAGCACCTCTACACCCGCATGTCCTTCCCCTTGAACTCCATCTGCTCATACGCCGCTCCTGGGCTGCCCGCAGACTTTACCAGACTTTAAGCCACATAACCGAGCACTCCTGAGGCGTTTACGCCGAGAGGTCCGGACCCGACTACGCGAGCACAGGGTGCGAGTGTGAGAGGAGACGATGACCCACTTGAGGCTTGAGGATGGCGACGTGTGGAGAATTGCCAAAGCTCTCCGACACTGCGGAGGTCAAATCACCTCCCCAATCCAAGGCACCCAAGGCCTGGCTTATGAACCCCGAGCCAAAGCCGATGTGTTCACTGACTACCTCGAAAGGTCTATGAGGTAACGAGACGACCCCCAGGACAAAGACTTCTCGGACCGTGCTCGGCGGGAGGTGCGTCGTTACCTTCGACGTCCCCTCGACGAGGCGGACCGACTGCCTGTCATCCGACCCAGTGAACTCCAGGGCGCTCTCTGGCGTCTCAACCTTAAAAAGGCAGTGGGTCCTGACGGTCTAGCCCCCGCTATGCTCCAATGCCTTCCATCAAGGCGGTGCTCTTTCTAAACAAGGTTTTCAACATGTGCCTCACCTTGTGTCACTTTCCACGCGAGTGGAGGGAGGCCCGGGGGTGATATGCATCTTGAAGCCGGGGAAAGACCCGATACACTCATCCAACTACCGATCCATCAGTCTCCTATTAGTTCTCTCGAAGGTTTTCGAGAGGCTAATACTAGTCCGCTTGTCCCCTCTTTTGGGCGACATTCAAGTAATGCCAGATCACCAGTTTGGTTTTCATCCTGGGCATTCTACACCCCAGCAAGTACTGAGAGTGGTGGAGGCCGCTGCCCTGGGTTTCCAGGACAGAGCCTACACTGTGGCGGTGTCGCTGGACGTGGAGAAGGCCTTCTCTACGACCTGGCATGCGGGTCTGCTCCTCAAATTCATCCGATTGGAGCTCCCGACACACATCATACACCTACTACACTCATACCTCAAACACAGATATTTTGTAGTTTCAGTTGCGGGACACAAATCAACACCTAGGCCAATAAGAGGCGGAGTCCCCGAAGGCTCTGTACTTTCCCCCACGCTCTTTAGTGTCTACATGGCCGACTTACCAACAGTGCAGCAAGTCAACATAGCCCAGTATGCTGATGACGTGCTGTTATACTGTACAAACAAACACCCACGCAGAGACACCTCTGCCTCATCCAAGAGTGGTGCGAGCAACCCGGAGAAAAGCCACGCTATTCTCTTCACCAAGCGCCGCTTTCCCGCAAACTTTCCCACATTCACGTACCTCAGACGAAGGATACAATTGACCAACACCATCACCTACTTGGGAGTGAAGCTTGACAGGGGCGTCACTTTCAGGGAGCACATCAGAGGGCTGTGGTGCCGGGGCAATGGGGCTGCGGCCTCACTGTACCCGATGCTGAAGTCCTCGATGACGGTTCCCCTTAAGTTGCGCCTCTTGAGGGCTCTCATAGTCCCCTTGTTAATCTATGCCTGTGAGATCTGGGGCATGGCGGCAGACTCCAGTCTGCTGTTGCTTCAGCGGGTACAGAATAGGTGTCTTCGGGCTATCTATTCTGTGCCTCGAGGCTTTCCAACGAGACTCCTGCACGAAGCCTCTGTTCTACCATACCTGGAGGACGAGATTAGGCGTCGGGCAAAAAAATTCAACGAAGGGTTACCATTCCATCGGAGCGCCCTCGTTAGGTCTCCTGGGGTTACGATCCCACAAACCGCCGCTTCAGGCGATACCGGCTTCCCCGCATGGTTGCGGGCATCCCCGGTAACGAAGGAGCACCTCCAACAGCTGCTACGGCTAAAGCTCCTTATAATCCTTCAATAGTTGCTTGGATTCAAAATTAAAACCTCAAAACAAACATTTTGATAAACACACACCAGCGGTGCACAAGGGCCGTTGCACCATCATAAGCAACCGTCGAGGGGCCACACTTGCCTCCTCCCGTCACTCCACAACCCCAACACTCACCCGCCATCCTGCAAAACCCCACAATCCCGTCAGAACGTGGTTAAGCTCTCTCCGAAAACAGGGACACGTCTGTCACATCTCGGACTGCCCTCAGCCTGCCAATTGCTCTGGTCTGGTCAACGCTTCAGACGCAGCGAAACCTTCTCCAAGAAAACTTCGACCGCGCCACTGAATATGTCCACCGTAGTTGTGGACGAAACGTCTGGGACTTCTAACACCAGCAGACCACGGCAAAACATCCCGGAAACATCTCTTAGTTACATTGTCAATTGCATTTTATTTGTTTTCAAATGAAAATGTCCCTGAACTCCAAAACGTGTTTGCAGTATACTTTATAGACAGTTTGTGGTGAATGTCAGTTGTTTTGATTCCATTAAATGTTGTCAATTACATTGTATTTATAAAACAATCTATTAATACATTTGTTTTTCAAAATCTAAGCCAGTGATTAAGCCTATGGCTTAAATATGGGGCAGCCATCAACCGGCTTGTTTTGACTTTCGACTAGACAGCAGAAGGAGTTTTTGGTATGTTTTTCCTCCTCTACAAACTCCCGGTTCCTGTCCTATACACTATATCACACTAGGACCTCAAAGCGTATATTATTTTCGACGAAATTTCGATATCAACTTTGTGAGTGGAATACAATACCTTCTCTAGCTAGTACATAGGTTGTATGTACATAAGTGCTAGAATAACTAAAATGTGGTTTTGCTGATCTGCACAAAATGAAGACTTTACCAGGTAAGATAACTGACATCTTAAATAAAAACTGACTATAAATTAATTACTATAATTTATAATGCATTAATTAAAAGTGAAATACACTTTCAGAGTTGGATATTGTTAAGTTGTGCAGTGAGATAAATTAATAAGAAAAATGTGTAAATTAATTTAAGATAAAACAGAATCCGTTATTTATATTATGACTGAGTATATATATCTAAGTGTGTTCGTTTTCAAACCACGTTTAGATTCTATATCATAGCAAGAAAGTCAAGGCCATTACATCTCCTTCATGAGGAACCTTCGTTTATGATGTACACAGAGCACAAATAGTAATAAACTTCGAATTTCTGATTGTCTGTAGGGACATTTATAGGGCGTGTCTTCTGATATCCTCTGTCACTCTAATTGGGGAAGGTGGAGGGGTTGTAGCTTACCGTTGTAGTACACGTTACCTAATCTTTCTTCCAATTGAGTAAGGTGGCTATACCTATTAGCGAATGAGTTGAGAAACCCAGTATGTGCTCTATTGGTTCGATATAGAACACTCGCCTGCAAGGTGACAGTATCAGCCAATAAAATAAAAACTTGACGTAATAAAGTACCTACAAACGGTAAGGAATGCGGTGTACGGAACAAGATAGCCGGTTTCTTTTTGTGCCTTTTGTACATCCGCTTCTGTTTTTCTGTCTTACAATATCACTAAGCTGTATTTGAATGTACATTAGTAGCGATTAAACAGTGCTTGTCTGGGGTAATATGCTTCTATTATGATATATATGAGTTTTGATTGTAATTTAATCATTATTGTTCTGTCTCTTCACCCGTATTTGCTCTCAATTTTGCTGTCTGCTAAGAGAAGGCTTTATTAAATTACCATGCTCAGATGAACTCCTGGGTTTGAAATTCACCAATTAGGTGAGCATCTCTCTAAAACTGCAGAACAATCTGATTAGAAGCTTCAACAAGGATACGATAAATCCAACAATGTTACAGTGAACAATGATATAGAAAAAATCTGAAAAGTTCCATTCACATGACTTTCTCAACATTTCTGTAACAAATTATTAAACGACATAAACACTAACTGAAACGGTTTTATAACTTAGTTCCTTATTAACAGAAAGGAAATAAGGGAATACACAAGACTTAACCAGCAATCCAATGTTTAAAAATGTGGATGCAATGGGATTGAGATCCGTTATTTTGCGTGGCCAGGAGTTGACAAGTTCTTGTATGAGAAAAGCATTTTAAAACAAACCAAAAAACAAGGAATATCTTGAAAACGGCCAACTCCACGAAAAAATGCATATGATATAAATTGTGTGTTTTAACGATCGATAAGTTTTGTGTAGTAAGTTTTGTCCATCTCTTACGGTTTACTAGTTATGCAAAATTAAGAAAAAAAAAAAAAAAAAAAAAAATAGAATAAACAGGTCTTTAGAAACCATTCCCAGAAAACTCAAAGTATTCCTTTTATTTGTCATGTAAGGGTTAGTTGGGAATAGGAGGATTATCTTGAAAATCTTCGAGTCGCATCTTAAGTATCAGGTTCTGTATTTAACGGACTTTTCGTTAAATACAAAATCTGATACTACGCACACATACTTTTTTTTTTATCAAAGTAGTTTTTTGGTTTCAGGGGTATTGTGTACATATGGGAAACGCGTTCCTATATTTATACTCTCTATTTCTGAAGCATGCTGTATATATTATAAGAAAAGATTTACATGTCAATTGCAGTGGTTCCAAGTATAGAAATAATTAATTATATAATGATGATAATAATAATATTAATAATAATACTTGACAGCCACGTGATTTTTATATTCTTCAGTCCCATCCTCAGAGGGCAGCGCAGTAAAACAGAGGCAGGGGACCCATCAATTCACATGATTCAGTCGAGCAAAGGAACTGAGGAAACCACGAAATCATGATCTTAAATTTTTAAAAATATAAGTGAAGCCTTAATTTAAGCAACGTTAGGTTGATGTAAATGAAAACTTCACTGAGTGAACTTCTGTATTTCTATTAACAGCAGGATCCCAAACAAGCACTTCTATCCCAACCAGAAAAAATATTGCAATCGAAGAAGAGGACGTGGAATAAGTATTAGCCATAAAGCTAACTTCGTAACTTGAGTATAGTCCCGATTAGGTGAAGTAGTGGTGATTTTGTCTTTTTTTTAATTTATTTATTTTATGTCGCTTTAATTTACAAAGTAGTCATATTGCGACAACATGTTTTAATGGTACCATTTACAAACAATTGACTTTGATAAATACAATTTCATGAAAAATATTATATTTCATTATACATATTTGTTAGTTTTAAGTATTTAAGAAGTATTTTTCGGTGTGATGAATTGTTGAGAGCCTCTTGGATGTTTGGTAGTTTGCATTCTGCTCGCTGCTATTGATATTGAGAAGACTCTGAGAGTAAGTGGTGTACAGTGATGGTACTGTGACAAATGTTGCATTTTGTCTTATGACTATGTAAATCTTTGAAAACAGCAAAGGGAATCTAAAAGGAGATATATATTGTATTTGTTTTGTTTATTCAATATGAGTCCATTCGTTTAACTTTTATATTCAGTCCTTTTTATCTTTGCTTTCCATAATGACTTTGATCTCAGATTACTTTCTGATCCTAGCTGAAACCTGACCTTCATCAAGTATGCATTTTGTTGCTGGTAAGAAATCTTAATTTGGTTTGGTTCGGTACAGTGAGCAGTTATGCATAATTTCGTTTCACGTATCTTTCTGCCATGACTCAACTACTCGTATTTACGTAAGAAGCAACTCATTTCATGCATTTTTTAAAGCATTACATTCTTTGGGGCTTATATATCTGGTAGAAGGTCTCATAAGTTCGTTTGTTTTGCTCACAAGTTCCAACTGCAGTGCCTGAAAATCTTTAATGCTTTGAACTCAATTTATTATTAGAGCCCTGAATTGTATGCAAATTGCATGTTGACATTTATATATTTAAAAGTATGCCTCAGTGGTATATTTTGTTACAAACACTTTTCCTGAAAATTTGAGCAGTAGTTTTATTGCACATAAACGTATATTTCAAGGAAAATGAATTTTACGAAATTTTGCATAATTGCTAAACCGTAAAATATGGACAAAACCTTACAACACAAAAAATGTAGAGCACCTTAAAACACACAATTTATCTTATATATATTTTGTTGGTGGAGTTGATCGTTTTTAAGATAATCCTTGTTTTTTGGTTACAGCTTTAAAAACATACCTTTTTCATACAGGGCTTTAACAATTCCAGTCCTTATAAACAAAGGAGCTTCAGTCACATAGCAACCAACTTTTGACTATCACTTTAACCTGCTACTCCCTTATTCTACTTCTACTTACAAGGAAGCAAGTAATAAGACTATTTCTGCTAATTTTTTCTAGATTACCATGAAGTTAATAGAAGCATAAACTTTTTAACAATAATTTGTTGCAGAGATATAGAGAAAGTCATGTGAATGGAAGACCTCAGGTTCTTTTTAAAAAAACCAGCGACCATTTGATTCTAAGTGCTCAGAGTGCGAACAACTTTGTTAGATTTGGTTTTTCCTGAAACACCCATATAATTGACTGCAGTTTACGTTCCGGCTCATACTATTGTAGTTCTTGAGCATTTGTGTGCACCAATTGATGCGAGATCTTTCTAAGATTATGTCAAATTATGTTGGGCCCATCAAGAACAAACCTTTTTCATGGCTAAATGATCATGCAATATGTTATATATCACCCGGAGGTACCAGGTTCGATTCCCGGCTCGGGCGGGGAATTCTTATTTAACCAAAATTATTCCCTATCCCCCATAGAGTCTGGAAGTATGAATTTGAGAGTGAATGTGCGTGTGTTTAGTAATATAAAGTTTAACCTAATGTTCTGAACCTACAGTTTCACAAGTCACAGCCCCCGTTATGACCATTGATGTTAAAGGGTACTATACAAATGAAAAAAAAAAATGTTATATATATTGATGGAACTAACATCTAGAGTGTGGCCTCTATCTCACAGTAAGTGGCTGGACGATCTTGCACTATCAGCAATATTTTCTGGCTCAACAACTGATTTTAGATGATCTTCGCAAATTTTGTAGTCAGCGAACGGTGGCCTCGATCAAACTCTTTACACCAGCGTTTCACAGTGGCAAAAGATGAAGCTTCATCGTCAATGTGGTAGTAAATTGATCAATGTACTCTTGTGTTGATAATATACCATCGCATGAACATTTTCATGAGTTAATTCCATTTTTCGCTGATACAAAAATTTAAAATGGTTGTAAACAACACAAATAACTCTCTATTAATAACATATTTGAAGTAAGTTAAGTGGAAATGCCAGTGGCACCTACAGCAATAGGTATTTCCAAGGCTCAAACTATCCCTCATAAAAGAAATTCATTATTGTTGTTAGATTCATACTTTCTTCATAAAGACAATATACTTTTAAAATAAAATCAGTTATGTCTCACTGACTTATTTTCCTCAATACTTTTTCTATCATTGTGATAGTGCTTTTTCCTTCTCTCAAATTTCTTAACGTAAACCTAAAAGATTATAGATTTTAAGATTGGGCGTTAGCGTCTGGCGAATGCCAGTGTTTTGTTAAAATGGACTCATTTATACCCTGCTCACAAGCTTTTGTGTTCATGTTGCATTTGCGTTAACGTTTTTATTTGAATAGACCCTTATATAATATGTAACCGAAAAGTCAGTAAAGTGAGATCATTGACAAAATTTTTCTTAGCTATACACTAGTAAACCACTCATTCGATTTCAAATATTTCAATAGCGTAAAACTTAGAAGTCTCTTAATATTTTAGACATATCTAATGTTTTGTACGAACATTTTAATGTTGAAAATTGAAATTACTTCTCTAGATCCTTAAAATTTCTGTTAATCAGATCTGTTGATCTTCCAGTTTTATTCACCCTTGTTTCTTGTTTTTGAGACTGCTTTGTTTCTAAATCTTAGCAGTGCAGCAATGTCATCTTTGCATGGCTACTTTTCAGTTTAGGACCTTTGTTAGGTTGAAATTAATTAAGTTGAATTGTATAACATATCAGCGAAACGCCCAAATCATAACCCCTTCCCTCACACTTTTTTAAGTTCTGAAATGTTGCTGTAGGTACCATTTCGTGGTGGAAGAAACCCAGGTCGAAATGGTCGAATAATTGTTTGCATAATTATATTAGGTCATATTTTTAACTGTTGTACATTTTTTTGTTCCATAGTTATAAGTTTTCACAAACTACAGAAACACAGACAACGAAGTGTTAATTTAATAGACTTAATAGTTGACTAAACTATGAAGCCCGGGATTTAAAGTACTTACAACATTGTAAGTGCTCTTGGAGTATGTTATTTCAAAGTAATTTGAGATCACGTTTTGGTTTACCGGGAAGCATGTAAGTTAATTCAGAAATGTAAGGCCCTGCCGGCATGTTGCCGTGGTAGCTCAGTTGTTAGAGCAACCGACTTGAAACTAGGAGAATTGTGGCTCAAATCCTAACTATGGCATGCAATTTTTCAATCTGAATCTACTAAACATAGAAAACGAAAATTCCGCGAACATTGTCTGCGATAAACGAGAAAATTGATCTTTTCAGTTAAATACACTATAAGTTGATTTCTATGTTAGCAGCTTTCTCTCTTCATACTATTATTTAGCGTACCCTGATGACGAACTACATTACAAGAAATTTGAAAGAAACAGGTTTCTTACATAGAGCTATTAGAAATTTTGGCATCCATACTTCAGTGCAAACATATGTAGATTTGTAGAGTTAGAATGAAAGAATTTCAGAGATTTAGACATTTATGAAATAATTTAGCATAGAATCGGTTGTCAGTTTTTAAATTCTCTCTTTGTAACCACATTCTTTTATAGCTTCAAAATGTTCATGTTTTACGACTGGAAATACCCATAATCATAACATGAGTATTCCCTGTTACCACAAGTTAATGAAACTTAAAATATTTTACACGCTGAAATACTGTGATGAAATAACAGTAACTTTTTAAAACTAAACAGAACACCGACCCCCAGGATGAGGGGTCCTTCACATTTCCTGCGTAATCTCTCTAGCAGTCTGTGTCTACTGCTCATGTTATGCGGAAGGTGGCTAACTATTCCCCTACTCTAAGCCCCAATATTGATAAGTGCAACGTGAGCTGATATGATTACCATAGGTCGTTTTACTTGAAAACAAAATTCTCTTTCCGTAACACTTGAAACAGAAAAATAATGTGAAGGAAAAAGAAATAAAACCACATAATCTACAGCATTTATTTTCATAATACGCTTGGTGAGGGGTGAACTGAGTAAAATAAAACAGACAATAATTTTAGTAGGTATATTTATATACTCAAAAGTTATAAGAGCTACATATATACACGATAACAGATAAAGAAATTGGTGTGAATTTGACTCATTAGAATTTTAATATTTCTAGAATACAGATGTAGTTGCCAAGCAGAGAGTGGAGGCTGCTCTGCGTATTCCCGACCTTTGCACCCAATATAAATTATTGTGAAAGGAAAACAGGGGGAACACAAATCCACAGGTTTTCAAAAGAGTCACGTCCCAATACAAAGTAAGAATCTAATCTCTGAAATTTATTTAAAACCACGACAAAAAGATTACTGAGTAGGTAGGTGAAAATGTAGAGGTCTCTCTCGGTTAACTCCATAATTAGAAAAAGTAACCTTTATGCTCTTCTGATACATAGTAATACAGTGTAAAATACAATATCATTAATAGACTTTTAGAGTGATCTGCTTTTGTCGCAAATAAGTTTGTAATTTTCCTTAATAATTTTCCCATATAAACGATGATGTTGTCCAACCAAAATATATTATTACTATTATTATTAATATTATATATTTTAGTATAGCTTGGGAAAATCTTTAAATGTGCACTACGTGACTCTTCCTTGTGTACTGTCATATATACAATCTACCTAACTAGTGTCAAGCAGTATGCAAAACAATATGAAATGCTTAACCGAAGGAGATGCTTTTGAAATCTCTTTGGTTGCATTGAAATGAATTTCTCTACCTCCTTACGTTTATTGCTAGCATAAAAACTATTATTATAATAGTTTATTTTTTTATAAACTTCATATTAACGACCTTTGTGAAAAGAGTTACATTACAAATAATGTAGTGTATATTATCCGTATATGTAATAACTCCATGGCACGAAGCTCACGGGGAACCTTGGCCTACCGCCCGGCCGCTGCGTCCCCCATCTCGATCCACTACAGACGTAATGGATGGGGTGCAGTATTGGAGGGTGAGACGTGGTCAGCGAATGCGGTCCTCATGACCTGGAGCCGCTACTTCTCCATTAAGTAGCTCCTCAATTGGCCCCCCAGGGACCTTACGAGGCTGAGTGCACCCCGGGCCAGGTCTCTCAGCGGGGGAAAAATCTCCACGCCGGTACTGGGGATCGAACCCAGGTCTCCCACTTGGTAAGCAGCTGCGCTACCACCGCGCTAAGGAGACGACCCCGTATATGTAATATGATATGATAAGAATAGTAGATGTAAATATTATAAAATTTATCAATTTATCAATTAACTGATTAAGGACTTTTATTGGGATGATATTTTTAACACGGATCCGTGATAAGCACGTTTTTTCAACTGGCACAAGCGCAAAAAATGTACAGAATTTCACTGATTAAACTGAAAAAAAAATTATAATTCGAAATTAATTTAATTAATATAATTAAATTTTAAGTATAACTTAAAATGAAAAAATGTTTGTCATAAAAGCATTTTCACAAGTGTTATTCCATTTGATTACTTAGCAAGCATATCAGTGATTCAGATTTATTGCTTTTGAAAGCAGTTTAAAGGTAAATTATCAAAAATTAAATATTACGAAATTAAGTGACACCAATTAGATAACTAGCATATAAAACATATTCAGTTACATCATTTATTGGCAGAGAATCATAACCAGTAAACCACACTTGAGGAGATTATCAAGTCAGACCTCAAGAAACCAAGGATGTGTTCATATGCGGTCCAAAAACTGATTCAAAGTCCAAATGCGGCCCAAGTAGCTATGCTAGATGAGCTCCAGAACATTTAACTGACATTTCAAATGCCACCCCAAAATTGTCATAAGAATTAAATGTTCAAGGTATCTTTCGTAATTTTTGCACTGCAGGAATTTGAAGGAAACTGTCATTAACGAATTGAAGTCTTGTGATTGAGTTTTGCTGCAGTGCTATTATTTGAGGTCTTAAAAACGTTTTACTTAGATGTTCCTATTCTTGGTTGTAGGGAAGCTTGTAGACTAGGGCTGCCAAGGAAGATGCTGACTGCTTTCTCTGCCTGCACTAAGAACTGTATTCAGCGACGATTTCAGGCGCCACAAACATGGACTGTGACGAAAACTAACCTAGACCTCACATGGATCATCGCGAGCCGCACATAGGCTATGCTGTAAAATGTCCCAGACCGATATTGGAGATGGTTCTTAATCGACTTTTCGTCTCGGCCGCTTCTGGACGATCCCCTTTTGCGTATCAATCCAACATGAATGATCAGGGAAAATATCCCTTCACCTAGGCATGTTGCCTTCTCTGGGTCTTTCGACTTTGCACGTACATCGTGATTTCACCTCCTCTCTCGTTTTATAATCGGTCAAACAAAGTCCAAACCTTAAGCTGAATAAAACTAGCAAAATATAATAATACTAAGAAGACGAAACCAAATATAGTTTTTATGTTTTTATCGTACAAATATGAAATAAAAGTATTAATATCCAAAATGGAATTTAACTCCTAGTTTCTCATGTGTTTCGCAAGTGCACAAATCATTACATCACATTACAGCTGTTTGAAATAGACATTCAGAAACATGTTAATGGCGTTTCGGACTCTTGAATGAATCGCATTTCTTTGTAATAAATATTAAATAACAAATAACTTGTTTGCTTCTCCATGACAATGAATTATACAGAAATATTGTGCAGTATTTGTTTTAGCTAATAAGGTTTCAAAGTTTTGGACATATTCAATGGCAAGCTCCATATGAAGATTATCTTAACTTCAGTTATCGTTTCGATTTAACAAAATTGTAAAAGTGTTAACAAAATTTCTTGATACTCTTATGCTGAGCTCAGAATGTAGCAGTATTTGCGACGCGATGTTAGTGACATGCCAATTTACGAATAAGAATTCAGCATTCAGGCAACAAAATCCATGTGACGAAAGTTGAATTGGAGTTTGCTTTTACCGCCCGGCATGGTGGTATTCACTGAACTGATGTGTTCTTTTTAAGATGGGTTAACCCCGAGTGATATGATTTGAGTTCAAATGCAAAATACAAAGAAAGGTGTTTGCCTTTGTCCCAATATTGCACAGCAACCTCGAATTGTGTCGTCTCATTGTAAACACTAGATTTTTAGAAACATACTGTGTAGTATATCACTTCTTTTATATTTTAGTGTCGTTTTACTATGAACTGTGCTTTCGAAGGTCCAAAAATGCTAATTGTTACTCTGCAATACTTACTCAACCAAAGAAGGCAACGAAACTTGATTACGTTGATTGTTTTGTTATATAAAATACCGATTTGGATGGAAATACATAACCAGTTCAGTTGAGGTGCTTACAAGTACCTTATTACAGAGTATGTCCTCCTCGACCTTCACGCAAACTGCACAATCTGTTATTGCCATGTTTTCTAGTTTTTTTTAATTTCTTTCTGTTTTATTTTTGGTGAGCAGAGATCTTCAAAGTTGCTATTGGTTTATAATTCTTAAAATGAAATGTTATTCTCTCTTCCATGACATGTCCACTTGATATTCTTTAGTTTTATGAATCAGATTGTATATATCTAATTCCCTTCCTGTATCTTCACACTTTTGCGGCCTATTTTCCTATAATCAGTAACTATCCTTAATAATTAATTTCTTTTGCTGTTAGTTTACTTTTATTTTTCTATGTCACGATGACAGTTTCACTACTATAGAATAGTTTTCGCACCATATTACTTAGTAGAATTTTATAATTGTGTATTTTCTTTCTTTATTTTTCAAACTTATTTTCATACTGCCACTGAAATAATTAAATATTTCAAACTTGATTTAAGATTAGTGATACAATATATTGCACTCTAAATATTTAAGTTCTGTAACTTGCTTCACAATAGTATTTTCTACTATAATTTTGGATTGGATACTCTCTTTTCCTTTTAATTTAATTTTCTTTGTTTTATCTAAGAATGTTGTGCAAATTAATTCCCGTCTATAAATACTGTCATATGAAATTGTATTAACATATAGTCCCGTGCTTGAGCACTTAAAAACCCACTCATCTCTCAATAATGGGAACTTTCCCAGAGTTGTTGATGGCGTTTGCAGTAATAACAACATTTACAAAATGGATGTGGCAACTCTGTCATAGTATCGGAAGTCATAATGAAGGTGCGGCGGTTTAGTGCTAATGTTTGTATCGTAAGTATAACTGATTGCCGGTAGAGGAAGATCAACACCATCAAAAGAAGAAACTTGTGGTGTGATAGAATGGCAATTACTATAATAGGTATAAGACACAGGAAGACCATAGGATACTGTAAGCTCAGGTGTAATAAAACGCTAGACACCCGTTAACGTTGCTCGATCTTCCATAAAGGGTCGCAGGAAAGAGAAAGTTTGCTTCCACACGCAGGTATGCCATGAGGTTTCCAACATCTCGGCACTTTAACAAAAAGAAAATGTGTCACGAACCCAAAGTGACCATTAATATGATTTAGAGCATTCTTTTTCCCAGATCCCGTCCTCAATGGCGTTCTGCCATAAACATTAAACATTTAATAGCCTTGCTTTTGCGTTATATCATTGTTATGCCCCTAGAGGACAGGAGAGGAGAGGAAGAAAAGAGAAACTGTGCGCTCTCTGCCGCAGTCTTCAGTCTCAACATTGCCCATTTTTATCCATCTGTCTTATTTAGGTCTCAGTGGAACTACAGTCTGTACCCAGAAGAATGTGAAAAGAATGAAGCCGCGTTTAAAGATAAATGCTGGAGTATTTCTTACACAATCGCCGATATTAGTAGCTACAGCCAAAGCTAGCAGGGGAAGACAAAATATTGCGATTGTTTTTCTTTTTCTACATTACAGTCTAAAGAATTTATTCATTAAATAACAGTTCAAACGATATCAAAATCTTGAAAACATAGAACCCACCCATCTATCAATAATGAGAACTTTCTCGGATCTGTTCATGGTATTTGCAGTAATCACAAAATGTGCAAAATGGATGTGGCAATTATGACATTAGCATCGGAAGACATAATGAAGGTGCGATGGTTTAGTACTATGTAAGTGTAAGTAGTATAAGTGAGATTGGCAGAGTAAGATAAACACCATCAAAAGAAGAAGTGATAGAAGCGGTACCCATACTATGGTAGTGGTAACAGTGTCAATAATGTGTAAGGAGCGCGTTTGTTGGAAACAAAGACTGATATTCATTGCTCATTTACCTGTAGACGGCAACAGCGGTGCTCTCCGGGTCGGTTTTTGAACAGAACAGACCAAATACAGGAGGCAGGAGTGGTAGCCCCAGGACTCCACCTCTTTCTCTGACCTCATCAATCCCAGTAAAGCTATTAACTTGTAATACATCAAACACTACGCCGTCTGTGAAGATTCCTGTTATGTGCTGATACCAGAATTGAGACCTTAATACCTCAATTAGATCATAGTACCCTGACATCCATAAGGCTCAAACATCAGGCTCTAAGCTTCTATGACTTATAATCAAATTCAAATCTCTGCCTAAAGCCTGCGGAACTAAAATTAAAACAGCTAAAATAGATAATTACTTGAAAAAATCAACATAAGCAATGACGGAAACCTTATGATATTGGAGTTTCATATTACAATGAGATATTAGTATATATTGATTAATATACTGGGTGTTGATGAACTACACCGAAATAATTTGCGAGATTATGCACATGATTGATATAAGTAATTTGAGATCGGCGATACATGGTCCCCCGGATAAACATAACGCATCTACATAGCGTTAAATGGGTGGGTATCAGGTGCTGATAAGTCGGCGTTTAAGCAAAGCAGGTTGAAAAAGTGGCCTAGAATGTCTTTAAAACTGCTGCCCGAGTACAGAAATATCGATTTTTAGCAGCTCCTCAAGATTTAATGTCGCAAAAATCTGCAAAATCTCGAAATAATCACTTGACAGTGCGACACTGAGCATAAACTACGTTTTTGAGTTATGTATCCTACTCTGGAGGCTAAATGCGTAAGGCGGGAAGCTGCTATCCCAAAGGTTATGAGTTCGATTCCTGTCATAGAGTAAATGTTTTTATTACTATTTTTTTTTCATTCCAGACGAAGTGCCGCGATACGTGAACGAGACCCGAACTCGGAAACTATCTTTCACTTGAAAGCCACTACGCTAGAGAGGTACACTGTAATATGTCCCTTCGTTTTTCGTCTTACGCTTTCGAATGGTTGATAAATTGGCCAGTGGCTTACTGGCACTTCAGAAACTTATAGCAGTTACATCGAAATTTCAATAAACAGGCCATAAATCTCGTATCTCAAATTACTTATTTAAGTATTCTACATATTCTGTGAAACTATTTCGGTGTAGTTCATTAACATCCTGTATATATTCATACATTAAAGATTAACGTTTCTTTAAGGGTTTTGTCGAGGCGCTTACGCCCAAGATATATGTAATCCAATATTCACCAGGAACGCAGATTGAAATGACCTTAAACTTTCAAGTCAGAAACATTATAGTATCTACATGGAATTGAAATTCATCACTGTAGAATCAGCAGTCTCTAACTTTAGAACTGCGGAGCAAATTTTTATACGTTCCTACGGTGAAGGTTATTGTGAGAGGTGAGCATATCCTTTGTATACCAGCTATACATCCGCGATGGATATTGCAAGATACATACACACAGAGCCCGCTTAGGATGATAAATGTCAAGGCAAAACAATTCTGATGTTATCAAATTTTAATAATAGAACACAAATGAAAAGTTTTCTCAAAGTTCGAAGGACTATATACAAGCTGCAAAACGTGATTAATCTATTAGCGGTATAAGACCTTTCAAGAAAAAGTTGGATCATAGTATTTGTGGATAAAAAGGGAAGCAAGACCAGAAAGTACATAAATGCTACTTATTGTTTTAAAATTTGAGAAAGTCATGCTTTTCAGGTATAACTCTACATTACTGGCGTTTGCGGAAATGAGCAAACTAATCCACTTTGTGAATTGATAGGAAAACTTCATAGCATCCTTATACTTAAAGACTTCAACTGGTTATGCTTATGTAAGATTTTGTATATATAAGGAGATTCTGAATAATCAAATTCACTGCCAAATTGTGTGTAGTGACAGTAGCTGTGATTAAATATTAACTTATCTCATCATTCCCTGTATGCAAATCGTCAAGAATTGTACGCGAAATCCCTGCTAGTCTTTGAGGTTACCAAATTTAAATAAGAGCTTTTCCTGACCTCTGAATCAAATTAATCTTGATAAAAAACACTATACATTTTTTCACACAGTTGTTTACAGAGGGAGCTAAGTGCGAAAAGCGGGAATGATGTGTCATTTATCTTCAAATGTACTAACAGTAATGCTGTCCAAAATATTGTATGGTGTTAGGTTATAACTGCTTTCGCTTTAAGAATCTGCCACAAGCTGAAAAGTAAACTTCAGGAATTTATTCTAAATCTGTTGCTGTGAAGTATGTGTCACAGATCTAATATGCATTTGAATCCATTTTATTGCTTCTTCAGACCATTTGGGCTTTAGACATGCGCTATTGATAGAGATTTTCTGCGGAAATGTATTGCTTTGCTTAGAGAAAATAATCCACATAAGGTGATTCTGGATATTTATTTTATACAAATGTGTACTGTGATGGAATGAATGTACTTAACAACACATAAAATGGAAAGTTAGAGCCACAGTAAAAAATGCAATCTCATTGCCGACATTTGAACCACATTTCTCTTGGTCTTCGTCCAGGTGCTCTAATGACTGGGCTACCATAGCAACATACCAACGCGGCATTAAATGACTCAACTGACTCACGTGCTTCTTCTTGTAACCATAATTACTTTATGAATTTAATGTCGCGTCAGTATGTTACCATGGTAGCTCAGTGGGCAGAATAAGACACCAGGAGATTAGCTATTACATTCCATTTTTCAGTCTTACTTTTGTCCCTCACACAGCTAGTCTGGAACAAACAATTCAAATTAATTGATCTAATATTTGCTAAACTATGAAATTGGGACTTAAAATATTTACGATAACGTAAGTCGGCATTGGGGTATGTCATAACAAATAGCTTGAGATCTTGATAGGTAGTCAAACTAAAAAATTCAATGCCATAGCCACGGATCTCCCGGTCTCTCTAGCCACTGAGCTGCCATGCGTGTGTATGTGTCTGAGTCTGAATAGCATAACTCAAAAATATGTTTTAAGGTACCTTGAGTACATTGATAGAAAAAGGTCCGTATGTGTGTCCTGTGCCTGTGAACGCAATAACTCAAAACAAAAAGCCGATTAAATACCAAACTTGATATTTAAGTTCAGCATCTTCAGGATGCAATTGAAGATTTTAAAGAAGATCCCGTATGCCCTATCCTTTAAATAGAATTTATTTTTAATTTTTTTCAAAAATAGTTCTAACGATATTGATTAAATTACCGTAGTTAAAGATAAATACATTAAAAATAAAATGTATGTATTAATTTTCTGAGAATACTCTCTTCAATCTGAATGACTTCTGCATAACTGGTAAACCATAAGAGATAGACAAAAGCTTATCACACAAAACTGTAGATCTTACTAAAACACACAATTTATATAATATTCTCAAATATTGGTTTCAATTTTAAAATATTTAAGCTATTCTCACACAAGAAGCCCTCATCTATTTCGTCTCTCTTACTACTGGCTATGGAAAGAGAACCAGATTTTAAAGCGCATTGCAGCAGCTTTTAAATAGTTTGACTAACGTTTTAGCCTAGTGTATTCCCAACGAAGCGAGTAAAAAGGTTTACTGGAATAGCATAGTGTAATTTTTTTTGTAATAATAGATTGTAGAAGATATGGAAAAAGGCATCTAAATGGAAGACATCAGACTTGTGTTTTTGAGTAGGGGGTACACTATCTTGATTTCCTTTTTCTTTAGAAGAATCCGTCTCTTAAAAGTTTAAAACTATGTTGAGATATATGAAGACAAGCGTTTTCATATCAAGTGCTTATTTCATGTTAATGGAAGGAAGTTGATGCCATATTGATTTATTGATTATGTGGTAAAAAAAACATTAATTACTGAAACTAATTAGCCTATAAGTGTTCTGTGATTATCAAAATATTGACTTGAATGTGTATTGTAAGTATAAATTTATTTATGATCAAAAATAATTATTTGAAAGAATTCAACAATGATAATTGCATTGCTACGTGCACGAAATAGGAAATTGTTCTTTCTAGTACACTGCACCCCCAGTGTTGTATACCCATATTTAAATATTCACTAAGCGCAAATAGCTTATGAAATAAATATTATATGTACCAAAAGTAATTTATTTATAAATTAAAGGAAGTCTGTATTACATATTTCCTTAAAGAGTGTATAATAAGGAGAAACATGTAAAATAAGTTTCGAACCTATATAAGAGCTGTATAGACGTTCAACTGTGTGTATTCCTTATTGGTCAGTCTTCATGTGATCATCATTGCTCGGCACAAGGGTAGCGTCCTATGCATTTGGCGGGAACGCGTGCTATAGAATGCAATCTAAATTTATCTGTGCCATCCTACAGTGTTAATAATTATTGTATCCAGTGAAATTGAAGAATATACAAGAATATCTTACCAGTGAAACCATTATATTACCTGTAATGCATTATCTCCTTCGCGACCACGATCCTGAGATACAATAATAATAATAATAATAATAATAATAATAATAATAATAATAATAATAATAATAATAATAATAATAATAATAACAATAATAACAATAATAATAATAACATTAATACAGTGAATCATCAATTAGCTCGCCAATTCACCGATTTATTATTGTAATTTATAATAGATAATAGGATTAGAACATGTCAGAATGAACGAATATTGTAATACTGTCGAAACGAGACCGTGAAACGACAGAACTATCAACATACAGGGTGTACATAAATGAATACCGAGGTTTTAACTCTTTATAATATTTATTACATTCAACTTACAGCTGTAAATGACATGTTAAATTAAAAAGCAACCCAAACAGTTTTGCTTGTTGGCACAAATGCGTATGTGCGTGCAATGTTTCTGCTGCAATCCGCTAGACAGCAGTAGTATCAAATATGACGACTAGCAAACAGAAAGCGTTTTGTGTTTTGCAGTTTGCAAAGACCGAATCAGTAGTTACTGTGCAACGTGCGTTCCGTAGTAAGTTCGGTTGTGATCCTCCTAGTGATAAAAACATTCGTAGATGGTATAATCAGTTTGAAGATACCGGCTGCCTTTGTAAAGGGAAGAGCACGGGACAACCAGGAGTAAGTGAAGAGACTGTTGAGCGAGTGAGAGAGTCGTTCACTCGTAGCCCAAAGAAATAAGTCCGGAAGGCTAGTCGTGAATTACAAGTTCCTGTGTCGACTGTTTGGAAAGTTGTAAGAAAACGCTTACAGCTACGTCCTTACCGTTTACAGTTATTAAAGGTTCTAAAGCCGACAGACCACGGATTACGTGCCAAATTCACAAACGACATGTTGTTTCGTGACGATTTTGTGGATCGTGTTGTCTTCAGTGATGAATCGACCTTTCACCTTAGTGGACATGTTAACACTGATAATGTGCGCATCTGGGGCTCAGAAAATCCTCACGAGATGGTACAAATGCAACGAGATTCCCCTAAAATGAATTTTTTGTGCCGTATCCCGGCGAAAAGTTTATGTGCCTTTCGTTTTTGGTGAACCTACTGTAACTGGCACATCTTACCTTGATACACTAGAGCAATGGCTCTTCCCTCAGTTGGAAGAAAATGAGCCAGAGAACTTCATTTTCCAGTAGGATGGTGCGCCACCTCACTGGCATAAAGAAGTAGGCGATTGGTTGAACGTCACTGTACCCGAGCGCTTGATAGGCCGCAAGGGCCCCAATGACAGGGCTTGCTATGCATGGCCTCTACCTTCTCCTGACCTAACGCCATGCGATTTTTACCTTTGGGGCTTCATCAAGGATCGTGTGTACGTGCCTCCGCTACCAGCTGACCTCCCTGAATTAAGAAACCGGATTGAAGAGCTGTTGCTACAATTACTGAATACACACTTATCAACGTTTGGGAAGAACTCGGCTATAGACTTGATGTGTGCCGTGTGACAAAGGGTAGTCACATTGAACATTTATAAGCTTCTTGGTAAAACTGTTTGAGTTGCTTTTTCATTAGACATATCATTCATAACTGTAGGTTGAATGTAATAAATATTATAAAGGGTTAAACCCCCGATATTCATTTATATACACCCTGTATTTGTCATAACCTTTAATTACAAACTCCCAAGTGACCGCATGTGTGATTTGTGGTGGACAAATCAGTGAAGGGGCGGATTTTCTTCAAGCTCTCCGGTTTCCTCCGCTATGCACTCCATCGATGCTCCATCTTCATTTCACGTATCACCAGTGTCATCGCCTGCTGTGCCATAATAGTATAAGCAGGCGACAAACACTGCCCAAAAACAAAATTACAAACGTACGTTGAGCACCTATCCAGTACTCAATTATGATGAAATGCTATACTCTTGAAAACACGATAAAATGTAAACATTCAAAGCTACATGAATGCATAAGATACAATAGAGATTAAAAGTGCCTGTTTCTTTGGTTCCATACTGTATATTCAAATTTATTAAAGAACCCACTTCCAAAATTATATCCTTTAAAATGTCTGATGTGTTCCATTCAGATGACTTTTTCTACATCTCTGCAACAAATTATTGTTAAAATGCTTTGGCTTCTGTTTACTTCATGCTAATTGAGAAAAAATTAGCAGATCAGTTTTATTACCTGCTTCCTTGTAAGCAGAAGCGAAAAAAGAGTGTACCATAGGCTAAAGTGATAGTCAAAAGCTGGTTGCTATGTTACAGATGTTCCTTAATTTTTATGGACAGGAGTTGACAAATTCCTGCATGATAAATGTATACGTTTTTAAAGGTGAAATCAAAAACAAGGAATAACTCAAAAACGATCAACTCCATGAAAACAAAGAAATGTATGTAACATAAATTGTGTGTTTTAATGTGCTCTACATTTTTAGTGTGGCAAGTTTTTGTCCATCTCTTACAGTTAAGCAGTTACGCAAAATTTCGTAAAATTCATCCACAATAAAGTAATCTTCAGAGGCTACTCCCAGAAAATTCAAGATATAGATTTTATTTGTCAGATAAATATCTTTAATATAGGATATTTTAACCAAAATCGTTAGAGCCATTTTTGAGAGAATCAAAACTTTCGAAAATATTCCATCTAAATGGTAGTTTGTGGTAGGGGGATTTTTCTCAAAGCCTTCGTGTCGCATGCCTGGAAGATACTAAACTTAAATACCAGCTTAGGTATTTTAGGACTTTTCGTTTTTTTGCTATCATGTTCACTGAAACATGGACACACACGGACTTTTTCTGAAAATGTTTTTTTTGGATACAGGAACCCTAAAATATATATTTGCGGTGAAATCTCTGTATCGAATTTTTGGGTGGAGTGCAATACCTTCTCTGTACACTATGTTCATAGTACGTATAGAGAAAGTAGTAAAAACCAGCTAAAATTTTACTTCCCATAAAGAAAAATATGATGTATAAAACATGCAAAAGTTAAAAGTATAAAAATTAATATACTTGACAGAAGCAGGACTATAGTTTTAAATTTATAGATAGAAATATACATAGCAGACTTTTTTAGTTTAAAAACTAAAGTGAAGCTCTGGCCAGTAAAGCTAAAATGCGCAGCAGAGTTCTCATTCCAGCGACCTTCGCATATTTTATATGCCGCACGACAGCATTTAACACTAACTGTCTACCTTTATAACGCCTGTCAACACTCGCGGATGTAAACCCAAAATAACGCGCTGTAAGCTTGTAACAATATTAAGCCCAGAGACGTCTCTTGTATACAAAATACTCGTATACTATTACACCTCTGTCTCCTCCGTAAGAATTAGTATTGTTATTTAAAATTGAAGACCGTTCTTAATGTTGTTATTATTATTATTATTATTATTATGATTAACATATACGTACATTCAGTATACCTTAAGTCTGTGAGAAAGTGTTATAAAACCTTTATGAATTTTCCATGATTCTAACTAAAAATTATAAAATTTAATGCCCATGAACTTATCTGCCTCAATCCTAAAAACGATTATTAAAAAAGCTCAATACTCTGTATTAAGTAGAAGTAGTGCTGACTGTCGATATAAAGGTTATCAGAAATATATTTAGTACATTTTTCGTTTGTGCTAAAGGGAAACACAGTAATCAGAAGAAGTTAGGGGTCTAGATACAGATATTTTGATAAATAATACCTTAATATGTAACCACTTCAATGAGTTAGTTGCTTTTTCTCTTCTTCTAGCAGTTTGGGTACAAACCAACCAAACAATTATCTATCTGATGTGTTTTGCCTGATAGTAACTGCACGGCGAAATGAATAACGCTTGTCGGAATAGACTATTATGTATACTTTCGCTTTTTCACACATCTAACCTGCAGGCCTAGGCTGTGTAGGATCAATTGGCCTTGCAGAAAGCTTTGAAACTCCGATACGGCATTCGTTATGGCGAGGTCCGCCCACTCAAATCTGCTCATTTCACCCCGCGATATCAAGGGATATAAGGCTTGCCTATCCGAAAACATACTAGTCTTAATAAGTAGAATTATAAGTCAGCAATTGAAGAAAATATGGTTGTAATATAGTACATTACACTATGCTTAACTACCTATACTTATATCTCTAACAGCCAGTATAGAAAGGTATTTAAAATTCGATTGCTATTTGAATACGTTTAAATGCTACTCTTAGAATGCTCACAATAAAAAATGTAATATGATATTCACATTCGTGTAACCTTGTCAATTCATTCTTCTACACAGCACTCTTACAAGGGGTTCTGCATCTTTCTGCCTCATGTTAACTTGCAAAAACTGTTATAATAATAAAAATATTTATTAATGCTTCAACTGCCGTAGTTTAGTGTTGTTATTATATAGAAAATGTGATAATCAAGGAATGTTAAATATAAATCACATTGTTTTAATTTACAAGAAATTATATTAAATTGTTTACAAGATATTTATGAAAGGAAAAGCACATATACATAATATATGTATAATCTAAAAGTAATTCTGACACAGAGAATTAGAGAGCTATTGATTATAAAGGTAAGTTTTTAGAATTAAAGATGATCCTAAAACCACAGAAATTACTACTTCATGTAGTGACTTTAATGAACTGGTTACAGAAGTTCGCCAGCTGTCGAGGTATCGCGCAGCTGCATGAACTTCTGCCCGTTGTTGTTGTTCGTACTATTTGGTCGATAATGAAACCGGAAGTTGAGCCTGGTGGAATGGCGAATTCTGCAACAAGATCAATTGGCTGCTAGCTCATTAACTGCTTTGGAAACTGCCTGATGATGTTTTCTCATCACTTCGGCAAACAAGGACGTAATTTTGTGATAACAGGTGTCCTTGAAGGGCTCATTAAACCGGCAGACGCCCAAGATGTTTCGGAGTGTTTCTATCTCACTATAACAAGGCCGTCTTAGGTCCTCAAGAATTGTACATCATGGACATATAATACTCCAATGAGATAGTCAAATCAAACAATAGATCTGGTGCATAGTTTAAAATTCCATTTTCATTGCACGACTAGAAGAAAAAATTCTGAAGTTTTACATTCACCGATTTTCTCTTACATATTGTGGTGTACTGGCCGCATGGATAATAGTGAGGTGGCAGCCCTTAGGACAGTATTGGGAGATTCATATATTGGCAATATTGCCAACTGGTAGAACAGACAAAAGGAGGTTGTCAACAGAATCACAAATAATATGTACGTAGTGTATAGAAAAGTTATTGTATTACAACCAACAATCCATACGAGAGTTCACCGGCAGCACATCTTTTGAGACACCCTGAACCCAAAAATAAAACATTTTTAGAAACATTTCCGTGTATGTGTATTTGACTGTGTGTGTGTGTGTGTGTGTGTGTGTGTGTGTGTGTGGGAAGTATAACTCAAAAACGAAAACTCTGTTAAATACCAAACTTGACCTTTAAGTTCAGTATGTTCTAAGGATACGACACGAAGATTTTCAAGAAATGTTCCATGTAAAGGTTAGTTGGGGATGGGGTAAAATTTTATTTTCTCAATAACGGCTCTAACGACTTTAATTAAAGTACCTTATGTTCAAGAAAGTTTTATGACAATAGAAATGTATATCTTGGATGTTCTAGAAATAGTCTCTGAAGACTTCTTCATTCTGGATGACTTTTATACAACTGGCAAACCATAAACCAGTTTTTTGAACAATTAACCTTCACTTTAATATTCTATCTCTGTTGTGCCTACGACAAATACACATATATGTTTGTGTGCGCTTATGTGACGTGTACGTTTAGCACATCAAGGCCTAATGATTTTTGAACGGGCCTGCTTTATATTTCTGTTGTGTTAACATATATCACGCAGCGGCCGGCACCTGTGTTTAGTACAACTCCCACACCACCGACTGCATTCATCGGATCACAGTGAGAAAATGAGGGACCGATTTAGTCGCAAGCTTTCCTTTACACAAAGAGTGGTTTTGTTTATGTTAAATAAGCAAATAATTGTTTCATTTACGCCGTTATTGGGTAATCTACCAATGCTAAAATTGCAATGCATCATCGGCGATTTCTAAATCGGCATCCCACCAAAAGATGAACATTAACTGCAGTTTGACAAAGAATCTGTGACAGAGGTTCTCTAATTTCCAATTTGAAGATTTTTTTTATGTGGAGGTATAGTTTTTTTAATTTTTCAGATTTGTAGGTTTAATGTAGATGGATGATTTTGTTATTTAAAGAACGGAGGTGCAAGTGGTTAAATGTTCATTTGAGTTATGTATTTGTTCAATAAAACCAAATTTAAATAATTCAAAATCTAAAAACCTGGCTTGACACCAACGTTTCGAAGAAGTGCATCTTCTTCGTCTTCAGGGTGAACTGATCGTTGGTGTCAAGCCAAGTTTTTACCTGGCTAGAAGCCCGAGAAGATTTTGAATTAATACGTCGCCAGGAAAGCTTCAGTTCTTATTTCAAATTTAAATAGTTTATAACAATACTATTGTGCTCAATATTTTCTATTTTAATCTTAGTCATATTTGAATCGTAATGCCGTGTGAAAACAAAAACGTATGCTTACGCAGTCTGATGTTTCAGTGTGATCGATACTGTTCCCTCACTCCACACTACCTTAGTTAGAGTCGGGCAAGACAAAGGGAAGATTTACGTAACAGGTCAGCCGTGTGGTTGTTACGTAAACAATTGGAATGGAAAATAGCCATCCTGGAAACATTCCTCAGGAACATTGGTTTAGAAAAAAAAAAAAAAAACAACAAAAAAACAAAAAACAAAAACTGAAAATACTGGATCATCGCCTTATTTTCAGAGGCTGATACAGATATTTTCATTTATTCACCTCCCACGGTACGGATATATATATAATTGGTGAATAAAACATACAAGAATAATTCCATTCGATAATAACCAATAGATGAGCTATACATTATGGGTATAGAAAGTTGTTACAATATTTAGTATTACGTGTTTAAACGTAGATGGAAAACTCAACCATATTTCTAATAAATATATAATTAATTGCTATTTTGTTAGTCTTAGAGTTAAAAGTGACGTTTATTTTACCACCTCCACCAGCATTTATGGAAGTGAATTTAGCTTTAAGGCCAGAACAGTTGAATCATATGTAGAGCCAGTCTCTCTCTCTCTCTCTCTCTCTCTCTCTCTCTCTCTCTCTCTCTCTCTCTGCTCTCGCACCTATTCTTATGCGGCTTTTTTCTTCTCCTTTACCTATTCTTTTCATTATTTAAAGGGAATACCAACACTACGCTCTGCGTAGGAGGGAAAGAAAACGTAAGAGTTCGAAGATGGAGTGAGGTTAGACTCAGGACAGGAAAGAACAATGAGAAATAATGAGAATGGAGGAAAAGACGAAGACGTCAGAACAAAAGGAATAAAAATGGTGTGCTGGAGGTAGAAACTCCTGTTGGAAGCCAGCGTAAGAGAAAAGGATATGGGGAACCATTTATTATGCTCCCCGTTCCTTTGCTCGCCGTTCCATCGCGGGCACCAAACCTTAGTTAAAAAGTTGGGGCTTGCTCCCAAGAAGTTCTTTCCATTCCAAAACCATCACACTTCACCTTCCCTGACCCTTGTGTAAACTTGTATTTATCCTGGCCCGCCTTTAACAGATCCTACACCCCACTATCAGGTTCTTTTCTTTCTTATTCCCTTCTGTTGCGAATTCCTAATTTCTGTTTGTCTTGGGAAATTTATAAAACACTAGCTATATTTATACAATAAATGGTTAGGTAATAGCAGATCTTTTATCAAATTGTGTTACTAAATAAAGTGGTTTGTAATTACAAACTGTTAAAGATTTATCATATTTTTAATTCCGTTAGTAAGTGGCTTTCCACTCAAAAATTCCAAAAAAATCACTAGAAATATATGCTTGAAGGAATAAACAATTTTTATAACGGCGTGTTTTTGTATGTACATTTATGTATCTGCCTGTAAATTACTCAAACACGAAAAATCAGTTAAATACCAAACTTGATATCTTTGTTTTACATCTTCCAAGGATGCGACAGGAAGATTTTCAAGAAGATCTCGCCACATCAAACTACTCTTTCATAGAATATATTTACGAAATTTTTGATTTTCTCATAGTTGTATGTAACTATTTTGATTAAAATACCATATGCATTAGACATTTTCAATTAGATAATAACATGTAGGTATTACTTGAATTTTTTAGGAATAGCATCTGAGGTGTTGGTGATTTTGGATGACTTCCACATATCTGGTAAACCATAAGAGATAGACCAAATCTTACTCCACCAATGCAGATTTCGTTAAAGCATATAACGTAGGTCAAATTATGTTGTATGGAGTTAACAATGTTTTAGATATTCCTCATGCTTTTATCAAACGGTCCGAGTTCGTGTCTCGTTTATTGTGAGTTGCCGGATATGAGATTTTCGGGTTTTCTCTTGTAGAAGCTGATTTTAAAGCATATTTATTCAAAATACGCAATCCTGGTTCCGGCCACCTGGAGTCTCTTCACCTCATTTTCCTTCCCATGGAGCCCTTCATCAGTATCGCTACTTTGAGATAATAATTAAGATAAAGGTTTTCATAAAGTATACTATACATTCCATTAAAAGTAAAAAAGGAGAGAAATAGATACATTTTTGAAACCGGGTTGTTATATACCGCCATTGAAACTGCAATAAAGTTTTATTGTATTATTAGAAGCAAATTATTGTTATTCTTAATACTTAAAGAACAATATGATTGAGCAATTCAAATTAGCACTAATAGATATCGCGAAAATGGCTAACTCCAGAAAACATTTTTAAAAATAAACTGTTTTGTTTGGGCAGTAAGCCTTTTTCTATGACTTATGCTTTGTCAGTTAAACCAATTGATACAAGTATCCTTACATACAGCAAAATTCGTATGTTTTCATAGAAAATATAAAATAAGTATACAACTTATTCCTTATATAAAAATCTTAAATAGGTATTAAGTCTCTTAAATAAAAGATTTAAACGCATTTTTGAACGTATATTTCAAAAGTTTAACAATGTAGGACATGGTTTTGTTTATGTCATTCTGCAACATTTATATATCCCATATTTGGAGAATACCGTGCTATCAGATGCTATTTATCCGTTATTTCGTTTCTAAGATATTCTAGTTCAGAGAGTGCACATATACAAAGACAAACGGAAACAATGAAGAAAGATGTGATATATACTGAGGGGGCAAAGTCATGCTACGAATTTTTGGATGAAATGAAATATTTCCTGTGCATTAAAAGTGAGCCATTCCTTTTGGTCACAATGTTTATTTCCTTCGTAACGTTTTCACTTTAAATACCAACTCTGAACCCATTCAGCAGGTATCAATTTTCTATGTGACGACTTTAGAAACAATTCAGGAAGATACAAACAACCTAATGAACAACATTGTTATAACCAGTGGGGAAGTGATCGGACATTACCACTATGAAAGTGTTTTGCTTTGACTGGTAGGCACACAAAAAAAGACTAGATAAATGAAAAATGATTCGATCTGCTAGAGGAAGGAATGAAGACTTGGTTAAATGAAGGATTTTATCAATGTAGATTTTTTTTAATATTTAAAATATTTAATTTATATTCATAAGCGTTTTTAGTTATTATTTACTTTGTATATTAATACATCACATACTTAATTTATCTTTTCTAAAGTCCAATAATTTCACAAAACCTCTCTATTTAAGAGCATTAATTAGAGGTATATTAATTTCATTTGCATGGATGTTTAAATTCGACGACAAGTCCTGGAGATGAAACTTGAGATTATTGCAGCCATCTAAAGCCATAAAAAGTGTATTAAAATAAGAACGAGTGCCTCAATGTGTTCTCATTTACACGATTTAATTAATTGCTATATTACATGGCATCAGGCGCTAACTTGTAAGCCTTGGGGAGTGTAAGTGTTACAACCGAGGAGAGTAAACGGGAGTAGCAGAAGAAAAACCTGCTATATTCCATTCACATTTATTGTAAAAAGCTTATGTTCTGTTTACTTCATGCTTATCGAGAAAAAATTAGCAGAAATGTTCTTATTACTTGCTTATTTGTAAGTAGAATGGAAATAAGGAAGTACCACAGGCTGAAGTAATAGTCAAAAGCTGGTTGCTATGTGACTGAAGTTCCTTTGCTTGAATGGACAGGAGTTGACGTACGCACGTATGACAAAAGCTATAAGTATTTTAAATTTGAAACCAATAACAAGGAATATCTCAAAAACGAAAATACAAGAAAATATGCATACAACATAAATCGTGGGTTTTAACGAACTATACATTGCCTGTTAAGTTAGATTTTGGCTATCTCTTATGGTTTCCCAGTTATACAAAATTACGTGGAATTCATCCAGAATAAAGCAGTCTTCAGAGGCTGTTCGCAGAAAATTCAAGGTATACAGTTTATCTGTCAGAAAAATGTCTTTAATATACGATATTTTAATCAAAATGGTTACTGCCGTTTTAGAGAAAATTAAAATTTTGAAAAAAAGCTCCATGTAAAGAGTAGTTGAGGTTGGGGGACTTTCTTAAAAATCCTCGTATCGCACCTTGGAAGATAGCAAACTTAAATACCAAGTTTGGTATTTCACGGTCTTTTCGTTTTTGAGCTATACTGTCCACAGACAACACACACGCACACACAGGGATTTTACTCTAGAAATCTTTTTTTTTTGGATTCAGGGGGACCCAAAAACATATATTTCCTGTGACATCTCAGTATCGAATTTTGGGTGCAATACAATATGTTCTATATACACTCCGCAAATAGTACGTATAGAGAAACTAAAATATAATAGTTAACTAATATTAATTTATACAGCAATACATGATACTGCATGATGTTTTCTGTGCAAAAGTTCACAAAGCTTTGCTTTAGCTGTACTCATTTCATTGTTAAGAACATGGAGAACCAGTTGTAATTGATGTTGTTAGGCTGCTAACCGCTAGACGCGCCAGTGGTCTGCTGTGAGACCTATTTCTCAGGGTATGCGTGGTTAATACGAGAATCGACAGCACTTAAATTTCCTGAGAATATCGAATACAGGCTAATAACCACTATGTAAGGCTTGAATCTTTCATGGGGAGTAAAACTGATTATAGCCTCACGGCTGATCACCCGTCAAACTATATGTAAGAATAACTAACTATCTGTTAGGAACGATTTACCGATTGTTTTAGAATGAAATAAACTCTTCCTGAATCTTTGTATTAGGATTATAAGTGCAATGTATTCACCTATAAATTTCCAGAACAATAAGAACTTTACCTTGTGGTTCAAAATTTGTTTCTGTCGAAATCTAAAGGGTTTAGTTAAATTACTCAGACCCACTGTACTGTTGCTCTGCGAAATCCTTTTCAATCACCCCTAAACTATTGATGAGCCTAATGCTATTATATGATCTATAGTAAGTTCTTGTAGCGCGAGAAGTGCTATAGCCGCCAAGTTAAGCAAAGTATCTATATAAATAACCTTATATTAACCTAAGTCCATTCTACTTCACATTACCCCACCGTAGTTCTCATTGCCAAATTTTACACTTCATACACTATCTAAGACACACTATTCGTTCTCTGCCTTGTCAATCCTAAGGATCATTTCCGTTGCTAATTATTAGAAATGCCTTACACTCCTTCAATTTGTGAATACACACTAATTGGATGAATAGAACCTTGAACTAAACGGATTTTCTTGTTAACTGAGATTCTAGGAACTTATTTATGTAATACTAAGACTGTGATAATTGTTTCTTCCAAAGTTGCTTGTTAATGACTCTTACTGGCAAAAGAAATATTCTTCTAATTTTTTCCTTTTATATTACTCAATGGTTTTAATATATGAACTTATTTACCTAAGTTACTTACCTACTTAACTAGTATTTATTTATAAAGTAGTCATTAATTTCAAACGATAGTAATTCACCATTGCGAGCATTTTTGGAAGGATACGTTCGCGCTAATAGAAGACGAGCTGAATTTGTCAATACCAGCGTAAGCAGCTGGATTGCACTATGGACCACACCTACTTTATGCGCGATAATGTGTGTGATAGAGAAAGTAAACATATGAGATGATTTAGAATTAAGCCATAGTCTTAGTAATGGGTGCAGATATATATTAACGTCCTTTAACCTGATTGGTAATATCAGACGATGAATGAAATTGCTGAAATCATGCCCCAATGATCTCTGGGTCCATAGAGCTTAAAGTTACTCAATAGTCGTCTTCCATGGATAAGTAACTCAGCTTAAGCGAGATTCGAACCCGTGACCTGTTGAATGTGTGGCAGACACGCTACTCCCAGACGGGCTTCCAGAAATTTGTCAACTACTAATATATACAAATTAAGGCTACTAGATCCGAGCGGGAAGTTAAGGCAGTTTCGTAATGTGGCCCGAATTTGGGATTTCGCAGGTTTGCTTCCCGTGGCCGGTCTACCAGACCCTTTGGTTTTTTCGGGGGATTTCTCTAGGTCCCAGCGAATGCAGGGAAGGAGTCTTTCAACCACAGACTTTTCTGTCCCTTCATGTCGTTTCCATTATTATTTCATTTATCCCTCATCTCGTTGGTTTGTTTCAGTTTTGGAAGTGCCAATGATGGTGCTGGGTGTGGTGTGGTACGAAACAGGAACTCAAGATACTCTCTCCGTCCCCCAATTTCGGCGGTTTGCCGGGATGAGGACGGCTCCTGGTGTGCGACTTTTTTATTTATTATATAATTAATTCATTTACTTATATATTTTAATTACAAAAGCTATAAGCTATATTATAAGTACAGTATATCAGTTCAAATCTTTTTGCGTATTTAAGGACTCATTTATGTATATGTATATTTTTCTGTGTTAGTTTCTTTTAAATTGAACATGCGCAGGAAGATGGTAACAAAATGGGAGGATATTGTAAGACTTTAGAACCAGCAAAGCGAACGCCGTTGCCGGCTGCAGTGAGAGGCGCTTATGTTGTTGTAGATCATCTATTGCTGCTCGAAGTTGACCACGTTAACCATCGTATCAGTCTTCTGGACATTTTATTACAGAAGTATTGCCCCTGCTATTGATATTGGATCATTATGACCTCCTATAAGAATTATTACTTTTAATGCTCTCCAAGGCTTGTAAACGCTCCAGTTGATATCCCCATCCAAAAATGAAAAATAAGGTATGAATGTTGGGATGCGTTTCAGCAGCATGCTGAAAGCCTAGAGCGAGCCACACCTGTGTAAAGCGGTTTGTAATACAAGACTGGGGCAGTGACGAACTGCTTCAATTGGAAACGTTTTAATTTTTATTGCCCGACCTTCTATTAAAATTATTTAACTAATTGTCACAAGTTCTAAACCCATAATGACATTAAAAGCTATTGGACATCAATGATACTGAACTTATGAATATTCAAACTTTTCTGATGTTGAATTTGAGTCATATGGAATTCCACAAAATGAATTAAATCTTTAAAAATATTGTTATATATAACTCTCCATTTATTATAACTATATACTAATATATAATGATAGTTAAAATTAAAAAAAATACATTTTAATCCTAATAAAGCTATCAATAAATGTTTACGTTTGTTGTTCCATCGTTCCTGGTTCATAAGCTACTAAAAATACCATATCATATTTTAGAATCCCATAATGAGGAACATATTAGCTACTAGAATTAATTTCAATACCTAGAGGAATTTAATATTCTAAGGCTCACAGTGAAGTTACTCCGTATCCGAGTCCATTCACTGAATTAGTTTTGTATGTGCAAAGGAAGCTACGAGAGGAATCATGAAACATTAGTAAGGGTTTGTTGTAGGCTCAACTGAATCACTACACTAATCAATACCATGAATGATTTTCTTTATTGTTTAAAACTTTTATTTTTTACATGATTGTGCTGTATATGCCGCATTATAATAAAAGTAGGAACTGCTTTTGCTATGAACTTCTTCACAAAAGGTTGTCTATTACATTGACATAGTCATAAAGTAGTTTGGAGTGTAATTGATACATGTAATTAGCTTAGCTCTTGGTATTGGACTGCCTGATTGCGAAAGTGGTACAGAATGAGAAAACTACGAGCATCTCTAATGAGATATATGGGTTTTTCAATTCTGCTTCTATAGACCAATTCATTCAATCCTCACACTTTGAGGACTCAATAGCAGCTGCGTTGGTATCGTATTTAGTCAGAAAGGTTATTCGATCAATTCTGATTTGAAATATCAGATTGTAATCAGATCACTAAAATATGTTTTGTTTGTTTATATTGCATTCATATCCTTTCTACTTCCTTTATCAAAGATCTTCTCTTGAGGTTGAAAACATTGATCATTGCTGTGCTGCTTTTTGCAAGTTATACGTTCTGTATATGGTCTTTCAATAATCATATTGGATAATCATACCATAGTTATTGGAATAAACCTATGATTAATATATTTCTTCATTAATATCATTAATATTCACTCTATTATCTTTTTAACAAATGTGACTAACCTATCCTAAATTTCACAAAGATTTAATTCATTAAACCACAAAAAATAATTAAATTTACATTGTTTATTTCAATATTAAAATTAATAAAGTATAGGGAAATATTTTGAATTGATATAATAATGAAGCAATTTATACATGAAAGTCCTTCTGCAGTAATTACCATCCTTGCGGATTCAAACCCGATGAAGGTGATGGATTTTCTTCTAACATAAAACTCCTTGTAATGGTTTCCTTGGGAAGGGAAGTAAAGTTATTGGTGCTTTGTAATGTTTATTTGCTCGTAAAGGAACCCCATACTTTAAAAGAGAAACTCCCTGCGGTATAATCCTAACATTTTCATGTCCGCTAGTCGTGATTTACTCCTATGATGCCATCTAAGGACAAAGAATTGAACCTTTGTCACCATGGTGCATAGTATTGAAATCGCGAAATTGAAATTTCAATCGATAGAGAAAACATCGCTATGTGTACCTAAGCAACAAGTATAAGTCACATGATCAAACTAACATGTTTGACAGAAAAGACAGAATTCACTGTTTTGTGATTAAACATTATTTTTATAAGCGTCTTTTGTGTGCTTGGAGAGTTTGAGCTCAACTTTATCTACTACAACTTTATTGGAATGGAAAACTATTTCATTTTAAGCTAATCTGGTTACATATATAAATATAACTATAATAACATTAAATATTTGAGGATTTTATATAACTTTTGTTTTAACAATTGATTTGCACTCAAAAAGTATTGAATTATAAATCTTCCTTATATAGTTTAACTTAACTAAAAAGCAAATTAACCGTAATAGGAGCAAAACTTCTTTGATAAAATATTGAAAAGAATGATAAAAAGTACATATTTCTGAAACAATAAAGAGAATTATTCCAAACTGGGTCTGTTCTACCTTTAAAATCTTACGTTATCTAAGTTTATACCAGGTAAATTAATTTCTAAACCTATTCATGCTCCTGTTTATAAATTGGCACAGTGGCATTTCGCTTTTTGAGCCAAACTGTTCTATTTAGAGCATAATCTATAATTGGACTTCTATTTTAGAGCATACGATGTCGTTTCAGGATTGTTTGCTCTTTTAAATTGAAAATTTTATAATCAATATTTATATTATTTTGGCTGTCCTTTATTAATCAACAAAATATTTTAAGCAAGTTTAATATTTACAGAGATTATTGCATATATCTTAACTTGTATCAGAGTAAATTAATGCTAAAAAAGAAGCAAATCCTTCTTTTGCATTTACCTTACACAAAGTCTACATGACTAATATTCTATCTCATACAAAATGGATATACTTTTTAGAATAATTTAATCTACTTCTTTAAGAAAGTTACATTACGAAATCGTATTAGCATTTCTGCTAATTTGTCACAGAGATGTCGAGAAAGTCATGTGAGTGGAAGTATCAGATGGAATTTTCAGATTTTTTAAAAGGTTTGCACGTTAATAAAACAGCTTGCAAACCGCACGCCTGGGTATTTTGGTAGTAGCGTGTCTGCCTCACATTCAAAAGGTCGTGAGTTCGAATCTCGCTACACGGATAAGGCTTTTTTCGGGGTTTATACCTTATCCTGAGAAGACGAATATCGAGTAATTTTAAGCTCTGTGGACATTTGAGCATCATTTCACTAATTTCATTCATCGTTCCATATGATCAACAAGGTTAAAGGACGTTAAGCTACAAAAAAAAAAAAAAAAACTTGCACACCATAAGCTTAGTGATTACAATGAAGTCGATGAGGTATTGATATGAAGTAAACCCTGTTTAAGTTTTCGTATTTTGTAAACCATGACCATCCGACTAGAGGGAAGAAGAGACTTTAAGTTTAGCTTAAAATGAGGTAAATCAAATATTTCTACGCTTTCACGCAATATAGAAGCATATAAGATTTCTTACTTCAATTTAATATTCTGTAACTTTTTATAGAATCTCGAATACTCAAATTATCGTACCTCAAAAGCGAGTTTTAGTTTTGCCAGTGATTTTTGGGGTTGTAGTCAAGCACTAAGGGAATCATAGGTGGCAAGAAAAATCGGCATAATTTTTATTTCAACAACAGATGATCCAAGCCTCCAGGTTCGCCCTTGCAGTGTATGTTTCCGGTACGATTCAATGGCAGGATCTTCGCTGAGAGAAATCAGCAGTACGGAATGCATCGCTGTAATTTGTTGTTTAATAATGAATTAAGATCATCTTCCGTTAGTTTATGTTTGCTCGAAGAGTAAAGGTCGGTTATTCAAAATAAAATGTACACTTTTCTCTGTTAATGCCTAGATTTTTCAGATGGAAAGTAGGGAAACACATATAATGAAATAATAACAAATAGGAATTTTCTGGGGGCACGTATTGTTTCAGGTAATTGATTTTTCCTGTTGAAAATTCTCAAATTATAAACAGCTATAATAAACTGTGCAACATAACTTTACCTCTTTGAAACTTCTGTTAAGTATTTTCATTATATTTAAATAGTTTTTCTGTATCAAAGATAGACTTCCTCAGAGCTTAAAAGAATTAATCTGAAAGTGAGTATGTGATCTACCACATAAAATTCAAATAAAACCAGAAATATAATGACAAATAACTAGATACAAATTAATACCATTGTGAATAATCAAGTGCAAAAGGCCACCAATATGACCACAGTAGTTAAATTTAGGGTATAAATGAAGCAATAAAAATTTTATGTGTTACATTCACACAACTGTCTCTACCTATTCTGGAACAAATTATTCTTGCAAAATTCGTTTATCTACTCTATGCTAGTTAAGATAAACATTAACAAAAATTGTCCATTTGTCGCATCTCTTTCGTCTACCTTGGAGTCAATTACTGCCAGTGAAATACTTTAAAAAAATCTGATGTGTTCCATTCACATGCCTTTCGCTACATCTCTGCAACAAATTATTGTTAAAAAGCTTATGCTTCCATTTACTCCATGCTAATCGAGAAAAACTCAGCAGAAATAGTCTTATTACTTGTTTCCTTGTAAGCAAAACGAAATAAGGGAATAACATAGGTTAAAGTATTATTCAAAAGCTGGTTCCTTTGCTTGTATGGACAGGAATTGACAATTTTCCGTATGAGAAAAGTGTAAGTTTTTCCAAGCTGAAAAAAGCAAGGGGTATTTCAAAAATGATCAACTCCACGAAAAAATGTATATAACATAAATTGTATGTTTTAACTTGATCCACATTTTCTTTTTACTAACTTTTTGTCTACCTTTTACGGTTTGCCATTTATACAGATTTCCTAAAATTCATTCAGAATAAAGTAGTCTTCATAGGCTATTCCTAGTAAATTCAAGGTACACATTTTATTTGGGAGGTAAATATCTTTAATATACGATATTTTAATCAAAACCGTTAGTGCTATTTTTGAGAAAATAAACATTTTCGAAAAAATTTTCATGTAAAGGGTAGAGGGGGGTGGGGGGATTTTCTTGAAAATCTACGTGTTGAGTCCTTGAAAGATACCAAACTTGAATACTAAGTTTGGAATTTAACGGTCTTTTCGTTTTTGAGCTATGTTGTCCACAGACACATATACACATGCACGCACACGGATCTTTTTCCAAAAATGTTTTTTGCTTGGATTCAGGGGGACCCAAAACATGTATTTCCAGTAAAATCTCGTATCGAATTTTTGGGTGCAATACAATATGTACATAGTACGTGTAGAGAAAGTAAAAAAACTGAAGAAACTAAAAATAAAAGATGACAAAAAAATGCCTTATAGTGAATGAAGACACTCCTCGAAGTTTCACCGCGTACACTTAAACGACACCCAACTGCAGTTTAAAGTTTGTTGTGTATTCAACTTTTCGTTTTAGAGACATTTATTTTCATCCCTCCGTTTATCCAAATAATGCACTGAATCTCTGTGTACACTGTACATTGTAGTTCACAAAACATTTTGAAACCAAGATTTCAACGGATATACATCTTCTGAGGACACCTGAATCGATAAAAAGGGGCCGCGCCGTGGCCGAGTGGTTAGACTACGCGCCTCTCACCTAGACGGCCGGGGTTCGATCCCAAGCGACCGCATGTGAGATTTGCGATGGACAAAACGGCGCTGGGAAGGTTTTCTACGGGTAATCCGCTTTCCCCCGCCATCGCATTCCACCGGTGCTCCATCATCATTCATGTATCATCAGTGTCACCACCTGCGGTGCCATAAGTAGTTAAGCGGGCGTTAAACACTACAAAAAAAATCGAAAACAGAGCATTTTAGAGAAACAAATCCTCGCGTACGTGTGTGTGTGTGCGTGGGTGTGCATAGCTCAATAGCGAAAAGGCCATTAAATACCTAACATGGTATTTAAGTTTATTATCTTCCAGTGTGAGACACAAAGATTTTCAGGAAACTGCCTCCAAACTATCTTCCAGTGTGAGACACAAAGATTTTCAGGAAACTGCCTCCAAACTAAACTATCCTTTACATGAGGAAAAAAATTAAGAATTTTGACTTTGTCATAGATGGTTCTAACGATTTATATTTATATGTTTAACATATTTTCTAACAAATGAAAAATAAATATTGACTGTTCTGAGAATAGCCTCTGAAGATCCCTTAATTCTGGATGAGTTTTGTATGTGATAACCAAAAGATTCCCTAACAAAAATGCAAATATTGTTAAAGCTGATTCGGTTGATGAGGGTCGAATTAAGCAAAATTAAATTCCCCCGCCCCCCCCGCCAAATCTCTCAAAATTCAACACGATCTATGCCATTTATATTTTTTGCAATGTTCACCATTTCCGAGATATTTCTTGTTATTAGTTTCAATTTTAAAATACTAGAACATTTCTTATGCAGCAGTTTGTCATTCCTGTTTCTTTTTCTTCCTTTTTTACCCCTGATATGCACAGGAAACCGAAATTCATTTGTTTCACAAGGCGAGCATCTTTTAAAACAGTTTACAATTGCTTTGCCTAGTATTCCAGAAGAATAATATTTTGTTAAGAATGGTTTGATTGCAGAACATGTAGGGAGAGTCATATGATTGGAAAACAAATCTTATTTTTCATTTATATTATGGGAGAATTAAAAGCTTGATATCGTTAAGGTAAATCAGCCCAAACGTGTTTAACATATCAGAACTAATTGACAGTAGTAAGCAGATGCATGCTGTCAGAAATCAATGCTATACTTAATCAAGAGGTGTAACTATTATTAAGGTAGGTTTATTTCTTTAATTATAGCATCTTAGAATAAAATGTCTAAATACAATTTTTAAATAACCAGCGACCTTTTAATCAAAACAGATCCATAGCACTTAATTTTTTTATCATCACACAGCTTAGTTTTGCTGTCGTCGATATTTATGAGAAAATGTTCAATTTATCAGAAAATGTCATTTAATAAAATCGCTGTTCAAAGCAAAACACAACAAAAGCCAATGATTATACATGGATTAGAGAACTTATTAAATTTTGTCAGGTATTTCATAGAGGTATTACAAAGAATAAAGTAGAATTTTGATTTTTGACCAACCTTATTGGAAATTGTTTTTTGAAATTAGATTTTATGTTCCACGAGAATGTATGAAAATAATAGATCGTTAATCGTAAGAGTAACCTACTTCTCAGTTTTGGAAGTAACTATATGACATCATACAGGGTTTTAAAATAGTTATTATCTTCCGAACAACAGTTTTGCACATACAATATTGGTGGAGACATAGGTAACTAAGTCACGGTAGGTCAGTGTGAGTTCCTGCTTATGAACATAAACAAAACACTATACTTGAACTGAGAGATTTTCGTTTTCCACACGACCGTTAATCCAAAGAAACGCGACGATAAAGATTAAAGATCCCCGCTTCTAATTATCGGACAGTGCCAGCATGTATGTTTTGTTTCTCGAAAAATCTATAATATCTCCGCAGAAAGTTGTCAAGAAAAAGTGAAATATACAAAATATGTTCCAAATGATGAAAACTGTGGTGTATAATTAAGCAGGAAGTTAGAATTTTAAAAATAGTTGAACATTAAAATACTATTTTTGGCGATTTTTGCTATTTATATTCCTTAAGTAATGGAGTGGTCGAGTGGTAGACCGCTCGCCTCCAACCAAAGGGACCGGGTTTGATTCCAAGCGTCCGCATGTGGGATTTGTGGTTATAAAAGTGGTGTCTGGACGAGTTTTCTCCGGGTCCTCCGGTTTCCCTCATCATTCATTACACCAATTACTTCATCATTATTTTTCCGATCATCCATTTCGCTTGCATTTCATATCATCCAATTCCTCAAGCTCATGTCTGGCTATTGACCGTCCACTCGTTCCACGTTCTACATTCTGCGGTTTCATGCCGTTGACTCCCCGACAGGCTGCTGACCCCTAGGCATTCACTTGTAAATCCTGAGGACCCGGAGAAAACCCGTCCAGACACCACTTTGACAACTATCTTTAATATTTAATCATATTTACGTTTAGCACAATATATTGAGCACATACAAGATGTTAATGAACTACACCGAAATAATTTGCGGGATTGTGCACGTAGCTGATATAAGTAATTTGAGGTCGGCGATGCATGGTCCCCGGATAAACATAACGTTAAACGTGTGGGTATCAGGTGCTGATAAGTAGGATGTGAAAGCAAAGCAGGTTGAAAAAATAGCTTAGAATGTCTTTTAAAGTGCTGCCCGAATACAGAAATATCGATTTTTAGCACCTCGTTACTAGTGTTCTCAAGATTTAATATCGCAAAAATCTGTCAAATCTCGAACTAATCACTTGAGAGTGCTACACTGAGCATAAACTACGTTATGTAGCCTACTCTGGAGGCGTTTTTCAAACTACTACGGTGGCTTAATGCGTAACGAGGGAAGCTGCTATCCCAAAGGTCATGAGTTCGATTCCTGTCATTGAGTAAATGTTTTTAATATTATTTTTTCATTCCAGACGAAGTGCCGCGATGCATGGCGTACTGGCACTTTAGAAACTTATAGCCGTTACTTCGAAATTTCAACATACAGGTAATAAGTTCTCATCTCAACCTACCTATTTAAGTAATCTACATATCCTGTGAAAATGTTTCGGTATAGTTCATTAATACCCTGTATAGTGGTGCTGCATTTGAATATCAGAGTCAGAAACGAATGCTTCTACCATCAACAGGTTGATTTAAGGCTAGCCTGATGTAAGACAAGACCCTGAAATCGATTAAATGATATCGAATTTACAAAACCTGTTTTACTCCTTCCCTAACCCTAGCCGCCGGATGTTGCCCAGAGAAGGCCGGTGTCCAGTAGGGAGGGCGTCGGAAGCTGACGGTGTTTTGGGGGCGGAAGAACGATCCAGATCTCATGCATAACAAAGCAGCACGCAATTTCCCTTCCCCACGTCTGCAGTGCTAGGAAGAGGCGCATCATCTACCTTTTGTTTCCTCGACACCTCTACATTGTAATCTTCTTGTCTATGCTATGGCAGATAAGTTTGTGGTGCACTCTCTTATAATGCAGTATCACGATTCCCTAGCTATTACCTGAAGTTCCGCAAAACCGGAAGTTTCTATTGATAGCCTGCTCAGTTTCAGAATCACGTACAACTGCAAAATATATTAAAGAATCAAGTGCATTAATGAACAACGCATACTGTTATCACAATAGGAATATTCCCAAAACATCTAAAAGTAAACACAAGATTATCAAATTACCAGATTTGATGTTATAATTTTCCTAAAATAAATGGAATACTTCACGAAGTTCTATGACTACTATTAGGAATTATAAACCTTTCTGAATTGCATTCAACTAACGAGATGGCGCTGCGGTAACGTGAAGGTCTCGGGTCCCAAGACCGAACAATCTATCCCAAATTTCCTTTACGATTTGCCTCTGCCGGATATCACGATTCCCAAAATTTCCTATCAGACCTTTCAAAACAACATTTAACTTCTTTTTCTTCTTCATCACCATTTTAGACACTAAGCTGACCCTAATTTGGATATACTTTGATCCAAAGTTTTTTTTTTTTCCTCATCGACAAGCTAGTAATGCATTGCTTGCATTTCGATACGAAGGTATAAGCTCTATAAAGAGGAGCTAATCTGTTGAAGAAGAAATAGGAGAAACAGAAGCTTTCTTGTGGTCAAATTCAATTTAATTATCTCTTTGGACAGGTGCAATTAATATTGCTAAAAATAACCTAATCAAAGTATTAATATTCCTTTTCAGTGTATTTTCTCTTCACCTATAAAGCTTGTGAATTCTCTTTATCTGCGGTCTATAATATACTCTTTATTTAAGTCAGTGAGGGCGTACATGATTTCCTATTGTGAAAAAAACACTTCCATAATAATTGACAATCTCAATTCTGTCATACCAAATCACGATAACTAATAATATATATTAACCTCAGCATTTTGGAAGATGCACTTATTCTTTGCGAATCACACAAAGTTCGTAGAACATTTTGAAAACAAGGCTAAGGTACAAATTCCTTTTTAAAATGTATTTAATTCACCTTTTTACTTTCTCTGGCCCCGTATGTACAATGTACATAGGGATAGAGACGTATTGCATTCCGCCCAAAAATTTGATGTCGAGATTTCACTGGAAATACATGTTTTAGGCCCCCATGAATCCAAAAAAAAGCATTTCGAGAAAAAGGTCCGTGTGTGTGTATCCGTGTGTCTGCGAACACGATAACTCAAAAACGAGAAGTAGCTAAAATACCAAACTTGGTATTTAAGTTCAGTATCTTCCAGGAATGCGACACGAAGATTTTGAGAAAAATCGCCCCATCCCAAACTACTCTTTACATGGAACTTTTTTCAAAAATTTTGATTTTCTTAAAAATGGCTCTAACGATTTTGATTAAAATATCATACATAAAAGATATTTACCTGAAAAATAAAATGTACATCTTGAATTTTCTGAGAATAGTGTCTAAAGACTCGTTTATTCTGGATGAATTTTGCTTAAGTTGGCATAACTAATAAACCATAAGAGATAGACAAAAACGTACTATACGAAAACGTAGGCCTTGTTAAAATACACAGTTTACGTCATATACCTTTTTACATGGAGCTTACCGTTTTCGAAGTATTCATTGTTATTAGTTTCAGTTGTGAAGTACTTATACTTTTCTCAGGCCGGAGTGTCCGTTTTTCTTTTGTTCTTCTCCTGGCCAAGAAAAGAAGCGATTTGTAATGACAATCGCATATCGACAGCTTTTAAAACATTTGGCTATCGACTTAGCCTAGTGCATTCTCTTATTTTCTTTCTACTTATAAGGAAGTAAGTAATAAGAACATATTGCTGAATACCTCGATTAACAAGGTGCAGAAAGAAGAATAATCTTATGTAAGAAGTTTGTAGAACGGCTAGAGAAAGTCATGTGAGTGTAACACATCAGATTTTTCATTTATGGCTTGTTTGCTACCAGTCACATATGCATTTGAATATTTTTATTATTATATTAAGATAAATGAAACTTTGTTTAGAATTACTGATTAATATGTTTATGACATACGAAGTTGAGATGCGTTCTCGATTAGATTATGTAAAGTGTGTGTATATACAAGCTGTCCCAAAACGACACCAAACGATAAGAGCAGTTGCTTAGGTTACACTTTGACTTGTCCTAAATTTTATGTCGCAACTTTTAAACTCTTCTATTTAAAGTTTTATCTATGTTTAAAATTGCACATATTTGGAATTAGCGAAGGAACAACGGATGTCAAACACCACGTAAACTGCCTCAGGACGTGTTATACGAAACACATAACAAAACCCACATGCTACGTTTTCCATTACTAAGGTGACCTGTGTCATGCCGGCGTGTCTATCAAAACACGCCTACACCACGCGACTGGGACCTTCGCCACCAACCGGCATCTCTCTTGGAGTGGGCAGGCACGTGCCATTTGGTTATGTGCGACTGCCTAATCCATGATTATTTTATGACAGTTTTTGTATGTGCCGAATTTAGACTTGCAAATTATATTCACGTATCACGTACGGTATGACCAACAAGGTTCACATCTTCGTTTGGTATCCTTTTGAAACATCCTGTATATGGCAAGTATGTATTTATATTATTCTTGAAACAACCAGGCCATTACTGTGTGTCAAATTAACCTCCACCAATCTGTGACGGTACAGTGCAGAAAAATATTGAAAAAGCTATGAAAGAACAAAAGAATGATATCCTCGTGTTAAGATACATTTATACTTTAACAAAAGTGGCTGAAAAAAGATCACGAATCCTGGGATAATGAACAGAATCGAGGTTTTAATTACGCGAGGGCTACTACATCGAGGTAGTTTACGCTTCAAAGGGTTAAGCTCCCCCAAAGGGACGTGTGCAATTTTTAAGGTTCGTGCATTCAATGGCCTTTAGTTTACTCTGCTAGTAATGAGTTTGGGGATTTCCCTTGGGAAACTGCCCCTACTCCATCACTTTAACGGTTAAGTTTATAGCTGAACTTTAACGATTAGTACTTGTCCATAACATTATGATAATACCAGGCAGAAAGAATGCGCTTGTAGCTACAAGATGGCATCACAAAGGTAACAGTAAGAGCGGAAATTGGCACAAATTTATAACTAAGGTCTAACACAAAAATATGAATGGAATTTTAGCTTCTCAAAACTCGATGTACGACTCAGTGAAACAACATCGACACAAAATGTGTCGACAAAGGTCCGAATATGTGATGTTTCTCTTGAAACCAATATCAGCACTACAAAATCTGATCAAAAGTATTAGGACACGCCTATTTCACATGGATTGAATTCTAGATGTCTCAAAAGGGTACCCGGAACTGTAAAAGGAGGTGGGCAATATTACAACAGAATGGGTAGGTCAATAGAGTTCAGTGACTTCGAACATGGACAAATCATTGTAAAACTATCGAAGTCAACCATTGATGATGTTTTTAAGAAATAAAACGTGATGAAACTACCACAGCTAAACCAAGACAAGACAGATCTCAATTTAATAATGTACACTAAACTTGATACTTGCGGAGCGTGGTTGCATACAATCTCAAGCAATTACATATGAGTTCCAAAAAGTTACCAGCAATCCATCCAGCACAATGATTGTTCATTGTGAGTTAAAAGGAATGAGGTACCATGGTCAAGAAGCTGCTTGATTAATCAAGCTATATCCGATGGAAGGGTTTCGTTAGGCAAATGGCTGGGAACGTTACCTACATGTTTGGTGCCAGCAGTCAGGTACGAGGAAGTAGTGTTATGGCGTGGAGTATATTTTGTGCTAAAATTGGCATTTATTTTATAATTAATGGTAAAAGCATAACTTAAGGGGTTCATTTTATTGAATGTGTGACCTCCTTGTTGTATTTAAGAAAAATTTAAATGCGGAGCTATATGGATACATTTTATACCACTGTGCATTGCGTACTATAAAGGAACAGTCCGTATATAATGATTGCATCAGCTTGACAGTGAAGCCTATTATAAAGTTGCATCTTTAGCCAATGGCTTTTAGACAATAGCATTACTGGAATGGACTATTCAGCCCAACTGTAGTTCTTTGGAATGAGTTAGAACGCCAACCTAGCTCCACACCAGCATCTAATATCATATTCTGTCAGCTCTTCAGCAAGAACGGGTTGCGATCAATATACAAACGAAATGTTTGGTTTTTTTAATAATGGCTCTAACGATTTTGATTAAAATATCGTATATTAAAGATATGTACCTTACAAATAAAATGTATATCTTGAATTTTCTGAGAATAGCCTCTGAAGACTACTTTGTTCTGCATGATTTTACGGAATTTTGCATAACTGCTAAACCGCAAGAGATGGACAAAAAACTTACCACACAAAAACGTAGAGCACGTTAAAACATACAATTTATGTTATATTTTTTTGTGGAGTATGTTGTTTTTGAGATATTTCTTGTTTTTGGTTACCTTTAAAAAACTTTTCTCGTGCAGGAATTTGTCAACTCCTGTCCATACAATCACAGGAAATTCAGTGACATAGCAACCAACTTTTGAGTATCACTTTAACCTATTCTACTGTCTTTTTTTGCTCCTACTTATAAGGAAGCAAGTAATAAGACTATTTCTGCTATCTTTTTCTCAATTAGCATGAGGTAAATAGAGGCATAAGCTTTTTAACAATAATTTGTTGCAGAGATGTAGAGAAAGTAATGTGGATGGAACAAATCAGATGTTTACACAACACTCTCCTCATAAATTAATCCAACACTGCCCTCATCAAAGACATATAGACGAAGGTTGAAATTGTTCTTATTGTTAAACGTGAATAACTAAATCGATGCTACAAAAGAGTAGTGTAGTATAAAAATACAAGGTTTAAATTGTAATATTACCCTTGGGTAGTTCGGCCATATTTTATGCACAAGGGAGTACAATTCTCCTACATCTCATGTGCAAATGGAGGTATCAGTTGTTCACTGTTCCACCTGTCGACACTTTTTTCAGAAAATGTGAAGTTCCTAACTTTGAAAATACTCCAAGGTACCAATGGTGGCTGCTTAGCACATTTGGAAAACATATTATTTTAATGTGGAAATTAGCATTCACATTGAATCTATATGTATTCGCATTTATGACTACAAATATTCAAATGAAACACTATTTCCCAATTTCAAAATTACTCAGAGGTATTATTAGGTGTCTTACATCTACAAATGCTGTAAGTTTGTGTGTTAAATTCTATAGTACTCTATATAGAGTAGTGCCATTAATTCTGCACACTTTTGTTTGTTAAATTAACTTTCAAATTTGAATATTGCATTCAATTCTCATTCCGGATTATACTTATCTGATATTTCTTAGTCGAGAAGTGATACCATAATACCGTATTGAACCTTTTATGAACCATAAACTGCAGTTAATTACTTACTATGACCCAACTTTGGAAAATAAATCATTTTTAAATCTACACACGTATGTTTGATTTTATGTTGCATTCAATGTGAAAATCGGAAATATCGCTCTCATGTTACATAGAGGAGGTCAAGTTTGGGAAATTTTGGGACTATGACATTTCATTACAACAAACACCATCATCATAAAAATACCCATTCTCCCCAATTTTGTGCCCCCTATTATATGAGAGTAGTAATAATAATAATAATAATAATAATAATAATAATAATAATAAACTCCAAGGCACGACAGCTCACAAGGAGCTTTGGCCTACCACTCGGCCGCTGCGTCCCCCACCTCGGTTCCATGACAAGACGTCATTGATGGTGTTCAGTATTGAAGGCGCTACATCTCCATCAAGTAGATCCTTAATTGGCCCCCACAGGAACCTCACGAGGGTAATACACCCCGGTCTAGGTCTCCCAGCGGGGGAAACATCCCCACGCCGGTACTAGGTATCGAAACCAGATCTCCACCTTGGCAAGCAGCAACGTTACCACCGCGCTAGGCAGACCATATGATAGTAATAATGTATTAAACTTCACATTGGATGCACAGTAAAATGAAAAGTATACTTCGGAGCTATATTTTCATTTTATACTGTATCAAATATGAAATATATGAATTATTACTCTCATATAATAGGGGACCCAAAAATGGGGATTTCCGGTATTTTTACTTTCTCTATACGCACTATGTACACAGTGTATAGAAAAGGTATTGCACTCCACCAAAAAAGTCGATACCGAGATTTCACTGGAAATATATGTTTTAGGGTCCCCTGTATCCAAAAAAAAGTATTTTCAGAAAAAGGTCCGTGTGTGTGTGTCCGTGTGTGAGTGTGTCTGCGAACACGATAACGCAAGTCGGTAGGGATGCGACACGAAGCTTTAGAGAAAAATCCCCCCACCCCAAACATCCTTTACATGGAACCTTTTTCGAAACTTTTGATTTTCTTAAAAATGGCTCTAACGATTTTGATTAAAATATCGTATATTAAAGGCATTTACCTGGCAAATAAAATGTATATATTGAATTTTCTGGGAATAGCCTCTGAAGACTACTTTATTCTGGATCAATTTTACGGAATGTTACATAACTGCTAAACCGTAAGAGATGGACAAAAACTTACCACACAACAAATGTAGAGCACTTTAAAACGCACAATTTATGTTATATGCATTTTCTTCGTGGTGTTGATTGTTTTTGAGATATTCCTTGTTTTTGGTTTCAGCTATAAAAAACTTTTACCTTTCTCATGCGGGACTTTGTGAACTGCTGTCCATACAAACAAAGGAACTTCAGTCACATAGCAACCAGGTTTTGACTATTATTTTAACCTATGGTACTTCCTAATTTCACTTCTACTTACAAGTAGGCAAGAAATAAGACTATTTCTGCTAATTTTTTCTCGATTAGCAGAAGGTAAATAGAAGCATAAGCTTTTTAAAAATAATTTATTGCAGAGATGTAGAGAAAGTCATGTGAATGAAACACACAAGATTTTTACTTTCTCTATACGTACTTGTACATAGTGTATAGAGAAGATATTGTAATGCATCCTAAATTTCGATACCGAGATTTCACCGAAAATACATGTTTTGGGTCCCCTGAATCCAAAAATAAACATTTTTAGAAAATTGTCCATGTGTGTGTGCGTGTGTGTGTGTGTCTGTGTACAGCATAATCAAAAACGAAAAGACCGTTAAGTACCAAACTTGGTATTTAAGTTTGATATCTTCCAAGGATGCGACACCGAGATTTTCAAGCAAATCCCCTCACCTCAAACTACCCCTTACAAGGAACTTTTTTCGAAAAATTTTATTTTCTAAAAAATGGTTCTAAAGATTTTGATTAAAATATCTTATGTTAAAGATATTTATCTGACAAATAAATTGTATATCTTGAATTTTCTGGGAATAGCCTTTGAAGACTACTTTATTTTGGATGAATTTTACGGATTTTTGCATAACAGCTAAACCGTAAGACCAAAAAATGTGGAGCACATTAAAACTCACAATTTATGTTGTATGCTTGATTTTAGTTTCAGCTTTGAAAAACTTATACTTCTCTCATACAAGAATTTGCCAACTCCTGTCCACACAAACAAAGGAACTTCAGTCACATATCAACCAGCTTTTGAATATCACTTTAACCTATGGTTTTCCCTTTTTTGCTTTTGCATTCAAGAAAGCAGGTTATAAGGCTATTTTGCTTATCTTTTTGTCGATTAACATGAATTAAATAGAAGCATAACCTTTTTAATAATAATTTGTTGCAGAGATGTAGAGAAAGTCATGTGAATGGAATACATCAAAGTTTTTATTTTGTACTGTATTAAACATGAAATACAATGAATAATAGGGAATAATAGGGAACCCAAAATTGGGGAAATCTGGTATTTTTAAGATTACGGTGTTCAAGGTGGGTTTTTTTTTTTGTAGTGTTTAACGCTCGCTTTAACTTCTTATGGCACTGCAGGTGGTTCAAGGTATTGAATTGTCATAATCTAAAAATAATAGGTTTCTCAAACGTTGAACGATATTGTGAGAGCAACTTTTCACATTGGGTACAGTATAAAATAAAATATATATGTGCATCTTTATAAAATTAGATATAGATCAAACGTAAGCCATTAAAGCCAAAATTATCTGGTACAAAATACTGTGTTATGGTAACACGTCTGCTCAACGATATATCCAAAAAGGATGAATCTGAAAGAGTTGAATGTAATATTCGAATGTAATATTTAAATTTGAGAGCCAATTTAACAAAAAAGTGTCCAGTGTGTCATACACACCTACAGTCTGTTTACTAAACTCTGTAAATCATTTCTTCTAAAATGTTGATTTACTAATAATAATGATAGAACCAAGAAACAAAGAAACTAAGGCACTGTGTCCATCACAACCCTTTTACACGTCAACAACAAAAGTTTTTCTCCGCGTGAGGTCCTGGCATTTTTCCACGTTTGCTTTATCCCTTCCTGCCGCTCTTTATTTCCAACTGCGGTTATTGCAGACGTCTAGAGCCATCAAATGTTAGAAAGGATGTTCCGTTGCACGCGCGAGTATTTGGCACATCTTACAACGTCGTTGCTACGATTCCACACAACATCCTTCGTTACGCAGCTCTCCGTCGTAAACAGCTCGGAGTGGGCTGATGGAATGAAGTTTTCTGATTTGTTGTTAGTTCCCAGCAAAAGGAGGGAGGAATCCCTAGGGACCTGCCCCATGCTTGCAACGCGCCCTCATCCCTGTGCGCTGCAATGGGCCGTAAAGCATCCCTGCCTGGAGCTGTTCAGCGAAGAGTGGTCAAGAGATGGTGGTACTCCATTCCGTGTAGTTGTTTGTCTTCTCCTTTAGAGGGAGACATTTCTCTTTGTTCCTCGCTTATTATAACGTAACTCACAGAACTTATAAATACAAACTTACGTTCTGAAGGATTTGCTAACATCTTTATTACTCAGAGCAGTTCATGTCACAAAAGCTTATGTGTACCATTCACATGACTTTTTCTATGTCCCTGCAACAAATTACTCTTCAAAAGCTTATGCTTCTATTTACTTCATGCTAATCTAGAAAAATTAGCAGAAATAATCTTATTACCTTCTTCCCTGTAATTAGAAAGGAAATAAGGGAGTAGCATAGGTTAAAGTGATAATCAAAAGCTGGTTACTATGTGACTGAAGTTCCTTTGTTTGTATGGACATGAGTTGACAAATTCCTGTATAAGAAAAGTTAAGATTTTCGACCCTGAAAACAAAAACAAAGAATATCTCAAAAACGAGCAACTCCAAGAAAAAGTGTATACAATATAAATTCTGTGTTTTAATGTGCTCTACATTTTTTGTGGGGTAAATTTTTGTCTATTTTTACGGTTTAGCAGTTATACAAATTTACGGAAAATTCACTCAGAATAAAGTAGTCTTCAGAGGCTATTGTCAGAAAATTCAAAATATACATTTTATTTGTCGGGTAAATATCTTTAATATATGATATTTTAATGAAAATCGTTAGAGCCATTTTTTAGAAAATCAAAATTTTCGAAAAAAGTTCTATGTAAAGGGTAGTTTGGGTGGGGGGATTTTTCTCAAAATCTTCGTGCCGCATCCCTGGAAGATTCTAAACTTAAATACCAAATTTGGTATTTTATCGACTTTTCGTTTTTGAGTTATCGTGTTCACAGACACACGGGCACACACACATACGAACCTTTTTCTGAAAATACTTTTTTTAGATAAAGGGGACCCTAAAACACATATTTCCGGTGAAATAATGAATGTTTTGGTGAAGTGCAATACCTTCTCTATACACTATGTACATAGTTCGTATAGAGAAAGTAAAATTCATGTCATTCTCAACGCGAGAACCAAGTCTTTTTATTAATTCCACCTTAAGGGGTGGTTAACATAAATCTTCCATGAAACGAAAGCAGTTTTTTCTACTGGATTTAATTAAAAATATTAAAAATATCTCAAAACTTATTATAAAGTATGGTTTCTGTGGATATTGTGATAATTTTCGAAATAAAAAGCAAATTTATTGGCCGTGGAATTTAAGTGACATTTAGAGAACTATTCCTTGCTAACCCATTTTGGTTGACATAATTTTACTTTAAATTTCCACCTACTTGTATGTTCTACTTCACTTGTTGCTTATTTGCCGGTACAGTTTTAGAATACGATTCAGTCCAAAATCGTATGCAGAATTAAATGCTTGTTTTCCTCACTATTAGTTTTTCTTCCCGTAAACTAACTTTTCCTTTGACAAAATTGAATGGCATTCCTTCCTAGTTTATCGCGATTCATGCTTATTAATAAACAAAACCAGTTTTTCATATACTTTTGTAAAACATTTAATAATCTAAATCACCTTATATTTTGAATGTTTATAATACTTTTAAGTTAAAAGCTAACTGGTGGTTCAGGTTAATTATAGGAGTGATTTTAGGAGATAGCACATGTGTAAAATCCCCAACATGGCAGCATTAAGTGAAAAAGGCTGTTAGGGGTATAAGTGCAAATATTTATATTTGGAATTAACAACAATATAATTAACATTGCATCAATATTTGTTCCCTTTGCGGACATATAATTTTACTTATTAAGAGTAGTATGTTATTCTCATTGGCAAAAGTGCAAAACCTCGTAAGTTTTGAGAAAGAAATTCTACAGAGAATAAAAAAAAACTTATTTTCAATTTTTTTTATGTTGGATCACATACTTATACAAAATAAATCATCGGAGCTAAATTATTATTCTTTAATAACTAAAAACATCACATAATTGGTTTTTAATGTGCAAGTATGAATAATAACCAGATTTTGCTCTCTCCAATAAACCTGCATCAGGCCAGTTTCATCAAGTCTGCAATCTGAACGGTATGCACTCACTCTGCTGTTTATCCAGAAACAGTAACATTCAATGTCGGTAACAAGGTAGTTATCAATGGAGAAGGAAATAATTTAATCTTCCATTGCTAAAACAAAGACCATCTTTGCACTTAGGCATTAAACAAAGCGATAGAAAATATTTACACATATACATACAAAATCGTTGAACTTTATGATGTCATTCTTCAAGTTAATAATGAGTGTACCTAGCTCAAAATGACACACATAATTATAATAAACTTAGTGCAAAACATCACGTGTTGGTATGCTATAAAATCATATAAAAGAAAAGAAATGAATTATAAGAATATGGACCATTAAAATAAGAACATACTAACATTCATCCATTCATTATTGTTTTATTTTACTTATTTATTAATTAGAGTATTTATTTTTTGCACACATATTGATCTTTAGGCGCAATCTAATTGGGCATCAGGGGACAGAGAGTTTTATTACTAAGATAGAACACAAATAAGAAACACACTATAAACATCGATGCCAAAGGCAGGACACGAAATCCTTTCTTTATTAGCAATGCTTAATATTACATTTACATTTTGTTAATATGAGCGTAAATGAAAGTTTAACATGTCTAAAATTTAATTCTTTCTCAACTAAACATCGCAGTACTAAAAACCATTCGAAAATATAACTTTTCATAATAACCCCATTTTTTAATTAGTGTTTTAAGTCCCCTCCCTACTTGTTTCTGTAATTTTCCTTTGGAGCTCATATATATTACATTGAGTTGGAAAGGACCTCAGGTTCATTTTTTTGTAACGTGACCCATTCATCAATGAATTATAGTTTGTAATTTATTTCTCCTCTTGGAAAATGAAAAGGCTACGAATATCCATTATTCTCATAAAAGTGGTCCTCATTTCCTTCCGGGATGTTGTTGTTGTTCTGAAGAGCTTTAAAAATAATGATTTATTCTGCATTAAATGATTAGGGCATTCTAGATTGCTCAAATAATTGTATGTATTGCACATAAATATCCAAATGACTTAAATATTTTGTTCGTAATGAAACATATAATGTAATATCCGATAGCATTAAAATATTCTGAATTATTGGAACAGTGGGCAGGATTCTGCATCTTAAAAAAAGAGAATTAAAATTATTGGAATGCTAACATTAAGGAAACACCTAAGTGAAACTTTAGATATTTTGGTAAAACATCGAAATTTTGCTGCGAAATATTATTATGATTGGAACACATGTTTTGGACACAATTTGGTACAAAAAGTTAGTCACTTGAAAGACAAATTAGAGTTGTAAATATTGAATATAATTAAACTAAATAACGCATATCAAGCAATAAAACAGAAAAGATGATGAGTGATTTTTTTTATTGCAGTTAAATATTTTTATTTTCCCTTTTACAAAATCTTCTCCCACAAAAATATATCTAGAGGTATATTTTCACAATGTACTTTAAAATACATATAATAAGCTTATGCATTGCAATTTTTATATTGAACAGACTCTTATTAAATAAGCAGCTTAGTCGTACACTATTTTTCAGAAGCATTCACACTCTGTGGTAGAAAATATCTATTTTTAAGAAAAACCGTTCAGTATAAAAAATGTCCATTCAATAACTTGTTGCAAACATAATAAACAATGTAAATGAGAAGGTGGCATAATATTTGTCGAAGCGGATGAGATGTTGATTCTATCTAATATAAATTTATTTAATTAATATATTAACATAAGTATGAAAATGAAACTGGATATATTCAACTCTTAAGTTGTAATAATACTTACGCAAAATCCTAGTTTTAACAATGTGGAATAACAGATTAAAGCCTTCAGTTTCTCACAGACATTATGAGTTTTTATTTAAACGAAACATGTACTCTTTGGTAAATGATACAGGCATAATGAGTTGTTTTTAAAACAAAACAAGTACACTTTGGTAAATAATACAGGCGTAATGAGTAGCTATTAAAACCAAACATGATCTCTTTGGTAAATGGTACAGGCATTATGAGTTGCTATTAAAACGAAACATGTACTTTTTGGTAAATGACACAGGCATATTGAGTTGTTACTAAAACGAAACCTGTAGCTTAATAACAGCTAATTTCGGAAAACTGCATCGAAATAGCCACGACAAGTTGTTCTAAGCCTACAGAAGAAAATAGTTTTCCACAGATCTCCGAACACTCAGTCTGCCCTCGCCTCCTTCCAACGTAATGAATAACATTCAAAGTTTGCTTTTTTCTTTGTTGACAGGCTGAATATGAACGCAGCACACTACTCGATTTATTAAGCAGTCACACCTGCTGCTATAATGACAGAATTCAAGTCGCTTTGTTAAATTGGCATCATAGTAAGTGGGTGCTCTTCCGCTAGAGGAATAGTGCTCAAGTTGTCTCATCAGAATACAACATTAAGAATCATCTTCTGTCCCTAGAGGGATTGTACATAAGCTCCCTTTATCAGTGATGGCATCAATTAAAATGTCTTCTTGGGAAATCAGGTATAAATATAATATTGCATTCAGCCATACTATAGTAATTTTGCACCAAAATTATCGAAGCAGTGCCTTAACGGTACTCCCTTATTGAAACATTGAGCAATAATTGAACTTCTGGTACTTCTGGTGCTGGAACTTTGACAGTTTAGCCATATTTTGGGGGAGTTAAGTACCTTGTCAATCCCAGTGGATAGAAAAGAAATTTGAGCGTACCAAAAGGCAAGATTCAATTGGATAAGATTATCAACAACTGTGTTCCATCATGAACCACTTATCTACGACAGTGTACAAGGTCGATGGACCTAAGCCAGTACAACATTGTTTCCGAAGTACTCGTATGTAGCAAGGAAATGACGATAAATGTGATAGTAAAGTTTAATTGGAAAAGGCATTCACTTTTTTTACTTTCTCTACACGTACTATGTACATAGCGTATAGAGAAGGTATTGCATTCCACCCAAAAATTCGATACCGAGATTTCACCGGAAATACATGTTTTGGGTGCCCCAGAATAAAAAAGAACTAATTTTCAGAAAAAGATCTATGTGTCCATCTGTGTGTGGACAGCATAGCTCAAACACGAAAAGACCGTTAAATACCAAACTTGATATTTAAGGTTATCTTCCAAGGATGCGACACGAACATTTTCAAGAAAATCCTCCCACCTCAACTACCCTTTACATGGAACTTTTTTGAAAACTTTTAATTTTCTTAAAAATGGCTCTAACGATTTGGATTAAAAATAACTGCTAAACCGTAAGAGATGGACAAAAACTTACCACACATAAAATGTAGAGCACTTTAAAATACACAATTTATGTTATATATTTTTTTCGTCCAGTTGATCATCCTTGTTTTTGTTCAGCTTGGAAAAACTTATAAAACTCTCATACAGGAATTTGTCAATTCGCGTCCATAGAAACAAAGGAACTTCAGTCATGTAAAAACTAGCTTTTGACTATCATTTTAACCTATGGTACTCCCTTATTTCGCTTTTACTTACAAGGAAACAAGTAATAAGACTATTTCTGCTAATTTTATCTCCATTAGCATGAAGCTAATAGGAGCATAAACTTTTTAACAATAATTTGTTGCAGAGATGTAGAGAAAGTCATGTAAATGGAACACATAAGATTTTTTCATTTTACTGTTTACCTGGAGTAAGTAAAGCATTTATTTTATACTACTCATGTCCGAAATAGTGCCATACGCGTTTCTAGGTTCTCTGAATAGAACAGAAATAATTTTTAGAAAATTACCATGTATGTTTAAACGCAAAATCAAAAACTCTTCAATACACCAAGCATGTGCTAGGATTAGTGTTTTCTAAGGATGTGACACGAAGTTATGGAAGAAATTCCCCTAACGGTTTTAATTAAAATACATTTATAGATTTGCCAGGAAACATACGAGTCAGTTCAAAAATTCAATGCTATGCCAACATGTTGCCATTGTAGCTCAGTGGCAGAGAAACCGGCTAGAGACCGGGAGACTCGCGGTTCAAATCCCGGCTATGGAGTTGAATTTTTCAATCTGACTCTACATATCCAATTTCTAAAAAATATTTGGATATCAAATAAAATATATATGATTTTTCTGGGAATAGCCTCTGCATTCGTCATTAACTAATGTCATTTGTATCCCTACTAAACCTTGAGAGATATAACAAATATTGTTACACAAAATGTCAAGCTCGTTAAAGATCAAAATTCTCTGAAGTAAAAAATCTATAATTAAAACTTCTAGATATGCTTTTAGTTTCGTTACTTTTATTTTCTCAAAAATGCCTTTTATTATTTTGTTGAAAATACCCTATGCTTAAGATGCTTGCATGTGACTTAAAATGTCTTGAATGTTCCAGTATTACATTTTATTTTAACTCTCCTGAGATTGCTCATGCAATTTATCACGAAAGGGGTAAAACGGAAGCATTTGGAAATTACGAGCATGTATAATTTGGTGTATATCAACTATTAGATTTTTATTTTTATTTTAAATTCTCTTCATTTTGAATGACACGAGTAGGTAACAGTCAAACTTTAAGAGACAGCTCACCTTACTAATTAAAAATATTGATATCGTTAATGGATTTAGTTTCTGAAAATAAAGATGTTTGTGCCATTAATCACTTCTAAGATATTCTGGTTATATTCAAGGTGTTAGAGGTATAAATACCGTTATTGTGAAACTATATTCTTAATTTGTATCTACTTCAGCGTATTAGTTTTTCTTTTTCTTCTTTGTCTAATAGTTTCCCCACAAACCACTCCCATAGTTGACTACCGGATGTTTTTGCGAGATGAAAAACGCTTGTCAGAATAGATATTCGATTTGCTTTCACGTTTTCGTACTTCAATACAAGACCACTGGTCAATGGTGGAGTCATTGGCCTCGCAGAGATCACTCGATATAAAATTTGTTACCGCGAGACCTGCCAACTCAAAGTTACGCCTTCCGATTCGCTTTCTCGGGATATAATATTATTCATTACACTGCCCTCAATTACCAATTACAAATATCTGCCCTTTTACGCCTAACAGTCTGTTTGGAATTTCAAACGCTTATATAGCGGCAATTCATTTTTGCTCGTGGCTATGCAAAGAGCTTGATATTTCAATTCCATCACTTAGACACACCCTCTTTTTTTTTCTTTTTTTTTAAAAACTCTCACTTTAGCCTACTCTATTCTTCTTATACCTAGAACGAAATATGTAATAAAATGGTTCTGCATATAAACAATAAATAAGAAAGTGAGTATGCCTTTTTATAAAACAACGAGTTCAAAAAGTCATGTGCATGAAATAAACTACGGGTTTTTAAATATTTTCTCATGTTACCTAGGAGATTTTCAGATAATACAAGTAAAGAGAAAGGACACGCTTATGTAGATATATCCTATATGCAAAGTGGAGTAGATAGTAATATACAGATGAGAATGAGGACAGCAAATTTATGAAGAGAGTAGGAGGTGAACTTGTATGCATAAATCAATAAATAACTCTGCAAAATTAATATCCATGTAATGTTGTGAAGAGGATCATGGTAGTGTATTTATTTTCCGTCATTAGTACATTCCATTCCACAACTCAGTCCAAAGATCCAAAGGGGCGAACAGAAATATACACCATTCCTCTTACATTTCAATTCTAGAGCCTTCAAGCATCTGGGCAGTATTAATTAAAATTATCCCAATGAGAGGGTGAGAAATTCGGTTAAAGCCAGGGTTTAAAGGTTTTGAATGACAGAAAAGTGTATATTCACAGAGAAAATCATTTCACGAGATTTCACCGAGGTCACAGATTCTTGTTATTTGGGACTGTACTTGTCACAGGCACCGCCTGCAGCTTCAGATTGATAACATCTGTTGGAAAACTAACAAAGAAGCTGCTCTCCACGGCAAGGGAGGATACGTGCGTGATAAATCCGGGATGCAATAATTGAATCCTATTGTACCCATTCAAAAGAATCCCATCACGGTATAAAAAGCTTTTCCACCCCCATCTTCCCTCACAATTCCTCGGACGTATTCCCTGTCGTTGCCCTTCTTTCACACGAAATATCTATTACAGGGTGTTGGAATGTTTACGTTTTGTGTGTTTATAGACGATGAAACGTTTGTGAACTTCATTTTAAAAAAATATGACATCCAATTATCCGTCTCTGTGGTGTGGTGTCATCTTCAGGGGTTCCCGAGTTCGAAACTTTGTAAGGATCAATTATCCGGACAAGGAATTTTTCTGGAGTTTTCTTCCATCCTGGGAAGACATATGTCTCCTATCTCTAAAATCTATGTACCCCGGGCTTGCATCCTTTCGTCCATTCCATCCATCCATTCATCCATCCACCCATCAATCCCTCGTTTGATAAGACCTGCAAAGCTAAAGAACGTTAAGCTACAAATAAGTAAACAAATAAAAATAAATAAGCATTAAATATAAAAGGTATATTTAGCATCTTTCTGCAATATTTTCAAAATTTCAAAAAAGAACGCCCTAGGAAATATTGTGGTATGCCGTTATTAAGGTATGTTATTACAAATAATTTTATGTTTCCTTATGTTTTATTGGGAAATTTGTAGTCAATTGGTGTCGGCAGCTTACCGTGGTAGCCGAGAGGTTAAATAAACTGGAAGATGTCCAGAAGGTCCATGGTTCATATCCCGCTATGGTATTGCATTTTTCGGTCTTCAAAATTTTACAATCAAGTTTTATATTATGAGTAACCATAGGTAAAAACGCCCTTACAATTAACTGATGGCACCCTGGATTTTCCATCAGTATGCGCAGAAATCATTTATCCATTGTTACAGAAAATCCTTTTTTCCTAAGTCATAAAACATCTTCAATGAGAACTTTTATTGCTTAGATCAAAGCGGTAATATGTATTTATTTAACTAGGCAACGCTTCGAGAACCTGAATAACTACTAAGAGTGGAAATAGATGTTTATAGTAGGAAATAGACCACGTCGTGTGGACTGAATTATCTGATTAATGTTATAACGATCAGTGTAGAACGGATGGATTTGAGCGATGTAGGATTGGTTTGTGAGGAGGATGATGGATCTGTTTGTGAAGGGGGAGTATGAATTGGTTTGAGAGGGGGGGGATTATGAATCGGTTTATGAAGGGGATGCTGGACGGGTTTATGAGGGGAGATTATGAATCCGTTTGTGAGTGGGAAGATAGATCTATTTGCATGGGGAGATGATAGATCGGTTTGCGAATAGAATGATGGGTCTAAATAGGTGGTTCAGTTTGTGAGGGGGATGATGTGTCATTTTTGAGGAGTGGATGATTGATTGGTTTATGAAGGGCAATTATGAATCGGTTTATGAGGGAGAATTATGTTTGGGTTTGTGAGATGGATCTGGATCGGTTTTGTGAGATGTATGATGGATGGATATTGGGAGATGGATGATGGATCGGTTTATAAAGGAAAATGATAAATAGATTTGTGAGGAGGCTGGTAGATCGGATTGTGAGGATGCTAATGGATTGATTTGTGAAGAGGATAATCGGTTTGTGAGGAGGCTGATGAAGCTGTCTATGTGAGGATGATAGATCGGTTTGTGAGGAAGTTGATGGATTAATTTGTGAGGGGGACACTGGATTGATTCGTGAGGAGGATTATGAGAATCGGTTTTTGAGGGATATCCTGGAGTGATTTATAAGGAGGATGGTGGATGGGTTTGTAAGGAAGCTGAAGGATTGGTTTGTGAGGCGGATGATGAATCGGCTTGTGAGGAAACTGATGGTATGTTAGTGAGGAGGATGATGTGTCAATTTGTGATAGGGTTTATGAGCAAGATGCTGGATCGGTTTGTGATAGGGACAATGCATTGGTTTATGGGGAAGATGATTGATTGGTTTGTGATAGGAACAATGCATTGCTTTATGGGGAAGATGATTGATTGGTTTGTGATAGGAAGAATGCATTGCTTTATGAGTAAGATGATGGATCGGTTTGTGATAGGGACAATGGATTGGTTTATGAGGAAGATGATGGATCCGTTTGTGATAGGGATAATGCATTGGTTTATGAGGAAGATGATGGATCCGTTTGTGATAGGGATAATGCATTGGTTTATGAGGAAGATGATGGATCCGTTTGTGATAGGGATAATGCATTGGTTTATGAGGAAGATGATGGATCCGTTTGTGATAGGGATAATGCATTGGTTTATGAGGAGGATGATGAATCGGTTTGTAATAGGTATAATGCATTGGTTTATAAGGAACAGGATGGATCGGTTTGTGAGGAAGCCGATGGATTGTTTTGTGAGGATGATGGATCGAATTTTGATAGGGATAATGCATTCGTTTGTGAGGAGGAGGATGAATCGATTTGTGAGAGAGGTAATGGATCGATTTGTGAGGAGAATGATGAATTAGTTTATGATGAGATCATGGATCGGTTGAAGGAGGAGGATGATTAAATAACATAAAAAAGCCTATCCTCCTAATTAAGCCCCACATTCCATCCAAGAAACTATTCTTTAGGAAAGCTTTGTTTAAATTTTGCAGTGACATTAAGAGACTGAATATTGCGCAAACTAACCTACCTATAAATGCTCTCCATTTTTCCTTCTTTTGTACTGACAAATTTCAACAATTTCATTTATTTCCTTTCATACCACTTTTTCACATATTACATGGCTCTTCATATTAACGCCCTTAAGGAGTCATTAAACCTCTTCGATAAATTAAAAGGCATCTAGAAACTTGGGCAATGTCCAGCACAATTTTTTCTGACATGATTTTCATTAGATAACCGTCACTTAGATATGTTTTTTTCTTGTTGCATCCTTGGAAGACAAAAACTTAAATAAGTTCAATACTTTATCAACTTTTCGTTTTTCAGTTATCCTACTCAGAGGGATATGGACACACATACCCTATTCTCAAAATGCTTTTTTGTATATAGGGACCCTAAAACGTGTATTTCCGGTGAAGTTTCACTATAGAATTTTTATGAAATTACAATAAATTCTCTACTTAGTGACATGTACATGTAGGGAAAATAAATATGTTTTTCTTTTTTGTATATAGGGCACCCTACAACGTGTATTTCAGTTGAAATCTCGGTATAGAATCTTTGAGTGAAAGTCTGTCTATCTTTGAGTAAATATATATGTATCTGTAGACAGCAAAACTCAAAAACAAAAGCCGGTTAAATATGAAAATTGATATTTAAGATTTGTGTCCTCGAAGGGTGAGATATGAAGATTTTCTGAAAATGTTCTTAGAAGAATTTTGGAAACTTTTAATTTTCTCAAAAATTTCTCTAGCTATTTTATTAAAGTATAGTATATAAAGATATTTGCGTGACACATAAAATGTATATTTTGATTTTATTGCGAATTACCACTAAAGACCTCTTCATTTAAAATGGCATTTACATAGCTAGATAAAAGCTTATTACCAAAACATGTAGATCTTATTAAAACACACAACTTATGTCATATACATTTTTATGGATTTAGCCATTTTTGAGATATTCGTTGTTATTTAAGTTTTAAAACATTTAAAACTTTTCTCAAAGACAAATTTGTCGATCTCGTTTATTTTGTTTTACTACTAGGATGCAAAGAAAAGAATTTCCTTCACATAGCAACTAGCTTTTAGTAGGTTTAACTATCGCTTTAGCCTGGGGAAATCCCTCATTTCTCTCCTACTTATAACGAAATTACTTTATTAGTAATAAGGTAATGTTTATGTGTTTAGTATGAAGTAGATAGAAGAATAAGCTTTTTTAGGGTAATTTGTTGCAGAATAGGCAGAGAAAGTTATGTGAATGGAAATTATATTTTCTGCAAATATATACATAAAATTGTAATAAAATTACGAACTACATTTTTATTCCTCAAGGGTTACAAGGCTGAATAGCTAGTGGCGTCGCACATTACATATGCTTTTGTTATCCCACCATAAATTCTTAAAATGCAGCTGGTGTAATAATATGGAGCACCGTTAATTATAATGCTCGTTCTGTACAGAAAACATCGGTTTTCGTCTTTCTCTAGGAATCCATACACTAATCTGTACACTATGGCTAAACACGTGTTGATATACCAAATGGTTTTCATTATTTAATGATGGCGGAGTCTTCTTATGTGTTGTTCACCACATCCACCCAACCTAACGGCATTGCTGATCTCTCATTTCTATGAACAAGGTGTGTGGCGAAAGGAGTGGTTGACGGAAGCATCTCATTTAAGTGGCTGGAAGACACTCGCTAGACGAGTTCATTTTATGTCAAACGTCTGACACTTAGTGCATAACCTATGAAGAAAGATACATTTGCAGTGAAAGAAATTGGCGTAATAAAAAGAAAAAAGTTTGTACTCAGTAATTGGATGCAAATATTAATATATTTCTTATTGTCTTTTTTATACCTTTAAGCAGATAAATTATGGAAGCAGCATGGTCAATAGATATTTTGATTTGAGATATAAAATATCACACACACACACACACACACACACACACACACACACACACACATGTTCGGTATTACAAATGACTTTAAAAAGCTGTTAAAAACTTACTTGTACACAAATGAACTATGGAAACCCAGATAAATAAATAAAAAGAATTCAAAATTGTCAGAAATCATAGTATTAGGTTGGTCAAAAAGTAACATTTCGTTCTACCGCCACCGCAACGCTAGTGTCGCAGTACCACGCATGCGCACTCATCTCTGGTCATTGTCAGTCAACTGACGTTATTACCCATTACGAACCGTGTTGTGTTTACGGTTGTTAGTGATCCTCTGAAATGTTTTAAATGTTTCTGATCCCGCCGACTGAAAAGTGCGGTCTGTAATATGTTTTTAAACGCAAGGAATGTTAATTAAGTTGAAATTCATCAAATTGTAGAGATTTATGATGAACATGTTATGAATATGGAATTGTGCGATGTTTATAACGAAGCACGGATTGGGCGAACTTTTGTTGCCACTGATGGTTTGGTTCAACAACTGAATCAGACAATTCGTGAAACAGACAGTTCCACTAAGAATTCTTTGTGATGTATTTCCACAAATTTCAATGTTGTTTTGCATGAGATTGTCACAGAACGCTTAAATTATCGCAAACTGTGCTCCTGTTGGGTTCCGAAGATCCACAAAACGAAGCGTTTAGCCAGTGCTTAGATACTTCTTACCCGATACAGAGATGCGGAAGATGAATTCTTAAACAGGATAGTGAATGGTGATGAAACTTGAGTTTGTCATGGCACTCCAGAATCTAATCAACAATCGATATAGTGGAGATACACAGGATCCCACAAACGACGAAAACTCAAAACAGCGTTATCACCAAGAAAAATAAAGCGCACTGTGTTCTGGGACACACGGGGTTTTATGCTTCTTGAATTTCTTCCCAGAGATGCAATATCATGAGGTACGATACTGTGAAACATTGAGAAACCTTCGCGCGCAACTCTCAGTCAAGAAATGGAATATTCAAAATGCTCAAAGATTGAAATGCTCAGTCAAGGTATTGTGTTGCTTCATGACAATTCGCATCCGCATGACGCTGGTATCACACATAACTTTATTCAATAAAATCGGTTGGGAGCAGTTCAATCACCCACCGTACAGCCTCGATCCTGCGCCTTCTGACTACTCACTCTTTAACCCGAAGCGTGAGTTCAGAGGAAGACACCGTGATAGTAATGACACATAATAGATGTTCAGCAGTGACTCTCTTCACTGGCGGCAGCTTTCTTTGAAATGGTATCTTTGAGGGTATACAAAAGTTGATTCCAGCCATGACAAATATATAAAATAGTGGTAGGACCTAAGGAATACTCTTATACACAAATAAATATTGTTGTGATAGCGAATATTTTATGCTCTTTTTTTCTAAACTGATATTTACTTTCCAGACGCGCATTATATTTTCGAAATACCTGAAAAATTTTGGCAAAATTTTAATAGTAAAATATATTTAGACGTACAAGGTGAACCAGCTTCCCCGTATTTGGCGTGTGCAGATATTCCTTCATGCGTTAAAAACATTGCACAACTCAAGTTAAAACCGTTCAGTGGCTGAGCGACCTTCGTATTATCACTCTTGCTTATCACGGTGACGGAGAAGCGGGGCGTGGTCATTGAGAGGGGAAAAACTAAGGGGCCTCGGACTAGTTCACCACTAGCCGGTTTTAACTTGAAATAGCTGTGTTAGGTTCTGCAATTCTTTGAACACACGGAGGAATATCTACACACGCAAAATACACATGGTAATTAATTATAGAAAGAAATAACTCCAATAAAAGATTCAACATCCTGTTAAGGATTCGAATCAGCAATCTGCCAGTTCCCGTGGCCGTTCTACCACATCATGAGTATATGCTAGGACGGTATGAAATTCTCTAAGCAACTCACATTTTCCCAATAAAAACCAAGGCGTGCAAAAGTACTTCTTTTCAGATTGTATCAACTTTCATTACAATTTTAAAATCTAATTCTGCTTTTCGGCCTACGGGAGAATACTGAATAAGGAAACTAAATTGGTTATGTTTTCTCAAAATTTTAAAACTGTATTGAATCAATTCAAATTCTTCTCGGGCTTCTAGCCAGGTAAAAACTTGGCTTGACACCAACGTTTCGAAGAAGTGCAAGTTTTACCTTGCTAGAAGCCCGAGAAGAATTTGAATTAACACGTCGCCAGGAAAGCTTCAGTTCTTATTGTATTGAATCAGTCTATTGTACATAATTATCATCCGAAAGAAAGAAAGGAAAAAAAAAGTAAACGATGTGCGAAAACTAGTAATCAGCTTGGCTTAGGAACTATAACCAGGTAATTGTTGCATCTGCGTGATATAGCTATGAAATTGGAGAAGCTTCTTTACTAATTCCTTACCAACTTAACACACAGTGCATTATATTTGAACAGAAGAAGTGTTTTTACACGACTGCACAGGAGAAACCAGAGGGTACCTGTAAATATTTGTGCATCATTTAAGAACATTTTTGCATAAACTTAATTTAAACAAATGCACAATAAAGTGTGGTTTTCGGGGAGTTTCCTAGGACGTTATATTTTAAATCAACTGCCAGAATTACAGGAATGAAGAGGTTGCGTAAAAGAGTGTGATAAGAATTAATGGGTGCATATAACATTTAGATAAAAAGAGTAACCTTAACGTAGGTCTACCAACCTATAATATAATACCAATGGTATCTTAATGTATTCCTTTTTAATTAACAGTTAACATGTATTGATTTTATTAACATGAATTGATAAAGGAGGTTAGCGAAAATAGTTAATAGGAGCATTCATATTTATTTATCCTACTTGTGTAGGTATCTACTTTCCGTATGACCAATACAAAGTTCAGTTTCAAAATTGATCACCACTGTATCCTCAATCAATTGCAATAATTGCTTGTACACAAATTTAAACCATGATGATATTAATCTCCTGTGGGCGGAAAATATGAATATATTTAGTTACCAAATAAATGTAAAACAACAAGGGATATTCTTTAAAACCAAATATGGAACACTAAAGTAACCAACTTTGAAGACGCTTCCCGTCAAGACTTCAAACTGAAGTGGAAATGGGGAGACCACACGACGAGGCTTCAGAACACCAGGTGCACCTACATAGCTAAATTATAATCACAACATTTTGGAAAGAAATACCGAGGAAAACCCGGGAAAAATGGGCTGACTATTTTAAGAAAATATGAATATATTTAGTTACCAAATAAATGTAAAACAACAAGGGATATTCTTTAAAACCAAATATGGAACACTAAAGTAACCAACTTTGAAGACGCTTCCCGTCGAGACTTCAAACTGAAGTGGAAATGGGGAGACCACACGACGAGGCTTCAGAACACCAGGTGCACCTACATAACTAAATTATAATCACAACATTTTGGAAAGAAATACCGAGGAAAACCCGGGAAAAATGGGCTGACTATTTTAAGAAAATAGTAGGACCGCACTGAGTGAGGAGCAAGGAACATCAATGACTGTGGAGAAATTCGAAGCAGCCTACAGCAGATGCCGAATATGAGCATCTGGCCTCCGATGCAAAGAAGTGGAGCAGAGAATGTAGTGCAGTGACGTTGTGAATGAATATAAACTCAAATTTTAAATACGAAGTGAGACAAACATTTCACTAGCCCACCGCATGAGTTCGAAGCAACCTCTCCCTCCAAAGAGGAGCCGGTAACCTTTCAGGAACAAAATGACTCGCATTCATTCAATCAAAGATCATTAGATATTTTATATGGGGACTTGATTACTGGCATTTACTGAAAGTAATGTATTTGGATAAGGACGAAAAACAGACTTACTGATGTCTATATAATCATTTTAATCAATTGTATCAACATGCCGGTTAATGTCCTATAGTTTCCAGCTAGTAAAAGGTACCCAGTTTTGCCAGCACCAATGTTCTGAAAAGTAAGGAAAGTAGAAAGTTTTTTGTTTTTTTTTCAATTTAATTCTTAAAATGTTTTATGACACGGATCAAAAATAATACCCTTGAAAATTTCCGAAGCAGAGCTATGTGAGTGAGTGAGTGTGTGTGTGTGTGTGTGTGTGTGTGTGTGTGTGTGTGTGTGTGTGAGGGCGCGTGCGCGCATCTCTCACCCGCAGAAAATAGCATACTATTATTTTAAGTGTTGTTGTTTTGTATCTAAACATGAAAATGACAGACTTCTTACATGCCGTTTGCAAAGCAGGATTTAAAGTTTTGCATTCATATGAGTTTCTCTGCTCACTCTTATGGAAACTATTCTTATAAATGATGTTTCTTCTATCTACTACTTTTTCAGGTAGATACATTTTCATTACCGATTTACACATTTTGTTGCAGGTATTAGAAACACACTACAGGTTAAATTAAAAATCAGATTTTTAAAAGTGGACGGCGATATTAATTCCTTTGAAATTTCATGTCTTTACATAATTCCGAGAAGAAACAGATTTTGCTATTTATCACTTTATAAAAGGTACAAATATTTGAAAATTCAAACCGATAGAAGGCATGTTTAGGAAATTATTTTATGTACGATAGAGTGTTTTAACGAGATCTATGTTGTTTGTGTAATAAGACTTTGTTTAATGCTTATGGTTTATCACGTATACAAAGGCATTCAGAACGAAGACCACTTCAAAGGTTATTCCGGAAAATGCAAATTTACATATTGAAGAAATATAATGTACACGTGGTACTTTAATACAAATGCTTAGACCCATTTTTGAGAAAATTACTTGAAAAAGTGTTTGTAAGACTTTTTTTTTTTCATTCAAGACGCCTCAGGACGGCACTGTAGGTGAAATCATGCTATACATTTTATGTGGAGAAATAATTGTTCCTCTATTTACGTAAGTACTTAATAAAATATAGTAAACAATTGATGAGATCCATCCACATGACTTTCTCTACATCTCTGTAACAAATTATTGTTAATAAGCTTTTCTTTTATTTCATACTAATGAAATTATTAATTATCAGACACTGTTTTATTACTTAGTTCCTTAACTAATAGAAGGGAAATAAGGGAATCCACTACGCTAAACCGACAGTCAAATGTGTTAAAATGTGGTTGCTATGGGATTGAAATCCATTTCTTGCTTGGCCAGTTGTTGACTAGTTCCGCAAGACAAAATCATATTTTAAAACAAACTAATAACAAGGAGTATCTCAAAAATGTTCAACTCAATGGAAATAATGTATGTTGCATAAATTGTGTGTTTTAACAAGCTCTACATTTTTAGTTTGCCAAGTTTTTGTCTATATCTTACGGTGTACCAGTTATGCAAAAGTTACGCAAAATTCATCCTGAATAAAGATGTCTTCAGAGACTATTCCCAGTAAAGTCAAGATATAAATTTAATTGTTATGTAAAGTGTTATATTAATTTTTCCACGTAAAGTGTAGTGGGGTGAAGGGATTTTCTTTAAAGTCTTCGTGTCGCATCCTTAGAAGATATAAAACTTAAATACCAATTTGGTACACGCACCCAGACACACTCACACACACTGACAGACAGATACACACACACACATACACGCACCCAGACACACTCACACACACTCACGCACCCAGACACACTCACACACACTGACCAACACACACACACACGCACCCAGACACACTGACAGACAGACATACACACACACGCATCCAGACACACTCACACACACTGACACACACACACACACACACGCACCCAGACACACTGACAGACAGACATACACATAGGGACATTTTTCTAAAAATGCTACTTTTTTACTTTCTCTACACGTACTACGTACATAATGTATAGAGAAGGTATTGTATTACACCCAAAAATTCGATACCGAGATTTTACCGGAAATACATGTTTTGGGTCTCACTGAATCCAAAAACATTTTTAGAAAAAGGTGCGTGTGTGTCTATGTGTCTGTGGACAGCATAGCTCAAAAACGAAAAGACCGTTAAACACCAAAATTGGTATTTCAGTTTGGTATCTTCCAAGGATGCGACACGAAGATTTTCAAGAAAATCTCCCCACCCCCAACTACCCTTTACATGGATTTTTTTCCGAAAATTTTGATTTTCTCAAAAATGACTAACAATTTTGATTAAAATGTCGTATATTAAAGATATTTACATGACAAATAATATGTATATCTTGAATTTACTGGGATCGGCCTCTGAAGACTGCTTTATTCTGGATGAATTTTGCATAACTGCTAAACCGTAATAAATGGACGAAAAATTACCACACAAAAATTTAGAGCACATTAAAACACACAATTTATGTTATATACGTACATTTCGAGGAGTTGATCGTTTTTGAGATATTCCTTGTTTTTGGTTTCAGCTTTGAAAAATTTGTACTTTTCTCATATAGGAATTTGTCAACTAATGTCCATACAAAGAAAGGAACTTCAGTCCATAGCAAGCAGCTTTTGACTTTACTTTAGTTTATGATACTCCCATATTTCGTTTCTACTTACAAGGAAGTAAGTAATAAGACTATTTCTGCTATGTTTTTCTCGATTAGCATGAAGTAAATAGAATAAGCGTATTAACAATAATTTGTTATACAGAAGTAGAAAAGTCATGTGATTTTTTTATTCAGAGGGTCTAAAAACATGTTTCCAGTGAAATCTCGGTACCAAATTTTTGGGTGCAATACAAAATTTACTTTCTCTATACACTATGTGGTGTCCTCGCGTAACGTAATGATTACAAACGTTATTTGGCGCTAAGGTTGCCTTTAGGTACCACTTTAACAACCATAAGGATTACTGGTATAAATTTGTGAACCAGCAAGATCGATCTGGAGGGAAAACGCCAGAGCAACGCTGTCGCCAAGCTTGTGAATCTGTCTGTACACATAATGTTCCTTCACTTCCCTCCCGCTATCATTTTCTGTGTTAGCACTTATCGATAGTTATCGAGGGTAGGGGTAAGGGACCTGCACTTGGAGATATCGGCGGGAGAATGTATGCGCCATACTATCAGATTTTCACGTCCCTGAGAGAAAGAACGAAAGCACATTCACACCTGCACAATGGCAGAAAATGACGCTGTATTATACCCTTGCAGGAAATACAATGCTGTGCATTCGAAATCGGGCATAACATTTACGTTTATAACGCATACCGTCTAAGCTGAGGCATTAAATTAAAGTAATGTAACTATGTTAAAATTGAGTTGATAGCTTTTGCAATAAGTTGCAAACCACAACATGTTTTACAGGTGTGTAAGTTTTTGCCACTATATTTATAAAACTATATCCGTAATGTGTATTTTAAAATGGAATTGAGTTGTATTGGAATGGAGTAAGATAGCTTAGATAGGAGGTGATGGCATGCATTTGGGACGGGGCGTCATCCAAAAATTATTTTTGTAATAATATTACTATAAAACACAACTTGAAATCTAGTTTGAGTTGAAAATGGCATTATAAGACTTCTGAAGTCCCCCAAGACGATATCAGATAATAGTGGCAATCAATAAAGCTCATCTAAGTTCTGGCGGCGATAGAAACAAGATAACACTCAACACAGCAGACAAGCGAACATCGATGAGGGAGCAATAGAACGTGTAGTATTGCTTTCATGAATTAAGCGAGACAAAAGGAAGTTGTACTTTTTATTTACTTATTGTAACATTTAAAATATGGCCAATAAGGTCAATATCTATAGCAAATTTTATCAATCGGATTAATTCCAATACAAAACAATTCATCCGAAACTCGGTGGAAGGTGCCTGTGAATGCCTAGAGGTACAGAGACGTGGTACTGGAACCACATATGCGGCTTTTCAGAGGTGTTGTTGGTCCATACTTCATCTTATAGGACGATAATGCATGTCCGCATAGAGCCCACTTGGTGGACGACTATCTTGAGAAGGAAAAGATATCCAGTGCATGGACTGGCCAGTGAATCCTTCAAACCAGAGATAGATCCGGTTGACCAGGCATTATTAACAATTGTACAGCATTGTGCAGGTTAATTGGGACAGAGCTGAATTTAAGTTACACATTGCATTGTTTCGTTTAAAAGCATTACAACAATGTTGAACAATGTGCCAATAAGGACAATGCATTTAACTCAAGAGTTCTTTCCTCTATTCTGTCTGAATTCTTATTTAGTGGCTTTGATGCCTATTAAAGCTTAAAAACTATTTTTTTTACTACTGATATCACACCCCGTGAAAGGGAAAAGAATGCTCTTAGTGAAAACACGGAAATGAGTGTAAAACAAATAACAGACGCAGTTTTGTGTTGTTAAATCTAGCGTATCAAGGATTGAGACGCTGCATAAATACACGGGAGGCGTGAAAATGTCAAAAAAGGACACTGTGACACTTCATCCAGGATGATATCCTAATCCTACGAATCAGTATTATCAACCCAAACAAGATCAGAAACAAAAAAATATGTTGTATCTCATGCTTTTGATGTAGACGCTTCCCTTGTACGTCGCCGCCTTCTGTACTGTGGCCATCCGGCACGACGTCCCATCGAGAATGAAGAAGCAAAGACTGTCCTGGGCATAAAATAGAAAGAATGGACCGTGAAGCAGTGTAAAAAATGGTCTTTGCCAACGAGACTCATTTTGAAGTTCAAGGATACAGATCGAGTTTCGTTTTGGCGCTCATCAGGGAAACCTCTTCGTCTCGGTCACATCCAGCAGGCCTCCAAACACCCACCAAAGTTCATGTTTTGGGGAAGTTTCACATTTTTCGGACCAGTTACCCTTCATTCCATAGATGGAATGAAGTACATCGAAGTACTTATTACTAAAGTGATCCCAACCATGGGTAGGAAGTTTCCAGATGGTGGTGGGATATTTCAACAAGATTTGGCTCCCTGTCATAAGTCGAAGCTCACAAAATCCTTTTTGTGTAAGGAAAAGAACATTGCTTGACTGGCCAGGGAATTAGCCAGATTTAAATCTGATAGAGAACTTGTGGTCCATTATTAAGGCTCGATTCAGAAAATTGGACTGCACCAGCAGAACCAAGACGTTATCCTCGTTTGGTTTCGAGTACCAGAAATGAAGCAGATGTGCAGGAAACTCATAGATGCAATGTGTAAGAGGGTGAAAAATGTAATGAAAATGAAAGGAGGCCATATTTCGTATTAAAATGTTAGAGAAACGAATAAATGTTCATAATAGACCGTGTAATTTTCCTGTTTGTCTCAATCTGCATAGTACTGTATTCTATCTATTATCAATCAAAAGCGCGGTTTCCTGTTTGGAAGCGAGAAAATGATAATCTCTACGTAATGGTAGGCTAATGAAAATAATGTTATGCTGTTACTGATGAAATCAGAAAGCTTTTACTATAATAAGTGTACGACGTTAAGTTTGCTTGTAGGAACGTTTAGTTTCCAAGACTTGATACCTCTACTATCAGGAAACATATTTTTGCGTTTATGTTTCAAAGTATATATTTCAAGTGCAACATCTACGTTGAATTTTGCAGTGGAATGCAATACTTCTTGTGAATGCGTAGTAAAGAAAGTAATTCTTGTTTCTATTCGGAACTCCAAAAGAATATTTTCGGTGAAAATTCGATATAGAATTTTTGGATGGAACGTAATACGTTGTCTGTGTGCCATAGATAAGTGGAGGAGAAAGTAAAACATACGAAGAGATTATGTTCTATTGGACTTTATTCCATTACGACTTGTAGTCATTCAGAACAGTATATACAGTATATCACAAAAATTGCGAAAAATAATTTTGTCTGCTTAAATAGGCGTTTAAGGAAACTAAAGAATATATCTGTCAAATTTGTCCAAAGATTGTAAAAAATTCATAAAGGATAAAATAATGTGAGTTCTAAAATTTAAGATTTTCGGTTTTAATATTTTACTTTCTTGTCAACGGAAGCTATAACTTTGACAGATGAATGCTTATTCATAGTTATTAATAGCTATATTAACTTTAAATTTATTTTCAACATTTTTCAAACTCATAAGATGAAAATTCAATCGTTTGCTACTTCATTTCGCGGTTTTTACACTCCCACTCAAAAATACATTAAACAAAATTACCATATACTTTTTTTCTAAATAAAGCTGCAGTTTTTCGAAATAAACTACCTAATGTTGGAAACTCGAGGGTACAGAATGTAATAATGGTTTTACTAATATTTGAGGTTAATATAAAACCTCTGATATGATATATCCATTTGTACGCTATTTAAGATAGGTAAAATCTGACTTTTTAAGTGAATATTTTTAAATATGAATCATGTGCAGCATTTTTATAACAATAAATTTGGAGACAAACATTAGTATATAAACAACTATGTAGGGTAACATTTTGAAACATGGCCAAAATATGACTTATTGTTTGTAATAATTGATATTAATTTCAACGTGTTCTGTGATTTTCCAAATTTTACATCGCTTTCCTCTTTTTTCATCGTGTCTGTCATCGTCATATGGAGGACTTACAAGCTAATGCCTGGGGTCAGATTCCTGTTGAGGAGAGGGGAGCTACAGTATGCAGGGATGGGGGATCAGCGCAATGCTGTTATGAACGAGAGGCAGTAGATTATATGAAATGTATGCCATACTGGATTGTTGCAAAGGTGATGATGGAGATATTGATGGATTGCATGGCGGAGGAAACCGAAAGAGGGATAAAATCCGCCCAGACGACACAACAAATTTCAATTGCGGTCCCCTGGGATTGAACTCAAGACACCTAGATGGTAGACGAGTGGTTTAACCACTCTGCAGTGTCGAGATACCCTACCTTGAGCAGTAAAAAGGTAACGTGTCTCATTCCTCTTAAATAGAAGAGCTTGAAATGTATACGCTTACCACACAGTGTATAGACAGTCAAGATCTTCAAGCAAATATAATTTTTAAGCCAAGTCACGGTATAGTGTATTGTTTAGTTGTTCATTTTAGAAGAATTTAAATGTTCCATAAATCATAGCTTTCTCTGCTTTTTTGTCCATACTGTCCCTGCATGTGTTACTCGTTTTCTGTGTCTATAGCACTTCAATGTGTGGGTGTATGTGGAATATAAACGAAAGCACCAGGGGGAACACATAAACAGTCCGTACGTGCATATGCGTAACAAACATTTCCTCCCGAGCTATTTTACTACCTTCCTTGTCAGGGAAGTCCATAATCCGTTCGCAGGAAGCGCATTGTTTTTTTTTTGTTTTTTTCTCCCTCACCATTATAAAACCAGCAGAATCACAAAGGACTGCCTCTAAAAACTATCTACCTTCATGGACATAAAAGCAAAGCACCAAAAGAGAACGTATCTGGGCTCCCCAAGCGGTGCAATGCCATCCCTGATGTATGGATCTTATTAAGTAAAACTTGGTACTAAGAACTGAAGATGCTATTCAGCTTCATATCTTCTTAACCAGGTGTCTCATGTCACGTGGCGGTATTGCCAAAAGACTTCGAGAAAGAAAGTAAAATTACTGTTATATTTTGCCTCACTTTGGTTATTTCTCTCTGAGCTCGACAGTACAATCAGCATAAACTGTGTGGCAATGCATGCCTATAATATGACCTCATATAGTTCATCCACTGCCACTGTCACAATAGTGTCGCAGATTTAACTGTACATTTTACAGTGATCCTTTCCTTTATTCCTATAACTACGGTTTCTAAAATTCCCCACATATACTGAATAGCAGTCAAAAAACGCCCTGATGTTCATAAAATTACAAATAAAATGTACCTACTTATAATTTTTTTCAACTTTAACCAATTCTGAATGTGCTCCTTGCTATGTGCGACTTGTTTTCGGAAGGTCCCGAGTTCGGCCTTAGCAACTGCCTATTCTGACCCATGGAGTTTTCTTATTTTCTCCTGAGTCACTAGGCGAATGCAGAGGTAAGTTTTCGTGTTCATTAATTCCTTTCCATCAATTCACCTTAATTTCATTTCCTTCTCGGGCGGTAAGGGGTTCGTGTCCTGGGCGCAGGTTATGGTTAGTGAGTAGTGTGGCTTACTCAGGGTTTTTAGTAACGTGGAGACTCTTTCAGGCAGTGGTGAAACACAAGTGCTTTATTAACTGAGTCCGGCTTTTTTCCGCCGTAAAACACACGCGCATACTTCTTAATTTTCTCTTATGAAATTACACTTTACTCGCCCGAGACTATTGTTATTTATTAATTTTGATGCCGTGATTTATTACGTATTCTGGTTAGTATTAAAACAGTTATTTCCCTTACGACTACAGGTAGCCTGTGGGACTCCACCACGGACTCTAAAAATTACATCTTAGTGTGCGGAGGGTCTTCGTCACGTGCCTTAAACAGTGTCGCCTGAACAGCGAGCATTGTTTGCAGTTTGTTTCCTCGGGTAGGACATTCTCACCCCTTTCCCTCGGGTCAACGCTCTACCCTAACGGTATCTTGTACCCCAAACTCGTGACTTATACGTGTTAAAAGTCGTTCTACCCTTCCCATTTTCACTGTACATCTATATTTTCTCTTCTTGATATAATTTATATTATTAGCTACGATATATATTTGCCTTCTAAATTATTCTTTGTCCCGGGACAAGACATATAGTGTCTCACTTCTCATTATTCAGATGTAACTACAGATGCGTGGACACATATTCAATGAAAAGCGCATTCTCCTGGATTCTAGAGAGTTACGTATTCGACTGGCCGTTCATGGACAGCTCTAATAGTAGAAGGGGTCTTCTAGCTCGGAGGTTTTGGGACTTCCGCGTGATTCTGTGACTATGTGATCAGTTTACTCATTTAATCTATTTCAAGAGATGGTGTAGGTAGTAGTGCATGAGGTCTCTCCTCTACTGTTAAGCCCGCAGCTGGAAGTAATAAAATATAGTGAAAGAATTATCAGAATGGTTGCATTCAGGTGCTTTGCTGTCGTTCATTCTCAAGAAGAATCACCACTACCTCAGTGAGTATCTTCACCATTGTCTTCTTATGCTTAACATCCACACCTTATAAGCCCTTAGTTGTTTAACAACAGCTCCCGATGACTATGACGCTGCGACTCCGCCACCAGCCCAGAGCGTGACACAGCAATATATTATTTGAAGCTGTTTTGAGAATTCCAAACAATATCACCCAAACATACATGCAAACACTGTCAAGTGTCATATCCAAATTCTTAATATACGATAGTATAAATGAACCTTTGGTAGAAATGAACCTTTGGTAGAAATGATCGTACCTCAAAAGTTGCTGTTTTAGAGTTTTAAAGAACTCTGTGATTGATTCCGTGGCTCAGTCGTTAGAATACCTGCATGTTGCAAGAGCGATCCCGGGTTCGATTCTCGGCTAGGGTGGGAATTTTTTTCTATCCAAGAATATTCCCTATCCTTTCACGAATCTGAAAATATAAACGACAATGTGAAACCCAACGACAACAATACAGTACTTGTGATCCAAAGGTGAATTCTACCGATTTGACCATGCAGTTAAAGTCGGAGTAAAAATGAAAATAAAAAGTATACGAGTATGGAAGTGTTGATTGAAAAGAGAACAAAGGCCTATCCTTCCAAATTAATAACATATGCCCAAAATTCGATTTTAAGATTATTTCAAAACATTGGTTTGCTTATAAATACTACTATCAATACACAGATTCCATTTTTACTTTCTCTACACGTACTATGTACATAGTGTACAGAGAAGGTATTGTAATTCACCCAAACAAATCTATACCGATATTATACCGGAAATGTATGTTTTGTGACCCCCTGAATCCAAAAATTTATTTTTAGAAAAATGTCCATGTGTATGTGTCTGTCCGTCTGTATAGTGTCTGACTGTCTGTATAGTGTCTGACTGTCTGTGTGTATGTGTGTGTGTCTGAGGGCAGCATAGCTCATTAACGAAAAGTCCGTTAAAAACCAAACTTGGTATTCGGGTTTGGTATCTTACAATGATGCGACACAAAGATTTTCAAGAAAATCCCCCACCCCCAAATACCCTTTACATGGAAATTTTTTCGAAAACTTTGATTTTCTCAAAAATGGTTCTAACGATCTTGATTAAAATATACTGTATTAAAGATATTTACCTGATAAATAAAAGGTATACCATGAATTTTCAGGGAATAGCCTCTGAAGACTGCTTTATTATGGAAAACTACTTAACCGTAAGATATGCACAAAAACTTACCATACCAAACATATAGAGCACGTTAAAACACACTATGTATGTAATATACATTTTTGTCGTGGAGTTGATCGTTTTTGAGATATTCCTTGTTATTTCTTTCAGCTTCGAAAAATTTACATTTCTCATACAGGAATTTGTCAACTCCTGTCTATACAAGCAAATAAAATTTCAGTCACATAGCAACCAGAGTTTGACTATCACTTTAACCTACTCCCGCATTTCGGTTCTACTTGCACAGAAGCAAGTACTATGACTATTTCTGCTAATATTTTCTCGACTAGCATGAAACAAATGGAAGCATAAGCTTTGTAACAATAATTTGTTGCAGAGATGTACTGAAAGTCATGTGAATGGAACATATCAGATTTTAGTTCTTATTTTCTTATATCGTTTTATTTACTAAAGCTATCAATACATATTACAATGAATAAAACACTGCTACTTTCAATAGTATTTATTCATCCGCCGCCGCCATTACAACCCGCCAGCCCTCTCTTTCGCACAAGCAACAAACAGCTTGGCAGGCTTTAGCCATGACGACCGTAGTTGCGACTGTTGGAAGTTATTTACGAGTTGTAATTTAAAGCTTTAAATTGCGCCAGCTCCTGTTAAAACTAACATATGTGTACGAATTTCAGGCGGTTTAGTGCATGGTGAAGAAAATAAAGAAAAACAAAACAAAACGATAAACCTACTGCTTTATATAGTACAGTTCCTTAAACGTCAACGAGTTGAAAATGAAGTGTTCTGCATTAGACTGATCACTAATATTTTCCCTATTTTATTAGAGCTAATTATGATATTAAACAAACATAGATACCACTAACTAGAGAACACCACATTACGTTCCTTGCACTTATTTTGGTCACTGTGCCAAATGAAAGCTGCATGTCAAATGGAGGAATGTACTGTATTATCCAACTGTACCGATCTGATTGATAACGCACTTTTAAAATTTCAGTAATTCTTAAATGCTAAAAGACTAACACAGCATCTTCATGTAATTGCGTTATTCATTGTTTTCAACACATAAGTTGATATTAATTTTAACTTGCTCGCGGGTGAATGGTCACCAATTTGAAGCTGAAGGAAACGTTTGTTGCCAAAGAAAAGGCTTGTTATACAATAATAATTTGTATTCTTAGATATATTATCATCCACTTGCATCACACTAAATACAGGTGCACTTTGAATGCCTCTTAAGCTCATTTAAACTTATGCTTGTAATTTATTTTTGCTGAATATATTCACATTCTTATGTTATAATATGCTTAATTTTTGGGTATGAAATATGTTTTGTTTGATGTTCTGAAAACCATGCACGAAAAACTACACTGCTAAATTTTGGGGAGGGAATAAAATCCAAAATTAATGAATAAACTATGAAGGGGCAGGTAATAAAAATTAACCGGACTTATATTTTATTTTTAGTTCATTAACATTAAAAATATGCCTCTGTTTTGTGTATGAAGACACAAAAGCTTGTTGCACACAAAACTCTAATTCTCCAATTTAAAATACGCGAAGAAAACAACCAATTTCTGCCATAAATGTCTATTCTTATCTTGTGGATTTAAAAATCCATTTCCAAAATCTCCATTCTAATCTTGTAGGTATGAATATCACCATTGCTCCATTAATGTATAGTAATATAATCGATTTTAGAGTCCCAAATTTCATATAACGATGGACTAATTATTAGCATAGACTAGAAATGGAATATTTGTTCTCTTTGGTTCAAACCAAAGGGGGAAAATATCAAAGCTATTACCTCCCTACTAATTTACGTATACCATAACATTAATCTCTCACTCATTTATTATTTATCTAATTCAGGTTCTCTCGTATCAAGTGTGATTCTTTATTCCCTTCGCTGAAGTATTGAAAGACAGCGCTCCCTTGTTTTCTCCCTTCCATGGTACACTACCATCTTGTAATTGTAGCTTTTTATCTTCTTCCTCTCAGCTGAGAGGAGGGAATTTTGTTTACTGCTTACAATACTTAAAGGTTTATTTGGAAGAACAATACAATTAATAACGTTCAATCTAACATACCAATTATATAACAAGGAAGCTATTAAGCTTTAAAAACAAATTTTATTCGCCCTGAAACATATAAAAATTGATAAATTTCCTATAAAAGGAATATCTTGAAAATGCTTTACATTATGAATTACAATTCCCGCACACACAAATAATAAAGCCTTAAATAAAGCATGAGTTAATAAATGAAAAAAAGCCCAATATCAAAAATTAAGAAGATGGCAATTAAAAAGAATCGTAAAGAAAAAGGTAGGCGTGAGGATCTAATTGGATCAAATCCACATTCAAAAGGAATCTAATCGACAATCAAAATACATTTATTAACATACCAATTCCTGATTTACACCTATTGTAATTGAATCTACTTCTGCTACGTTTTGAAATGTCATACCCGCTCTTAATTGTGTATAATGCGAAATCTGAATAGGCAATCTTTGCTTTTTTCACATGTAATAAATGCACTCGTTCTTTCAGTACACAGTAGTCTCAAAAAACGAATTTATATAACTAGGGGGGACTTAAATAGTTTCTATTTTCATACAGAATGTAAAATAAATAAAAGATACCTCCAGCAATATTTACACATTTTGAGGTTACTTACAGCCAGAAGATGATGGTGAAGTAATTGTATCAACCGAAACATGCAGTTTGTTCTCCGCTAGAGGTCGGAACTTGCGCTCCTGTGCCCACAAGTAGTTGTCACTAGTATTCCTGGATGAATTCTGTTTTATGTCTCTTCAGTGTTAGTCCCAAGACCAGCTGGAGTTAGAAGCCAGTGACGTCACTTTGCTTTTGACGGAAGCTCGGAATAATGCATGTAAAGTATAGCCCAATGTTTTTTATGCTCCTGACGTAAGGATGTTGTAGTTTTCACGACTAGATTTCTGTAGTAGATTTGTGAATGTGATATTAACAACTGTATGCTTGGTATAGTTACTGCTATTTAATGTACTTTGAACGAATAGAGATTAATCAGCTTCCTAGTAACCGTCTTGTATCGGTTTCCATGTTGCTTATAATTAAACGTAAATATCTCCAGTAATTGCCTTTCCGAATGTGCATCACAGAGTTCAACACGCTGATGGGAGGTAAGATGTGTACATACTACCTGCTGATCTCTATTACTTGGAGGCGAGAACAGCTGCAAGGTCTCCGATCATATATGTACACCTAAGACTCGGAACTTGGGACTTGGCGTGCCCTATGGTAGCTGGGGCTAAAGTTGAGGTAGAGATTTCATGAACATAACCGGTTAGTTGGTACATTCGGGGAGGGCTGCACACTGTGGCCACCTTATTGTACATCATCAGCCCTCAAAAGGATAGGACAATATGAGAGGCCGCAAACAGACCGCAGGGAAAGAGTCACCGTGGAGGGTCCCTAACACAGTCCAAGCTGTTATTCAACTCGACGGGGGAGCGTAAGGAGCCTGCTTCTTAGGTCTTACAGAACCTCATAAGTGCTCAAATGACTTCAGCGACACTCAGTCTCCGAGAGCGCAATCACCACAAAAGAAAGCGCCACCACCAAAGTCTTCAACGGCACTTACAACGGCATAGTCTTCATTCATCTCAGAATGGAGATGAATGAATGAGATGAAATAAAGGGATAGGAAGTTCGGAGGAATGCAGAGATCTCTCCTGGGGATGAGAGAAAAACAAACCTAGGTCGGCCCAAGGAATCGAACCCACAACCCCCCCAAATTTCAGTCACAAACAAAACGCCTCAGCCCCCTGACTCGGTGATAAACATAGTACAAAAATGATTGAGTAAATGTTGTAATGAGATGAGGATTCTTTTGTTTAGAGCGCTGCAATAAAATACGAGAAAGATCCAATTATTTAAGTAAATTTGATTATATGATATAAATTAAATTCGTAAAATAAGTTAAAATCATTTTTAAAAGCAATAAAAGCTATGCTCTTATTTCGCATTTATGTGCTGCGAATGCATTGTCATGTAGATTCAACCATTTTTGGAAGTAGGAATATATGTGACAATGTTCCATCGCTCATTGCGAATCTGACAAATTAAGTTCTTGGAAATGGAATTGTAGTAAATATCTCATATAATAACAATAAAGGTAATATGTTACAAGTAACCAACGTTAATTTATACATCATTTACATCTTCTAGGCCACGCTTGACACGATAGAAAAGATGTCACCAGCTCCCGGCTACACAAGCTACTACAGGTACAACACAGTATAACGTAAACTAATACAACTCGCACTCAGTGAAAGTACCTCTTAGGTTAGGCTGTTCCCGCTTGGGTGCATGCAGGAAAGCAGTAGAGTACTCAAGATTCACGGGAGTCTACTGCAGCATGGAATACAGCACGGAATTGAGCGCAAGCTGTAGTTACGGCTACATGAAATGTTGGAATGAAGAGCTAAAAAGTGCAAGCACTTGTGCTTTGATCGTCCACTGATTATGTCTGTCACGCTCGGGCTCTAGCCAAGCTCCCGATAGGGTTGCTACGTGAGCGTAGTACTCTGACTCAGCCGAGCAGAATTGTAACAGCCTGTCTTATGTGATAGAAGGGCGAGGGTGACAAGAGCTTAGCATCCGATTCTTATTTATGAGTGTAGGGACGCAACATAGTCATCAACATCATTGTTTTAGAAACACATAAAATGCTCATATTCCTGTAAATATTATTAGTGACGGACTTATATATATTTTTAGTATGGTTTCATTTTCACAATCGTTTCATATTAATAATACGGTATGCCTCTGTATGGATTCTCTCAAGACTGAAGTGTGGTTCTGAATTGAACATTGTGCCAATTTGCACATTTTATGAAGCAGAAAAAGCAGGGAAATGCAGCATACTGATAATAAACCATTCTATGTTACAATAATGAAAACATGCTTATGTTTTTGTTATGACATTCGTCACTTTTGCTCTCACAAACTACTAAATATGTCAGGGAGAATACAAAATAAATTCTAATTAGATTGCCACAACTGATGCCCAAGATTTGAGGCTGGATTACCGGCAGAGGAGTGGAAATTTTTGTTTAATTAAAATGACTTTCTACCTCCATAGAGAGTAAATACGCGTGGGAGAAACCTACAGTAAAAGTTCAAAGAGTAAAACACTAAGGTTTCAGTGAAAAGCCTCCCATATCACCATATTAGTTACGAGTGCTATAGAAATGGACAAAAAAAAGTAGCAGTCTAGATTTCAACCTACACATAAAGTTGTATTAGCGCGAACTAATCTACTTTAGGTACCTAATCGTCTTATGAGATATACTGTAATAATGTAAAGCATTTTAATTTTCTAAATATATTATGAAAATAAGTAAATGAAAAACAATCCTAAAAATACAGAACATTAAGCTAATCCCCCCTTAAAAAAAAGTGCAGTTATTTTAAGAGATTAACACTTTACCGCAACAAATTCAAAGGCTTTACAGAATTTACAGCATAACAGCATCGCCATATAATCAACACGTATTATCACATAATCAGATTCTCATTCCTTCCAGCTACACAGCACTACAGCTGATGTCTCCATCGTATTTGATGTTTCCTGGTCTTCTACAATCCAGACTGCAGTTCTTCTCTAGGAAAAGTATTCGATGTGAGCATATTGTAATAAACGCTTATAAACACAATATCTTATATTTTACACTGTTTCAGTTGTGTTTGTAATCCTTATTGTTCTGAAACATATTCGCTCTTTTCAACATCCAGTTGTAACAATTTTTTCTGCTACCTAATCGTTGTAACGAGATGTTTTTCTTAAACATGAGCGTGACGAGAATGGACGAAACCAGCCCACATTTATGAGAATGTTTAATGGAGGCTAACAATTGATCTGTTGGAAGAAGTTACCGATTGTATTAAGATGAATAACTATAAATTGTTCCTCAGGAATTATAACTCCTGTATTAAATCTGCGTACTTCCAGAGTGTTTAAACATTTATGTAAACTTCAGTTTAAATCACGCGTCTCGCTAAATTGCTGTACGGTGGGTCCGATTCCGATCACAGTTAAACTGGTGGTGAATCTAAAACGCTAGGCAGCAAGAATAATTTGAAGTGCGAGAAGGGCAAGAGAGTAACGAAATGCAAGTAGTAATCAAGTAACCAAATTTTCAAAATATATACGTTAAATTAACCTGAGTCCTGACTACTTCAAACTATCCCACCATAGTACCTCAAGTTCCATGTTTGCAAAATTTTACGCTTCATGTTGACACATAAGGCACACTTTTTATGCTCTTTGACTGCTTAATCCAGAATATTATTCTATTGATAATTTTTAAAAATATCTTATGTACAACTTTAAGTGTCACTTAGTTTACGAAAATACAGTAATTTTATGAATTGAACCTTGAGCCTAAACGCTGTTCTTGTTTTCTGAGATTCTTACAATTTAATTGTCTTCACTACTATGATTTTATGATAATTTATTTCTTTGCAGCTTGCCTTTACTGACTCTTATCAAACTCCTGGTGACTTGTACTATTTTTCATTATTCTTAGATCAAAATATATGATTCTATTTATCACAATTAGGTCTCCATATCAACATTACTGCTTTACAAAATAATTATTAATTACAGTATAATGGTAAACTACTTACAGCTATTAAGAATAAATATATAACAATTTTTGTGCCTCGATCATCTTTTACTTTATCACGAATGCACAGTGTACATAGTAAGTAGAGAAGGTATTGCATTTTGGAAAAAGGTCCGTGAGTGCCTCTGTGTGTGTCCGTGAACACAACTTGTAAACGAAAATATATAAAATACTAAACTTGGTATTTAAGTTTAGCATCTTCTATGGATGTGACACAAACATTTTGAGGAAATACCTCCCAACATAAACTACACCTTACTTGGAAAAAAGTAGAAAATTAAGAGTTTCTCAAACATTTCGATTAAAATACCGTATAGTAAAGATACTTACCAGATGTAATGTGGAGTTTCAGTTAATGAACGTACAATAAAACAGGTAATTTGCTTCATTCCTCATCCTTTTCTCTCGAAAAACACGCAAAGTTAGCACTTTTTGTCATTTGAAAATAATGGGAAATGAGCTTTTGCTGTTTTCCTCGACAAGCGGTGATAATATAATCAAATTGAGATAAGAAACATTTTGAATTAATGTTTCAGTGGAACTAAAACTGTCAGGACCTCTGATTCACCTCCGCCATCATGATACAAAGGGCAAGCGCATGTTACCAAATACGTCTTACTATAGCTGATAGGGCTTTGAACTTGGGGCTTGGCAGAGGAATGTTACAATTCACCTACCAAACAAATTTCAATACCGAGATTTTATCGTAAATATATATAGAAATGTATGCTTTGAGAACTCCTGAGCACAAAAAAAAAAAGGCATTTTTACAAAAATGTCTATGTATCTGTTGGTCTGTATTTGACTGTGTGTGTCTGCGTGTGCGTGTCTGAAGGCAGGATAACTCAAAACCGAAAGGCCTGTGAAATAATGAACTTGGTATTTGATGTTTGATTTTCTCAAAAATAGCTCTACGATTTTGATTAAAAGGCCTTATGCTTAAGTAATTTTCATGACACATGAAATGTATATCTTGAATTTTCTGGAAATAACCTCTGAAGGTCTCTTTATTCTGGATAAATTTGGTTGAACTTTGTATAACTGGTAAGAGATAGAGAAAACTTACTACACAAAAAATTTATATCTCTTTAAAAAATACAATTTACGACATGCATATTTTTAGTAGAGATACCCGTTTTCGAGTTATTTGTAGCTATTCAGGGTACTTAAAGCTTTTCTCAAACGGAAAGCTTTTCTGAATTCTTACACTTAGCGACCGGCTTTTAAAAGATCTCACTATTATTTTAAGCTATGATTTCCCTTATTTGCCTTGAAATTAAAAAGAAGCAGGTAACAAGGCGACTCTGCTAATGTTTATCATGATGGTATAAAAGAACAATCTGTCGTATGAAAAGCTTGTTTGCGGAGCAACTACAGAAAGCCATGTAAATGGAATACATTAAATGTTTAATATACGAAAGACTGCAGGGATGTCTTATTCCCTGCTTCCATAAATTGTTGTTCTAAAGCGAAAGTTTCTTTGCTATTATTATTATTATTATTATTGTTATTATTATTATTATTAACATCATTATTAAACTTTTTGACAAAAGTAAAATTTGACAAATACTTGGCATATTGTGCTACTATTAATATTTAAAGTTTTGGTTGATTATTGGACTTTTCCGTGAATTAAAGGTTTATTGGTTTCTTTTATAGGTGCATCCTCTCTTTTTATTACTCCCAGTTTATTTGAGAACACAAGACCTACTTTTTATGAATTGATTATGCCGTAGTAGTTCATGATAAACAGTCACATCACATTTAGGAAAACAGATATTCATGCCAATTGATCAGCGTTAACCATTAGAAGAGGTTTGTGTGTTTTGTGGGTTGCACTTCGAGAAGTTTGATAGAGGATATTGCCCACTTAGTGACCGTGTTCTCAACCTAAATGAGCTGGATGTTAAGTGCTACAGGTGGTCAGTTGTGCCCATCATAAGAACTCCATGAAGCGTTGCTGGAATTTCATATCACAGGTTCAACTAGACTTGTTAACTTTTTCTTAACTATTCAACACGTTTACGTATTAAACGTTACTACCTTCTAATTTTAGTATGCATTATTTTCCCCTTTTACCCAAATGTTTCTTTTTTCATATTCTAGATGGCGCCATCGTTTTAGAAGTCGTTGTAACTCTACTCTTGTAAAGTACTGACACCAGTTCTGCATTAAAATTGGATTGGTTCTCTTATCTAAACATGCCATCCATTACACTCATATTACTTAACTGATGTCAAACATCCCGATTTCTAATCCTTTCTTATCAGCAAGAATCGCATAAAAACGTTTGCTCCATTTATAGCAGGTGTTTGTTTCAGCATTTTACGGTACATATTTCGCATAGTAAAGTGCTTGTTTATTGAATTTTATAATATTTGAAGACTTCCTAGCCTGATATTCTAACCAAGACATCTAATAAAACACATTTTTAAGTTGGCGTACTTCGTATAGTCTATATTTTCACTGTTTCCTTGCACCCCCGTTTAACAGATTTTTACTCTCTCTAGCCCAATATGTACAACGTGCATAGGGATAGAGAAGGTATTGTAATGCACCCAGAAATTCGATACCGATATTTCACAGGAAATACATGTTTTGGGGTCCCCTGAGTCCGAAAATTTTTTTTTAAAAAAAGGTCTGTGTGTGTCTGTGGACAGCATAGCCCCAAAACGAAAAGACTGTTAAATACCAAACTTGTTATTTAGGTTTAGTATCTTCCAAGGATGCGACAGGAAAATTTTCAAAAAAATCCCCCGGCCACAAACTACCCGTTACATGGAAAAAATTTCAAAAATGTTGATTTTCTTAAAAATGGCTTTAACGATTTTGATTAAAATATATTAAAGCTATTTATGTCCGAAATAAAATGTATATCTCGAATTTTTGGGGAATACCCTCTGAAGAGCTCTTTATTCTGGATGAATTTTGCTTAACTGCTAAACCGTAAGAGATAGAAGAAAACTCACTACACAAAAAATGTTCATCACGTCAAAACACACAATTTATTTACGTTTTTATTGTGGAGGTAACCATTTCCGAGATATTCCTTGTTACTGGTTTCAATTGTGAAGTACTTAAAACTTTTCTCAGACAGGAAGTGTCCGTTTTCTTTTGTTCTACTCCTGGCCAGGCAAAGAAGTGATTTGCAATGGCAATCGCATGACGATAGCTTATAAAACAGTTGAAAATCACTTTAGCATAGCGCATTCCTTTATTCTCTCCTACTTATAAGGAACTAAGTAATAAGAACATTCTGCTAATATTTATCTCGATTAAAATTGTGTACAAAGAAGAATAATCTTTTGTAGGAGGTTTGTAGAGCAGCATGAGAAAGTTATGCGAGTGTACCACATCAGATTTTATGTAATTATTTGTTTATAACACCATTATTTTTTCACTGTTCCTTGGTGTTCTTTATGTGTGTGGATTAGTCGACCTAATTAATCTGATATTTTCGTTATCATAATCTCAGTTCATATAATTCATGATAGCAACTCATATTTGTAGATTATCCTATGAGAGTAATATTAGCAGTGAATTACCACAACATATATAGCTTCAATATTGTTTTCTGTGGTTATATAAATAGCATTTGGATTAAGAAATATCAATTGCTTATGGCTACAAAGGTAAACAATTAAACAGTAATGTTAAAATCCAATAGGTTATAATGCCTGTCTTATTCATAAGGTTTAATGAAACATTTTTATTTCATTCTAAGATTCAGATCACCTCCGGGATTTAGCGGGAACAGTTTTTTGACTATTAAGCTATAGGTCAAACTTTGGTAGGTACGACATTTTTTTAAAAAAATAAGTTTAACGTGTCCTTTACCTTATTCTGTACACAAGAACATTTACTAACTCCTTATTTTATGGATTTGGAGTTTGAGTGCCTGTAAAATGCTATCTTTCATTCATAGAGGAAATTTATGAATTTTTATGCATTTAACTTCTGCATGCTTTATGGTATGAACTTTTGGATTATGTGAAATACCTATGTTAGTAGGTTTCTGTTCTAAGAATATAATTTTAGAAGTAGTTTCTTTAAGAAATTTGTATATATTTACATATATTTTTGTTCTTCTTTTCCTCTCATTCCCCGACGTTTTTATAATGGACATAAAAGAAAGAATAACCCAGTAAAATACGAATAATCTATCTATGACTTATCATTTTGGAATCTTCCTCTATATATCTATACCGGTACAAAAATCTTAATGCATATGCACGATGTAAAAATAAGTAAAAATTAAATTTAAATCTACCATATACTAAAACCATTGAATAGATTTTAATGTATACTATATAGTTTAAAATCGTATTCCAGATTTTAGCTTGAAATAAATTTGAGTATATAAGGTGTTATCATGTCTTTTCAGAAACTAGCGTAAAAAATGAACAATACTGCAAAAAACATATGTTTGTTTGTAATAAAAATAAGAAATACTTATTTTTGTGCTGGCTTAATACGAGTTTTTGTTAGACTGGGAGGCACGGTTTTGGACTGGAGGAGATGCTTACCCAAATCAGGGAAATTAAACCCGAAACGGAAAGAAACGCAAAAGATTGACAATAATAGAAGAAGATGAAAACCATTTGGAATCCGGAATGGGGAAGATGAGATCCGAGATAACGACTGTGAATTTCGCGATGGAGAAGATAAAGTCTGAGATTCAAGGCAAAATCGTCGAACAACTGGCCGGCGTGAAAAAGGACGTATGAGAACTTGAAAAAAATTAAAGAGCTTGCTACAACGGTGAAAGATCATTAGCAATGCCTGGAAGACGTCAGAGAGTGACATATGTCGAAGGAAGATTTCGACGGAATCGTCAAAAAGCGAACATGATAATGGAAAACAAGCTAAAGGCCCTGTATGATTAAAAGCCACATGAACCAATCAAATAAACGATAAATAGATCCCAAATCTTTGTAATTACCGAGTTTCAACAAAAATGCTTAGAATGATGTAGTATATAACTTCCAATTTCAGTTTGTAGAAAATTCGAACTTCTCATTCCAACAGCTGAACGGGTCAAAATTACCTGTTTACTTTATTGAAAGTTACGACATTGTAGAATTTGCAGATATTCAGACGCCTCAAATTTTAACAGTTTCAAAGAATGTGCCTGTGCTATCATCTCTGAGTTGTGGTCCATGATGAGCTGCTGGTAGGTAACATGCAAATGTAATGAGTACACGAGCTGCGTTCTTGTTCTTTGATGTGTAACTGGAAGCGGCACGCACGTTGGGCTTTCGTCGTAAGCTCTACTTCGTTCCAAAATCAGCTTATGAGAAATGTGAGACAAACGTGTTGGTTCATAAACAGATTTGTTTAAATCCCTATGACGACTTGTGGAGTTATATTGCCTCTGCTCGTAGGTGAGAAACAAAACAACAGCGGCAGAAGAAATGAGATGAGTTTCTGTAGCACCTAGCTTTGCACAAAAGAATATCAAAACAACTCTCCGCAAAATATTTTGCAAATTCAATATTTCTCTATGTCTATCATGATACTAACCAGAAAAACTAAAAACATACAAGCCATTTTTCATATAATTGCCAGTGCATATTTATGCCTGTTTAAAATAAGTCCCCTAATATGTTATACTCTACTTCCATCGCCTCAGTAGAATATGTAGGTACGTACGTAACAATACATTTCTTTGAATAGGTAGTCAGATGAAAAGTCCAATACGGTACGGTAATTCATTTCCTAATTGACTCATATGTTTCCCCGGCATGGTGCCATGATAGCTCAGTGGTAGAGCAACCGGCTAAAGACCGGGAGATCCCTGGTTCAAATCCCGGCTATGGAATTGAATTTTTCAATCTATCCAACTCCTACCCTATACTCGGCTTGTGTGAAAAGAAAATAAAACAATACATTTCATTCTTATCACAACTTTATTTTGTTAACATTCATAAACGTATTAGTACCTTTGAGTTGAGTACAGATATACGTAATTTAAAAAGAAGAAATAATCTTAAACGGGATCTTCTCAGATGTATTTTGCAGATTACCAAATATTCAAGCTTCAATAATGATAAGTATCCAGTTTATAACAAGTTTCCGGCTTCTACCAGAACTGCTCCTATAAATAAGTTTAATATTAGTCATTTAAATTTATTGCTCCTGATTTAAATCAAAAGTTTATTTTTCAAAACTAACATAAATGTAGAATTTTAGGTTAATGTTTATATTTTTTTAGCCATCACTATATATTTCGCACATAGTATATAAAGAAGGTATTGTATTCCACCCAAAAATTCGGTAGCGAGAACTCATCCGAAGTATACTTTAAGGTCACCTGAATCCAAAACGTTAAGTACAGGAAAAGGTCCGTGGACAAAGCGGCGCAGGGACAGGTTTTCTCCGGGTTCTCCGGTTACCCCCGCCATCGCATTCCACCGGTGCTCCAGCTTCATTTCATGTATCACTAGTGTCATCGCCTGCGGTTTCACCAGAAGTAAAAGCGGGCTTTACACACTACCAAAACAACCCACACACACGAAAATTCTGTTCAATACCAAAGTTGGTATTTTAGTATTGTAAAAAATGTATTTATTGACTCAAAGATTGGTAACAACAAATATTTTAATTCAGTGCTACAAAGAATTCACTCCATGCTTCGACGTGAAGACTTGCGATGGTATCCTCCTCAGTTAATGCTGGCGCACCACTGCTTCTCTGCTCCAGTCAAAGTCTGACTCACGACTCTTGGCTTATAATTCTTCTTTCTTTTACAGCTTGAAAATGACATCACAGAACATTCTGGAAAATTGTGGAAGCCGAAGTTACTGAAAGAATCTGGCATGGGTCGTGTTCCAAAGCTTCCGGTTACTGGTGCGCCGCTTTTCCTGCTTTTTGCATTCCAACTCCGCCGGCTCACAAAGCGAACGTGAGAATGGCAGCGCACGGTCGGCACTGTCACATTATAATATTCTTCTTAACACAAATAATGATAAATTGAGTTATTTACCAACTAATTACAATTAGAAGTAACCCATTAACTGTGTAATGGTAAATAGATAATATTTATTTCCATCTACTTGATTAAGTACTTTATACTCTTTCAGCTCACTATTTTGTCAATATTTTGCATCTACTACTGTTTGCGCATTTGAAAATTGCAGAGCAAAATTTAAGCCTACTACATTTTACTTTCTCTACACGTATTATATACACTGACATGTCTGGAGTACACAAGTTATGTCAATTACATTTTTTTCGTGGAGTTTACCATTTTCGAGATATTCATTGTTATTAGTTTCAGTTGTGAAGTACTTACAGTTTTCTCAGACGGGAGTGTCCGTTTTTCGTTTGTTTTACTCCTGGCCAAGAAAAGAAGAGATTTGTAATGACAATCGCATAACGACAGCTTTTAAAACATTTGACTATTGCTTTAGCCTAGTGTATTCCTTTATTTTCTTCCTACTTATAAGGAACTAAGTAATAAGAACATTGTGCTAATGAGTACCTCGATTAGTAAGGAGCAGAAAGAAGAATAATCCTATGTATGAAGTTTGTAGAACAGCTAGAGAAAGTCATGTGAGTGTAACACATCAAATTCGTCGAAGTCCCTCACGGCACAGCGCCTTATACAGTTGTGTAGTGGCAGCAACCATTTGTCACTAGTTCCAAATCTGAATATTATTAACCCATATGATCAGTTATCACAATCAGATACATAACTTAAGTTTCAACAACAAAGTTTCAATATTAACTAACAATACTGACGACACAAAACATGATACAGTTTCGGTTGTTAAACTTGCACTTTCCTTGTCTGTTCATTGTAGCGCTGAGACAAAACTTACGATACTTCTGTGTTTAGGTTCGCAGGTTTGCTTCTCCCATGTAGCAAACGCTTTTTTTTTCTTCTTCTTCTCTTAAAGATCTTGAATCGAAAAATAGCGGCTATTTATTTGGCATACCTATTTAATACACGTCATTCAGTACAGTTAATAATTAGTTATTATGATGCTTCTTTAAGGGTTTATTCTAACGAATATAAATATACTGACATGAAACCATGTGGGATGCAGAAATACTAAAATTATTGTTAAGAAAACCATTGTTTCAAGACATTTTTAAGATCAATTTTTTTACTTAGCACGCCCTTCACAAGGTGATCAAAAGCACTCTTCAAAAACCGTGGCTTCACGATTCCATCGTGTTCGCGTATCTGTATCGTGTTGAGGTTGGATATCAAGGGACGGTCTAAGTGCATTGATGATTTAATGAACGGTGTTCAATATACGATAATACTCGATAATATTTTGATTCAATTTTTGAGAATATGTGGGTTGAGGTAAAAGCGGACTTGCGCTTCAATTACCTGTTAACGGGCGAAGGACAAAAAATGGTTTCTGCGCACAAATTCAAGAAGCCTGGGTTCTTATAGCTTCTCTTCCACATTGTTATAGGCACTTTTTTTTTTGTCTATTCTCCGAAGTTTGAGAGCTGTTATACGGCCTCGGAGTTGATACGCCCGATAATAATTATGTTTTTTTTTTGTTTTTTTTTTAATTTTAGTTTAAAATATAAGTTTATTTGCACATATTTTTACTTTCTCTACAACTACTATGCAAGTATAGAAAAAGTACTCCATTCCATCAAAAACTCGATACAGATATTTCACCGAAAATACACGTTTTAGGGTTCCCTGGATCCAAAAAGCATTTTTATAAAAACGTCCGTTGTGTGTGTGTGTGTGTGTGTGTGTAGTCGTTTCTGTGAAAACGATAACTCAAAAACGAAAAATCGGTAAAATATCAAACTTGGTTAACAGCCAAGGATGCGATACGACGATTTTGAAGAAAATCTCCCCCCTCTACTCCATACTACCCTTTACATTAAAATGTGTTCCAAAATTTTGATTTTCTCAAAAATGACTAACGATTTTGATTGAAAAACTGTATATTAAAGATATTTTCATGTCAAATAATGTGCAAATCTTGTATTTTCTGGGAATAGTTTATGAAGATCTCTTTATTGAGGATGAATTTTGCTGGATTTTGTATCACTAGTAAATCGTAAGAGATAGACAAAACGCATTTTTGAATTATCCATTTCAGATTTAAAGTACTGAAACTTTTCACATACGCGAATTTGCGAATTTGTCAACTCCTAACGCTGCAAGGAAACAGATTCCATCCACATGGCAACCAGTTTTTAAAAGATTTGACTATCATTTTAGCCTAGTTTATTCTTTTATTTCACTTCTACTTGCAAGAAACCATTTCTGCTAATGTTTATGTGGATTAGCATGAAGTACTTAGAAGCAGTACATAGAGTTTTTTAATAATAATTTGTTACATAGATGTAGAAAAATTCATGTAAATTGAACACAAAATATTTTACTTTCTCTACACGTACTGTGTACATAGTGTATACAGAAGGTATTGTATTGCATCCAAAAATTCGATACCGAGATTGCACAGGAAATATATGTTTTGAGACCCTCTTAATCCCAAAAAAAAAAAGTATTTTAAAAAAACTTTCGTCTATGTTTCTGTCAGTCAGTCCACCTGTGTATGAGTGTGTGTGTGTGTGTGTGTGTGTGTGTGTGTGTCTTTGGGTAGCATTGCTCAAAAACCAAAAGTCCATTAAATACCAAACTTTGTATTTAATTTCAGTATCTTCCAAGGATGCGGCCTAAGATTTACAAGAAAATCCCCCCATCCAAACTACCCTTTAGATGAAACATTTTTCGAAAATTTTGATTTTTTCAAAAATGTTTAACTTTTTTGATTAAAATATAAAATATAATAGATGTTTACATTTCAAATAAAAATGTATATTTTGAGTTTTCTCGGAATAGTCTCTGAAGACATCTTTATTCTGCATTAGTTTTGCGGAATATACAAAAGCTTACTTAATAGAAAATTCAGATCTCGTTAAAGCACACAATTTATTTTATATACATTTTTGATGGAGTTGATCATTTTTAGATATTCCTTGTTATTTGTTTCTGCTTTAAAATACTTTTGTCATACGGGAATTTGTCAGCTCTTATCCATACAAAGGAACTTCAAGTACGTAACAACCAGCTTTTGAATATCGCTTTAGTCTACGATACTCCCTTATATATCTGCCACTTAAATAGATACAAGTAATGAGACCATTTATTCTATTTCTTCTCGATTAGAATGAAGTAATGCTGGAGAGAAAGGATGAAGTAATTTTGGAGGTAATTCTGAGAGTATCCACTTAAATGCAAAGAAATATTTGATGTAAAAGGTAATTAGGTAAATGTCGTAATTTTAAGCAATAAGGGGTAAATCTTTATGTACAAGTGTAAAATGTAATGTGAGAATTTCAGTATGTAGCGCCTAAGAATATACATCTACACGCACATGTAACAATGATGCATAATGTCATGGGGATGGACTATTTTGTAAAATAAATACGTATTTAAGAATCAGAAAGGGACTAACAAACAAAAACACTAACTGCATTTAATTGGCATTACTCTTTTTAATTGTGGGACATATGAGACATTACATTTCCTATCAAGGGGTAAAGAGTTATTAAGAAGGGAAATATAAATATACGTTAAAAATGGAAAGAGAAGAAAAATTTCAAACACGTACAAGTAGCCGACAAGCAACCCCGAAAGCACCGCATACCGTTACGGTAATGCATTGAACCGAGGGTAAGGGGTTGAGAATACACTGCCCGAGGCGACATAACGGGTTAGAAAACAATGCTCTCCGCTGGTCAAGGGGACGCTTTCTGAGGCACTTGGCGCAGAACTTCGGCAGGATCAAGATGTGATATTTGAGCGCGTGGTGTAACCGTTACTTGTGAATAATTAATTAATTTTAGACCGACCAGAGTACGGAACATATCATTGCATTAAACTATAAATAATAATAATAATCGCGGACGGGTAAAGTGTATATTTATAGTAGAAATTTAAGAGGAATGCGTGCGTGTTCTTCGACGGCGGAAAAAGGCAGAACTAAATTAATAAAACACTTGTGTCTTACCACACCCTGAAAGAGTTTCCATGCTACTAAAAACCCTGAGCTAGGCCACCTGTTAATCCAGACCATACCCAAAACCTGCGCCCGGGATACGAACCCGCAACCAGTTACCGCCGCAACATTCATACCATAATCACACTTTCAGACTCTGGACTGAATAGGACAAAGACTATGTATTAAAACATTTTAAAATTTTAATTTACTTGAATCTACGAAAGGAAAACAATGGCGGAATATAAGATGCCCATCATGATCTGATATGAAATTCTTAAGCAGTTAACTTCAATTTAGATGCCATAAAAGAATTGTAATACAAAGAAAGAAAACAAGAAATGCTAAGGATCATCAGTTGCACACCATCTAGTAAACTCTCCACAAGGGATGAGATAGTTCTTTAATCTACGAAGTCACAGCGTGAAGTCTAGTAACAGTAAAACCTTATGTCCTTTCGTCCTCGTTTGAATGCTTGCAAATTCCTATGGCTAGTCATGACTTTTGCAAACGATTGCAACGATTGTAACATAAATGTCTAGAATTACTTCAGGGTCATGGCAGCATTCAGGCTAGTTAGAATCTGCAAGCTTCAGCTTATGAATATTAGGATTGTGCAACAAATATCTATATAGCTTTTCGCACATATTGCCTTTTAACTGTACAGCCCATTTTTTTGAGTGTCATGTGTTTGGAAGATCTAGATACTACCTAAATACAACTGAATATGTTGGCAAAGAACTGACAAATCCTTAAATCATATATTTAAAAACAATGCTGTAATTCTTAGTTTGTAGCATTAATCCATTGCATCTATAATAGTTTTTTGTTATAACTGATAATAATAATAATAATAATAATAATAATAATAATAATAATAATAAATATTAAGCGTTGAAGCTGTAGATTTATTAACCGAAAACTAATGTCAGCTACTATTCTGGGCCGTATCGCGGCCGAGTGGTTAGACCTCACCTTCGTCTCTCACCAATTCGATCCAGGCAACCACATGTGGGATTTGTGGTGGACAAAGCGGAGCAGGGGTGGGTTTTCTCTGGGTTCCCCGCCATCGCATTCAACCGGTGCTCCATCTTCATTCCATGTATCACCAGTGTCATCGCCTAGGTGCCATAGTATAAAAGCGGTCGTTAAACACTACACACCAATACACTGCCTTAATCATTGTGCATTTAAATTTGGATTACGAAAACAACACATGGAATGTTACTTCGATAAGGCCTCAAATGAAATCTCTGCAGGTAAAACCAGCATCCCTCCCACCCATATAGGTAGCGATTGAAATATTTTATATGAATTAAAACACTATAACATATACCAATCTGAATGTACACAATATGAAGTTTATTTCCTGTTGCTCGAAAAGTAGTTAAGATGATGTTCCATTTCGAAGTGGAAGTGAGGGTACTATGATTGTGCAGTGTGCGGTAGGAAATCAAGTTAGTGGCTCCCAGTGCTGGCGGCACAAAGCCATGCGGGCAGAACCGCCATAAATATTCAACACTCAATCTGGAATTCAGAATGTGATTTCAAAATGTCACCTCTTTACCTACTTTATGTTTTCGCTCTAACACACTTTAATATAGACACGTCGAGTGTCATGGTGCGCGTGTGCACGTTAGCATGTTTCCTATATGTTTTCGTCGCTTTCTGCCCCCTGTCCTTTTATATCTAACTACAATTTAATTTAATCAGTGGACATGCGATATACTTTGATTTTTAACTCCACACTACAGAAACGCTAAGCCCTCAAAGAGAAAAATCTGGTCTGCCGAATTGATTCATCCTGAAGTTTTTAGGGTACAACAAATTGGCTCACAAGACTTGTTGTGTACTTTTAATTAAAGTTATCACATCTGCAAACTCCCTACAGGCATTTAGCAAGATAAATGGAACTGGTTGATTCAAAAAGTTCATATCTCCATTTTTATTTCTTTATAAAAATGTCTGTGTGTATGTCTGTCGGTCAGTCTGCCTGTCTGTGATCAGCATAGCTGAAAAACGGAAAGCTCGTTATATATCAAAATTGATATTTATGTTCACTATCTTCCAAGGATGAACTCGAAGATTTTCAAGAAAATCCCCCACACCAACTACGCTTTACATGGAAAAATTTTGGAAAATTTTGATTTTCTCAAAAATGGCTGTAACAATCTTCATTAAAATGTCGTATACTAAAGATATTTAATGACAAATAAAATGTATACATTGAATTTTCTGGGAAACACCTTTGAAGACATCAAAAGACAAAAAGTCCGTTAAATACAAGACTTGGTATTTAAGTTCAGTATCTTCCAAGGGTGTGAGAAAACATTTTAAAAAAAATTCCTCAGCACAGCTATAAGTTTCATCTGCTCCAAAATGACTCACAATTTTTATTAAAATACCATAGTTTAAATATGTTTGGGACAAACAAAATGTATATCTAGAATTTTCTGGAAACAGCCTCTAGTGCCACTCCAATCTGGATGACTTTTGGATAGCTGGTAAACCGTAAGACATAAACAAAAATACATATATCGCTCGTTGAACCACACACATTCATGTGGCACACGATTTTCTGCACAGTTCCAAATATTGCCTTCAATTGTAATCCACTTAAAGTTTTCTCAAACGAGATGTTATCCTTCATTTCATGCCCCTTTTGTTTTACTCCTTGCTATTCAAAGAGATCCAAATTGATTGTTTCACATAGAGATAGCCGTTAAAACATTTGACTATAGTGTTAGCCTAGTGCATTCTCTTATGTCCCTTCTGCTTACAAGTAATAAGACAATTGTTGCTAATGTGCATCTGGATTAGTCTTATGTAGATAAATGAATAACCTTTTGTAACAATAGTTTGTTTGCAGAACAGGTAAAGAAACTCATGTGAAAGTAACACATTATATTTTAACTTTCTGTACAGGTACTATATACATGCAGGTGGGGAAGGTATGGCATTCCATCTATAAATTCTATCTCAAGATTTCATTATAAATGCATATTTTTAAGTACCCTGAGGACAAAAAAGGCATTTTAAAAAACCGTATCCATGTGTGTGTGTGTGTATCCTTGTACAACATAGATGCCACACGAGGATTTTTAAGATAATTCCTAACCCCAAAACGACCGTTTTCATGGAATCTTTTTCGAAATTTTTTATTTTCCAAAAAATGGGTTAAGATTTTCATTCAAACTCATTATATTAAAGATATTCACGTAAGAAATAAAATGTGCACCTAGAACTTTCTAGGAATAGCCTTTGAAGCCTTTTCATTCTAGAAGACTTGTATAATCGGTAAACCGTAAGAAATTAACAATATGTTATTGAACAAAAACGGTAGCTCCTATTAAAAATATAAGTTTTTGTTTTATACCGTTTTTCCTGGAGTTAACCTTTTTCGAGATAGTCTTTATTTTTCTCAGATTTCAACTCATCATTCGTTTCATCTCTCTTTTGTGTTACACCTGGCCATTCGAAGAGAACTGAATTTCAAAGTCATTGCACAGAGACAGTTTTTTAAAGATTTAATATGCTCCCTTATTTCCCTTCTGCTTATAAGGAACTAAGTAATAAGACCATTTCTACTAATTAGTATGAAGTATATAGAAGAATAATCTTTTGTAACAATAATTTGTTTGCAGAATAGTTTGAGAAAATATGAATAGAGCACTTCAGATGTTTTGTCTTTGAACTTTCAGATTATTATGCACTTTTCATCATCATTATCTACAGTTCACGACTTACATTGTCTAACACCAATTTGAAAGTGTTGTCTCTCGTTGACTGAATTATCGACTATTGTCGTGACTCTCTCTCGTGTGATGGCGCTGCGATCGGTGACATCAGAGGCGCAGTCACCAAGTGAACAGATCCCGTGAGCTAATTCGATGCCTTGGATCCGGCCGGGTAAATCCAAGGAAGTTGTAACCGCATGATGCTCCGGCTACCATACCAGCAGTCAACCAACGGCAGGGAGAAACCATTTCAAAGCGCACCTCCAGCGCCTTGCTGCAACACCCGAACGCCTTCGCCTGGTCCTTCAATCCTGTAAATTAGTATACCGTAGAAGAGGAAGCCTCTAGTATTCATCTAGAACCCGGGTAAACCACAGAAAAATCATAGTCATAGTACATGGAAATCGTTCTCGGATCCTCCTGAACGTCTTTCGCGCTACCATAGAGCCGTCTTGCCCGATAGAAAAGTTTGGATATAGTTTAATTCAATTTTCTGATGATAAAAAGCAAACTTCAGAAACTGCTATGGATGTTTTTTTGATATTAATAACATGGCACGACATATGGCGGTCAGTCTAAATATCGACCCCTAGGGGCGTATGTTGTGCATTTGTTTTCTTGCCCGAATAATCCGCGAGGAACGTCAATTTCTTTAGTGCAGCTACCGCAGTACTTAGTTGGGCGTGGCATATGTAGCTTCACCAACACATGATGTGTGACGTCCTCTCTCTTCGCAAGACTCCTGTGTGCTATAGATTGCGTTTTGTCCGCTTGCCAATTATAATATAGTTTAAGTTGGGGGTCTCGCGAACAAGTAGACGGCAAGTTGTAGATACATGAAACTAGTGCCTTTCATGAAGAATTTAAACAAGTTTTGTTTTAAAGTTTTTAAGGAAATTTTGTGGCATAAAACCAGTGCATTTCCTGAAGAATTTATACAATTTTTTTTTAATGTTGTAAAAATAATTAAGTGAATACCAGGTTTATTCTATTTTGTTACCCTCGCTGTATTGTTGAATATAAGAATTTGAATATAGAGTTTATTAATGGTTATAATTTATTTGTTTGCGAGAAGTTCTTCTTGGGTATTTTGAACACAACTACAAATTTAACCTGTTAAACCTGAAATATGTTGTTGTTAATAAAACTTAACCGAGAGAATGATGAGAGTTTTATTCTGAGAGTATTTAAGAGGGACATCTGAATTACCGTGTAATCTTTTGTCGTAACCTTCGGCGAGGTCAAAATACGTGGGGGCAGTACAATGATATAATAAAGATAATAGTTCCGTCTTTCTTATTATACAAACGTAATGTTGTTGCAAGAGGCCATTGACACAATGAAGTCGTAAATTAAGTTGCGATTTTTTGATAAAATATATTGAAATAAAAATATATTGGCGGCTTTCTCTTTCATAGAGTCCATTTTTTTTCTGGGAAAAAGTGTAAAACTTGAAGTTGTAATGGCTGAATTTGTGTCGGTTTTCGGTCAATGGAGAGGCTATCTGATATTCTCCCAACGTCTGAAGTAAATATACGCAAGATTACCACAAAGGAAACGGAGGTCACATTGCCCAGAAACGAAATAATGAATTCGAAGTTGACAAGTAAAGTGTGCAACAATTTTTTAAAAAAAACAATTTAATATAATTACTTCAGGCTAAAAAATAAGCTTTTGCATAAAATATTTATTACATATTTACTTATAAATACAAATGAATAAAGGGCTCTAGGATAAAAGAGAATCAAAGATTTTAATAGCTGGTCACTATGTGATGAGTTTTTCTTGCTTGACCAGAAGCAAGAAATACGAATAATGAATAAGTATTCCATTTGAGGAAAGTACAAGTACTTAAAAATTAAAACCAATAACAAGGAATATCTGCGAAAATGTTAACCCAATAAAAATATATATAACTATATGGCATAAATTGGGTCTTTACTAATTCTTTCACTTTTTGTCAGTCTCTTAATGGTTTGCAGATATCCAAAAGCCGTCCAGATTGAAGAGTGCAGCAGAGATTATTCTCAGAAAATGCACACATACGTATATTGTATTTGTCACGAAATATATTTAACATGTGGCATTTTACCCAAAATCTGTAGTACATTTTTTAAAAAAAATTAAAATTTAAATACCTTCCATGTAAAGAGTAGCTTTTTTGTCGCATCCTTGAATGCTGCCGAACTTAAATTTTAAGTTTTGTTTTTATTTTTCAGATCAGACGAGAAATAAAATCAATGAAATGATGCTCAAAGGAAATCGGGTTCATAAAGCTTAAAATTATTCATACGCATCTTTATTATGCGACCTTATAAAGAAATATTCCATTATTGACATGAAGTAAGGATTCATGCAGGTTCAGCACTTGGACCGTTCATAATTGTACATGTATTCTCCCATTAAAGTTTAAGGAGAAGTAAAAATAATCACAGAACTAATGAAAATAAAAATAGTGTAATTATTTTTCGGTGTATCAACATAACCACAAATGTCTCGGCTGACCTGTGCAAGAACTTAAGCCAAGATTTGCTACAGCGAAGTGTAAAATCGCTGCAGTTGCGTTTCGTTTATTTGCCATCAATGGCTGACCGAAGAAAGAAAATAGAAAGAAAGAAAGAAAGGAGGAAAGGTTAAAAATGATGCTTTTTTTGTTAGTTTTCTCGTTTAATATCTTAAATACAAAACATGCAAGGTATTAGATATGATATGCTGAATCTCTTTAATTTTTAAATACTGATTCAGTCCTGCTTCAGTCCAAGGTAGGGAAAGGTGATATATTCGTATTTTTATTTTTTACCTTCATTCAATGTAACTTTCAAATTCATCATCAACATCAATAAGACAATGCCTTCTTTTTTATGGTATGTAGTTTTATTGTGTATATCTTTTAGGTCGATACTGAAATGTTTTCTGAGACAACGAGTCATGAATTTAGTAGATTTAATGTTAAGATTAACATCAACTGTTGCCGCAAACATAAACTATAGAAAGTCAGTTGCCTTAACTTCTTTACTCACCTTGCATGCACTCTAATTCCATTTGAAGTTATTGCAAGATACTGTGTAAGAATTCCTCGCAACGGATAAAGGAGGAATTAAACATGGGCCAGAGGGCTATAGTGGCGTAAATATGCTCTTGAAGGTTGTTGCTCGGAACAAGAAGCGGTGGGTCCGAATAGAATGGGGCCGCTAAGGTTTACAGATGCAGACACTCCTGCAGAAAGCTCAAGCGCTCTTCCTGAATAATTCCGATCAAGCTAGGAGCTTATCCACCGCATACCGCACCCTCACAAATCAACCAAACATTGTGAAAGGTGATATGAAATGTAAAAGTTTGTGGCGTTAAAGAACTTCTTGAGCATTCGCCTGGCGGTGGGGTAAAACTATCAAATAAACCAACTGGTCGTCAGAGATCCTACCCGTGACCTTTCGAATCCGCGTGAATGTTGAAACTGCCTGAGCCATCCCACTCTGTTCTGCAAGAATTAAAAAGAATAATTGGTGCCACAAAAGAGTAATTAAAACTGATGTTCATTTACAGACGGAATGAACCACCGTTACAGTATACTACAGTAATCACTTTCTTCTTGAGCCTAGGTTTATTCTAGACCGTGCAGTTGGAGCATATGCTCTGGATCATGTTGTAAGGTTGTCCCTCAGAAGCGATGAACGGAATTACCGTAATTTAAAGCACGTGAGTGTCAGAAACGAGGTATGCTGCTACTTTATGACCCATCTCTCCCGGGAAATGTTTTTGCTAGGGAAGCTTAACCGCTGTAACAAAGCTCAAAACTGTTTAGGGAAACACATCTATTTGTTTGACCTTAAAACATCTGATGTGTTCCATCCAGATGACTCTCTCTTCATCTCTGCAACAAATTATTGTTCAAAAGCTTATGCTTCTATTTATTTCATGATAACTGAGAAAAATTAGCAGAAATAGTATTATTACTTGATTCCTTGTTAAGAAGAAGCAAATAACAAAGTAGCATAGGTTAAAGTGATAATCAATAGTTGATTACTATGTGACTGAAGTTCCTTGGTTTGTAATGACAGGAGTTGACACATTCCTGTATGATAAAAGTATAACTTTCTCAAAGCTGAAAGCAAAAACAAGGAATATCTCAAAAATGATTCACTCCACGAGAAAAATGCATATGACATAAATTGTTTGTTTTATTGTGATCTACATTTTTTGTTTATTAAGTTTTTGTCTATCTCTTACGGTTTACCAGTGTGCAAAATTCAATAAAAATCATCCAGAATAAAGAGGTCTTTAAAGGCTATTCCCAGAAAATTCAAGATTACATTTTATTTGGTATTCAAATGTCTTAAATGCAAGGGATTTTAATCAAAATCGTTAGAGTCATTTTGAGAAAATGAAAATTTTCGAAATTTTTCCAAGTTTGGTATTTAACGGACTTTTCGTTTTTGACTATACTGTCCACAGATAGACACACACGGACCTTTTTACAAAAATGGTTCTTTTTGTGGATTCAAGGGGCCCAAAACATGTATTTCAGGTGAAATATCGGTATTGAATTTTTGGATGGAATACAATACCTTCTCTATACACTATGTACATAGTAGTATAGAGAAAGTAAAAATCACTTATGTTATGGTTGAAGCTATAACTTATAAACGTGTAAAATTTGTCTCCCAGAGTGAAACTTCCATTAGACAAATCAGATAGGTATCATATAATCTTTTGGACGATTTTAGTTCATATTCTTCAGATGCTATTGAGAGCATGTCAAGTAAATGACGGCATATGATGGATACATTTAATGCAATAATATCAATGAACAAATTCACAGCTTCACTGAATGAAATGCTTTCATTTTAATGTTTATCTTTTGTAAATTCTACCAAAAATAATAAGTTTTCTTACGAAAAACGTTGATATAGTTTAAAAGTTTAATTTTTAAATACATATGTGCATGTACCAGGTGGCCCAATAATTGATGTGTGTTAAAATAGTTGCAGATCTCACGGGGACCATTTCAAGTCAAAACCCGCCAGTGACGATCTGGTCTGAGCGACCTTCGTTTTACCCTTCTCAATGAACGTGACCCGCTCATTGTCTACCCTGATAAACAAGAGGGGTAAAGTGAGGTTGCTCAGGCCAGTTCCTCTCTAACCAGTTCCTGAAATTGCCCGTTGAATTCTGTAACCCTTTTACCGGACGAAGGAAAATCTGTAGACAGCTCACCTGGTAGATATGATTTTTTTAATATACATAAAATTAGAGGAAAAACCACTCACCTCTCACCAAGCAAACTCTGGGTCTTTCCCAGGGGACTGCCTGTAGGATTTGTCGTGGACAAAGCGGCGTCTGGGCGGGTTTGCCTCTTATCCGGTTCCCCAATATTCATTCCACTAGCTGCTCCATAATCAGTTTTACTTTCGTCTTTTTCATCTTTAATTTCATGTCATATTCTTAGGTATTCTGATTCCAAGCACTCACTCTGCTGATTCCCCTTGCTTCTGCCCTCTCTCAACCAGAGAACATTTGCTCCTCAACAATATCGAATCCCACAAACTGACTTTAAAGTGCCGAGGAGAGTAAATTCTCTATACGAGGGATATCAGTAGCGAAAGAAGAATTAAAATGTATCAAGTTATTGCAAACTATTGTAGTTTTATGAACTATGCGCATGCTCAATAGCACTTACAATAGAGATACTTTATTTATTTTTACTTTCTCTATACGCACTATGTACATAGTGTATACAGAAGGTATTGCACTCCACCAAAAAAATTCGATACCGACATTTCACCAGAAATATATGTTTTAGGGTCTCCTTTATCTAAAAAATGCATTTTCTCAAAAAGGTCCGTGTATGTGTGTGTATTTGTCCGTGTGTTCGTGTGTATACTTGGTATTTAAGATTAGTATCTTCCAGGGATGCGACACGAAGATTTTGAGAAAAATCCTCCCACTCCAAACTACCCTTTACGTGACACTTTTTTCGAAAATTTTGATTTTCTAAAAAATGGTTCTAGCGATTTTGAATAAAATATCATATATTAAATACATTTACCTGACAAATAAAATGTATATCTTGAATTTTCTGGGAATAGCCTCTGAAAACTACTATATTCTGGATAAATTGTACGAACTTTTAAATAACTGCTAAACCGTAAGAGATGGACAAAAACTTACTACACAAAAAATGTAAAGCACGTTAAAACACACAATTTATGTTGTATACATTTTTTTAAGTGGAGTTCAACGTTTTTGAGACATTCCTTGTTTTTGGTTTCTGCTATGAAAAACATACTTTTCTCATACAGGAATTTGCCAACTGCTGTCCATACAAACATAGGAACTTCAGTGACATAGCAACCAGCGTTTGACTATCACTGCAGCCTATGGTACTCTCTTATTTTACTTCAACTTACAAGGGAGCAAGTAATAAGACTATTTCTTTTAATGTTTTCTGATTAGCATGAAGTAAATAGAAGTATAAGCTTTTTAAGAATAATTTGTTGCAGGGATGGAGAGAAAGTCATGTGAATGGTACACATCAGATTTTTAATTATGCAATGTGAAGCTTAAGTCCATTTACCCTTAAGTTGATCCGCGACAAAACAAAATTCAGGCGAAATAATATCGTGTTGACCGAAACACGGACACACACGGACCTTTTTCTGAAAATACCCTTTTTGATACTTGTATTTCCAGTGAAAACTCGGTATCAAATTTGTGGGGTGAATGCAATACCTTCTCTATACACAATGTACATAGTACGTGTAGAGAAGATAATAAAAATATAAACAACAGTTTTCCTGTAGTTTGCTTTTTTGTTACACCATTTAACCTAAAAGAAAACAGATTATTAATGTTAACATTAAACTGATGTTCCACTCTGAAAAGTGACATGCTCAGTTCCATAAATAACAGCTTTCTCCAAAACTGAAGCAGCTACGTTTAGGGCACAAAAACGTACATTAAGGGAAGCTTAACGAAAAAAGGGAGCTAAATAACTTGTGCGTCCGTGAGCGAAAACTGGAAACTTTGCACCATTTAACCAACCAAGAAGTCAAGGCCATCCATCATCCGTGCGCTCCATCCTAGCGAGGAGAGGAAAAGTAAAGGAGTCAATATGTCCACAATTGATGGAGTGTCTCTCATATTCAAAGAAAAATAACAGTCCCAGTTAATGGCCGGAGACAGCAGAAGCAGAGCAAGAGGAGGGAGAAGATTGCAGTCTTGAAAGTGGCCATGTGGGAGTGGGGGGGGGGGGGGACATGGAGAAATGCTGAGAAAAAGCAGAGATGGGAGAGATTGGAGAAACTAATGATTCAGAAAATTGAAGCAAATCACTTTGCAAATCCATTTGGTTGGAAGGGCTCTTTCTTCTCCTTCTTCTTCTCCTCCCCTTCTCGTTCTTTTGAGCTGTGAGAGTGGAAGAGCAGCAGCCGCGGCTCTAAAATTAAAACCCGGTAAATGGAAAAGTGTAAATTGTGAGACGAGGGTACGCGATATGCATAAAATAAGGAGCTTCTATAGTATAGAGGCACAGAGAATTTGGAAGAACGTATTAATTATTGAATAGTGCTTCGATAGAGATTTATTAAAATATGTATGAACTAGGTATGATGGGAATGAATATATATGCAAGTTCAAATCGTTCACCGTTGTTCAATGTCCTTAATTGAACTTGTCGATCTGTATATTCGACGGCAAAAAAAATAATGCAATTTGTTTTATATCTATAGTGTTTTGCTTTATTTAATTTGGGCCAAATCCATTTATTAGTTGTCTTCCCAACATACCTTAATTGAATAAAGTGACTGGAAACTAAGCGTTTTCATGAGTGGCTAGAAAACGTTTTATGTAATAAATCGGAAACTAAAAAATCTGATGTGTTCCATTCATGTGTCTTTCTGTACTTCTGTGTAACAAATTATTTATAAGCTTATTCTTCTATTTACTTCATGCTAATCGAGAAAACATTAGCAGAAATAGTCTTATTACTTATTTTCTTGTAAGTAGAAGCGAAATATGGGAGTATCATAGGCTAAAGTGAAGTCAAAAGCTCGTTCTTATGGTCTGAAGTTCCTTTGTTTGTATGGACACGAGTTGACAAATTCCTGTATGAGAAAAGCACAAGTTTTTCCAAGCTGAAACCAAAAAAAGGAATATCTCAAAAACGACCAACTCCTCGAAAACATGTATAAAACATTAATTGTGTGTTTTAATGTACTATAAATTTTTTGTAGGTAAGTTTTTGTCCATTTCTTACGGTTTAGCAGTTATGCAAAATTCATCCAGAATAAACTGGTCTTCAGAGACTATTCCCAGAAAATTCAGGATATACATATTATTTGTCAGGTAAATATGCTTAATATAGGATATTTTAATCAAAATCTTTAGCGCCATTTTTGAGAACATCAAAATTTTCGAAAAAAGTTCCATGTAAAGGGTAGTTGGGGGTGGGGAAGTTTCTTGAAAATCTTCGTGTCGCATCCTTGGAAGATACCAAACCTAAATACCAAGTTTGGTATTTAACGGTATTTTCGTTTTTGAGCTATGCTGTCCACAGACACACAGACAAACACACATACACACACGAACCTTTTTCCAAAAAAAAATATTGGATTCAGGGGGACCCAAAACATGTATTTCCGGTAAAAGCTCGGTATCGAATTTTTGGGTGCAATACAATACATTTTCTATACACTATGTACATAGTACGTGTAGAGAAAGTAAAAATTAACCAATGAACAGAGATGAGTTCCCTGATTAAGAGAAAAGGAAAGAGCTGCGTAAGAATGGATGATTGTTTTTGAATACATTGTGCTCTTAATCATATATGGAAATTGAAAGCAACAAAGGGCATCGATGACAAAATGAAAATTATTGTCCTTATTGTGCATGAATCTAGTGAGGGCTGCATAGCTCAATGGGGACTTCAAGAACAGCGTCAAACTGGTGGTAAAAGTATTACCAATAGGTTTATTGGACAAGATTAGTGCTTCATACTTCTTGCGTCTTCCGTCTTCATTCTTCTTCTTCTTCTTTATCTGGCTACCCTCTTCATTAGGAGATAAGACACCCGCAGGACTTACAAATTAGTGACTTGGGTCATATGCCTGTAAAGGAGCAGACGTGCTATGGTTCAGATGGAGCATCCAGAATCGGCCCAAATCCAACGTGAGGAAGTAGATTATACGGAATTAAGTGGAAGTGGAAATAGGAAAGCTGATGATGGGGCAATTGGAGGAATGGATAGTGAGAAAACCGGAGGCCCAAGAGAAAGCCGCTTCGTCCACCACAAATTTCAGATGCGGTCCTCTGAGGTTGAATCTGGGGCGCCTGGGTGAGCAGCTAATGGTCTAAATACTCAGCTGTTCTAAAATATTGTTCAGATACTGAGTTTAATAACCGTTTTGCTTACAATAAACTATACAATAAACTTGCTTAAAACTATGTTTCCCGTTATAAATTATTTGCTGAATTTAATCACTTTCTCTAAAAGTACTATGTACATAGTGTATAGAGAAGGTATTTGTATTGCACCCAAAAATTTGATACCGACATTTCACCGGAAATACATGTTTGGGTCCCCCTAAACCCAAAAACATAAAATCCAAAGATACGACACGAAGATTTTTCAAGAAAATTCCCCCAATCCAAACTACCTACACATTAAATAGGAAAAAAAATCTAAAATGTTGATTTTGAAATTTCTAGTAATAGCCTCTAAAGACCTCTTTATTCTGGATGATTTTTATTGAGTTTTGCATAACTGGTAAACCATAAAGGATAGACGGAAACTTACAACACAAAAAATGTAGATCACGCTAAAACTTTTTATATGAAATTGACCGTTTTCGAGTTATTTCTTATTATTGATTTCAGTTTTAAAATACTTCTCTCATACGGGAGCTTGTCAACTCCTGGCCTCGCAAGGCAACGATTTCAATCCCATAGCAACTATATTTTAAAACATTTGATTGTTGGTTTAGCCTAATGTATTCCATTATTTCCCTTTAATTTAAAAAGGAACTAAGTAATAGGATCGTTTCTGCTAATGTTGTAGCATTAAGTAGATAGAAGAGTAAGCTTAGTACCATTAATTTGCTACAGAGAATTAGAGAAAGTCAAGTGAATGGGCAAATCAGATTTTTTTACTTTCTCTATACGCACTATGCACATAATGTGTAGAGAAGATATTGCACTCCACCCAAAAATTCGATACCGAGATTTCACCAGAAAATATATGTTTTAGGGTCCCCTGTATCCAAAAAAAGCATTTTCACAAAAAGGTCCGTGTGTATGAGTGTGTCCATGTGTCAGTATGTCCGTGTGTCCGTGTGTCTGTGAACACGATAACTCAAAAACGAAAAGTCGGTAAAATACCAAACTTGGAATTTAAGTTTAGTATCTTCCAGGGATGCGACACGGAAATTTTGAAAAAAATTCCCACCACCCCAAACTACCCTTTATATGGAACTTTTTTCGAAAATTTTGATTTTCTTAAAAATGGCTCTAACGATTTTGATTAAAATTTCGTATATTAAAGATATTTACCTGACAAATAAAATGTTATCTTGAATTTTCTGGGAATAGCCTCTGAAGACTACTTTATTCTGGAAGCAGTTTACTGCTAAACCGTAAGAGATAAACAAAAACTTACTACATGAAAAATGTATAGTACGTTAAAACACACAATTTATGTTATATACATTTTTTTCGTGGAGTCATCGTCTTTGAGTCATTCCTTGTTTTTGGTTTCTGCTATGAAGACTTATACTTTTCTCATATAGGAATTTGTCAACAGCTTCCATAAAAGGAACTTCAGTGACATAGCAACCAGCAAGGAACAAAGCAAACATAGCATCAAGGAACCATGCAGTAAATAGGTGTATAAGCTTTTTAAGAGTAATTTGTTGCAGAGATGTAGAGAAAGTCATGTAAATGGTAGAAAGCGAGTAATGCATCATTAGTTTAACTTGCTTGTTAAGATTTTGATTTTTGTTCATTTGTATGTTACTCATTTGGATTTTATTATTCAAATATCATCCAAGAACAGACCGTAGAGAGTGCCCTTGTTTTGCATTTAAAGTTGTACCTTTCTAAACTGCTCCAGCGGAATACGAACAGGAGAGTACCATGGAAAGAAAATAACCAGAGCGGACTAAACCAGTATAGCGATGTCTGGGTCTCCATGTTACGAGCGTTTGTACCTGGTGTCTGGGCGCTATGCCAGCAAATGTAATTTTCTGTGGCTTCACTTCACGCCTCAAGATGGTAATATGCTCAGATGCTTCGCCCAGTGCCCAGAACACCAGTTCCCTTCCTCAGCTGATGAGCAAGTACAAGCTGTGTTACAGTTTAAGAAAGTCTTTCTGCGCAATCGCCTTAATTAGACCAGTTTCAACTCAGCTACTTCGTTGGAAAAATGTATAAATATTTTCTTTTATGTCCTGGACAAACACTGAAATGTCATCTTTTAACACTTTGTCTCACTCAAAGGCCGGTATTCCTAGTATGGTATATTAGTTTAATAAGAATACTTTTCTCTAGCACGCATGTACAACATACATAGTAAGTATTGTATTCCAACCCATAAGTTCTATACCGGGATTTTACCGCAAATATAGGTTTTGAGAACCCTTGGATTCCAAAGAAGGTGTTTTTTTAAACAAGTCCGTGTGTCTGTCTGTGTGTGTATGGACAGTATAGCTAAAAAAAGTTATATTAAATATCAACATTAATACTAAATTAGGTATCTTCAGACAATGTTCGGAAATCCTCCCCTCGCCTCTCAAACTATATATACCCTGTTTTATTTTATAAAAATAGCTAATATATTTGATTAAGATACTTTGAGTAAAGTATCCAAGTGGTTTACTTGGCAAATAAAATTCCCATTCTGAATTTCTTGGGAGTAACGCTTGAGATCATCTTCATTCTGAATGACTTTTGCATAACTGGTAAAGCATAAAAATAGAAAAACACTCACTACAGAAAAAATGTAGATCTCTTTAAAATACGTAACTTATGTCACATAAAATTCCTTTAGATGGCTAACAATTTCAGAGAAATCCAAACAAAATACCTGACATGCTATACATGGAAAAAGACAATCCACAAAAATCATATTGTTACCTACAAGAATTTGGATTATCTCTTCCGGTTCTAATAAGCAGGGAAGACAATCATGAAATACCACCTTGAGGACTAAATCTAGAAAAATCCCCGATATGTCAAAAATGAGTTCATAGAAACATAGAGATAAATACACACAACCAAAGCTGCATAGAAATCAACAATGATGGTTCTCAAACTGAGTATGAAAACGGATACGCTGTTGCTTTTCCAGAATGCACAATGGTATATAAATTACCGGAATCATACACCATCTCCTCCAGTAAACAATTCGCAATTAAAATGTTTGAAAGTAACGTAATGTAACACGCAAATTCTTAATTTCTGTACACGCATATAAAGTGGGGAAAGTACTGCATTTCACTGAATTTAAAAAAACACATTTCTAAAAAGTTCTGAGTGTATATGTGTGGCTTTGTTTTTGTTTTTATTTTGTCTTTGAACAGCGTAACTCAAAAAAGATAATGTGTTACACTCACATGACTTTCTCTAGCTGCTCTACAAAACTCATTATTCTTCTTTGTTCACAATCCAAACAAGATAAATGTTAGCAGAATGTTTTTACTTAGTTCCTTATAAGTAGAAGAGAATAAGGGAATTCACTATGCTAAAGTGATTGTCAAATGTTTTAAAAGCTATCGTTATGCGATTGTCATTGCAAATCACTTCTTTACTTGGCCAGGAGTAGAACAAAAGAAAAACAGACACTTCCTGTGTGAGAAAAATTTAAATACTTCACAATTGAAACCAATAACAAGGAATACCTCGAAAACGGTTACCTCCACAAGAAGACGTAAAGGAAAAAAATTGTGTGGTTTGTCACGAGGTAAATTTTTTGTGTAGTGCATTTTTTTCTATCTTTATGGTTTAGCAGTTAAGCAAAATTCAGCAAAATTCATCCAGAATAAAGAGGTCCTCAGAGGATACTCCCCAAAAATTCGAGATATACATTTTATCTCGGACATAAATAGCTCTAATATACGGGATTTTAATAAAAATCGTTAGAGCTATTTTTAAGAAAATCAAAATTTTTGAATTTTTTCCATATAAAGGTAGTTTGTGGTGGGGGGATTTTTTTTTTTAAAATCTTCATGTCGCATTCTTGGAAGATACTAAACCTAAAAACCAAGTATGGTATTTAGCGGTCTTTTTGTGTAGGGGCTATGCTGTCCACAGTCACACACACAGACAGACAGGGGGCCGCGCCGTGACCGAGTGGTTAGACCACTCGCCTATCACCTCAATGCCAAGCGACCGTATGTGAGATTTGTGGTGGACAAAGCGGCTCTGGGGCGGGTTTCCTCCGGGTTCTCCGATTTCCCCCGCCATCGCATTCCACTGGTTCTCCATCTTCTTTCATGTATCATCAGTGTCACCGCCTGCGGTGCCATAAGTAGTTAAAGCGGGCGTTAAACACTACCAAAAAAAAAAAACAAAAAAAAACAGACACACACACGGACCTCTTTTTAAAAATGCTTTTTTCGGACTCAGGGGACCCCAAAACATATATTTCCGGTGAAATCTCGGTGTCGAATTTTTGGGTGCATTACAATATCTTCTTTAGCCCTATGTACGTTGTACATATGGGGCTAGAGAAAGTAAAAAGAAAAGTCGAATACATATCGTATTTAAGCTCAGTGTCTTTCGAAGAAGAAGCTCAAATTTTTTCAGAAAAGTTATCCCATGTTCAACTACCCCTTACATGAACTATTTTTCAAAATTGTATATTTTAGGAAAGTATTTTCTGAAACGTTGATATTTTCATGAACATTAGATATATCTAATCCGTTTTCTGGAAATAATAGGCGAAGTATTTTACATTTGATAGGATTATTGTATAATCTGGAATAGCTGGTAAACATTAAGTGTTAGACAAAAACGTAGTACTACGCAGTATATAGAGCTGTATAAGAAAAACATTTATAGGCAACCAGCTTGCTGAGAGTCACATGAACTTTATATTGAAACACGTCAGCAATGTTGGTACAGCCAGATTAGCCAACGAAAAAGTATAAATGCAGTCGCCTCATATTGTTTAATAATACGGTAGCTTCGTTTCTTTTTACCTTAATACATAGTTTATTCCAAAAAAAAGGCTTTTCTGTCCCAGAAACCTTTGAATAGTTTGAATTGATCAACACTATTTCATTTTTAAAGTCCTAGTGATTTTCAGATAGATCTCACCATGGCATGCATGACAAAAACCTAAAATTTCAAGGTTAGCATGTGTATCTATTTTGAACATATGAACAGCGCTATTCCACTTATACCTGTAATGTGATATAGATAACTCTATTAAAATAAAACAGATAGAAAAATTAGATTTCGTAAGATTAGTTTGTATAACCTCTAATACACAATAGGTGGTTGAGAAGGTCATGTAACTATAACGCATTATATTTTTACTTTCGCTAGCATGCATGTACAGCTTACTTAGTGGATAGAAAAAGCATCGTATTTCACCCAAAAATTCGATAGCGAGATTTTTCCGGAAATACATGTTTAGGGCCCCTAAATTAAATTAAAGAAAAAAGGGTTAGTGTGTGTGTAAGCGCGCGCGCGGTGCAGCTCAAATTTGATATTAAAAGTTAGTATGAAGATGTTCAAGAAAATCTCCCCAATCCTAGCTACGCTTTATATGGAACGTTTTTGAAAATTTTGGTTTTCTGAAAAGTGGGTCTAAGGATTTTAATTAAAATATTAGCTCTTTATTCTTGATAACTTTTTTATAACTCATAAGCTTAAAAGATAGGCAGAAGCTCACTAGATAAATATATATATATATATATATATCAGTAAAATCCACAAATTGTACCGTATACATTGCTTTTAGAGTTAACCGTTTCCGAGATATTCCTTGTTATAGTTTCAATTTTAAACCCTTTGTTAAATAGCATAATAGCAAAAATAGAAATAAAAATAAAAGTGGATCCTTTATGAATTTTATTGCCAGTTAAAAGCTTAAATTCTTTTTCTTTATTATATTTTAAATCCTTTAATTATTAAAATTTGCCGGCAATGGTAAAGAAAACCGAACTTCAATTGTTTCACATAGCGATGAGATTTGAGCGTCACCTTAGCCTAGTGAATCACTATACTTCCCTTTTACTTACATGGAAGTAAGTAATAAAACAAATTCTGCTAATGTTTATCTCGATTAGCATGTTGTAGATAACCTTTTCTAAGAAAAGTTGTTTGTAGAGAAAGTCATGTGAATGGAACACATCACATTTTTTTTTTATTTCAAATCATCTGGACATCCATTGCCGACACATGCTGCACTAGATACGGTGTTGGTGTTAGTACTCTGGACGCGTTTCGACAAAATTCGTTATCACTTCCTTTTGCAGCTTAATACGCAGGTTAATTAATGTACCTTTAACAAAGGAAGAACACAAAAAAGAATATAATTATATTATCAATGTTACACAAAATAATGGATTTAATAAGCAATTAATTTACAATATTTTAATACACAAAAAAAAAAAAAAAAAAAAAAAAAAAAAAAAAAAAAAAACAAGAACAAAGAAGTTAGCTTATTAAAACCAATAAAAGACAATTTGAAGTGAATGCAAGTTAACAGAGTGCGAGTTATATTAAACATAAGAGATGGTCTTTGCGTGATGTATGTAAACACAGCACAGACATAATGCAGAGCCGTTCAAAGTAGAATAGGTCCCGAAATTTGTGCTTAATTTATAATAATGATATTAGTAGGTGGACAAAATGAAATAGTCATGAGCTATACGCATAGTTCTCCACTAAACTTGTAGAAACATTATGTCTAGCACAATCGACGAACTGAGGTTTAGCTTAGCAAAATATGTAATCGCAATATTTGTGGAATAACAAGCTAAACAGAGTTGTATCCAAAGAAAAACAATTCAAAAGCTCAATTAAAATTACAATTTTTCTTATTTGTGGAAGTACAGTTTTAATTCTTAGTTCTTATTCAGCGTACTTAAGAGCTTTTGTCACAAATTTAAGTTAATAGCTGTAAAATATCGTTTAAAGTTTAAAACATCGGAAGAACTGAACTAAAAACCTATTAATTATCTCTTTCGCTAAATTAAGCAGCACGGGCAAAAGCGTGAATTAGTACCATTTTTCATCTTTCGATAGATAGCTCGTAATTATCCATTTGGCATCATAAAATCCATAAATTGATCCATTATGTCTAAGTTGTAGACCATTTAGTTGTTATAAAAAGGTCACGCAGTTTGTTTTTTCTCAGCCAGCCGACTAGAAATCAGCAGAATGCGTACGTGGGTATATTTTCAGAGAAACAACTAATTATATTATGAAACATCTAATGGGTTCCATTCATATGAATTTCTCTACATTTCTGTAAAAAATTATTGTTATAAAATGTATTTTTTAATCTAAATCATGGTTATTGAGACAAACATTAGCGGGCTGCACCGTGGCGGAGTGGTTAGACCACTTGCCTTTCACCAAGGTGGCTCGTGTTTGCTCCCAGGCGACTGTATGTGGGATTTGTGGTGGACAAAGCGGTGCAGAGGTGGATTTTTTCCGAGTACTCAGATTTTCACCATCATCGCTTTCCACCGGTTCTCTATCTTTACTGAATGTCTCATCAGTGTGATCGCCTGCGGTGCCACAGTAGTAAAGCGGCGTTAAGCGCTATAAAAAGAAAATCTTAGCAGAAATGGTCTTTATTACTTGCTTCCTAGTAAATAAAAGGGAACACCTAAGGCTAAAACGATATTCAATTCTTTTAAAAGCTGGTTGCCATGTGCTTGAAATCCGTTCCTTTGCATAAGCAGGAGTTGCAAATCTTCATATGAAAAAGGTATTTTAACAGTTAAACCAATAACAAGGAATATTTCGGAAATGGTTAATTCCATGAAAAAAGTATATGACATAAATTATGTAATTGTAAATTATCTACATTTTTTGTGGAGTAAGCTTTTGCGTATCTCTTACAGTTTAACAGTTATGGAGAATTTTTCGGAAGTAAAGATCCTTAGCAAGAATACTTCGGAAGAAAACTACAGCCATTGGAGACGTGTCATGTTTATTTGTGCATAACATTTCCGCATACCTAAAGGAGAAAATCTCTGGATAAAGCTCTACCATTTTCCAGTCCAAAGCCGTGATTTCATCCGATGGTGCCATCTATGGACGACAAACTAATATCTCGTCTCCATCCACTCAAAGTAACATCACAAAGCAGAAATTTCATTCGATCGAAGAAAACACCGAAATATCCCAGCATAGGGGATGGAGCATAAATATTTCTCCTACATACGCTGTTATATGAAATAGAGAAAGCATAGATAGCCGAGGTATTTATCCTCTGATAGGTACTTACATTATGATCAGTAATATAGTTAAGTAATAGAATAGGATTTTGTAAATAATAAAAACTGTTATCTATTACAAATTATGATTATTATTATTATTATTATTATAATATATTAAGGATGTTTTATCTCGGTTATATTATTCATGTAGCAATAACAGCAATACTAAGTTCACAAGAACTGTGTAACCAGTTTTGAGAGCTTCAGTTCCTGAGTTCTAAGAGAAACAGCAATAACATTTTGGTCCTTATAACTCAGTGAGATTAACAATATTGTACAGAATACAAATATTTCACCCTTTTTAACCTTATATTCCAAATATTTTCATATCGTTGCTTTTATTATAAACAAGTAGATATATAAATAAAAGGTCTGATGTGTTGAAGCCACATGAAATTCTCTATATTTCTCAGTTATTAGTGAGTATACAAACTATTCTTTAGAAGGCTTATTTTTGTGCCCATTTTATTTATTTTATGTCCTAACCTTTCACAAATGACTACATTATACATTTCGTTATGGATACGAGTGAATAGCGCTAATGTTTAAAAAGAGGACGCGTATGTTTTCCTTAAAACACACTGCACTTTCCATATAATACTGAGAAAATAACTGAATATAGTCTTTATAAGTCTTTACAATTCCAGCCAGCAACGATTCAAAAATACTTATGTTCATGCACAAGTTACTGTAAATAAATTGCGTGTTTTAAGAAGTACTATATGATTTGTGTAGCACGGGGACACTATCCATGTATACAATAATATACCAAACTCGTTGTGGACCAAGAGGAACATATGTTATTCCCAAAAGACTCAACAATGCATTTTATTATTTATATGTCTTTAATATATTACATTTTAATTAAAATTATCATTTTTGAGAACATGAACAACTTTCAAAATGGAATGTAAAAAGTGGTTTTGGGTTCGGTATTTTTTTTTTTTTTTTTAGTATATTCGTATCTTTGTAAGACACTGAAATTAAAAATACAAACTTGATATTTATTAGATGCTTTGTTACAGAATATACACAAACATGCACTGAACTTTTTCTATAAATGCTCGTTTTATATTCAGAGTACCTGAAAACAGGTATTCCTTGGAATTCTTGCTATCACATTTTTGGATGTAATATATTAATTTTCATGCTTAATAATTTCTGGTTTAGGCTGGAGGGCACAGAAAAATGTGGCAGGAGAACCTGATCAATCTGTCATTTGGATGCAGACCGCATAGTTGGAGAACTAGCCTTCAACTAAACTCCTAAGACCAATTTTAGGTTCTGCTAGAAGGACATTGACATGCTGGCAATTGCTGACTGACCAGAGAAACTGGCAACCCATGGACAATTTCCTGGTTAAATTGTGCGAATTGAAATCGAATTTGTTCAGTTAGAGGCAAAATGTCTCTGTTTTACTCTTTTTCTTTACTTTCCTTTTTTGTTTCTTTGTTTCAATTTTATCGTATAACTGAAATATGCAGCAAGTAATTTTGTGATAACTTCAATAACTTGACATTAATACATATTTTATCCATTTAATTATGTAAGAGTGAAACTTCTGTTACATGGTTGCATCTAACAAACACAGGATCTGTTGAACAAAATGTACAATAATTTACGAAATTTTATTTGAAAAATAATATAAGCATAAGTATAATAAGAAGCTATCTACCGCTTCCTCAAAAAATTCAAATTTTCACAGGAACTGACTTGTCTCCATGTTTTGTTAATAAGCGATGGCCACAACGTTGACATTCACAGTTGGAACTGCAAGAATTGAAATAATAAGTGGATCTATTTTTTACCTTTCATTCCCTATTCCTCTTCGAGACCTTGCACCATCATGGTCACCAAATTCAAAACAGCATGGATAAATCACTGAAATGACATTCTTCCAAATTCCACAGAAAAAAATCAAGTGAAGATTCTAAGACTAAGAATAGGCCATACAAAATTAACATATTACTATCTGCTGTCAAAAGAAGCACCACCATATTGTGATTAAATATAAGTCCTCTTATAGTTAAACATTATATTTCAGTGTGTAAAATAGTTATGTCAGAAAATAGCATAGAGTTTCAAATAACAATGCATTAACACTTACAAACACAAAAAGATCAATACATTTTAAAGAAATCAATCTATATGATTATATATAGTTGTCAGAAATATAATTAATAGTAATAATATTAATAATTATTTTATATTTTATTTATGTTATAATATATATATATTATTAATATATTAATCCCTGTGTGTACAAAATATGTACTTATAATGTTCTAATTTTGTCATAGTTTACTGGATTTAAATAAATGTATAAGACTCTTAACGTGCTTGCTATAAGACCTAGGAGTTATGCGACCTAAAATAAAGAATAAATAAAGTATAAGTGGTATGAAAACAATTTACAATATACTCGCTTTTACTTGTAACAAAATGCAACAAAGCTGTTAGATGCCTGTTCCTCTACATATACCCAATGTAACTTTCTTATTGTTGTGTGTCTGCTAAACACAAAGAAGTAATTCCAACAACAAAAAATATAATTTTATCCATCTCGCAGTTATTACGGCATTTGAGGAAAAAGATAAATAATAGATAAACCTCCAACAATTGTTTCTGAAACGACCAATCATTTTCTGTCTGCTTATTTTAATTAAATTGGATTCAAGTATAAATGGCGTGCTAAAATCTTTGCTGATTGACCAACATTAGGTCAATAAAATAGGGCTGCTTTGTTTTTGTTTTTTTAAAATTAATTAATACAAGTTTCTATGATGCTGTCTTCACCGTAGGAAATACTGTAGTTTTGCAGGCAGGAATTAATGCATTTTAAAAGAATTAAAATAAGAGTTTATGTCCTAGCCTATTGTAATAAGAAGAAGTATTTACTACTTCGTCTGAGCTAGGCTACAAATGTGAATTAACAGTAAATAAATACATTTATAGCATATTTATGAATTCATTTCTAGATGACTATCTCTGGACTCCACGTGATTTGTGATTTATGATTAATGCCTATTCACCTTATCTAAGCTCGAATAGGCAACCCATATCAGGCAACATCAGGAATGATTAAAAAAAATAAATTCTTTTAATTCCAAGGTTAGTCGTATTGGTAGCACTATCACCACGTTAGAGTTAAGTGTTTTGGAGTGCAAACAATTAGCTTTATTACTTTGGTAATTAAGTTTAATGCGTATAAACCGAAATACCAATTTAGTCTTCTATGACCAATGCAGTATAAGACAATAATAATAATAATAATAATAATAATAATAATAATAATAATAATAATAATAATGCGTCTTCTATGTTACGCATTAGAAGTATGACGATTATTTGTGAGGTAGCTGCTTTAATCTACACATTCACAAATATGTATTGTCTACCAGGGTTAGGACGGTTTCTAACAAAGAGGCTTCGATTTCTAATCGTATCCCCGCATGCCAGTTTTTATGTCTGTAATGCATACTACTATACTAATTTTGTCGACATTTATAGGCGTTATGAGAAAGATGGTCCTATTATTCTAGGCGTATATGTTGGCAAAATATTTCTTTCGGGAAATGCTCTCTGATCAGGACACACATACAAACTTCAGGAATTAACAGAACATATTTTCAAAACACAATTACTTGTTTCTACACAATGATAGGCTGTCAGCAACAGCATCCGGACTTCATCAGAATTTTATTGGCAATCTCAATGAAGAACTTTTCTTCAATTTCCCGCTAACAACACTTCCCTAGCTACGGCTGTATGAATTACGATTTAAAGACGCTGGCTTTCCTCCATCTCGCATTATCCACGGAGGTGGATTGGCAACAGAGGGCCTACATCCTGGCCACCTAGTTTGCTGGACTCTCTCATAAATTTGTTTTTATGGATACATCTAAAAGCTCAGGTCAGTTACAAGAGACCAAAAATGTAAATATAAATGGCGTGTTATTTATGGACGCATCCCAATCTGCACTGGGCGTGAAAGACCCCTTAATTTTGCTCTATCAGGCTTGAGGTTCTTTTACGCGCCGTAAATCTACGACACGGGACCAACGGCTTTACTTGCCTTCCGAAGGAAGCCATGCTAAGGATTTTTACGCCCGAAAAATCCATCGTCCTCTGCTGAAGTCAGCATGGTAACCATTACACCACGGAGGACGACACATAGGTTCTCCACAGACAGAAATTAGCTTTTCACCATACTGTGACAGCAGAGCTGCTTTGGCCGGTACACTAGGATACAGAGTGGCATCTTTACCACTGCTTACGCCCAGAGTGGATGCCAGCCGATATCAAACATCACATTGTGATACTCTATACTTTAATAACTTTCATTTTAAATCCAAACAGAGTGGGAGACGAATGAAAAATTCTTAATTGACGTATAATTATGCAACCCAAATTACCGGCGAGCCATGGCGTTTGCGACGTATAACTTCAAGAAATGGACGCAGATTCGGGAACATTCTGTAAATGCAAACGTTCCACTTGCTTTAATTTTAAAACAGGTGTCTTAAAAGGTGAATTCAAAGAATGCTCCAAAATCTCCGCGTTTTCTTATTTTCTTGAAAATTCCGCGAACAGTGAGTAGCTGTAAAACTCTTACTTAGATGCTAGGTTCATAGAAAAATATGCACACCTTAGACCTCCGTGGTCGAGTGGTCAGCGAGCTGACTTCTCAGCCGGAGGTCCCGGGTTCGATTCCCGGCGGGGAATTTTTCTTTAACCGGAATTATTCCCTATCCCCCATAGAGTCTGGGGAGAGTGAGAGTCTGAATGTGAGAGTGAGTGTGCGTTTAACCCAATGTTCTGGACCTACAGTTTCACAAAAAAAAAAATTACATTCATATCTATAGTAAAATATACATTATTAAGGCTTTCCTTCCGGATATTTGGTAAACTTATATGCTTTTAAGAATCACCAATTACGTCAAAAAAACCATTAAAGTGGGACAGCGAAATAATTAAACATATGTTAAGTCCAAAGAATAATGGCAGTTTACAGCATCGCACCTGCTTTTCCATGAAATAACCCCAACAATGATTCCGAAGGATATAATCAAGCAATAGAACCGTGCATTAACAATATTGTTATCAGAGTTCCATTAAGTTATTACCGGAAGTCAGCTGATTTCTGTTATGGACATACATATTGTTGTCATCAAAGGCTGCAGGAGTACAAAGAATGGCCATCTCACCCTGGAAGCAGAGGTTGCAGAAACCGTGAACGTGTGGCATCTCTCTATAACGCAAATCGCATTACTCCATGGTGGTGACTGTTATGGCCGTGTAAACCGCTTTGTTGTATTCATAATAGCGGTTCATCAACCACAGCACTCTCTCCGTAATACGTTCCTAATTGTTTTCAACGTCACTGCGCTGTATTCCCAGATGAGACGAGATTCCAAGCCATTGCGCAGGATAGGTATTAGCGTTAATAATATACGATGGTATAAACCTCTTCTCTAAGTTGAGAAGGCGCGTAGGACTTCGTAAAGGACCAAGCTTGTCTGTGTGTTGTACCTCTGCTTTAATTTTCCCCCCAATTCTTGTGTAAATTATAAATATCATCTACCATATATATTGAAGCATTCTATTTTTCACGAAGGAAGACGTGAATCGTTGGCAATACTTTCGTATACGTCAATCTAAATATTTAAGCAGAGCTTTGAGGCTTCTCCTGCTTGGGCAGAATAACAAAGATAGTAAAAACGCTTAGTAACTAATATTATTGAAAAACCAAACTTTTATTTCTGAATATAATATATTTTGAGCTCAATACACTTAGTCTTTCGATTTTCCATGTTCCACCTTTAGGAACAAATATTCCAATTAACTGTACACACCACAAATAACCTCGGCATTTGATGAGCATTCAAATTTTGAGTATTATTGGAGACCTATCTGAGGAATAAGCATGGTCAAGAAACTAATTCTAAGTATATCTTGTGCGCTTTTGCCATGGCAACGTCTAAAGTGCGGGCTTGCCCATTATTCTGTCGAAGGATCTCTTCTGCTGCAGCTCATTGTGCCGATGACGACGTAAAGTTGCATAGTATCAGCCAATCACTGCATTACCCTTCTCCAAATAACCGTTTACAATGATTTTCTGGCAATTCCAAATTTTGTAGCCATCACTTTTTCCACCGACAAAATTGTTTTTGCTTTCCTCTCTGCACTTAGACTTCATCAACACATTCTCTGTAAGTCTCCGAGATGTGATGAATCCAAGTTTTGTTAATTCGTATAACGAGGTTCTTGGGATTATCATGTAGCTTTTTCAAGCCCATATAAGTGAAATGTTCTTTCATGAGTCTTGGTCCGAATTAAAAAAGTGCGGCACCCATCGTTTACTTAGCCTTTCCAGAGCACAAATTAATATGAAATGTGTACATTCTCAGAAATCTGATATGTCTTTTATCACTATATAATGGATTTTATCTGTTGCTTGTTCAGAAAGAATCCTCAAATCGACTTTCGGATCGTGCAGGCACGTTTAAATTCCTTGATGCAATACAAATGGTCTTGAGCACTGATGTTCAGTTTCTATCTGAACCAGAGTATGATTTCTTAATAAAGGTGTTTTCTCACTACATGACTCCCATCTGTTTACAGTTTTAACAAAATATTTTGAAATCATACTTACCAACAGCACTAATGGTGAAATAATCCTGCTACACTTTATTGAAGTTTACCAGAACTATCGGTCCTCCTTGTAGTTACATAAACAACAGTTCTTAATAATATTTTTCGCAAATTGTTGTGGTTCCTCACCACCATATATCAAGTAAAGTATCAAGAACAGAAATGTTGTTAAATTGCTAATATTTTTCTTTTAGAAAACTTAGCAAGTATAAGCTTATGAGCTTGGGAAGAAGGGGTATGAAAGTGAGAGAGAGAAAGAGAAAGAGGTTAAGAGAAATGTAAATATAATAAATAATTACTCTATTTATATATTGCAAGATCAACACATAATTTTGGCCTGTTTCTATGGAAAGCTACCTGCATTGAGATACTTCTGTGACCAAAGGCACCCAACTCTGATTCAAGTAGCTCCCCAATTTGCCGAAATTTGAGATAAAGGCATGTGTATGAGCATTTCAAAAAGGTTCCTCCAACAGTAGATAAAGACCACCGTATTTCTATTAGGATGAACCAACTAAATCATCACCTATCAAAACAATAGTCTTTTGAAACCGAATAAAGTTATCCTTCATGAGCTCTCGAGTAGGAGATAAACAACAGTGTCTCATTTCTGTATGGAACGAAGAACATCTGCCATCCAGAAGTTTCGTATATGTACTCGAGATAAAAAAGACAGTCAGAAAAATGTTTCTGAAGTACGTGGATAGTGAAACTAAGTGTCAAACATAGAAAGATAGTGAAGAAAAACATAAGATGCTTGAGAGAAATTTCTGATACTCAAGCCCACATGTTGACCACTCATTGGCCACTAAATCCATTGCCTTGCAAATGTAACTGCTGACATAGATCGGGCAGTAATTGGAAATGTAATAACGATACTTCCCAGGTTTTAGTGTTGGCACGAAAGTGGCCAATTCTTAAACTGTACACAAAATTCTTGTTCACTCAGTGTCTTCAATTACCAATAAAAATATCCGTAGTGTAACACTATCAGCCTGTGCAGAGAAAGATAGAGATAGACATAGAGTTAGTATGAGGGGGTGTAAAGGAAGTAGCCTGTACCCCTAAAAATTGTAAATACATATTCTAAGATCTCTTGAACAGAAAAAGAATGCTGACGTGTTCCATTCATAAGACTTTCTCTACCTAAAACAAACTGTTTCTTAATTTAACTATCTTAACTCTAAAATAAGAAATGAAGCTTTCCTGGCGACGTATTAATTCAAATTCTTCTCGGGCTTCTAGCCAGGTAAAAACTTGGTTTGACACCAACGTTTCGAAGAATGCATCTTCGAATTATCTTAACTCTCTTCATAACTATTTCAAACAAATTGTTATAATGTAAATAAGGTATTATACCAGGCTAGAGCGATAGTCAAATCTTTAAATGTCCATCGATATGTTCATTCGTTACACTTTGCAGTTCCAGAAAAGCGAAAGAGATGAAACGAAACGGGCCCCGTTTGAAAAGATGGTAATTAAAAATTTAAACCAATAACAAAGAAAATCTCGAAAACGATCAACTCTGCAACAAAAACTATGAGTTTTTTTGAGATCCATATTTTCTATGTAGTATAATTTTGTGTATTTCTTACAGTTTCCCAGTTATACAAAATTCAGAAAAATTCGTCCAGTTAAGTAAATAATTTCAATATATAGTATTTTAACCAAAATCGTTACAGCCAGTTTTGAGAAAAACAAAAGTTTCAAACTTTTTTCCATGTAAGTAGTTTGTGGCGGGGGGATTTGTATAAAAATCCTCGTGCCTCATTCTTAGAAGATACCAAACTTATTTTAGTTTTTGAGCTATGCTGTCCACAGACACATAAACGTACCTTTTTCTAATTTTTTGACTAAGGGGACCTGAAAACAAATTTTCGGCGAAATCGCAAAATGGAATACAATCCTTCCTCTGTACACCATGTACATAGTATGTGTAAAGAAAGTAAAAATTATGTGTTTATACACATTTCTGTCTCTATGTCTGTGAAGAGTTTAACTGAAAATTTAAATACTAAATTTGTTATTTAAGCTCAGTGTAAAATACAGAAGTTAGCAGAAATTTCTAAACTATGACACTCTTATCATGGATATATTTCCTTTTCTACAACGTATGTACAATTTACATAACAGATGGAAAAGATATTGTATTCCATCCAAAAATTTGATACTGAGATTTCACCGGAATTAATGTTTTGAATATTTATTCAGCACACACTGTATTCCTTTATTAATTATCTTCTAATTAAATGGAAGTAAGTAATTAGACCATTTATAGTAGTGTTTATCTCGATTAGCATACAGTGTATTTTATTCTCCAAATATTGGAGAACTTCAAACTTTTTCCTTGAGAGTTTGGAGATATGTCAGTGATCCATTTACTAAAATATTCACAAGTATCTATATAATAAACTTATAAGAACATTTGACTTAAAAATCAACAATTGAAATTAATAAAATAAGCATTAGCTTTAGCAAGAAAAACAAATTCATAAAGAATTTATATGTCGATAGTTCACCTTTACAATCAACATGGTGTCATTCCAAATCATAACAATCTTACATATGTCATATATAGCAATGTAATAAAATTAATGATGATGAAGATGATGATGATGATGATGGTGATAATAATAATAATAATAATAATAATAATAATAATAATAATAATAATAAAAATATAACTGCTTAAAATATATTTCCTAGTTTTTCTGTTGCATAACAAAAAAAGCTGATGTGTACTATTCACATGACTTTCTCTATATCCCTGCAGCAAATTATTCTTAAAAAGCTTATACTTCTATTTACTTCATTCTAATCAGAAAAAATTATCAGAAATACTCTTATTACTTGCTTCCGCGAAAGTAGACGCAAAATAAGGGACTACCATCGTTTAAAGTGTTGGTCAAAAGCTGGTTGTTATGTCAATGAAGTTACTTTGTTTATATGGATCGGAGTTTACAAGTTCCTGTATGAGAAAAATATGTTTTTCATAGCAGAAACCAATAATAAGGAATGTCTCAAAAACGACGAACTCCACGAAAAAATTATATAACATAAATTGTGTGTTTCAACGTGCTCTACATTTTTTGTAGTAAGTTTTTAACCATCTCTTACGGTTTACCAGTTATTCAAAATTCCGTAAAATTCATCCAGAATAAACTACTCATCAGAGGCTATACCCAGAAAATTCAAGATATACATTTTATTTGTCAGGTATATATGATTGATATATGAAATTGTAATCAAAATCGTTAGAGCCATTTTTGAAGAAATCAAAATTTTCGAAAAAAAGTCCATGTAAAGGGTAGTTGGGAGTTGGAGAATTTTTCTCAAAATCTTCGTGTCGCATCCCTGGAAGATACTAAACTTAAATACCAACTTTGGTATCTTACCGACTTTTCGTTTTTGAGTTATCGTGTTCACAGACACACGGACACACTGACACACACACACACACACACACACACACACACACACACACGGACTTTTTTGTGAAAATGCTTTTTTTGGATATTGGGGACCATAAAACCTATATTTCCGGTGAAATCTCGGTATCGAATTTTTGGGTGGAGTGCAATACTTTCTCTATACACTATGTACATAGTGCGTATATAGAAAGTAAATATAAATTTAATATTTATTAAATACAAATAACATTTTAGAATAAATTCTTTAGAATATTAAAAGTGTATTAAACGGACAAAAATACAATGTACCTATGCCACCGCATGCAAAGCACACTTTGATCAAACGTATACACAATTTGTAGGCTTACATACAAAGGGGAAAACCAAACAGGTACGTCACACCATCCAGAAAAGCTCCTGCTGCCATAAAGTTTGCTAAACTATAAAACTTAAAGTATACGCCCATGTTTTAACCAAACGCACGGTCAAAACCTAATCTCTCCAAGAAGCCAACTTACAGGCTAGCGCGGCAGGTGGTTTAGAAATCGCGCGGAGAATGCGCCAGGTCCTTATGGCGCAAAATAACACAATTAAGAGACAAAGTAACGGAAACAAAAAAAGAAACAAAAAAAAATCTGATGTGTTCTATTCACATGACTTTCTCCACACCTCTGCAACAAATTTTTGTTAAAAAGCTTCATGGTTAATTTACTTAATGCTAATCGAAAAAATTGGTCTTATTACTTGTTTCCTTGTAAGTAGAACCGAAATAAGGGAGTACCATAGTTTCGTTTTTGAGTTATGGTGTTCACAGAGACACGGACACACACGGACGTTTTCCTGTAAATAAATTTTTTGGATACATGGGACCCTAAAGCATATATTTGCGGTGAAATGTCGGTATAGAATTTTTTGATGGAGTGCAAAACCATCTGTATACATTATGTACATAGTACGTGTACAGAAAGTAAAAAACCAATAAATGCACTCATCACATAGTTATGTATTTGCAATAATCAATGTAATTGCCGTTCATGCCTTTATATGATTTTCTTACTGTACTTAAGGATGCATGTAACCCAGTTACAAAAATACTTATTGTCTTAGATAAAGACGAGCTCGCCATTCATGCAGTTCACTACAATGTAGTTCACAATTTGGAATTCTTCAGTAGAAGTGGCAGAGTAGGTTTAATGTTTAAAGTATATGATACATCTTTTTGAAGACTTTAAAAACAAAATATTTTTGACAACCTAGGCAGCAAATGAGTGTAAATGGTTAAAGCACCCACCATATTAGGCTTACCTTTTCCGCATTTAGGACTGACAGCTCCCTAGGACTTACTAGGGGTCAGAAGCCTTTCGAGGAGCCAATGGCATGAAACCACAGAATGGAGAACTTGGAACGATTGGTCGATCCGTAGCCAGGCATGGCCGTGAAGGAGTGGGCGATTGGTGGGGAAGCGGAGGACCCGGAAAAAAACCCGCACAAATGCGCTTTGTCCACTACAATTTCCATTATCCACTTCGAATCGAACCCGGGCCACCTAGATGAGAAGGGGGTGGTCTAGCCTCTTGGCCACGACGCCACCTGCTAAAGCACCTAATTAAGAAAACTAACATAAATTTCATACGAAAAGCATAGAAAACTGAAGTTAAAATACACACAAGGTTAGCAATGACATCAAATAGTTATTTGATCAATATGTATTAAGTTTATAAACAAAGTGAGAGTGAATAAAGCATCACAGAATATTTCATATCAAAATGTTTGAGTACTGCAATGAATATATTAAAAAGATAGATTAAACAGCTGAAGCTACCACTAAAAGTTTTAAAAACGTTATAGACATCTTTCAGCTTTGAATCACAATCGTCCTTTTCTCAAAATAGCACGAGGCATATTTTCCTCTGATTTGTAGCAATTACAAAATGTTGAGCAGCTTCAGTGTTACATGTACCATTTTGTGCACGAGTTACAAAGTTAAAAAGGAAATAGAATGAGAATAAATGTTCCATATCAAACATTGCCCCTACACCTATAATATTAGTAACAACAGTCATTTGTAGCCGTGGTAATGACGATGGTATGCTTTCAGGCTCTTAATGGCAGGCTACCAGCGAGCACGCATACACTCTCACCAAAAGAACACCATTACAAATAATGACCGGAACGTTAAAGCTCCAACAAACTGCAATGTTCACGAATACAAAGAAAGTGGCATGTTTAAACAAACAGCTCTTTTTAGTGATACCATTTCTCTGACCAACTTAACAGGCCCAAATGTTATATCGGTTTATATTCATAATGATACGAGGAACTTGGTTTTTTTTTGTAGTGTTTAACTCCCGCTTTAACTACTTATGGCACCGCAGGCGGTAATTAATTTGTCATATTCCATTTTCAAAAAATAAATCCATAATTAAAAATAAAAAAATAATAAAACAATCCAAATTATGGTTGTAAAACTAAAGATAAGTATTGATACTATAACTGTTTTCTCACAGAAATGTGTGTAGGACAGGAGTTGGATATGTAGAGTCAGACTGAAAAATTGAATAATCATAGCCGGGAGAATAACCACGGATCACCAGGTCTCTAGCCGGTTGCTCTACCACTGAGCTACCATGGCACATGCATGGCAAGAGAACGGGAGAGAGCAACGGAATAGAGAACGGGAGATCCGTGGTTATAATCCCGGCTATGGCATTTTTGGTAGAGTTTAACGCCCGCTTTAACTACTCAAGGCACCGCAGACAGTGACACTGATGATACATGCATGAAGACGAAGCACCGGTGGAATACGAAGGTGGGGAAAACCGGAAAACCCGGAAAAAACCGCCCCAGCGCCGCTTTGTCCATCTCAAATCTCACATGCTGTCGCTTGGGATCGAATCCGGGCCGTCTATGTGAGAGACGAGTGGTCTATCCACTCGGCCACGGCGCACCCCTGCTATGGCACTGAATAGAGGATATGTTACCATAGTAACTCATTGGTAGGGCAACCGGCTAGGGACCGGGAGATCCGTGGTTCAAATCTATGGCTTGAATTTTTCAGTCTGACTCTACATATCTAAAAATAATAATATTTGAAAACAAGTGCGACAAAAATGCAAACTACAGAAAGAGAATACAAATTCCATATAATCAATATTGTAGGTATATATAGCTGCCGAAGTATTTCTCAATTAAAGATACAGAAAGTTTTTACATTGGATCTTATGTGTAGTACAAGTTAAGATTAAGAACATAATGAAAACAAGTTTAGAAGCTTCTATTCACAGATAGAAAAGACACACAGTTAAATTATGTGATAAATAAAGAAACCTTCTTGCTGAAAATATTGCTTACCTCGTATAATAAACAAGTAAATGTATTAATTTCTATGGAGCGTTACACATGTAACTACACTAACAATAAATTACCCAAAAGATAAATGAGGCACAAGTTTTGAAAACAATTATATTCATTAATTAAAAACGTCTGATGCGTTCCATTCACATGACTTTCTCTGCAGAAGATTATTATTTTATCTATGACATGTTAATCAAGACAAACATTTCCATAAATTGCCTTATTTCTTCATTCCTTGAAAGTAGAAGGTGCATAAGGAGAACACACTAGGATAAAACCATAGTCAAATCTTTTAAAAGCTTTCTTTGTGAAACAATTGAAGTTCGTCTAGCTTTGCATAGCCTTCAGTAAAACAAGAGAGATGAAAAGAAATTTCACTTCCTGTTTGAGAAAAGTTTAAAAGTTTAAAACTGAAACCAATAACAAAGAATATCTCAGAAACGATCGACTCTACATAAAAAAATATAACTAGTTTAAAATTGAAATCTCTAAGAAAGAATATCTCTGAAAGGCCGACTCTACATAAAAATGTATATGACATAAATTTGTGTTTTAACGAGATTTACATTTTCTGTGCAGTAAGTTTTTGTCTGGCTCTCATGGTTTAACGTTATGCAAATTCCTGCAGATCTCATCTAGAATAAAGAGGTCTTCAGCGGCTATTCCCAAAAATCGCCCTCCGTGGAGTAATGGTTACCATGCTAATTTCATATACCCAAGGTCGCAGGTTCAAACCCGGCGGAGGGCGATGGATTTTTTCGGGCGTAAAAATCCTTAGCATGGTTTCCTTTGTAAGGGAAGTAAAGCCGTGGGTTCCGGCACGTAAAAGAACCTCAAGCCTGATAGAGAGGCCTCTGAGCAAAATTAAGCGGTCTTTCACGCCCAATTTAGAATGGGACGCTAAGAACCACAGCAGTTAAAGAGCGTCCATAAATAAAACGCCATTTCCGTTTTGCTATTCCCAGAAAATTCAAAATATACATTTAATTTGTGATGTAAATATCGTTAATATGCGGTTTTTAATCAAAATAGTTTTAAAAACTTATCCATGCAAAGGGTAGTTTGGGGTGGGGATTTTCTTGGAGATCTTCGTGTCGTATTCTTGGAAGATACTCAAGATGAATACCAAGTTTCGTATCTAACGGTATTTTGATTTTTAGTTCTGCTGTCAACAGACACACTCACCGACTTTTTTCTAAAAATGCATATTTTGGTCTCAGGGGACCTCAAAACATATTTCCGGTGAAGCCTTGACATCGAATTTTTGGTTGGAAGACAATGCCTTCTCTATCTACGATGCACATTTTACATATCGGCTAGAGAAAGTATTTTTGGGTTACATAGATCCACGATAACAATAAGGTGTGTGCATATATAATTTAAAAAATAACCGACATACTGCGGTTAAAGAAAGAAAAAATAATAATTTAGATACAATTACGAGTTTGAGATATGGCAATAAATTTACGAAATTTTCATAAACAGTAGTTATTCTCAAGAATATAAAAGAGGAAGGCAATCCAAAAGCAAATTTAGAACGAAGAGAATGTGTGTGGACCCTTGAGGAATGCATTAAATAAGAAATCAGTTCATTGCTTTGTGTGAAAATTAGACGCCCAAACGAAAAAAGAAACTTTGATAGAATATGATACATTTCGATATAGAAAGTTATAGAGCTATATTATACAGAATATGAGGTGAAGAATTGAACTGATCAGTGGGAGAAAATTAATTTTCTGGCACATTTACTGTTCTCTAGATCTAATGAGCCGTACTGGATGGAATGAAGAATGTAACAAGTTCTTGGTTAGACGAAGGTTCCAAATAATAGTGAAAAGAAAAAGGTTAATACCCGCAGAAAGAGGCGAAGCGCAATAATTAGATGAATAAGGTAAGCTAGTATGCTGCATTTGCAGTGAATGGCACATCCTTGTGCACGGAGTAATCATAGATTTAAATCTAAAATTAAAATACAAAGTCAGTTAAAAATAAAATGAACTTTCCTGAAAGTTTTGAATTTATCTGTGAAGAGTTAAAATAATAAATTCCACAGTATAGTTTCAAAAAGTTAACAAAAGATTTCATTTGCGTTATTAATGTCAAAAAAATATATATTTCTAAGAATCGAACATTTTCAAACATTGGAGAAGTTACGACGTTTAACTTTCATCAGTGTCTAGAAGTTTACTTAGTTTTAGAAGTCTTTTTTTTTTGGTAGTGTTTAACGCCCGCTTTAACTACTTATGGCACCGCAGGCGGTGACACTGATGATACATTAATGAAGATGGAGCACTGGTGGAATGTGATGGTGGAGGAAACCGGAGAACCCGGAGAAAACCCGCACCAGCGCCGCTTTGTCCACCACAAATCTCACATGCGGTTGCTTGGGATCGAACCCGGGCCTCTAGGTGAGAGGTGGGGTCTAACCACTCGGCCACGGCGCGGCCCTTAGTAGTCTTTAATTACCTTCTTAGACACCTATCCAATATTCATAGAGAATGAACTATTTTATTCATAGAATTAGCGCGGTGGTAGCGCAGCTGCGGGAGACATGGGTTCGATCCCCAGTTAGGGCGTGGGGATTTTCCCCCGGAGACCTGATCCGGGGTGCACTCAGCCTCATAAGTTCCCTGGGGGCCCAATTAAGGAGCTACTTGATGGAGAAGTATCGGCACCAGATTATAAGGACCGCATTAACCGGCCGGGGGGACTCGAGGCGCTCACCACGTCTCACCCTCCAATACTGCACCCCATCCATGACGTCTATAGTGGACCGAGATGGGGGATGCAGCGGCCGGGCGGTAGGCCAAGGTTCCCCGTGAGCTGTCGTGCCATGGAGTTGTTCATATAAATTAAATCAGTTTATATGTAGCGTTAATTACTCAATTTTAAAAGTTATTAAAAAATAACACATCTATTTTTGCAAAAATATACGTCATTGAGATAAATACCTTGTTTGGAATTACTGATGTTCACAGAAGTATTAAGCTTACAGGATTTTTCTTAATAGCAATTTTGGTGTTCACTTGGCCTTTAGTTTTAAGCTATGCTGTCCATAATTGTAAAATTGGGTGTGTTATATTGGTAAAAGGTTTGTAAAGCAGCTCCTCCCAAATTCGTAATCCCATCGCGCTTCTTTATCTAGTGGTTTATTAATTGTGGCATTACCTTTTATCCCAATGGTAAATGTGCAGCATAGGCTAATAAGACTGGCAAATTCTTCGGTAGGAGAAAGGTAGAATCAAAATTGAAAAGGTATGCGTGTTGTAAAATGGGGTCTCAAAAGAACAAGCAAGGGAATTAACTTGAGAAATTACATCGTATGTCAACAGTCCGGGAAGCCAATTGGTGGTTCTAACCCAAATCATGGCATTAACTTCTACTGGAATTATATAATCAATTTGAAGACGTTTTAATTTTAAGATGTATTATTTTCTCTGCACGTACTGTAGTGAATAGAGAAGGTATTGTATGGTACCCAAGAATTCGATACCAAGATTTCACTGGAAATATATATTTTGAATCCAAACAAAAAGTATTGCGTGTGTGTGTGTGTAAATACCATACTTGGTATTTAGTTCAGTATCTTCCAAGTATGCAACACGAAGATTTTCAAGAAAAACCCCCCACCCCAACTGCCCTTCACAGGAAAATTGTCCAAAAATGGTAACCAAGTGAGGAGGCACCTCGGTAATGTGATTCCGGTAGTCACGGGTTCTATTCCCGTTGACCTTGCAATGTGACTTCGTGTTTGTCGGGATTTCTCCTCATCACTTAAGCGAATGGTGGGAGTGCTTATTTCCATCACTTCATTTCCATCTGTACCCTCTCACGTCATTTTCTTATCATCTTTCAGGTGTGCTTCTGGGTTCGTGGTATGTAGTAGTGCTGGCAGATGGCGCGTGGATCAAAGTCAATGTAGTTCCTTTTTTATCTTTTTCTTTTAAATTAGTAGTTTGCAATTCTTCATGGATGAAACAACTAAGTGTATTTGGGTTTGGTTTATATAAATTGCATATATATTAATATAGTTGTAATAAATTTAACTGCTGCTATAAATCTTGGAGCTGTAAATGCTGTCCTCGGCGTTGGGGTGTACTGTTCCCGCAGGACGGTATCAATGACAACACCCGAAGCCCATGTTGGCGGTTGCACTGCAAATGCTGGTGCCGGATTAATCACTTTCAAACTGGACTTACGGACTTCCGTGTATCTCTGCGGTCTGTCTATTGCCGGCCTGTAGCCTACTGTGGTTCACTCAGTTCATTATTTCCTTCCGGGGGCGTTAGCGCACAGTAGATCTTCATAGGTCGCAGTGAGTGTGAGGTGTCTGCTATCGTTATCAAGCCTTTACCTTTTATGTTTTACTATTCGGTATATGCTATATTATTGAAAAGTAAAAGTAAAACTCAGTAGTAATATTGTATACATGTCGCAGTTGAGGTTACGGATGCGAGGCCATTGCAATCAAAGTAATTTAAACGTTCTTTGTTTTGAGGTAATAGAGTTGTCAATTACCGCGAGAGCATTAGTTATTTGTGTATGCTGAGTAAATGTTGATTTGCATTGAAGGCCTCCACTTTCCATGATAAACTGTGAGGGTCGTATTGTGTTGTTTAATCGGATGTAATAATTGCACGCTGACATTACACATTCCATCAAATCTACTCTGAAGTATTTTAAATTGTTAACACGTCAACGCATATACACTTTTAAATAGATGACAGCTCATTTTGCTTGTTTTAAAAGTTCTTGATTAATGAACAGAAATATATACAGGGTCTTCAGATTTATTTAGCCTTTAGCGCCATTGGGTTTAAATGCATTAATATTTCAACGAAGTCCTTATTCTCACAACTAAAGTGGGACGCAGGGATATTAGCTGTGGATCAAATGATAGAGAACTCAAGCTTGGCTTTTAGGTATTCATATATAACGAAATTAAACAAAGGTTCCAATAGCGAGTGTTTGGTTCACAAAAGAAGGGGTTCCTAGCCTTGACTATTAACCTTAACATAAGGCTGTGATTGCCAACTCGTACACCTACCGGGGTAGAAGAGATGTCACGCAGGTCATGACAAGACGTCTGGCATAGTCGCTGACCAGGACCAGCCGGCCTGGTAGAGTTTGGGGCGACAACCGCATGAGCTTTGTTATTCAGAATACAAGTTACGACCCAAGACGACCGCGACAGGCTGTATATATAGATTCTATAGACCCTATAGCGGTGACACTAATGGCAGAGCGGTAATTACCAAATATGGTCCGAATGCCGCTCCTAGACATCTTGGGCGTTAGCGTTCATCCTAGAAACACGTGACCCATCCTTTGTTGGCTTATGCCACATTTGTTCTATAAGCTTCTAAGAGGAAGCTGACGTCAGGTAAAGTCCAAAGAGACGTTTCTGACAAACAGGAAACCAAGATGTCCGGTCACTTACGCATTTTAATACCGTTTCTGTACTTTTAATATATTAAGAATTCCAACCTAATTTCCAAGGTTCATAAAATGATGAATAACATATTAATTGAATCATAAATTAAGTATCTTGCCAATGATCGACGTGATAAAGGGGAGGTGCAGAACTGAACCTTAGACTGCATGTATTGCCGACTTCGTCAACAGGTTGATGTAGTGGGTGGTACAGAACTATTTTTCCACAGCAGATGTGTGTTCCTTTCACACGAGATGGAAGTGGTCACCGATTACAGAATTTGCATGGTTGAGTGCCACTTCCACACTGGAAGAATACGTTACCTATCAGCATAAATGCTGCGATTGCGAATTTACTAGAGTAAGCGAATGTTTCAAGTGTAAATATTGGAAAGGATTTCAAACTAATTCTTAACAAGTACTATGACCACAGAGTATAGAGAATCTATTGTACCACACACAAAAATGTGATACCAACATTTTACCGGAAATATGTTTTGAGACTCCTGAATCCAAAAAAAATCATTTTTAGAAAAATGTCCATGTCTCTGTCTCTGTCAGTGTGTGTGTGTCTGTGTGCAGCATAGCTCAAAAACAAAAAGTCCATTAAATACCAAACTTGGTATTCAAGTTCAGCTTTTTCCAAGGATGCGACACGAAGGTTTTGAAGAAAATTCCCCACCTTTGCATGGAAAATTCTTCGAACATTTTGATTTTTTCAAAAATGGCTATAACGATTTCCATTAAAATATTGCACATTAAATATATTTACCTGACAAATAACATTTATATCTTGAATTTTCTGGGAATAGCCTATAAAGACATCTCTATTCTGAATGAATTTTTCGGAATTTTACATAACTGCTAAACCGTAAGAGATAGACAAAAAGTTCCTGGATATAAATCATAAGAGCTTGTTAAAACATACAATTTATACATTTTTTTCGTGTACCTGATCTGTTTTTAGACAATCCTTATTATTGGTTTCAGCTTTAAAATACCTATACTTTTCTCATACGGGAAGCTGTCAATTCCTGTCCATGCAAAAGAACTTCAATCACATAGCAACCAGCTATCAATATCAGTTTAGCCTATGGTACTCCCTTAATTCCCTTCTACTTAAATGGAAACAAGTAATAAGAACATTTCTGATAATATTTATCTCAATTAGCATGAAGTCAATAGAAGAATAAGCTTTTTAACAATAATTTGTTGCAGAGATGTAGAGAAAGCCATAATTGTTTTAATTAGATTGGTTTTTATAATAATAATAATTTATTGAAATATCTTATACAATACAAATTCCATTTCACTAAACTGACCGCGAAACTGTTGACATCCACCACCTTTCTACTCATCGTTCTCTAGTTGTCCGCAAGAGGCAATGCATGACAAACTCGATACCTATTTTTGACGTCATTCGCGGACAGACAGGCTGAACAAATCTCAAGACTTGGTCTTTATATGTTAACTGATTGTACCTCCTTGTTTAATAATTACTCTAAAAGTTAATTTAACCGTTCTTAAATGTTGCTTCCCTTTTCACCCCAGAATAGGGTTCTAGCACTTCTGTGTTTATTCCTCCCTGAAAACAAGGTTAAGGCGCTGAGGCTTGTTCAGCAAAAGTCAGCAGGCGATTTACGTAGTTTGCTGAAGGTGGTGGAAAAACGCACCAAAATTAGTGAATGGTTTTAGATATTTTATCTCAAAGACCAAAATCAATAAATATATGTTTTTAACACATGTTTATTTGTCATTAGTTAATTATTAAAATTTGTAATTTATTTCGGATAGATAGCTTTTATTTATCATTAGCATAATGTATTGAACAATTGGAATTATGCACTAAAACGTAATTATGTTGAAATATGAGCTATTGCGTTAGAACATATTACGTAGATTCTAAAAATAGCTTTAGAAAGTAAAACTTATATTTTTTTTTTTTTGTAGCACGTCTTTTAACCTGGCTATTCATATCGGATGACCTCATTGGTTTGGCGTTACTATTAAGTACGAGGTCGTACCGGAGAAGAGTTAGTATTCATTTTAGTATATTGAGTAATTCCATTTATGTTTTAGTAGACTATATAGCGGGATATTTTGATTTTTAGATGTTGAAAGACGAATATAAACCGTGCGTGGTTTCTATGGCACATACAGACTACAACAAATTGTTTATTTCATTGCCAGAAAACAATGAAATGATGAATAAAATTATTTTACTAACGTTCATTAATCTCAAGGACATATTGGAGAAATCTACAACGTATTTTTAGAGGTTCATTATGACGTAACTTAAACGTTCTCTAACAGTTTTTCTTTATTTACATATTTTTTATTTATAATTCCAAGTAGTGGTAAGCATATGTTTGCGAACTTCACCTTTTTAAGAACTGCATTTAACATTTGAATCAGCACTTTGTAACGAATTCATTAAAATGTAGTATTTAATACAATATGAAACATACAGCGACAAACTAGTTAATTAATAATGCAAACTAAAAGACTTTGAAAGCGTCAAGTTCATGTAGGATAGCAGCGAATAGGATTAACAAAAATACAAGAAATGTAGGGAAATAATAAGAATGTAAATAAACATAATATAAAGTCATTTAAAGAAAGAAATAGTGAATAAAAGCTTTGTGCCTATAGTCAAATATAGAGATGTTATATTATAAACAGAATTATTCTGGGAAAGTTTATTTTGTAGCTTCAAGCTTTAAGTATGTTAAGCTTGTGAAAATTAACGTTGATTTTAAAAAAGGAGAGTGCAAAGTCCGGGGAAATCGCGTACAAGTCCTTAGTGCGGCCGGTCATGGAATTTGGAGTAACTTGTTGGGACCCGTATAAATTAAATCAAATTGATTCGTTAGAAAAGATCCACGGAAGGGCTATAAAATTCATAAAAAGGGGTAAATATTTTGGGCCTACAAACGCTGAGGAGATAAAATGAGTGCCGTTGAAAGTTAGGCGTGAGAAACAGAGGTTGTGCACTTTATTTAAAGCTTACGCTGGCTTAAACGCATGGGAGGACGTTACTGACAAACTGGAAAACCCAACTTACTATGCACGAAACGATCATCCGTTCAAAATTAAGGGTAGAAGATACAGAACTGATGTGGGTAAGTTCTCCTTTGTAAATGGAACCATAAAAGACTGGAATGAATTGCCTAGAGCAGCCTTTCGGAGTTGTCCTCTGTCTCTGAAGAAATTTAGGAAAAATCTTGATATTAATTTTGGATAATTTTTGTAAATATTCCTTAAATTAAATGCTTGTGATTTTATATTGTTGTAAATACAAATGTTAAATTGGTTGTGATTATAATTATGAAATTAATTAATCTGAATTGAGAGAAAAATTAATGTTTTCACATTTGTTGTAAATAACTATTATATCTACGAGTAGCTTACAAAGCCATATACTGCCAGCTGTGTTTTATTGTTTATATATCTTGTATACATATATAACTCTGTCACCGGGTGATACCCACTTGCAGAGAAATAAACAAATACAAAAAAATAAATAAATTCAAAGCCATTGGCTGAGGTTATTTAACAAAATATATGGATTATGTATATTACACTATTTTATCATCATCATTATTCGATTTCCCCAGCGAAGTCATCTTATCAAGCATCAATCATCATTAATGCACATATAAAGTATTCACTTATTTATTGTTATTTGCAGTCACCCTACGTTGTATAGTGGTTAGCTCTAAAGGTTGCAGATTCAGAACCGGTGGAGGGTGATGGAAGCGTTAGGACGTAAAGGAATTGACACATACATAGCTTACTTTGGAAGGGAAGTAAAGCCGTTGTCCCAAGTAATGTTTATTTCCACGTAAAGGAACCTCATACCTTGAAAGAAAATTTACCTGGACTAAATTCTGTCGTTTTCGCGTCCAAAAGTCATGATTTTATCCTATAGTGCCATCAATAACATGATCCCTCGTCACCACGTGCTCATGGCATGGAAGAATTTGAATTCAATTGAAATGTTATTTTCGGCATTCTGTTGTTATATTTTGTTCTCCAAGCACAGTGAGTCTGTTGAATTCAGAAGCACATTTTCCGGAACTCCTTCATATTCAGTCTTATTATGCTGTTTAGGATTGTTCTAGTTACGAATCAAAAATTAATGTCTGTAGTGAATTGTTTTATATGTAAGAAAACGTTAACGACAGAAATTGTAACAGTGTTATATTCCAAAGAAAAGTAAGTCATCCGTCTGAACAACTATGTGCACAGAGTAGACATCTTGTTATTTACTGGAAACTCCGTTCTATTTGAGCTACGGTGATGGCTTTATCGACGAGCATTGCTCAGTCCAATCATTAAGCCTTTGGAATTCGGTTCACTTGATTGAAGCGAACCTGGTGAAGTCGATCGATGGTGCCTTATTGTTCTTCTCTTGTACTCCTTGTTCATTTAACCCTTATTTCTCTTCGTTCTAAGCCTTAAGGCTTCCACACCAACCTTTGCAATCGTTACACCCTTACAGACGGTCTTTGAGGATCATATTATCTTCCTTTAATCGTTAGACTGGAACTCTTTCAAGAGGAAAATCTATTGTAATTATAAGGCTTCTTCCAGATCTGTTTCTGAAGCGTAGGTGCAGTGTTAACATGATATCCATCTATATTGTCTTATATTAGTATAGGAATTATTGAAACTCTCGTTTAACCGTTGTTTGTAGAGCACAATATACTAGGGTTGGCTGATAAGTCCCTGGCCTCTCAATGAAAACAGCATTTAACTTTTTTTCTTGGCTTTATTTCTCAACATGATCTCCAAAAAGACTAATAGATTTGTCATATCGGTGTTCTAATTTAATTAAACCATATTTGTAGTACGATTTATCAAGGTCTTCGAAATAAGTCTTCATTCTACAAGAATTTTTTCGAAGTTTGGGAACAGGTGGTAGTCACTGGGTGCTAGATCTGGCGAATGGAATGAATGTTCAAGCAGTTCCAACTTTAATTGACACATTTTTCCCATTGCAATGACTGAACGATGGGCCGGAGCATTGTCATGATGAAACAAGATTTCTGTTTTGCCAATTGAGGTATTTTTCTTTTCACCCCATTACTCGAATGTTGCAGTAAGCTTGCGTAGTATCCACCAGTGATACTTTTACCCTTTTCCAAGTAATCAATAAAAATAATTCCCTGTGCATCCCAGAAAACACACGCCATTACCTTATTAGCTGACAACATTGACTTTGCCTTTTTTGGAGTTGATTCAACTGGCGCAAACCACCGTTTTGACTGTGATTTACTTTCTAGAGAGTAGTGATGTATTCAAGTTTAATCCATGATAATAAGCCGTCTCAAAAATTCCCTGGGATTTTTACGGTAGAGGTCCACATTCTTAACAGAAACAGTTTTTCTTTGCAACTTTTGATGGCACCCATTTAACACAGACACAGACCTTGAGAATGCCCAAAACATTACTTAAAATGTTACCTGCGCGTTCTCTTTATGTGCTTACAGCCCCTACTATCTCAAACAATGTTAATCTGCGGTCTTCTGAACGATTAATTTTTTCAATAACCCCTGGAGCTGTCATTTATACAGGACGTCCTGAGCAAGGCTCATCACTAGTGCTCATTCGTCCCATTTTAAACTCTGCAACCCGCCTTTTAATCATTGAACATGAAATGGCACAGTCTTTCAATGTACTGTCCATTTCCTCCTTGATTTCTTTAGGCGTTAAGCCTTTCAAATGGAAATAAGTATTTAATCACTGCTCGTTTTTCCAAATCCTCCATTACTGACCTGTAACTTGGACACAAGCTAACCTAGAGTTAAACTGTTCGATACTACCGTCTAACTGGCCAAGTAGCGCCCTATCAATGTGAGGGCCGGGACTTATCAGCCGACCTCGTGTGAGTATATATATATAGAGCTTTAACCGATTAAAATACCATCCGAATGTTATTTAATACATTTAGCTCAAAGGCATTTGCTTTCATTATAATTTTATCTAAGTTGAAGAATGGTTTATAAAATAACCTGCGAATATTATGGCTTAATGGCCGTTAGAACTATGTTGTAGTTTCAAGGCATAGTCAATATTGGCAATAATACATCTGCCCTGTATAATGCACTGGATGTGTTATGGTGTCATGAAGGGACTGGGAAGGAAGTCCACCTTTGTTCTTACACATTATTTATCTAAAAATATGAGCCTTAAAATTATATATTACATTTAAGAGAAATAACACTACAGTTTAGTTAAACTACTTTAAGTATCAAAATATGAAAAAAAGATGTAATTTCTATGTTGGATAAGTTTTTGTATAAAAACTGGACATGGGATTGTTAGAAAGAAATATTTCCCTTTTCTCATTTGGTGTTGGAGTTGTTTTGTTTTTTTTTTTTTTTTTTTTTTTGCAATGTAAATGTTTTCTTATAAGAACTATATACGTATTAAAAGTTTGAAGACTTTTATTGCAAGTATGTACTGTTTACTTTAAAAACATTTTTCTCGCAACTATATCACTCTCTGAAAATGATCCGTTTTTCTGGACCTGTGGCCAGCAGAAGTAATTCACTAGACCAGATTAAATTAGTGAGATGCTCTGACTTTCAAGATGCTCTGACTAATATGTACTGAGGAAATAAAATATTAAGCTTTTAATTTTAACATTGATAAGCACGTACATTTCCAGTCACTTTAAGTAACAGGTATTTATTTTATTTTTATTTTCCTCCTAAAAGTGTAATTCAAGAGTAGCTTCAAATTAGTTAAATTACTATGTCGTTTCTTCTGTACACTTAGCTAACTCTACAGGGTTCAAGCAATCAAACTCGCTTATCACTTCTACAGACAGTATTTCAGTAGGTGGCAAAACATTCTACCTTCAGGCTCATAACAATTGGAATCTCAATAAAACTACTTATCGTTAGCCGCCTTTGGATCACTTCTTATATGATCATGTGATAGACTTTTTTTTTCAGAACATTTTACTTCTTGTTTCAGGATCCTTCAGTTTCCAATTCACAAGCTTAAGCACATGTTCATTACCACAGGATCGGGTTCTGGAATGCATCATTCTCTCTAGTACAATATGATTCTGTCACTTCAACAATTTCTCTTTATTGTACGAGGAAATTCAACGCTGATTGGAAAAGAAAAAATAAAAAACTCATGTCTTTTCACATTTGGCTATGACTTTTAAATAATGTATACATTAATTACATCATGAATATTTGAAACTACAGTCTTCATCTCCATAAATCGTGATACCTGGTCTAGGAATATAATTTTGGCCTTTTTGGGGAGTTCAAACATGGAGTATGATAGGTTTATTTTTCTGTGAGGGGCATTAAAAGCTTTCTTCGAAGGGAAGTAAAGCCAGTAGTCATGTTCGTAGATTTACGGCAAGTAAGATAACATTAAGCCTGATAAAGAAGCATCTAAGCAAAATTAAGTCGTGTTTAACACCCACCCACTAGTTAAAGAGTGTCCGTAGATAAAACTCAAGTGCAAAGTTCTCTAGGTGTGATTCTATAATAGGATACTTATACATCTATATCAGGTCGAAACTGACTACAATAGATTTGCTTCTTACTTAATTTAAAATAAATACATATATATAATTCACCATTAAAATATAACTCAAAATTAAAATAAATTTGCTTCTTAAATTTATTAAACCAATTACAACATGATTCGGAATTCTAAAAGAAGGGGTCACGGATTACTTACTGAGAAAAGTTATACCTATGGCATCAGCGACATGGAGACGAATGTTAAATATATTGCCGTTATGGAACGTGAGTAACACAGCCGATATCAACTGGTGCTGCAGCATGAAACTACAAGGTTTCACTTATAAGCATTTGTAATATTTTAGGGTAATTAAAACACCCTGCCGATCCAGTAGCAGCAATTATGATCGGGGAAAAGGAGATAATTACTTTTTTATAGAACGGGTCAGTATCAACATAAACACTTCCATTATGGGCCAATTACATCTACCTGCACCTTAACTACTTTGACATAAATTTGAAGTTAGCAATACCAAGTACATCAGAAGTAAGCAAGTTTCTAAGTTAACAAGTGATTATCATTAGCTGACAAAAACAGACCACACCTTGTCAGTCAGTAGATACGAGGATTCCTGTTGAGCGTAGACCATCAGCACAAAATGTCACTGTGTGGATGACAACCAAAAGGTAGTTGCCAACAGCTGGCATCAACAGATGCAGTAGGTTTTAAAACACAATGCAAAACTGATAATCATCAAATTCCGCAAAAGCAACACAGTTAAAAATATAACATAATAAAGTACTTTTGATTTACTAATCATCTCGTGTAATGTACTTATGTAAACCAAAGCTTGTATTCATGTAGTGCTGCTAGCCAGGAAACACAAACAGATGAGGCAAGAAAGTAAGAAAGCACTGTGTTGTGACCACATAACGTCCCCCTTGTGCTACCTGGTACCTGCATATCCTCCAGGGTTCCATAATGAGGTTACATTCCCTGCTGGAGTGCGGTTCGCCGCGTGTGGTGATATGCGTGCAGACGCTGGTAATTCGATTCCCGGGACCAGTTAGTCCCGCCACCTTCCACGTTAACTCGGTTTTAACTTGCCTTCCCGGTGTGGCTCACACACCGTATCGAGGAGACCTACCACACTTTACATAATATTAAAATATAACCTTTCCTCAGTACACTCTCTTCCAGAAAATAATACTTTCTTGATATATTTTTTATTTTCGGCATGTTCTCTATGCTAGAGGCCTGAAAGTTTGCATCTGTATACTAGTTTCATGGTAGGTACTATGGAAAGCGCATAAAATTATATTTTTTCGTCTTTACAGTTACGTCAAGTGATTAGAATTCACCTATCCTCAATAAGAAATATTTTGTCAAATATAGGTTATGACTCAATTGTCAGCATTCTAATGATTAAATTGAGCTCAAATTTGACTAAACCACTCTGGAACTCAGACTTCAGTGTCTATTGTTGAAAAAGTAACTAATAAACCTTACCTTTCTAAATATTTTATACAAAACTCGGTACCACCTTACCCGTGTTTGACGAATGCAGATATACCTCCGTGCGGCTAAAGAGTTGCAGAAATCATCGGGGCTATTTCAAGTTAAACCAGACCAGTGAACAACTGGAGGGAATGACCTTCGTTTTACCTCTCTTACGTCTCAGAGATGATAATGAGTCGCGCTCATTCAGAGTGATAAATCGAATCTCTTGCCGGTACTCCACTGGCAGATTTGACTTAAAATAGTCCCGTTGAGTTCTGCAACACTTTAACTCAAGAAGGGATATCTGCAAACGTCAAAAATAGAGAAGTTGGGCCACCTGGAATATCTCCAGTCAACTGTAGCCTAATTTTCACCTTGGTTGATTCCAAGCCACCGCATGTGGGATTTGTGGTTGACAAAGCGGCGCAGGGGCCGGTTTACGCCTGGCTCTCCGGTTTTCCCATCACATTCCATCGATGCTCCATCTTCATTCCATGTATCATCAATTGCATTGCCTGCAGTGGCGATGTAGTAAAAGCCGGCGTTAAACACTTTCCAAAGAAAAAACCTAATTTGTGCACTTGAAATATACAATCTAAGCGAGAACTATATGCTTTAAAACTACCCCTGGCATACTTCGAAACCCTTAGATACAAATTTGCACTACCCGGGTATGTGACCAAAATATTCCATACTTACATATTTTGATCATAGCATAAATTATGGGCTACTCTCTCCATCTGGTCACCCAATCATGTGGAGGACATACAACTCTAGGATTATAAGTCAATGCCTGGAAAGGAGCACACGGTTTAAGGATGAAATAGATGATCAAGGGTTGTGGACCATCCCAATGCCTGATATAACTGTAAGGAAGTAAATTATATTACATGTTGGTGAAATAGATGAAAGATAAGGTGATAATGGAGGAATTGGTGGAATGAGTGGGGGGAGAGGAATGAAGGACCCGGAGAAAACACGAACCGACGCTTTTGTTCACCATAAATCCTGCATGTCATCCACTGAGATTGAACCCCGAAGCCTATATGGGGAAACGAGCGGTACTACGCCGTCCATGGATTACTCGAACTTTAAAATAAACGCTTGCAGAAATATCATCCTTTTACATTTTGTTGAAGTTGCAATGGCTTAACAGCAGTGATATGTAGGCTGACTATATCTGGGTTTCAAATTCCATAACTTTTCCATGACATTGTAAAAAATAAATGAACAGTGACATAATTTTAAAAATTAAAAATGATTGAAAAATTTGAACCAATACGAACCGATATTACATTACTAATGCCACAAAGACAGTTACTGAAATACATTTTGTGTTTAAAGAATATCCACAGTTTGGGCTCAGTCAGTTTTAATCTAGCGCTTGCCCCGCACGATATCTAAGGCAATAGTATCTGTCGCACGCATTCATAAGCTATCAGCTTCGAAATGCACACTCCAACCGTGGAGTTTATGGTGGTTTTCCTCTGGTCGCCACGGTGAATGCTGGATGATGTACTCTACCACGATTCTTTCTTTCATCTCTTCTCATTTCATTTTCCTTTCATCTTTGCTTCCGCTTTGTTCTGAAGTTCAGGAAAGTCCATCCAGACTATGTATCAACATTCGACCAATATAAATACTTTGCCTCTCAATCAGATCTCAATAACTTCATATAAATTAATTGGATCGATGATTAGAATATGAAGTTTACAGCTACCTGAATCACACTAGTTTTAAATAACTCCGCAATATTTTAATGAATATGAGGATTGAAATACACAACTTTAAAGATCATCCTTTAACGGTCTGTGTTCTCTAGTTTAATGTTATTTATCCGGAGAAAATATTAATAAAATATTTTCTTCTTAAATCGTTTAGAGCAAAAATGTCAATATGGTCAAACGTAAGATCTCCTTTTAGAGAATGTATTTCTGACACTGAAAGTTTAGTTTGAAAGACCTACCGCTGTGCTCAGAGCTGCAAAATTCTGTTAGTATGTTAGAACTAAAGCAATAAATTAATTTCTTTAGATGGCAGCATATCTTCCTTGCATCATAAGTTGCATGTCAACACATAAATAGCTAAAAAGCTAAAGAATAGAGGTAATGTATGTGTATATATATGTTTTTTTATTTAGAGATAGTTTTGTATAGTTTTGTAGTTTTGAAGCTTGTTGGAAGAATCAACAATACCAACGAGTACAAAATAAAGTGTGATTTCGAAAATACAAACACAGTAGTCACGCCACTGGAGAAGCAGTTTTGGAGGAAGGGGAAGAGGTTTTACAAGTATACTGCTTAGAAAACGTTGAAGCCAAAACAATACGAGATAATGTTTTCCCCATTGTTCATGGAAGCAGCACAGCTGTTTTACACAGTAAAAGGAAATGATTGCCTCTTTTGTTGCTGTGAGTGATAGTCCCCCTCATGAAAAGTTCGCCATTCTCAGTTATCGTGCAGGAAACTTTAAAGACCATGGTGACAATAGCAGCCTGATTACCAACCGTCATGTTGATAGTCGTGACATTCAGTTAAAAGCTCATTTACACTGGCAACGTTTACAACCTAAACAAGTATGATCCAAAAGTGAAACAGCCTCTTAGCAGCTCGATACCAAATGCAGTTGGTGGTAAACAGATAGGAAAAACGTATGAATGAAGAATATAGATCCTTACCTTACTTATGAAATCACTTCTATATGCTTAGATATATCTATATATGGCAAATCAAAGTGTTATTAGAGTGAAATATGTACAAAGAAAGAATATATAAATGATGTATGAACGAAAGAGAATTAGCCTTATTAGATTGCATGAAAACTGTCTGTTCTGGAATGAGGAACAACTTTATACATTTAAAAACATCTGATTCGGTACATTCACATGATACTACCCATTCTTCATCAAACATTATTGAAAAGAAGGTTTACTCTTCGCTATTCTTCAAGAATATACAATCTTTAGAGCTTCTTTTATTATATATTTTGTAGTAGATACATTTTGATTAAATTAATACCGTAAGTTTCAATATAGTACAGTCAATCTGGGCCCTATGTGGTGGCTATAAAAATCCGCTCTATTTGCCTGACTAGCAGAAGGAAAGCCAAAAATTGGCTTGCCGTTCGAAAAAATAAAGGTATGGAAAAATTGGAATCAAATGATTAACTCCACAAAAAGTGATGTTAAATCACATTACTTCTTTTGCTCATTCTTCAACAAACGATTCTTTAAAAGGTGTACTTTTGTATCTTCTTCGCCTTAATGTAGATAAATATTGACAGATTTGCGACAGTTGTTTTCCCCCACAAGCCTGTGCAGGACTGGAGCTCATAGTCAGATACACTTTTAGTGGATATTTCCTTGTAGGTACAATGGAATAAGGAAATATATTAGGCTTAAAGGATAGTTAAAACTTTAGAATGCGTCACTATGTGATGGTTTTAAAATGACATTCTGTCTGCTTGAACAGGAGAAAGCAGAACGAATAACGACTTCACATTTGAGAAAAGTTTTAATTGTTTAAATATTTAAACATATAATAAAGGATACTTCGTAAATGTTGAATTCCTTAAAAATATTGCATATAACACACATTGTTTTAACGAGATCTACTTTTTTGTGTAACAAGTTCTTGTGTCTCTCAGACAGTTTAACATACATGCAAAAGTCATCCAGAATGAAAAGGGTTGGGAGGTAATTCTTATAAAATTAAAGATGTATATTTTATTCGTGCTGAAAATATGTTAAACATATCACATTATAATTAAAATCGTTAATCGGATTTTTGTGAAAATTAAAGTGTCTTATCCTTGGAAAATCATCATCAGCAGCAGCATGGTGGGTCTCAAGACCTGTTGCGACTCGAGAGAATTCAACCATGTAGTTCTAGGAGGGCCAACATATTTATAACCTACTAGTGTGTAACTTGAGATCAGTTTACTTATTCTAATAATGTCCATTTGTAATATGTGATCTTACTTATTGGAAGTAAGTTTTTTATTCAAATTAAATATGTTTAAAATATTTTTATTTTATTATTACTTACTTGATCAAGCAACGTAAGATTACGAACAGCTTTTAAAAACTTCATTTCATTTTTAAATGTTCCTTTTGTATGATTTATTTAATGCCCAATTTTCAGAAACATATAGTAACATAAGTAAAGCCATAACATTATAGAATTTGAGTTGCATAGCAGTTCGAGTTATGTTTCTTAACCGGACAATTTCCACAAAAACAATCATCGTTGGAAAATATAAAAATTAAAATTCAAGTTTGGTATTTAATAGCCTTCGCACGCACAAACACACAGGCCGCGCCGTGGCCGAGTGGTCAGACCACTCGCCTCTCACCTAGACGGCCGCATGTGAGATTTGTGGTGGACGAAGCGGCGCAGGGGCGGGTTTTCTCCGGATTTTCCAGTTTCCCCCGCCATTACATTCCACCGGGGCTTCATCTTCATGTATCATCAGTGTCATCGCCTGCGGTGCCAGAGCAATAAAAGCGGGCGTTAAGCAGTACCCAAAATAAAAAAGAAACCACACACACACACACACACACACACACACACACACAGACACACCTACATACCCACGGCGCTTTTTCTGATTTTTTAATCCTGGGAACTTAAAAAGATACTTTTCCCTTGAATACATTGAATTTTTAAGTGGGATACAATACTTATTCTACTATATTAGTAGCCAAAGTAAAAATATTTTCTACATTATAGAAGGAAATTTAGTGCACTCATTTTAAGTGAACACACTTTCGAATGTGAGAAAGTCTATCTATGTTTACGGAAGTCTATTAAAGCTTTGGATGAAGTAAATACTTACAATCAGGTATGGGAATTCCTAACTAGTTGGTTTAAAATTAACTACAATTAAACCATACATCAGACCAAGGAATGTAAATAACAGTGCTCAAGATTTCTGGGCAGGTAAATGTACTAAATAACTGAGTGATGTACGATAGTAGTTTGTTACCTATGACGTCACTGCATAATCAGTAAGAGTTTAACCATTTGATGCTTTCCTAGCTTTAAATTCTTGATAATTCCTATGTCGTTCATGAATTTCAAAACAAAGTATTTAATTTAGTATCATAAAAATGCTGAGACAAAACATAACCTGTATATTAAATTAATATTACTTGACTATGTATTAATAGAAATATGTGTTAAGGGTATGTAAATAAGTTGAGAAGATTTTCTGTTGAAGTTAAGAATTGGCTGGAATGAATCTGTAAAAGTATTAAGGTATTTTGAATCTCATTGAGGGTAAAGTCGGAAGCATCTTTGTTTAAATTAAGCCCCGTATTGCACGGTGAACTAAAGTCACGCAAGCCGATGAGCTTGTGCAAAGCAATGGAAAATGGTCATCTGAGAACTAAACAGATGAATCGCATGATGGGAATAAGGTGATGCCAAAAAGAAGGCGAAAAATCCACTATCCCGCAAAAGTAAAGGCGTGAACGTCACAAACCTCAGGTTCATATAAAAAAGGAGGAAGAAACCGGGAAGCTCGCAAGACCGGGAAGACATTTGCGGTGAAACTATGTCCATATGGGACATAAAGTGCGCGCCTTAAGTTTAAATTCTTGTAAGCTCCGAAATCATTAAATGCGGTGGAAAGATAATTAATGAGCACCGCGCGATTGTATATTGATTGTGATAATCCCGAAGTTACCACCGAAACAAGTTTAAATAAATACTTAGACAAAGTAACAAATGAGGCGCAAACCGCGGCGCGTTCGTAGCTGCAATCTGGGTTTACGTGAAACTCTGAGATATGAAGTGTAATTTATTGGTTCGCCGGTAAAGCAAATAGAGAAAACTAAGTGCTGTGCTTCTCATTCCAACAATAAGATCTACGCTAACCAGGAGACGAGCTCTTGCTTAATGATCCCGCATTAGAAAAAAGTAATCTAACCTTCTGCAGGAAGCGAGATTCGAACCTGAGACCCGCCGAGGACGAGGAAGAGTAACGCCGCATACCGGCAATTGTGGGAATAGCTTCAATGCCAACAGATGCATATCAACAACACTAGCTCAACACTATAACGGCATTTTGAGTTCCTTTTTACTTTCTCTAAATGCACTATGTACATAGTGTATAGAGAAGGTATTGTAATGCACCAAAAAATTCGATACCGAGATTCCAACGGAAATACACCTTTTTGAGACTCCCTGAATCCAAAAAAAAAGCATTTTTAGAGAAATGTCCGTGTGTGCGTCTGTGTGTCTGTGTGTGTGTCTGTGGGCAGCATAGCTCAAAAACGAAAAGACCGTTGATACCAAACTTGGTATTTAAGTTTGGTATCTTCCGAGGATGCGACACGAAGATTTTCAAGAAAATCCCCCACCCCAAACTACCCTTTACATGGAAAATGTTTCGAAAATTTCTATTTTCTTAAAACTGACTAACAATTTTATTTAAAATATCGTATATTAAAGATATTTACCTGACAAATAAAATGTATATCTTGAATTTTCTGGGAATAGCCTCTGAAGACTATTTTATTCTGAGTAAATTTTACAGAATTTTGCATAACTGCTAAACCGTAAGAGTTGGACAAAAACTTACCACACAAAAAATATAGAGCTCGTTAAAACACACAATTTATGCTATTAACATTATTTTCTTCGAGTTGGTCGTTTTTGAGATATTCCTAGTTTTTAGTTTCAGCTTTGAAAAACATACTTTTCTCATACAAGAATTTGTCAACTCCTGTCCATACAAACAAAGGAAGTTCAATTCACATAGCACTTAGCTTTTAACTATCACTTTAACCTATGGTACTCCCTTATTTCGGTTTTACTTACGAAGCATGTAATAAGACTTTTCCGGTAGTTTTTTCTCTATTAGATGAAGTAAATAGAATAATTGGTTGCAGAGATGTGGAGAAAATCATGTGAAAATCATGCGAATGGAACACATAAGATTTTTGTAATTGATAATATATACACATTCATAAGTCAGAAGTATAGCCCTGAAAGAAGGATGATTTTAAGTAACAAATGCTTTCCTCCTTTCTGACTTAGACTCTGTAAGATTTTATGAGATTAATTTTTCGGAGTAATGAATTTGTAGCATTTACTTGGATCACCACACATAAAGTTACTCTGCCTAGCAAACATTTCCAAATTATACAATTTGATCAATTAGACGGTGCGTATTTATTCCTCAAATATCCCCTGTTCTTGTAAGAAACACCACGCACGAAGTGTATTGTTTGCCATCAAGATTTCAACACGCATTCTAATTTTGACCTTCTGAGATGTTAGTGTAAGGATATATCGGATGTTGCTATAAAATTTAAATCTTCACATACTCTAGCGTGTTTCATTATACAAATCTTATTTAAATTTGCGGAAACTTTGGATATTTTCTGCATAATTTTGTTTCGTTGTACATTTTATGCGTTTCTCAATTCATTGGGTAAATAGAAAAATATAACCAACAGTGAGATTTATGTGAACAAAGTCGAATATCAAATGCAGAAATTATTCTGCATAATGTAGATAAAAGAATAATATTTTTAATAATTTGTTAAGCAGAAGTAGAGAAAGTCGTGTGATTGTAACACATCAGATTGTTACTTTCTCTATACGTAATATGTACATAGTGTATAGAGAAGCTATTGTATTGTGCCCAAAAATTCGATGCGAGATTTCACCGGAAAATATATGTTTTGGGACCACCTGAATCCAAAAAAAGCATTTTTAGAAAAATGTCCGTGTGTGTATCTGTCTGTCTGTCTTTCTGTGTGTCTGTGTGTGTGTGTCTGTGGGCAGTATAGCTCAAAAACGAAAAGACCGTTAAATACCAAACTTGGTATTTAAGTTCAGTATCTTCCAAGGATGCGACACGAAGACTTTCAAGAAAATCCTCCCAACCCCAACTACCCTTCACATGGAAAATTTTTCGAAAATTTGATTTTAAAAAAAATGGCTCTAACGATTTTGATAAAAATATCATATATTAAAGATATATACTTGACAAATAATATGTACATCTTGAATTTTCTGGAATTAGCCTCTGAAGACTACCTTATTCTGAATGAATTTTACGCTATTTTGTGTAACTGGTAAACCGTAAGAGATAGACCAAAGCTTATCACACAAAAAATGTAGAGCACATTAAAATACAGAACTTATGTTATATACATTGTTTTTTTCGTGGATTTGATCGTTTTTTAGATATTCCTTGTTTTTTCTTTGAGCTATAAATAATGTTTACTTTTCTCATACAGGAATTTGTCAACTCCTGTCCATACAAACGAGGGAACTTCAGTCACATATCAACCATATTTTGCTATCATTTTGATCTATGTTACTCCCTTATTTCGCTTCTACTTACAGGGAAGCAAGTAATAAGACCATTTCTGCTAATTTTTTCCAACTTAGCATGTAGTAAATTGAAGCATAAACTTTTTAACAAAAAATTGTTGCAGAGATATAGAGAAAGTCATGTGAATGGATTACATCAGTTTTTTTTTTATTTCCTAATAGAGTGTATGTAAATAACTGCGATGTCTTTGGAGAGGTTTAATTAAATCGAGGCCAGAATGCTTCAAGCTATTTTCTTAGCTGGAAAATAGTGACGGGATTTTAAAAGCAACCTATACACAGAAGAGGTAGCTTATAATGGCATTACAGCTTCCAATTTGATATCCGGTTGTGCAGGTGCTGTAAGGAGGAACACAGAATAAAGAGATTTGGTGAGAGGTAAATTTGTCTGTTCAACTAAGCCTGTCTCACAATACCAGAGGCAAGTTAAAATCGATTAAATACCTCTACATTATTTCCTGCTTTTAGTTGTTCATACTTCCTTCTTGCAGCTGAAATTACGTTAATGAACTAAGAAATTAATTATTGATTTCAGCTTTAATGAACTTCCCCACTTTCTTCATATCTTCCCTTTTCCTTCCTTTTGTTATATACCCTATTTTCATGCTGAATAACTCTTGTTTCAAACCTTTTCTCAGCAACATGCAGTAACTTTCACAGAAGATGCTTTACGTAACCAATCCAAAATAATGCATTAAAATATTTTTTGTCAAAGCCTTGGAGATTAGGACTGAAATAACGTTGCAAGTAATGAATATTAAAATACATTAAATATGACAATTAAGTTAACATGGTTTACTTATTCATCATTAAAATACCACACCAGATCAAATTTTTAAAGATATAGCTAAAATAAGTTGTCAATGTTTATCTGGATGTGTAAAAATGTGAGATTGTGAGTGGAGTCCATTTCACTCGCATTTTATTTATTTTTATTAATTTTTCTATTTTTGTTTCGAAAAGACAAAATATGAATAATAAACATTCAGATATTCATAAAATAATGGGTGAAGGAAACTTAGGCAGTAATGATTTAGAATGTTTAGAAACAGACTATTGGTAGTGCCTGTCATTCATTAGCTTTTCCATATAGGATGCGTATGTCTTCTTTTATTTTTCTTTCTTTTTCTCCCCCCCCCCAAGAAAAGCTGTCTATTTTACACTGATTGTTCAACTTTGACAATTTTCATTATATATATTTTTTTTCATGTTATCCGGAAAATTCATACTTCTAAATTATTTAATAGCGGTTCCACAAGAAGTCTAAGCCGGCGTTAAACACTATAAAAAACATAGTGATATATCATTTAGAGCGTCTTAACTACAGATGGACTGAAGAACATTCCGTGGATTCTAAACTCATGAGTTTTGTGTTGTATGTTATCTAAGTAGAGTGTATCCAAATAGTTATATAGATATACTGGTTAATTTAAAGAAATCAAAATTTTCTTGTTTACCAGTTATTATTAAAGTTTCTTAAGGATTAATTTGGCGTCATAGGTTAAATAAAAAAAATCCTTTTATACATTTTATTGCAATGTAAGTACCTGAAATATGTGAAAATTAAAATATTTAAATATATTTTTAAGAAACTCCATTTTCGAAAAACGTCCTTTACTAAGGTTGGATTTGAGTCTTTTGAAACTATTTGTATTCCGCCTTTGGGAGACACTAACTCTGTTACCTAGTTTGGTTTATGTTAATTCTCGTTTTTGACTCATACCTTTACAGACACAAATACGGGCATGCTTCTTTATATTTCTTTCATGTTTTTCTTTCTTTCTTTTCGGCCAAAAATCATAAATTTTCATAGAAACCACGGAATTTACTTTGTGGGTGTAAAATTTTGTAAAGCATTTTCCCTACCTATTAAGTATGTGTTAGAGGAAGTAAGAATGATGTTGTTAACATAGAACCAGTGCACTAAACAACTTTAAAAACTTTAATATTTTCCTGTGTTGATAAAACTTCCCTCGCATGTTTTGCAATACACATCAGCACTAATGGATTAATCAACACTATTAATAATTCTTTGCAATAAAGTTAGAAAAGAGCAGCTGTTTCTTCACTTCGTTTTATCTACAAGTAGGTTAATACGCGAGAAACAGCTGTAGTAGACAGCAAAGTTATGACTGTAGGCCAGACGTCCGAGATGGCCATGATGTACAACCCGGCGCGAGAGTGAAGACAAGAGATGACAGTGAGAGATATGGCACTTTATGACTTGTTGCCAACAAAACAAAATTAAAACCGTCTACAGCTATATTCCCCGGCAGAAGAAAATTCACGAGGTGTGTCAAACTCGTATTATATGCTCTTAGTGGGCAGTCAAAAAAATGCTTTACAGTGCTCATTAGGATCATAAGCTACAGCAAAACTTCAGTCCGTTATGTGGAGTAAGAAGTTTTACATGTAATAGGTAGAATAGAAAATAAAAAAAAATCTAACATGTTCCATCCACATGACTTTCTCTACATCTCTGCAACAAATTATTGTTAAAAAGCTCATTCTTCTATTTACTTCATGATAATCGAGAAAACATTAGCAAAAATGGACTTATTACTTGCTTATTTGGAAGTAGAACAGAAATAAAGAAGTACCGTAGTCTAAAGCAATAGTCAAATCTTTTAAAAGCTGATTGCCATGTCATTGAAATTCCTTTGTATGGGCAGTTGGCAAATTCTTTTATAGAAAATGTATTGTATTCCACCCAAAAATTCGATACCAAGATTTCACCGGAAATACATGTGTTGGATCCTCCTGTGTCCAAAAAAAGCATTTTTGTAAAAAGGTCCATATGTGTGTATTGGTATTTAAATTTGGTATGCGATAGAAAGATTTTCAAAAAAATCTATCCACTCCAAACTACACTTTATATGGAAAAAATTTAGAACATTTTGGTTTTCACAAAAGTGGTTTTAACAATTTTGAACGCATCTATTATATTCAAGATATTTTTATGGCAAATAAAATTATATCCTGAATTTTCTGGGAATAGACTCTAAACGCCTCTTTATTCTGGATGATTTTCATGGAATTTTGAATAACTAGTAAACCGTAACGGAAATAGACAAAAAATTGCTACACAAAAAATGTAGATCACGATAAAATACTCGAAATTATGCCATTTTTTTTGTGGAGTAGATAGTTTTTTTTTTTTGGATATTCCTTGTTATTGATTTCAGCTTTAAAAAGCCTATACTTTTCTCATGCAGGAGTTTGTCAACTCCTGCCCATACAAACAAAGAAACTTCGGTCACATAGCAACCAGTTTTTAACTATCACTTTAACTTATGGTGCTTCCTTATTTCCTTCTACTTACAAAGAAGCAAGTAATAAGACTATTTATGCTAATTTTTCTCAATTACCATGAAGTAAATAGAACCATAACCTTTGTTACAATAATTTGTTGTAGAGATGTAAAGAAAGTCATGTGAATGGAACACATGAGATTTTTACTTTCTCTAGCCTCATATGTACAATGTACATAGGGATAGAGAAGGTATTATAATGCACTCAAAAATTGGATACCGAGATTTCACCGGAAATATATGTTTTGGGGTTCCCTGAGTCCAAAAAAAAAGGTCCGTGTGTGTGTGTGTGTCTGTAGACAGCATAGCCCCAAAACGAAAAGACCGTCAAATACCAAACTTGGTATTTAGGTTTAGTATCTTCCAAGGATGCAACATGAAGATTTTAAAAAAAAATCCCCCCATCACAAACTACCATTTACATGGAAAAAGTTTCGAAAGTTTTGATTTTCTTAAAAATGGCTCTAACGATTTTGATTAAATCCCGTATATTAAAGGTATATTTGTCCGAAATAAAATGTATATCTCGAATTTTTTGTGAATAGCCTCTGAACACCTCTTTATTCTGGATGAATTTTGCCGAAGTTTGCTTAATTGCTAAACCGTAAGAGATAGAAAAAAAAAATCTCACAACACAAGAAATGTACATCACGACAAAACACACAACTTATGTCCTTTACGTTTTTGTTGTGGAGGTAACCGTTTCCGAGATATTCCTTTTTATTGGTTTCAATAGTAAAGTACTTAAACATTTCTCAGACAGAAAGTGTCAGTTTTTCTTTTGTTCTACTCCTGGCCAAGCAAAGAAGTGATTTGCAATGACAATCGCATAACGATAGCTTTTAAAACATTTGACAATCACTTTAGCATAGCGCATTCCCTTATTCCCTTCTACTTTAAGGAACTAAATAATAAGAACATTGTGCTAATGTTTATCTCGATTGGCATTGTGTACAAAGCAGATTACTCTTTTGAAGGAGGTTTGTAGAGCAGCTAGAGAAGGTCATGTGAGTGTAACACTTGAGATTTTTGTATATGGTAATTACCATATTGTAATGCCTAGCAGCCCTTACTAGTTTATCTGAATATAACTACTGATTTAGCTCGTCTTCCCAACTACTTACATAGGAACCCACAAAGCTGTAAGTAGTAAATAGAACAAGTTAACAAGGATATCTGTAATCAACTCTCCCTTCGCCTGCAGGGTACTCTATGAGTATTGCTGCCTCTACACAGTTTATCAGGTAACAAACTAAACAAGCAACGCAATAAAGGTTTGTTGGATCGAGCATCCAAGAACCGTAGATACACTTATGTGCATAAATGGTGGCCTATATTGGAACACATCTGATTAGATTAGTAATGAAAAAATCTGATGTGTCTATTCACATGATTTTCTCTACATTTGTGTAACAAATTATTGTTAAAAAGGTGATGCTTCTATTTACTTCATGCTAATCGAAAAACAGTTAGCAGAAACAGTCGTATTACTTGTTTCCTTGCAGATAGAAGCGAAATACGGAAACACCATAGATTAAAGTGATAGTCAAAAGCTACTTGCTATGTGACTAAAGTTCCTTTGTGTGGGCAGGAGTTAACACATTCCTGTATGAGAAAAGTAAAAGTTTTTCAAAGCTGAAACCAAAAACAAGGAATATCTAAATAAACGATCAAATCCACGAAAAAAATGCATTACATAAATTGTGTGTTTTAACGTGATTTCCAGTTTTTGTGAGGAAAGTTTTTGTCCATCTCTTACAGTTTAGCAGTTATGCAAAATTCATCCAGAATAAAGTAGTCTTCAGATGCTATTCATAGAAAATTCAAGATATACAGTTTATTTGCCAGGTAAATATCTTCAGCATACGATATTTTAATCAAAATCGTTAGATCCATTTTTAAGAAAATAAAAATTTTTGAAAAAACTTCCTTGTAAAGGGTAGTTGGGGTGGGGGGAATTTCCTGAAAATCTTCGTGTCGCATCCTTGGAAGATACCAAACTTTAATACCAAGTTCGGTATTCAATGGTTTGTTCGTTTTTGAGCTATGCTGTCCACAGGCACACAGACACACACATACACGGACCTTTTTTCTGAATTTTTTTTTAATTCAGGGGGACCCAAAACATGTATTTCCAGTGAAATCCAGATATCGAATTTTTGGGTGGAATGTACTACCTTCTCTATACAGTACTTACATAATACGTTTAGAGAAAGTAAAAATATACCTCTACTCTCTCCCAAACCTGAGCTATTATATTACTTGAAGATCATTTATAGTCGCCACTGGTTTAGCTCCATTCCTAATTTGGCCGAATTTCCAAAGACTAACATTTCATTGTGTTCTAATTAGTGCAATGACGTTATGGCAGTGCTTCGTTGAATTTAGATGGAACATAATATATAATATAAATAAAACATAGAAATAAATCCAAATGCTTCTTTTGTTTCTCAAACCCGAATGTAAAATGTACATAGTGGACGTCTTGAGTACGAAAAATGCATTTTTAGAAAAGAATCCGTGTGTGTGTATGTAAGTATGCGTGTGTGTGTGGACTGCATAGCTCAAAACCGAAAATACCGTTAAATGCCAAACTTGGAATTTGGTACCTTCCAAAGATGCGACACGAAGATTTTCAAAAAAATCCCTATATTCCCAACTACTATTTTACATGGAAAATTTTTTGACAATTTTAATTTTCTAAAAAATGGCTGTAACGATTTTGATTAAAGTCCCATACATTACAGATATTTACATCCCAAATAAAATGTATATCCTGACATTTCTGGGAACAGCCTCTGAAGACCTTTTTACTCTGGATGAATTTAGCCGAATTTCGCTTAACTGATAAAACTGTAAGAGATAGACAAAAACACACTGTAAAAGAAATGCAGAACTCGCCAAAACACACAATTTATATCCTTTATGATTTTGTTGTGGAGGTAACCGTGGCCAAAATATTCCTTGTTATTGGTTTCAATTGTAAAGTACTTTTACGTTTCTCAGACAGTTAAGTGTCCGTTTTTCTTTTGTTCTACTCCTGGCCAAGCAAAGAAGCAATTTGCAATGACAATCGCATAACGACAACTTAAACATTTGAAAATCACTTTAGCATAGCGAATTAATTGTGTAGAAAGAACAATAATCTTTTGTAAAAAAAATGTTCTGCAGAGCAGCTAGAAAAAGTCATGTGGGTGTAACACAGCAGATTTTTATTTTTCGCTTTCATTTTGATGTCACTGATTCAAGTATTAAGTTAGTTTAACAACAGACGCGAGCATTTCTTCCAATTGAAGGCCAATTATCTTCATTTCTTATATTTGATTATAATATCGTACATTTGTTTGTTTTTCTGTCTCAGGATTTTTCAGGCCAGCTGGGTGTATTTAAAGGCTGGTTACATGGAAATGGAAACCTCATGAATCTAGGAGAACTCTCCCCTTTTTATTACTTTCTCTACGCGTACTATGTACATAGTGTATAGAGAAAGTATTGTATTCCACCAGAAATTCAATACAGAGATTTCACAAATATACGTTTTAGGGTCCTCTGTGTTCAAAAAAAGCAGGTCCGATGTGTGTATCCGTGTGTACGTGTGTTAGTGTAGCCGTATGTTCGTGTGCCTGTGAACACGATAACTCAAAAACGAAAAGTCGGTAAAATACCAAAATTGATATTTATGTTTAGTATCTTCCAGGGATGTGACATGAAGATCTTGAGAAAAATATCCCCACTCCAAACTACCCTACATGGAAAAAATTTCGAAAATGTTGATTTTCTCTAAACTGCCTCTAACGATTTTGATTTAAATATTGTATATTAAAGAAATTTACATGACGAATAAAATGTATCTGTTAAATTTTCTGGGAATTTCCTCTAAAGGCCTGTTTATTCTGGATGAATTTTGATGAATTTTGCAAAATTGGTAAATCCTAACAGATTGACAAAATATTAGTACATAAATAGAGCAGATCTCGTTAATTTTCGTGGAATTAACTATTTCTGAGATATTTCAATTTATTTGTTTCAACTTATTTGTTTTCTCCTTGCCGTACATAGAAATGGATTTGAACCACATTCCAACCTGTTTTTAAAGAATTTGACTATCGCTTTAGTCTAGTGTATTCCCTTATTTTTCTTCTACTTACAAATAGGTAATTAATTAAGACGATTTCTGCTAATGCTAATCTCTGTTATCTCATAGTATATAGAAGAATATGCTTTTTTTTAACAATAATGTGTTACAATCAAATGTGAGTGCAAATGTAGTTTTCTGTCATTGGAACATCTCTCGGAAGCAGTCTAGAAAACCGTTGTCACCGAAGGAGTGCAGCAATCTCCTCAGAATTTTGATGTAATATAAAATACTAGCTGTAGAGTACCGCACTTTTTCACTCCATTTTGGGCTTAATGGATGAAATGAATTGGTGACTGGTAATGGCAGAACTGCGCAGTTATTCCGAATAAACCTAAAATGTTTACACAAAAGCAAAGTTCCAAATGATGTCACTCCGTTTACCATGACGACGATGACTACCAATACCAACTGATCAAAAAAAAAAAAAAAAAAAACATTATTAGGCTTAGTAGACAGTCACTGGAGATCAATTGATTGTATCATATTGTTCGAGATTTCACTAGCAATTTTCAAATTTGTCTTTTTTCCCCCGCTAATTGCTTTTACTATTTTCCCCTAGCCTATACAGGAACGTATCAAAGCGTTTAGCACTCTGGTCAAGTGGTCACGTGGTTAAGCAGTTCACCACTGGCAAGCCTGACTGATCCCAGCAGTAGTAGACGGTGTGATTTGTGGCTGGACACGTATCCTCTGGGACCTCCACATGCACCTACCATTCTACCACTGCGATTTTAACTTTCATGGCATTCACGTTTTGACAGTACCTCATGGGGCTTTATTCTGTATTTTTGCGCTTATAGTGTGACGTGTCTTTAGAATAGAAGTGTACAATTTTACTTCTTGTACCTAACTAACGCGGTAGGTAGATTTCCCGTGGACGACCGCATTCGGGAGGTTGCGGTTTTACTTCCCGTGGCAGTCTACCTGGCTCATCGGATTTTTTCTGGGGTTTTTCTGGGTCGGTAGGCAAATGCTGGTTAGGATTATTTCAACCCTTGAATTTCCTGTACCTTCATGTCGTTTCCAATGTCATTTCGTTGATTTTTTATCTCGTTGATTTGTTTCAGGGTACTCGGTACGCCATGGCGGGGAATAAGGAGACTCCATGAGAATATCTGTCCCCCGACTTTGGCTGATTGATTGGATGAGGGCCGTTTCTGATGGGGAGTCTGGGGTGTTCGATTGTTGTGGTGCTTCAGTGTGGAAACATTGCTGTGCCGTCGCTCCTGGTTCCGGCCACCCCGTGTATCCTCTCTCCTCATTCCTCCCTCCCAGGGCGAACCCTCGTGGGACACAGACCCAATATCCTCCGTCCGTATTCTATCCCATTCTTCCTGGAACCAGCCAGATAGACCGGCATACTTCCACAATTCTGGGCAAGTCAAGAAAGATCTCACTTCAACTAACTGCCGCCAGGAGTGCAGGTTAAGAAAGGAAGCGATATTGCGAAGTCTGTCATAGTACCCTTTGTACATTTGCTTACAATACGGTATTCTAACGTATATAACGGCCATATTAAGTTGTTTTCTATAATGTATTGTTTCACACTGCTAATGAAATAATAAAGGTTCATCAGCTTGTTTAACCAATCCATTGCGCTGAATAACCATATTCGTCATTGTTTTTAAAATGTTTTGATTAACATTTGTTATTACTGGATAGGTAGAGACAGATTGAAAAACACAATGCCATAATCGGCATTTGAACCATGGGTCTCCCGGTCTCTAGCCGGTTGCTATAACCACTAAGCTACCAGGTTTACATTCTGGCACTAAATATTCCAACAAACGCCCTCTTTTGGGGAGGTCGTTTTGGGATCGATTACTGCTACTGACCTCTCTGATCTTTGGGTATTTTCAGGTTTTTGCCGAGCCACTTGGCGAATGCTAGGGAGGTTTCCGCATTCTCCGAACTTCCAGTCTCTTCATTTCATCTCCACTTCATCCAACCCGTCTCTTTAAGGGTTGTAAGTTTTAACGAGGACTGCAGTGATGCTGACTGCGCCCTGGAAATAGAGTTCTCGACAGCGGGTTGGAGTCCGTAGACTCGGGCAGTTAAACACACCTGAAGCGCGGGCTTCTACCCTTCCCCGCGTCGAGATTAAGAATTGTTTGGAATCTGTTAGGGAACCTCCAGGGTAGCTTCCTCCTGCCGTCCGGCTCCGGCCAATCGCTGAAATTACTATCTCATCCTATCCTCCTGAGGTCTGAGGTACAATAAGCCAATGGCTGCAGTGTGGAATACCCCTCCGTAACATACACACACCTTTCTAATTCTGAGTGCAGCTTTCACTATCTATGTCAATGCTCTACATAACCAGTACTGTTAAAGATCAGTTTTGTAATTTTATGAATTTCTCTACTACGCAACACACCATTTAATGTCTATATTATGTCCGACTTCGTGTCTCATGGATCCTGATTTCAATATCATGGTGTTCAAATATTTAACCTCCTTTACCGGATTTATTTCTTCACCCTTTCAACCAGCAACGAGATAATCTGTTTTACCATGTTTATTAAAAACACCCATTGCCTGTATGCGTGATTCACCATATTGAGTCAAAAACCCGTGGTCAAAAGCGAAAAATAGAGAATGAATAAACTGTTTACTACTTGAATTCCCATGCTTGTGTAGGATCTATTCCACTGCAAAACAACTTTCTATACACATTCTAGTTAAGGCTTGATTTATAAAATTCCCCCGATAGGAATTCATAGATGCCATAGTGTCTGTCTGTCTCTCTCTCTCTCTCTCTCTCTCTCTCTCTCTCTCTCTCTCTATATATATATATATATATATATATATATATATATTCTTAGTAGCTGATGCACTAAAGGTTCTTTCACTAGGGTTTTAAATGATTACTAACTAGAATTTTGGCACTTTAACCATACGATATAATTGTATTACATACAAATACAATAATAGACACAGGTACCCTGTACTTTCTTCTGTTAATCAAAGATACTTGTATATTAGTGGGTAAAAACAAATAGGTATTCGTCGGCTAAATTGGATTTAACTCAATGAGTAACGTAAACCTTTTATAACAGAAAACAAAGTTTATAAAATACAGCTTTGCTTTTATCGTCCCGTTCCAATTATCCTTTATATAGGTTGCAAGATACTTGATCCACAAAACTAAAAATCTGATGTTTTCCATCCACATGACTTTCTCTATAACCCTAAAAAATATTATTAAAAACCACATGCTTCTATTTTCTTAATGCTAACCGAAAAAAATATCAAAATAGTCTCATTATTTGCTTCCTCGTAAGTAGAAGGTAAATCAGGGAGTACCATAGGTTAAAGTCATAGTCAAAAGCTGGTTACTATGTGACTGAAGTTCCTTTGTATGTATGGACAAGAGTTGACAAATTCCTGTACGAGAAAATTGCGTTTTTTTATAGCTGAAACCTAAAGTAAGCAATATTTCTAAAACGACCAACTCCACGAAAAAATGATATAACATAAATTGTGTGTTTTAACGTGCTCTACATTTTTTGTGTGGTATGTTTTCGTCTATCTCTTACAGTTTAGCAGTTATGCAAAATTCCGTAAAATTCATCCAGAATAAAGTAATCTTTAGAGACTATTTCCAGAAAGTTCAATAATTACATTTTATTTGTCAGGTAAATATCTTTAATGTATGAAATTTTAATCAAAATCGTTAGAGCCATTTTTAAGAAAATCGAAAATTTTCGAAAAAAGTTCCATGTAAAGAGTAGTTTAGGGTGGAGGGATTTTTCTCAAAATCTTGGTGTCACATCCCTGGAAGATACCAAAGTTAAATAGCAGGTTTGGTATTTTACCGACTTTTCGTTTTTCGTTATCGTGTTCACAGACACATTGACACACACACACACGGACCTTTTTCTGATTTTTTTTTTTTTTGGATACAGGGGAGCCTAAAACGTATATTTCCGGTGAAATCTCGGTATCGAATTTTTGGGTGGAATGCAATACTTTCTCTATACACTATGTACATAGTACGTGTAGAGAACGTAAAAAATGATATATAAATCTGCGAGATGGTTAAAATAGTTTATATGTTTTCCTTGTAAAAGGTAAAAAGTAAAAAAACGTACGACGTATTTGACAACATGATGTGCGTAATGTCTTCGACACGTGTTACTGTACGGCCAACAGGTTGTCTGTCGGAAATGGTGATGAGCTGTGGAGAAAGAAGGTCGTGCGGGCTCCTATAATGTAAGCAGGGCTCTGCAAGTGTGGAAACATACGCGAAGTCAGTGAAAAAAAACAACCACGTTTTAATCTTTGCTTTTGTTTACCTCCACTTCTCTACAAAATACGATGGCTTTCAAACGGAACCGCTTCCCGTGCCACTGGGAAATAACCATTAGCAAGCAAAAGACGACCCTGTACTTGGGCGAAAGGCAACGTATAAATCTCTGTTTCCTGGAGACTGCTTGCGCCTCAGTTAGGGATCAGTAAGTGGAAGACTTGGCAACCGCGAAGGTGATTTCCATCCGCACACTTCCTAATCTCAAATTTCTTTGACAGATGGTTAGCATGTTCTGAAAATATTGTACGTTCACTGTTTTGCAAAATAAATGATGTCACTGTTACTTACCAACCCTATGTAGTACCTCTTAGTAGTAACTCGCTGGCTTGCGACGAAACCAACTTGGTCAGAAAAACAGGGTTTAACCTAACATTTAAATAATAATTTCTGGATAAAACCCCAGATTTGGGAGTAAACTCAGGCCTGGAATGTCTCATTTCCCAAATACCATTCCATGCTTCATCAGTCTCCACCATCTTTGGTTCCACATGTAGTGGGAACTAGCGTTAATATGTTTATTTCTGTTTATATACTCCTACATCACTGAATAAAATAGACATTAGATACATTAGGAATCTTTGCAACAATTAGATCTTCATTTTCAGTCACTGACAGGTTCGTATATTATTTCTTAGGGTTTAAAAAGAATGTTTCTAACACTTATGTAGAATGTGCTTTTAACTTACAGTGTATCAGTGGCCTTCCAAAAATGATACGGTATTTTCTTATGTTTCAGTGGCCTAAAGAAAGCAGGTGCTAAAATGAAAATTATTTCCTCATATTCAATCCCAGGAGAAACTTTTCCTGAAACAATCTCTTAATTACTTTGTTGCAAATACTACAAATTTAATTAAATCTCATTGGTGTAAAGAATAATCATATATTTTTCTCAATTAATGGTAATAATTACTCCAGAAATTAGTAGATGAAGTAATATAATTTACTCTTTCACATATGTTTAACTTTTTCTGTTGGACAAAGGGATACTATTTCTGTATCGGATTTGCTACATAGTTTGAACTAACGAATGAAAGTGAATGTTTGCCAAAGACACGACAGCTTCTCAAGTTTCTACTCATAATTACCGTCACAAAATCTGCTTCTTATGGTTTCACTACCTTGTCCCATCAAGAGGAACCCACTGTACGTCCCTGTTTCCCTTTTAATCAGAGTGTGCAAGAGAGAAGCCCTAAAAGTTATCCGAAAATTCGAGGCAAATTACAAGGGGCTGTAAAACTTCCATGCTAAACTTTAATGCTAAAGGTATCAGAAAATTTGATGCTCAATTTCTGTAAAGTAGCAAATTATTTCCCCAACTTAAGATATCATGGGGCACTCTCGGTAGTCTTCCTTGAATATCAACATATACCATATTAAAGCCTTTATAGTATTTTAAAATATTAAGCTACCGACAAGAGTTTTCTTGCTTATAAAACGTTTATGAAGCGTTGAGACTTTATGACAGGTAAAAGAAATTATAATTAATTATAAACATTAATTTAATTATGTATTTATTTTTGTAGGATACATTTGTTCTCCTCTCTATTCTTCTTATTAATATCCTACATAAAATGCACGAGAAGAAAGAGAATTTAACTAAGACGCTGTCAATATATCTATGAAAATATAAAAGTAAAGATTAATCATACCATTTTACCAATACACCTTAACATTAACTGCTATAGTAAATATATGGTCGTATCTAACTTAGTTTAACGTCTGTATCACTTTGTCTCGCTTGTTCTGAGAGGATTTCAAGCTTCATTGTGTAGTCAAGCGTAAGTATAATTTGTTTTAGTACTAATATTTATTTGTTCCTTACAAATTAACTCAAAATGACAATAGTCATTAAATAATAATAATAATATTAATAATATATTATATGTATGCATCTATCACACAGGGTATGCTCAATTTCTTCCATTTCAAGCGAACAGAAATTCGCGCCAAGATGATGTCTGCAATAGTTATCGACTATGATCACCACAGTATCATACGTTTCATTTTCTGAAGAGGTCTCTAAAAGGCACGGCATTTGGAACAAACATTTTCTAAGCAAACTCCCATTTTCAGTCTTTGTGTCCAAAAAGCAAAGAAAAAAAATTATGCTATTTCCCACACTTAATTTCTTGTATTATATGTCAGTAAAGACAACTGCGAAGAAAAAACTGTGGTCCCAACTAAAGTGATATTTATGAAATTTGTTAAAAAATTGTGAAAAATATAAAACCTTATATATTATCATAAATAAATACCATGAATGTTACACGTAGAGAAAAACTTTTCGGCTTGGAACATTTCAACTACCAATAAGTGAAGGTGAAAACTTATTTATAGGCATACTTGAAAGCTTATTTTCTCGCAAATCTTTACTCCACATATTTCGTTACTCAAAGAGTTCCACACGTTGCAACTGTTTACTAATCTGTTAAAAAACTTTTGTGTTCTTTTTCAAGATAAATTAAATAATAGGATCACATATGCTTTTCAAAATAATGCTCAAATGTTTTGGAAATGAAATATTAAATTTTGAAAAACCGTGAGTTTTGGAGAATATAAAAATCAATAATTTTTCGGCAATAATTAGAACTATCACGTTATTGTTTGTAGTACCTTGTGTAAAATTCAATAAGATATCTTATATAGTTTATATTTTACAAAGTCTAAAAATACATAAACTTAACTAGGGCAGAAGATAAAACATGAAAAAAGATGCAAACAACAAAATGAACTTCATTATGCTCTAAGTAGGAGTAATTTGAATCGTAGCCTTTCAGCTAATTAACTCGTTTCTCAGGTTCTTCCTTATTCCAAATGAAGACATATGCCCAAGTTTAAATATGCTTAATAACTATAAACCTATTGAGAGTATTAAATGAACCCATATTACAGATTCAAAAAGAATTGTGGTGTTATGTTTCATTGAATGCTTAGTGCCACATTCTAATTTTCCCGAGTATTTAGCTAACACCAGTAATTAATAGTAACAATAAATCAGAAAAAATAGTTGCTGTTGATTAATACATTATTCTAAAATTTTTATTTACCATGTTACTGATCAAAATATGCGCTGCACTAACAGATATTCTTAGAAAATTTAATAGATAACTCTTGAAAGCGGAATTAATGTTGTTTAATAAACAAGCCACGTTTATTATAACAGAACTGTTTATCTACTTTAATATCAGGCAAGAACCAGAAAATGTTCAATTTAGAAATGTATTTCATTGTTAAAACTCTTGCGCTTATAAGATTTTAGGATTATATTCCAATCAGTAATCAGCGAAAACTTCTCTGTAATCTGGACAAGTATGGGTGATTGAAACCCTAAAATCGAAAGAATAAGTGAAGAAACATTACTCGACTCAATATACAATAACGGAGGACGTTATAGTGTTAAATGGCAAGATTTATTTATTTATTTTGTTTTCTTGAATTTTATGGTTCTCTCTTTTTTATTTTTAATTGGTAATAAGTATTCACATAAAAGACTCCACCGTTGATTAGTAGCGAAGAGAGAAGCGTAGAGATAATTTTATTTGCTAAAATGGACAGAATGACCAAAAACAGACCACCGTGGCAAACATATTTTATGAATCCGTTTGGAAACGTCATTGGCTCGCACAAGAATATGGAAGGATAGAACTTGCCTTGGAATGGGACAGCAATGATCCATCCTTCTTGAGAGGAGGAAGAAGATGGACGGAAGGAGAAAAAGGAAGTTAGGATGAAGAACTTGTTCACACGCTATAAATAGAACACAGATGTAAGTTCAGGTAGTAGTTTTGTGTGTATATATACATATCGAGTAAGCACTTTAATCTCATAATTTTTTTCGCGATTGCAAGTCAAACGAAAACTTGACCATAAAATATATTTCTCCACAGAATCTTATATTGAAAGAAATAACATTGATTGTCAGAATAAATGTGCTGCTATTTTAATTAAGCTAATTTTAGCACTCTTTTAATTAAACAATAACATTAAAATAAACTGAAAAGCGTAAATGAAAGGAAAATTAACTACTGCCTTCGTTGAGTTAGATTTCATTATATTCTAAAATATTACTGGAATACGAGAGTATTTGTTTCAACTTTGAGAAATTATGTTACAAATAACAGTTTACATCAACAGCAGTAAAAACAAACTTCTCCAACCTGTTTTAACATGCCTTTTAAGTCACTATTTACCTCCAGGTTTTAGTTTCTGTATAAGTTTAAAGGCAGCCATTACCGAGCGGACTTAAAAGAAAAACACAGTAACAGCGTGGTAATATTAGAAGCATTACATAATACAGGGTTACTACAAAAGAAATAGACAACTTCAACTGCCTGTAAACAAAAACTATTAGAGATAGCAACCTAATTATTTTGGAGGTATGTTGAGAAACTCTCAAAGTTTCGTTTGTTACTATTGGTAACGCTGTAGTGCTTTGTTTGTTGTTGCAGAAGCTGAAATGGCGGAAAATCCTGTGGAAAAGGCATATTGCGTGTTGGAATTTGCTAGAACGCAATCAGCAACTGTTGTCCAACGACATTTTAGAACACGTTACCACAAAATGCCACCGACTAGACAGTCAATCTACGACTGGTATAGAAAATTCGAGACAACGGGATGTTTGTGCAAAGGGAAGAGCTCGGGAAGACCAAGAGTTTCGGAAGTAAACGTTGAACGTGTTCGTTCTGCCTACATAAGAAGCCCACAGAAATCGACATCTAGGGCAAGCATGCAATTACAAATTCCACAGCAAACTGTATGGAAAATCTTGCGGAAGCGACTGCACATGATGCCTTACAGATTACAGATGTTGCAGTTTCTGAGTGAAGAAGATAAGGTCATACGGCGTGACTTTTGCATCGACATGTTGCGACATGATGAAGACGATGCTGGTTCTTGTGAGCGCATCATTTCATTTTTGTGGTAACGTGTTTTAAAATGTCGTTGGACAACAGTTGCTGATTGCGTTCTAGCAAATTCCAACACGCAATATGCCTTTTCCACAGGATTTTCCGCCATTTCAGCTTCTGCAACAACAAACAAAACACTACAGCGTTACCAATAGTAACAAACAAAACTTTGAGAGTTTCTCAACATACCTCCAAAATAATTAGGCTGCCATCTCTAATAGTTTTTGTTTTACAGGCAGTTGAAGTTGTCTATTTCTTTTGTAGTAACCCTGTACTTTGAAAACCATAAGGAGCTAAACGCTTTTTTACTTTCTCTATATGCACTATGTACATAGTTTATAGAGAAGGTATTGCGCTCCACCAAAAAAAATCGATACAGAGATTTCACCGGAAATCTATGTTTTAGGGTCCCCTGTATCCAAAAAAAGTATTTTCAGAAAAAAGGTCTGTGTGTGTGTGAACACGATAACTAAAAAACGAAAAGTCGGTAAAATACCAAAATTGGTATTTAAGTTTAGTATCTTCCAGGGATGCGCCACGTATATTTTGAGAAAAATCCCCCCACCCCAAACTACCCTTTACATGGAACTTTTTCTAAAATTTTGATTTTCCAAAAAATGACATTATGGTTTTGATTAAAATATCGTATATTAAAGACATTTACCTCACAAATAAAATGTATATTTTGAATTTTCTGGGAATAGCCTCTGAGGACTACTTTATTCTGAGTGAATTTTTCGGAATTTTGTATAACTACTAAATCATACGAGATAGAAAAACCTTGCCACACAAAAATGTAGAGCACATTAAAACACACAATTTATGTTGTATACATTTTGTTCTTCGAGTTGATCGTTTTTGAGATATTCCTTGTTTTTGTTTTCAGGGTCGAAAATCTTAACTTTTCTCATACAGGAATTTGTCAACTCATGTCCATACAAACAAAGGAACTTCAGTCATATAGTAACCAGCTTTTGACTATCGCTTTAACCTATGCTACTCCCTTATTTCCTTTCTACTTACAAGGAAGAAAGTAATAAGACTATTTCTGCTATTTTTTCTAGATTCGCATGAAGCAAATAGAAGCATTAGCTTTTTAAGAATAATTTGTTGCAAGGATATAGAGAACGTCATGTGAATGGTACACATCAGCTTTTTAATATTATATTCCTAGCTCTTGCACCAAATGGGATTCAAATTCCGCTTGCTCTGGTTAATATTACGCGAATGAATGATGTATAAATGCTTACGTAGCCACATTTCTAATCTCCGATTAGTTAAAGACTCAACAGAGCTTTCCAGCGACGGTAAATCCTCTGTAAGCTACATTACTGAGTAGTAAATAGCGTTTTTATTTACACCCGGGAGAAAACCGCAGGTATTAAAAGCGGAGCTACCAGCTGCAGCGCACGGAGCTAAAATAATGACTTGGCCAATTAGGGGAATCGCTCCAGAAATTCACACAGGGAGACTACTAAGGGAACGGAGCGGAAACAGAAGCCCATTGTTGTTTACTCGCGGGGAAATGACTGTCGTGTGAATGGCAGAGGAAACACTGTATTATCTGTGTAAATAAAGCAGCCAGAAGGATTTCAGAAACCGGTACCAGAGTTTCAAAGAGATGTGCGTCTTTACATATCTAGATACTTGCATAAGAGTAGGATTCAGCTCTTTGCTGTTGGAGCACAGACAAAACAATGTCTGGGAAACAATTTCACATGTTTCAAAATGTTCTCTATGATGACTACATGCATCATCCATTCTATTCCTAAAGACAAAGAAGACGATTTTAGGAGAATATGCTGATTTCTTTGAAGAAGAAGCGATGATATTCGAGTAGCATATCACAGACAAAAGGGAGTTTGAGTTTTACAATATGGTCAATCTAAAGCTCTTTCAACAATTTTCGTCTGACTCAAATTTAGAACCGTATGCTGCTGAATGCAGCAGCAAATCTGCTAGGTGGGCGTAAACATCAGCGTTGTGTGTTTTTATCTAAAATTTGTGCATGGCAAAGAAAAAATAAATGAAAAGAAAAATCTATTAACGACTACCTATTTCAAAAAAGTATTGCTAATATAATCTATATCAAATAATATTTCTGACATGATTAGTTAATAAAATAAACAAATATATACACATTTGACATAAATTGTGGGTTTCAACAAGAACTAATTATTTTTTTCAGAAAATTTTTACCTCTGTACATTTTAACAGCTATAAAAAAGTCATCCATAGTGAAAAGGACTTCAGAGGCTATGATATAGATATTTTTCCTATCAAAATGTGTTCAAAATAAATTGGAATTACAATTAAAAATGTTAGAGCTATTTTGGGAACATTTTAGAAAACTTTTCAAATAAAAAGGTAGTGAGGTGTGAGGGAATATTTTTTAAATCTTCGTGCTGCATTCTTGGAATATGCTCAAATGAGATATGGACTTTAATATTCAACAGATTTTTTGTTTTTGAGTTATCCTGTACACAGACACGTGGACAGAGGACAAACGGGCATATAGACGGACTTTCTTCTAAAATAAGAGGATTTAAAATGATGTATTTCCAATAAAATCTCAGTAGCGAATTTTTGGCTAGACTGCAGTACAAACTGTATCAAATATATACGCGGTAGAGAGTAAAAATATTTAATTATTTAACTCTCATTTTATTACGGTATATTCTAGACGGTGAAGTTATTACAGATTCACAGAACAATTTAAAAGTTTAGCACAAATCAAATGCTGGTTTTTAAGGGACACTAAGATTGGATTTTCAAATTTCAATACCTTGTATAGATTTCTGAAAATTTTCTGTAAATGTAGTATAGATATTGTAATATGAATACCAGATTGCATTCAAAATTGATAAATATTTTGCAAGATCTACTCGTCACTTAAACAAAGCGCAAACTAGGAGCATATTGAATATCATGCGTTTGGAATGGTGCTATGTTATAAAGAACATATTTCGAATAAATAGGCACTGTTTATGTTCTTTAAAACTTCCGACAATATGAATAAATTCTGCTCAAATAGTTTAATTAGACTTGTCTATTCAATTTCCAATACATGTAGGAAACTTGTCTCCATTTACACACCGTATACCCCAACTCATCAATGGCTTGTTACAAAGGCTCTCAGAAGCTGCTGACAGGAAAGAATCAATTTCTGAACTTCCGTAGTGCACTGATGTTGAAGCTGTAGTTTTGGCTTCTCACGTCAGTCGTAGAAGCCGTATATTAAGGCATCAAAATTCTAACTAATTAGTCGCAGCTCCTTTGATTTTGTAAACTAGAATCTAAATTATGTTTAGGTTTTAATACCTACTGAATTAGCTAGATGATAATTTAATTTACTTTTAAGTAAATGTTGTACACTTTTTTTGTTGAATATTAATGTATATACACTTATTATTTGGCTCAAATTGAATTTAAAACATCTATTAAAATATGAATTATTTAAAATATTTACACATGCCAAATCTGAAAATAACATAAAATCCTCGTCATTTGAAATTAGTTTTGTATCACTTTATATATTCAATAAATCATGACTGAATGAATCATACAAAATGTAGATATCTTTAAAGCATACAGTTTGTACTTCATGGCCCCAACCGTTACTGAGAACCAGTTTTTAATCCCTTGATATTCCAATATCTTTCTCATGTTTTGAAACACTGTCGAGATGTTATAAAAAGATTATAATATTTCCATATAGGTATAGTGTGTCACCTTGTACCTACATCAAATTGTACAACAATGAAACTATTTATCTCGACTAACATGAAGTAGATTGGATGGGAAAAAGTGATAATCATACCAAGTGGCTCAGAATGTTTCTTCAGAACCTAGCATTTGGGAGATCCCAGGTTTGATCCCCGGTGGTAACCTTTTCTGTATCTGGGGATTTCTGTGGTTTTCCCACGTCGCAAAGCCGAATTATGACAAGACACTTATCTACCTCGAATCTACCATTCTTGTTTCTATCATATATTGAGACAATTTAATCTTCCCCATCCATTCTGAATTTCTCACAAATATTTTTACTCGACTGTTTTTATTCATACTCCCAATCTATAATTACTGAGCTTTTGTTTTCTGATTTTTCTTCAGAAACACATTAAAATGTGTTAAACAATTTTTATAAGCATTTAAAAGTATGGACATGAGGAAAACATCATTTTACCATTAATTTATGCCTACTCAGAAAGATACAAAAGAAACAAGATACAATTTGGAACCATAAACAAAAATCTACATCCGCATGACGTTTATGAACCATTCTCATCTTCCATAATTCCTTATAACATTCATATACATACTTATCTTTAAGTTAGATTAATTAAACCAAAACATTTATTCTTAAATGAAAATAACGACACATTAGTATAAACCTGGTCATATACATGATAAGGCACAAAATACAGCTACTTGCAAGTTGCAAGTATTTTCCTAATGAATTCGAACAGCAAAAAATTTGATGTGCCACATTAACATTACTTTCTCTACCTGTTATGCAAATAAAATATGCATATAAAACATTATTTACCTCATGCTAATCTAGATAAACATAGCGAAATTGTCTAATTACTTGCTTCGCTGTAACAAGGGAAATTGCTAAGGGAAATTGCTAGGCTAAATCGCTAGTCAAACCTTTTAAAACCTAATCTTTATGTTTTTGTATAACCACAAAATAGATACAAAATGAATGGCGGCTTCCAGTCCGAGAGAAGTGGAAGTACTTTATTATTGAAACAATAATATTTTGGACAAAACACACACAGATACACTAGATATAGTAAGTTTTGTCCATCTCTTTCTGTTTACAGTTTCGGAAAAGTCATTTAGAATGAAAAGATATTCAAAAGTCATTCCCAAAAAATTCAAGATACATCTTCAATATCTGATATTTTAATCAAAATCGGTTGAACCATTTTTGAGAAAATAAAACATTTGAAAATTCTTTCCCTGTAAAGTAAAATGTGGATGAAAGTATTTTTCTGAAAATCTTTGTGTCCCAGCCTTCAATGATGCTGAACTTAAATACCACACTTTTATCTGTATTTAATGGGATTTTTCTTTTTGCGTTATGCTGTTCCCAGACACACACAAACACACACACACGCAATCACGGACGCACACACACGGATCTTTTTATAAATGTCAAATGTGTACCATTCACATGACTTTCTCTACATGTCTGCAACAAATTACTGTTAACAAGCTTATTGTTCTATATACTTCATGCCAGTTGAGAAAAAATTAGCAGAATTAGTCTTATTACTTGCTTCGTTGTAAGTAGAAGCGAAATAAGGGAGTAACATAGGTTAAAGTGATAGTCAACATCTGGTTGCTATGTGACTGAAGTTCCTTTGTTTGTATGTATGGACATGCGTTGACAAATTCCTGTATGAGAAAGTATGCTTTTCAAAGCTGAAACCAAAAGCAAGGGATATCTAAAAAATGATCAACTACAAGAAACAAATGTAGATAACATAAAAAGTGTGTTTTAACGTGCTCTACATTTTTATATGGTAAGTTGTTTTTTTTTTTCCATTTCTTACGGTTTAGCAGATATGCAAAATTCCGTAAAATTTGCCCACAAAGTAGCCTTCACAGGCTATTCCCAGAAAATACAAAATTTACATTTTATTTGTCAGGTAAATTTGTTTAATATACAATATTTTTATCAAAATCGTTCGAGCTATATTTTGAAAAGCAAAATGCTCGAAAAAAGTTCCATGTAAATAGTAGTTTGAGGTGGGGGGATTATTCTCAAAATCTTCGTGTCGCATATCTGGAAGACATTAAACTTAAATACCAAGTTTGGTATTTCACCGACTTTTCGTTTTTGTGTTATCGTGTTCACAGACACACGTACACACACGGACGTTTTTCTCAATATAATTTTTTTTTTTTTGGATACAGGGGACCCTAAAACATATATAATTCCGGTGAAATCTCGGCATGAAATTTTTTGGTGGAGTGCAATACTTTCTCTATTCACTATATACATAGTACGTGTAGAGAAAGTAAAAATGCTTTTGATGGATTCAGGGGACCTAAAATCATATATTTTCGGTGACATCAACATCGAATTTTTGGGTTCACTGAATGGCCTTCTCTACCTATCATATTAAAGACATTATAGAGAAAGTACAAACTATGCTATGTTTCATTTATAGGACTTTCTCTACGTGCTCTGCAAAGAAACTATTCTTACAAAGGAATATTTTTCTACTCCATGCTAATGGAGAAACACATTTACAGAAATTGCCTTACAGCTTATTAGGAGAAGGAAATTAAGAGAATGTGCAAGGTGAAAGGGATAGGTAGTCAAATACTTAAAATCTGTCACTGCACGGTTGTCAATTAAATTGATTCTCTTTGCATGGTCAGGTGTAAAACAAAAAATCGAATGTGTTCCATTCACATGACTTTCTCTATGTCTCTGCAACAAATTATTCCTAAATAGCTTGTACTTCTGTTTACTTCATGCTAATCAGAAAAAAATAGTAGAAATAGTCTTATTACTTGATTTCTTTTAAGTAGAAGCGAAATAAGAGAGTACCCTAGGTTAAAGAGATAGTCAAAAGCTAGTTGCTATGTCCCTGAGGTTCCTTTGCTTGTATGGGCAGCAGTTGACAAATTCCTGGATCAGAAAAGTATGTTTTTCAAAGCAGAAACCAAAAACAGGAATGTCTCAAAAACGATGAACTCCACGAAAAAAATGTATATAATATAAATTGTGTGCTTTAAAGTGCTCTACATTTTTCTTGTAGTAAGTTTTGTCCATCTCTTACGGTTTAGCAGTTATTCAAAATTCCGTAAAATTCATGCAGAATAAAGTAGGCTTCAGAGGCTATTCCCAGAGAAGTCAAGATATACATTTTATTTGTCATGTAAATGTCTTTAATATACGAAATTTTAATCAAAATCATTAAGAGCCATTTTTGAGAAAATCAAAATTTTGAAAAATATTCCATGTAAAGGGTAGTTGAGGATGCGGGGATTTTTCTCAAAACTTTCTTGTTGCATCCCTGGAAGAAACTAAACTTAAATACCAAGTATCCCGGTATCGAATTTTTTGGCGGAGTGCAATACCTTCTCTATACACTATGTACATATTACGTGTAGAGAAAATAAAAATAAACGGATTACTATTTCTTGTTTGAGAAAAGTATGTTGAAACCCATAATAAGGTATATCTCGGAAAATATTAACTTTGTAAAAAACAATGTATGTGACATAAGTTTGTGCTTTAACAACATATATGTGTTTTGAGCAGTAAGCCTTTGTGTATCTCGTACTGGTTACCAGTTATGCAAAAGTCATTTCGAATGAAAAGGTCTTCAGATACTGTTTTGAGAAACTGCAAGATATTTGAATATTTTTACACGTAAAATATATCATATATAGCATCTTTAGTCAAAATTATTATAGACATTTTTTATTATATCAAAATTTTAAAATATATTTTAAGTAAAAGGTAGTTGAGTTGGGGGATTTTGCTGAAAATCTTCGTGTCGCATCCTTGGAAGTGCTAAATCAAAACATTATTAAAGTTAAACTATGCATATCAATATTATATCTTAATATTGAAATGAATAGCTTAAATTTAATAATTTTTGAGAACTTATATTAATTCCAACTTCAATATGACTTATCTCAAATATAAAATATGGTATTAATCAATTTTTCGTTTTCAGTTATAGTTTTCAAAGACTCACGTACACACACAGACATACACATATGGACCTTCCTCAAAAATCGCCTCCTTTTTTGTACGAGGTCACTTCAAAACATATACATCTGACGCAATCTCGACATTGAATTTTTGTGTAAAATGCAATGTACTTTCTCTGTACACTAAGGACTTAATACGTGTTGAGAAATTATTAGGAATAGAGTACCATATCAGAAATCACATGGCAGGTCAACGGGGAAAAACACGAAGATGTATCCAAAATCAAACGAAGTTATTAGAGTGACAATCTCTGCATTATAATTAAATATTAATACACTTTCGATTAATTATTATTATTATTATTATTATCATTATTAAAATAATCTACTTACAGAAAAGTAGCTCTTGCGAAACATTTGAAAACAACAAAACCAGTACCTAATGTTATCTGGAAATATAACGCTCAGTACTTTAATACGATATCCATGATCCATATTTGGAGAGTTCGTTTTTATTGCTTCCGGCTTCTAAATTCTAATCATCCCTCTTGCTTCTCAAATATAATAGTCTGACATCCGTTTGCCTCGCGGTAGGAGTAAACATTTAGTAAATATGTACACGCTGATACTAGGATAATATTTAATATCCGGCAAAGTAATATTGTTTTACTGATTTATAAATACGCCAACATTTTTCCTACTGCTTGCGGCAACAATAATATATTATATGCCTCTCATATATGTCTATATTACCTCTGTTTTATATACATCTACACCATTGTTTGTCTAGGACACAAATTTGGAAAGCGATGAAAATATATTGTTCACTTTAGCCCCTTAATGCCGAGCGTGTCAAATTTGCTTCAAAGCATTGTTTTGAATCTCTTACCTTTTTTTATATTTTATGCCTTTATGTTTTTACTTTTCCTGCTATATATAATAAGTAGAGGAATTATTACATTCTACCAAAAAAAATCGATGATATTCACTAGAAATATATGTGTTGATCTCTTTGAATTCAGAAGAGAAAAAAAATTAGAAAAAATCACGTTGTGTGTGTATGTTAATGTATTTCTCAAAAAGAGAATATACGTAATACCAAATATGAAATTAAATGGAACTTTCTTATCAGGCTTGACGTTCTTTTAGGTGCCGTAAATCTACGACATGCGACCAACGGTTTTACTTCCCTTCTGGTTAATTAAAAAATATAGGTTCACCGATTTGTAATGCTAGAAAATATCAAAAATATACAAATTAGTTAACATTCCGTGGTAACTAGGTTAATTACACCATAACTTTGTGACGGTTTTTTACATGACGGTTATTAAAATAATTTTAGCCCTGTATTGTATCTGCAGCATAACATAATATTGGGTTCGATTCTCTTTTGTGTTGCTTTGTCTTAACTGCAAAAAGATACCATCTAAGTATGCACTGCTGGGCATATTTTAACTGAGTATTTTGTGAAGTAACAACTATTTTTATTCTATAACATTCTGAACTAAAATTTAAGTTTGTATTTGCAATTATGTTTTTAGAACTCTAATTTACTCGTATTCAAGATCAAGCACCTTTTAAATACCTTTTAATACTACAGTTTTATAATGAACTTATCCTCCTAGTCGTAGGGCTGACACCTTACTAAGACTTACAAGCCAATGCCTAGGGGTCAGAAGCCTGTCGGGGAGTCAACGGTACGAAACCACAGAAAGCGGAACCTATTACGAGCCCTTAGTCAGGCATGAACAAAGGAAATTTATGATTGGAAAGATAGTGATGAATGCCGAGAGAAACCAGAGGACCCCGAGAAAACCCACCCACCCAGACGCCGCTTCATCCACCGCAAATCCCACATGCTGGACCTTGGGATCGAACTCGGGCCTCCTAGATGGAAGGCGAGTAGTCTAACCACTAAACCACACCGCCGTCATAGCTCTAGGTCCATAAAAATGGCCTAGACTAGTGGGAAATAACTATCAAAATCAATTCAATAATTTTGGAGAATACCCTAAAACCACAAACATACATACACACACAGACACACACACACACATATATACTCTCTTGCTGTTGTACGAGTTAATATAAAATCATTTTATTACTGTTCCACCTTTATATTAACTTGTACAACAGCAAGAGATGCGTAAGAACTGAATTGTGTTGCCAGCGTTAGTATCAGTTCAGTTTGCAGTAAAAGCATTAATTTGTTCCGAAACACCTCGGTTTTGTCTGCGCGTTTCCTTCCAGCTAAACACTATTGTGTGCGACATATAGTCGTTAGGCAACTGCAGCACCAGCAATTCCTTTTAGATGTTCAATTGCGAAAACAAAAGGAAGATAGAAAGAAAAAGAGAGGAATAATTTTAACTCCTCCGTGGAAAACACTGGCAACGTATAGGTATTTTTGCATTGTTCCAAGGCGATAATTCCCCAGGGAAATACTCTTGATAGTTTTCTCCCTGCTCCAGGACAGACTGGGAGTCCCATGAAACCTTCCATGTACTAAAGCGTCTAATTATCTTAATACCTGTAGACATCAGTTAGGTGGCACACTTCCCCCTTCCCCTCTGCCTCCGCTCATTTCCATTATCTACAGGAGCACGATAGAGAAAGAGAGACAAGCTATTAAGTTTACAAAGCCCTTCAACATCCTAAAGCGAACCAATCTTACGTTACAGAGGTATCGGAAATTTTCACAGAAACTTCCGTTAGTCCTGCTTTCTCGATAATCCTTCTATCCTTTGTATTTTTACTTTCTCTGCACGTACTATTTACATAGTGTATAGAGAAGATATTGCACTCCACCCAAAAATTCGATACCGAGATTTCTCCGGAAATATATGTTTTAGGGTCCCCTGTATCCAAAAAAAGCATTTTCACAAAAAGGTCCGTGTGTTTGTGAACACGATAATTCAAAAACGAAAAGTCGGTAAAATACCAAACTTGGTATTTAAGTTTATTATCTTCCAGGGATGCGACACAAAGATATTGAGAGAAATCCCCTACCCCAAACTACCCCTTACATGAAATTTCTCTCGAAAATGTTGATTTTCTCAAAAATGGCTCTAACGATTTTGATTAAAAGAACTGAAGTGTGTTGCCAGCGTTAGTATCAGTTCAGTTTACAGTAAAAGCACTAATTTGTTCCGAAACACCTCGGTTTTGTCTGCGCGTTTCCTTCCAGCTAAACATTATTGTGTGCGACATATAGTCGTTAGGCAACTGCAGCACCAGCAATTCCTTTTAGATGTTCAATTGCGAAAACAAAAGGAAGATAGAAAGAAAAAGAGAGGAATAATTTTAACTCCTCCGTGGAAAACACTGGCAACGTATAGGTTTTAATAATTTTTATAATAATTACTCCATGGCACGACAGCTCACGGGGAACCTTGGCCTACCGCCCGGCCGCTGAGTCCCCCATCTCGGTCCACTACAGACCTCATGGATGGGGTGCAGTATTGGAGGGTGAGACGTGGTCAGCGCCTCGAGTCCCCCCGGCCGGTTAATGTGGTCCTCATGACCTGGAGCCGCTACTTCTCCATGAAGTAGCTCCTCAATTGGCCACCCCCCAGGGACCTTACCAGGCTGAGTGCACCCCGTGCCAGGTCTCCCAGCGGGGGAAAAATCCCCACGCCAGTACTGGGGATCGAATCCAGGTCTCCCGCTTGGTAAGCAGCTGCGCTACCACCGCGCTAAGGAGACGACCTGAAAGATATTTACCTGACAAAAATAAATGCATATCTTGAATTTTCTGGGAATAGCCTCTGAAGGCTACTTTATTCTGGTCGAATTTTACGGAATTTTGCATAACTGCTAAACCGTAACAGATGGAAAAAACTTACCACACAAAAAATGCAGATCACTTAAAAACACACAATTTATGTTATATGCATTTTTTTCATGGAGTTGGTCGCTATTGAGATATTCTTTGTTTTTGGTACCAGCTTTAAAAAAGTATACTCTTCTCATACAGGACTTTGTCAATTCCTATTTCTGCTATTTTTTCTTCGATTAGCATTAAGTAAATAGAACAGTAAGCTTTCTAGCAATAATTTGTTGCAGAGATGTAGAGAAAGTCATGTGAATGAAACACATCAGATTTTTTGGTCTTCTCTTTTCCGTTGTTGCTTTTCCTCTATGTTATACTTCGGTAAGGGAAATGAATGACATATAACAGCACCTTGGCGTAGCTCTATATTATACTATCTGTATAGTTCGTCGGGTTTATTTTAGGTTTTGAAAACGTGCATGTAATAAAAGGGAAAGATATTGACACAGAGTACTACAATGCCTCTATCAGAATGAAATGCAATATGAACATGCATTGCTGCTAATTAAATTAGTTAAAAAATAAAAATATAAATTTCCATATCATGAAATAATGAGCAAGATTTTCGCTATTGGAAAAAGTTTTCAGATTTTGTGGAATTGCAAACTTCCGAGTATTTCAATTAAAGTAAATGGAAACTTTGCTATGTTGTGTGATATGTTCGATCTGAAGGCCAATTTTACATACAGTATTGCAAATTTTCTCCTTAAAGGTTCAATTGAAATTCCTCAAACTTATTTTACTTAAATTATTGTATTATTAATGTATATTTAGAATATTAAAAGTCATACCTATAATATTTCCAGCCAAATCCGTTTTAAAATACCATTTTCTCCTGTGTATAGATATTATTTCAGTAATAATTGGTTTTGGATTCTTTTGCTATTTTTGTTTACATAATCATCTTTAACATATTAAGTTCTATCTATTAGCAATTCCTACCTTCGAAAAAAGTAAAAGTTTCCTGTCTGATAAAAATAATATATAATGGCCACATTTCACTTTCATGTGAAATAAAATTATCTAAGAGAATTCTGAATTATTTAATTAGCAAATATGAATTCAAATGGTGTTTACGGCATGTAAAAGAAACAAAATGTATACTTTAGCAGAATATTACTTATAGAACCACCATTAACTTACGAAATGATTATTGGACAAATACGAGTCTTTAGATTACAATAACCATAAAAAGGAATTTTTTAACTTTTGTTTTGTTTTTTGTTTAAATTGCGAAAGGCTGGTTAACGAACGATAGTAGAGTTAGTTATTTTAAATATCTATACTTATCCCAATTTATTGCATTTGAAACACGATTGTGTTTCACAACAGCCCAAAATCATTATTTAAAACAAGGCTGCAAATGTTCGTACCTAATTGCAGATGTGATTTAGAGAATTGGAAACTGCGACCCACAGACCTGAAAGGAACATGTGGTTAGTACGTCAGGCAATTATTGTTCAAACCAACAGACGTGAAGACAATCAATCACAATTAGATTTTGCGTTAGAACAGTAATTATCGTAAACTATATTTACCCTGTATTCAAAGAAATTAGCTATTGCACAAAACACCCGACATAGCACATATACGATGACATTTAGGTATCAACAAGCCAAAGATTTCTGGTCTAGATGTATTCAATAATATTTAATGTGTTACTGATATTCACAAAAATGGTTTATGGTTTAAATGCTTATGTGCACTCCAGGTATAATACTCATACAAAGACCCAGGCATCTACATAAATAACTGCCCAATAAACACTATATAATATTATATTAATGGTATCATTCGAATTGACACAAAAACTACCACTTCAATGAATATTGTGTTATATGTCCATATTGGTGTTATTGGTGTTTAATGGTAAATTTGTGTTAAAAACAATTTTATAAATATGTGATGTATTAATAAATATGGAATCTGTATAATTTGTTCCCCTTATCTTTTTAGTATTGAAATATTAAACACTTAAACAATTATATGATATCGAAGACGCAGTATTTTAGCGCAGAGATTTGTACACGCAATATAAAACGTATAATTTATCTTATTTTTCGTACAAAATGTGGCCTGTTTCAGCAATAAAATGTTCATACGTTGAGGAAAAATTAAAACAAAATGCCATTCATGTAAGCCATTCGTGAGATGCTCAGCCCTAGTGCATGGGACGCCTTCCATATGTTAACATTATTCTCAAAACTCAAAGCAAGCTATAAGCTTCGGCCGCTATCCACTCGCCTGATCCTTCAAATTTAAAACATAATATTGATAAAACAACCAAGAAAAATTGTTAAAATAACAAATTCCAGAGGGGCTTTCTAATGGGAATCGAACTCAGAACCTCCCGCATGAGAGCCTTCCGGCTATGCGTGTGGGCGTACATCAGACTAAAAATATCTGATGTGTTTCATTCACATCTCTACATCTCTGCCACAAATTATTGTTAAAAAGCTTAGTTTTCTATTTTGTTCATGCTAATTGAGAAAACGTTAGCAGAAATAGTCTTATTACTTGTTTCCTTAAGTAGAAGACAAATAAGCGAGCAGCATAGGCTAAAGTCATAGTATAAAGCTGGTTGCTATGTGACTGAAGTTCCTTTCTTTGTATGGACAGGAGTTCACAAATTCCTGTATGAGAAAAGTATGTTTTTCAAAGCTGAGACTAAAATCAAGGAATATCTTAAATACAATCAACCGCATGAAAAAATGTATGTAACATAAATTGTGTGGTTTAGTGTGCTCTACATTTTTTGAGAGGTAAGTTTTTGTCCATCTCTTACGGTTTAGCAGTTATGAAAAAATCCGTAAAATTCATCCAGAATAAAGTAGTCTTCAGAGGCTATTCCCAGAAAATTCATGTACATGTTGTTGGTAAAGTTAATGTCTTAAATATACGAGATGTTAATTAAAATCGTTAGAGCCATTTTTAAGAAAATCAAAATTTTCGAAATCTTTTCCATGTAAAGGATAGTTTCGGGTGGGGGGGGATCTTCTTGAAAATCTTCGTGTTGCATCCTTGGAGCATGCCAAACTCAAATACCAAATTTGATTTTTAATGGTCTTTTCATTTTTGAGCTATGCTGCCCACAGACAATCACACACACACACACAAACACACACACACACACACAAACACACACACACACACCGACAGACACGCACAGACATTTTTCTAAAAATGCTTTTTTTTGATTCAGGGGTTCTCAAAACATATATTTCCGGTGAAGTATCAATATCGAATTTTTGGGTGCAATGCAATACCTTCTCTATACACTATGAATATAGTACGTATAGAGAAAGTTAAAAGTTAATATTTTACGCTCATGCGACTTCCTGTACTTATTCTACAACATACTATTCTTACAAAGACGTATTATTCTCTCTACTTCACGCTAATAATTTAGTTAAAATTATTAGAAATATCTTTATTAGATACCTCTTTGTAGATAGCGGTTTCGCTATGTAATCGAAATAAAGTTGTTTTTTCTTTGCTATAATCAGAATATAGTAAAAGAAAATGGGAGAAAAAATGAAACTAATGCGATTTTTTATTTTAGAGAAGTATATGTATTAAAAAGTTTAAATACATAACAAGGAACATCTTTGAAATAGTTTGCTCTACAAAACTCTGTTTGGTGTCAACTGTGTGCTTTAATAAATAGAACATTTTTTGTGCGATAAGACTTTGTCTATCTGTTAATGTCAACAAGTTATTTGAAAAGTCAACCGGAGGCAATTACTATTCAAGATAAACGTTTTGTTGTCATGAAAATATCTTAAAGATACTTTAATCAAAATTGTTTGTTATTGTTGAGAAAATCAAACCTTCGAAAAAGGTAAAGACTAGTCCAGAGTGAGGAAATTTTCTTTAAAATTTTTCGTTTTGCATCCTTGAAGATACAGAACTTAGTTATATATTTTTCACAAACGCATACAAAGGTACACGTGGACATATACACACAGGCACACACACATACAAAAGCAGAACTTTTTCATAAAACTCTTTTATTTTTTTAGTTAATTTATTCAGGTGAGCACAAAATTTATCTTTTCAATTAAATTTCCGTATAGAATTTTTGGTAAAATGCAAAACTTCTTTACTTACTATTTAAATATAAAGAAATCATGTAATTATTTTCTTAATACTGTAATCTTGCTTTGCAATTATACAGTGTCCCGTTAATAGTTTCCTTTATCGTAATAATATTAACCAATTTCCTTTCAAAAAAATTATTGAAGATCGTGAAAAAAATTCTCCTTTTGAACGATGAAATTTAATAATTAATAAATTACATGAAGAATTTAAACTATTAATTGGAAAAAAATCAATAATTATTAATAGCTTTAAATGACACTAAAATGACATTAAATGTCCAAAATACTGTATTAAAACTTAGAAAACAAATCTGCTTTACGAAAGCATGAGCATTTTCAATTTGAGGTAATTAAAAACATCAGATGTATAAAGCAAAAAAAAACAAAAAAACAGAAATAAAACAAAACAACAAGACCCTTTAATCAGTAAATCGAGATTGAGTTAAATTTTAATTATATATTTTTTCAATAAATTACTCATTTTTAAATGGTCTTAGGGTCACAATTTTATGCGAATCTATAAAAATTAAATTAAATTGGAATGTGATTCAATTATTTTAACTAAGCGGTCTTAAAGAAAATCTGTGCTAAAAATTGCAAATTAACTAACAAATGAATTCCTGTTCATGCAATTAATTTACAAATGTATGTGTTGTTTTTTTTTTGTTTTTTTTTTTACGTATAACAGAAATTTCGGTTAAGGTAACTATAAGCCTCTAAGCCTGCAGCTGTATTCGTAATCGACCATAGAGGTTCGCGTTTCCTGCGCCCTGTTTGTGGTTACCCACAGGACAAGTCCCTCCCGGCATTTCCAATAATCGGTGTTGTGCAACGCGTATTTAAAATAACACGGTTTAAAATAGTACTGTTATAACAGTTTTCAATTATGTAAACATCTTACCTTTGTGAATGTCGTAATATAGGTAGTCCTTCATTTGTTACATTGGTAAATAAAGATGAAACTTCAAAATATACCAGTACATCTTATTTAACTGTTAAGTGTTTCATTTCATTAATTAATTCCAAGTAGGTCAAGATACATACCGAGAGTTTCGAATTTATTTAATGATTTAAACTTTTTTTCTAAAATTTAGAGAGATAGTAACTCTATGACCTATGTTTTTAACAATAAGTCACAGGATTGAATTATTCTAATGAGTTTTTAATAAGTAGTAACTCCTAGTTAATGTTTTTGTATGTTTTTTTAACAGCAGATGAAATGATGTTCCGCTCCAGCAGGGTTTGGTTGATCAGCTTAACACAATTTCAACTTAAATATAATCATATTTTTGTAATATTTCAAATTGCTACGATTGTAAACACGGTTATTTGGAATTATGGGTCAGAATCACGATTACATATTTGGCAGTAACGAAACCTTTATATTGACTTGGTGTTAAATAATTTCTGAAAGCAGTTGCTCATACATATTTACGAGTCAAAGCAATCTAGTTGAAGACAATATTTTACTGCATTTTGCAATTCATTGCCATTTAAATAGATCAACGATATCTTACTGTGGCCCAAATATTTTAAATGTGCACGGATATTAATCGTAGCTTCAAATTCAGCTTTGGCCCTGCCGGTTCGACATACATATGATTTATAAAAAACATTAATTACTTTTCAGGGAAAATGGTTTTCTCTTTTCTGGTTCTCATTTCTACTTTGGAGGGATCTTCAATAGGAGAAATAAATGCTGCTGTCTCGCTTGTACCCGTCCCTTCACAGTTTTCAACTGCTCGGTAAAAGTTTTAGGTGTCACCTACAGTTTTCTGTATTTTAATAGTTTTTTTTTTTTTTTTTTTTTTTTGTGGTTAAGCTTATTTAAGTGTTTATTTTACTCCACTTTAAGAGGACATAAAAACATTAATATTAACTTATTTTGTAATGAGCAATTACTTTTTAACTTGATACTTAATGATTAATTGTTAAAAATAAAGTGTTGTAAACTAAGTTGTATTTTCGAGGATTTACCTAGTGTAACTAAATCTAGAGCTGTGGTGAATATATCTTTGTGTATCCGGCAATCAGAAAATATACCAGTGGTATAAATTACAGACGAATTATGTCAAAAGTTTAAACAAGAAAAAACAGGTTGAAAAAGTAAAGTTCACGCAATTTTGTGTAGTCTTTAAAATGGACTTTATTAGTTATTTTTAAAACAGTACTTCGCAACAATACTTTTAGAAGTGTAAAGGTAACATAGTCTAACATAAGACTTAAGTGTGTATTTTTGTTTAAGATGACCAAGAGAAACTAACTAACTTTGCTTCTGCTCATATATTACCTTTCATGGACGGTCTAATTGTGGTAGATGCTTTTCTTAATTTCATGGTTGCAATTTAATAAAAGATATATCAGCGTCTACATATCCATTTTCAATAAATGGGCTTCCCACTGGGTTTCAAAACTTTCGGCTGCGAGTTTAGATAAATATGTTACTTTAATGCAACTCATTTATAAAAGGCAACTGAAGCTGATTTAATGTAATATTAAACTTAATTTTGTAAATTTATGCTTTACATGAAAATGAGCAACAAACACACTAGTTGCAAGATTTTTTCCACAAGCAATCCGCTTTTATGAAGAGCCCAAAAATCTGGAGGTACAGTGCAACGTTATGATTGGACATATTACTTGGCTTTATTCTTTTCGTGTGCTGCAACTTGTGTTGCTCAGAATGGTCTTACGCACTTCGTATGGAACTCCAATGCTTCCCCTTTTCTTTCCCACAAATTTAGGTACACTTCCTGCTTGTAAACCCTGAGGTGGGCTACTGGTCTAACGAATTCTGAATGTCAATTGATCCCTTTTACAAGTTTGTTTAATGTAAATGTATTCATAGCTGCATCGAGAAAGTAAAATATTCCTCGTCTCACTTGAGTGATCTTCGTCCAATTGCTTAGATTATTTTCTCTCTCTCTCTCCATCAAAAATGTCCACACTTCATAAAATCTTATTCTCCATCTGGAGAATTAACTATAACTTTTGAGCCATCTTTATTACTTAAACTATTTTCAGAGAGACAGATGTTGAAAAGAATATATATTAATATCCTGGCATTTGATGGCGTCAAGTGACCCTTTTGATTCGAATATGAACTTCCCCCTTTTTATCTTTTCATTCTTCCTTATCATTTGCGGCGTTAATGTCGTGTTGACGTTGGGTGCTATATGCAGCGTTGTGTTTGGCACCACATTTAAGACGTCTTATGCAATGAGCGCAGATAGGAGTCGTTGACCAGACTCACTCCACTACCTATGAGTGGACCCACTTACCTGGTACGGTGAAGCTACTACCGGCGAGTTTGCCTCGGTGTTGCTCAGCCTGCTCGATGATTGACTCACTCGGGGTGGTAAAGCAAATGGGGGTAGTTCAGGGAGTGGTCTTCTAATAATTAAAAGTTATACAATTTCCTTGAGTTTATTCCTTCCTAGGAGAGACGAGACGAACACATTTGCCTTACAATAATTTTAACTCATACACCTGTTGCGAATTCTAACACTTGGCTGATTACATGTAGTATATTAATACGCGTCACTGACCTTAGATTTGTTACACGTTACTGTGTAACTTTGTATGAAGTAATTAAGTTCAGCCCTACGACCGACAGCATAACAGCTACAGATAACTTTCACGAACAGATCAGAACAGATTGGCGAACAGACATTGGTGGGAAGAGCTCTTTATATACAAAAAATGCCGTCATGGTGGCCTCTTTCTGATTGGACAGAAAGGCAGCACGATTGACGTAAATATTTCCCAAGAATCAATTTCGTTATCCCAGGGTGCAGTGCAAACCTCACGTGACAAGCAAGCCTTGTACAATGAAGAATTACCGTCTTCTGAATTTTTCTGTTCTCCCCCGTTGTAACTCGAGTGTACGTGACCTTTCCAACAAAAGCGCTCCTCATCCCCCTCGACTCTCTTGGCGTCAGCTTTCTTCTCCAGCTGAATTTTCTCAGTTAAATACGTGCATTTATACTCTTTTAATTTGCACATTGATAAATAATTAATAACTAATAATGATTGTAATAGGGAAGCTAATTAACGGTCTCAAATTTTTGGAAGCGTATTTCAGTTGGGTCTAACAGTGCCAACTGCATAAGTCTCTTTCAGGAGAAGAAAAACGCGTAGATTGCATTTTTGAAATCATTTTCGAAATTATTGAATTCTCTTTAAATGGAATAATCAATAGATACTTATTGGTACGGCTATATAAATCTGTGAATTCTGATGATAACTAAGTGCTCGCAGTTTATGCAGTTTATCATATTCTGGAAGATTCTTTGGTATAGCACTGTTTTTACCATTTTAGTTACAGATTTTCTGTAATTTACCCTTAAAGTAATTATTTTATCATGCTGGATAAGGAGATCAATAGTTGTCAAAATGAGGCATCTGAGGTATCACCATCAAAATCAAAGAAGCTTTGATTTCACTGCATTATCGGTCTAATTGTATGCCACATTTAGGCCTGACATGCGTTTGGCTGAGAACATTCTGTTTTTTTTCTTCTTTTTTTGCAAAAAAATTGTATGTTTTACTACGTGAACAAAATAAAATCACCAAAACTTAAAAAAATAGTCACATTCATTTGCTACATTTACAAAACTTAGATTTTGGTCCCGGGGTTTTCTCATTGTTAATAATGATATCATAAAGACTACTTACAGTTTGATCCAAGACGTATTCGTTAATTAATCAGAAAAAAATGATTTTGCAATTTCTCATCAAGTAGTATAGAATACACCAAACCCGACAAACCCTGAACATCAACAGATCCATTGGTCAGAAACAGTATTTGTTTTCTTTCTGTAGATGAACTTTCCATTGAAGTATTTGGTGCACTCTCTTCATCAAGAAATTTAATAGTTTCCACATCGGATTGACGCTGCTATCCGGTAGTGAATAAAAATTGTCTGTTCTCTTGAGAATATTCTACAAATGAAATGCACTAATATAAATAAATAGGACGTGTATTGGTATATGTTTATAAATTATTTTATACCTAACAATAGGTTTTACTAAGATATCTTGAGAGACGTATTAATACTCTTGTAAATTTATCATAATATTACAAAAAAATTATTATATATAACAGTTTTTACAAAAGTCAAATTAAATAATAATAATAATAATAATATAAATTAGCGTGGAATATCGATATTTAAGTGCTAGTTTTGTTCAAATTTTGCGTAAAGATTGAATAGTAAATCTCCTTTTACGTGTGAGACCAACCAATAATGAACAAGACTTGGCCATGGAGAGTATCCTTTCCACATATTCGTAAGGCAGTTTCACTAATATGTTGTACAAAAACCCACTTTTCGGCTATTTAAATATAATAAGAATACATATTGATAAAAGCAAAAGAACTTCTGATACTTACCGATTACATTATCAAGTTACTCTACAATGTTGCACAAAATGACGAAAAACTGCGCAAATCATACAGATTAACAGCAACAAATGAGCTTCTTGCCACTAAAAGAGTGGCAACGCAACACTTCACATGTCCCGAATTTTGCTCATACTCTACAGTAAGAGGTCCACTAACCAGAAGCGGGAATTCTGCTTCCCTTGGACACAACATACATCTTCCCACCATCCACGAAGGTGTAGCTTAATAAAAATGCGAAGCAAGTAAAAACACTGAAACTAGAATAAATAACAAATAGAAAACAAGAAAGAGAGAAACAAACAAACAAATCTTGTTTCATATTACGAGTCAGGTGAAAAATTATGAGAGATGGAAAAGGACTAAGATTTGTAATTAAAACATCTGCCTTTTATTCTACCAAATTTTCTCTCTAAACTTAGGATTCTTGTACTCTCTGCAAAGAACCCTTACCTAAAATATTTTTTTTCACATATAATTTCTCAGCGTTACAAACAAAAATCTAGCTTTGCTTATTCAATGGTTTTATAACTTATTTTCTTCTCGTTCATATTAGTGCTTGAATTCGAGAGGGTCATTTGCTGGTGAGGAAGAAAGACAGGGTCATGGTTCGTTTCTCTTGACCTCCATATGTTAATCATTTTCTGCAGTTTATTGAAAAATGAATATACATGTAGGCAGTAAAATAATTTATCTTGCAATATTTCCACAGTAAACTTTAACATTAATATCGTAATAGGATAATCTGGTCTCAATTTCAATAATGTATAGTGCTTAAAAGTTAAATGGCTAGAGATCTGAGGGTTTGTACTAGAATTTAGTATAGCTTTGGTGTGTTTAAAACAACTTAAATACGGATCCATTGACAAGTTGTACATAGTTTCTTACAATGTTGTTACTTTTATTATGAAGATAAAAAACTTCTGTTTCTTCAATTTTGAGGTTGCCAACTAACCAATGCCTTTAAAGTTAACAGAACCTAAAATAAAAGTAACAATAACAATTAATTTAACAAAAGCATAAACACATACACAAAAGTTCATACAAAATGTTAAAAAGCTAAAAGGAGAGCATAATAAGTAAACACATGTGGATATAAATAACATATAAACTTTAATATTAATTGTTGAGATGATTATGACTTTTTAAAATTGTCAAAGAGCCTTTGATAGCGGTAAGAACAGTGCTGAAAATGAATTCATCTTTCATTTTGAATTTCCTGCAGAATTCCACAAAGAATCGTAGAATTGAGCCACTTACTACAAATATTAACCCTACTGCCTCAATAGATATTAGATATTATTTTTTTCAGAAAGAAAGAATTTATTCAAAATCGTTCTTGGAAATATCAGTGGGATGTTCAGTGTAGGATCCGTTTCTAATTATTGGAGAAACGGCTGTGATGTCCATGGTGAAAACTCAGATATTGTGATTAGCTTTGTTTCTTCAGTGAGTGGCTTTGTTAATAGCATTTCTTTGGTAACAATTTTATATTTCTTGGTTTAAACCATAGATATGAATCTGATATCTCCACCTGTAGTAGTAAATATAAGGACGTTGTATATTTAATACTCAATTTCAAATTTAATAAGACTATAACTCAAAAACTGATAAACATGAACATAATATGCAAAGGATCTGTATATTTCTTTACTTAGGTTTCTGTATGCTTGCTTAGCTTTTAGCCATATAGATTTTAGTGTACTAAAACTCTTGTGGCGCAACATTGTTTTAATTCCGCAAGGGAAATTTTCTAGTACATTTAAAAACTGTATATTTATGGTTATGGAATGCAATTCTTAGAATAATAAATACGTGGGTTTTGCTCTTATTTAGTATTCTTATTTTTGTTAATTTAAATGTGAGAAAGTTATATTCAGAACCCAATATTATCAGCAAAATCATTATTAGTAACTTGTGGTTATTTTCATATTAAAAAAGTGAATCAAGTGGCGCATGGGGGAAAGTAATGTCATGGTATGTACCTCAGTACGAAAGTAGAAGGTCTATGGTACAAATACCGTTTATAGCGTTGAATCACTCAGTTTTATTCTATACTTCCGACCTTTTTTACCTCCAGAATGTCTGAAAGAACAATTAATTAACTACATTAAAATTATCCTTTAGTTTTAGGGATTCTTAAATGGAATATCTTATTTTCACCATCCAACTTTAGTCGTATTGAAAATGCTTCCGTTATGTTTCACTCTCAATGCACTCATCCGCCGGGATGGATGTATAGTGACTGTTGAATTAGTGGAATTGCAATTTTTTGCTAATGTAGAACTTATATAGAGGGTCAATCCATTAAATGAAAAAGAAGCAACTGAATTTTAAGCTTTAGGAAGCACAGTGATAAATAAGCATTAAAACTAAACAACTTCTTAGTTTAGTGTCCATCTGATATAAAAATAATTAATTATTTTAGAGTTATTAATAGCACTGAATATAAACACTCCCTCAGTTAGATTTCCAATTCCAATGGGACAGTATAATAAATCTTTCAGGGTGATGTACATAGTTCACAAACAACAAATTTCACTTAGTCCCCCGGTATCTAATCTAGTTTCTATTAATATTTAATTAATATTGTCATAACAAAACATTGCACATTTTGTTGCTCCTAATTTATTTTGCGGATTAGAAATAGCTGAGATCATATTAACCTAATTTTTATTTCGTTTATATATCACCGTGCATTTGAACATCAAATTGATAACCAGTTTCAGAGTTCTAACCTCCGTATTATGCTACTTTGTCGAAAGTCCTCTACAATGAATATATATATATATATATATGAGCTGCTATACCGCTTAAACGCTGAGTCCACCAAGATTGTCCCAGTCCATTGCATTGTTTGCCATGTATGCTGATCCACTGCTTGGATAGCTGCAGGCTACACTTATAGAGTCATATGTGTGGACAGATTTGCAATACGTACCTACGGAAATGATATTACTGTAACGGTTATCACACATCGAAATATTCTTTCCCTGAGAGATCTACACCAACGACATTACTGGAAGTCTGAGGAACTACTAATTGGATTACAGTCTCCAGATACCACAAGCATCCTTAGCTTTTGGCTTAAACATTCCTTCTGTGTAGCATACGAGGATGTTGAGCATCTACTTCAGTGACAAAAAAAACTAAGACACGAGGGAATAAAACTAGACGTTTCCTATTAATATCTAGCATGGTGTCGCATATAATCAGAAAGCGCAGATTCTGAATTTGGTACAACGCAAAAGGCTCTGTAATAGTATTTTACTTTCTCTATACGCACTATATACATAGTGTATAGAGAAGGTATTGCACTCCACCCAAAAATTCGATTCCGAGATCTCACCGGAAATTATCTTTTAGGGTCCCCTGTATCCAAAAAAAACAATTTCAGAAAAAGGTCCTGTGTGTCCATGTGTCTGAACCCGATAACTCTAAAACGAAAAGTCGGTAAAATACCAAACTTGGTATTTAAATTTAGTATCTTCCAGGAATGCGACACGAAGATTTTTAGAAAAATCCCCCCACTCCAAACTACCCTTTACATGGTACTTTTTTCGAAAACTTTGATTTTATCAAAAAGGGCTCTAACGATTTTGATTAAAATATCATATATTAAAGATATTTGCATGACAAATAAAATGTATATCTTCAATTTCCTGTGAATAGCCTCTGAAGACTACTTTATTCTGGATGAAATTGACGGAATTTTGCATAACTCCTAAACCGTAAGAGATGGACAAAATCTTAACACAAAAAATGTATGGCACGTTAAAACCCACAATTTATGTTGTATATATACAACATATTATATATTTCCATATATTTCCTGGAGTAGATCGTTTTTTAGATATTCCTTTTTATTAGTTTGAGAATTAAAATACTTATACTTTTCTCATACAGGAATTTATCAACTCCTGTCCACACAAATCAGGGAACTTCAGTCACATAGCAACCAGCTTTTGACTGTCACTTTCAGCTATGGTACTCCCTTATTTCGCTTCTACTTTCAAGGAAGCAAATAATAAGACTATTTCTGTTAATTTGTCCTCGTTTAGCATGAGGTAAATAGAAGAATAAGCTTTCTAAAAATAATTTGTTGCAGAGATATATAGTCATGTGAATGGTACAAATCAGATTTTTTTTTTATTTTTTTTTTTTTTTCGTTCTGCAACATAAAAACACTATTTCCAGTAAATGGAGTAGATATTTGGTTAGATTATCTGGTCCTGGAAGATCTGACAAAATGCGCGTCTCCCTAAGGGCCAAGGCGGTTGTGATTACTAGATGTAGCTGCAACCTCAAGTTTTGACTTGGGACGATCATCCTTCAGCCAAAGTATACATCATTTTGGAGTCAGGGCGAACGTGATAAGATTTCCCAGCTGTTGATGTAACTTATCATGCTTTGGATTATTTACCACTGGAAAAAGTAGAAAGTGGTGAATTTTCACCCTGTGAAGGACTGTACGGCAGACTAACTATATCGCCACCAGATGGTCATCTCTCACAGCTGACCAATTTGTAACGCAGAAAATTCATTTCTACATCGAAATGTTCCAATAAAGCAGTGATATGGACTTAGGTGTTGTAAAAATGGCGTGCTTGAATACCTGATGTTGCAATCCTTCACAAACCGATATTCTACACTTTAATCTACATAATCTGAGCCCTCCATTGCACGATTTCCTTTTCTGGCTGATAATGGATAACTTTACCTGGTTACACAAGTTAGACAACTCCGATGATTGTATTCTGCCTGAACTACGACAGCTATCTACTGAGAGATCCAAAATGAATTAGCAGAACAAAACAGCACCATTTCTTTCCATCGGTACTTCGTAGTATGGAGGTTCTTATAAGAACTTCAATTTTTTTTTCAGCCTCCAGCACTTCCTTACATTACCTACTATGTCATGTAAGAATATATAAATAAAAAATGGTGTAACAGAAACTTATATTCTTCTTCCTTCACGAATTATACATTCTTGCCTGTAGTAATCTACATATCTTGTTCATGTCATCGTTGGTAGAAGGTAATGAAAGAATGCAAACTTAAATTAAAAAAGAGCAAGCCTGTGAGTGACAGTGTTTCACGAGTCCCATTTTCTCTATCACTTTCGTAATGTAAGAGATTATGTGAATTTGTAATGCATTTAAGGGTTTTGAAATTGATGTCCAGGATTTTATTTCCATTTTATTTAAAAAGCACAGAAATATGTTACATGATGTAGTTTTACCTATACTTCAAATGGTGGCAATTTCTTAGTAAACCGGACATGCACAGATTTATATTTAAACAATAATATTTATGGAATTTAATGTTTCTTCTTAAAATGCTCCATTTTGTATTCTGATTTATTTAACAAACACGGTACCAATATTTACAAAGCTGAAATAAAGTAACCGTCGCTGCACACGTGTATTTTCTATAACACATTTTTTTTTTACTTTATATGCTTCCCTTCAAATGCAAGTAGGATATTTTTAATTAAACTCAAACATTTTATCAGAATCCATAAAAAGTTTTATACCGCTAATGATTACAAAATCCTTGATTTTTCTGGTGTTCTGACTTTCTATCATTCGTGTTTTTCTTTCTAGAGCAGCTAGATTAATGCTCTACTTAGTCACCGTGCTCATTCCCTGATAATGGAGCTAATCGCCGTGTTTCTACTGACTTCAATTAGCTAATTAAGTATTATTGGGAAAAGAACCAGAGAAAAGAGCTGCTGAACAAAAGCAGACGGCGGTGAAAAGAAAGGCGCCGTTAAAAAAGCTTTCGGTTTTGTTCAAGTTAAACTTTTCAAATATAGTTTATTACAATAGATTTGGTTTCAGTAAAAGCGCAAGGAGTATTTAAATCTCTCAGAGAATGTACAAAACATGTAACTCGCATTAACAGCATTCAGGATATCAATATTTCGTTTGGATTGCGATGCAATGCAAGTTTAGATGACCTTAAATTAAGTTGACTCCATGGTTATCTATAGCAATTTGGCTCTTATTGTTTCATACAATTACACTCTATACGATTTTAGCTCACGTCACAATGCCATATAATAATTTTCACACCTAGTAAACTTTAACAGCCAGAACTGAAATTAAATCCATAACAGCTGAAGTTGGCATCTCAACACAAGCTTTTCACTTTTAATATTCTTTCTCCTCAAAGCCCTCTCGTTTAAATGGTGTAAAGTATATAGTATTATTAATTTCTCTACACGTACTATATACACAGTGTATAGAAAAGATATTGTATTGCACCAAGATGTCATCGGAAATGCATTTTTGAGACCCCTGAATCGAAAAAAAAATTTTTTTTTTGAAAAACATCCGAGTGTGTGTCTGTGGACAGCATAGCTCAAAAACGAAAAGACAGTTAAATACCAAACTCGGTATTTCGGTTTGGAATCTTCCAAGGATACGATACGAAGATTTAAAAGAAAATCTCTCTACCACAAACTACCCTTTACATAAAACATTTACGAAAATTTTGAATTTCTAAAAAATGTACTACGTCCTGCTGGTACTTTCGTTTTCTTTTAATCAACTGTCCAGCGATCTTTGCATCAGCCTGTATAATTTAATATAATTACCCCTGAAAATAAAGTAATGTTTCAAATAGTTATGCTTGAATCAAACTAATAAATTGCTATTCAGAAGTAGATACTAATAACTATTATCTTCTTAATTTTTGATGTTCAAATTGCATTAATTCTACCCATAACTATTATTTTAAGTGGATCAAATATAAATATCTAAATAATTAAAAGCATTTTATTTCTATTGTTTTTAACAATTGGCCTATATCATGAATGAAATCAAGGATCTGAAGGAGATAATTTATGAAGGCTATTGCTGAAGTGGCTGTTCAGTTTTCGGCAGAGGTTCTCGCTGTCGGCGGGCACTGAATAAATCACTACTTGGTGGTTATTTCTTCTCACCGACCATGTATATGCCAGCGTTTTGGAATCTCGTTAACGCAAAGCTAGCAGAAAGGCTTGATGTTTGTCTATCAAGTTCACTGACTGGGGTTTTGCTTGCTGTTGAGTTGGCAATCTGTCAGCGAGGTGGCGCACCACAACATGCACTCCTCACCAAACGACGACAGCGAACCGCAGCAGAGTATTGCAACTATTTAAGTAGCCTGTTCGTTGCTGTAACACGAAGTTCCCAACAACTTTTCTATACCACAAAGCCACTTTAATTCGGAGTAATTTCTGATACCAATTTCACGAGCGAACGTAAGGACATTACAGCTATAAATATAATGTTGAGCATCCATAAAGGAGGATGGAGCGTTTTACACGGCTTTGCGTTCATTTTAAACAACACTAAATTTAAATAAATAAGTAAGCAAAACATTTTTCTTAAGCCAAAACACTTTATCAACGATCAAGGTAGACTTGGGAAATGACTGATTATATTCCTAAAAGAAGTCATTAAGCTAGCATGTAATTTTAAAGTGAAATTCGTCGTATAATTAGCGAAACTATAATGTTTACAATGGTAAGTGACAAAAACAATTTGGAAAAATTTGATGTGTACCATTCACATGACCTTCTCTATATCCCTGCAACAAATTATTCCTAAAAAGCTTATACTTTTATTTACTTTATGCTAATCAGAAATAGTTTTATTACCTGCTTCCTTGTAAGTGGAAGCGAAATAAGGGACTAGCATAGGTTAAAGTGATAGTCAAAAGCTGGTTGCTATGTCAATGAAGTTCCCTTGTTTATATGGATAGGAGTTGACAAGTTCCTGTATGAGAAAGGTATAGGTTTTTCATAGCAGAAACCAAAAATAAGGAATGTCTCAAAAACGACGAACTCCACATAAATTGTTTGTTTTAACGTGCTCTACATTTTTTGTGCAGTAAGTTTTTGTCCATCTCTCACGGTTTAGCAGTTATTCAAAATTCAGTAAAATTCATCATGAATAAACTACTCTTCAGAGGCTATTCCCAGAAAATTCAAGATATACATTTTATTTGCCAGGTAAATATCTTTAATATACAACATTTTAATTAGAATCGCTAGAGACATTTTTGAGAAAATCAAAATTTTCGAAAAAAGTTCCATGTAAAGGGTAGTAGGGGGTGATGGGATTTTTCTCAAAATCTTCGTGTCGCATCCCTGAAAGATACTAAACTTAAATACAAAGTTTGGTATTTTAGCTGCATTTCGTTTTGAGTTATCGTGTTCAATGACACACGAACCCACGGACACACTGACACATGCACACACCACACAGACACACGGACACACACACACACACACACACACACACACACACGGACCTTTTTGTGAAAATGCTTTTTTTGGATATTGGGGATCCTAAAACATATATTTCCGGGGAAATCTAGGTATCGAATTTTTTGGAGGAGTGCAATACCTTCTCTATACACTATGTACATAGTGCGTATAGAGAAAGTAAAAATCTGATGTGTACCATTCACATGACTTTCTCTATATCCCTGCAACAAATTATTCTTAAAAAAACTTATTCGTCTATTTAGTTCATGCTAATCAGAAAAAAATAGCAGAAATAGTCTTATTACTTGCTTCCTTGTAAGTAGAAGCGAAATAAGGGACTACTATAGGTTAAAATGATAGTCAAAAGCTGGTTGCTATGTCAATGATGTTCCTTTGTTTATATGAATTGGAGTTGATAAGTTCCTGTATGAGAAAAGTATACGTTTTTCATAGCAGAAACCAAAAATAAGGAATGACTCAAAAACGACGAACTCCACGAAAAAAAAATGTATATAACATAAATTGTGTGCTTTAATGTGCTCTACTGTTTTTGTGTTGTAAGTTTTTGTCCATCTCTTACGGTTTAGCAGTTATTCAAAATTCCGTAAAATTCATCATGAATAAACTACTCTTCAGAGGCTATTCCCAGAGAAATCAAGATATATATTTTGTTTGTCAGGTAAATATCTTTAATATACGAAATTTTAATCAAAATCGTTAGAGCCATTTTTGAGAAAATCAAAATTTTCGAAAAATGTTCCATGTAAAGGGTAGTTGGGGGTGAGGGGATTTTACTCAAAATCTTCGTGTCGCATCCCTGGAAGATACTAAACTTAAATACCACACGGACACACACACGGACCTTTTTGTGAAAATGCTTTTTTTTTTTTGGATATTGGGGACCCTAAAACATATATTTCCGGTGAAATCTCGGTATCGAACTTTTGGGTGGAGTGCAATGCCTTCTCTATACACTATGTATATAGTGCGTATAGAGAAAGTACAAAAACGGATAAAATTAGGTCAGCAAGCCAAAGATTATTTCGTGGCTAACATACATAAGCTAAATTAAAGTAAGAAAATTTTCTAATTTTTAATATAAATGGAGTTAAAAATAATCTCAATATGTAAGACATTTTTTTATGTTAAAGACAGTTTTGGAAAAACATATATGAGAGTAGCAAGAATATGAAAACCAACACTAGCATGTGAATATGAAAGTTGCCTACAATACGTATTTTAAAAATAGTTGGAATAAGGTATTGTAAATGGAGATATGTGGTTAGGCATATACAAATAAAGTATTTCAGGTTAAATTTCAAGTTATGGTTTCATTTACACTAGTATATCGTGCGATTCTATTTAACCATGGATGCTGGTACAAGTTTAACCAACCTTTCAGCATATACTGGGTTTAAATTAACTTAATATCAATAAAGCCATCTAATGTTATACATTCAAAACAAAGCAGTTTTGTTTAATTATTTTCATTGCATAAACTTTGAGAATATTTATCATTTATTCAAATTCATCACAAGTATGCGTCGGTTGATTTTTCTCTGTCTCAGATATTTGTGTTGACCTGGGTGATTCGGTATTACTAATGACGTGTTGGTTCGTCACTAAGGATCCGTCGCGCTCTGCATTCCTTCGTTTGTTCATTTATTCGGGATGGCCGCTGGGGTCTTTCCAAAAATAATGCGAGGAACTCTGTTTCAACTTGGGCAATGTAATTTTCGTAAGCCACTCCCACACCTTTATTTCTTACCTACCTACCCACACAACTTACCCAGCTACCCACGTACCCACCCACCTACCTACGTACCCACTCACTTACCCTCCTACCGAAATAGAAATAGAAGTAGAAGCGAAATAAGGGAGGATCATAGTTAAACTGATAGTCACAAGCTGGTTGCTATGTGACTGAAGTTCCTTTGTTTGTATGGACAGGAGTTGACAAATTCCTGTATGAGAAAAGTATAAGTATTTTAATGCTCAAACTAATAAAAAGGAATATCTAAAAAACGATCTACTCCAGGAAATATATGGAAATATATAATATGTTGTATATATACAACATAAATTGTGTGTTTTAGCGTGCTCTACATTTTTTGTGAAGTAAGCTTTTGTCCAACTCTTACGGTTTAGCAGTTATGCAAAATTCAAGATATACATTTTATTTGTCAGGTAAATATCTTTAATATACGATATTGTAATCAAAACTTTTAGAGCCATTTTTGAGAAAATCAAACATTTCGAAAACATTTTCATGTAAAGGGTAGCTCGGGGTGGGGGAGATTTTCTTGAAAATCTTCGTGTCGCATCCTTGGAAGATACCAAACTTAAACACCAGGTTTGGTATTCAACGGTATTTTGAGCTATGCTGCACACACACACACACACACACACACACACACACAGATGGACACATACGGACATTTTTCTAAAAATTCATATAACATATTTCCGGTGAAATCTCGGCATCGAATTTTTGTGTGCAAATGGTAAGCTCATTCTAATATTTATTACTCTCTCTATACGCTCTATGTACAACATAATCATAGTGCGTATAGAGAAGAGAGTAATAAATATTAGAATGAGCTTACCATTTTCACGGACATTATTGATGTGGCCATATATGTTTAAATAAACATGGAAATAACTAAATAAATATGACTATGAAAATTCTACGGCCTGAGATTAATTGCTTTCTTTAATTGCTGTTTTAATTGCTCAATTTTATAACTCGTTTATCTTCTATGGATCTATCGGAGGCTTTTACCAGTGAAACAACTCACATTTTAACTACGTTTTAGCATTAGGCTAATAATTATATATAATTAAACACACGCACATTCCCTCTCAAACGTACTGCCAGATTTTGTCGTGACAGAGAATAATTCTGATTAAAGAAAAAGTTTCCACCCCAGCCGGGAATCGAATCTGGGACCTCCGACTGACTACTTGGCTACGGAGGTTGTCGTTTAGAAACTAGTTTTAATAAACATTGAAAAATTAAAAATGGCTGATTTAATAAATTTTGCAACTTGTAGTTGAAATACAGTATAAAATCTCTTTAAATTATTTAAAAAGTGCAATGTGTTAATTTCGAAAAGTGGTGTTCGAAGAAAATACTTGCATACTTCTTTGAAAAATCGCAAAAACTAAAATGTTCTATGGTATATTTGCTATGACACGAATGAATGTTAATTTTTATTCAATAATAATTTCGATATGTTTTATTATTTCACGATATTGTCTAAAGTTAAAACTTGCCATTTTCATGCTATCGTGCTTCAAAAATTTCATCAAACGCACTTACATTGTGACACTGCCGTAAGATTCATGTAAAATTTATTTTACGTACTATTGTGCTAAAATTATTTAATTCAATATTCTTATATGCAGTACTGGCGCTTATAAAAGGGTGGTACTTACACCTTTCAGATGTCTTCACAATAAGTAACTACGTTTACCAAGTTCAACATTACATACACCAATATTTATTGGAACTATTGAAATTTGAATGCCAGAAAACATTTGGTATAAAAATATAAAATATTTTCCTGATGTGTTTCAAGATACTGACCTCAGATGGTTTGTAAGATATCAATTAAAATCGTACTAACGAAAATTACTATGTGTTGAATCATAATACCTTGTTTCAAAAATGATTAATGAGTTAACAGTTGTTTTATAAAATACATAGCAGAGCAATACGGAAGTTAGCTGAAAATGTTTATATAATACTGTCTCTATCAGTTATCAGTTAGGCAAAAGTCCTCCAGAATGAAGAGTTCAAGGGTAATTTTCATAATATAAGGATATACATTTTATTTTACATAAAATAACTTAAATATATGGTAGATATTAAAATAAAAATCTTTCTTTTTTATGTTTGAGAAAATAACAAAATAAATAATAAAAACGTTCTATATAAAGGGTAGTTTAAGAGGAGATTTTCTTGAAAACCTTCGTGTCGTAGCTTTGGACTATGCTGATGCTGGGCTTAAATATCAATGCTAGTATGTATATAGGAGGAACCAATTAAATCTCTTAATATGAAAATAATAATTCACCTGTTTTACAGCAACAAAGTGTCCGAGGCGAATTTTAGGACGACGCTATAGTAAAGAGAGTGAGATTACTGGATGTCTTTCTTCATTTCTTTGCATAGAGTTTAATTCACAGTTTTTACTCAGAGCACATATTCCCATCTGAGAAATGTTTCAACTAGTGGAGGCTCATATCCATCGAACGACTTTGTAAGGTTTCCTTGAGGCAGGAAAATAACAACTCTGAAAGCCTATCTTTATTTGTTTCAAAATAACCTGCTTCCGAAGGGAAAAATAAAACTATGGGGTTGAAACTGAAGAGACAAACTAAAAGAGACGAAAACAAAATTTATCTCGGTTATCAGATTCTTATCCATAACATAAATCGGCTGTTTTTATAAGAGTAAAGAACCAAGAAGGAAAAACCGTTAAAGCAAAGAGTATATGATTTTATCTCAAGTGTACATGTTATAACAAACATATATCAAGAAAAGAATTTCAGGAAAAATGGGTGGAATTATTTAACACAAACTAATTTAGAAAATAGTGGTTTGGGAGACATTTGGAAAAAGAAAGAAAAGAATGAAATACTTTTTGTAAAGGAGCTAGGAGCAGATTTGAAGATATAGAAATATAAAATTTGTTTAGCAATATAGGGAAAAATCATTAGAAACATATATGCAAATGAAAAACACGTGGGAAAGAGAAATGTATGTGTGTAAATTAAATAAATAACAAAGAGAGAGTATTACTAGGGTATGAGTGGGTGTGTGGAGACTAGAAGCTATGGAAAAAGGCTCCAACAGATGCCGGGCCGCGCTGTGGCCGAGTGATTAGACCATTCGCCTCTCACCTAGACGACCCGGGTTCGATCCCAAGCGGTGGACGAAGCGGCGTTGGGGCGGGTTTTCTCCGGGTTCTCTGGTTTCTCCCGCCATCACATTCCACTGGTGCTCCATCTTCATTCAAGTATCATCAGTGTCACCAGTAGTAGTTAAAGCGGAGGTTAAACATTACAAAAAAAAAATCAATGCCCAATATGAGGTGAATAGGAAAAATGGGAAATACAGTTTTTGACTGTATGGAGACAGAGCTTTGGAGGAAACGGTGTATAAATGGTAAATGGATGAAAATGGACAGACCGACCAAACTTTCTAATAAGGATAGCAAAAGGTTAGCAAAAAAGAAATGGATATGGTCAGCAAAAAGCTAAATAGACGAAACATAAGTTTATAGGTTGTTTTAAGAAATGTTGAGCATGACTGTTGTACACTTTTATTATTATCATCATCTTTATCTTTATGATTAAAATAAATGTGATAGATTATAAGGGCCTCTTGGTTAGAAATACGTCAAGATAACAGACTGGGCTGATGTATAGCCATATTCCTTGTATGGGTGCTTAGTACAAATAAATAAATGACGCACATATACTTCAAAAAGTGTCCATTTCATTAGTAATGCCCTAACCTTACAGAAATAATTTATAGTTAGATTTTATAAATGTATACATTCAGGTTTATATTTATTAAATTGGGAGGTAAATTTGAAAGCAGCATCAATTCTCACGGGTTATTAATCAGTGTAAAGTAGCGAGATACATATGAATGTAAAAAAAACTTATTTTCAAAGCCTACAAATGTTAATGTTTCGTGAAATAAATGCATTACTTTTATGAAAATATTGGTAATAAATGAAGATATGGCTAAAATTACTATCAGAAGAGCTACTATTAATCTGTCAAACTTATATTTTGCCCAGGTCACGAAAATTCTTTGATAGTGATTAACGCCCGCTTTTACACCGATGATACATGGAATTAAGATGGAGCACTAGCCGCTGCGTCGCTTTGTCCAACTCAAATCTCACATGCGGTCGCATGGGATCGAACCCAGGTGATAGGGGAGTGCTCTAACCACTGGCCACGGCGCGGCGCCCAAAATAAATAATCAAAAATGTAATAAAATCATAGGATTCGATCCACCTCCTGACGTATCTGTTATTTAGCAGAGGCAATTTAGTTACTCTGGTGACAGACAGAATTACTGCAGATTAAACTTATCTCTGTAAACAAAACACCCAACATTAGGTACGTTTTACTTCAGGCTCACTACTTAATTGAAACGCAATTACAAAACATTTTCTGCAAGTGTATTGATGCTGAATTTTCAATAGTTCCTCATTAGTTTACAATGATTGCTGAAATATTTGGTGTGAGGTGAACGGATGGCTGTCATGCTCACTTGAACACAAAGGGAAGGGAAGCGTAAGGCAAATTTTATACTGCAAGAGCGCCTGAGAATTGAACGATGGGTATTTGCTTCTGTGAAACATATCTCTGGTCATCTTTAGTCAGCCAAGCGGACTAGTAACGCCGAACATGAGCACCGTATTAAAGTTGTTTTTGTAGTGGAATAATAGTTTTAAAAATTGTGAAGTTTTAAAGCGAAAAGGGTATACATAAACATTTATAGAATTAGTAGTATCACATAACGTGTGCATTTATGTGGTAATTAGAGGCGGTCATATTACACGTAAATGGCAAGCCAGTCACCGCTAATAACCTGAGCAGTGGCTTGATTGCTGACGTTACGGAAGATTATATACTAGTTTACTTTTACTGAGCTACTTAATTAGATTGTGTTTTATTTAATTAATCGGTGTCAAATTAATTATTTAAAATAAGAGTTAACTTTACTGAGAATATTCTCCTTGTTAAATGGAGGAGTAATCGGTCTTTCAGCCGAAGAACTCTTTATGCAAATCACCACCAAAAAGAGAAGAGTATGACAAGAGTACATAGAATACTAAAGCATTAGATGCTGAAAGAGTCAGTAAAGGTTCCATGGCGGACATTAATATGAAGACATACTATTTATCTGGAAATTCTACTCTGGAATTAAACTCTCTTATTGGCGTGAGAGATTTATGTGGAAGAATAAAGCATTTAATTTATGTTCGATCCAATAATTGTATCAACAAGTAAATATTGAGAAGGAGAAAGCCGTAGCCAAAACAAAAGTGTTCAAATAGTTATATAAAAAGAAAACTCAAAAACACATATGGAAACACCTGCTCAAGTAGCTGCAATGCCTACAGCACCAGCTAGAACACTGGAAATACAGAAAACTGTAGAAATGCAGAGACTTACGGTTTTTATATCATCTACAGTTGCAAATATTAAGGAGTTACAAAGCACAATAAGAGAAGATAAAAATACGAAGTTTCAAAACTTCGTGCAAGAATCAATTATGCAGACAGAATCATTAAAATATATACAGAATTATTAACAGTCAGAGTTTAAGGGCTAAAAACCTGAAGATTGAGTTATCAAAAAAGCGAAATACACTAATTATATTATTATTTACTAGCGGGAATTAAAGAATAAGTACTCAAAAATTACACATATGAACAGAATATTGCGGGATTGATTACAAAGCAAGAATTCATAATGTGTTTAAATTATCGATTTATAGCTCGTCGCAGGAAATGTCCTACACCATGTCGACTTTCGTGGTGTAATGGTTACCATGCTAACTTCATATACCCAAGGTCGCTGAGGACGATGGATGGATTTTTTTCGGGCGTAAAAATCCTTAGCATGGCTTCCTTCGGAAGGGAAGTAAAGCTGTGGGTCCCGTGTCGTAGAATTACGGCATGTAAAAGAACCTCAAGCCTGATAAGAGAGGCCTCTGAGCAAACTTAAGCGATATTTCACGCTGAGAACCAAAGCAGTTAAAGAGCGTCCATAAATAACGAGCTATTTCATTTTTCATTTACACCATGTGACCGAGGTCTCTCCTAACATAAGAAAAATCTGATGTGTTCCATTCACATGACCTTCTCTAAATCTCTGCAACAAATTATTGTAAAAAAGCTGATGCTTCTATTTACTTCATGCTAATTGAGAAAAAAAAAATAGAAATAGCCTTACTACTTGCTTTCTTGTAAGTAGTAGCGAAATAAGAGATTGCCATAAGTTAAAGTGATAGTCAAAAGCTGGTTGCAATATGGCTGAAGTTCCTTTGTTTGTATGGACAGGAGTTTACAAATTCCTGTATGAGGAAAGTATAAGCTTTTCAAAGCTGAAACAAAAAAAAAACAAGGAATATATAAAAAACGATCACCACCACGCAAAAATGTATATAACATAGATTGTGTGTTTTAATATGCTCTGTGCTCTACATTTTGTGTGGTAAGTTTTCGTTTTTCTCTCTTACGGTTTACCAGTTACACAAAATTCCATAAAATTCATCCAGAATGAAGTAGTCTTCAGTGGCTATTCCCAGAAAATTCAAGTATACGTATTGTCACAAATATTTTTAATCTACAAAATTTTAATCAAAATCATTAGACATTTTTGAGAAAATCAAAATTTTCGAAAAAAGTTCCTTGTAAAGGGTAGCTGGGTTTGGGGGGATTTTCTTGAAAATCTTCTTGCGCAACCTTGCAAGATACCAAATTTAGATACAAGGTTTGGTATTTAATGGTCCTTTCGTTTTTTACCAATTCTGTCCAAAGACACACACACACACACACACACTCACACGGACCTTTTCCCAGAAATATTTTTGTAGATTCAGGGGGACACAAAACATGCATTTCCGGGAAAATCTCTGTATCAAATTTTTGGGAACATTACAATACGTTCTCTATACACTATGTATATAGTACGTGTAGAGAAAGTAATTATAATTTAAGATAATAGATTTTACATTGGATTTCAAACAGTGAGTGCAAAAGGTTTTGTGTCGGTGGCTAGATGCTTAAAATGCTATGATTATGGGCATGTTTCCAATTTTTTTTAATACAGGAAAATTAATCTGTGACCACTGTGGTGAAGAAGACCAGGTGTAATACAAGGAATAAAAATTATAGGGGGAAGCAAGATTTTATAAAATCATGTGGGAGTGAGTTGTTTCTAGGATAGACTATGATGAATAATTCATGAAGAAGACTAAAATGAAGAAACGAAATAAGAGAAATACTCCCTGTAGAATGAGACATAATACCACAACAATAATTGCATATAAACTTTGATTAGATAAGCAAAATATAAGGATATATGTTGCTATTTAGATAAAATGAAATAATTAATATACAAAATACTCAATTTGTGACGGAATACATTAATAAATTAGAAAAAGAAAAGGAAGACCTGATGTTTGAATCTGAATTGCCACTTAGCTTAAGAATCCATAGCATAAAAAATCATGTACTAGGGATTGGAAATAAAAAGAAAATTAGCGTTGATTATACCGCAATTACAAGGGAACAAGCACCGGTGAAGAAGAAGAGGAGGAAACCATGATAAATGTTAATTTAAACCCGCATACTAGTGGCTTTCTTAATAAATTATGGAACAGAAGAAAACAGTTAACAATTACTTGGAAACTACAAAGCAATATAACTGAAGCAGACGAAGGACTAGGGAAGATTGAACTGGAAGAATCTGATGTGAAACACGAAAATGGTATTAACGCAACCGGCACAACTACAGAAAAAGAACCGAGGCGAACATTCCGATATATCAGAAATTTGATCTCTCTTTGCAACTAAGCAGATTGGCAAATCAACGAACTTTGCTTGCAGCCTTGAGACAAGTTATTCGCAAACTCCACAAAAATGGTAAAACAATTATTTTTCCAATACCGGACTCGGTCGATAGAATATCACAGTTACAAAGGATGTACTTTAAAGGTACTAATCAATTACCAAATCCTCCAATTATAATAGGTATTACTATGAAGAAAATTATAATAAAAGCATGTGGAGTTACAATCACGTTGTAAATTTGATCTCCAATTAGACTTAACCTATTAGAATGAGCATTTAAAAGACGCAACGATGAATTCTATAAACAATTTGTCATATGTAATAGTAGAATATTTTTGGCACTATTAAAAACTGGCACATTTTATGTGCCAACTCGGCATGATGGGGCAAATTATTCTAAAGCAGCAATAGTTAAAAAATCAACTATCCAATCCCAAAATTATCAAGTTACAGATACTCCATTAAACATAAACAAGCTATACGAAAATCTAATACTAAAATACGACACAAATTATAATAATAAAAGGAAACATTTTTTGCAACATATCTGGATCTGTTAAGAAATAATGCTCAACACGAGAGGCAGAGAAAAATTAAATTTAAACCCATAGTTACCATTGATACGTCAAGGAAATAATATTATGATTGTGATTATTATTATGATTATTATTATAATATTGGAAATCTTATTAGAGGATTTAAATGAAGACACAAATATTACAAACACCACTGCATATGTCGAAGATCTTTCATTTATTATTGAGGCTAAAAGTAGGAATTACTTCGAAAGGAAATCAAACCAGTTGAATTATATGATTTTGAAGAGTATTTAAAAAGTAATCCTAGCATAAAGTTTAATCGTCAAATTATAAGAAGACATAAGCCAGCGAAACCCTTGGAATATAAATGTATGAAAAACTAAATTTTAGGATGACTTAAACAAATCCGAAATCGTAAAGATGAAATAAACATGAATTATGCTGTCGAACTTAAAAACACCATTGACTGAAATTTCAACATATCAGAATAGTATATTTGCATCCATGACAACACACGGTGCTAGTCTTTGGGCCAGTTGGGTGTGCAGGATGTTTAAATAAGGAGTTTATTAACAAGAACCTAAAGAACATTTTGGTTATGATACACTGGATACTGAGGCAGTTAAAACAGCTCCAACTTTGACCCTCCTGGTCACGACAGGAATTTGGCCAATAGATATATTAACTAAACTTAAAGGAGCAAAAGAATGAATTTGTGAATCACAAATAATTGTAAAAGGATGCGAAAATGTAGTTTAAGTTAAGCGATCTTTGAAATTAAGTTGGTATCAAGAGTGTGGTATCATGGAAAAGGAAGGAAGAGTATATGATTTGTTTAACAACATTAATAAAAGACTTAGACTTAAACACATTCAACCTTTTAGAGGACTTATTCTTTACATCTCTGGACATGTTCCTTATAAAACATATTCGGAAAAGATTAAGAAAACATCAAACTATATTTGTCCTACCAGTAACAAACAAGATACACCCAAATATGTTTTGTTTGAATGTCCGTAATTTGGAATACAAATAACTGAAGCACGAATGAACTAATTGGGGATAATATAGGAGACATATTAAGTAACAGAGTCCTATATATTCACTTAGACAAATTGGCAACATAATTAGTAAAGTTTTCTGGGAAGTGAGAATTGAGCAAAAGGAAATAACAATTAACATACAAGATGATAACAAAGAATTAAGAAGATTCTAAACAATTGAAAATCAATGTCCATTAAATCCAATAAGTGGCCCTCTAACAGATAATTATAATTTACAACAAACACTAGATGAAGAAGGAACAATTTCGAAGAAGGGATAGAAGATGGAGTTGAAGATGAAATGTATTTTTTTTTTAAATATAGTTTTTTTTTTTTTTCTAGTTTCCTACATTTCCTTTGTTGACCTATTTTATTTACCGTTTGCTCTTTGCTTCCAAATTCACAGATTAACAAACCTCAAACACCCATGCCCAAGACGGGACTCGAAGCACCAAGCATCAAAGCTAGGTACTTCAGCCATAGAGACCGGCAAAAAAGTCCCCCGCCCAGCCGGGAATCTAACCTGGGACATCTGGTTGAGAAGTCAGCTTGCTGACCACTTGGCCATGGAGGTACTCAAATTAAAATATAGAAACATATGCTATGATTTTAGTTTATTAGGAGGATAATTATGGGATGAATGGAGGAGGAAAATATTAAAAGGGAAGCTTGACGATGCGTGCACATTATATGAGGAAACTAGCGGTCGATGGAAGATGGGAAGTAGAGGAAAGAGTAGAAGAAAGCGTCGGTGTAGAGTGATAGAGGAAAACAGATGAGTGGAAGCAGGAAATATGGAGAATTGCGGGCATCAGGAGGCGAATTAGTAGTGACCAGGGGGAGAACAAGTTGAAGAGGAAGAATTAGTTAAGTGGTGATTATTGCTAAAAGGGAAATATAACCCAGATTGGTTAACACAGTAGTGTAAAAGTGTTACAATTATTAAAAGACATGTGTTAAGAAAAGTTAAACTTGAATTAATGTCAATAGAAAATTGAAAGAATATGAGTTTAAAAAGAATTTACATATTGCATTAATGAAATAAGAGACGTGATTAAAATAAAAGAGTAAAGTATATCATCTATAATGCCTAGAATTGGCAGATCAATTTGATATATTAAAATAGTGCTAGTTAATATTAGGATGAGGAGTCTAAAGAATCTTGATTTATAATTTTGGAGATATAGAATATTATAAATTCTAGATAAAGGTCAAGGGATATTAATGGATAGCTTAAATAATTGGGATTAGATATTAATAATAATTCACTATAATGGTAGTCACCAAAGAGAAATGAAGTAAAAAATAAATGATGCTGGCTACCACAGTGCCAATTCTGCTATATTTTGTTAAACTGCAACAGTTTGATTAGCAATATCTGATTACCAGATATTTGTGTTACTGGCTTCCAATAAATAATAATAATAATAATAATTAGTTTAATTTTGGTGAAAAACGTTTGGTACCTATTTCTTTGGTGATATCTATATTCTTACTTTTATTTTATGATATTTTATTTATTTCTGGTTTTATTCTATTTATTAGTATATAAGTTATATATGTGAAGTAATAATGTATGAAAAATGTAATGTAAATAAATTATAAAAGTTGGCAATATAAGTTCTGGTATAGGAAATAGATGTCAGGATGCTGTACTACAGGATTTATATTATTTTGAATATACGGGCTAGAGAAAGTAAAAATATCTTTCACACTCAGGGAACCTCAAAACATATATTTCAGGGAAATCTCGACATCGAATTATTTGGTAGAATACAACACCTAGCTACTTGTGTACATTGTATGCACATACGTGCTAGAAAAGATGAAAACAAAGGCAATAGAAAATGTTTAAGGTAATTATTATAAAGCTTAGAGATAGTTTGAATGTTTGACTCAGTCTAATGCAGAGTTCATCTCATTTTCCGAATCACAATTAATTTCTTTCACATCATTAGAGGCAGAATATTCGTTATTTGCGAAAGTATTTAGTTTGCTTGAAATAGGTGCATAATGATCCTTTCTCAATTGCTTCTAATTGCTTTTTAATGAGAGGAAGTCTGGCAAGGGGCAGAGGATAAGTTATTAACAAATGTAGCGGCTGGATGCCTCTAGTGTCAAAAGAAAAGAGAGAGAAATGCTATTAAAACAAACACAGAACTTTTTATTGTTTTATTTTCAAATTGTTTCCACTGATAATTATGGTCATTTATTTTCTTTAAGAGCAAAAACTTTTGCCGTACACCAGCTTTAGAATAGCGTTGTTGACGTCACCTTTATTGCTGGTCTACACATTTAGTGAAACAGGATTCCATTTTAATACTAGTTTTCAAAATTCTACTCACTTATATATTTAATTGTGTACATACCCACAATAATTGCAAAGCTTAAATCTCCTAAACGTAATAGTTAATAAATTAATTAAACGCCGTGGTAACGCATATGACTTGCATTTGGAAGGCTAAGTTCCATTCCCGGTGACCGCCCATTCTAACACATGGGTTTTTCGTTGTATCCCGTGGTCGGTAGGCGAATGCTTAGTTGGTCACGCTTTCTTCTCCATCTGCTGTAAACTGTTTTCCCTTATGGTGTTGGTTGGAGGAACAGGCGAAGGTGTGTTTCGTGTAGCTTGGGCGGTGAATGAACGCTTTGTAGAAGTTTTTTATTTAGCGTCGGTGCTCAAGTACTCGGTTGTATCGATATATCTGGGAGTCTTTTAATGCGTCCAATTTGGAAACCTTGGGGTTCATGCTTGTGCCTGTCGTCATACAAATCTGATCTCCCTTTGGGTGTCTCCCTTCACCCCCCCCCCTCTCACCCTGTGAGCACTCTAAAGGTCAACAAGAGTGCCATGAAACTTACGCGCAGTGCTTTACCCCGTTAACGGGTTCCTTTTCATTCGTCCGCACTCTAACCTTTCAACAGTGCAAATAAGCTATGTAAGAGATAGTTAATTAGAAAAGCAGAGTAAATTTTCTAATTTAATCCAACTTTCAAATCTCATACAAGCTCAAAATATAATACAAAAAGGTAAAGCAAATCTTGCTTTGCAATATAAAATCTGTGTTTCGGCTACAAATTAAACACAATTTAGATCGCTTAGGAAGAAGTAAAACAGATGAGAAAATTCAATACGGTTTAAATACTCTAAAAATTTACTTTTGTGTTATAGGGTTAATGTTTCTGTCTTCTAAACTGGAGATCAAAATTCGTATGCTTATTTGGTACTGGTTTCGTCTGTATTGTTTATACAGATGTATCCTAACTCTTTAACTCTTTAACTTCGTGCTCGTTTGAGAATGGTTTCATCCATGTAATTCCTTGTCGCTGCATTACTGATTTGTTAAAAGGAAGGTTAAACAAAAAAAAGTGGCAAAGCATTACTATGAAAAACGTAAATCCATATGTTAAATCCCTGCCATTGTACTTATTTTCAAATTTGATTCAGCATTCCAAATATAACATTTTAAATGCCAATGCAACAGCAATAAAACAATGCAAAAATTACAGAGTTCCATTCCAACATATTCTAATCATTTGCAAGTTTCCTTTTATAACAAAATATTCCTAAAATTATAATCTATTAAATTCAGATAATATGCTATTTATGTATTCCTTTTAACGCGCTTTATTTCATATGCTTTAATACTTGTATGTAGAGACTATTTATTTAATATAGCAACTTTCAACAAGCATAGATAAGTCAAATGTGTTGAGCAATAACGTAAATGTGCAATGAACGTACATTGCATGTTTGTAATTCTAGTCTGTTACTTTTGTTCAGTTTGGTTCATTAATACATATGGTGAAGCTAACAGTGAAGAAATGCAGATTAGCTGGTTATGAAATATTTGAGAAATGAACTGCTTATTTTCTCAAGAGTAATAACATTTTGAATAATTCTCTGTACCGAAAAGTATATTCTTGCTGATAGCTTATAATTTACATAAAAGACAATTAAACGTGGCATTCATTTCGGATGATATCTCGAATAATAATGCAAATTTTATTGTAGCAGTTCCTGATTCAATAAGCCATAAGGATGACTTGCGAGAAGAAGAAAATATACAGGAAAGATTTTTTCCTCCAAAATCACTGATGTGTTAGTTTCTTACTTGATATTCACAATGATGAATGTAATGGGTTTATGGAGAAGGAGCAGAGGGTCAAATTTTAGATAATCCTTATAACATTTTAACATTTCTAAATTACGTAACTTTAATGAAAGAAAATTATTTTCGTTTCACTTATGCAGATAAAACGCCAGATTTAGTGATATAATGTGCTTTCAAGAAACAATGATATATTTTGGTTACATATATTAGGGAGTTTATTCAGAACGATACACAGTACACACAATTTCCACAGCCTATATATTAAAATTATATAATTAATGTAAAGCTTAATATTATAACCTGGCTTGCCATTTGAGATAGTCAGATGGGTTACTGGAATAGCCAAGTCAAATTAATCAAATCAGAACATTAAATACGTTTTCGGACATTTCTCCATGATATTTAGGCGTTAACATTTCAATATGGCCAAAGATGTCCATAACATTCTATTTTTCAAGTATTTCTATTTCAACTTTTCAACGTAGTAAACATGGCAGAGGAATAACAGAGTAATTGTCAAATGCTTAGTCAAAATTTGTGGACAGAAAAACAACTTACGAATCCAAAATCATAAAATAAACTATGAGAAGTTGGGAGGAATAGAGAAGGCTTAAATTAAAAATTTAGTGTTACGATATTTCTCTTTGTTTCTCTAACATGTCTCTCCCACAAGGAACATTTTTATAACATGGTTTCACTATGTATTTAAAAGAACATAATACTACTTCTATCACAAAACCTGATTTCAAACATATACAAATATATGTTAAAACAAATAAATCAGTAATTGCTTATGGAAACTAAAAACTAATTTCCCCATTTTTTCTAAGCTTTAACTGGTGCTTTGAATGTTATATCTTTTCTGCAATACATATAAGGCACTCACATCAGTGTCAATTACGTTCGTTTAATAAATTCTGGGAATCACTAACAAAAAAGCCTCATTTTCCAATCTGATGTCATTCAAACTACTTTTATTTTTCAACGTAGACTTCCTAACCGCTTGGTTTATTATGTTCATTATTAGATTCATCCATAATGGCATATCTAATACTCCCCACCTGGGCAATCAATTTTCATTTGAACAGGATCTAGGTTAACCAAGAAAACGTTTGAGCTTAAGGAAGAATAAAAAACTTAATGGAGCCGATCAGGCGAACAAGGACGGTGTGACAACAAATTCATGCGAGTTGTTCTGATGCAAGATAATTTTCTTCCTTGCCAAATCTGAGCTGCTTTCGCGTGTCTTTTGGTTTAGTTGCTTTAGGAGGTTAGCGAGATATCTTCCATGAACATTTTTTGACCAGCAAAAAGATATTTTGCTTTCCAGAAAACATGCCATGAACTTTTACGGCCGACTATATTTTCTTTACTTTCTTTGATGGTAAAGAATCAGCATTTGTTCGTCACTCTACAATTGTTGCATGATGGAGAACGCATTGTATTCCATCGGAAATACATGTATTGAGATTCCCGAATTCAAAAAACAAGCATTCTTATAACAAGGTCCGTGTTTTTTATAGCGTTTAACGCTGCTTTTACTACCATAGCAACACAGGCGAGGTCACACCATGATACATGGAATGAAGATGAAGCACCGGTGGAATGTAATGGTGGGGGCAACCGGAAAAAACTCGCCCTTGCGCCACAGAATAGAGAGTACAGAGAAAGGAAACTTGACTAAAATCCGTACGCCAAACTTCAGTGCGCATGCGCGAATTCTGCCATATTGGGACGGAGTAAACAGCATAAACATAACACATCATAATAACTTTATTAAGTTAGTAATTGTGTGTTTTAGCTGCTCAGCTTATATTCTTCTTAACAGTTATATTATACACTATACAAGTTACAATATTTATTTACTGTTAAAACTTTACTGCTCTTATGATGAGCAGTAGTACGAGAGAAGGCGTTCAGCACCTAACTGCAGAAATAATTTAAATATAAATAAGGACATAAGCTTTTTCAGCTTTCCCAAAGATGAACAACATTAAGTGAACATCGTTATATGTATGGCTTACTAGGACTTGGCCTTCTGAATCAGAACATACTAGGTATAAATTATTATAGGCTAACGCCTAATTGACTGAGAGAAAAATACAACAAAGTGAGTCACTTGGCCAACTTTTGAGTTAAGCTTTTAATATTTCTTTCCAGTGCTAAAAAATGGATGTGTTCTACCGGAGAGCAGATTTACTAAAAATCTGATGTGTTCCATGCATATGACTTTCTCTAAAGCAAAGTATTGTTAAAAAGCTTATGCTTCTATTTACTTTATGCTAATCGAGAAAAAATTAGCAGAAATAGTCTTATTGCTTGCTTCCTTGTTAGTAGAAGCGAAATAAGGGAGTACCATAGGTTAAAGTGAAGTCAAAAGCTGGTTGCTATGTGACTGAAGTTCCTTTGTAGTGGTCACGAGTTGACAAATTTCTGAATGAGAAAAATAAGTTTTTTAAAGGTGAAACAAAAATCTGCCCATTATGCAGTTTTTATTTAAGTATTTGCCATCCTTTTTTATTTTCTCTACACGTACTATATGCATAATGTATAGAGAAAGTATTGCACTCCACCCAAAAATTCAATACCCAGATGTCACCGTAAATATCTGTTTTGGGGTCCCCTGTATCCAAAAAAGCATTTTCAGATAAAGGTCCATGTGTGTATGTCCGTGAGTCTGTGAACACGATACTCCAAAACAAAAGTGGGTAAAATACCAAACTTACAGGGATGCGACACGAAGATTTTGAAAAAAATCACCCCACTCCAAAATGCCCTTTATATGGAACTTTTTTCGGAAATTTTGAGTTTCTCAAAAATGGCTATGACGATTTTGATTAAAATATCGTATATTAAAGATATTTACCTAACAAATAAAATGTATATCTTGAATTATCTGGGAATAACCTTTGAAGATTATTTTATTCTGGATGAATTTTACGGATTTTTGCACAACTGCTAAACCGTAACAAAAATTTACCACACAAGAATGTAGAGTGCGTTAAAACACACAATTTATTAGATATTCCCTGTTTTTTATTTCATCTTTAAAAACGTATGCTTTTCCTATACAGGAATTTGTCAACTCCTGTCCTGTGATAGGCGAGAGGCACGGTCAAGGTCAATGTGTGCGTGTGCGTGTTGCATGTGTTGTCTGTATGCATCATAATTCAAAAGGGAAAAGTCTACTAAATACATTTTGGCATTTAAATGCATTATTTTCCAAGGCTACGACATACAGTTTTTCATCAGTCAGAAGCTCATTTACGTTACGTAGACTATTTGCCAAATATTTTGATTTTGTCGGAAATAGCTCTAACGATGTTTATTAAATTACACCAGCCTCTGAAAACTTGATGAGTTGTGTACCGTTGGTAAACGTAAAAGATAGACAAAAACTTACTACTCAAGAAATATTGATCTCGTTGAAACATACAGTTTATGTTGCATATATTTTTACTTTCTTTAGTCCGAACGCACTTAGTGTATAGAGAAGCTATTGTATTGCACCCAAAAATTCCATGTCCAGATATTACCGGAAGTATGTGTCGTGTGGTCCCCTGTGTCCGAAGAAAGAAATTTTAGAGCACGGTCCATGTGTGTGTGTATGTGTGTGTGTGTGTGTGTGTGTGTGTGTGTGGATAGCATAGTTTAAACACTAAAAGTTCGTTAAATACAAAATTGATTTTTATCTTCTTCCCGGGATGCGACACGAAAATGTTCAAGAAAATGTCCCACCACAAATTACGCTTTGCATGGGAAAGTTTCGGAAAATTTGTTTTTTCTCAAAAATGACTGTAATGATTTTGATTAAAATATCTAATATTCAAGATACTTTCATGCCAAATGAAGTGTATATCTTTAATTTTCTGGCAATAGTCTCTGAATACCTCTTTGTTCTGGATGATTTTTATTGAATTTTGCATAGCTGGTAAACCGTAAGAAATAGACAAAAACTTACTACACAAAACATGTAGATCACGTTAAAACACACAATTTATGTCATATACATTTTTTGTGTAGTTGGCAGTTTTCGAGGAATTCCTTGTTATTGATTTCAGTTTTATGATACTCAAACGGGAATTTGTCAACGCTTGGCCACGCAAAGAATTGAATTTCATTGCCATAGCAAGCGCATTTTAAAAACATATATCTACCGGTTTAGTCTAGTGTATTCCCTTATTTCCCTTCTAATTATAAAGGAACTAAGTAATAAGACCGTTTCTGCTAATGTTTTAGCGTTAAATAGATAGAAAAATAAGCTTATTAGCAATTATTTGTTACAGAGATGTAGAGAAAGCTATGTGAATGGAGCACATTAGATTTTATGCAGTGAATCACGATAGGGAATATTCATAGTCTTTTGCTAGTACCTTAACCTAGTTTTTGGCGTACACTTACCAGTAATTTTATTACTATGTCCTTTGTAATAATGACGCAGTCTATAAATCCTCTGCACAGATATCAAACAGAGGTTATAGACCTACTCTAGACTCTTATGAACATGAAGGCATATATAACTGCTAGTAATAGACTCACTCGCTGTAACAGAAACCTTAATAGTTGCTGCAGGCAGCAAAAGTTTGCTTTATCGTTCTCGTTCAACCTCACTGTTTTAATAAAAAGAAACCATTTCTTTTTCCTCGCAAACGCCAAAATGAAACATTCACTATAAGAATAACAATGCTTACAAATGTTTTAATTTCATCAAACGAATGTGGTACATCTTTCTTTTTCTCATAGCGTATCAGTTGTAAGCGCCTAAGTTAAAAGTAAGAGAAGTGGTAATTGAAATCAAAGTTAGAGAAACCTATTGTACTGTTAGTTTCTCTGCCACGTATTTTAGGAAGGGGCAGTAGAATTGTGTTTCACCTAAAAGTTTGGTTCTGTGATTTCACTGGAAATACAAGTTTTTAGACCCTATGCAAAGAAAAGAAATCATTTTAAGAAAAAGATCCGCGCGCGTAAGATTTTCAAGAAACCCAACCCAACAAATGCTATTTACATGAGTAAATGTTCAATTTGAAAGAGAACGATTTTAATATTTTTATTAAACACAATATGAATATGGACTTTTATGAAAAATAAAATGCTTACATTGCATTTTCTATGAATAGTCTCCGAAGTTCTCTACCCTCGGATAACTGTCATAAAAATTGTTGCTTTAAGATATGGACAAAAGCATCATACTGGTACACAAAATTTAGTTATTATTCAAACACATCATTTTTGTCCAATACATTATCTACGGTGTTCATCGCCTCGAGATATGCCTTGTGATGGGTTTCAATTTTAAAATATTTACATTTTCTTCAAATAAGACGTCGTTTTTCTTATTCCTGCTCAAGCAAAGGGAATGGAAATTCAAACATATTATAGATTAAACAGCTCTTAAAATTATTTGACCATCTGTTACTTCGCTGTATCTACAATAACATATATAATAAAATCATATATGAAAATGTTTTCCTGAATTAATGTGAATATAAATAAGAAATGGTGGGTTGAACACTGGGTAGAAGCATTTTTGAGAATTCTTGTACAGCTATTTGAAGAAGTACGATAAACAAAAAAGCAAACACCGAGCTCAGCTGTAATTAGCTATATGGATGCGTCAACACCAAAGGAAGATATTTGCGTTGTGTTACGTCGTACTTGGTTTGTCTTTGTAGGGAGCTGGACGCAAAAGACAAATTTGGTCCGTATATAAAGCGGTATTTTGCTGCTTCTGTTAAGGATTAAACTAGCAAATGCTTAAGTATTAAAATAATTAGAGACCATTCACAAGTGTTATATGCTAATATGCAGCAACACATAAAAGAGCTATAACTAGTCTAATTCTATGGTTGAAGATTAATGTAATACAACGTTAAGAATAAACTTCTCTAAATTTAATGAAAGCTTTAATTAATCATCTTTGTGGCGTAAATGCAACAAGGGGTTAAACATTCAGATATTACTGTTTTGAGTGAAAAATTATACTACTACATTCAAAAAATTTTAAAAGCTCTCTAAGCAGAGGTAAGTAATGTTTTCCCATACTGGTGAAACCCCCATTATACTAGAACTGTTAGTTCAATGTCTACAACCGATTTTAAGTTTACTGACATATAATAAAGTCACTTTTGTTATTTTCAGCGTTTGACCCGGCTTTAATAATAACTTAGACTTGCAGTAGTTTTCTTGTGGATCGTTTTGATTGCAAGGTTTCGTGATATATCCGTAATACCGGAGGTATTGAACTGGAAAGTATCCGTATTTTGTGTGAGCGTATGCTTGCAAGTACCAAAGTGTCAGAACAAGACGCCACGAAGATAATGAATATAAAGAAGATTACACAACATGCCGTTAAGGGTCAAAGTATTGCTTTTTACTTTCTCTACACGTACTATGTACATAGTGCATAGAAAACTTATTGTAATACACCCAAAAATTCGATACTGAGAAATGCATATATTGGGTCATCCTGAATCCAAAAAAAATACATTTTTGGAAAAAGGTCCGTGTGCAAGTGCGTGTGTGTGTGTGAGTGCGTGTATGTGTCTGTGGACAGTATAGTTCAAAATGAAAAGTCCGTTAAATATTAAACTTGATGTTTAAGTTTAGTATCTTCTAAAGATGCGACACAGAGATTTTCAAGATAAACGCTCCACCCCAACTACCGTTTACATAGAAACATTTTCGAAAATTTTGACTTTCTCAAAAATTGCTCTAAAGATTTTCATTACAATATCTTATATTACAGATATATTTGAATTTTCTGGTAATAGCCTCTGAAGACTACTTTATTCTGCATGAATTTTATGGAATTTTGTATAACTGGCAAATCATAAGAGATAGAGAAAACCTTACTTAACAGAAAATGTTAAAACACACAATTTATGTTATATACATTATTTTCGTGGTGTGGATCGTTTTTGAGATATTCATTGTTATTGGTCTCAGCTTTAAAAAACTTATACTTTTCTCATACGGAAATTTTTCAACTCTTGTCCATACAAAGAAGGAAACTACAGTCACATAGCTATCAGCTTTTGACTAATAGTTTAGTCTTTGATACTCCTTTTTTCGCTTCTACTTACATGGACGCAAGTAATCATTCTGCTGGTTTCTTCTCAGTTAGCATAAAGTAAACAGAAGCATAAGCTCAATAACTTGTTACAAAGATGTAGAGAAAGACATGTGAACGGAAAACATAATTTTTTTTGTAGTAAAAAGTGGATAACAAAATTCAGTTATTGTTCTGTTTATTAGAATTGCACTATTCACCCTGAATATGCTTCATATAGTTGTATTATTTCATTAATAGCAGCTGTTCATGACATTTTGATTCTCTTTCCTGGCGTTGGCGTACTACCGATAGCACGTCCTTCACTGCGGTGCAACGGGATTGGTCGAGGCCATGAACTACGTCAGATGACAAGGATAATAGTTTTTTTACACGTACTATGTACATAGTGTAGAGAAGATACTGCATTCCACCCAAAAATTCGCTACAGAGATTTCACCGGAAATACAGGTTCTGGGTCACCCTGAATCCACAAAAACCATTTTACAATGTGTGTGTATGCCTGTGACTTTACGTGTGTCTGTGTACAGCATAGCTCAAAAACTAAAAGACCGTTAAATACCAAACTTGGTATTTAAATTTGCTTTCTTCCAAGGATGCGACACGAAGATTTTCAAGAAAATACCCCCACCACCAACTACCCTTTACAAGGAACTTCTTTCGAAAATTTTTATTTTATAAAAAATGGTTCTAATGATTTTTATTCAAACATCGTATTTTAAACATATTTACCTAACAAATAATATGTATATTTTGAATTTTCTGGGAATATCCTCTGAAGGTTACTTTATACTGGATGAATTTTACGGAAATTTGCATAACTGCTAAAGCGCATGAGATACACAAAAACTTACCACACCAAAAACTTGTAGCACATTAAATCACACTATTTATGCTATATATATTTTCCGTAGAGTTTATCGTTTTTTAGATATTCCTTGTTTTTAGTTCAGCTTTAACAAACTTATACTTTTCTCATATAGAAATTTTTCAAGTCTAGTCCATACAAACAAAGGAACTTCAGTCACATATTAACCCTTTTAACTATCATTTTAACCTATGATGCTCCCTTATTTTGCTTCTACTTACAAGGAAGCAAGTAATAAGACTGTTTCTGCTAATTTTTCCTCGATTAGCATGAAATAAATAGAAGCATTATCTTTTTAACAATAATTTGTTGCAGATATGTAGAGAAAGTCACGTGAGATACGACTTTTACATCAAGTTCTGGCATCAGTAAAGTGTGAGGTGAAAACAAAACGAGATAACATTCCTATTTTAAGTAATATTCTAGGTTGAAACCACTAGTACAGCAAGTAAACAGTTGCACGTTTTTTCAGTTATACCGAAGGTTGTCCGAAAAGCAGAAAGGAAATATTCAAATCCCAAGTAAATAAAAGATTTGTAAGGACAGGGATCAGGTTAAGTTCGTTAGCTGTAGTAGACAGAGAAAACAAAGCAAACCAATCCAAATCTAAGTAAAATGGTACTAGAATGAAAACTTTGGGAAAGCAGTAACTCACAAATGTGCTTGCTTAGACACGTACAGGCGCTCAACTTAACCTCTGGTTCACAGAAACAAAACACTGGGGAATTAAATAACAATTTATGATCTTTGTGCATTTTAATTTATTTGCGTCATTTCATTTTAAATTTGCTCTTTAATAATTGCTTAATAAAAGTCACAAATATATATATATATATATATATATATATATATATATATATATATATATAAATCTGATGTGTTCCATTCACATGACTTTCTCCACATCTCTGCAATAACTTATTGTTAATAACTTGCTTCCATTTACTGCATACTAATCGAGATAAAAATAGTAGAAATAGTCTTATTACTTGCTTCCTCTCCTTATTTTCCTTCCTTGTAGAAGGAAAATAAGGGAGTACCATAGCTTAAAGTGTTAGTCAAAATCTAGTTGCTATGTGACAGGATGTTTGTATGTATGGACAGGATTTACAAATTCCTGAATGGCAAAAGTCATATTGTTTTTAAAGCTGAAACGATCAAAAACGATCAACTCCACGAAAAAAGTATGTAACATACATTATGTGTTTTAACGTGCTCTACATTTTTTGTGTGGTAGGTTTTTCCCATCTCTTACGGTTTAGCAATTATGCAAAATTAGTAAAATTCGTTCAGAATAAAGTTCGTTCGTCAGAGATTATTCCCAGAAAATTCAAGGTATACCTTTTAATTGTTAGATAAATGTCTTTTTATACATGAAATTTTAATCAATTTTAGGGACATTTTTTAAAAAATCAACGTTTTCGAAAAATTTCAATGTAAGGGGTAGTTTTGGGTGGGGAGATTTTTCTAAAAATGTTCGTGTCGCATCCCTGGAAGATACTAAACTTAAATACCATGTTTGGTATTTTACTGACTTTTCGTTTTTGAGTTATCGTGTTCACAGGCACACGGACACTCTGACGCACGGACATACAGACACACACGGACCTTTTTCTAAAAATTATTTTTATGGAACTTAGGGGAACTCAAAATATATTTTTGTTGAAATCTCGAGATTGACATTTTGGATTCATTAAAACATCTTCGCTATATACTATGTACATAGTTCCTGTACAGAAAATAAAAATCAGTTTTCGTTTTGATTCTACACTCGACTGTCATTTATTTTGAAACGATAGCAGGACACTTCAGCGTTCCTGGACCTGTTAATATTACATTACAGTTGGCGTTAATTTCGTTTTAGTTTTCATTCTGTCACTTATGGTGGGAAAGTAGGATTTTGGTGTCCCCTTTGACAAATTTCTTCACATTTCGGCATTTTGTTGTGGTTTAATTCTATTATCTCTTTATGGAGTCTTTGCAAGTTGATCCACTATTTGAATTCCATGATGTCCCACATATGCTTTTATTCATCTTAGGTTCATCTCTCATTCGTTTTCTTTTAGTTGACTGAGTTGATTTTGTATGTTATATGTTATTGCTTTATGGATTTTAGAGTTTTTGTTGAGTCCAGTGTTGAATAAAAAAAATTAGAAACATGTTCATCTGCGTGTCCGAGTATGTGCGTATATGTTTGTGTGGGCAGCATAGCTCATAAATGAAGTTGGTTAAATACCGAACTTGGTATTTAAATCCAGTAAATTAAAAAAATGTGACAAGAAGATTTTCAGGAAAATCGCTCATTTCCTATACCTTATATTTATTATTTTTAGAACATTTTGACAAAAACTTACTACACCAAATGGTATATCTCATTAAAACACACCGTTTATGTCATTTTTTCGTATAGTTAACCGTTTCTGAAATATTCTTTGTTAACCTCATGTTTTTAACCTTCTAAATATTATTAAAATCCCTTTATAGGATAAAAATACGAGACTACCAATAAATTATGTGAAAACTGCACATAAACAGCACTTTGCATTTCCAAAATATTTGCGGTTTAAGTTTCAGGTGATTCCTCTTTGTATTCCTGAAGTATGTATTCTAGCGCTGGCACACACAACGTACTTGTTTTCCTAAACATCGCCTTAGTTCTCTACAAACTGTGTCAAGCACACAATTTATGATCTTCCGACATCATAGCCTACAAATGAAAACACTAGAACAACACAGCACGTGTAAGAGTGTGATAAAGTGATAATCGCACAATACACAGCACCTTTCGGTGTTTGTTCAAGGTTATTTACACCGCACACTAGTATCAGCTAAAAAGTGTTTTCTGGGTTACAGAGTGAGAACGCCTCGACAGTCACACATGAGTGGCCGATGAAAGACTTGAACGTGAGCGGTTCTCGTATACAAACTAGATACATTTCACTTTCTCTACACGTACTATGTACATAGTGTATAGAGAAGATATTGCATTCCACCCAAAAATTCGATACCAATATTTCATTGGGAATATTTGGGTCCTCCTGAATCCAAACAAAATCATTTTTAGAAAAAGGTCCGTGTGAGTGTGCGTGTGTGTTTGTGTGTATGTGCCTGTGGACAGCATAGCTCAAAAAAGAAGAGACCGTTGAATATCAAACTAAGTATTTTCCAAGGATACAACACGAAGATTTTCAAAATAATCCCCACCATATGGAACTTTCTTCAAATGTTTTGATTTTCTCAAAAATGACTAACGATTTTGATTAGAATATCGTATATTAAAGATATTTACCAGACAAATGAAATGTATATCTTGAATTTTCTGGGAAGAGCCTCTGAAGACCACTTTACTCTGGATGAATTTTGCAGAATTTTGCAGAACTGCTAAAGCGTAAGGGATAGACAAATACTTACCAAACAAAAAATGTAAAGCACATTAAAACACACAATTTATATTATATACATATGTGAATGGAACACACCAGATTTTTTTAATAAGTTATTAATTTAATTTTTTTTTTTTCACACAAGCCATGTGTAGGACAGGAGTTGGATAGGAAGAATGCGAGTGAGTTCAGAAATTTAATGCCGTGCCGGAATTTTGCCTCGGTTGGTCAGTGGTAGAGCAACTGGCTATAGACCGGAAGATTCGGGGTTCAAATCCCGGTTATGGGATTAAACTTTTTAGTCTGATTCCACCTATCCTACTCCTGCACCCTACACGGCTTATTTGGAAAAAAATAATAAAATTACTTGACCATAATAGTTGACTAAACCATGAGGCTCGGAGCTTAAACTGCTTACAACAGTGTCAATCGCCATTTTGGGTATGTCATCTCAATAATAACTTGAGATCACCTTGTAGTTTACCGGGAAACATGCGAGCCAAATAAGAAAGTTAATGCCATGCCGGCATATTGCCATGGTAGCTCAGTGGTAGAGGAACCTACTAGATACCGAAATTGCGGCTATGGCATTGAATTTTTTTGTCTGACTCGTCCGATCCTGGTCAGATCCTGGTTTCCCACTATAAAACCAAATAAAAAAACTGAGACGTGTTCCATTGACGTGACTTTTTCTACATGTTCCACAAACATTGCTAATTGAAATAAACATTAATGTGTTAAAACTTGATTCTTTGTAAGCAGAAGGTAAATAAAGCAATACACTGGGCTAATGCGATAATCAATCATTTAGTCGTTATGTGAAACAATTGAAATTCTGTTCTTTGCCAGGAGTAAACAAAATACAGACGAAGAAAGGAGGACCATTTGAAAAAAAATAAGAAACTTAAAATTGAAACCAATAACACGTAATATCTCGGAAACGGTTAACTCTACAAAAAAAATTATGAAATATAAAATATGTGTTTTAAGGATATTAATATTTTTGTGCGGTAAGTTTTGGTCTATCTCTTACGATTTACCAATTGCACAAACGTTGTACAAATGCCATCCAAACATCCAAATGAAGACGTCCTCAGAGGTTATTCATTTGGTATATTATAAAAATGGCTTAAATACGTATATGAGATTTTAATCAAAATGGCTTGAGCCATTTTTAAGAAATTCAAAATGTTTGATGTAAAAGATAAGGTGTGGAAGGGATTTCCCTGAAAATCTTTGCAAAAGATACTGAACTTAAATACCAAGTTTGTATTAAACTATTTTGTGTGTTTTAATTATGCTGCCCAAAGACATGCACACACAAGGACCTTTTTTTATAAAAAATATATTTATGGGAGTGGGATTCAGACGACCCTGAAACATGCATTTCCGATGAAATCTATACCTTCTCTGTCTACTGTGTATATTGTACATACGTGCTAAAGAAACTAATACCAGATAACGAAGACAGTTTATTGCCTGTTAGATAACAGAAGTCACAAACAGCCTAACACCCGGAAAAAAACGCGAAAGAATGACTAGTTAATTATGAATATTAACTGTGAACTAAACGGCGGTGCCGTGGCTGAGTGGTTATCGTACGCCTACCACCAAAGTGGCTCTCGTATGTGGATTTGTGGTAGACGAAGCGGCGTCTAAGCGGGTTTTCTCCGGCTCCTCCGGTTTCTCCCGCCACTCACCCCACCAATTGCTCCGTCATCACCTTTTCTATCATCCATTTTGCTTATTTATCTCTATTAGCATGATGTAGATAAATGAATAATCTTTTGTAAGAAGATGTTTTCTCTACGTAGTGTTGAGAAAGACCCGCACTCCCCTAACTGAATAGTTCTAATTCAGATTTAATTTAAAAACCAAACAAAACGATGGCTGCCGCTACGTTTCTGTACAGACTTGAAGGAGTACCCCTCTACATAAACTGATACAATCACCAATCACTTCTCTTTCTTTTCTCTTTAATTTACTGTAGGCATTATTTATATCTCCACTATGCGTCACGAGGAGCGATGCTCACATTATTATAGTGCTGGACCGACTGATGCTTGCTACGTGCTTGCAAGTGGTTGGCCGACTCCAGCATCAGTCCATGCCTCTGCGCATCATGTTGACAGTGTTCACATCCATTTGCAAGCACAGTAGTTCAGTAACAGATGTTTTTCCGACGCAGCACAAACAGGTTGCTCTTTCCTCTCACAGGGCAATCAATATATATTTGAACCCTTAGCTTCCACCGTGATGTCAATTTAGGTATACATCTACTAATCTAAAATGTGTCCACGGCAGAAAAATGGCATCCTTTCTCATTACCTGGTGCGATGTTTCCACAGTAACATGTGAGGATCACATTCCTGAAGTCCCGGCTTCGATCCCTGTAGGGTCGGTCACTATGACTATAGATTTCTTTGTGGTTTTCCTGAGTCTATAGCTTTCGCTGGTGTGTTTCCCCTTCTATCCTGAAATAATGTCCTGTCCAAAATTGCCTGCCACTCTCACTTCCTTTCATCATTTTCTGGTAACACCAGGTGAAGGTGTTTGGTGATTGGCTGCAGAATGGCAAAAATGTAATTCTTGAAATATTTTTCTCTGGTGTTTTATGGAACTAATTGAACGTCTTCCTGAGAGTTATATCGATTACTATGGGACTCTCGGGTTGCGAGGTTAACCGATATTATGATTTGCACCATGGATCTTGCTAGTGCACATGATTGTACTACAGATCAGGTTGCCCGTCAGATCTTCCTTACATTCCTTCCTCCCATGTCACTTGGAAATAAAAAAGGCGGAGTAATAAACATATTTCTGTGTCTAAAAATTGGAGTACATGCTCTCTACAAATGTTAGTCAATTAAAGTAACGCATGTGTGAAGCTTGAAAAAGCTTTTCAAAAACAGTAATTTTGAAGTAAAAATGTTTTTCTATAATAATTAGATGTTGATATAAAAATTAGATAATGTACATCTTTTTAAAACACATTCATTGAATACATTTAAAAGTGATTTAAGAGAAAGATTTTCAGAGCAATGAGTTGGGAAAATAAAAAATGTTATTTAAATATCATGAAAGCTATAATTTTGAATTTTATATAAAATAATACTGTTTAGTGTGTAATAACTTTGTAAATTTTTAAGAAATCTTACATACTGTTCTGTTGTTTTCACTATTTACCCTTTTGGTATGCAGGACTTGACCCTCGGGAGTTATAAGCATACACCTACTGTCAAATAGCTGCTAAGAAGCAGGCAGACTCTGGGTCATATAAAAATATAAGGATAAAACATATTATTCACAAAATAAACTTGTTGTATATGCGTAAAATTTATATGACAGTGTATAAAATGCTAGGGTAGCTGCATGTGAATATTGGAGAGCTTATCAGCAATAGCTTAAGAGAACTTAGTGTTTTACCAAAATTATACTCATTTATTTCAACCAGCTATCTAAATAATTTTATTTCGTTCCTATATCATGGTATTTTTATAGTGCCGCTAGTTTCATTGAAAGTTTGTATATTCTTATTTCTGGAAAACTAACTTTATATAGGAACATAACTTTCAAAATATTTATTTCAAGCATCTATCTAAATAATTTTATTTCGCATGTTGATACCAAGAATAAAACGTTTGAGAAATATAATTTCTCTATAGCCATATCTGCCTTTGTTCTTCCAAATACGATTACACTGAACACGGTTATTCATGACTAATGGGTTGCATACACACAAGGCGTTACTAATGTATCATGCTTCACGCAATTAAAACAAGGTACCTGTGTAACTAACAGGCAAGAATGGTTTGGCAATATTACTAACGAAAATGTATTGCAGAGCTTTCTTGTCAGCATGTAATTTAGAGAAGATAATAGAGAGAGGATGCGGTAAAACACCTATGTTCTAGGAAACTACACCGTAACCGCATGTGCAATTTCCTATTGAATGTCATTATTGATAAACACATTGTTCTAATGCTCGAACGTGTACATAGTACTTCGTGTCGATGCCTTTCACACTGCTCATTAATGCATAATTTTGAAAGACATGTTGCCATATCTGCTCTGAAATTAGGCTTTCAGAAATAGAATATAATTAATTTTCGATGGAACAGGGAGGTCATAAAATGCCATGAAATAGAAACGAATAAGGTTCCCTTAAATTTATAAATGAAATACATGTGTAACAATTAAAACAAGCATTAAGAAACAGGCTATTAAAAATCTGATGCGTTACACTCACATGACTTTCTCTAGCTGTTCTACAAACTTCATACATAAGATTCTTCTTTCTGCACCTTGCTAATCGCGGTACTCATTAGCACAAAGTTCTTATTATTTAGTTCCGTATAAGTAGGAAGAAAATAAGGGAATACACTAGGCTAAACCAATATTCAAATATTTTAAAAGCTGTCGTTATGCGATTATCATTACAAATCGCTTCTTTTCTTGGTCGGGAGTAGAACAAAATAAAAACGGACACTCCCGTCTGAGAAAAGTATAAGTACTTCACAACTGAAGCTAATAATAATGAATACCTCTAAAACGGTAAGCTCCACGAGAAAAATGTAAATGACATAACTTGTGTATTTTAACAAGCCCTAAATTTTTTGTAGAGTAAATTTTTGTCTATCTCTTACGGTTTACCAGTTATGCCAAATTAAGCAAAAAATCATCCAGAATAAACAGATCTTCAGAAGCTATTCCCAGAAAATTCAAGATATACCTTTTATTTTTAGGTAAATATCTTTAATATATGATATTTTAATCAAAATCGTTAGAGCCATTTTTAAGAAAATCGAAATTTTCGAAAAATGTTCTATGTAAAGGGTAGGTTGGGGTGCCGGGATTTTTTTCAAAATCTTCGTGTCGCATTTCTGGAAGATACTTAACTTAAATACCAAGTTTAGTATTTTAGCTACTTTTCGTTTTAGAGTTATCGCGTTCACATACACACGAACACATGGACACACACACGGACCTTCTTCTGAAAATGCTTTTTTTGGATACAGAGGGTCCTAAAACATGTATTTCCGGTGAAATCTCGGTATCGAATTTTTGGGTGTAATGCAATATCTACCTTTTCTATCTATACCCTATGCACATAGTAAAAAGCTTTGGTCATCCTCTTATATATTCTCATAGGTAGAACAGCTTTATCTATTTAAATTATCCTAAAACTAAGCTCTACCTAAATGTTGGTTTCTTTGCTTTGGGAATCCGTTTATTATGAATAATATTTTATATGTTAGCAGTACCTTCCTGAAAGTCATTTGGTTCTATTTGTTGTGGGTTTAGTTCTAAAATTGTTTATTGTTTATTATTTTATGAGGACAAAACTAAATAAAAATGTCGCTGCTTATTATGAAAATGTTATTGGACAATTTTTGCAAATATAACTTTTAATGACGAGTTCGTTCACAATTATACCTTTTTCATTATAAAGTAATGAACCAACATGCTAACCGCTGGCGTCCTCTGGTAGCAATTCATTCCCTGAGTACTACGTTTTGGAGTTAATTTTACTTCCAGTTAGAGGTGGTTGTTGCAGTCAAGAGGTAGCAGATTGCACACAAACAAATGATGAAGCAACGAAGCAGCGCTGCATTCTGTTTGCCACCATTTGTAGCAGAAACCATTTAACCAATCAGAGCGTGGCAAAACAAAGGCCTGTTTCCGTAATCAGCTGGTACACTAGTCACACCTCAGTGTTTCACTAACTCCCTTTTGACCTGCTTGCTTATAATTCAATCTGCAATTAGTGTCATGCTGCAGTTTTGTTTGATAGGGACTAAAAGTAGTCATCTAGTAGTGTCTTTTAGCCCCATTTATTTGCTTTGAAACTCAGTTTCTTCATACTTTAACTATTTAGAGATAAGCACGCATAAAAATAAAAAAATAAAAAAAAATAACCATAGAAATTAAGGCAAATGGATGAAGCCCTCGGCGGATCATTCTATACAAGTAAATACTAGAAAATAAGTAAACCAAGAATCAAAATGTTAAGATAAGTCAAGAATACATGTAAGTAAAAACACTTATTAAAGCCACTAGGCGAACTTATACACCTTCTTTCAGGTAACCCGTTCCTGACGAGGCCAGAAAGCTGATATGTATACAACACAAATACACCTCCAACTCCCACCCAGGGAGCACTCAGGGCGCAAGTCAAGTGTGTCCCCTGGCACTTCAGTCTTCACTCGCTGTTACTGCCACTGGCACGCAGCTTCCATTTTCTCCAGAAATGCGCAGGTGCTTAATGCGGTACTGCACAAGCGAGGCATGGGCCTCCTACTTCCGGTGGGGGTTTTTCGTGGGTAGTGCCGCACTAGTTCGAGTCCAGGGCGGGGAGTCTCACACTCCCAGGCATGCCTGGGTTTAGGGCGTCAGTAGCCTTTTCCCCCACCACTAACAAAAAAAAAATTCTTCATTTCGTGGACTGTAGTATAGCATTGAAACTGATATTATGAAAATGTAATTTCATTTTTAAATGAAAATGTAATTTTATACTTTGAACTAATTTAAATGTTCCAATATATGGTACAATTATAATTTTGGGTGTTATATATGTAAGAAAATAGTATCATGTCATAATATATTTGTTATTGTTTTCAAGAGCCCGATTTTAAATTAGTATTTTAAATCTAGAATGAACAAAATCTGGTGTATTCCATTCACATGATTTTCTTTACATCTCTGTAACAAATAATCGAGATAAACATTTGCAGAAATTCTGTTATTACTTGATCTGTTGTAAGCAGAAGGAAAATAAGGGATTACACTACTGTAAAGCGATAGTCAAATGTTTAGAAAACGTTTCCCATGTGGTTAAAATCCGTTTCTAAGCGTTACCAGGATTTTAAAAAATCCCCTATGAGACAAAGGATTATGTGAATCAAAAGCAGAAAAAGTAAAGGAAATGAAGACGGAAGGAGGCTCGCAAGACTGAACACCGCAAGTAGGTAGTGTGGCACTTATGGACATAGTTTACTTTCTAGTTTCTGTTATGCTGTTTTAAGTGCCATTCAGGTGGTGCGAGGTTTAGTATTATGATACCCTGCAATGTGTGAGGAGTTTATTTTATGCATAATGCATATATTCTGTCAAGAAAGTACCGGGAATTGGTCATTTAAAAATCCTGTTTAAAAGGGGATTCGAAATTATTGTTGTCGCTAAGTTGGTACAACTTTCCTCTATACCCACGCGGAGTTTGATCATCATCCGTCATCTGATTTGTTTACAGTACGCTATTGTGTTAGTTCATCTCAAAGGTGATTTGCGATTTTACGATGGATACAAACATTGAACAAATAATCCGTCTCAAATTTTGCATTGCAAATGGTATTTCGTGTGCCGAAGCGCTCAAAATGCTACAGAGGGCTTACGGTGAATCGACTTTATCAAAAACACGTGCATATGAGTCGTACAGTGTATTCAAAAGTGGTTGAGATGTGGTGGAAGATTTGCCCCGCTCTGGTCGGCCATCAACGGTTTCAACTGAACTGAAAATCGTCATAACCGCTGAACTTCAGTGTCTCGCTGCTCTACCGTTTGAGCCTACCTGCTCCCGAGCTATGATTTCCTAAACTCCATTAGATTTTCACTTTATAAACCCCAGCTCATGTCAGTTCCCGCTCTTTTTTGCTTCTAACATAGTCCGCAGAAGGAAGGTATGAGAGCAGAGACCTTAACTTTACCAGAGATATAATGCATCCGACATCCAAGGCGCACTGCCACTAGCCTTGAACTCGTACTAGAACGGATGCTTCACCTGAAGGATCCCGGAAGCAGTTTCGGAACGGGAGTCCCCCGCAACGAGCTTTGAAGAAACCTATACAATCCACCGCCCAGCTACAACCCTCCGAACACTGCCGCCTGTTTCGTCAACCGTGAAATAGATAGCAAGGATGCAATGCGTACATGAAATGGACAGTAGAGATCTGGTAAAAGATGAACCATTTCGGAATTTCCCTACCGACTCCCAGATAACGGATAAAATGGGTGGTGACGGAGCCTCTGTCAATTATAAGCATAACACCTCCAAAAACTTTTATTGATTATAAAACTGTATATAGTTCATATATTAATCACATACTAGTGAAAGGTTAACGAATAGCAAGAAAGCAATATCAATATCTAACACATGCATGACGTACTATATTAAAACACACAAAGACAAACCTGAGAGAAATCGATTCGTCGCAAACACTAACCTATTAAACTAATATATAAAAGGCCCAACAGTTTACTTGCAGTAACTCCGATTTTAGTCAAATTAGATGTACGTACAACGATATTCTGTTGTACTTTCCAAATTAAGTTAATAATAGTTGGGAATAGGAATTGCTTTTCAAAGCCACTTGGTACCTTAGCAGCAATTGCCAATATCAATTCCCTTTCTGAAACAATTTATTCCAATTAAAATTATAAATAAATGACAACAGCAAACATAAATAATTACTTTGGGCATAAGTGGCGCTAATAGCGAATATAAAGTTATCCAGCCCCAAGTGAAGTGCCTTAAATGCAATTACTGCCAACAACAAGCACAAATCGTTTGAACTCCAAGTGTAAGTGCTTTATTTGTAGTTGCCACTAACACAAATAATGAGTAATTCCAACTATAAATTGCGTTTAGTATTCACTGCAGGTACAAATGGTTAAACTCCAGTTAAAATTACTCTGAGTATAGTTACTATTAACTAAATGAATGAATAGTTTCAACTCCAAGTATAAATTGTTCCCAGTAAAATTAAAATTATCTGCAAATATGAATGGTTTCAGTCCCAGGTATAAATTATTCGGAATACGCAGCATTAACTTTCTCTAAAACGAATGTATAATGTACATAGTAGGTACACCATATCCAAAAGTTCGGTACCCAGATTTCACCGGAAATATGTCGTATGTTTTGAGAGCCTCTGAATACTCAAAAACGTTTATAGAAGAAAGGTCAGTTTGTCTGTCTGTAAATGTGAGTATATCTGTAGACATCATAACACAAATCAAAAAGTTCCGTTAAATACTTAATATTTAAGCTTGTATCTTTTAAGGATACAACACGAAGATAATCAATATAATCCACCCACCCCAACTACCCTTTAAATGGAACTTTTTCTTTATTATTTTGACTTTCTCAAAAATGGTTCTAACAATTTTGATTAAAATACCTTATGTTTGGATATTTTCATAACAAACGAAATGTATACCTTGAATTTTCTGGGAATAGCCTCTCAAGACCTTCATTCAGGATGACTTTTCTATAACTGGCAAACCGTAAGAGAGAGAGAGAAAAACTTACTGGAAACGAAATGTAGACCTCGTTAAAATGCACAATTAATGCCATATGCATTTTTCTTGTAGAGTTAACCGCTTTCGCGATATTGTGGATTATTGGTTTCGATTTTAAGTCACTTAAACTTTTCTCATACAGGAAGCCATGTTTCATCTCGTTCCTTGTTTGTTTACTCTTTGCTAGCAAATAGAATGGAATTTAAATTGTTTTCTCACATATCTGCCGGCTTTTAAAGGACTTGACTATCGCTTTAGCCTGTGAATTACCTTATTTCCCTTCTACCTACATGGAGGCATGTAATAAGATTAGTTCTTTTCGAGTTAGCGACGTGACCACATTTCCTCTGAAGATGTCCCTCACAGACAGGGACGAAACGTTAGGTAGAAATATTTTAACTAAACATATTTTAACCTACAGACCACGGCAAAATAGCCCGAAAATTTTAAATTTTAAAACTATGGACACCGGCCGTGAAAGCTTACTCATATAGTTAAGATTAGTTCTGATAATGGTTATCATAATTAGAATGATTTTAAATAAGGGCTGGTTTGCGGTACAGCTGGAGAATATCATGTGAATGGAATACATACGATGTTCTAACCATGATTTTTCGATTAGAAACGTGTCTAAACATGTATTGGGTGAAATATAGGGTGAAATGTCAAATATTTTCTGTCTGCTATGTGATAGAGAAAATAAGAAATAATCAAACGAAACATAACGAGAAAAAAAAAGCTTGGAAAAGAACAAATGAATTATTTTGTTCTTTTTAGAACCGGCTGTGATTGTTATGTAATTTTTGTCATCACATTTGATATTCAGTTTATGACAATTTGACCAGGTCGTCTTCAAATTATTTTTAAATATTGTCGCTAATCACAGTATGACGCCTTGTAAACGTTTCCATTTGCACAATATCCGGTGTTTTTGAAGCTGTTTTTAAAATGAATTGAGGTACAGAGAGCGAAATTATCATAAATTAAGTTAATTTCATTTTAGTATTCCTTCTTTTTATTTATGATTTACTTTTCAATAATTGGTAGAATTCTCCTATTGCAACTTATAGATTTCATAAACCAATAAAAATATTTAAATGAGCTCAGTTACATTTAAAGCTTCAACATACTGGGAGTACTTCCTATGAAATATCAACATTGCAATTTTGGGTGGAATAAAATATTCTCTTTTGTCTAGTACGTATATATTGTTTGTGCACACGTGCTAGAGAAAATAGAAAGTGATGACTTCATTTGAAAAGAGTAAATGTATTGAAAATGTTAAACCTATAACATGGAATATCTTATAAATAGTTAAGTACACCAAAAATAAACTCTGTTCTTTAACGAGTTCTATAATCTTTTTCAAGTTGTGTCTTTGACTATTTAGCACATATGCAAAAGTCATCCAGATTAGAGACGCTATACCCAGAAAATTCAATGTATATAATTTTACTTTCTATACTCGCAATACGTACTTAGTGTATAGAGAAGGTATGGTATTGCATAAATTCGATACAGAGGTTTCACCGGAAATACATGTTTTGGGATACCCTGAATCGAAAAAAATTTTAAGAAAAATATCCATGTATGTGTGTGTGTGTGTCTGTAGGCAATATGGCTCAAAATCGCTAAGTCTATTTTGGTTAAAATGTCATATATTTAAGATATTTGCATAAGTAAACTATAGATCTTCAATTTCCTGGGAATAGCCTCCAAAGAATTGTTATTCTGAATGAATTTTGCATAACTGGTGAGCCGTAACAGATGGACAAACATGTCTACACAAAATTGTAGATCAATATAAAACATACAATTTGTGTCATATTGTGTTTTTCGTTGGGTTAACCGTTTCAGAGATACTTCTTGTTATTGGTTTCAGTTTTAAAATACTTTTCTTATACGGGAACTTGCCAAGTTCTGGTCATGTACAGAAACGGATTTCAATCCCATAGGAATCAGTTTTTAAAAGATTTACTATCGCTTTAGCCTCTTCTACTTACAAGGAAGTAAGAAATAACACCATTTCTACAAATTTTTATCTCGGTTAGCTTGAAGTAAATAAAAGAATAAGTTTTTTAAGTAGATATAATTTGTTAAAGAGATGAAGAGAAAGTTATGTGAATGAAGCACATGCTTTTTTCATAAAATAAAAATTTAACCCAAACAACTTGTGCCTTAATCATAACCGTTACATCTATTTTTGAGAAAATCAAATTATTTTCTTGAGAAATTTTTCATGTAAGGGTAAGTTGATGAGAAGGGTTTTTCATGAGATTCTTCGTTTTGCATTTTTGGAAGATGCTGAACTGAAATACCAAAGGCGGTATCTAACAGATTTTTTGTTTTTGTATTATGCTTTAACAGCCACATATACACACGTACACACACAGATACACAAGAGCGCGTTCACCTTTTTCCAAAACTGCTTTTATCATTCAGGTGGCCTCAAAACATATCAAAACATTTTTGAGTGGAATGCTATCCTTCTTCTATGTACTATACGTAGTAGATAAAGTCAAATATAAGTATTCTGTGCATATGCTTGTCCGTATGCATTTTGGACAGGAATGGGCAACTCGAATGCATATAACCACGATGATGTGAGAACCTACACAACATTTATTATCTTTTAAATGTTTGGTTAAAACAGATCCTTTCGTTGATTACCGACTGAGTTGCATTTTGCAATATCTAAACAAGAGTAGGTATGGAAATCATTCGTGGCAAAGTTTCCTCTGAATTTGCTCAATATTGATTTTGGCCAATGACCACAGTTATCCACATCCTGGCTCTAAAACCGGAGCTTTGAAAACATCAAGTTCCGTCAATTTTGTTCTTCCAAAACAGAGCTATAATTCATCGTTGAGGGGAGTTGTTTTTCATAGCAGCTACAGGTTCTTAACAATTTTTTATGCATCCACAGATTAAATTATTATATCTAGATTTTATTACTTGTCAAAGAAACCTATTCTTACATTTTACGGAATAGAGGTAATGGTTTTAGCAGGAATATTCAGAAGCATTGAAACAGTGCTTTTATAATATCTATATCAGAAATAAATTATACTATTAAATTATTAAACTAAAAATAAATAAAAGAATAGATTTTAAAATGTTAAGAACTTCCTGCAATCCATTCACATGACTTCTACACCGCTATACCATATTATTATCAAAAAGCTTATTCTTCTATGTACTTCATGCTATACGAGTTACCTATACTGGAGCCGCGACATGGCCGAGTGGTTAGACTCGCCCTTCGCCTACACGGCTCGGGTGCAATCCCAAGCGACCGCATGTGAGATTTGTAGTGAACAACCGGGTTCTCCGGTTTTCCTCTGCCGTCGCATTCCCCCGGTGCTCCATCTTCATTCCATGTATCACCAGTGGTAAACGTGGGCGAAAAACAATATAAAAAGATCTGATGTGTTACACTCACATGACTTCTCTGCAACAAATTATTCTTAAAAAGCTTATACTTCTATTTACTTTTTACTAATCAGAAAAAATGAGCAGAAATAGTCTTATTACTTGCTACCTTGTAAGTAGAAGTGAAATAAGGAACTACCATATATTAAAATGATAGTCAAAAGCTGGTTGCTATGTCAATGAAGTTCCTTTGTTTATATGGATAGGAGTTGACAAGTTCCTGTATGAGAAAAGTATAAGTTTTTTATAGCAGAAACCAAAAATAAGGAATGTCTCAAAAACGACGAAATTACGAAAAAATGTATATAACATAAATTGTGTGTTTTAACGTGCTCTACATTTTTTGTGTAGTAAGTTTCTGTCCATCTCTTACGGTTTAGCAGTTATTCAAAATTCAGTAAAATTCATCCAGAATAAACTACTCTTCAGTGGCTATTCCCAGAAAATTCAAGATATACATTTTATTTGTCAGGTAAATATCTTTAATATACGAAATTTTAATCAAAATCATTAGAGCCATTTTTGAGAAAATAAAAGATTTCCAAAAAAGTTCCATGTAAAGGGTAGTTGGGGGTGGAGGGATTTTTCTCAAAATCGTCGTGTCGCATCCCTAGAAGATACTAAACTTAAATACCAAGTTTGGTATTTTACCGACTTTTCGTTTTTCAGTTATCGTGTTCACAGACACACGGACACACTGACACATGGACACACACACACACACACACACACACGGACCTTTTTGTGAAAATGCCTTTTTTGGATATTGAGGGCCCTAAAACATATACTTCCGGTGAAATCTCGGTATCGAATTTTTGGGTGGAGTGCAAAACCTTCTCTATTCACTATGTACATAGTGCGTATAGAGAAAGTAAAAATATCTATATCATTCTTTCCTACTACAGTCTTTAATTAGGGTCCTCTCTAGTTCAGAGAGAAACACAGTTGCAACTTTGGTGGTAGTGGTAGTGGTGGTGGAGGATAAATAATGATTTGAAAGGACTGTTCTTATCTCATTTAGCTATTTTCGTAAACTCAAAGCCTTACTGATACTATGCCACTGGTTAAGACTATTTTGTGTATTAACATTATTCGGTTTGATTTTATCACATGTATAATTTCGTAAAATCTGAATACTTTTACTCAATTTTGATTCATTTTCCAAATATGAGCAATTGAAACTCGTGTATGACATCGTATAAAATTTAAAATTTTGTCACATTAATCTTAGGGGGCAGAAACCGTAAACACCGAAGCCTCTCTCTGATTGGATTGGCCTGTATCAAATGCCTGAAATATGATATCATTATGTTACGCTTTATACCAAGCTACCAGCTCTCAGAAATATGTTAAGCAATCTTTCAATATTTCTAATATTTATAGCAAGGATAATACATAAGCTGTGAATCTCGAGGTAGTATCTTCCTGATGCTTAAGACTACCAAAAAAGCATTTTCTTTTTTCTTCTTTTAGGTTTCTAACACCCATTGTTACTTCATAGGCATCAAAGGCGGTCATTCTGGAACACTCGTACCTGAGGCAAAATGATTGGGAAAGGGTTCCAGGATAAGGTTAGGGTATTTCCCCATTTGCCAGTTATAAGTTCTGAAAAGAAAGCTTCTTCAGGGAGGACATTACTGGTGAGATTTGAATTGCAGCTGTTCCGTTCATGAGTCCGTATCTTAACGTGCTCGACCACCATTGTGAAACGCATTTTAGGTTTGCAAGGACAACCTTAATTCCGATCGTTACATTTAAAATATCTGAGACCTCCTGTATGACGCACAATGTTGGACAGTGTCTTAATTATATGCATTTCCTATTTATTACCATTTATTAGAATGACTGTGAATGAATCGTTAAACCATTCACTTCTGACGTGAGTGTCCCGGATTCAATCCATTCAGTCTCCTAATTGCTTTCGTTTCGGCTTCATTTCATATCATCCACTTCCTCACTCTCATGCATAGCTACCGGCTGATCCCTCGTTCCAGGTTCTTCGTTCTCTAATTAAATGGCGTTTAGCTTTTTGTTAGGCTTCCACGTGTAATTCTAGGGAGTGAAAGTACTGTATACAGGGAGAGTAAACCAAAAAGTTTAAGTTGCACTCTGTTAGTATATTATGGATAGGCATCTATGAAAAATGCATTTTGTGTTGCAGTTATTAAGAAATAAGCATAAACGACAAATTTAAAACTTAGCTTTTAATTATTTTCGCTGTATAATTTTTTTTGAAAAATGTCATTTAAGCAAATTTGAAATTGTCTCATATAATGCAATTTTAAAATTAACAAATAGTATATGGAATTTACATGAATTTTATTCACTAATTTACTCGCACACATGTGGGTTTTGTTCCTTTCTTGTTAAGGGAGGACAAATAACAATGTTCAAATATAGCATTGTTGCATAAGTTTACAAAAGAAAACAAATATTTTAGTATTTTTCAGAACAATGAAGCAAAATAAAATAAATGTAATAAGTATCCATATTTTTCGTATATTCATAAAATTGCAATTAAGCTTTTAGGCAGAGAGGTAAAAAACTACATCGTGTGGAACACTTTGAAGTTAATAAAATGTCTGAAATACTGAAAAATAGAAAATCAAGGATTATCGATTTTTCAAACACTATCCGTTTTATGATCTAACTTACCAGGCGTAGAATACCGTTCTGAAATATAACATTCCATATATTCGTTCCTATGTATATAATTTGTTGGAAATACAATAATGTCTGATAATTTTAAGGTTTAATTATGACAATTAACGACAAAGATGAACTCATTTGACAAGTGACGCATTCTGCAGTGACGCTAGACTCAAATAAGTTCATATTATTGATGTACATGTCTGAAAATTTATTTTATAGTACAAAAAATGTATATTTAATATTTTTATTCTTTTTAGACCAATTTTTCCTTAGAGTAAAAACATATCTTTGTTCTCGAGATAGTATGCTCAGGATTTCCATCTAGTTACTCTTGTATAAAACTGTCCTCTGGATTATGTGATGTGTGGGCGTGAGAATCAGACATCTGTCTAGCAAAATCACGATTGGTAAGTGATTAGATCACAAATGCTTCAGAAAAGCGTAAATTCCGGAAATTACACTTGTCAAGATTTATGATGGTTGATCCAAATAAAATGCATAAATTTCGCAAACATTATATGCATCTTATACAGAAAGCTGAAAATTTTCTAGTACGAGACATTGGAAATAGAGAATAAAAATCTAATGTGTTTCATTCATATAACTTTCTCTACACCTGTGCAATAAATTGTTTATTTTTCTATTTACTTCATGCTAATCGAGAAAAAAGTTAGCAAAAATGGTCATATTACTTGCTTCCTTTTAAGTAGAAGTGAAATAAGGGAGTATCATAGGCTGAAGCGAGAATGAAATGCTTTAAAAGCTGGTTACGATGTGAGAAAAGTATAAACTTTTCAAAGCTGAAACCAATCACATGGAATATTTTGAAAGTGGTTAGCTCCAGGAAACATATGCACGTGAAACAAATTGTATGAATTGACGAGATTTAAATTTTTTGTGAAGTAAGTTCTTGTTACGGTTTACCAGTTATTCAAAATTCAACAAATTCATCAAGAATAAACAGGTCTTCAGAGCTATTCCAAGGAAAGTCAAGATATAAATTTTATTTGTGATGTAAATATCTATAATATACGATATTTTAATAAAAATCGTCAAGAGGCATTTTTGAGAAAATCAAAACTTTCGAAAATTTGTCTGTGTAAACGGTAGTTGGTGCTGAGGGGATTTTCTTGAAAATTTTTGTGTCGCATTCTGTAAGACACTAAAATTAGTACCAAGTTTTGTATTAACGGTCTTTTAGTTTTTGAGCGATGCTTTCCACAGACACATACACGGACCTTTTTCTAAAAATGTATTTTTAGACTCAAACATATATTTCCGTTGAAATCTCGATGTCGATTATTTGGGTGCAATATAATAACTTCTCTATACTCTATGTACATAGTATGTACAGAGCAAGTAAAAATACAGCAGAATTTTTTTTGGTTAGTGTTTAACTGCTCTCGGCGGCTTTTACTGATCTGGCACCGCAGGCAAACCAGCAGAAAGATTTCATCATACAGAAAAATTGAAACGTATGGAAGTGAAAGCAAAGACAAATAAAATAATAATAAAAACATGTGAAACCCACTTTGTGTAATGTGATGAAATGGAAGAGCTTACAGAATCTTCACCGCGCTCCTGCCGCTATATCGCCAAATAATTAAGGAGAAAACGTGGCGACGCCTCGGGTGGTATTAATTTTATGCTTCACTCCAGAGATCAACAAAGGTGGCTGTTTGCTACAGACATAAGAAAGCATACTCGCAGTCTGATCAATCGATAGATCCTATGACAGTTTGAACAGAAGCAGGTGTTTCCGACAGCTTGACGTCTTTCTAAGGAAAACTGTGAGAGGGAGAAAAACGATGAAAGCGATGCAACCAACGAGGAATGGCGTAGCGGCGAAACAGAGCAAAGAAGAAAGCGGACGAGAAATTGTAGCAAGACAGTAGAGGGATAAAATATCCACTAAACACAAACTGTAATTGTGTCAACCTCAACGATTATAACTTCTATAAAACAATTTCGGAAACTTGGTACTTCCAAAACCGCAATTACAAGTTTACCACAGATCACATTTCCGATGTCAACCACTCTATCTTTTGTTACCAGAAAATCTATCCTTAAATACAAACAACGAAAATCTGACAACATTATAATTTTGCTAAAAATAACAGGTAATATTAAAACTGTCAAATATTTTCAACAGCATTTGATATTTTCACCTAATTTTTGGCTAATTACAAATATAACTATATTTTAACACATCCTGAAACTAAACAAAGTACGTTGTGGCATATAAAACACAGAAGTGTTATATTCACATGTATTTCTCTATCCATTCTTCAACAAACTATTTCTACAAAGCTTTTTTCTTGTACTTCATGTTAGTCGAGATAAGCATTTGAAGAATTGCTGTACGAGAGGTGTTCAGTAAGATCTTGTATAAAGATAAGAAAAACATAATTTGGGTATTTTTCTTAATTTTTAACATCATCTCCTTTTAGCTCCATATAATTTTCCCAGCGTTTGTCTTAACGTTTTAAACCTTCCAAAAATTAGGATTTCGGAAAATCCTGAAAATAGGCATCTGTTTGGCTGATGAACTCTTCGTTAGACGCGAATTGTTTTCCGTTGAATCACTTTTTCTACTTCGGAAATAAAAAAGCTCACTGGTGGACAAACCTAATGAACACGGTGGATTTTCGATGGTGCAAATTCTACAATTTTTGCCACTGTGTAGTCTTACATTAAGAATATTTTTCTTTGCCAGAAACAGAGTTTTCTCTTGATTTCTCCGTTCAACCGGTGCATAATACATTCCAGTTATGTTCTTTTCTGCAAGTAACCAAATTAGATGATTCATATTTTAATGAGTTATGTAATTAGCAAAAGTTATTCAAACCCAACACACCCACCGCATTATAACCACAATCCTTAATCTTACACATTCTTGTATTTGTTATTTTAGGAAATATTTATAAGAAAAAAATAAGAATCACACTCATATCAATTCGATGCTAATATTTTTTTCTCTTTACTTCTTTCTATTATTTCAAATTATGGTGCTACATGCTACTAGTTTGTCTAGATTTCATTTCAATATTATTATAAAGAAAATTGTCTAAACAAAAATATCAGTTATTATTTGTAAATCAATAAAAATTAAACTAATATTCGTTTAATTGGCAAAACGCAAGAGGAAGTAAATGCCTTCTATATTTACAAGTAGCAAAGAGTCCCAAAGCCTTACGTAGATATTCATTTAAAAAAAATCTGATGTAATCCATTCACATGACTTTCTCTATATCTCTGCAACAAATTTTTGTTAAAAAGCTTATGCTTCCATTTACTTCATGCTCAGTTAGAAAAAATTAGCAGAAATAGTCTTATTACTTGCTTCCCTGTAACTATAAGCGAAATAAGGGAGTAACATAGGTGATAGCAAAAGATGTTTGCTAATGTGACTGAAGTTCCTTTGTTTGTATGGACAGGAGTTGACAAATTCCTGTATGAGAAAAGTATGAGCTTTTTAAGGCTGAAACGAAAAAAAATGAATATCTAAAAAACGATCAACTCCACGAAAAAAAATGTATATACCATAAATTGTGTGTTTTAATGTGCTCTACATTTTCTGTGTGGTAAGTTTTTGTTTATATATTACGGCTTACCAATTAAACAATTAAAATTCATCCAGAATCAAGTAGTCTTCAGAAGCTATTCCCAGAAAATTCAACATATACATATTTTTTGTCAAGTATTTATCTTTAATATATGATATTTTTATCAAAATAGTTAAAGCCATTTTTTAGAAAATCAAAATTATCGAAATTTTTTTCATGTGAAGGGTAGTTGGGGGTGGCAGGATTTTCTTGAAAATCTTCGTGTTGCATCTGATAGATACTGATCTTAAATACCAAGTTTGGTATTTAACGGTCTTTTCGTTTTTGAGATATGCTGCCCACAGACACACACACGGACATCTCGGTGTTGAATTTTTGGGTACAATTCTCTATACACTATGTACGTAGTACGTATAGAGAAAGTAAAAATGTGACTGTCTCTTAAGCTTTCGTCATCTATCTGGCATTTATATACATAGGCTAAAGGTGTAATTGTTAGTGGATTAATATAATTATAGATACCAATAAGCTTTTCTAAAACCATTTTATGGTTTGACGAATGGTGAACGTATGAGATGGCTACAAACCATATCGCTTGCGACATGCAGTCATTCATTGAAAGGCAATAATCTTCCCTGTAAGCCATTGGGTTGTGCGGCCAAATGGTCAGCTAGTACTGCCATCAGTCGAGCGATGCGAGTTCCCAACCAGGAGTTGGGATTTTTACATTATTAATTTTCTATTCACCCCTCACCATACTCCCCTGATGAAATGGAAGCGAATTTGATTGTTAATATCATTCCTGTAACGTAAACAGTTCACCACTGTGTGTGTGGGTTTAAATAAAAGTGTAAATAACAGTGTCATATCAAATATTCGTTTAATTGGCAAGACGTAAGATAAAATAAATTCCCACTATTATTTACAAGTAGCAACGTATTTCAAAGCCTTACGTAGATGTTTGCATTAAAAAATATAACTCGCTTAATCTTATGCCATATATCTTGTATTTATAAACATATGAGGTTGATCAAAAGGGAATAATCATAATAATAAATAATATATTAGTAGAGAGCTAAAATGATTTAGCACCTTACATAATAAAAAAGCCATATAGCACCTGTACATAATAAATTGGAGGACAGCAAAAATCATATTGCTTGTACATAATAAATTAGAGGGGACTAAAAGTCATATAGCATCTGTACATAGTAAATTGGAGGAGAACAAAAATCATATAGCTGTACATTATAAATTGGAGAGCAAAAGTGGTTTAGCATCTGTACATAAAAAAATCTGATGTGTTGCATTCACATGACTTTGTCTTATTGTTAATAAGCTTATCTTTTATTTATTTCATGCTAATCCAGAAAAATTAGCAGAAATAGCATTATTTCTTGCTTTATTGTAAGTAGAAGCGAAATAAGGGCGTACCATAGGTTAAAGTGAAAGCCAAAAGCTGGTTGCTATGTGACTGAAGTTCGTTCGTTTGTATGGACACCAGTTGGCAAATTCCTGTATGAGAAAAGTATGTTTTCCAAAGCTGAAACCAAAAACAATGAATATCTCAAAAACGATCAACGAATCGAAAAACATTTATATAACATAAATTGTGTGTTTTAACGTGTTCTACATTTTTTGGTGTTAAGTTTTTGTCTATCTCTTACGGTTTAGTAGTTATGCAAAATTCATCCAGCATAAAGTAGTCTTCAGAGGCTATTCTCAGAAAATTCAAGATATACATTTTATTTGTCAGGTAAATATCTTTAATATACGATATTTTAATCAAAATCGTTAGAGCCATTTGATAGAAAATCAAAATTTTCGAAAAAAGTTCCATGTAAAGAGTAGTTGGGATTGGGGGTGTTTTCTTGAAAATCTTCCTGTCGCATCCTTGGAAGATACCACACCTAAATATCAAGTTTGGTTTTTAATAGACTTTTCGTTTTTGAGCTATGCTGCCCACAGACACACACACACACACACACACGGACATTTTTCTAAAAATGGCTTGTTTTTTTTTTGTTTTTTTTTTGTTTTTTTTTGGATTCAGGAGATCTCAAAACATGTATTTCCGGTGAAATATCAGTATCGAATTTTTGGGTGCATTAGAACCCTTCTCTATACACTATGTAGATAGCACGTGTAGAGAAAGTAATTAAAGGAGAACAAAAATGATTTAGCATCTGCAGACAAAAAGTAGAGCAGAACAAAACTCAGTGTCTGTAAGAAATGTGTTAAAATAAATAAAGCAGCTATAAATATTAGCTATCAGCTATAAATAGTAAATTGGAGGATAGTAAAAATGAATTGAGAATTTTTTCTTGACAGAGTTAAACGCCCGCGTTTACTACAAGGCACCACTGACGATGACACCGATGATACATTGAATGAAGTTGGAGCACCGGGTTACTGCGAGAAAAACCGGAGAACCTTGAGAAAATCCGCCCTGGCCCGCTTTGTCCGCCACAAATCCCACATGCGGTCGCTTAAGATCGAACCTGGGTCGCCTAGATGAGAGGCAAGCGGTCTAACCACTTGTGCACGGCGTGGCACAGTTGAGAAATGAGCTTATTTAGCAAGCTTAGACAGGTAATTAATTCATAGCTAGAAGGAAACATTGCAATTTTGAAGCAGAAGTTTGAGTCTCAAACAGAAGAGCCTAGGCTGGCAGTGAATGACATAAATGGTGAGCTAGTGAGTCTAATGAAGGAAAACAGTGAAATTGCAGATGGCGTAAATAAAGTTGATGCAATACGTGAGATTTTTAAAGACCCATATAAGGATCTGATTGGCGTACAATATCCGTATTCTTACAACGATATGTGTAAATTTTTAATAAAATTGATCTCGATTAAAGTAGATTAGAAAGATGGTTGAGGTTCTGTAGATGAGTGTGTAGAGAAGCTTATGTGAGTTTAACACATCGGACTGCACCAGTCGTCTTCAGGTCTTTAAGTATGGCATTTTAATAAACAACTGAAATTCAGGACTTATTATTAGTATACCTATATAAACTCTGCTGAATAAATACGTTTTGTGATATGAAAGAGAGAGAGAGAGCGAGAGAGAGAGAGAGAGAGAGAGAGAGAGAAAGACGTGTGTTTTCTCTTTTATGACTTTCTGCAATTGTGGTAAGGTAGGCTCATGGGTAGTGCGTGAAATATTAATAGCCACATATTATTTTCTTCGTGTGTTAAGTCTTCTCCGCGCTAAACATTAATAGCAGATGATTAAAATATTCCCTTCTCTTAACCAAGTAGAAACGAAAGCGTGACAACATAGAGAAACACAGAGAGCGGGGTTTTCAAGAAAATTTTGTTGAATAATTCACAAAAGTAGGGGGAACTCAAAGATTTAAAATGCTGCCCAAAGTAGAAAACTTTATGGAAAATAAGAGGATTACTTCCATTCAAGTTCTTTGGCGACTGCGGCTTCAAGGAGAAGTTCTGAAAACGCAATACAGTTCCGGGTTTCTCTGATAGGTGTGTTTCACTTCGCTATAAAGAAAGGAAGTTCTAAGCCTTCCTTCATACTGATCACAATATAAAATAAAGAGGAACAACTAGTAACAGTCATAGAAATTTCTAAACATATTTTTACGCGTGCTATATACAGAGTAAATACAGAAGGTACTGTATTCCAACCAAAAAGCCAATATCAATATTTCACCGGAAATATATATTTTGAGGTCCTTTTAGTCTACAAAACCTTTCTATAAGAAGTTCGTGTGTGTGTTTGTATGTGTGTATGTGAGTCTGTGTCTTTGAACATGATAATTGAAAACCGAGAGTCTTTTAAATACCAAACTTGATATTATTTAAGTGCAGCATCTTTTCATGCTACCCGTTACATGGGAACATTTTTAAAATTTTGATTTTCTGTAAAATGGCTCTAAAATGCCGTATATTAAAGATAATTATATGACAAATATAATTGGAACCTGGGACCTCCCGAATGCGAGTCGCATGAGCTATCACTGCGCCACTTCGTTCACTTTACCGACAATAACTACAACAATTACTGCCATATTGAGGTGTCATTGAAAATTCATCTTTTGATGTCTTCGGATTCAAAAATTAAATGCCTTTTTGCATATATGTGTCCGTTAAATGTGAACAGAATTACTCAGAAACGAAAATTTGGTTAAATACCAAATTTCATGGATAAGTTTAGCAACCTCTAAAGATTCAAGAAGAAAGTTTTCGAACATCTCCCACCCCAAACTACACTTCACTCGGAAGAATGTTTGTGTTCTTAAGTTTCCCAAAAATGACTGTACAGAGTTAGGTTAAAATATCATATGTTTAACATTTTGCATAAATTAAATGTATATATTAAATTTTCCGGGAATGACCAGTAACCATTTATAGTGAATTTTTAAAATGTCTGTACTATAAGAAATAAACAAGAACATTCCTTAAAACATACAATTCACATAAATAAAATGTTTGTGGAATTAACCATTCCCCAGATACTTTTTAGCATAAATTAGTGCTGCTATATTTTTTCAACTGCAAAACTGAATGTATTATTAGCTCTTAAGAGATGAGACTATCACTTAGACCTATTGTATTCTCTTGTGCCTAGAAGGAAATATATAATAAAACTATTTGTACAAACATTTATCACGATGAGCAAGAAATAGATAGAAGAATAAGCTTTAGTGGAAATAGTTTATTTAAAAATGGTAACTGACGATTAAAAACAAAAGTGATGATGATTTTGATTATAATTATGCTGATGAATATATAAGGCGAATCCTTCAGTCCCTACCATATTACATACATAGAGGCCCTGGAGGAAGCTCCAATAAATAGCGTGTATTCAAACCTATTCCATATTTTGAGGATTACAGTCTGAAGTAAAAAATCTGGTGGATATGTATCTAAAATGCACTTACCCTTAAGAGCTCTGCGCACTTGTTTATTTTCACTACTGTGAAATATATCTTCTATTGAAAGCTTTTTGCTATTTCATAAGACCTAGAGAATGCAGTAAACAAATGAGAACACATTACACGTAAAATACCACAGCTTCTAATGTAATCTGCTGGGTATTACGTACAAGTTGATCTAATGAATAACCCGGCGGAGGACGATGGATTTTTTCGGGCGTAAAAATCCTTAGCATGGTTTCCTTTGAAAAGGAAGTAAAGCCGTTGGTCCCGTGTTCTAGATTTACAGCACGTAAAAGAATTTCAAGCCTGATAAAGAGGCCTCTGAGCAAAATTAGCCGGTTTTTCACGCCCAATATAGAAAGGGGACGCTGAGAACCAATGCAGTTACATTTCATTTCATCTAATGAACCACGCTGAAGTATATGCTGTCAGAGTTGGTTACGGTTAGATTTGTTTGTAGTATTCAACGCCCATTTTTAATGCTATAGCACCGTAGGCGATTACACTATTTATAACTGGAATGAAGATTGAGCACCGATGGAAAGAATGACGGAGGAACCCGGAGAAAACCCGTCCACCACAAATCCCACATTCGGTCGCCTGGGATCGAACCCGGCCGTCTTGGTAAGAGGCGAGTGGTCTAACCACTCGGCCACGGCGCAGCCCTGGTCACGGATAGTGAAGGAGGTAAGGTGTGTGGGTCACGAAAGAATGGGAGGTGTCATATTTCAGAGAGATTTCTGCCATACTGCATACGGAGCAGCATTAAAGGATAACAGACATCTAGAAGGTGTGCATATACTTTTTCTCTATATTTTTTATAGAGTGTGGCACATAAAATGAATTATTCCTAAAATCTGATATAAAGACTAATATTATTATTTCACATTCCTTAAGGATATACTAAGTATAACCAGTCCCAAAAACTATCTTTGGCAATAGAGTAGTCTATTAAACAGGTTTCGGAAGATATTGATCTGACACACGCAGGCTAATACTGTACCTCGGGCCATAAACTTATATGGAACAATTCACACGAGCAACTAGCCTAAATGAAACCTAAATGTAGCTCCATGTTTCAACAAGTCGATCATTTGAAAGAAATCACTCATTAAAAGTTGCAATTTCCAGATAACAATGTTTAACGCAAACGGTACCGAACACTGACCTATGTCTAGGATCCATTCTCCTATAATTACTACACACCTACCAAGGTGACGAAATTCCCTATCTGTTCTGCAAACAATCAATTCATATACAATATTATTGATGCATTTATAAGATAGTCTCGTGGACTTGTTCCGTCTTACTTTCTCTATACGCACTATGTACATTGTGTATAGACAAGGTATTGTACTCCACCCAACAATTAAATAACGAGAAATATATGTTTTAGGGTCTCCTGTATCCAAAAAGAAGCATTTTCAGAAAAAGGTCAGAGTGTGTGTGTGTCCGTGAACACGATTTACGTTTAGTATCTTCCAGGGATGCGACACGAGGCTTTTGCGAAAAATCACCCCACACCAAACTACCCTTTACATATAATTTTTTTCGAAAATTTTGATTTTCTCAAAAAAGGCTCTAACGATTTCGATTAAAATGTCGTATATTAAAGATATTTAAGTGACAAATAAAATGTATATCTTGAATTTTCTCGGAATATCCTCTGAAGACTACTTTATTCTGGATGAATTTTACAGAATTTTGTATAACTGCTAAACCTTAAGAGATGGACAAAAACTTACCACACAGAAAATGTAGAGCACATTAAAACAAACAATTTATGCTATATACGTTTTTTTCGTGGATTTGACTGTTTTTAAGATATTCCTTGTTTTTAGTTTCAGCTTTGAGATACTTATACTTTTCTCATACCAGAGTTTGTCAGCCCCTGTCCATACAAACAAAGGACATTCAGTCACATAGTAACCAGCTTTTGTCTATCACTTTAACCTATGGCAGTCCCTTATTTCGCTTCTACTCACAAGAAAGCAAGCTATTTTTGCTAATTTTTTCTCAATTAGGATTAAGTAAATAGAAGCAGCTTTCTTAACAATAATTTGGTGCAGAGATGTAGAGAAAGTCACGTGAATGGAACACAACAGATTGTTTTCTTTTGTCGTTACGTTTCAATCACTGAGAATGTCTGAGAACAAACCCCATCCACAGCCGAACTTCTTTTCAAAACTTTACACACAAAGTAATTACAAATATAAATAAATAAAGCAGTTAAATATTGTAAACAAAGTATTTATTTCTTGCGTATATACCGATACTGGTTAAGTACTCCTTTAGTATGGTGTATACGTTCTTGTTCAGGTTTATTTCCCCGCTAGCCCCGTCCAAGAGTTCAATTATTCCTCTCCCTTATTCACTTTCACTATTTTATGGCTAATACCTGAACATGTCGTAGCCGAGTGCTCGTCCAACAGCGAATGTTTAGGCAAGTCAGAATTCAACAGACTGGAGATGGTCAGCAGGTCGCTGCTCCCAAATCAAACTTTATTTACCGGACCTACAGATCGTAAGCTATCGTAGCTTCTTGTATTCCTCACAATACTGAGCGTGCAACGGTGCTATAAATGTGTAAAAATTCTACCGTGTATCAGTGGGCTTGAAACCAGCATCATTCCGTGACTAGTAATCTGGATCCACTCCCAATAGCGTAGGATATACTATTGTATTCCACTGTGAGAAAACAAAGTCTCTACAATAGGTTATATCAAGAGAATATTACGACAATATTACTTTTACGTGTTTTCATTACAATTTGGAAATAATTACAGGAATAGTTTAGTTCTGAGTACTTCGTTACATATAACAGTTAAGCATATAGTTCGAGTATAAACAAAGATATAGCTAATTTTCAAACTTAAGAAGCATTCCACTCCTCAGGATACGGAGAGAGCACAATTTAAACTTGTGACAGCATTTGTGCGCCCTGAATTATTTGTAGCCACCTACTAGTGAGACAAATAAAAAGTGTAAAGCCAAGAGCAAATAAATTACAGATACTTTTGTCCATTTGGTATTTTCTTTATTTAATGTTGACAGAATCCCCTTATCAGCTGTGTTCTATAACTACCTGGATAAACAAAGTGAGTGGCGAAAGGGGTGGCAAAAGGCTGAAAATGACTGTTAAACACGCGCTAAATGTGTCCATCTTTTATTGGTTTTGTGTCAAAATGCTGGCATTAAAAGCCAACTAATTAACCGAGATGAATTCTCGGGCCTGCAGTGAAGGATAAGAAGGCTTAAGACAAAAGTGTGTGGAGTGGTTGCACCAAATTACTTTATACGTTGTTGCCTATGAAATATATCATATGAAACGAACAAAGAACATGGACAACAAACCAAAAGTTATTGTCCTCATTGAGCTACGGAGCTATAAGGAAAATATTTTACAAGAACAGCATCAAACTTTCGGAAAAGAAATCCATGAACGGGGATACTGGACAAGTTTCAAAATCTCTTCTTCTTCTTTTGCTATTTACCCTTTTCGTAGTAGGACTTAAAGCCAGCACCAGGGGTCAGATGCCGGTATTACAAACAGAAATATAACATCATGTAAGGAACTGAGTTATACACGAAATTATAAAACAAGGATTAAAATAGTCACTCTTTCGCATTATTTGAAACGCATAGTCAACCATCTTTATACACATTTTCGTGTAAAACCCCAATAATACATTTTACTAAAATTCCGAAGTAATTTGTAGCGGTAGTATCGGAATAAGAAATGGTCAGAGCCACCAATATGTTTTCTTTGCCGCTTCTCTTCCGTTTGAGCTGCGAAGTGGATGTTGTAGGAACTGTGACTGAATTTATCCCGGTAAAATGTAACGTATACTCAACTTCTCTCGGAATAACATACCACATTGTAGACATACATCGTTTTTAGTTTTTCCAGGATGCAAGTACAATGCACAGAGTAGATAGAGAAGTATTGTACTACATCCAAACATTTCATGCTGTGATTTCACCAGAAACGCACATTTTAGGGTCCGCAGAAAGAAAAAAAAAAATCCGCGCGGATGTATGTATGTGTGTGTGTGTGTGCGCGCGCGCAGGGACAGCAAAACTATAACAATTTTGAATAAAGAAATGAAATGGTGTTTTATTTATGGGCGCTCTTTAACTGCTGTGGTTTTCAGCATCCCATTCTATACTGGGCGTGAAAGACCGCTTAATTTTGCTCAGCGCTCTTTTTATTTTTCAGGCTTGAGGTTCTTTTACGTGCAGTAAATCTAACACACGGGACCAACGGCTTTACTTCTCTTCCGAAGTAAACCATGCTAAGGATTTTCACTCCCGAAAAAATCCATCGTCCTCCGCCGGGTTTGAACACGCGACCTTGGACATATGAAGTTAGCATGGTAACCATTACACCACTACTTGATTTTGAATAGAATACTATATGCTTAAGACATTTTATACAAACAGAATCTGAAAGATTCTACAATCCGAAAGACTTCTGTATAACTGGTAAACCATAAGCTTACTGCACAAAAATGTAAACACACAAGTTTGTCTTACACATTTTTTTTAGAAATTTAACCCTTTCCTAGTTATTGTTGGTTATTGGTTTCACATTTCTGACTACTAAATTTGTCTGAAATTGGAAACTATATTTCGTTCCATATCTCTTTTGTTTTACTCCTGGATATGCAAAGAAAACCGAATTGTTATTATTTCACATAGCGACCAGGTTTTGAAATATTTGGCTATCGCTTTAAGCTAGCGTATTCCTTATTGTCTTCTAGTTACAAGAAAGGAAGTAAGTAATACAATTATTTATTAAGCAGACTGTGTACATTAGACAGAATATATTCGTTATTGTTGTCTGCATAAAATTTAAGAGACTTACAGTTAAGTAAACGGCACTGTTCACATGCTTAATCACATGTCGTTCATAGACACTGGTTCAACGCAAGGTGCTCTTTTTGATTTCATATTTTGTAATGAAATCCATGTACAGCGGTTCTTGTAAACACAAGTCGCATGGAGAAGTTTTGTTCCTTCCAGTCTTCAGAATTTATCATTGGAGTCAAGAAAAAAACCTTGATCTATATGTTCTGCTTTTTCTGATCTCTTCTGTGCTTCGTAGGCTGGGGTGTGCGGTAGAAGGGATGTAATAACACAAATTCTGTTAATGTTTATCTCATGATGCAGGTAAAAGAATATCTTTTGTAAAAATAGTTTGTGGAATAGGTAGAAAGTGAAACATATAAACTTTTTCGTGCTCATTTTACCTTTCTAGCACATGGAAGACTGAATTGATTATGCTTTCTCAACAAATCTATATCTTTCTTAGATTACAGCCTTCAGTGCAATCCGCCATCATGAAAGGAAGATATGCCCATATACTTTCTAAATTGAATTAGGTGGAACTAATAATGTCTGTGAAACTGCTTAAATAAACCCTTAGCAACTTAGTGTCCAATAATAAGCCGTACATTATCAGCTTTTAACCCAAGAGTAGGAATTTTTCATGAATGGAGTAAGTCTTCAGACGTAATTAGAATTCGTGTTAATACCTTTATTGGTAATGTTGTTCGGTTATCAACTTCGAGTAGCCACTATCTTGCTGAGTGTACATCTGTATAAAGCTCTGTAATTTGGTGGGTTTTTTGGCCATTTTCAACCTTACCTTCCGGTACCGAAGTCTCCCGCGGTCAGAAAAATAGCCCCGAAGCCTCCCGGACCCTTAAAGGTCCCTAATAACATAGTCCCAAAGCAGGTAGCCTATCGATCTAAACAGGTAACAGTTGCAGTTTGGTGTTTATAATATTTGATGTTTATATTCTAGTGGAAGATGTTACAATGGTAACTTGTTCCCTGTTTTCTCTCTTCAGTTGCTGGTATATTAGTTTTGATGTCTTCCGTAGCTTTTCTCTTCAGATCACAAAGTACTTTCTGTCTCTGAATTTTGTCACTAAGTAGTGATGTCCCTCTTGAATATCCAGGGCATCTACTTCTTCAATGAATTAATAAACTTTTAACATTGCACGTCCATCGCGCTACCCCACTTTTTAAACACTTCTGGAATCCGAAAGTGTAACCGTTCCGAAGCAGACTTTTCCTTCCTGTCCTACTCACCGCAATTTCAGTCTCGTCGGAAAACATGTCAACTGTGAACTAATTTGCCGTACACTGAAAGAAATCAAGAAAAAAATTAGGCATATCCATTCCACCCCTCCTGCTGTCTAATTACACCGGTTTCGCGGGAGGCTTGGGGGAGGAGCCAGGAGCAGGAACTAGTCGCCCGAGTGTACTCGGGCGGGGGCAAATCACCACGGTACCTATCCGCTTTTCTCGCGGATTTACCCGTGTGATATAAAAGATGTAGTCTTGTGCAAGCGTTTATGTCTGTGTCGAAGTCATGTGGGCAGGGTGTTTCCCTCTGTGCAGCCGGCGCGGGCTGGCTTACCTACCTGAGTGGTCAACCACCCAGAGAGGGACCAGGCCCTATGCTGCTTACCTTGGCCAGCCGCTTGCGGGCTGTCGAGGAAAGCAGTGCTGGCTAGCGGGCAGAACTGAAAGGATGTAGGTACGGGGTGGGGGAAGCCAGTGTTGCAGATCTGGTCGGAGTACAACTGGACGGTCACCCGTCCGAGTCGGGACCGTGCCCGATGCTGCTTAACTTGGCGGGTACAACTGTAAAGAAGGGAGAGGCGGCCGGAAAACTACCATCCCAAGGCGTCCTTGGGAAGGCGGTAGCTTACGCGTCCCCTAGGCAGCGTGTGGTCGTAAAGACCGAGAGTGTTCACCTGGGGATTTGGGTGGGGAGCAAGTTTAGTGTATATTGTGCGAGCTCTTTCTCGCACAACGTCCACTATGTAAGGGATTCCGGAGTGGGAATGGAGAATGTGGGACGGGAATCTACGGTATGTGCCATATATCATCCTCAATGCCCTGTTCTGCACGGTCTGCAGCCTGCGGATGGTGGAACGAGCCACCGAAAAGGCTTGGGGGTTGTTACCTGCTCAGTCTACCTGGGTATACGAGAGCCTTTGGTCCTGCGCCCCAATAACAATACCCGCTTTATTGTGGTTTTTGGTTTATACTCGCTTACTATAAATGAAAACATGTATTGCATATGAAGAACCATAATGCTTAAAAAATTGCCTTTAAGATAAAATGGCAAACTGCAAAACTTAAACCTACACTATTTAAAATCATAGAGTATGGTTATAGGATTCCAGTCAACATGAGGTTATTATAAGTGTAATTTATATCCCTTGGCTCAAATTCCGACCATCATTTCCGCACTTAACATTTATCTCGAGACCAAAAACCGAGGAAACTTAAAATGTGGCGATAATCCAAGTGAGGTAAAGTACCGCCAGTTTACGGATGGGTAACCAAACCATTTCTATGTCAGATTAAGAAACGTGTTTTAATAACACGATTCATTTAACCGTCGCTACACTTTTGAAGAAATGGCAGGCAGGTCATCTTTCCCCGGCTGCCCGTCTTTAGTGCAGCTCCCCCTTTTTCCGTCCAGAATCCCATGGGGCCGGATTTATCTGCAGCGTTCAAGGGGACCTGCTGTAGAAATACAGCTTAGCTTCGGTTTTCAACCAACTTCTTTCTCCTCTTCTGGAAAGAGAAAAAAATATTTATGGCGTTACAGAACCCGCTTATCTTTCCTTTTCAGTTTAACTACTTTAAACCTCCTTTGCCAATAACGACGTTTTTATTATAACTTCGAAAATTTTTAATGGGTACTTAGATTTACTAGAACATAACATAAAATTACATTATTAGGTTGTTTGCCTCGAAAACACAGGCATTTTAATTATGCTGTTTCTTTCAGTCGTAGGAAAAAAATGCATCGATGTTTAGCTGATTGGTTAGAAATGAGGGTGGTATAATTTTATTGCATATTTCAACTTCTGTATACTACCGCTAAAAATTTTGTTTAATAAAATTGCCAGCATGATATTAGCGCCGCCGGTGAAAATTACCCTACTCACAAATATCCCTTACATGGAACATTTTTCAAAAATGTTGAATTTCTCAAAAATGACTAATATTTTAATTAAAATGCCGTAAGTTTGCACTATGTTCATGACACACCAGATGCATATGTTGTATTTTCTAGGAATATCTTCTGAACACCATTTCTTTCTGGATGACTTCTGAATAGCGTTTGTATAACTCGTAAACCGTAAGAGATGGACAAACACTTACTACTCAAAAAATGTAGACCTCGCTCAAACGCAAAATTTATGCCTTCTACGTTTTTGCACAGTTAACCGTTTTCGAGACCTTCCGAGTTATTTGTTTCAATTTAAGTTATTTTTCTCAAATGTGAAGTCCTTCCTAGCAAAGAGAACCGAATTTCAATTGTTTCACACAACAACCGGTTTTTAAAATATGCTACTATCACTTTAGCTTAATGCATTCCCTTATTTCCTTTAAAGAGGCAAGGAAGCAAGTAATAAGACCAATGTTACTAATGGTTATCTTGACAAATAATCTTTTGTAAGAAAAGTTATTTTTTGTGGAAAAGCTAAAGAAAGTCATGTAAATAGAATACATAAGATTTTTTTCATTCTGATTTTACTTTTCCAGTTTATGGAAGAATTTTCAGTGAAACTATATTGAATATATTTTCACTAGGAATCTAAAACTGTCTTGGGCCTTAACCTCTGGTGCAAATCTCCATAACGAATAACATTTTATGTGTTTCATTCACATGACTTTTTCTCATCTTTTTAACAAATTCTTTAAAAGCTTATGCTTCTATTTACTTCACTCTAATCGAGAAAAATTAGCAGAAATAGTCTTATTTGATTCCTTGTAAATAGAAACGAAATAAGGGATTACCATAGGTTAAATTTACAGTCAAAAGCTGGTTGCTATGTGACTGAAGTTCCTTTGTTTGTACGGACAGGAGTTGAGAAATGTTTGTATGTTTTTCAAAGCTGAAACCAAAAACAATGAATATTTCAAAAGTGATCAACTCCACGAAAAAATGTATATGGCATAAATTGTGTGTTTTATCCTGATCTACATTTTTTGTGTAGCAAGTTTATGTCTATATCTTACGGTTTGCCAGGTATGCAAAATTCAGTAAAATTCATCCAGAATAAAGTAGTCTTAAGAGACTATTCACAGAAAATTCAAGATATACAATTTATTTGTCCGGTAAATATCTTTAATGTACGATATTTTAATTAAAATCGTTAGTCATTTTTAAGAAAATAAACATTTTCGAAAAAAGTTGCATGTAAAGGGTAATGGGGTATGGGGGATATTCTTGAAAATATTCCTGTAGAGCTTTTGGAAGATACCAAATTTAAATACCAAGTTTGGTATTCAATTGTCTTTTTGTTTTTGAGCTATGCTGATCATACAGGCACACACACGGACCTTTATCTGAAAATGCTTTTTTTGGATTCAGGAGGACCCAGAACATGTATTTCCGATGAAATATTTTGGGTGCAATACAATACCTTCTCTATACACTATGTACAGAGTACGTGTAGAGGAAGTAAAAACGATATGCCGGGTTTTTTTGTGGCTAGAAGAAGGTGGAGTCATAAATATCTAATGGGAGGAGCTGCTACATTAAATTTGTTCCAACTTAACACTCGGTTTTCTATATAGGCACGTTCTTTGCTCTCGCTCAAATGTAGAAGGTAGAGGATATAATACATTCCATCCAAAAATTCAATACAGAAATATTCAATATATGCCAAGGTATCTCCACAAAAGTTTTTGCCCATTGTAATGAAGTATATAGAATAAAATTTGATGTGTCCCATTCACATTACTTTCTGTATCTGTTTTGCAAAATAACTATTCTTACAAGAGATTGTTCTTTTATCTATATCATACCAATCGAAGTATACATTAGCAGAAATGGTCTTATAAGTTGCTTCGTTGTAAGCAGAAGGGAAACAGGAATATTCGGCTAAAGTGATAGTCAAATCGTATAAAAGTTAAATGCTATGAGAAACAATTGAAATTCAGTTCACTTTACATGGCCTGTCATAAAGAGACAGAAGATTTCCCGAAGTTTAAGTAGTTAATACCTTCAGAGGCAATATCCAAAAAATTAAAAATAAATATTTCGTTTATGATAAAAATATCTTAAACATATAGGTAATATTTTAATCAAAATCGTTAGAGCCATTTGAGATAATTACACTTTTCGAAAAATGTTCCATGTGAAAGGTAGTTGAAAGTGGAAGGATATTCCTGAAAAACTTTTTGTCGTATCCTCGGAAGATACTGGACTTAAATATCTAGTACGGTATCCAAACAATATTTTTATGGTATTTATGGACACAACAGGACCTTTTTCTAAAATTGCTTTTTGTTTTGGATTCAGGGGACCTAAAGCATATATTGCCGGTGAAATCTCGGTATCGAATTTTTGGGTGAAATGCAATCCTGCCTATTTACAAGTTCATACGTGCTAGAAAAAGTAAAAATCTGATCTGTCGTGTTCACATTATTTCCTTAGCCTATTGTGTAGCACACTATGTTTTAGATTTAAATATATCTTTTTGCATTAGTAGGTGTAAAAATATCTTTCACTTGATAAAAGTGTTAGTATTAGAAAACAATAAAAAGTATATAACATGCCCACGCCGTGGCCGAGATTTTATACCACTCGCTTCTCACCAAGCTGTCCAGTTTCAAACCGAGGCCTGTTAGATGTAGTATTTGTGATGTAAAAAATAAAGTAGAGGCGGATTTTCTCCCAGTTCTCCGGTTGTCCCCGCCATTTCATTCCACCGGTGCTATACCTTCATTCTACGCACCATCAATGCCATCGGCTGAAGTGCTATATGTAGTAAAAGCGGGCGGAACTCAGGGACGGAAAACCCTTAGGGATTTCCTTTTACAAAGAATTTTCTGCATTTCGAAACAGTTTAAGGTCATTAATAGCCCAAAATTTGTAAATAAATTGTTAATATTTTCAACTACTATTGAGTATATTATTGTCACATTTGAGTGTTTCTGGCTCTTTAAAGTAAGAGAGAGTGTTTTCAATGCAAAAAAAAAAAAAAAAATTGAACACTGATAGGAGTAAATGCTGATTAAATTTAAAGAAGTGTGAAATTAAAATCACACGGAATTATAGTGTGGCTTGTTAGGGGTTTGAAAATAATGGTAAGAATAATGAAACTTCTTTAACTAATACAATGAAAAGTTCCAAGTGTGAAGGATATGATTTCATCATCATTTGCGGGTGAATAAATGTATTTTAGTGCAATTCTCTTATGGAATAATAAATAAACTTAGTGTGTAAGTATTCTTTTAATACCTATATTTTGGAGTATTTGAAATTTAAATTTTAGCACAGGGTACAAAATATAACTGTAATTCATTGCAATATAATTTAGAGGGGTAAGTTATTACATACAGTACCGCCTTGGCCCTTTGAAATCACGAGCTAGTGTTTTGTTATTTTAAAAGCCATACATTTTAGGGAGAGATATAAAGACGATTTTTTGGCTACAGTCATGGAAACCAGACTACAATCAATAAGAGTAAAGGTGAAAGGTTTAAATCTGATGTGTTCCATTCATATGACTTTCTCTACAACTCTGCAATAAATTATTGTTAAAAAGTTTATGTTTCTATTTAGTTCCTGCTAATCGAGAAAAAATTATCAGAAATAGTCTTATTACTTGCTTCCTTGTTAGTAGAAGCGAAATAAGAGAGTACCATAGGTTAAAGTGATGGTCAAAACCTGGTTGCTATGTGACTGAAGTTTCTTGGTATGTATGGACACGAGTTCACAAAGTCCTGTATGAAATCAAAAACAAGGAATATCTCAAAAACAATCAACTCCACGAAAAAAAATGTATATAACATAAATTGTGTGTTTTAAAGTGCTCTACATTTGTTGTGTGGTAAGACTTTGTCCATCTCTTACAGTTTAGCAGTTATGCAAAATTCCGTAAAATTGACAGAAAATAAAGTAGTCTTCAGAGGCTATTCCCAGAAAATTCAAAATATACATTTTGTCAGGTATATATCGTTAGTATATATACATTTTAATCAAAATCGTTAGAGCCATTTTATAGAAAATCTAAATGTTCGAAAAAAGTTCCATGTAAAGGGTCGCATCCCTGGAAAATACTGAACTTAGATACCAAGTTTGGTATTTTACCGACTTTTCGTTTTTGAGTTATCGTGTTCACGGACACACGGACCTTTTTCTGAAAATACTTTTTTTTGGATACAGGGGACAGTAAAACATATATTTCCGGTGAAATCTCGGTATCGAATTTTTTGGTGGAGTGCAATACCTTCTCTACACACTATGTACATAGTGCGTATAGAGAAAGTAAAATTAGGTTAAGGTAATGGTGATAGTATGGGTCTGTATTCTCCTGCTTGCTTGCACAGCTCTTCTCAAGGCACCTGTGGACTCCAGGAAGCATAAAAGGCGCTCTTGTATGGGGCAAGATGGCTAGTTGTGGAATATCGAGGTTTCACCTTGAATACATGTTTTCAGATCCCTGAATCCATAAAAACCTTTTTAGTAGCATGTCTGTGCGCGCGTATATCTGTGGAGAGCATAACTCAAACAAAAAGTCGCTTAAATACAGTTAAGTATGCGACAGAACTTTTTCAACAAAATTCCCCCATGGAACATTTTTCGAAAAACTTCATTTTCTTAAAAATAGCCGTAACATTTTTATTAAAACTGTCATGTGTTCAAGATATTTTCATGACAAACGAAATGCATATTTTGCATTCTCTGTAAGTACCCTCTGAAGACCTCTCAATTTGGATGACCTCTATATAACTTTGTACAACTGGTAAACCGTAAGAGACAAATACTTAATACACAATAAATAAAGATCTCATTAAAACATACAAATTATTCCATACACATGTTTTTTAGGGTTAACCGTTTTCGAGATACTTCATGATATTGGTTTCAGTTTTAGGGTACTTAAACATTTCTCAAACGGGAAGATATCTTTCTTCTCGTTTCCCGTTTGTTTACTCCTGGCGACCACAGAGATAAGAATTTCAAGTGTTTCACATAGCGACCGTCTTTTAAATAATGATTATTTCGTTAGTCTGTGTATTTTCTTATTTCTCTTCTACTTGTAAGAAGCTATTAATAAGTCTAATTCTGTTTATATTTGTCTTTATTAACATGATGTAGATAACAGATTAATCTTTAGAATAAAAGGCTTATTTGCCGAACAGCTAGAGGATATCATGTGAATAGAACACATTAGACTCTTTCTCTTTCACTGACAAGAGAGCAAGTGATACGGACAGTTACTACTAATTTTTATCTGATTAGCATGATATAAATAGAAGAATAAACTTTTAGTAATAATTTGTTACAGAAATGTAGAGAATTTCATGTGAACGGAACACAGTTTGTTGCATAAACACTTTCTATGCTGGTATAAAATTTGCAATGTCTTCAATATCTCATGCAGCAACTGACAATAAATATCTGCCTACCGATTCGGTTTCTTTAGGGGCACGGAGGCTTTGTGGCGTACCCCCAGAAATATAAACGCGCTTATTAGGATAGCAGTAGAATTGCGAAGGTAATGGTTGCCCACAATATCGGCAACTTCTTGCAGAGGCCGGTTTGTATTAGTTCATCCTCACGTCGTCTAGATGCCACACAAACTCCGTTACTTCGTTCAATATGTTACAAGTCATTTTTCTTTGTCAGAACGATAATTAATGGCACGTTAAAGCAAAAATCTTCATTTAATTACATTACTTCGTTTCCTTTACGAAATATCTAAACAGCAGCTTCATTCATTTATTTTCTCAAAGTATTCGTGCTTTTAGACTGGCATTTTTACTCGCATTCTTCCATTTGAAGTAAGATTTTGCAGTTTCACATCAGGATCGTTTGATACTCTACACCCATTTTTACTTTCTCTACACGTACGATGTACATAGTGTATACAGAAGGTATTGTATTGCCCCCAAAAATTCGATACCGAGATCTCACCGGAAATACATGTTTTGGGTCCACCTGTGGACTGCATAGCTCAAAAACGAAAAGACCGTTGAATACCAAACTTGGTATTTAAGTTTGGTATCTTCCAAGGATGCGATACGAAGATTTTTCGAAAATGTTGCTCTCTCAAAAATGATTCTAATGATTAGGATTTAAGTAAATTATGTTGATATTTTTATGACAAAAGAAATGTATATCCTGAAACTTTTGGAGGACTTTTGTGTAACTGGCAAACCGTAAGAAATAAGATAAAGGTTACTACACAAAAATTCGTTAAAACACATAATTTATTTTATTGTACTGTTAACTATTTTCGAGATATTCCGCATTAATTGATTTCAATTTTAAGCCACTTAAAATTTTCACAAACGGAATGACATCTTTCTTCTCGTCTCTCGTTTGTTTACTGCTTGCAAGCAGAGAAAATGGAACTTCAATTGTTTTGCATAGCTACCGGGTTTTAAAGGCGTAGACTCGTTTTAGCCTATACATTCTCCTATTTCTCTTCTTACAAGGAAGTAAGCAATAAGAATAATTCGGTTTATGCTTATTTGAATTGGTATTATGTAGATAAACGATTAATTTTTTAAATAAAAGATTTGTTTGTGGAACAGTTAGAGAAATTCGCGTGAGTGAAAAAATCATACTTTTTAAAAAGCTGTCTTGGAAAGTTTGTCATTTTAAGACCAGGCCGTTTAAAATATCAAATCGGTTTCTTTGCAATTAAAGAAACGTGTAAGGGGAATGTATATTTCTGCAGCAGCTCTGTGGCAAGCAATACGGATTTGCACTATCGTAAGTATGAATGAATGAGTGTTTTCATCTTGTCGATAATTCTCGACCGGAGCGAAACGACGATAGTGAATTGTCTTAAGAGATGAAATCACAAGTTGTATTTGATAAGGCAATTCAGCGTTTTTCTAAAAACTCACTAACGATTTTGATTAAAATATCGTTTATTAAAGATATTTACCTGGCAAATAAAATGTATATTTTGAATTTTCTGGGAGTAGCCTCTGAAGATTACTTTATTGTGGGCCAATTTTACGGAACTTTGCATAACTGCTAAACCGTAAGAGATGGACAAAAACCTACCAGGAAACAAATGTAGAGAACTTTAAGACACACAATTTATGTTATATATACTTTTTTCGTGGAGGTGGTTGTTTTTGAGACATACCGTGTTTTTGGTTTCAGCTATAAAAAAATTATACTTTTCTCATACAGGACTTTTGAACTCGTGTCCATATAAAACAAAGCTTATGGTACTCCCTTATTTCCCTTCTACTTACAAGGAAGCAAGTAATAAGACTATTTCTGCTAATTTTTTGTCGATTAGCATGAAGTAAATAGAAGCATGAGCTTTTTAAGACTAATTTGTTGCAGAGATGTAGAGAAAGTCATATGAATGGGACACATCAGATTTTTGGAATTTCACATCAACGTAGTTTGGTACTGACCAATAATGTAGTTCTATTATACAACTCTCAGGGCAATAAAATTCCATCTGCTATTTGCTATTGCTGGTAATTGTTTTTATACTACACTACTAAATAATGTATAGTACAACTCCAAAATTTCGACATTGAGATTTCAGCGGAAATGCAGGTTTAGAAGGCCACTGAATCTCCCCTCCCTGATCGAATCTGAGTCACCGAATAGCCTAACTCTAAAACCAAAATTGAAAAACTACCAAATATAGGATTAAAGCATTAACCTTACCCCAAAAATACTATATGCAGGTGTTCAAGAAAATCCCAATCTCAAACTATCCTTTATATGGAATTTTCAATGTTTTCGAATTTCTCAAAACGCTTTAAACAAATTTTAAAATACCTATGTAATAAATATTATGACAGATAAAATATATGTATTTAGTATTCCATTTCTTTGTGAATTCCTCTTCATTCGAAAAGCTTTTTGTCTAGTTTTGTGGAAACTAGAAACGTTAAGGAATTATCAGCTAATAGTACATATATCTTTTAAATATCAAGTTCTAATCTTTTTGTGCATCAGCAATGTCCAAAGCGTGCGTAATTATTGATTTTAAATTTGCAATGCTTTATCATGTTTTAAAATACTGACACAATTCTCGAGATGTCATGGAAAAATTGTCAATTTAAGGTCAGGTTATAGCAACTGGTTCATTAAACATATGATTATCAATTGAGTGTCTCTACGAACAAGGGAATGTGTAATGAAACTACAGTTTTTTCAGAGGCTCTGTGGCAACAATAAATACATGTTTAGATTACCCCAGGAAAGTCGATACAATGGAAATGCGCTTATTAGGATAGCAGTAGAGTAAAGAAGGTAAGTTATTGCCCTACAATAGCGGCAACTTCCCACAGAGGCCGGCTTCTATTAGCTCATCCTCGCGGCGTGTAGATGTCGCCCAACGTCTAAAATGTATGACTTTCTCAACTGGTACATAATTATTTAAGTCCAGCAAGTTAGTATTGACATCCGGCTTCTTTGCTTTATGCCGTTTTGTCTAAAAAATCGATAACGTGGCATAATCCTTGAATTATTCCTGCTTCCAAATAAGCATATTTCCTCACGTCCTTAGTGAAAATAATTGGAGCACTGTCTACTGAACTATTACCGCGGCTACAACAATAAAATGTATAAACAAAATGGAATGGATATTAATGTTTTATTTAAGAGAAACTTTCTCCAGCACGTTTAATGTACTTGGATGCCAAATAAAGTATTGTATTCCATCCAAAATTTAGATGTCGAAGTTTCACCAAAAATATATATTTTGGGGTCCCCTGAGATCCTAAAAACATTTTTCAGAAAAACATCCGGGTGTGTGTGTACCTGTGTGGACAGTGTGTCAAAAACGAAAAGACCATTAAATACCAAACCTGCTATTATGTTTAGTATCTTCCAAACTTGGTATTTAAGCTCAGTGTCTTCCAAGAAAAAGACACGAAGTTTTTCAGGAAAATTCCTAGTCTAAAGTACCTTTAAATTGAACAGATTTAATTTTTTCTCAACAATGGGTCTTACAATTTATTAAAATACCGCATAATAAAGAAATCTACATGATAAATTGAAGACTTGCCTTGCATTCTCTGTGAATACCTTCTAAAGACCTCTTCATTCTGGCTAACTATTGCATAGCTAGTAAACCGTAAGAGATAGATAAAGACTTACTAACAAACATGTAGATTTCATTCAAACATACAGTTAATAACGTATTCATTTCTTTGTGAGGTTATCCATTTGCAATGTATTCCTTCATATTATTTCAACTTTGAAATACTTTATCTTTTCACATACGGGAATTTGTCATTCCTGTGTTTTTCTTCTTCTTTAATATACTCTTTCAGATAGTTCCCCACTTACCGGTTTTAACTTTAAATAGCCCCGTGGTGTTCTGCAACTCTTTTTGCACACGGAAAAGGCTGTGAGAACATCTGGTAATACGTGTTCCAGAATCGCATACAGGAAGCCAAAGGTTCTATAAACCACGGTAATTACTTTTTGTGTCAATTCGTCTTGAATTATTTGAAATAGAGTTTACAATATATAATTTCCTACCATATTCCTGCGGTAGATAGAGGAAATATTTTCCACAAAAAATTCAATATCTGTCGAGACTTCATTGGTAATATATATTCAGACGCACGTAGAACCCAAGGACATATTTTCAAATAAACTTAATGTATGCGAGTATGTGTGTGTGTGTTTGAAAAACGGAAAATTCAGAAAATGATACATTTTGTATTTACATCTAGCGTCTTCCAAGGACGATTTTAAGAAAATATCATCACATGAAAAACCCTTTTTACTTTTTCAAAATTTCTGAAAGGATTTTTATCACAACAATATTTTTAAATATTTCAACGACCAACAAAGTTGTATATCCGTTTTAAGTACTATTTGCTTCATTACAATATAATCCAAATAGTGTGTCCGATATCGAGACTAAAAACAAAATATGCAAACGTTTTGTCCAAATAATTCCATTAGTCAAAAATAAAAAAAGGGATAGATGAAGTCATACACAGAACTACAGTAAAAGAAATGAAGTATCCACCATGTAAGGATATTATGTATAAGAGATATAAAAGAGCAAAATTGATAGGCAGAGAAAGTACTGTGAATACAACAAATTGGATTGCAGCTGATTTTTTATTTCATACACGATCTCCTCGCGTACATTGAATTTCAATATAAGCAATTAAAGGAAACAACCATAATTGGTCCCTGCAAACCTATTATCTTTCTGATGAAAAATATGTCTTTGGGGGGTATTCGGTTTCATAACTAAGAGAAGCATTTTGACATTATTTGAAGGTTTGAAAATGTTCCTGTAAATCTAGAATATTAATTAGATTTCGGAATGATACATACCAAGTTATTCAATTGTTGATTTCAGAAGGAACTTAAATTACATTATAGAAGTATTCTAAAATTTGATACACATACACAATTGTTTGTTATATAATATTTTTATCGAAATAAACACATAATATTGTGATATTTAATAAAGAACAATGAGCATAACGCACAAGTGTATTTCATTTTTATCGCATATAAACAGCATTGTCAGAAACTGAAGCATAAATTTCAGGGTATAATGAGGTTTGAACAGCCCTGAGCTATGTATTGCAGACCTATTACGTAAAAAAGTTATTAACGTTCCTATGCGTCATTTTCCTCACAAATGTAAGTTTATAAAATAATGGGAAAAAACTAAAAATACCTGAGCATTACATCGTCCGCAAACGTTGATAAAAATATTTGCACGTATTTAGCTTCCCATATAGCTCATTTCTTTATACAAAAGATTGTTCAGACTGTAGGTAGATGCGAGTGAATTGTTTTAAGATGGAAAGTGTATAGAGAAGGTATTGCATGCCACCCAAAAATTCGCTACTGGGATTTCACTGGAAATATACGTTTTAGGCTCCCCCGTAACAAAAAAAAAATTAGAAAAATGCCGTGTGTGTTTTTTTTTTTTGTGTTTCCGTGATGACTCTAAACGAAAAGTCTGTAAAATACCAAACTTGGTAATTAAATTTAATATCTTTCAGGAATACGACACGTATATCCTGAAAAAAATCCCCCCAACCAAAACTACCCTTTGCATAGAAAAAGATTCGAAAATTTTTATTTTCTCAAAAATGACTAACGATTTTGATTAAAATGCGTATATTAAACATATTTGCATGGCAAATAAAAGGTATATCTTAAATTTTCAGGGAATAGCCTCTAAAGACCTCTTTATTCTGGATGAATTTTGCATAATTGGTCAACCTAAGAGATAGACAAAAGCTTACTTAAAATGTATATTTTGTTAAAACCTAAAATTTATGTTCTTTTCGTGGAGTTGACCATTTCTCAGACATCCTTTGTTATTTGTTTCAGATTTAAAAATTAAACTTTTTTCATACAGATATAGATACATTTAGAAACATATTTCAACCACATGGAACTAGCCTTTAAATGATTGGACTATCGTTTTGGCTTAGGGTATTCCATTTTTTCCCCTCTACTTACAGGGAAGCAAGTAATTAAGACAATTTCCGCTAGTGTTTATTTCAATTATCATAAAGTAGATACAAGAATTCTCTGTTTTACAGTAATTTCTTACAACGATGTAGAGAAAGTCACAAGAGATTTTTAATTTATCATTTACTTCTCCGACCTACGAACCATCATAAAAAAAGAATATGGATTTTTTATGCAGCTTATTTCAAAAACCAAATTTCAACAGTGTTATAAGTTTTGCTTTTACCTTTTTATTTGATTTCCCACGTTGCCAGAAATGTTACCAATGCACTTTCATTTTGTTTATTTAACGCACAAAGCAGAAATTGTCACATCTGGTTTGCAAATATATATCTGACTGCACGCACTTGGTCATTCATCTCGTTGAGAAGACGGTTCATCTCTCTCTCCCTGTTCTGGTAATCTTTCAACGTCAACATTATTGTAATGAAGGTCTTACATTTTTTGCTTATTCAATTCTTGCTCCACTGAACCCTCTGGCTGAACGCATTAGTTATACTCTTATGAGAAGGATACGTACATCCATAGCGCAACACAAACATCACAGAAAATTTCCAGTTTACAACATCAATATTTGATTCATTATTGCTAGATTGTTACATAGAACGCGCATAATATATTCTAAAAATTCAACTCCCTTTGTATACTAAGATGGATTCTGGCGCTTATTAGACATATTCTTACAAAGTTTCTGTGTAATAATGGAACATTATTTGTTTCTAAAAGTTGCAACAACATTTGTGCCAACGACTGTGACATAAATTGTATATTTTAACGAGTTCTGCATATTTGTGTAGTAATTTTTTTGTTATAGTTTACCAGTTATGCAAAAGTCATTCACAATGAAGTGGAGTTTAGAGGCTATTCCAAGAAAATTATGACTATACAATTTATTTATCATCTAAATATCTTTAATAAATAGTATTTTAATTGGAATTGTTATAGCAATTTTTAGAAAATCAAATCATGTCGCCCGCTTGTAAGATGCTGAACTTAAATGCCAAGTTAGGCACCTAACCGACTTTTAGTTTTTGAGTTATGGTGTTCACATACATACACACATACATATTATTGTCAGTAATAATAATAATAAAAAGTAATAATAACAATAAACAGCATCAACTTTAAGGAATCTAAGTGAAGTACCTATTTTTGTTTGTCTACCCAGTACGACATACCCTTGTCATTCTTCCTTCCCTCAGAGAGAATCGATGAGCTAAGGCCGACGCATTACCGAACATCAGGGAGTTATTTTATAGTATTTCACTGGCACTAATTTGTACCGACTCTAAGGTAGACAAAAGGGTTGCGACATATTATTTAAAATACAAATATGAAATTTCCGTACGCAAGGAACCCTTGCCATGTATCCTATATTTTAAATTTTCTAGAAGCGCAAATTTTGCCATTTCACTGAAGGGAGAAAAAGCGAAAGCTCAAATAGTACCAATAAATAAATTTGCCGCTACCTACCACTTTCCATTGTGCAAGTACCATATACATCAGGGACTTTGCGGCGGGAAGGGAGGGAGTTGTGGCCGAAGGTAGGGAAACACCTGTAGGAAAACATGAGCCAATAGTAAATCTTGCTACTTGGTGGCACCGGTGCGCTTCTATAAACCCAGATGCGCACGCACAAGCGTAGCGTGCGACAACGAAGGCAACTAAAATCCCCCTCCTCGGTATTCAAACAAGTTAGTCCCTGAAAGTTTGAAGATGAATCACATCTGCATTGGGTCTAGAGGCACGTGCCCCGTCTAATTCCTTTTACTTCAATACTACCACCAATAAGCGCTGGGCTTCTCTTTCAGGGACCAATTTCCATGCACTGTTTTAAGCACGTCCCACGCCGCCGAGCTTATATCACAAATTAGGAAGTTGGGAAGCTTTCTCATACTGCTCTGGTATAACTGATCTATAGCATATGACAGTAATTATTATGGTCACGCCGTGGCCGCCTAGCTTAGGTGCTTCGTGGCGCACAGGATCCTGGGTTCGAGTCCCGCCTTAGGCATGGGTGTTACTGTGAACGTGTGTATGTCTGTGTATGTATAGGCAAAAGGAAAGCTTAAAAGGTCAACTAAGGAAATGTAGGAAACTGGAAAAGACAAAGGAAAAAAGGAATACAACGGCCCGGGTGCGATCCCAAGCTACCGCATGTCAGATTTTGTGTGGACAGAGCAGCCCAGGGGCGGGTTTTTCCTTCGAGTTCTCCGGTTTTCCCCCGCCATCGAATTCCAACGGCGCTATGTCTCCATCATCAGTGCCACCGCCTGTGGTGGCATTTGTAGTAACAAAAAAAAAATCTGATGTAGTCCATTCACATAACTTTCTCTACATCTCTGCAACAAATTATTGTTAAAAAGCTTATAGTTCTATTTACTTCATGAAAATTAAGAAAGATTAGCAGAAATATTACCTTCTTCCTTTTAAGTAGAAGCAAAATAAGGGAGTACCATAGTTCAAAGAAATAGTCAAAAGCTGGTTGCTATGTGACTGATATTGTTTGTTTGGACAGGAGTTGACAAACTCCTGTAGAGTTTTTTAAAGCTGAAACCAATAACAAGGAATCTCTCAAAAACGAAAAAATGTATATGACATAAATTGTGAATTGTATCGTGATCTACATTTTTGTAGCAGGTTTTGTTTATCTCTTACGGTTTACCATTTATGCAAAATTCAATAAAAATTATCCAGAATAAAGAGGTATTTAGAGGCTATTCACGTAAAATTCAAGATAGACATTTTATTTGGCATGTAAATATCTTAAATAGAAGAGATTTTAATAAAAATCTTTAGAGCCACTTTTGTGAGAATCAAAATTTTCGAAAAAAGGTACCATGTAAAGTGTAGTTAGGGCTGGGGGGGGATTTTCTTGAAAAACTTCGTATCGCCAAATTGTATATTTAACAGTATTTTCGTTTTTGAGCTATGTTGTTCACAGACACACACCACACACATGGACCTTTCCCAATACATGCATTTCCGGTGAAATCGCGGTATTGAATTTTTGGATGGAATACAATAACGTCTCTATACACTATATATAGTACGTGTAGAGAAAGTACAAAAAAAAAGTAAAAGTAAATTATTATTTATAGATCGAACACTTGGCATAGAACTTTAGAACAAGGCATATCAATACATTGGCAGGCATCTATTAGAATCTATTATGTGCCATAAAATAGGCAACGTGTTACCGTACCTTCAACTACGTGGGAAATATGTTGTAGCACATAATTTTTGCCACTGTTTTGTAAACAAGGTATTCTTACAAAAGAACATTCTTCTCTCTACATCATGCTCAACGAGATAAACGCTCACACAATTGAGCTTACTGCTTAGTTCTTCGTGTCGCATCCTAGGAAAATCGTTTCGTTTCATAGTCGGCTTTCCCTCCCCTTATTTGTAGGACTGACACCCCTCTAGGGCTTACAAGCCAATACCTAGGGGTCAGTAGCCTGTCTGGGAGCTAACGGCACGAAACCTTGGGCGGTAACGGAGTTACGGGCGAACACACACGCATTCCTCCTAAATTTTCTACTGTTAAACTATGTTTACGCGACAGTGATTATTATTACTTAGTACTTTTAATGCAGTGATTTCGTCCGTACTCTCGTCCGTATTAAAATAACTATTTCCCTCACGACTAAAGATAGCCTGTTCGACTCCACCATGGATCTCAAATCTTTGTTCTGCCGATGTTCTACACCAAGTGCCTCAAAAAGTATCGCCTGACCAGCGGGAGCATTATTTTCTCTTTTCCTGTTATGTTCCCCTCGGACAGGGTAACCTCACCCCCTTCGGTTCAATGCTCTACCCCTAACGGTACTGTGTTATCAGGCCGTGACAACTCGGTGTTTGAAATCCTTCTTCCTTTCCCATTTTCAATGTATATTTATATTTCCCTTCTTGGTATAAGTTACATTATTGGCTGTGATTTATCATTCCCTTCTGAATAACTCTTAGCCCCGTGATAAGAAATGTATTGTCTGAAACCACAGAGTGGAGAGAACATGTTATGAGGGGTTGCGCTGTAACCAGACATGAACATGAAGTGCATGATATGAAATTTAAGCGAAATTGTAGATTGGAAAGTTGATGGTGGAACAATTGGTGGAATGAGTGGAGGGAAACTGTATGACCCGGAGAAAACCCACCCAGACACCGCTTCGTCCACCACGAAACCCACATGTGGGCACTTGAGATGATACCCTAGATGAGAGGTGAGTCGTCTAAACACTCACCCACGGTGCTGCCTCCTTTGAAAATACCAAACTTAAACACCAAGTCTGGTATTTAACGGTCTTTTAGTTTTGAGCTATGCAGTGAAATCTCGCTATCGAATTTTTGGTTGGAATTCAGCCATGGCTCTGAAGGTAATACATCTGTGAAAGTTGGAAGGTCCACAGGATATCAGACACCGTGTTAAAATGTCTGTTAGTTATTGTGCACAATAATAGTGGTATTTTTGTCAAATTTCTAGCTTGAATGGTCATTTAAATAAAATTATGGATGTGTTCCATTCACATAACATTCTCTAGCTGTTCCAAAAACTTTTCCTAAAAAGATTATTCGAGATAAACATTAACAGAATAGGTGTTATTTGTTTCTTTGTCAGTAGAAGTAGTACCTATGCTAAAGAACTAATCAATATTTTAAAAGCTGATCATCACGTGAAAACATTTACATTTGGTTCTCTTTGCTTGCAGAAGTTAAAAAAAATAGGGGTGTAACGAAACTTGACTTCCCGTTGAAGAAAAATTTAGGTAGAAAGAAATTTAAAAAGTATAACAAGATATTTCTTGGAAACGATCAACTCAAAAAAAAACGTATATGACATAAATGTTGTGATTTAACGAGATCAATATTTTTTGGCTTGTCACTAAAATTTTCTGAAACATACAATGGTATTTGAATTAAAATTATTTGTGGCATTTATCAAAACTTTTCCAGGTAAAGGGTAGCTGGGGGTGTGAGATTTACTTGAAAATCTTCGTGCTGCACCCTTACTAGATACTTAACTTAAATACAAATTTTGGCATTTAATCGAGATTTCGTTTTTGAACCATGTTGCCTATAAGTGCACGATTTTTTTTTTAATTCCTTTTTGGATTCAAGGAAATCTCAAAGATGATATTTGGTGAAATCTTCGTATCCAATTTTGGGTGAAACACAATACCTTCTCTATCTACTATGCGTTTTGCACATACGTGCTAGAGAAAGTACAAAGTATTGTTTAAATTCATTGTTCTAGTAAAACAGGGCCATGTGATGCATTTGCAAAAATATTCACATAAAATACACACTTTACAGTAAATGAGTTAATAAATAGAATTGTCATTTTTTTGTGTTGGCCTTAATTAATGTGGAAAAATGGTTAGTTTTCGTACTCTCCAAAACCATTTATTTTTCAACACTTTAATAATTTATTTATCAAAAATGGAGCATTATTTAGAAAGATTAATACGACTATTTCCTTTGGCGTTCTTTTGAGGGGCAGTGTATAAATATTGAAACAAGTTAATGGCAAATTACAACGTGTGGAACACTTTGGGTATGGAAAAGTACTGAAAAAAAGGTTTTCAAGAAAATAAGGTTTAAATCTGGGAATTCACCAACCTATCCATAGCTTCAATTGCTTGATAGTTAATGTTTTTAAGGTGAGAAAACATATTCTTTAAAGTTTAGAATGCATATAATTTTATTATAAAACCACTAATTTTTAAAAGTTTCCAAATTTTTTGTCAAATTTCACAAATTCATCACCTTAATATCCCAGCACTCTTTCTATATATTCCACTTTTCTTCCGATTTTCTGTCCTTCATTTTAATGCTTTCGCTAATTTATAATTTCAATAAAATAGAAAATGTGAAAATCTGCTAAGTATTTAGTTGGGAATGGAATAAATCTCAAGAATAAAGCGCATCCATCGGTCACTTCAGAAAATGTACCAGCCACTAAATTCACATTTTATGGAAGAGATGAAAAAGGATTTAGAAAGGAAACACATTTATTATGTTTGCTTTATTCAAAGTCACTGTTAGTAGGATTCTAACAGGAATAGAACAATAACAGAAACCTTAATTGTTAATAGATGACTTCAGGAAAACAGTTTTAATTATCTGGACCCATCCCTTGAGGCAAGAAGTTGTGTTTATAATTATTTTAAAAATTCGCATTAATAATGTGTAGTAGAGGTGTTTTGTGGTGAATATTCTACCATAGATTCCCATTGATTTGGTTCTAATTTTCGAGCTGAACATATGAATAATGCCATGGCTTAAATTAAAAATAACAGGTTATTAAAGGAACATTAATGTTAAAAACCCTTATTTACAAATTCATACAAACCTTTTAATACAAATCTATATTCAAATAGACTCAACACTTAACGTTACCAAACTGCAACATACAAAATGTGGAATTTTCGTTTTTCATAGTTGTCCTTCTGTCTCTTAAAACTAAGTTTTACTCAAAGAAAAACCAATAACTATCAGCATATGGTATAGGTGGCCAAAGACAATAAAGGCGCTTTTCACACAGAACAAAAACAATCATAGCTAAGCTGTTCATCTATACCAGAAAATTCTTTACAACAAAGAAGCAAATCAGAATTAACACAACCAACTGTAAATGCATTTAATTAGTTAATTGCCATTGTACCATTTATATCAGCAACACTCGATTTAGAACTACCCTCGAAGGACCAAACAAATTATGTACATTTTTATTACAATACTACCAGTTTCATTTACCATAAAGGAATCCAACTTAAACGGCAGCTAACTTAAATTGGCTTCTAATGTATCTTTGTTAACCCTTTGTTGCGTGTCGGTACCTATAAGCTCCGCTTGTTTTAAGCATAACTATACAAATGGGGTTGTACTCTAGAATTAATTTCATGTTAAACTAACCTTCAACCATAGCGACAAGTAATCAAGACTGTTTTATATTGTTAAAATATATACAATTTTTGCCCTAAAACTGCAGTGATTTTTTTAAATAAATAAAAGAGAAAACCAACTAACTACAGCCAAATGTAACCCCATTAACTTCCAAGCATCACACCGATTATTTTACTTGGGCTCTCCCCGTCATTTACCACAATCACTGGGATTTGAACTTGCAAGATTAGGCTTTGAATGGATGGCCAGTCCATTACCTATCACCTAACACTCGTGGATATTTGAACTACTTTTTTGGTAGTGCCTTAGGCAGCACTATGAAAACTAGTTTAGAAGGATTTAAACTTTTAATTGGGAACAAAAATATTAATAAGGCTCTACATTTATTTTCATTTTTATTTTCCTTATCATTTTGTATAATCTTTTTATAGACTTATTCCTAAATATTTTACTGTAATTGTATATAGTAATTTTATAGATATATTCCCAAATATTTTTACTAGAACTCCAATTTTAAACTTGAATTAAAGGAAAAACTGCATATGTAGTATATTAGTGCAGGCAACTAAGGGTTAAAGCCGGTCAAGTCAGTTTTCAATCTCGCTTGTTTCTCGCTGCCGCTGAGCGCGCCTTTCGTAGCCAGTATACAGAGCTGAACGGCATACGAAGTTCTCGATTACTTGCAAGACTCATAAGTCTCGTTAATAGCAAGACTGTTGTGTAATGCGCGGAAACTCGCATAATCAGTTCTTTAAGCTATATTATTTCATCTATTTAAATTATTTAAGATTTAAATAACTTACCATCAATATCAATATTGCGGTGTAATGCGCGGAAACTTGTATAATCAGTTCTGTAAGTTATATTATTTCCATTTGTTTAAATGATGGAAGGCTGTAAATAGCTTACCAGTACAGGGATGGTATTTAAATAAGCCACGCTATGTTTTACTTTCTCAAAAATGAATATGACGACTTTATTAAAATCTAATGTCCTTTTTTCACTACGAGAGAACTTATTCATACTGAAATCTTGTTCATTCTCAGTCAAATCAACATTTATCTTAATATTATCCGTTTCTAACTATACCCTCTTCTATGCTTACAAGCGCTCCAATTATATATCGATTTGAAAAATCGGGATCAATATATATTTATCTTTTCAACATGAATTATGATATAATTTGTCAAATCTTTTTACTTTCCCTATACGTACTATGTACATAGTGTATAGAGGAAGTATTGTATTCCACCCAAATTTTCAATACCGATATTTCACCGGAAGTACATGCTTTAGGACCCCCTGAATCAAAAAAAAAAAGCATTTTCAGAAAAAGGCCCGTATGTGTGTGTGTCTGTCTGTCTGTCTGTCTGTCTGTCTGTCTGTCTGTCTGTGGACAGCATAGCTCAAAAACCAAGAGACCGTTAAATACTAAACTTGGTATTTAGGTTTGGTATCTTCCAAGGATCCGACACGAAGATTTTCAAGAAAATGCCCCCAACCCCAGCTATCCTTTACATGGAAAAATGTTCGAAAATTTTGATTTTCTAAAAAATGGCTCAAACGATTTTGATTAAAATCACGTATATTAAAGACATTTACATACCAAATAAAATGTGTATCTTGAATTTTCTGGAAATAGCCTCTGAAGTGCTCTTTATTCTGGATGAATTTTGTTAAAGTTTGCTTAACTGCTAAACGGTAAGAGACAGACAAAAACTTACTACATAGAAAATGTTGGTCTGATCAAAACACACCATATATGCCCCTTACATTTTTGTTGTTGAAGTGACCGTTTCCGAGATATTCCTTGTTTTTGGTTTCAGTTGCTAGTACTTATTCTTTTCTCAGACAGGAAGTGTTCGTTTTTCTTTTGTTCTACTCCTGGCTAAGCAAAGAAGCGATTTGAAATGACAATCTAATAACGACGTATTTTAAAACATTGGACTATCAGTTTAGCCTAGTGTATTCCCTTATTTTCTTTCTACTTATAAGGAACTAAGCAATAAGAACATTGTGCTAATGATTATCTCAATTAGCAAGGTGCAGGAAGAAGAATAATCTTATGTAAGAAGTTTGTAGAAGAGCTAGAGAAAGTCATGTGAGTGTAGCATATCAGATTTTTTCCACATAATTTATATTACCAAGTCCATATGGCCTACTATAAATAGCGGTTGCGCCGTGGGTCAATGGTTAGACCTCTCACCTCCCATCTAGGCAGCCCGGGTTCGATCGTAAGCGCCCGCGTCTGGGATTCATGGTGGACGAAGCGGAGCGCGGTTTCCCCCGACTCTCATCCCACCAATTGCTCCATTATTACCTTTCCAATCAACAATTTCGCTTCCTTTTCATATAGACTTCATGTTCATACCTGGCTACGGGCCGACCCCTTGTAACTGGTTCTCCATCCTGTGCCGTAGGCTCCCCAACGGGCTTCTGACCCCTAGGCATTGACTTGCAAGCCAATCCCTAGGGGTGTGCGAGTCCTACAAATACGGAGAGCCGGTTACGAAATGAGACTACAAATAACACAACCTGAGTAAAAATTAGTTCTATAGGGCCAAGAAATACAAGATCAAAACTACAGCATTACAATTGATTTAGACACAGATTAACCTCTTATATTGTGGTACTTTTTTTCCGTGTTTACAAACATCTGTGTCTTTAAAAGCGAAACACTAGCCTCTTAACTTAAATTTAATGAAAGTCTATTTGAGGGATTTTTTTGTACACTGTATTAAAACATTTTGGATTAAATTGAAATCGACCTTTCAGCTGGAAATTGAAGAGCGTTTTCATTCTCGTTCTCTTTCATCAGAAGAGCCCGAAAGTAATTTGTAAAGTGGCATGCTCTTAAAAAGGTCAATAAGCTAATGCTTGAAATGAATAATATGTTGAGAAATTAGGAACTCAGAGCACTAAAGAGAAGGGCTGGAAGAAAATGCCTCATAAGAGATGATATGCCGACAGCAAAAGCGACGGTCGGAAACTAGGAACGAAATATGTCCAGCGCTCGGATTTAAACCCCACTCGTGGTCATGCTGCCTCATTTTTTGCTGAGCTTTTCCTCCACTAAAACTAGCTTTAGGGCCTCGTGATTGTAGGCTAAGACCATTTATTCTCACCACATTGTCCAAACTGTTGTCTAAGCATATTCCTATTAGAAAATAACTAAACTAGAGAAGCCAACACCCAGCAGAAGCTTCACCATAAAAAGAAAGGGGGGAAAATCAACTTATGAGTACCATAAGCTCTTTTCATTGATCTTTCATCTACTAAAAGCTAATTCTCATTTATAAGATAATTTGAAGGTGCATAAATATTGAAATATATAAAGTTATTGCCCGTGCTATTACTTACTATTTATACCAGAAAGCAATTATAAGCAATATCTTTTAACCCCAGTAGCTTTTTACTTTCTCTAGCCCCATATGTACGATGTACATAGGGATAGAGAAGGTATTGTAATGCAGCCAAAAATTCAATACCGAAATTTCACCGGAAATACATGTTTTAGGTCCTCCTGAATCAAAAAAAATATTTTTGGAAAAAGGTCCGTGTGTGTGTGTCTGTGGACAGCATCACTCAAAAATGAAAAGAACGTTGAATACCAAAGTTGGTATTTCATTTTGATATCTTCCAAGAATGCGACACGAAGATTTTCAAGAAAATCCCCCCAACGCCAACTACCCTTTACATGGAACTTTTTTCGAAAATTTTGATTTTCTCAAAAATAGCTCCAACGATTTTGATTAAAATATTGTATATTAAAGATATTTACCTGACAAATAATATGTATATCTTGAATTTTCTGGGGATAGCCTCTGAAGACTACTTTATTCTGGAAGAATTTTGCATAGCTGCTAAACCGTAAGAGATGGACAAAAACCTAACACACAATTTATGTTATATAACATTTTTCGAGGAGTTGATCGTTTTTGAGATATTCCTTGCTTTTGGTTTCAACTTTGAAAAACTTTTCTCATACAAGAATTTGTCAACTTGTATCCATACAAACAAAGGAACTTCACTCACCTAGTAACCAGCTTTTGACTTAACTTTAACCTATAATATTCCCATATTTCGCTTCTACTTACAAGGAAGCAAGTAATAAGGGTATAAGTAATATAAGCATTTCTATACCACTTCGCAAAAAATAAATTATTGTGTTACATTCAGACGGCCTTCCCTTCCTATTCTTCAAAACTATTCAAAAATATTATCTGCTTTACGTTAATGTGGATAAATACTTGTAAAATGGCCTTAATACAAAATATTTCAATGTTAAATCAATGGTAATCTGGTAACATAATACCCCTAAGCTATAGTCAAATATCTTAATGGCTTGGAAATTTCGTAAAACGAAGATTAATAAAGCATTTTAAAATTTAAACAAGTCAAAAAGAATATTTCTGGAATAATTAATTCCACAAATAGCGTGTTTTACTAAATGATATACTTTAATGGGATCTGCATTTTTGTGTGTAAAGATTCTATCTTTCTCTTAAGGTTTATCAGTAGGTATGTTATGTCACTCAAAAGAAGAGGCCTACTAAACTCAAAATCCTTAGCGCCTTTTTTTTCACAAAATAAAAATATTCGAAAATGTTGGCTTTTTAGTAATGGTGGCAAAATAAAGCTACCTCGATAAACACATTTCTTAATGCAATTCGCGTCTTTACCTGAAATGTCAACTCTTCCACAGGTAACTTCATTGCGGGCCAACTTTTAAATAATTGAATAACAACTTTGTGCTTTACATTATCGGAGATCACAACTATGAAGTGTTTCGTGATTATGATCTACGTCATTACTAACTAAAACGTGAGTATCAGGATCGTTCAAATAATATGGAAGTTGCATGTCTTAGCAGTGCATCTTCACGATGCTTCTCACTGTGTTTTCCCATATCTGCGAAATTTATATCCATCTTGCGGCTGTTCCCGAATATAGGGGCTCCGGGTTTGAATCCTGCGTGCAGATTTAGGATATTTATGAAATGGTGTGGAGATGTGGGTGTCCTAGTTCAGGATTTTGTTGGCATGGCATCATTCTCAGCTGTGGTAAGACACAAGTGGTTTCCTTTCAGTCTGATGCTGAGCTCATTTTCTGCCGTCGAACACGCACGCATATCTCGGGTCATATTTTCATTCCAACTATGCCTTACCGGACAGCACCTATTACTTTTGACCGTCTTCTGGTGTATTAAATAAACACTGTTTCCGTCGCGGCCATATGTAGCCCGTTCGTTTCCACCGCGAACGCAGATGTCACGTCTTAACCCCACGAGTCTTCCATAGCTAGTGAATTCGCGTTGCGCAACCAACAAGAGAACCATTCCAATTTTCTTTAATAGGTCCGCCCTCGGGCAGTGGAACTTCCAAACCCTTCGGTTCATTGTCTTGCATTAAACGATACTCTCCTTCCTTGTAATAACGGTGTACTTGCCCTCTTAGATGTGTTTTCCAACATTTCTTCCCTGGCCATTTCCAATGTATATCTGTCCTTTCTTAGTGTAATTTATATCATATTGGATATAATTTATATCTCCCTTTTAAAGACCTTTTAATCCTGTGACACATGTACTGTCTGAATCTTTAAAATCCAAACTTTGTCTCCTTTAACTTTTCATAACTTGCAGAAACCATTATATATATTTCGAACAATCGACGTTCATTAACAGTGATACATTCCCTATAAGCTACACCACAACTATTATCGAAACAAATGACTAGTGGTGCCACCCTTCTTGTTACTTACAAGAGAAAAGCTCGCAAGCATTAACGCATTTGTGGTATACCCGTTTCGCGCGCAGATGAAACGTTTACCATGCAGTGGCTCGCGCGCATTTGACTTGTTTAGAATTCAGTCACTCCTGCGCAGATGGGACAAAATTTGACCCTTTCGCGCAGTCGGTACCCCCCTCTCCCGACTAACAAACCAGCACCTGGGGTCAGACGCCAAGATTAGTCCGGTTACTGGAATGAGAGTGAGAAAGAAACTGATATGAATTGACGGCGAAATAGGTGAAAGGTGCGGCAAACATGGCTTAACCAAGGAGTCCGGAGAAACCCTACCCGGACGCTGCTTTGTCCACCACAAATCTCACATGCGGTCCCCTGGGATGGAACCCGGGCCATATTTATGAGAGGCCAGCGGTCTAATCAATCGGCCACAGCGCCGCCCATATGTATACTCACGTGCCTAAAATGTTGCCCACCCTACATTCTTTTCCCAAGCATTATTCTAGTACCTGGATTACTTTCCTAATATGACTGAACTGCCGGAGAGCAACATTCAATTTAAACCTTGCATTTTCATGCTATTGCCGTGTTCTAAATATAGGTTTTATTTTTTCCTTTCGATATCTCAGATACCTTACCCTTCGTCTACATGTCGCTGATGAAAGCTTTCACATGTGTCGAAGTTGCTGTCTAGTGCACAAGCACTTAATTCTTCACCCCTTCCTCTAGAATGTGAATTATGTTTTATTTTGTTTAACAGCGGAATTCTTCCAGAATGCGACCCACTCCTACATTTTACAACGATTATAAAATCGTTCACTTTAACTTTATATGTACCTTACGGAGAGAAAAATACTATTTCAATCTAGGGACCCTGTAGCAGTGGTACGAGGTACGTCCAGAAAGTAAGTTCCGTTTGGTAATAAAATTAAATTGTGTACAGATACAGAATAATTATTTATTGCACAAAATTCTACAGCTCTTAAACTACTTTTCCACATAACTGCCAAAATTTTGCAGGCATTTGTCAATAGCGTGGCACAAGTTTTTGTATACCTTCTTCATAGAAGTTTGCCGCCTGTGTCTTCAAAAAGTTGAAGAGAATGGCATTCTGGTTTGATAAAGGCAACTGCCTCAAAGTGTTTACTTATCTGCTAACGTTTTATTATTTTCTCTGCACGTACTATATAGTGTATCAAGAAGATATGTGTGTCTGTTAGTCTTTCTTTCTGTATGTGTGTATGTGTGTGTCTTTGGGCAGCATAGCTCAAAAACGAAAAGTCCGTTAAATATCAAACTTGGCATTTCAGTTCAGTATCTTCCAAGGATGCGACAAATATTTTCAAGAAAATCTCCCCATCCCCAACTACCCTTTACATAGAACAGTTTTTCAACAATTTGGATTTTCTCAAAAATGGCTCTAAGGATTTTGATTAAAATACCGTACATTAAACCTATTTATATTGCAAGTAAAATGTATATCGAACATTCTGGGAATAGCATTTAAGACCTCTCATGATTCTGAATGTATTTTGCTTAATTTTGCGTAAGATAAATAAAAGCTTATTACACAAAAAATTTAGATCATACAATTTAAAACATACAATTTATGTCATATACGTTTTTTTCGTGGAACTGATCAATTCTGAGATATTCCTTGTTATTGTATCAGATTTAAAATTTAAAATTTTCTTACACGGAAAGTTGCAAACTCCTGGCCCAGCATAGAAACGGATTTCAACCACAGGGTCAAGAGCTTTTAAAATATTTAACTATCGTTTTAATATGTTATATTCCCTTATTTCCCTTCTACTTAAAAGTAAGCAACTAATTAAGACAATACTGGTAATGTTTATCTCGATTATCACAAAGCAGATGGAAGAACATGCTTTTTAACAATAATTTGTTACAGTATTGTGGAGAAACTCATGTGAATGGAACACATCTGATTTTTTCACAATTTTTACTTTTTCTATACGTACCCAAAAATTCGATACCGAGATTTCACCGGAAATATATGTTTTAGGGTCACCTGTGCCCAAAAAAAAAACATTTTCAGAAAAAGGTCCGTGTGTGTGTGTTTGAACACGATAACTCAAAAACGAAAATTCGGTAAAATACCAAAGTTGGTATTTAAGTTTAGTATCTTCGAGGGATGCGACACAAACTACCTTTTACATGGAGTTTTTTTCGAAAATTTTGATTATCTCAAAAATTGCTATAACAATTTTGATTAAAATTCGTGTATTTAAAGATATTTACCTGACAAAATGTATATCTTAAGTTTTCTGGGAATAGCCTCTGAAGACCACTTTATTCTGGAGGATTTTACGGAATTTCGCATAACTGCTAAACCGTAAGAGATAGAAAAAAAAACTTCCTTAAAACACATAATTTATCTTATGTACATTTTTTCGTGGAGTTGATCGATTTTTAGAAACTCATTGTTTTTGGTTTCAGCTTTAAAAAACATACTTTTCTCATTCAGGGATTTGCCAACTCCTGTCCATGCAAACAAAAAAAACTTCAGTCACATAGCAACCAACTTTTGACTATTACATTAACCAATAGTACTCCCTTATTTCGCTTTACTTACAAGGAAGCAAGTAAAAAGACTATTTCTGCTACCTTTTTTTCGATTAGCAGGAAGTCAATAGAAGCACAAGCTTTTTAACAATTTGTTGTAGAGGTATAGAGAAAGTCATGTGAATGGAACACATCAGAGTTTTGGTCAACTTTTGCAGATGTATCACCTTAATAAATAATGTTATTGCATATGTGTAGAACAGTAAACTAAATCCTCTAATGTTTCAAGACGATTGTGCCACATAGTTAACAAATTTAATATTCCTATGATTGGGGTTTTAATTTATCCTGAATAAAGTTGAATAAAATGTAAATATTGTTCACGAATTTATCACAGTTTATAAATTAATGGCAGCTTCAAACCAAAGGAGACGTATAGTATAAGAGCATGTAGTACATTATATGTTTGAGGGCTATATAGGGGCTTGTGTATCTTGTGCTACAAACCCCAGTAAGTGGAATGGTTCCACGTTATTGCTCCATATGCCGCTGCACGTTGTAGCAGTGATTGCATTCACATCGTGTTCCTTTCCCCTCCATCTCTTTCCTATTTCTGTTAGTGCCAGCAGTCGGATATATCCAACAGGAGAGCGCTTCAGCGAGAGGGGTCCCACGGGAACCCTCATCCCTCACCAGCGGAGCCTCTGGACTGTGAAATGGGCTGCCATTAGCCCCCCTTCCCCAACCCGTGGGACCTTGCACTCCCTTCCAACAAGTGATGTGCTATTGGACGGAGCCCGATGCCGTCCTGAGGTGGTTAATTACAAAGTTGTTGAGAAACTCTGTTCAGAGGGTAAGGTGCTGCGCCAGAAAAAGTGACACTGCGGAGGTCGTTCATTCTCTCGACAGGAGCATGCGGAATCCTGCCTCTCTTGTCCTAATCAGCACACACTGAAGGCTTTAATCGTCTGCGAATTTGGCAGCACTTGACCTGCTGGTGCTGTCATTAGCTCTAACCTCAATGGCTTCTCTTGTGGTACACGCTAACGTGTCTTATTACTGATGCTAATTTTCTATTACATTCTCATTCTCTTATCTAACATTTCTATACGACCCACATATTGACGTGTATGGTGTCCTCTTAGTCTATAATTATGCTCAAAGATGAAAGAATAGCATTGTTCATTTCTTCAACGAATAAAGATAGGTCTAACTTCCGAAGTTCGTGTAGGTATAATGAAGTGGCAGGGAAATTGGACTAATTATTAGCCTACGATGTAGCGAACAATATAATTACGAATATTCTGTTAGGCCAGGAGGTACGAGTAAGCTCGCAGTAGCTAATTTAGAATGAAATGCCATCTCCAACAAATTTAACAAAAGTAAAATGTTGTGTACTTTGAATAAACATTATATTTTGGTGTAGCCTGAAGATTGAAATTATGCACATTAATTTTCAAACACTTAATTAATTTTATGTTCACTTTGCCCCACTGTTGCACCGGGTCTGTTCTGCTTCTCTTAACCAATAGACAGTCAATAGAGAATGTATTGAATTTTATCCAAAAATGCAATACGGGGATTTCAGCGGAAATGAATTTTTGATGGTGCGTGTATTCAAGATAGTATTTTAAAAGAAATCCGTGTATGTCTACATAGATATATGTGTGTATATGTCACACTATCACTCAAAAACGAAATGTTAGATAAATACCAAACATGGTATTTATGTTTATTTTCTTCAAGCGGGACAACACAAAACTTTTAACACAATGCAGCACGTCTACTATCCTTTACATGGAACACTTTTTCGAAGCTTTTATTTCCTCAAATGTGGCTCTAAATATTTTGATTAAAATACGATACAATAAGGTCATTTATATAAGAAAAAAAGTATATATTGAATTTTCTGAGAGTACCCTGTGAATCACTTTATTAGGAAGGAATTTTGTATAATTTTGTTTTGTAGCTTAACGTCCTTTAACCCGGTTGGTCACATTAACGATGTTTAAAATCGGTGAAATGATGCTCATATGATCTCGGGGTTCACAAGCTTTAAGTTACTCGACTTCTGTCTTCTCAGGATAAGGGAAAACCTCGAAAAAATCTTATCAGGGTAGCTCACCCTAAGCGAGATTTGACTCGCGACCTGTGGAGTGAGACCAACTCGCTACCCCTACACTACGCTCACACTACCCAGGCGTGATCGTATAATCTTGTATAACTGGTTGGTATACATCACGCGATAGACGTACTGCACAAAAAGTCCATATCTGTTTAAAACCTGTAAATTATTTCTTGTTCATAAGCCATTTCCGAAGTATCCGCTATTCATTTTTAGAATTGTTCATTTTTTGTAATTGTTATAGCTGACATAAGTAGAACATATTTATTTACATGTTCGTAAATTAGACGTTTACTCCTATCACTAGGTCCATTTGTAATTTATCAAGGCGTCTTGAACTGATAAGCAATCAGCCATTATATGCATTCTTTTCGTTGAGTAGAAGTGGAAAGTGTTACGGACTATAATGTAACCTGCCATCAGCAGAGCATGGTGATTATAGATCCAATGTTATTAATTCTATATTTAATAATGTAGAAGGTTTTGCATCTTCGTTGCTTAAAGTATAGACTAACTGAAAATATGTGTTCCATTCTATGCGTATTCTAACAAAATCTTATTCTTCTATTTACTTCATGCAAAAGCGGTCTTACTATTATGCCTTATAAGGATAAATAAAACAAGGAAATACACTAGACTAAAGTGATAGTCAAATCTTTTAGAAGCTAGTCTCTACGCGCATGATATTCGGTTCTTTACAAGGCCAGGAGTAAAACAAAAGATATAGGAATGCCAAATTTCGTATTTAAAATCGAAGGCAATAAAAAGGAATTTTTCGAAAATGCTTTACTCCACAAAAAATGTGCCTGACATAATGTGTGTGTTTTGTGTCGTGAGTTTTAGTCTAGCTATTACGGTTTACTAGATATGGGAAGATCATCCAAATATATAGGCACTCAGGGGTTATTCGTAGTAACTGCAATACACACACACACTCATACATATATATTTATTTATTTATTTATTTATTTATATATTTATTTATTTATTTATTTATTTATTTGTTATTCAAACATATTTAATATACTGTATCTTAGTTAAAATCATTACAACCATTTTTGAGTAAATATCCAATTTCAAAAGTTTTTCAATGTAAAATTGGTTTGATGTGGCAGGATTTTTCTGGAAATCTACGTGTTGCATCCTTGGAAGATGCAGAACTTCAATTTTAAGTTACGTATTGACCCTGACTTTTCGTTTTTGGACGATCGTGTTTTTAGATACACGGACACACACAAACGCACACATTTTTCTAAATATGATTTTTTTTTTTAATACAGGGATCCTAAAACGTAGTACAAAACGAAATGTAAAAATCAATTTAGAGTTGCGTTATCAACAGCAAAAATTGAATCTGTGTAGTATGATAGAATACTAAAAGTATTGTCAAGAGAAACAATGTTTTTTAACATTTTAGAAATCGAATTTTCAGCTAATTTTTATGTTTTCAATGACATTTTGGTATGCTCTTTTAGGGTGGAATGCAACATTTTCTGTTTCTGCGTAGGCACTATGTACAAATTAGAAAAAAGTAACTATAGTTTCATCCCCTCCATTGAAGCTACTTGAAAGGCATTAGGTCACTGATTTAGGAAATATGACCCTACTATAATGGGAATTCAAATCAAAATAAGCCATAATACATAAAAATTGTTTATAATGATAGTGCTTCAGAACACATCTTTCTTTTATGCGACTTTGACATGCTTTTCCCAGATATTTTCAGTAATGGTTAATAGTGAAATCATGGATTCATAACAAAATGCAGCAAGTCTAATATGAGCCGGCCCCCATGGCTGCGCTCGCCAAGGCTTCTCGCTTTGGTGCTTCGTAGCGCAGGGGATCGTGGGTTCGAGTCCCGCCTTGGGCATGGGTGTTCTATGTTTGTGTGTACGTGTGTTTAAAAAGAAGAAAACAGAAATTAAGTAATCATACAGCAAACAAAGTAAAACAATTAGATAAATAAAAGTAGGGTATACAGCGCTGGAGTCTCGACCAGACTCCGGAATTGTATTTAAGAAGAAAAGGAATGGTAGTATTCAGTGTGCTCATCTATAATCAAAATAACCCAGGAGTTAGATATTATGAAAACCAAGTGCGGCATGCTATAAAATCCTGAAGAATTGATTTATGTTCGCCGCATGCACAAACCTGTTGTAGCTGGGACAATAAAAATCGAGATATAAATCGCAGGTACTCAACGATACCCAACACAACAAGCTTGAAAACTATTCTAAAGACCCACAACAGCAAACACAAATCAAAGTCCCGAGATTTTTTTCTTTTTAAATTAACATTTTAAATTTAAATAAAATTGTCAGGACTCCGGTGCTGTATTCCTTTTTTCTTTTGGCTATTTTTTCTTTTTTTTTTTTTTTTGCTAGTGTTTAACGCCCGCTTTTACTACCAAGGCACCGCAGGCGATGACACTAGTGATGCATGGAGTGAAGATGGAGCACCGGTGGAATGCGATGGCGGGGCAAACCGGAGAAAAGCCACCCCTACGCCGCTTGCCCACCACAAATCTCACATGCGGTCGCTTGGATTTTATAATTTATTGCCTTTTTTCAATTTCCTACGTTTACTTTGTTGGCCTGTGCATTTACTGTTTTCTTTTTACTTACACAGACGTATACACATTTATAAAGACAAATGTCCCTTCCCAAGGCGGGACTCGAACCCAGGATCCCCTTGTTCATCTAAGGTCACATCGGGGGCTTTGCATTAGGAACAACTTGTCTGTATATTCTTTACATATGGTTTAAATCTTTTTATTTTCCTCACTCACTCACACACACACACACACACACACACACACTGGGGCGGTACTGGATTCGTGTCCGGGTGAGGGTTATGGTTATACGAATGGTGTGGGTTATGTGGTTGGCTTAGCTCAGGGCTTTTATTAGCACGGAAATTCTTTCAGCTTGTGGTGAGACACAAGTGCTTTATTAACGGCCTTTTTCCGCCGTAGAACACCGTTCTCGATTTTGTCCTGTGACGTCACACTTTACCCGCACGCGACTATTACTATTTATTTGTTTGATGCAGTGCTATGTCTCGTACTATGATCGGTCTTAAAATCACTTACTTCCGTCACGACTAAGGGTTACACCACGCGCTCAAATACCACATCTTTGTCGTGCTGGGGTTCTTCGTCAAGTGCCTCACAATTAAAAGGTGACCTGTTCTCCTCTACCGCGGATTCGAAATATCACATTTTGCTGGAGCGGAGGTCCTACACCAAGTGCCTTACACTGTCGCCTGACCAGCGGGAATCATTGTCTTGTGTCCCGATAGTTTCCCTTGGGCAGGGCATTCTCGCCCCTTTCCCTCGGGTCAATGCACAGCTGGTAACGGATCTTGTACCCCGAACTCGTGACCTATGTGTTAAAGTCTTTCTACCCTTCCCATTTTTACTCTACATTTATATTTTAACTTCGTGATATAATTTATATTCTTGTCTATGATTTATATTTCGCTTCTTAATAATTCCTTCCCTCGGGACAAGACACGTACTGTCTCAACACACACATTCACTCTCATTACATACTTCCTGACTCTGTGGGGTAGGGAATAATCCTGGTTAAAGAAAACTGTGGCGCCCCGGCCGGGAATCGAACCCGGGACCTCCAGGTACCGTGCGACAAGAAAGTTACATCTGTATATAATTAAATGGGTCTGATGCCACTGTCAGATTCTGGTGCTGCTACTACAAAAGAGAGTTAACAATAAAAACACGCAATACGCAAGCACTCTTGCTGTAGATGCTACTTGGCTGCAATCAACATCACACACACTCCACCATCTGATTACTCATTAACTTGAATGGTAACGTACCTTTGTCTCGTCTCCCATCACACATAATGTATAACGATGGACAAAAGGGAGAGGGCACATCTGCCTGGGGTGTGGAAGCCATAAAAATGACGTACTTAGTTTTGTGGACACTTTGATGGATACACATGTTTATCTATTTGTGGAGAAGGAAACGAATAACAGTGGCGAACTGTAAGCTGAGCAATCTCATTTCATATTTACCAGCAAGAGCACCTGCGGTGTTCTTTGGAGCGGTGCTATACAACACCTTCCTTTCCCCTGATTATTCTATTGAAGGGGCTTTAATAACACGTCATTCACGTTATACTGCAATTAAATCGGATGATTAAAGTGTTTAAGACATTGTAAGTCTCCATTGGGGTATGGTATATAATTTCAGACCTGCTTGTAGTTTATCGGGAAGATATCTGATGTGTTCCATTCACATGGCTTTTTCTACATCTCTATAACAAATTATTGTTAAATCTACTGCATGCTAATCGAGAAAAAAATTGCAGAAATAGTCTTATTATTTGCTATCTTGTAAGTAGAAGCAAAATAAGGGAGTACTGTAGATTAACAAAGGAGTTGACAAATTCTTGACTGATAAAATAAGTTTTTTAAATCTGAAGGAATATCTCAAAAACAATCAATTCTTGGAAAAAAATGTATATAACATAAATTGTACTTTTTAATGTCCTCTACATTTTTGTGGGGTAAGTTTTTGTCCATCTCTTACAGTTAGCAGTAATGCAAAATTCCGTAAAATTCATCCAGAATAAAGTAGTCTTCAGAGGCTTATCCCAGAAAATTCAAGATATGCACTTTATTTGTTGGGTGAATATCTATAATATACCATATTTAAATCAAAATTTTAGAGCAATTTTTGAGAAAATCAAAATTTTCGAAAAAAAGTTGTATCTAATATTGGTATTATAATACAATGTTAAATAAGAATCCACCTTCTCATCATTAATATGCTGCTGTTTAAAATGTTGCTGTTAGAAATGATGGAGGAAGATATACTAACTTAAGCGTGTATAATGTATGATAATTACGTAAATGTGTGTATTATTTTGTTTCATTCCCAAGGATACAGTTACATAATTTTTCAAAACAAGGCGAAATTACTAGACAATATTAATTTGCTTTTACATATTGCATGCTGCGTTTGTGCTACAAATGCGTTGAACTATCAACAACAAAAATATATAACTTATTTCCATGTGAAGTTAGTGTATAGCTATTTTAGAATTACATCTTGAATTAATAATTTAGATATTTGATTTTTGATTTAGGTTTATGTTTGTTATTTTTTTCTTTTGTGTTTAAACTATATTGCTTTTACACAAAGGGTGTTAGGAGTACCTATAGATACCTACGTATCGTTTGATTAAATAATATTTAATATTTATATACTTCAGTGAGTCAGTGGTTTGCCTCTTCGTCTAATAATTTCTTCACAAATACATCTCATAATTTACTACCTAATGTTTTCTACACGGTCGTATTTGCCTCGAGAATTGAACAATTTTTGTCAGTATAAAATATCAATTTAGCTTTAACTTGTTCAAACTTCAACAGCTGATACTAGTCCTTCCACTTTGGAGTAAATTAGTTTTCCATAAAACATTAGAACTAATTTAGACTTTAAAATAAGCAATAAAAGCAATAAAAATATAAGCATTAAACATAATTATCTAAATTTTCATTCTCATTACTTTCTCAATGAAAATGTAAGTTTTTGGTCATTCATATAATGAACATTTGATCACGTGAGAACCCTGCGTGATTCCTCAATTAGCTTTGTGCAAGTGACGAACATTTGTTATCACGAGGCCCGCCCGCTGTGCTTTACTCCTTACAAATATTTGTCTGGCATTCTCGGAGAAAATAAAGACGTATACCACTATATTATCGGCACCTATACCATTAAAATCCGTATTTATATTTGTGTCTGTAATGTAAAGTAGCTAGCGTATTTGTAACACAAATAAATATATAAACAGAATAAAAATAAATGGACTTTTGAAGTCAATATGTGGCTTATCCTGCAAGAAAGCCGCATTCTAACTGCCACGAGGAGTCCACAAATACAGCTCCTCACTTGTATGCTTTCTCAGCTCACAACGAAATGAAACCATTTCTTGTTCCCCCATTTCTTCCCCTTGCATGTGTTCTATATTGGGGGCGGTTACCATCAGCTTTACCGCTACTTTCTGTTGTTGTTTTCCCCAGGGAAACAATGTTTAGGTTTTCAGAGAAGAATGAGACCATGACGACCAGAGAAAACAATGATGGGGAGAAATGTACGGAAAAAGCTGTAAACAGCAACAGAAAACGCTGGCTTGTAAGTTAAGTTGTACAATTCAAAGAATTCAATACAATATAAGCAAATAAAGACTTCATTTACAAGCAGAGTGATTTTCATATTTTTACTTTCTCTACACGTATTGTGTACATATTGTATAGAACAGGTATTGTTTTGGACCCAAAACTTAGATGCCGAGATTTCACCGGAAATACATGTTTTGGGTCCCCTGAATCCAAAAAAAAGCATTTTTGGAAAAGGTCCGAGTGTGTGCGTGTGTGTGTGTCTGTGGACAGCATATCTCAAAAATTAAAGAACCGTTAAATACCAAACTTGGTATTTAATTTTGGTATCTTCCAAGGATGCAACACGAAGGTTTTCAAAAAAAATCCCCCCCAACTACCCTTTACAAGGAACTTTTTTCGAAAATTTTGATTTTCTCAAAAATGGCTCTAACGATTTTGATTAAAATATCGTATATTAAAGATATTTACCTGACAAATAATATGTATGTCTTGAATTTTCTGGGAATAGTCTGTGAAGACTACTTTATTCTGGATGAATTTTGCATAACTGCTAAACCGTAAGAAATGGGCAAAAACTTACCGCACAAAAAATGTAGAGCACATCAAAACACACAATATATGTTATATACTTTTTTGCGAGGAGTTTATCGTTTTTTAGATATTCCTTGTTTCTGGCTTCAGCTTTGAAAAACTTGTACTTTTCTCATACAGGAATTTGTCAACTCGTCCACACAAACAAAGGAACTTCAGTCACTTAGTAACCAGCTTTTGACTTCACTTTAACCTACGATACTCCCATATTTCGCTTCTACTTACAAGGAAGCAAGTAATAAGACTATTTCTGCTAATTTTTTCTAGATTAGCATGAAGTAAATAGGTGGATAAGCTTATTAACAATAATTTGTTACACAGAAGTAGAGAAAGTTATGTGAATGGAACACATCAGATTTTTTTTTCCGGAAACGAATAGAAATATGAACTAAAATGCTGTAATATTCAAATAGAAATATGTAGGTACTTTAATTTGTTTTGAAAAGCTGATTCTCTTTTTACTTTCTCTAGACGTACTATGTGCATAGTGTAGAGAGAAGGTATTGCACTACATCCAGAACTTCCATACCGAGATTTCAACGGAAATATATGTTTTAGGATACCCAGTTACAAAAAAAAAAGCATTTAAAAAAAAAGTCCATGTGTGTGTGTGTATCCGTGTGTCTGTGAACACGATAACACAAAAACGAAAAATCGGTAAAATACCAAACTTGGATTTAAGTTTAGTATCTTCCAGGGATGCAACACGAATATTTTGAGTAAAATCGCCACACCCCAAACTACCCTTTACATGGAACTTTTTTCGAAATGTTTGATTTTCTTAAAAATGGCTCTAACAATGTTGATTAAATAATCGTATATTAAACATATTTACCCTACAATATGTATATCTTGAATTTTACGGGATAAGTCTGAAGACTGTTCTGGGCGAATTTTACGAAATTTTGCATGACTGCTAAACCGTAAGAGATAGACAAAACCTACTACACAAAAAATATAGAGCACATTAAAACTCACAATTTATGCTATATACATATTTTTCGTGGAGTGATCTTTTTTTGAGATATTCCTTGGTTTTGGCTTCAGCTTGAAAAACCTTGTACTTTTCTCATACAGTAATTTGTCAACTCGTGTCCATACAAACAAAGGGACTTCAGTCACCTAGCAACCAGCTTTTGACTATTATTTTAACTTATTGTGTGTGCTTCCTTATCCTCTGTTTATTCACGTTATTTTTCTTTCTTATTTTTTTAATTTGTCATATTTCATTTTTTTTTTAATGTTTTATTATTACTTATTTTTTTTTTGTCTGTCTAGTTTTATCACTTCAATTGCAATGGTATAGAAAGTAAAAAATCTACAAACTGCTAACACTATACTTTTACACGAGTAGAAGGTTTTTCGTAACAAAAACAATGAACGATATATTATACAATTAGACCGAGATAGATAGAAATATTATTTTGGCAGAATAAACGAAAACGGGACATTAAATGAAGTGCAGACAGCAAGGAAGGAGTATGTGTGTCCACCATGGAGGGAATAGTTTAGCTTGCAGGAACCCGAGAAAGGCCAAGTAGACAGTGCGGGTGAATGAAGTTGAATATGATGATTTCCGCATAGACAACTGCTTATCATTAAACCCAAATAGATTATAATTGGTAAACCTTTACAGACTAAAATGGAAGTTATAAGCAGGAAGTTTCAATACAATACCCTCGACAGATCTGCTATTTCAAAACCTATTATGTACAGAAGGTTGATAAAGAAGCCTTTATGTTATAGGTTCCAACTGATGCCAGCAGACGAGGACCGTATTTTCGCGAAAAGAATTTAAGGTAACCTGGTTCGTAGATCCACAAAACGAAACGAAAGAGATAAGAGGGAGTAGGAGATGGGATAAAAATTGTGATTGTTTTTCCGTTTGTTCTTCCTTCGGCTTCAGATTTCATTCCCTTCTCCCTTTCAAGCTCCTCTTCTCAGGCTTACCAACATCTCCACGGAAATACCCTTCTTTGTCCAGTGGAAACTAACTCCCGTTATGGTTTGGCAGTTACGCATTGGATCCATTACAGGGGAAGGGAGGGCGTGTGTTGTTATCCCTTTTGACTATTATCATTATAGCAACACTGTCCTACCTCCATCTGTCGAGAGCAGAGGAAATGGAAGAGGGAGATAGACATCTTTCTGCCAAACACTATACGTGTAGGATGTTTCCCTAAAAAGCTCTGTTCACCGGCGGAATGGATGGAGAAGGGTCCTCCAAAGCGGCACTCGCGGGACACACCGTGGGATTTTCTCCCGATGTTGGTATGTAATCCTAATTCACATTTAAGGAGGATTGGTTTACATATCGATCTAAAATTTGAAGTTCCCTTGTGTTTCTTCGGGGCTTTATGTGAAAAGATTTTGAAGATGATAATTTCATGGAAATGGCAAATTGGATGGCAAATTGCTTGTCGATATATAATCCTAATTCGCATTTAAGGACAACTGATTTACATCTCCATCTAAAGGTTTAAGTTCCCTTGTGTTTCTACGGGGCTTTATGTGAAAAGATTTTCAAGTTGACAATTTCATAGAAATGGCAAATTGGAAGGCAAATTGCTTCAGATAGTTTCTCTCTTGTGAACATTTGATCAAAAATCTGATGTGCTCCCTCCATTCACATGACCTTCTCTATGTTCTAAAAACATTATTCGTTCAAAGATTCTCCTTTTATCTACATCATGCTAATAGAAATAAATATTAGCACAATGGTCTTATTACTTCCTTCCTAGAAAGTAGAAACGAAATAATGGGATACATTAGGATAAAGCGATAGTCAAATCTTTTAAAAAGTTGTCGTTATGCGATTGTCATTGAAATTCTGCTCTCTTTCCTTTGCCAGGAGTAAAACAAAAGGTATATGAAACGGATAAAGATGTTCTGTGTGAGAAAAGTTTAAGTATTTTAAAACAAAAACCAATTACCGGGAATATCTTGGAGATCCTTAAATCTACAACAAAAATATATATGTCATGAACTTTGTCTTTTACTGAGACCCACATTTTATGTCTATCTCTCACAATTTATGAGTTGTGCAAAAGTCATTCACAGTAAAGGGGTTTCAAAGGCTATTCCCAGAGAATTCAAGATATACATTTATTTTTCATGCACTTCCCTTTAATTTACGGTATTTAAATTAAAATTGTTAGAGACATTTTTGAGAAAATCAAAACTTTTCAACATTTTTCCATGTATATGGTAGTTTGGCGTGGTGGGATTTTCTTGGAAATCTTCGTGTCGTGTCCTTGAAAGGTTCTAAACTTATATGTCAAATTTGGTATTTAACAGAATTTTTGTTTTTGAGTTACTCTGTGCATAGACATACACACGCACACAAACAGACACCACACGGATCGTTTTTATAAAAAACGTATTTTGGACTCGGGGGACCATTTCTTGAAATTTCAAGATCGAATTTTTGGTTATATTATCTTCTTACATAATACGTGAAGGAAAAGTACAAATATAATTGACGTTTGATTACTATAATACATTTGTTAAAAAGAAAACTAAACGCAGAATCGGAACCAGACATATTGATTACACATTCAAACTAGCATTGCGCTTTCAAAATTTCCGATTTCAAGAAGTACTTTGTAAGCTATAAATTGCTATGAAGGTGCCCTTTTCCACATCATGCTGAGAAACTTGGGACTGAATCTGCTAAAGAACTTCGGTAGTTTTTAAGATTTGAAGCAACGATAATATTAAGTTCTTTTTTTTATGTTAGTGAAATTTGGGACTAGATATATAATCCGACACCTTTATTCTGACAACTAAGTAGAACACAGTTGCCAAACTATTTTATTTTCAAACAGCCACATACCTTTACAATACAATTAAACCATTGGCTTTCAGAAATTCCAAACTGTATCTGCAACTAAAGTTACTGGTACCAGGTAAAAAAGCTTAAGGTATCTATTATAAATACGAGGGCCGATATGCTATAAATAAAAGACAAGCTCATAGAAAACATTTATTTTTATTACTAAAATATTTGTACATTTGTGATTACTTTTCAACATAATCACCGAAAAGATTAAGGCATTTATCGTATCTGTACACAAGCTTTGCAATACCCGCTTCCAAAAATGTTGCCGCCAATGATTTCAAATGAGCATTGACGTTGTTTTGAAGATCTTCGTACTTTACAACGTTTGCGGAGAGCCATTCAAAATAAACGAAGAGGAATGCTGACTTCAGGAATTGTGATGATCAATGACAACGCTCGTCCACTCGCTGCTGGCACAACCCATCGGCTCCTTGAAAAATTTAAATGGGTCATTTGCGATCATCCGCCGTACAGTCCTGACCTGGCACCCAGCGACTTTCACCTTTTCCCTGAACTCAAGGCGTGACTAGGAGGGTAGCACTTTCAAACCAACGCAGATCTTCAAACAACGTTCAATGCTTATTTGAAATAATTGGCGGCAAACATTTTTTGAAGCGAGTATTGCAAAGCTTGTACACAGGTACGATAAATGCTCAATCTTTTCGGTGATTATGTTGAAAAGTAACCATAAGTATACAAAAAGTTTAGTAATATAATAATTGTTTTCCATGAACATGTCTTTTATTTATAGCCTATAAGAGGATGAAAAAAAAAAGGCCCTCGTACAAATAAATAAAAAATGTCATTTAGAAGATCGAGCAATGTAACGCTGTGCTTAAGTGTACAACTCTACTTTGGAAGACCAACTCTGTTTTGGAGTTGAATTCCGGTGACCATATACTCCGGCCATGTGTTTTTTTTTTTTTTTTTTTAGGATTTTCTCGGGTTGTAAACCGATTGCAGTAAGGGTTTCTATCACTCTGCAATTTTTCCGCGCCTCCATGGCGTTCATTAATGATTCATACTTCTCAAATGCATCGGCGATAGTTTTTGGTGCAGAAAAACGCAAACACTATGTTAAACCTTTCTGTCTTCGTTTTATGCGCGTACTGGGAAAGCGCATTTAATATTGTAACCTTTATCTTTGGTTGTTACGTCAAGCTAACTAACGTACGTTTGTATTGTTAATTGTGTACACCTTTAACAGTTTAACGCCCTTTAACCTAGTAGGTAGCATTGGACAATGAATGTATCAAATAAATGAAGAATACCTCACTTTTAAGAATTCTTGAGTTCAAATTTCGTTTAGAGTGAGTTGCCCGGCCGGATAAGCCTTTACCCGAGGTTCTCCCTTATCCTGAAAAGATAAATGTTGGATAACTATTGGATATATGGACCCCGAGTACATTTGAGTACGTTGCACAGAACTATAATGTTTAAGATATGAATACAAATTTACTATTCTCTCATAGCATACAGCAATAATGAAGATGAACATCTAAGGGTTAAGCCTTTTAAAGTTTGCTTTTTATGTTGTTTTTTTCTCTCTAATAACCTGATGGGTCATATCGGACGATGAATGAAATGGTAAAACTCATACTGAAATGGCATTAAAGTTACTAGACATCGTCTTCTCAAGAAAAGAGTTCACCCTGGCAAAACAAAAGACAAAACAAAACAACAACAAAATTATCCGAGTGTAAAAACCCTAACCGAATTTCAAGCTCGAATCCCCTTGAATGTGAGGCAGACACGCAACCTCTAGTCTACAGTGGCAAACTACCATTTGAGGTATAGTCCAGTATTGCCTTTCTATTGATTTACATCATCATTTACTTGAATACTATGTAATCCATTCACATATGTTCATTTTCCCTTCCACCTACGAGTATAGAGCCGGCCACACTTCTCAAAACGATCATTTCGGTGTCCGTAAGACCTGTTCCTTTCTAGATAAATTCACTCACTCTCATCAATGGAATAACACTCAAACTGTACTCATTTTGTAAAATTAAGTCTCTGTTCTAGTGGCTGTTGTTTTATATAAACATTCTTTTACGAGCGGGATGGTTCAGGCGTTTTGTCTTTGGCTTGCGGGTTAGCTTCCCGTGGCGGGCATATTTGGCTCATGCTTTCTTTTTTTTTTTTTTTTTTTCTCGGGGGTTGCCTCGAGTAGCCAGGCGAATGCTAGGTAACGTTCTTTCATCACCCGAAACTCCACGTTGTTTTCATTGCCATTTCATTCATCCTTCATTACGTTGGTTTCTTTCAGGGCTGGAAATGTTGGCGATTGTGTTGGGTGGAATGAGACACGGAAGAAAATAGTGTGTACCTCCGTCTTGCGACCTCGGCTGGTTGCCGAGATAAGGGCCCTCAGGGCGAGAGAGTTGGACCCTATGAGGAGTGGGGCCCGATTTGCCTGTTCAAATGTTGGGGTACTTCATTCTGGAAACTGCTCTGTAGCTCCTGGTTTCGGTCAGGCAGCATATTTTCTCCCCTCTTATCTCATCCCTCCCTCAATGGGGCTCCCGTCGTGGGTTCTGTGCCGAGTCCACTCAAATCGTATCCTATCTAATTCTAAAATTACTGTAGTTGCGCCATTTATATAATATTAACTTAATTACAAACAGATTACTTCAAAAAGAGACCTTAGAACCTATGTTTAAAAGCTTTTCGAATAGTTTTGACTCCAGAATAATTGGCTCTTATGATTACTAATGCTTTACATTCTAAAACTTTATTATAATAATAATAATAATAATAATAATAATAATAATAATAATAATAATAATAATAATAATAATAATAATAATATGAAAATATCACCCATCCATCTTACTACACGAGAAATCGAAGATTACTACTTATGTGGCCAATTTACTACCAATTCACAGCAGTAGGTTTCTAAAAAATCTTATGTGTTACATTCACATGACTTTCTCTATATCCCTGCAACAAATTATACTTAAAAAGCTTATGCTTCTATTTACTTCATGCTAATCTAGAAAAATTAGCAGAAATAGTCTTATTACCTTCTTCCTTGTAAGTAGAAAGGAAATAAGGGAGTAGCATAGGTTAAAGCGATAGTCAAAAGCTGGTTACTATGTGACTGAAGTTCCTTTGTTTGTATGGACATGAGTTGACAAATTCCTGTACGAGAAAAGTTAAGATTTTCATCCCTGAAAACAAAAAGAAGGAATATCTAAAAAACGATCAACTCCAAGAAAAAAAATGTATACAACATAAATTGCGTGTTTTAATGTGCTCTACATTTTTTTTTTTTTTTTTTTTTTTTTTTTTTGTGGTAAGTTTTTGTCTATCTCTTACGGTTTGGCAGTTATACAAAATTCCGGAAAATTCACTTCAGATGCTATTCCCATAAAATTAAAAATATACATTTTATTGGTCGGGTAAATATCTTTAATATACGATATTTTAATCAAAATCGTTAGAGCCATTTTTTAGAAAATCAAAATTTCGAAAAAAGTTCCATGTAGAGGGTAGTTTGGGGTGGAGGGATTTCTTTCAAAATCTTCGTGTCGCATCCCTCGAAGATACTAAGCTTAAATACCAAGTTTGATATTTTACCGACTTTTCGTTTGTGAGTTATCGTGTTCACAGAGACACAGATATATTTCCGGTGAAATCTCGGTATCGAATTTTTTTGGCTGGAGTGCAATACATTCTCTATACACTATGTACATATTGCGTATAGAGAAAGTAAAAAGGGGTTAGGATGTCCATTCCCGCTCCTATTTACAGAATTTTATATCTGTCATACTCCAACCCTTAGCATATACTTTAGTAAGATAAATCACCGTCCTTATTTAGTTGAATTAAGTAAGAGGCAAATTAATTGTAATCCGATAGTAACATATAATTATTCTTAAAAACAAAATAGGAATTAAACACCCTTCAAAAAAAAAAAACCTAACTTGTTCCACTCACATGACTTTCTCTACATCTCCGCAACAAATTATTGTTAAAAAGCTTATGCTTCTATTTATTTCACTCTAACCGAGAAAAAAATATGTACACATTGTTTTTTGCTTGCTTCTTTGTGAGTAGAAGCGCAATAAGGGAGTACATAGATTAAAGTGTTAGCCATAAGCTGGTTGCTATGTAACTGAAGTTCCTTTGTTTGTATGGACAGGAGTTACAAATTCCTGTATGAGAAAAGTATACGTTTTTCAAAGCTGAAACCAAAAACAAGGAATACGTAAAAAATGATCAACTCCACGAAAAAAATGTATATGGCATAGATTGTGTGTTTTATCCTGAACTACATTTAATGTGGGAAGCTTTTATATAGCTCTTACGGTTTGCCAGTTATGCAAAAGTCAGTATTATTCATCCAGAATAAAGTAGCTTTCAGGGCTCTTCTCAGCAAATTCAGGAAATGCATTTTATTTGTCAGGTAAATATCTTTAATATACGATATTTTAATCAAAATCGTTAGAGCCATTTTTGAGAAAATAAACATTTTTGAAAAATGTTCAAATAAAAAGGGGTTGGCAGAATGGGGACATTCTTGAAAATCTTCGTGCCGCATCCTTGGAAGATACTGAACCTGAATACCAAGTTTGGTATTTAACGGATTTTTCGTTTTTGAGCTGTGCTGTCCACAGGCACAGATATATGCACACACAAAGACCTGATTCCAAAAATGCTTTTTTTGGGGGGGGGGATTCAGGTGGACCCAAAACATGTATGAAATCTCGATATCGAATTTTTGGGTGAAATGCAATACCTTCTCTATACACTATGTACATAATTTGTATAGAGAAAGTAATAAATAAAAAAAATATACATTACAGAGTTGTGCAGAGCCACAAATCTAACTGGTAACCACCCCAAAACACTGGCAATATACAACCAACAATAGCGGTGGCCCGCTCACATCTACCTCAGAATTGATCGGGGATTTGGGAACGCCGTGTATAAACCCACTTCTCCAGCAATAGTAATGTCCATGCCAGTAGCAACAAGAAACGTGACAACAGCACTGTTCCTCCTTGTCTAATATCACGTGTTGGAAAAATAATTTAGTATTCCATGTTAAAGGACGCACATATATCTAAGCAGATAAATATGACAGATTTTTGGAAGCTGGCAAGTCAGTATTTGGAAGCCTTCCGAATTCGCCACATTGAATATCTCTCTTTTCTTGGAACACAGAAATACTTCTGTTCGCTTCAAGCTTTGTTCTCTCCGGAATCACTGCGATAAATGTCAGATAACCGTGAAGAGATATATGGCAGTCGAGTTTCAAAACATGGAGCAAAAAATGTTAAATGTTAATGTAACGGAAATAAATGTTTCTTGCCATTGCCACCATAGTTTATTTGGACTGGCAGAAGGAAAACAACGACAAAGCTGAGAGAAGATAAAATAAATATCTACTTCAATGAAAAACCAGAGAAAGTTGAGCTGCGGAAATCATAATACAGTTATTAGTTTTTGTATTTACGGAAATTTCTCTTATTGTTAGCATAGCACTACACTGTTAAGGCATTGTGTTGTAGCGTACACGCACTCCTATATTGTAGAAAAATCAATTATTAGAAATATCAGTTCTTGTAGCAATTATTGTGATATTTAGTCGGCAAAAATCTAATGTATACCTTTATATGAACAAAAAATCTGATGTGTACCATTCACACGACTTTCTCTACATCTCTACAACAAATTTGTGTTTAAAAGCTTAAGCCTCTATCTACTTCATGCTAATCAAGAAAACATTATCAGAAATAGTCTTTATTACTTGCTTCTTCATAAGTAGAATCTCAATAATGAAGTACCATAGATTAAAGTGATAATCAGAAACTGGTTGCTATGTCACTGAAGTTCCTTTATTTGTATGAACGGGAGTCGACAAATTTCTGTATGAGAAAGGTATAAGTTTTTTAAACGTGAAACCATAAATAAGAAATATCTCAAAAACGACCAACTCCACGAAAAAATATATATAAGATAAATTGTGTATTTTATCGTGTTCTACATTTTTGTGTGGTAAGCCTTTGTCCATCTCTTACGATTTAGCAGTTATGCAAAATTCCGTAAAATTCATCCAGAATAAAGTGGCCTTCAGAGGCTCTTCCCAGAAAATTGAAGATACACATTTTATTTGTTCCAAAAAAAGGTTCCATGTAAAGGTAGTTGAGATGAGGGGATTCTACTCAAAATTTCCGTGTCGTATCCCTGTAAAATACTAATCTTAAATCCCAAGTTTGGTATTTTACTGACTTTTCGTTTTTGAATTATCGTATTCAAAGACACATGGTCACACACAACACACAGGTACCTTTTTCTGTAAATGTTTATTTTGGTTACAGCGGACCCTAAAACTCCATGGCACGACAGCTCACGGGGAACCTTGGTCTATCGCCCAGCCGCTGCGTCCCCCATCTCGATCCACTACAGACGTCATGGATGGGGGTGCAGTATTGGAGGGTGAGACGTGGTCAGCGTCTCGAGCCCCACCCCGGCCGGTTAATGCGGTCATCGTGACCTGGAGCCGCTACTTCTCCATCAAGTAGCTACTTAATTGCCCCCCCCCAGGGACCTTACGAGGCTGAGTGTACCCCAGGCCAGGTCTCCCAGCGGGGGAAAAATCCCCACGCCGGTACTGGGGATCGAACCCAGGTCTCCCGCTTGGTAAGCAGCTGCGCTACCAACGCGCTAAGGAGACGACCCCTAAAACATATATTGCCGGTGAAATCTCGGTATCAAATTTTTGCATGGAGTGTAATACCTTCTCTATACACTATGTATGTAGTAGGTGTAGAGAAAGTAAAAAGATAATAGGTTAAAACTGTTAACGCCCCAGAATCATTTTAAGTCTCGATATAAAGTAATGTATACTGGCATAGGATAGGACACTAATCAGCAGGTAGAATTAAACTGGTAATAAAACGATTACCTTTAAATGGAGGTATCAAGGAAAATTATAACTCTAAAGCTTTCGTTTAATTCATATCTAATATTTACCATTTTATACAAACCTAAAAGATAAAATACGAATTTTCAGGTTTTAGGTTTAATACGTTTCTCACTAATTATTTTATGTCCAACATCTAAGCCTTTTTAAAAAAAACAAAAGAAAACATACATCTAAATAAAAAAAAACAAATCTGATATATTCCATTCGTATCAGTTTTTCTGCTTGTTCTGCAAACGAGCTATTCTTATAAAGCATTATTCCTTTATCTACATCAATAGAAACATCAAAATGGTATTATTGCTGTTATTACTTGTTTCCTTATTAATAGAATACAGGGAATACATTAGTCTTAGGCGATGCTCAACTACTTTAAAAACTGGTCGCTATGTAATACAATTGAAATTTGATATTCTTTTCAAGCCCAGGAGTAAAACAAAATAGATATAAAACGACCTCCTGTTTCAGAAACGTTGTAAGTATTTTAAAATTGAAACGAATAACTAGAAACATCTCGGAAATGATTAACTCTAAAAAAGCGCATATGCAATAAACGCTAAGCCTAAACCATATGTACATTTTTGAGCAATGAGGTTTAACGGTTGTACAAAAGCATTCAGGCAACTTCAGAGGCTATTTTCGGAGAATTAAAGATGTACATTTAATTTGTCATGAAAATATATATTACTATATATTAAAGATGTGGAATTTCAATGAACATTTTTTTTTATAGTTTCTTTAATTCCAGAATTTTCAAAAATAGGTCAAATATAAAAGGTGTATTTCTGTGGAGGGTCTTTCTTGAAAATCCTGTTGTCACATATTTGGGAGATGCGAACTTGAATTCCAAGTTTGGTATTTAACCATTTTTGTTTGAAGCAATAATGATCATAGACACAACGGACGTTTTGCTTTCTCTGACATGTATGAGCATACAATGTAGACATTGTAGTAGATTACACAGTGGTTCATTAGGAATGATTAGATTCTTATTACCCAAAGGGAATTGAACCATGGATCCTTTGAAGATCAACTCTTTCCTCTGAGCTACAGGGTAATTATTATTATTATTATTATTATTATTATTACTATTATTATTTTTATTATTTTAAATATGAGTATGTTTATATAAATATGTAACTATCATTATAATAATAGACTTTTGAAAGTAATAACTCTTAATATAAATGTCAAAAGAGAATATATTAAAGCCTATAGCAATCATGAATACAAAAACGTTCTGTAGGGGAAGTATAATCTCTGGAAATTCCATTAAGTCAGAATTAAGAACATTACTGTTAAGTAGGAAAGAAAATTCAGCCTTGGTTCCTCACAAAGGAAAACCTGCAGTACCTCTAGCAGTGCACACTGTGTAGCTCAAAGCAAATCTCTAGAGAATGGCTTTTAAGCTAACAACACCTATGAAATTGTCAATAAAATCCACTTTATTTTATTTTAATATAACAATTATACAATTTTATTATTCTGAGGTATACAGACCAAACATTGAACTTAAGAATAAATGTGAGTTGTGGACGACCCCGTGACCGTCCAATTTTTCACCACACAGAAACATTTTGATACAAAGTTAAGTTCCAGTATTTCATGTAACCCTGCTTTCAAGTGTGTAATATTTTCTTCGAGATAAAAACCTATGTAAATAATATTTATTTAAATTGAGACCATTAATTAACTTCACTACAATAACTATTGTGAATATATTAATTATTTAGGAGTGTATAGTTAAAGAATGCAAATACTTATTAAATCATGTATTTAGCAGAGTAAAGTTCGCTTGGAGCAAAGCAAACAGAAAGCTGACGCTAAACTAGAAGAGTGGTGTGAGAGACTCATTGTTAAAAGGGTTTCTTTTGTCCAGGCACGTACCAACTACTCACGCCGGGGTAAAACCTTAAAATTCGGAAAAGCGTAATTTTCCATTGTATAACACGTGTCACGTGGGTGTTGTGGTACACCCTGGGATGAGAACAGTGGATTTTGGGTAATATATACGTCAATTGCGCGACCTTTCTGTCCAATCAGAAAGAAGCCACCATGACGGTATTTTTAGTATATAAGGAGCATAGGAAGGCGAATCGTCCCTTATCTGATGATGTAATACTGCCATCCTGTCGGTGGTCAGGCTGAACGTCACATCTTCGCACAACGTCAAACATTGTAACTCTTAACGATACTCAGTAGTTAACAGCGTTCTAATTCAAGTATATTTAAAGTCAGTGACGTGTATTAAAAGTAAACTGTGTAAAGCGGAATCAAGAAAGAAGAAGTAGAAATAAGTACGTGTGAATATCAAAGTGTTAAAGCTCCTAGTAAATGTTTAAGTTAGCAGAATTGTGAAGCAAAATGCTTATCTTGCACCTCCTAGTTACAATAAATCAAGTAAAGTTACGTATGTCTACGTCATTTATAAGATCACTCCTTAGATTACCCCCATTAGCTGGACCACCCCGAGAGAGTCAACTACCATGCAGACTGTAACGCCGAGGCATCTCATCGGTAGTAGATTTACATCAGCAGGTACGTGGCTCTACTCATTGTTAGTGGAGTGAGTCTTAAAGCACCGCCAACGTTATTACAAATCTGGGTACGAAGCCAAGAGCGCCGCAGCTGGTGCTCTGAATGTGGTGAAGCCGCAAATGGAATATCTACTTTGTATGGGATTTTAAAGGCAGAATGAGGTTTTGTAGCGATTGAAATTAAGTAATTTTTCCCGAATCTGGCTCCGGCGGTAGCTGGATACACGAGTTTTTGGATGTGGTAGCAAGACAGCAGAAATAAATTCAACTAAGTCTAGATTTAGGGTATTTCTGTATAATGCTGTTTAAATAATTCAATGTTTATGTAATAACTCCAATAATACACCGCATGCGATTATTTTTCTGTGTTCACTCGAGTATTTTCTATTCTCCCGCCAACTATTACGTAGAAATCTTCATTCTCTCTGTTCAATATAATATTTAAGATAAGTGCATCAGCACGTGTCTTCTTGAAAGTCTTGAGAGAGACAGTAATGAAAAAGCGTAATTGTTAATAAGTAGATGGGTTGTTTATTCTTCTAGTTGGAGAGATAAAAATACAACAAAAATTAAACTCAAAAACCAGAAAAAACAAAAAACAAAAGAATCTACTTTCCGTTATATAACATGTAACTTGGTATGGATCCCTCAGAGAAACGGTGAATATTAAATTATGTATATTCTATATAAGAAAAAAATTGTCATAACTATTTGATGTTCTTGATTTAATACCCATTATTTCTTGAAAATAACATCCTTCAAGTGACGACCATTCACTCGCAAACAATCTTCAAACCTCGGTCAAGTCGTCCTCCGTAATGTATTGGTTACTGTGCTAGACTCTTGTACCCAAGATCGCGGGTTCAATCCCGGTGGAGGGTAATAGACTTTTTTTCTGGGGTAAAAGTCCTTAACATGGCTTCCTTCGGAAGGGAAGTAAAGCAGTTTGTTCCGTGTCGTAGATTTTCGGACTTAAAAGAACCTTAAGCTGATAAAGAGGCTTCTGAGCAAATTTAAACGGTCTTTCTCGCCTAACATAGAATGGAACGTGAGACAGCACATGTGTTGTCACGGGGCAAAGAGTCAATCAGAAGGGAAAGATAAATCATAGCTAATAATGGGAAGGGAAGAAAGATTTCAAACACGTATAAGTAGCCGAGTTGTCACGAGTTGGTAGCACAATACCCTTGGGGTAGAGCATTGGCCCGAAGGGGGTGAGAGGACGCTATCCGAGGGGAACAAACGGGAAAAGAGAAAAAATGCTCCCGCTGGCCAGGGGACACTTTTTGAGGCAATTGGCGTAGAACATCGGCAGAGCAAAGATGTAAATTTGGGTGCGTGGTGTAGCCCTTAGTCGTGACGGAAATAGTTACTTATAATACAGATAGAAGTACGGACGAGATCACTGCATCAAAATTAATAAGTAATAATAGTCGCGGTCGCGTAAAGCTTAGTTTCACAATAGAAAATTTAGGAGGAATGCGTGTGCGTTCGACGGCGGATAAAGGCCGATCTAATTGAATAAAACACTTGTGTCGTACCACACCCTGAAAAAGTTTCTATGCTAGCAAAATCTGAGCTAGGGTATCCTCACATCCACACAATTCCTAATACCCAAAACCTGCACCCGTGATACGAACCCATAACCCCGTTACCGCCCCAAACGCTGGGAACTACAGCAGTTATAGAACGACCATAAATAAAACTCCGTTTCATGTCATTTCAAACACGGCCGCACGTAGAGTGGGGCATGTTCAGTAGAACATGGCCGATTTTATGACAAATATTTGTATTTTTTCATTCAATATTTTACCATTTCACCAAAAATTCAATAGTGAGATTTCACAAAAACTACACGCTTTCAGGCTCTCTGCATCCGAGAAAGCTCTCTTACAAAAGGTCCATATTTGTGTATGTGCATTTGAATAGCGTAACTCCAAAACGGCAAGTCCGTTAAAAACCAAAATTAAGTACCTTTCAAAGATGAGACACGAATCTTCAATAAAATATAAAAATCAAAAATCCCTATACATAGGAAATATTTTGATTTTCTCAAAAATAGCTCCAGCAATTTGATTAAAATCTTCATATTTTATGCTACGCAAATATTTCTTGAATGTTTTGCTAATGGATTCCTCTTCATTAGGAAGGTATTGTGTATATTCTTTTATAACCGGTAAATGTTAAGCGTTACACGAAAACATACTTTACAAAAATGTAGATCTCTTTGAAACAGCAAATTTCAGTAATCAGTATATTATAGATCAGTAATAGATTTCCGAGATAGTATTTAAGATACTCAGTAGCGATTGCTTGGAAGGAGTATGGAATGTTCAGGCCAGTATAAACAGCGTCCAGATTTCAAACATTTGATTATCGATATCCTTTTGTGCCTATAAATGTGTAATATAGTAATTCCTGCACTGGTGTATTCCCAATTAAGGTAAATTATATAATTATAAATGTTGTAAAAATGGTTGATCTACCTAATAAATGGTAGTGGATTACAGAAATTCCTACGAATTTGACATATCAGACTTATTTTAAGGTTAAGGTGTTTAAACGGTAGGTCTCATGGGATGATAAATGAAATTGGAAAATTGTGCTCAAATGAACCGGGCGACAATATAGCTTAGACTTATCATTTGTTGTTTAAGGTAAAAATACTATGAGGGTAAATCACCCAACTGAGATTCAAACCCGGAATATCTTGAATCTGAGGTTAACTCACTTGTAATGGAGCTGTTGTTAATTTTCTTTCTTAGTAATTTTTAATACAGCTTCTTTAAGTTTGGAAGAAAAGACCTGAAGATTCCTTCCTTAACATTAAATGTAATGTTAGCTTTAAGATTTTAAAAATGTAATAAACATTCGACCTTTGACCTTTAGGTTTGGTTTTAAAAAACTATATTCGAGAAGTAGAATTTATACTCAACATGGGACATTTTACTTATGCCTTGATTTTTATTTTTGAAAATTATTTTCCTGCAACTTTACGTACATAGAACCAAGAAAATATTTATTATTACAATCATGGTTGCAAACATCCTTAAGCAAAACAGTAGCTTTTGGCTTAGATCAGTTAGTGCAAAGGTTATTATTCAACTGACAAAAACCGTATCCGATGTTTAAAGCAAATATGTAGGTCAAATAAAGAACTGATTGACATCTCCAAAGAGAGACGGAAGGCTGAATGAGAATTGTGGAGCATTGGTTTCCATTGTTCCTCTGTTTAATGTCAACGTTTGTGATTTGAATTCCCGAAAAGCCTGACGTTCGTTATTAACAAAGCAAACAATGTTACTTCATCTTAGAGTTTCAACATTTTGCTCATGTTCTAGTAGGAAACTGCTGTTGATACTCAAGAAGGTAGTTCACTTAAACAAGCACCATCCGAAGAAACAGAGGTAAGTCTTTTCTCTATGCACGTGTTCTGCTACAATAGAATGACAAATGCAGAAAAACTAATTTATTTTAGTACCTAGTATTTAATGACCTTAATAATTGGGCAGTGATGATACACGAAGCAATAATTGGAAAAGTAAATTTGTGAAATAAGAATATTTAAGGTGTAAAATCAGAGTGGAATGTTCGCCAGTTCTGACCGTGCAAGCGATAATGTGTTAAGACTCCCGTTTGGGCGGTTGTGGGTCCTTCCTGATCCCTTTCTTTCTTACTTTTTTTTTTTTTTTTTTTTTTTTTTACCTGCTCTACTCGTACTATGTATATAGTATATGGAGAAGGTATTGTATTGCACTCAAAAATTCAATACGGAGATTTCATCGGAAATACATGCTTTGATACTCTCTGAATCCAAATCAAAGCAGTTTTAGAAAAATGTCCGTGTGTATTGAATGTCTGGCAGTGTGCGTGTGTGTGTGTGTGTGTGCATGTGTGAGTGTGCGTCTGTGGACAGCATAGCTCAAAAACGAAAATACGGTTAATACCAAACTTGGTGTTTTAAGTTTGATATCTTCCAAAGATGCGACACGAAGACTTTCAAGAAAATTCCTATCACCCTCAACTCAAAAATCTTGATTTTTTCAAAAATGGCGCCAACGATTTTGATTAAAATACCTCATGTTTAAGATATTTTATGACAAACGAAATGAATAACTTGAACTTTCTGGAAATAGCTCTAAAGATCTCTTCATTTTGGACAAATTTTGTATAAGATCTATACAAAGGCTTACTACACAAAAATGTAGATCTCATTAAAACATAATTTATGTTATACGCATTTTGTTTTTGTAAGGTTAATCTCTTTTGAGATATTCAAGACTATTAGTTTCAATTTTAGCCACTCAAACTTTTCTCAAACGGGAAGACTTTTTTATCGTTTCTCGTTCGTGTACTCCTGGAAAAATTTCAATTGTTTCACACAGCGACTGGCTTTAGCTTGTACATTTTCTTATTTCCTTTCTGCTTACAAGAAGTTAGTAATAAGACTAGTTTTGCTTATGTTTATCTTGACTAAATGATATACATAATAGATTAATGTTTTGAATTAAATGTTTATGTGTCGAACAACTAGAGGACGCCATGTGAATGGAACACACTAGACATTTTACCTTCTATTTACAAGAAACCAACTAATAAGGGCAATTTCTGCTAATGTTTATCTTGATTGGCATGATATAGACAGAAGATTAAGCTTTTTAATAATAATTTGTTACAGCGATGTAGAGAAAGCCATGTGATTGTAACACTTTCTTTCTTTCAGGGTTTCCGCAGTCGTCGGGCAAATGTGAAGATTTATCAGCTACATCTAACCAGTTTTCCTGTTCATAATATCCTTTTTCCATCATTTCTTTATCATTTGTTTCAGGGTTCAAGGAGCAGGTGAAGGTGTTCGTGTGTTAAGGTTGGCTGTTGGCTTACGCACTGAAAAAGTTTATTCCTGGCGTCGTCATCAGGAATTTCAGGCTCGGTCCCATTGCGGGACCTTCCATCTGTGGCCATTAGGGACCCCAACCATGCTTGCACCCGTCGTTAACCGGATCTGTACTCTCTTCCGGTCTCTCGCCTCATACCACCCTGGGGCTACTCGAGACAAAGGCTCCTACGGACCGACGTGTGGTGCTCTAGCTTAGAGTCTGAGGACCCCGTGATCCTAATCATTGTCCTTATCAGTTATGAGGACTGAGAATAATTTGGGAGAAGCCGGACTCAGAAAGAATAAGCCTGACTGATTTTCAGCACAAATCTCCCGTTCATTAGTACGTACTTTAAAAGCCGCTACTCAAAAATAAGCTCCTACTCATTATAAGTTTAAATTCATAGTGACTTTAAAACTAACCATATAAAATTTATATTTATTCCATACAGCTTTGTTGATTCAACATAGAGGAAACAAGAACATATGCTGAATAATGATGTTAAGATTATACACAGCTGAGAAAGAAAGACCTTTACATATTTTCCATTATGGGGCTCACATAACCTAACAACTCGTTGTCCTATATATATAAGTATTCTGTGATTGTTGTTACAGGAGGTTATTTTTCTGTCTATTTCATCTTAGAACGAAATGGCCAATTTTATTCGACTAAGTAATTTAAAAAAAGAGCAGAAGATATCAAAGCGTAGTAAAATCTTTTAAAAAATGCAATGAAATGTCATACCCTTTGCATGGCAATGCCAAGCACTATATGGAAGCATTCAATCCGATGTCAAGAGCACAAATATTAATGCTGAAAACATTCATTTCCAATTAAGTATTTTAACGAGATCTACATTCGTTCAAAACTCTTCACAAATTTCACAATAGTTTTAGAACTCTCATGATTAACAAAATTATGAAACCGTATACAACAACCAATTTAGAATACAACGTCATTATGATGCAAATGTTCAAGGTATATCTATATTTATTTTGCATTTATATATCATTTCAGTTTTTTGAATTTTGCTCCTCACTTACTCATACGCAGTTGTGCCCGCTTGTTTTTAATTCAGAAATCTCATAAGGTACATCTTCGATAAAGTCTCGATATTCGCTTTTTGGGTGACTGTAAAACTAGATATCAATACAAATGTTCTTGAATAGCATATAAAGGATGGAAAATAGGAAATGTAAATAAAAATCTTATGTATTCCAATCGCATGACTGTATCTGTTCTGTCAACAAACTATTTTTACAAAAGATTATTCATTTATCTACATCATGCTAATCGAGAAAAGCATTAACAGTAATTGTCTTATTTATGCTTCTTGTAAGCAGAAGGATAATATGCGAATACACTAGGCTAAAGCGATAGTCAAATCTTATAAATCTGGTCGTTATATGTCAATTGAAGATTAGCAAAAGATAGATGAAATGAAGGTTGACTTCCTCTTTGAGAAAAGCTAGGCAATTTACAATTGAAACCAATAACAATGTATATATCGGATATTATGTGTGTGACAAATTAGATCTTATCAATTTCTACATTTTTTGTGTAGTAAGTTTTTTTTTTATCTCTTATGGTTTACCAGTTATGCAAAATTCAACAACATTCATTTGGAAAGAAGAGGTCTTCAGAGGCTATTCCATAAAATTGAAGATATACATTTTATATATCCTATAAATAGCTTTAATATACGGCGTTTTAATTAAAATCGTTTGAGCCATTTTTGAGAAATTGAAAATGTTCTAAAGTTTTTAAATGTAAAGGGTAGTTTGAGGAGGGGGCATATTCTACAGATCTGCGTATCGTAACCTTGGAAGATAGTTTAAATACCAATTTTGATATTTAAGGCTCTTTTCGGTTTTAAGTTATGTTGTCCACAGAGACACACACACACACACACACACACACACACACACACAGATCTTAATTCGGTTTAGTAAGTATTTTTCTGGTCGTCTCCTTAGAGCGGTGGTAGCGCAGTTGCATACTAAGCGGGAGATCTGGGTTCGAGCCCTGAGGGGGCCAATTGAGGAACTACTTAATGGAGAAGTAGCGGCTCCTGGTCATGAGGACCGCATTGACCGGCCGAGGCGCTGACCACGTCTCACGCTCCAATGCTGCACCCCATCCATGATGTTTGTAGTGGACCGAGATGGGGGACGCAACGGCCGGGCGGTAGGCAAGGTTCCCCGTGAGTTGTCGTGCCATAGAGTTATGTTAAGCATTTTTCTAGATGATTATTAAAATTAGTAATTTCTGATTTAACAGTATTTATATTGGGAGCTAATTTTGAATACAATTTGAAGACAATTATTGACTTATCTGCATTAATACACACGCACTGACGTTTTTAAAACCTTTTTTTTTTTTTTTTTTTGGTTTCAGGGAGAAATCTCAGTATGGAATGTTTGAGCGGAATACAAATCCTTCTTTATCTACTATGTATGTTGTACATATGCACTAGAGAAAGTGATAAAGTGAACTTTGACAGCCACCCGTTTAAGGAAACAGAAGATGGGCTCCCAAAGTTGTATTGAGTAATGCAGTAACCTTATTAGAAACGGTGATTAGTGAAGAGTGTGAAATCTTATTCGGAGCTATACGGTAATATCTGAAACCGAATAAGCAACTGACAGGCATTTTATTCTTTCCTCTTCCGACTAGCTGACTTCTTTCGAAAGGTGAAAATGTAGAAACACAAAGTCAAATGCTGAAAAGAGGCAAGTTTGTGCATTTCATCATGCCAAAGGTCGTAAATATTCATACATTGCTAATATACTACAAATTTCCAAGAGTATTGTTGGCGACATCATTAGGAGGTACAAAAATGAAGACGGAATGGAATTTGTACCACCAAAGAAAATAACAAGCAAAGAAGAACATGCTACAGTTAGAAAAATAAAGATAAATTCAAAATTAAGAGCCCCACAGATTGCCACACAGATGAATGAGCAGTGGAACAAGCACGTCAATCTACAAACAATTAGGAGTATACTAAAAACAAAAGCATTTAATTGAAGAGCAGCCATGAAGAAACCTTACGTCAGCGAAGTAAATAGGAGAAAGACACTTAACTTTGCTAAGCAGTTCAATGGAAAGAACAAAAACTGGTGGAATCATGTTACCTTCGCTGATGAGAGTCCCTATAAAGCTTTGGGGTCAGGTGGGAGGCCTATGGTATAGCAAAGACCTAATCAAGAGCTGCAAAAAACAAACCTGCAACCAACTTTGAAACATGGTGGAGGAGTTGTGATGGTTTGGGGGTGTATTTCTGCTAGTGGACCTGGACAGTTGGTATTTATTGAAGGTATTCTGAACAAATAGTTGCTTAAGGACAATTTACGAAGAGTGCTGAGAAGTTAAGGATATTGGAAACACTCAAGTTTTATAAGGATAACGATTCCAAACACACAGCCTATGAAGTACGTTCCCAATTGTCCCAAGGTACAATTGTCCCAAGGTAATTAAATCCCCGGCACAGTCACCACATTTAAAGCTCATAGAAAATTTGTGGGACAAACTTGACCGCAGGATTAGAACTTCTCCAATTACCTCAGCTGTGGAACTAAAGAGAAGGGTGGTGAAGAATGGAACAGTATTAGTTCCGACTACACTCAGAAGTTGGTGTCTAGTATGCCAAATAGAAGAATACTGTTTTGCGTCAAAAGGGGGTTCCCAACTTAGTAGTGATGGATACTAAAGTGAAAATGGAATGTTTATAAGCACATATTTTACTTGCTTTTTTCGGTAAAGGAGACAAAAGAAGTTTGATGCAAGTATATGTCCGTTATTTGTTTATTACGAAAAATTTTGTAAATAAATTAACTGTAATGATAGGTCAGCGGTTTCAAATATCACAAAACTGAATGTTTATAGGAGTCACTGTACATCTGTTGGCAAGTAACAGACGCTTACACCGGCAGCTGGTTGAACAGCTGTTGATTTCATTTACCACTATTATAATCAGCTGTCAACCTGTACCGTCCCAATAATCAATTGAATGTTTAACATTTGTCATTTCATCTTCGTTGATGTGGTCGTCACACATCTCGCCATCCTTTTAAGTTTACTTCTGGTTGTATATCTTGCGAGGGAATGTAGCACACTATTACAGAGCTTGTTCCACATATTTACCCTGCTCCTTTAACACTTGCTTGAAACAGCTTCATACGTGCGCGCTTTAACCGCAAGTCATCTCCGCCAAGTAATTCAAAAGAAAACAACAAATAAAAACTCGTTAACTCGTGACAATAGCCGTCGGCCTCTAGCTACGTATTACAGAATCGAGTTTTAAATTAATGTATCTGTGAAATTTGGAAAATCCACAATATTTAAGACAACTGCTTGAAGTGTACTCAGGCATACTTTTGCTATGTTTAAAATTTCCATCTTACATGTTATCTAATTAAAAACTTTCAGTCCCTATAGTCATTGTTTTAATATGAATGATACACAGGATACATTTTTAAAAACATTCACATAAAAATAATTTTTACAGCAAATGAATTTACCAATAGCCGTATTATACAATGTACGTATTAGGTAGAGAAGGTATTATATTCCACCCAAAATTTCGATACCTGGATTTGACCAGAAATATATGATTTGAGTCCCACCGAAAAAAGAAAAAACAAACAAAAAACAAACAAAAAACAAAAATCGTAAAATGCCAATGTGTGTGTGCATGTCTATGTTATGGACACCATAACAAAAAAAAAACTCCCTTAAGTACCAAGCTGCTATTTTAACTTTAGAACATCTCAAGGAATGCAAATAAGATTTTCGAGTATGTCCACCACCCCAAACTAACGTTTAGACGAAAAAAAGCTAATGTATTTCATTCACATGACTTTCTCTACATCTCTGTAAGAAATCATTGTTAATGATTTCCTTTACTTCATGCTAATTGAGATAAACATCAACAGAAACAGCCGTATTACTTATTAGGAGGGATATAAAGAAAGACAAACCGAGAGACAAATGTTTTAAAATGCGGTTGCGTGGCCAGAAGTGGACCACTTTTTAGTACTTTAAAACAGATCAATAGCAAGGAATATCTCGAAAACCATCAGCTCCACGAACAATTATATGGCATAAATTGTGTATCTTATTGAGATCTCCATTTGTTGTCTGGTAAGTTTTTATATATCTCTTACAGTTTACCAGTAATGCAAATTTCATAAAATATCATCCAGAATAAAGAGAGCTTAAGAGGCCATTCCCAGAAAATTAAAACTGTATATTTTCTCATGTAAGTATCTTAAATATAAGAGACTTCAATCAAAATCATTAGAGCCATTTTTGAGAGAACCAACATTTTCGAATTTTTTTCCATGCAAAGATTAGCTGAGGGTGGGGGAGATTTTCTTGAAAATCTCCGTGCCACATCCTTGGAAGATACTGAACTTAAATTTCAGGTTTGGTATTTAAGAGCTTTACGTTTTTGAGCTATACTGCCCACAGACTCACTCACGCACGGACATTTTTCTAAAAATGTTTTCCTTTGGATTCAGGGGGTCCCAAAACATGTATTTCCGATGAAATCTTGGATCGAATTTTTGGGTGCAATACAGTACCTTCTCTATACAAAATTCTAAAAACGATATATTTTCTTAAGGTTTTGAGTTCATATTATTTAACAATTTTTAGTCATATTTCACAAATTATTCACTTTAAAAATACAGATGTATAATAATAATTGCTTTAAGAAATACAGCACTCAAAAAAGTAAATAGACAAATTTTGCAATACTTGAAGCATAAATGCTTAAAAATAAACGTGTTACAATGTACGATTTATGGTTTCAAAGTAACAAAGTTAAAGGTTACCAGAGAATACCCTCGTTAAGTTCTTTACTAGACAAAGGGACATCTATGCATGTCAAATACGGGGCAGTAGGATCACCCGATATTTACAATGAAAATATTACTATGGAGGCAATTGTTTGCGGTTTACAAAACCACTGTGCTTGTGTGTTTGTGAGGCTTTTACAGAAATTGTAAATATACACGAAGTAAATACTCAGCATTTGATATTACCGTGTATGGTCATTAAATGGTAGCGGGATATATCCATACTTAAAGAAAACAGCAATAATTTTTACTTTCCCTATACGTACTATGTATATAGTGTATAGAGAAGGTATTGCACTCCACCAAAAAATTCGATACCTAGATTTCACCAGAAATATATGTTTTAGGGTCCCCTGTATCCAAAAAAAAGTATTTTCAGAAAAGGATCCGTTTGTGTGTCCGTGTGTCGGTGTGTCTGTGAACACGATAACTCAAAAAACGAAAAGTCGGTAAAATACCCAACTAGGTACTTAAGTTTAATATCTTCCACGGATTCGACACGAAGATTTTGAGAAAAATCCTCCCATTCGAAACTACCATTTACATGGAACTTTTTTCGAAAATTTTTATTTTCTAAAAAATGGCTGTAACGACTTTGATTAAAATGTCCTATATTAAAGATATTTACGTGACAAATAAAATGTATATTTTGAATTTTCTGGGAACAGCCTCTGAAGACTACTTTATTCTCTGTCAATTTCACGGAAATTTGCACAACTACTAAGCCGTAAGAGATGGACAAAAACTTACCACACAACACATGTAGAGCACCTTAAAACCCACAATTTATGTTATGTACATTTTTCTTCATGGAGTTCATTGTTTTTGAGATATTCCTCGTTTTTTTTTTTTTCAGCTATAAAGACTTACACTTTTCTCATACAGGACTTTGTGAACTCGTGTCCATACAAACAAAGGGACTTCAGTCGCAGAGCCACCAGCTTACTTTAATTCTCTCTTAGCGAGAACATTAAATGTGATGTCCCTCAGCTAAGTCATATATTTGCAATTCACGATACATATTTATTGAATACTTATTCATTCTTAGATAATTCGGAAGCATGAAAGATAAAGTCTAATGTCAAATCTTGATTGCATTACAAACTAAAAAGGAATGAAATATCTTTCTACGTTTAAATGGCAGGTACATACTGAAGCTTCAAGTTTCAAATTTATTCGGCTCATGTTTAAACATTAACTACTCTATCACGTTATGCTTACCTCAACTAAAGGTTCAGCACCTTTGAACTATCTAAATGGATCGGTCATTGTATAAAGTTCACGGGTTACTGAATGCAAATTTTAAAGGGCATTAAAAACTAGTAGCAATGGGGAAAAAACAAATGTTTTTTCTTTATTCAATATCATTGTTGCCTTTATGTTTAATTGTTCACCTTTATAATGCCCCTTTTGTAATCCATATATTATTAAACTTACAGATTGACTAATTTTCTTTTATTTAATATCCCTGATAGCAAGAATACTAGGATTTGGAAACTAGCAAACTGAGACTTTTAATTGTTTGGCGTTTCAAAAGCTCCGTTTTGATTATTTAGACTCAAGGCCATTATCAAAAGGGTACAATTTGATTAATTTTGTTTTATTCACTATTGTTATAAGCTATGGAAACATTCTTATTTATTACTTTCTCTAGTCTGTATGTACACTGTACAGAGTAGATAGAGAATTCGACACCGAGATTTCAGCGGAAATACATGTTTCGAGTCCCCTGAATCCACAAAATTTCTAGAAACATATCCATGTCATGTTTCTAAAAATGTATGTTTATCAGAGTGTGTGTGTGTGTGTGTGTGTGTCTGCTGTCAGCATAGTCCAGAAACGGAAATTTGGTTAAATACCAAACTTGGGATATAAGTTTAATATCTTCCAAGGATGCAACACGAAGATTCTCACCCCCCCCCCACAAAGCCAACATGGAACAGTTTGATAATTTTGATTTTCTCAAAAATGGCTCTGACCATTTTAATTAACATTTCATATGCAAGATATTTTCATTTAAAATAAATGTATATATTTAATTTTCTGCGAATTTATTCTGAATGACATTTGTATTACTTTTGTATAGCTGATAAACCATATGTGATAGACAAAAACTTACAACACAAGAAATGTAGATGTCATTAAAAATCACAATGTGTGTTATACATTTTTTGTAGAGTAAATTTTAGGGTATTTAAACTATTTTCAAATGAGAGACATTTTTCTTTTCGTCTCACTTTTATTTAGTTCTAGCAAGGAGGACTGAATTTCATTTTTATGTATTACTTTATCTAACCCCATGTGTACAATGTACATAGGGATAGAGAAGGTATTGTAATGCACCCAAAATTCGATACCAAGATTTCACCGGAACTATATGTTTTGGGGTCTCCCGAGTCCAAAAAAGCATTTTTAAAAAAAGGTCTGTGTGTGTGTGTGTGTGTGTGTGTGTGTGTCTGTGTGGCTCCAAAACGAAAAGACCGTTAAATACTAAACTTGGTATTCAGGTTTAGTATCTTCCAAGGACACACGAAGATTTTTAAAAAAATGCCCATATTAAAAACTACACCTTACATGGAACAAATTTCAAAAATTTTGATTTTCTTAAAAGATGCTAGCGATTTTGATTAAAATCCCGTATATTAAAGCTATATATGTCCGAAATAAAATTTATATCTAAAATTTTTGGGGAATAGCCTCTTAAGACCTCTTTATTGTGGATGAATTTTGCTTAACTGCTAAGATTAAGCATAGATATAGAAGATATAGAAAAAACTCGCTACACAAAAAATGTACATCACGACATAACACACAATTTATGTCCTTTACGTTTTTGTTGTGGAGCTAACCGTTGCTGAGATATTCCTTGTTATTGGTTTCAATTGTGAAGTACTTAAATTTTTCTCAGACAGGAAGTGTCCGTTTTTCTTTTGTTCCACTGCTGGCCAAACAAAGAAGTGATTTGCAATGACAATCGCATAACGATAGCTTTCAAAACATTTGATAATCATTTTAGCATAGCACATTCCCTTATTCTGTTCTACTTATTAGGAACTAAATAATAACATTCTGCTAATATTTATCTCGATTAGCATTGTGTACAAAGAAGAATAATCTTTTGTAGGAGGTTTGTAGAGCAGCTAGAGAAAGTCATGTGAGTATAACATATCAGTTTTCTTTTTCTTTTTTTTTACTTTCTCTAGCCCCGTATGTACAATGTACATAGGGATAGAGAAGTATTGTATCCCACCAAAAGTTAGATGTCGAGATATCACCGGAAATACATGTTTTAGGACCCCCTGAGTCCCAAAAAAGTATTTTCAAAAACACGGCTCTGTGTGTGTGGATAGCATAGCTCTAAAACGAAAAGACGGCTAAATACCAAACTTGGTATTTAAGTTTAGTATCTTCCAAGGATGCGATACGAAGATTTTCAAGAAAATACCCCCACCCCTAACTACCCTTTACATGGAACATTTTTAGAAAATTTTGTTTTTCTTAAAAATGGCCATAACGATTTTGATTAAAATGCCACATATTAAAGCCATTTTTATCTTAAATAAAATGTATATCCTGAATTTTCTGGGAATAGCTTCTAAAGACCTGTTTGTTCTGGATGAGCTTTGCTTAATTTGGCATAACAAGTAAACTGTAAAAAATAGGCAAAAACTTACTATCAAAAATGTAGATCTTGTTAAAATACACAAGCTATGACATATACTTTTTTTCGTGGAGCTTACGTTTTCGAGGTGTTCCTCATTAGTTTCATTTGTGAAGTACTTATACTTTTCTCAGACGGGAGTGTCCGTTTCTCTTTTGTTCTACTCTTGGTCAAGCAAAGAAGTGATATGCAATGACAATAGTATAACGACAGCTTTTAAAACATTTGACTATCACTTAACCCTAGTGCATTCCCTTAGTTCCAGTCTACTTATAAGGAACTAAGTAATAAAGTTCTGCTAATGTTTATCTCGATTAGCGTGGAAGAATTGTCTTTTGTAAGAAGTTTGTTTGTAGAGTAGCTAAAGAAAGTCACGTGAGTGTAACATCAGATTTTTGTTTCATTTATATAGTCCCTTTAACAACCAAGGCTTTGCATTATAAATATTTGTCTGTAGCCTCTTTACGTTGCATTTTAAATCGTTTTATTTTCCTTACACACATATACATATACTCTCACACACAACTCCTGACTCTGTGGGGGATAGGAAATAATTTTGGTTAAAGAAAAACTCCCCCCCAAACGGGAATCGAACCCGGGACCTCCGCATGAGAAGTCAGCTCGATGACCACTAGACCATGGAGGCAGTCGAATTTTAATTGTCTCAGTTAGCCAATGGGTTTTAAAAGATTAACTATCGCTTTAGCCAAGTGTATTTCCATATTTTCCTTCTATTTACAAAACAGCAAGTAACAAGACCAATTCTGACAATGTTTATCTTGGTTAGCATGCCATAGATAAAAGAATCTTTTATAAGGAAAGTTTGTTTATGGAACAGCAAGAGAAAGTCATGAGAATGAACCATCACATTTTTTGTAAAAAAAGCAGTAGCCACTTCTTTTAGAATCTACACGCTATCTTTACTACTCAAAACCGTTCTAGAAGAGATTTTTATTATATATGTTACTCTTTAAGTACTTTACAAAGTACTTAATAATAATAAGTGAACTTATTCATTAATAAGTTCAGTATTCCTTGTTTGTAAGCATTTTGACATAATTTCATGATAAATGGAATGAAATAAAATCTGTAAAATAAAGCGACATCTACTCTATCATATTCATCACTACCATTTGGTTACCCATTGAAGAACTTCTGCATAAAACTCTTCTGGAAAAGTCGAGTTTTAAGTGCATTGACATGCACTTTACCAAACAGATATGCAGGTTTTGTACGAAATCTCGCTTTTAGGTTATGCAAATGTAATCAATACCGATTGAGACAGCTCAGGGCGTTTTGTTTATGGTCCGCATTCAGGAGATCATGAATTCGCTTCCAGTGGCTGGCCTAACAAATCCATGGATTTTCCGGGTGTTCCTTTGGTTACCAGGCAAATACTGGAAATTTTCTGCTCCTCCATTTTGTTTCCATTGTCATTTCATTCATCCTTCATCCCACTGGTTTCTTTTAGGCATCGCTTTACCGACACCATTCAACACACACACAGGAAAGAACTTCAGTGCAACATCAAAAGCATAACATCACTGAAATTACAAACATCTATGAGGCTTTATAATAGGACTACTGCATCAGTAGCTACATATGGAATTTAAATAATATGGGACAAGCTTAAACCCAGTGACATGGACAAAATTGAAAATGCTAAAGTAAGATTTATAAAGAGGTTAAAAGATGAGGATTGTCGCCCAAGTAAATAAGCGCATAATTGATTAAATTGTTTAGGTTAATAACAAAGTAAGATATCATGTATTTATTGTATATTGGATGTTCAGAGAGATTGTTCCACCTTCAACCCGAGAGTTCTCAAGCGACGAATTTAGTTGTTTACGCTATTTCTTTGTATATTGCATGAGGGGAAAGACGCTATTATGTAGTCACGTCTCCGAAAGAGAAAGTGGAGGTGACATATAAACAGGGGAACCACGAGGAAATCTAGGTCAAGAATCATGTGAAAGACACATTGAACAATTAGAATTAATCACGTCATGGCAGAAGCACACCCCAAGCTACTTTCGGCGCCAAAAATGGGCCAATGAGATTACAAGTTGAGAGTATTGCGCGTGGGTAGAATTTGCTATAAATGTAGAGTATTCGCCCTAATTTTCAAGCAGTTGGAATGTAACTTCATGAGGAACCTGTGATGCTCGAAACAAGAATCCGCGCAAGTATAATAAAGTTATTCAGTGCAGTTGAAACGTAATGTCACGTGTAACCTGCGACGCCGGAAACAAGGAAGCCATGGTAGAAAGTTAAAGTTTCTACAATTATCCTGCACGTAACAGTTGCACTCGTTGCCGCGTAAATTCTAGTTACCTTTGAGCGCATTACGCCCTTGTTCGAGGGAAATTACCGGAACACAATCGCGCCAGGAACTTTCTCGGGAACGCTTGTGAAGGGAAATAAACCTTTGACTGAACGAAAAGAGCCGACGCTCATTTTAAGTTAATTTCCCGTACCATCCCCTTGAGGTCACCGACACTCAATACCTGAGCTAGAGATAGAGAGTTCTCAATTGCTTATCGCTGAGTCCACAAATAGCCGAGAAGCGTTGAGAATCGACTTCAGCACTGCAACGCCGGAGGACCAGTCGTCGCTGCGCAGCCCAGCACCAAAAGGTACGTCTCCCAGACCTCCACCAGTTCCCGCCTCAAAGAGACAAGCAAGTATGCACCAAACAGACTAAAGTATATACTAGTAAGAGAAACATTGTTCTTAGAAGAAATAAGCATCAAGACACCGCTTGATGCATATACAAGAAGCATATAAAGAAGGGTAACAAGAAAGAGGCAGAAAGAAATAGACACCGAATTCTTCGGTACGGATGCCACGACAAACAGATAGTGGACAAAGAATAACCAAAGGCAGAGACACACAATCATAGGACTTACGACACACGGCTTCGACCATTTAATATGCACAAATAAAAATACCATAGAGCTCAAGAACAATAATTGTTTGCAAATTATATGGGCAAAAATGTGAACGTACGTTCTAAATGAACTTATAAAAGCAATTAATAGTCAAAACTAGGTACTAGTATTCTGCATGCTCATTCGAGCGCACTTTGATTTAAATAAAAACTGGTTTCTTTCAGGGCTGGAAATGTAGACGATAGTGCTCGATGAGACAAGGCAGAGAAAAAGAATACTCAAAGCGACTATCTCCGTACCCCAATTTCGGCTGGCTGCCATGATAAGGACAGCTCCTGGTGGGGACGTTGGACCCTATGAGGAGCGGGGGCCCAGGTTTGGCTGTCCAACTGTCGAGGTGCTTCCAACTGAAAACTATAATTACAGTGCTGCCGCCCCTGGTTTCAACCGCCAGGTGTGTGCTCTCATCTCATCTCTCCCTATTGGGGGCACTCCGTTGTGGCACGTGCTGGTCCCCATGGCCGCACTCGCTAAAATCCCTTGCTTTGCTGCTTCGTGGAGCAGGGGATCGTGGGTTTGAGTTCCGATTGGGCATGGGTGTTTGTGTGTCTGTAGATTTGTATATGTGTATGTGTGTATTAGAAGCAAAAAAAAAAAAAGAAATGTTGGGAAAATTAAAAAAAAAAAAAAAAAAAAAACAGAAAATAAGAATACAGTCCCGGCACGACTCCGTAACTGTATTAAAAAAATAATAAAAATAAACCCAGCTTCAATGCCAAGTCCCCTCCGACAGTATCCTATCTTAACAATAAGTGAATTTAACAATTAGTTTTAGCAGTATATTTAATGGCGTATTTATATCGTATCTATGTAGACTCCTTTATCTACCCGTAAGCGTGCCTTTCAGTACAGTACTCATTTTCATAAAAAATACGACGCGTTACACTCACATGACTTTCTCTAGCTGCTCTTCAAACAAATTTCTTCCTTCTACACAATGCTAATTGAGGTAAACATTAACAGAATGTATTTATTACTTATAAGAACAAGGAAGCTAAAGAAATGCATTATACTAAAGTGATAGTCTATTGTTCTAAAAGATGACGTTATACGATTGTCATTGCAAATCGCTTATTTGCTTGGCCAGGAGTTGGGAAAAAAAAAGACAAAAGACAAGACAAAAAACGGACGCTTCCTGTCTGAGAAACAATTGAAACCAATAACAAGGAATATCACGAAAACCGTTACCTCCACAACGAAAACGTAAAGAACATAAATTGTGTGTTTTAAGAAGATCAACATTTTTGGTGCAGTAAGTTTTTTTCTATCTCTTACGGTTTAGCAGTTAAGCAAAATTCATTCAGAATAAAGAGCATTTTAGAGGATATTCTCAGAAACTTCAAGATATACATTTTATTTACCATATAAATATCGCATTTAATCAAAATCGTTAGTCCTTTTTGAGAAAATATAAATTTGTGAAAATGTTTCCATGTAAAGGGTAGTTTGGGTTGGGGGATTTTTCTGAAAATCTTTGTGTCGCATCCTTTGAAGATACTAGATTTGAATACCAAGTTTGGTATTTTATCGATTTTTCGCTTTTGGGTTGTCGTGTTCACAGACACACACAGGCCTTTTCCTAAAAATTTTTATTGCCTCAGAGGACCTCAAAACGTATATTTCCGGTGAAATTTCAACATCGAATTTTTGGGTGAAATACAATACCTTCTCTAACCACTATATACATACATTGCACATGTGGGCTAGAGGAAGTAAAACGGAGATTCATAGCCTTTCTGCATTTAATTGATAACCTCTCTTGTGATGAAAACTAACCAGATAGGAATATAATTAGAGTAGCTGTGAAAGTAAACGGCGACGGGTAGAGGAAATTGTGTAACTGCTACACGTCAGATATTTTTCAAAGCTATGTTGTGAAAAGTTTGTTCCCGTATTTTATCGCTGCAAGCTACGCCGCATGCGAGATATCTTTCTACCAGGAGCAACAGCATGGATATAATGGGATATTACGCAGAAGGTAAAACTTTGGTAGACGACGGACAGTCATTCTCTGTTTCACTCTCTCCGCACAGTGAACTTTTACTTGGTCCCTTGAAGATAAGAGGATGATTAGCTTGTGCTCTCCGCGGAGAGACATACATTATGCTGCCGTGTGCGGAAGAACATCTTTGCACTCTTTAATAGACTTTTTAAGATAATTTTCACAAGTTTCTCCTTTCTTTTACTCTTCCTTATATACATCTAGTTAAGGAACAGCTTGCAGCAGCGACAGTGAGGAAGGCAATCGTGCCTGGCATTAACTTCTACTGGAACCTAACCTCACTTTCTTGAAGAAATGAATTAGCAGGAAGATTGGAATTTTCTTAAACTAAGTTGTATGTGGATGTTGGCCTTTGAGACGACGTATTTTGAAACTATAATTCCTTTACCTGCCACCTAAGAAATATGTTCCGTTTACATTACTTTCTCTAAATCTCTGTAACAAATTATTTTTAAAAAGCTTATTCTTCTATCGGGTCCTCTCATTAGCGCGGTGGTAGCCCAACTGCTTACCAAGCGGGAGACTTGGGTTTGATTCCCAGTACTGGCGTGGGATTTCTTCCCCCGCTGGGAGACCTGGCCCGGGGTGCACTCAGCCTCGTAAGGTCCCTGGGGGGCCAATTGAGGAGAAGTAGCGGCTCCAGGTCATGAGGACCGCATTAACCGGCCAGGGAGGCTCGATTTGCTGACCACGTCTCACCCTGCAATACTGCACACCATCCATAACGTCTGTAGTAGGCCAAGATGGGGGACGCAGCGGTCGGGCAGTAGGTAAAGGTTCCCCCGTGAGCTGTCGTGCCATGGAGTTATGTTTATTCTTCTATCTACTTCACGATAATCGAAATAAACATTAGCAGAAATTCTCCTTATTACTAAGTTCCTTTTAAATAGAAGGCAAAACACCATTATGTCTGCTATCTGTTCGGTAAACAAATATTTTATTCGAAATATTAATCTATTATCTAGTCATGCTAATCATACACATAACAGAATTATTCTTATTGTTAGCTTCCTTTAAGTAGACGGTAAAGAAGAAAACGCACAGATTAAATTGCTAGTCTCGTGCTTCAAAAGCCGGTCGCGACGTGAAACTGTTGAAATTCCAATCTCTTTGCATACCAGGAATAAACATGCGAGAAACGAGAAGAAAGTTGTCTTTCCGATTGAGAAAACTTTAAGTGGATAAAATTGAAACTTATAATCCGAAATATCTGGAAAATGTAACAAATTGTATGTTTTAATGAGATTTACATTTTTTGTGTAGTAAGGTTTATATATCTGTCACGGTTTGCCAGATATACAAAATACATCCAGAATGAAGAGGTATGTTAGAGACTATTGCCAGAAAATCCAAGATATACATTTCGTTTTTCATAAAAATATCTTGAACATATGGTATTTTAATAAAGGTCCTTAGAGACATTTTTTAGAAAATCAAAATTTTCGAAAAATATTCAATGCAATTGGGGGTGCGGGAGATACTAAACTTACATACCAACTTTTGTATTTAACCGAGTTTTCAATTTTGAGCTATGCTGCCAAAAGACACACACATGGATGGTTTCTAAAACTTATTTTGTAGGATTCACGGGGACTCAAAACCGGTATTTGCGGTGAAATTTCGCCGCTATGTAGTTTTGTACATACGTGCTAGAGAAAGTACCTATTTGAAATACATGAATGACACTCCTAAGTTAAATTTGCTACATTCCATTCACGCAGGTGATCATACAAGTAAAAAAGTTGATCTTCATCCTATGTCCTCTCGTCTTTTGTTTCTTCCCTTCTATTGCGTCAGATTTATCCTTATTTACTACCGTTTGTTTTTTCTTCTAGATTATGACGTTCCATTTTAACGTTTTCTCGTCTAAAGTAATGTTTTATTATCAACCTTTATATAACCTTTATACATTTTCTATTTATTTAATTCATTACTTACAGAAGCATTTATTCATTGATTCCTCAAAATAAATAGGAACTTTTGTGGGTGATAAGCGGTGATTTTGTGAGAGAAGTAAAGAATTTACAAACAGAAATTAAAAATGCGAACTATTATTATTTTGCTAACTTTGTGAATCTTCTTGAGTGTCTTAGCTACATTAACAAGAATGTATTGTGTAAATATTTTCCTTTGTTAGCTTTCCATTTCCCTGTATAATTTCCGAGATCCATCTAAGCAGGTATTCTATTTCCATCATATGTTTGATAATTGTTTAAACAATGGTTATCTCTTTTTATTTCACTTATGCTCATTGCTTTCCCCGATCCTCCCATTCTGAGAGAATGAAAGTTTGGGAAATAAAACTCAAGATCTCTAGTTATGTACACATTACTTTTAGAAGATAAGTTCATAATTAATTACGATGTATCTTACGATGTATTACGATATATATCTTTGTGCTGTACGTTTCTCGAGTCTGCTGTCTTACTGACGTGTATAATAAAAAATAAATATTTATTAAATTGGCTTAATAATAAATTGAGTTAATTCAGGAATGTAATAAAGCATACTTACTGTTAGTATAATTATTTGTTTACTTTATGTAGTGGTACATTTCTAAACTTTAGTATACATGTATAAGAGTTTTGTCGTAAGTTATGTTTGCTGCGAGTTTGGAATAAATAAATGTGCTTCAGGTTAATTATAGAACAGCCCTTTGTCTTATACATGAAATGGTGATTCCTGTAGCACAATATGAAAAATCATGTACGAGTAACCCTCATTCACTTTTACGGAGTGAAAGGAGAAAAACCTAACGACATTACGGAATATTAGATTATATAGGATTTCACTCTCTCTATAGCTAATTTAGATCAATGGAATAATAAATTGTATATATACATAAATACATTGGTAACGGAGAAGTCTAATACCACTTAGACGTATCGTATCAATATTATTGTTAAAAACATTCGAAACAAGAAGTCCAGGAATGAAACACTTTAGCTATTGTACAGGTATTATATTTATTTTAATTCTACTGGGTATTTGAAGGTACAGAGTGAAACATATCTACAAGTTTATTGATTTAGAAAATGAAATAAACGCAGAAAGAGATTTTAATGCTCTTAGAAGTACTTATACAACAAGTTTGATAGAAAATAAAGCCATACTACACCATTGTTCAACTGAATACATACTAATCCCTCTCCTAAAGTGGATCTTTTCCATACCTTATCACATTCATATAGTCTCGGCTCTCCATTCTCGTCAGCATTATGAAAGGAATAATGGAGAACTTTTGCTAGGTTGAAGTGTTTCAAAATATTAATAATACATATTAATAACATATTAATATCCTATGTGAATGAAGTTATTCGTATAGCTTACGTTTTGAAGGAAATACATACTTAAATAACAAATATTTTTCAAAACATCTTTTACTTCAGGATTTATTAACGGTGCTATAAATTTTCAGGGTCATAAAAGCTCCGCCGTTGTGCTGGAATTTCGTCTCGCGGAAGTTCTGCGCATGGCAGAAAATCTGTCGCGTTTAAGCACACTTAAAAACCATCGGCATAGCCTGGTTTCACCCCGGGACCCTGGGAGCAGAGAATAAAAAGTACAGCATTCTCATAATGCTATTCTTCTTATCAAAAACAATAAAATTCTATATTTACTTTCTCTACATGTACTATGTACATAATGTACAGAGAAGGTATTGTATTGCACCCAAAAATTCGATACCGAGATTTCACTGGAAATACATGTTTGGGTCCCCATAAATACTAAAAAAAAGGGCATTTTTGGAAAAAGGTCCGTATGTTTGTGTATGTGTGTGTCTGTGGACAGCATACCTCAAAAACGAAAAGACCGTTAAATACCAAGTTTGGTATCTTCCAAGGATGCGACACGAAGATTTGCAAGAAAATCCCCCACCTCCAACTACCCTTTACATAGAACTTTTTAGAAAATTTTTATTTTCTGAAAAATAGTTCTAACGGTTTTGATTAAAATATCGTACATTAAAGATATTTACCTCACACATAAAATGTATACCTTGAATTTTCTGGGAATAGCCTCTAAAGACTACTTTATTCTGGACAAATTTACGGAATTTTGTATAACTGCTAAACCGTAAGAGATGGACCACAACTTATCACACCAAAAATTTTGAGCACATTAAAACACACAATTTATGTCATATACATTTTTTTTTTTTTTTTTGTGAAGTTGATCGTTTTGTTAGATATCCCTCGAGTTTGTTTTCAGCTTTTAAATACTTACACTTTTCTCATACAGGAATTTGTCAACTCCTTTCCATACAGACAAAGGAACTTCAGTCACATAGCAACCAAATTGTGACTATTACTTTAATCTATGGTACTCCCTTATTTCGCTTCTGCTTACAAGGAAGTAAGTAATGAGACTATTTCTGGAACACATGTGAATGGAATACATCAGATTTTTTTTTTTTTTTTTTTTTTACCCCAAGCCACGTTCAGTGCCCCCTTAAATTTGTAAGCGGCAAAACAAAAGACATAAGTTTGGACTGTATATCGCTCATCACTAGGAATGGGTGACAGACACACTTGGCTACTGGCAAAGGATAAATGGTAGAAATGGAAGCAAAATCTCGCGTAATGCGATCTATGCAGGTCCTTTGTGGCTAACATCCTCCCACTTTGATTGTATGAGGTGAGGAAATCATAGTAGGTAGACAGGCCACCAAGACGCTCGGAAATCCCTAAGGTTTACGACACCGCCAGAACCCAGAACCCGTTGACCTGGCACCCACCTATTCTCCACTAAGCACTCATCCGCGCCATCTGTCGCCACTGCTATATACTACGAGTGTGGAAGATGAAAGGGAAACGGAATGAAGGGGAAAATAATAGGAAGGAAATCGTGGTAGATGAGAGATTTAGCGATTGCAAGAAAACCCGAAAAAAAAAAAAAAAAAACATTGGCCAGTCGCTGAGGATTGAATCTAGGACCTCCGCGCTCGTTACCGCGGCCACAACTCGCTGTATACGAGCATACAGCAGTTTTCTGCTTCTTTACGCTGGATTATTAAGTGAAACATGTATAATAGTACCTCACAGCATTTACGGCAACGAAAATCTTCACTTCAAAGGGCGAGTTATGAGTAATTGGAAAATAGAATACAGATTTTGTGAGTGAAAACTAACGCTTATGTTGTGAGCATCCCTGAATTAAATATAAAATAATAAGCAGAATTTAACAGCAACATAAATCAGCTAGAAACGCTGACAAAAGAACAAAAGGAAGACAAAATGCTGAGTTGGCATCCAAGAATAAAACACTTGAAGCTAAGAAACATCCTGCACATATCTTCTGCGATATTCGTGGAATCGCTGCCATTTACAGTTTTTGTTGCTGGCTCTGGGTTCCAAGGAACACATCTTGCACTGGAGATTTGTTTCAACGGTTGTTGTGCTCGTTATTCATGGGAAATATCGCGGTAGAGTTGCCGATACGTTGTTGAAATGTGTCCAAATGAGCTGGGCAAATATCCAACTCTTTCCTGCTGCAGTAGTAGAGCAATACAAATATGTACGTCGCTTTGGCTTAAAGTTTGTACATTCTCTTTCCCTTTTACAGCAGTTAAAGAAAAGCTTCCAAAGTCTTAAGTCTTTCTTTCAAAACACATAATTCAAACAACTTTTCCTTAGTATCAACACAAAAGTGTTAGTACCACGTTAACGTTTTGTTCAATTTGCGTTCTCTTAAGAGGAAATGTACCTAACAAGAAATGAATTTATCTGCAGCTTTATAGCACCAAACAAAATTAAGAACTTCAAAGGAAGAGGCAGGAATTTATTAACCAGATGAAACATTTCCATAAGTCAATATACCTACTGTAGTTAATATACCTAGGATATACCTACCTATATTAATATTAATAATAAATAACTCCATGGCACGACAGCTTTTAAGGAACCTTGGCCTACCGCCCAACCGATGTGTCCCATATTTCGGTCTATCATGACGGACCTCATGGATGGGGGGTGAGACGTGGTCAGCGCCTCGAAACCCCCTCCCCCGGGCCGGTTACTGCGGTACCTACCCATATTACCTAACTGTAACTGCATATTGCTTAAGTGTAGTTAAAATACCTAGGAGTTGGTAGAACTACATTATGTCTTTTACATTAAAATATCTATTTCTAATATGAACATATTCATATTTTCGTAGGTAACAAATAATTGTAAACCATATTCTGGAAATTTATTAGTACCTTACACAATTTCAAAGAAACGTTCTTTTCCTTATACTTACAATAGACATTTGCATGGATTACGCAATGACGCTGACAATTGAACTTTTATACTCAGTGCAGAACTTTCCCACTAGCTTAACATTTATTCCGCCACTTTCTATACATAAGAAATGCACCTGCTATATAGACATAAACTAGCGGGCGCTGGTTTCCGTGTAGCATTACCTTCTGTTAACGACATTATAAAATCACTCAACACCTGTGTGAAGAACAAGAGACCACATCATATGTTCATCCACTGCTTGCACGGAGCAAACCAGCTTACTCTAGCATAAAATCAACAGAGTTGATGACGCTTGGGATAATGCATTCCCCCCAAAAATCAAACTACGATAAACTACTGGAATGAGTGATAAATTCGTTCTGTAAACCTAAATACATTTACACTTGAGTACCTAGAGGAACAAAAATAAGTGATTGTTTTCTAGCTAATCGAAAGACATCGTAGTTGATTAGAAATGTTAGAAGCTTCCAAAACTTGACATATATATTGATCACATTTTCTACAAGGGAAATAGCCTGACAATGAGTCAAAATGAAGTGAAAAGCACAAGAAAATCCGGTATATAATACCAATACCTATTACAAATTAAAGTGTTAAGATGCAGGAAGCAGATGAAGCATTAAAAATATATCAATGTAAAGAAATTAAAAAATAAAACTGCTTGCAATTAAAAACAAATACAAAATGTAGCAATAGATGCACCAGGGAAAATAAAACTGCGAAGAACTATGAAGAAAATTCATTAATGGACATGGGAAATAAAAACTCTTGTTAAAAGAGTTAAAATATTATACCGGAAATAAAAAAAATATACACGAGTATAAGAATATGGATACTGAAACAAAAAGGGAATTTTAGAAAATACAAAACAAGGATGGAATAATAGTAATTTAGTTAACATGACAGGTGAGACAGGAAATAGCATATACATAAATTCTGGAAACATTTAAACAACTAATACAAAATGTAGGAAACAAGACAATACAAGGATCATCAATGGCTCAAATATTATAAAAATATATGAACTGAACACCTCAATAAACAATATAAATAAAGTGAACTTAATGCTCTCCATACTCTTTAGAATCAAATATTTCATATTATTCTTGAGGAAAAAAACTAAAAATCAAAAGGCAGTGTTAGTTTTTGCGAGTTATATTAAAATAGTTCTGAAGAAAATTCAAAGTGAGATTTCTAGGATTATTGAATAAATACTGTTTAAGGAAATACATGCAGAAGTTTGGATAATTTCAATAATTAAACCAATATTAATAGCAGGAGATTAAACAAAATGTGAGAACTATGGTCCTCCATATCTATTAAGTGAGGATATAAAATACAATTTTAAACTCGCAGAAACATTAAAAACAATACTAGAGGAAATAAAAATGATTTAGATAGGGTCATCAGTTATTGATAATATAGGTCCTTTATAAGAAACGTTTTAGGAACAGAAAATTTAATGGAGAAACACACACATTGTTTGCAAACTAAACAAAAGAGTTAGTGAGAAAATCAATGAAACAATGCGTCAACAGAGTGGCGGGTCTTCTTCTATAGTTTTCTTGGCAAGCTTCATTTTTATTAAATAAAACATAATTTTTAATATATTAATTATTGCGTGAGATGCTTAGTAATCTGAAAAAATGGATAAATTTTATGGCTGAAAATTACCAGTCACTTTTACTTTCCCTATACGAATTATGTACATAGTGTATACAGAAGGTATTGCATTGCACCCAAACATTCGATACCGAGATTTCACCGGAAATAAATGTTTTGAGACTTCCTTAATACAAAAATAAGCATTTTAGAAAAATGTCCGTATGTGTGTGTGTGGGGGGGGCAGCATAGCTCAAAACCGAAAAGACCGTTAAAGCCCAAAGTTGATATTTAAGTTTGGTATCTTCCAAGGATGCGACACGAAGATTTTCAAGAGAATACCCCCACCCTAAACTACCCTTTACATGGATTTTTTTTTTTAAATGTTTGATTTTCTTAAAAATGACTATAACAATTTTGAATAAAATAGCATATATTAAAGATATTTACTTGACAAATAAAATGTATATCTTGAATTTTCTGGGACTAGCTCCTAAAGACTACTTTATTCTGGATGAATGTTACCCATTTGTGCATTAGTGCTACACCGTAAGAGATGGGGAAAAACTTACTACACAGAAAATGTAGCTCACGATAAAACACACAATTTATTTCGTATATATTTTTTATGTGCAGTTCATCCTTTTTAAGATATACCTGGTTTTTCGTTTTAGCTTTGTAAAGCCTATACTTTTCTCATACAGGAATTTCTTAACTCCTGTCCATACAAAGAAAGGAACTTCAGTTACATAGGAACCAGCTTTTGGCCTTCATTTTAACCTATGGAACTCCCTCATTTCGCTTCTAATTCTAAGAAGCAAGTAATAAGACTATTTATGCTAATTAGCTTGAAGTAAATAGAAGCATAAGCTTTTTAACTACAATTTGTTGCAGAGATTTAGAGAAAGTCATGTGAATGGAAGACAATATTTTTTTTCAAAATATTTTCACTGAATAGAACGTGTGACCGAGATGAAGCTGTTCATTTGTAGCATCATGTGTTTCAATCAAGAATAATCTCATTGTCAACATAGTTGAATGAAGAGAGAGAGAGAGATAGTGTGACAGAACACTATTACGCCACCGATTGGTGGAGCGAATTTCGGGTGTTTTCTTTTATCATACTAACCGCCTCTAAGAAGTAATTACAGCACTATGAGTAGTTTTCTAACCACTGCTCAGTGACTCGGTAAATGAAAAGTAAGTATATAAGTGTTTGTATTCATTCCTCTGTATTGTGCACATACGCTGTAAAATGTGTTCTGCGCTCTTCAGTTCTAAAAATAATGTTTACCGCCAATAAAGCTGTTCAGAGGATTTCTAGATATTGACCATACATAAGAGAGACCGAGCCAGGTGGCTCAGGCGGTTTCGTCTGTCACAGCCATTCGGGAGGTGCAGGTTCGCTCCCCATCGTCCGCGCATCTGTCCCTGGGTTTTTCCATAGTTTTCCTGGGGCCACATAGGCGAAAGCTGGGATGTTGTACATCTACCAAGGGTTCCTTTCTCTTTATTCCTTCATTTCATTTAGCTTCTTCGTTGTGGTCGGCGGCGGTGTGACTAGACTTTACAGGCAGATGTCACGGTTGCTTGCTCCGAATAAAACGTTCTTCCCGCTGGTTGAAGCTAGGTTCCGCAGTAGTGGCATTCCTTGCACGGCCTCCTGGCGCCTGTATAGGCTCCGTGACGCGCCAGGGCTGCCACCTAGTGGCACTGCTAGGTCACTGCGTCTCTGCGCTTGGCACTCTCTTTTCCTGTATGCTGGCTTGTGGTTTTCCATCCTCTCATTCCTTCCCCCGGGGGTGGTAGGTCGCAATAGAGCATTATTTGGTCGCAGTTGCCGCTAGCATACTCATACCTCATACACAAGTGAGATATGGATTAAATACAAGACCGCGCCGTTACATAACATTTATCTATTATTGTTAAACAATAAATGTTGTTCAAAATCTTCTCGGGCTTCTAGCCAGGTAAAAACTTGGCTTGACTGATCAGTTCACCCTGAAGACGAGGAAGATGCACTTCTTCGAAACGTTGGTGTCAAGCCAAGTTTTTACCTGGCTAGAAGCCCGAGAAGATTTTGAATTAACACGTCGCCAGGAAAGCTTTAGCTCTTATTTTAATAAATGTTGTGTTTGGAATGTAGAGTAGCTTCTAATATTTAACATCGCTTATCTCCAATATATGCAATTTAAAAGCAATAGTATCATTATGGAACAGACAACCGAGGCATACCTTAAAATGAGAAGAGATGCAAATGATTGTGTCTTGTTCCTTGATGTTTAAACAGGAAACCTCAAAGCTAATTAATTCTGTAACAGAGATTTAAAATTTTTCTGGTAATATCACATTTTATTTATTCTGAAGAAGTTGGTGTTGCTATAGATGTTATAAAAGTTGCCTGTATTCTGTGGCATCAAATAGATAGCCATTTGTGTCCGTTCCACCTTCTTGCTGACATCAGGATGTATATATGTCGAGATAGTGTACAGCAGCAGTGGCAGCTGAGCCGGCAGCGAGATTCAAGCAGAAATAAGATTGACATACATCTGTTACAATTCCAAAAATGTTGGGCATTGCTTTGTAGTGGGTTAGTTGTTTTCTTTGAATAAAAGAATTCGTTTTATTTTCTTTAAATGATTAGCATATTTGCCAAAACCCAAACATAATATATACGGGAATATTCAGGTGTTTTAGCAAAGGTAAAACCATCAAAATGGCTGCATTATAATTCCTTTCATTCGGAAGAGAAATATTTTAAAGCTTTGCTACAAGTGGTGTGCTTTTCTGTAAGGATGCGGTCGGAAACTCCCTCATTGTGGCAAACTTAAAAGAGTTGTCACGACGTGATTTTCGTGTCATTAGTCATTATTGTTTAAAAAGGGGACTAAGAGCAGAGTATTGTTTCGAATTTTTGTCGAATACTTTTCAGGAATTAGAACCACCAGAGCCAACATAGGAAGCTGTTTCAGGATTTACGAATTTAAATGGTTAAGACCACCAATAACTCCAATAAATGCAGAAAAGATAATTATAAGTTAAATAAAGTAGTTTAGTTAATATGTAAGAAGTTAATATTAATGAAGCAATTTTGGATTGATAAGCTGCTAAAACAATTTATTCATGAGAGTCCTTCAACTACTGAAGGAACCATCAATGAAAAGGTGTACAGGAATTCCATTGATAGAGCCTCACGCAGGTCGCTCTCACACCAGAAACGTTTGCAACTGCATTCCATTAATTAACGAAGGATCCCACACCACCTATTTTGACATTCAGAGGAACCATAGAATTCGATCAATGACATAAAAATATGGCACTTAACACGAACCTCTTCAAGTCACCAAGTGTTGTCATTGTGTATCGTATTCACAAACAGAAGAACAGAAAGGATCAGTCATCAGTGGTACCGTTTCAGGTTGGAAATATTGAACAATAGTTGAAGCAAGGGCACTTCCGTCATCGTCAAATGAGCTATGTAAATCGCAAGTACACCACCATCATCCTGAAACAAAGAGGCAACCTGCATTATGGTGGTTTCCAGATAATGTTCCAACAAAAATATGAAGGGCAAAAATCCAGGAAAGAAGATGACTTCCTTCTTCTCAAAATATGGCTATTCAACATTGATCATACTGGATACATTTACTGCAGAGTGGAATGTCTGCATCAGTTATTATAACATCGAAAACAGAAGATAGCTCACCTGCTGCTTCACCATGAGAATGCTTCTCCACATAGGAACTAAACACTCAATTTCTTGGCTATAAAACAAAAAAATTCTAGTTCCCCATTTCTCCAGATTTGGCCATTTTTGGTCCCAATTTTGCTTTTTCCAAACACAAAAGAGAATCTCCAAGGTGTCATTTCTCATTATACCAAGAGACAATTGGGGCTTACATGTAAATTTGAATGGCATTCCAAAAAAAGCTTGGTCAAATATATTTTTAGAGTTGACAGCTGGATGCAGAAGTGGATTCGCCATAATACACTGAAAAGTTGAAAATTAAAAAATATTTGTGATTGCTCCTAAAAGCTTTTGGAGTGACCCTGAGAGTATCGATTTTACCACACGATTTCAGAGGCTCGTGTAGGGTTGTTGATTCTGCATTGTGCGCCTCTCCAGGTGATTAAATGGGAATGCCTCTTACCATGGCACAGCGATTTAGGGCAAACCAAAATCAGCACACATCTGTGCTTAGGGCTAAATGTCAAAAATAAAACAATATAAATAAGTTGCTAAGCTTGCAGAACATACCTGTGCAGTTCTTGTAAGGCGGCCAGATGAACCATCTATTACTAACAAGAAAAATCAGAAGCCGAACTAATGACGGACGGGGCATTAGCCAAAACAGCCATTATTATAGAACCTATATGGAAGAAGAAAATATATGGTTATACATTTTTATTAGAAGTCAAAATTGTAGTTACATTTATAATGCAAATTGTATTCTGAATATGTACACACCAGAAAAGATAAACATATATACTCGTACATTCTATAAGAGGCTCAAGAAATGGGAATCATTTTATCAGCCTCATATATTTTCGTTTTGGGGCGAGGCAATTGTAGGTGATGAGCTCGAAAGAATGATTTGGATTTGCTACTTCTCCTGAACAGTTACTCAGATGCAAACGTCAAAAAAGTGCTTTCAAAAGACACCTTTGGTATCTGTTACAAATAAACAAACGTAAGATTCTCTTTTTACCTCTTCAAGCTTTTTCGTTTGAAAAGCTTCGGACATCAAGTAACTAAATTTTTGATAACTGATATATCTGGATTTTGCCTTAAGAACAGGTTCGCAAAATAGGTATTACCAATATTTTTTCCCTCTCTAGGTTTTCAGTTGTACGTTTTATCGGTTTCGAATCGCATAAATAGTTTCTGTAATGTTTTTGCCTCCTACCGTTCGTCACAAGTGAGTTAACGATCCCAGCTTCAGATGTGAATTCTGATTAAGTTAAAGAATTTACGGTAGTAACGCGCTAATTTGTCACTCCCTAGTGTTTTAATACTGATAGAATTTTTATCTTAACCAAAGAAGGCGTTTTATACTTGTTTGGTAAGGTAATGTCAACTTTTAATAATTTATAAAATAATGTACCTACATTTCTGTGGTCAATCTTTATATTTCCTCTCACAAATACTAGTAACTCACAGGTCATCTAAAACACTTCTTCAAAACATCTCCTATATTTGATAAATTTATTTTCATACATTTCAGTGGAATTAAAGAACAGTTTGGTTTTGAATTCGGTAGACCATGCAAGGAAAAGAACTGGATTTAAGACGATGTATTCTGTCTGCTTTTGAAACTGTAAAATAAACTAAAGGTCTAATGATACGTTATTTTGGTGTATATATATATATATATATATATATATATATATATATATATATATATATATATAAGTTTGAACATCTACATGAGGGATATTTTCAAATATGGAGCCAATCAATCAATTTGCTGCTCTATATTGATGTATCCGTGCCCTTTATCTAATTGCTTCAAAATAATGAACTGCTATTGGTGCTGATTCCATTTTTGTGTGCTGTATTTTTATCAATAGTGAAATCTAGAGTTATAAAAGGATGTGGCGGAATATAGGTTTACGTTTTTTTTTTTTTCGGAACAAGTTATTTTTAGCTCAATAAGCTCATCAAAAATATTGTTTATTTCCATATGAAAGAAGACGGAGTTAAGGAGATCCACGTCTTACTTTTCTTCTAATTTTATTGTTTTATTTTTTCATTTGCAGTTCACAGATTGTAAATCGGCGTTGTTAAGTTTTGAGGAAAAAACTAAATTTATAGGTATGGCATTAGACACTTCTAAGTAACTCTATGTAAGTCTATGTAAATCATCAAAATATTACAATAAATTGTGCTAAAGAATATTTCATAAGTCCGTACTGACTGAAAATAAGCAACTATGGGCTATTATCCCTGTTTGTAAAACTAAGTAATTACCTTAGCACGACACAAGCAGAGCTCTGAGTTGGTAACATAATGTACAAAAATTGTCCGTTTCATTTTATAGTTTATAATAAAATAAGAGAAATTGTATTGTGCTGAATGCTCTGCAACCGTCACGTGTCCTCCATCATTTAGAAATAGCAAGATAGCTTCGGGTTCCCAAGGTCGCGGGTTCAAACACTGAGGAAGGCGATGGACTTCTTTCAGACGTAAAAGTCCTTTATGTTGTTTCCTTCGGAAGGGAAGATGGTCCCGTATCGTACATTTAGATTCTCAAGCTTGATAGACAGACTTCTGAGAAAAATTAAACCATCTCTCACTCCCAATATTCAATGGGACGCTAAAAACCAAAGCAAATAAAGAAAGAAAAACAAATGAGTCCCATATACGGTTCGGTATATTGTTATCAAGACTTTGGTGGTTCTTCATCAGGGGCCGGTAGTGCTGCCCTTGCCAATTCCTTTCTCTTTATTTAGGTGGCATCACTGGAATCCTGATGTCCACTACGTTCTTGGTAAGTTTCACTTGTACTCTCACGCTCTGTTCTATCTCGAATCTTTGTATGATATCTCTCTTAGTGACAAATAGTGTCAGTGTAAATGAAAGAACTGTTCACTTCCTAGATTCATCTTCCAAACTTCAAAGTTCATAAATTTACATATAGGCCAATACTTTAATGAACAGCCCAAAAAATAATATTACTATTCACATTCAACCAATTATTCCATTTAATAAACCAATTTCCACTAATAAAGTTAAAATTTTATAATTAGTAGCATGAACTTTATTTCGATTCACAATTGCTTCTTAAAATGTGTATAAATAACCTCCGAGTTATTTACGTGGACAATTTTAATTATAAACCATCCAGTTTATAAACCTTTAAAATCCAATAAACCTTTATTGTTATGTTGGGAAAGAAACAAAAACTAAACGCAGAAAAACTGACATATCCAGCAAAAATACACACATAAAATTTTCTAAAGACGTATCTTATTGTGTTTTGGACATTCACAGTATTGCCCATGACACTAAAATGTATTTGGTAAATTATATCTTTTGTGTCATCTGGATGAATGCTTTCCCTTTCATAATCATTATGACACGAGATTAGTGCTGAAGAAGGCGTAGCAATATGTGCTGTGATTGAGATATTAACATAGTTACTATATAGACGTCAATGAGAATTACGTTGTTTCAAGTGACCCGCTATGAGAAACTGTAAAACAGAAATATTTATTCTGTGATTTTAAAGGTTTCTTTCACAAAATATTACAAGGCGCATCCTGAAAGTAAGTTTCTCGATTTTGTTTCCTTTAAAATAAGTGTATTTAGCCGGGAAAATTCCACATGAGCCACAGATCTATGACGTATCAATCATATGCCTGCTGGAGAACTTCCTCCTGGTGCCAGTAGCGCGACAGCAGTGCCCCGAAATGGCGTCTCTTATTCCTCCTCCCGCCTGCAAAGTTCGGTCAGTGATCAAGTTCCTTTCTGCACAAAACAAAGCGCCCATCGAAATTCACCGTCAGCTCTGACAGGTACGGGCAGAACATCATGAACAAACAGATGGTGCGTTCGAAGGTCATCAAAGTGCCCTTGATGATGAACGAAGTGAGCGACCGCTCCTCATCATCACCCAGTTGCGCTGGTAGGGCAAGACGTCGTGGAGAACAGTCACTTCACGATTACGGATCTCAGCACCCATTTTCCTGATCCTTGTCGCATGAAATCGTCACTAAGCACCTGTTCAAGAAATTGTATACCAGGTGGGTGCCGAAAAACCTGACACTAGAGCACAAAACGAAACTTTTGGGAGCAGCACTAACGTTTCTACAGCGGTATCATGATGACGGTGTCGTGTTCCTTGAGAAATTCACATACCTTCGGCCAGCGTTTTGACAACGATGAAGAGCTGAAGAGGACTGCCATACGCTGGTTTCATTCACAGGCAGCAGACTTCAAAGACACGGGAATACAAAAGTTAATCCTTGTGTTTCAATTCTTTTACTGTGTCAAACAATAGCTCAAACATTGCTGTACGTGTTGCCTATAAAGTTTTTCATATACCTAACAATGTTTTCTTTTCTTTTTTTTTTAAAAAAAAAATAGGAAAACTGGCTTTCTGGATGCACTTCGTACAACTTGAGTGTCGTGTATTTTAATGCAGTGGTTTTATGATTGAACACCAATACGCCTTACGGCTTGAGTTGAGGTCCGAAATCATCAAGTGTTCAGAGTGCTGAAATTCGCATTATAAAAGCGTGCGTATTATTTGCAAGTTTTACACAAACTCCACGCGAAATTTGCAATTGACGTTAAAGACAACGTACAGAGTTAGGACCCCAATCAATTGTAACCCGTAATGCGTCAGTTGCGCTTGTGGAAGGTCGACCTAGTCTAGACTCGTCAGCCTATTCGTTGAAACCTATTTAACAGTTTCCTATGATTTTATTTGCTGGTCCATCCTTTCTAAATTTCAGTTGAACTGCCGTCATGTGACAACGGAAAATGTTCAAGAATAGTCAACTTACTGCTCAGTGATCAACCTGCAACAAAAAGGTATTCGTAAATTACCTCAATCACGAAATAGTTACTTATTTTGTGGACACTTTATATTTAGGGTTGTGATTGTAAATTGGGAAGCGGGGTATATATTTTTTTACCAGTAAACAGTGTCTCTCGTCAACAATAATATCTCGAAAAATATGGTAACCTCTTATTAGTTCTATAAATTACCTAATCTACCCTAACCGAGGTGGCAATTGGTTTACAGATGTGAACAGCTCCCGATTAGCTGTTAAATGAAGGTCTGTACGAAAGTTTGTACGGACAGAACCTTAACCGGAGTTTTTAATACACGTATTTACTAAGGAATCAACTGCAGCTTAGTAGGTTAGACTATATTCTTTTTCAAATCCGAAATATTAAATACCTGGTGTATATGTTGTTATGCACAAACAGATCTAGAATCAATTCATAAATATATATTTTTCCATTGACTATGTACAAAATGAGTGACCTGTTTCAAACCAATTTAGGGCATTACAAGTGCTTCACACTTAAGTACACCTTATACCCCTTTCTACATACAATAAACTGTTTTGGATTTGTTGTAGCATACTTTCAACATCTTGTTTAATAAACTCTATTCTAAGTGAGTGGTTTTGAGTGTGTTATTAGAGAACACCATTCTATTATCGTCTTTAATGCCGTTTTTGGGCCAAATAGCTTCTGTTTCTGTTCCGGAAGCTTGGGATAAGATTGAAAAATGAGCATCATTTCTTGGTAGCAATTGTAAGGGTGGGTGTGGCTAGGTCTGCTCACGATACCATCAGCAACACCGCATTGACGCTAACAACTGCTGCAGCATTTCACTTAACTCAAATGAGAAGGAACGCATTTCGAAAGCCGGAGTCGATTTATCGACCTATCGGGAGAAGAAACTGGAGTAGAAACACTCAGAGGAAGTTCTTCACTTTACAAAAGTTGCGAATTTATAAGCACGAAGGTTAGTGTGCCCGGACTAAGTGGATGGCAGTCCGAAAGTGAATTATATATTATAGACCATTCACTCCATCAAACTTTTAGTTATCCCTGAAATTTTCTTCTTTATCTTCCTGACCTAATTTTTCTGCATTAAGAAAAACCTGCAGCATAAAATAGAATATTGTGTACAATAAAATAATTGTACACCGGCAACATTTAGTTTTGTCATTTTGAGAAAACAGACGAAACGCCCTCTGGAATTTATGCACAATAGAATAGTTAACATGTCGAAAACCTATCCTTCTACCATTAAAGATTTAAATACGTTAACAACAAATAACTTAATCTTAATTTATGACACACTATACATAAGCAATATGATATCCGATAGCATTTGTGATTTTATTGATCCTTAAATGATACTTAGATATGCAACATTCTATCCGTTTCTCAACATACTATATCTACAAAAGTTTTGTTCTATTTATTTAATGTTACTCCAGATAAAAATTTGCAGAAACTGTGTTTTTGCTTATTTTGAAATACGATGAACTTAAAAAATTCGGTTTTTCTGCATGAGAAAATCTTGTATGTTACGCACATCACTTTCTCTACCCTCATCTCTGTGCTTATCATTGGGTAAATATATATATTGTTTTTATTTTTTTCTCTAATTTATTTTAATGTAGTAAACGTTTCCGGAAATAGCTATATTAGGCATTTCATTGTAATAGTAAACTAATATTTTAGAACTGGACATATATGTTAGTTTTATTAAAATCTGGACATCTATTACCAGCATGTGCTTCACTTGGTCATGGTGTAGATGGAGTACCCTGGTCGCGCGTTTCCACAACTTTCGTTGTCATCCTCTTGCTGGTTTGCAGACGCGCGTCTAGGGTACTCCATCTACACCATGACCAAGTGAAGCACGTGTTGGTAGTAGATGTCCAGATTTTAATAAAATTAACAGCTTCACTGTATGTAATGGCTTTTTTAAAATATTAAAATATATGCTAGTGTTCACTTTCAATCGACAAAAAGAACTGAAAACCAAAAGAAGTATAAAAGAATGGTAAAGTACAATTCGAACCATTACCAATGATTATCTTGGAATAGTTTACCTAAAAAATAAGGCTTATTTTATGTAGATTGTGTATTTCAAAATATATATATCTGTTTATTAGCTTTTCGTCCATTGCTTAATCCATTTTCCAATTATCTAACACCATTTAAATTTGTGACTAAATAAGACTTCACAAGCTATTCCTAGAAAATTGAAGATGCGCCTTTTAATTGCCGTGTAAGCATCTTTAATATTTTAATCTAATCACTAGAGCCATTTTTAGGGATAGCTGATAATAAATTGGTAATTACTGTACCTCCTCAAAAAGATGTTTGTCAAAACGGCTAAAAGGTTTCCACTGGAAGGCCAGTTGAAAGTCTAAATGTGGTATGGTGTACCAAGACGAGCAAATTGAACTAATTTTCTTTACAGAAATTGTACTTAGTGTTTGTCTAATCGTAGATACTTATATACATTATTCTTGAAAATTACTATAGTACATGATTTTATATACAATTACTATAATATTAGCTTATAGCAACCATTTGCTACCTCTCTTCACAGACGCTATACACCAGTACTATTTAAAAATCTGTACTCACATCATATCATTGTTTTCAATCGCCTGCGATGCCAACTGTAGTAAAATCGGGAGTTAAACAATACAAAAAATTGATTTTAAGCACTGTAGTCTCCACGGCACCATGATGACAAATTTCACTTTTCGTGAAATGCATATATAATATACATTTTTATATGTCCATAGTGATTAAAATTAATGAATTTAAATACTTTACATAATAATGTTCGTACAATCATGATCTTTTCTAAATGAGCTATTTGTTAATTCTACTGCTCCTCCTTGCATATTACATGTTTATTTAGGTTTATTTGTATAGTAGACTTTCATAATCAGCAATTTTCAATCATTTTATGTATAATAATGACGAGTTATATTTATTACAGATTCTAGACATGTTATTTTCGTTAAAGACGCCATTTTCAATATCTTTTCTTGTGTATCGTTAAGCGATCACATCACGTTCTAATTTCTTCACATACATTTTCTTTATTTTCAATATTTTATAATTTTTAATATAGTTTTATAGAGTATAATGTTATTTTTGGTTGTCTAGATTGCTTCATCCTTAAATTTTTCTTCAGAGCTCATGGGTTTTTGCAATAAATTCAAATCAGTAAATGTAAATGCCGTGTTATTTATGGACGCTCTTTAACTGTTGGGGTTCTCAGCGTCCCATTCTAAATTGGGCGTGAAAGACCGCTTAATTTTGCTCAGAGGCCTCTCTATCAGGCTTGAGGTTCTTTTATGTGCCGTAAATCTACGACACGGGACCAACGGCTTTACTTCCCTTCCCTAAGAAACCATGGTAAGGATTTTTACACCCGAAAAAATCCATCGTCCTCCGCCGGTTTTGATCCCGCGACCTTTGGTATATGAAGTTAGCATGGTAACCACTACACCACGGAGGGCGACAAATAAATCAATAACGAGACACTGATAAAATAGATAAGTATTTACTACATCAGTAATTATGGTCATTCTATATAGAACTATTTATTCCATGTCAACACCTCCGTATAACGTATTTAAATTTTGAAGTAAACGTGAAAAAGTAAGATATTGTAACGGGCCATAGGCATTAGTCATCGCTTAATAGATACCCGCCGCTGCCCGGTTAAAAAGTTGTCTCACCCAGCGCAAACATCAGAGGCACTATTGAAGATAAGGGATTGTTCTGGAACCTTCTTTCTCTTCACCTCCTAAACATTCTATAAATCTGTAAAACATTCCAGCGGATTAAACTATAGGAAGCGTTCTTGTGAGTTAGCTGGCAAGCGAGTTAGTATGTTCCTGGTCGACATAGTTTTCGGTATTTAGTGCACCATCCGATTGACGTTGCACCTATAGTAGTATAGTGAGTGCTATTACTGTGAGAGATTATAGGTGTCCTGTGTTACATTCCTCAACGAATAATGTGCAAGGAAGAAGACTCTACACTGGTGTAATTCAGTAGACTGCTAAGTTGTGATGATAAATTAAAATTGAAGTGGATCGTATAACTTAATTCATAGTAAGAACTAAGCTGGACAAAGTTTCATTTGGATTCGCTCGATTTCAAAGCGTAATATGGTATGGTTATCTCTCTTGTGCTCACATCGCGCCTCTAGGCACCAATTCGGACAAAATGTCTCCTTTTCAGATGCTAAATTAGAAGATTTTTATTTGATTTGCGCCAATACTGGGGAATCTGTGAGTGCTGCGAGATATCATTGATTATTTCTAATTTGTGATCTTCCCAAAAGTCGAACGTTAATTGTAATGTATGAAAGGATTGTGATACAGGTTTTCTTAATTCCCGATTTCAAGGTTTTATAAATGCGAAGATTTAATTTTAATTTCTCGTCTTTGTAGGAGCAATGGTAGTTTTTTCGTCATTTAAAGAACCTTGGTTTGAGATATGTATTTTTTCAATAAAACCAAATTTAAATAGGGCTTAATACAGTCATTATGTTCAATACATTTAAGTTTAACTCTGAATACACTGTGAATCCTAATCAGATAATGTCGGCTATGCATTAAAGTTTCAGTTCGGTCAATATTCTTCCCTCACATCATACCCCCTATAGTGATAGGGCAAAGCAAAACGCAGAGGGTCAACCTTGTTACCTGTTACGCAAACAATTACTGAGCCCATGAGATAGGAAATAAATAGACATCCTAATGACATGAACATATCTTTAGAAAATAGCGAAAAAATTGCATATAATGGATCATGAAGTACTGTATGTATATGTGCCCGCGAACCTACAAGTGAGCACGGAGGTATTAATGATGCAAAGAGTATTTTTTCGGAAGCTAGAAACAAAGCTCATAGCTTTGAAATACCACAGTGGTAGCAATTTTCGAGTTTGTAAAAACCAAAATGAACAATTGTTCACGAGATACCACAATCGTAGTTCATTTATTTATTTATTTTGAATTATGAGTATCAACTTCAAATGAAAATCATTACACAGTTTCAAAGCCGTTGTTACAGACAGTAGAGGTGTTCTTATACTATCTCCCTGTAGCTCCTGAAACTTTGTTGAATACTGTTGACACTTTCAACCAACCAATCAATTAAATAATCCACTTTTCTATAATATTTAGAAAGATGGAGATATTTGTTTTTTCAGCCAGCTAATTATTTAGAGATATTTGAAATTATCAGGAAATAGTTACTCATAACCTTTACATAATCTAAAGTCTTCCTTTACAAAATCAAAAAGTTCTAGATTGATTTAGATGAAGATTTAACACTTTCAAAAAATATTGCTAAATGTATGACATAAATTGCATGTTTTAATGTGCTCTACATTTTTTGTGTGTTAAATTTTTGTCCACCTCTTGTGGTTTAGCAGTTATGCAAAATTCCGAAAATTCATCCGGAATAAGGTAGACTTCAGAGGCTATTCCCAGAAAATTCAAGATGTACATTTTATTTGTCAAGTAGATATCTTTAATATTTGACATTTTAATCAAAATTGTTAGAACCATTTTTAAGAAAATCAAAATTTTCGAAAAATTTTCCATGTAAAGGGTAGTTGGGGGTGGGGAGATTTTCTTAAAAATCTTCTTGTCGCATCCTTGGAAGATGCAATACTTAAATACCAAGTTTGGTATTTAACGGTCTTTTCGTTTTTGAGCTATGCTGTCCGCAGACACACACACACACACACACACACCTTTTTGTATTTTTTTTTTTTTATTCAGGGGGGCCCAAACCGTATATTTCATAGTACGTGTAGAGAAAGTAATAACTATTTTATAGCTTGGTTTTCGTCTAAGCTCACATTTAAGGCCTATACAACTACAATAAATTGTTCTGATGTAGCTGGCTAACTCGAGGAAGGAGATACTGTCTGGTGGCCATCAGAATCAAAGCTGGATGGAGTTGTAACTTTGTGTACAGAGTCCTATTCATGCTATACAGTTCTTTTGATTCGCCACTCATTCATTTCGTTTGAAAGGAGAAATGCCATCCATTGAGATAGCCAACGAGACCAAAACCATAAAGACTTTAACCTGACCACATTCTAACCATTAGTTTTTCCTTGCATTAGTCTCACGTCCGCTTTTCCTCGTTTCTCAGCCACACAAGGCCAGAGTAAGGTGGGACTCTTATTACGCGGCATCATCAGACGGATTCATGGTCTATTAAAGTTTTCACCTTTCCTCCCAAAGTCGAAATGAAAGCCTTTATGTTCTTGTTCCGTTTCCTTAATTGCTTTCTGTGAGATGGAGACGCATGAATAAGTAATTGCTGAATGACGCATGCGCTCGTTCTCCTCTCTTCCCGCAGGAACTGTTTTAATAAGCTCAAGTCCTGAGTTGGTCGGGGAAACATACCAACCATGCGAGTCTGACGTCATTATGCGATTCAAAGGAGGACAGTGAAACTGTGGTCTTGATTAACTTCTGTCCTCTTTCTTCTATCTTCTTCTTGTTCTACGATTTTCATTCGCAATCACAAATTTACTCCTGCTTTTCACATCTTTTCCCGTTTTCTTTCTCGTCTACAAGCTCTAGCTGCTTCGCCTTTTCCAGCTTCTTCCAGCTGTAATTATTACCCCATACCCTGCTGCACTCATTCACAATCGCACCAAATATTTTTTGTTTCCTGTTTTTCTAACCTTCCAAAAACACTTTTCTGTTTTTTTTTTATGTTTCATAATCTCACATTTTCTGTGCATTCATGCTTCTAGAAATAGCCACATTTCTTTTTACGTTTATTTCTTCTCTCTTTCTAACCCGTTCTTGATTTCACCTCGCTTTTATTTTTGGCATTTCATACACCTTAGTCCAAACATATGCCACAATGTTACATAGTATGTGATTATTTTCTGCTTAATGTTTTCTCTTTCTTTCCTACCCTTCCCTATATTCTTTCTCCTTATAACGCTGTGAATTGGATTGGATGGAGAGGGGTAAATTGAGTAAAGTGAAACATAGGCTCTTCCTCCAAAAAAATGTTCGTCCAAAATTCAACTTTTAAGCACAAAACAAAACATTGATACAATTAACAATACTTTTAGTATGTTTTATACTCACAAATTCCAATTATTTCTCTCCTCTATAAAAATTTAATTTGTGAGAATAAAAAATCTTAAAGTATTGTTAATAAAACCAATGTTTTATTTGTATGTTTTCTTGACTATTAGAAACGTTTTTTTCATTCGTTTGATTTTAATTTTAATACTCTGTTATCCTCTTTAATCCACCTTAGCGCATTAATACTGCAGCATTAGTAACATGTATACGTTTAGAATCAATTATACGAGTATAAATCTTTCAAACTGACAAAATATTGCCTGCAATGATTTAAACTTTAAACTGTCTACAGTAGAATTCAACAGTTTTCAATATCAAATGTGATTCATTCACTGCCTTCCTTAATACCTTCCAGTTCAGGAATGTGCAACGAAGTCTACATTGTTGCATGTTTTCTAAGTGCTAAGGATTAGCAGAGAGTTTACATTACATTCAATATTAACCCTAAACTGCATAAATGAATTTAACACACATTATTGCTTACATTGAGTGCTATGGAATCCCAACTTGTATTTTATTTATTATCTTTATTTTAATTTGAGTTTTTGTTTGATGAATGTTTGCTACACAACTTGCATAACTATCCATTAAAAAATCAATGGATTTTGGCATAATAATTCACACAAATATCTGTTTCTGTTTATAATATTTTGTTATATATTTTGTTCTTTTATATGAAATATCTGTTTAATCTGTTTAATGCAAATAACACAATGTAGCTTATGAATCCTGTTTCAGTACAACTATTCAGATTAATACTGGTGCAAAGATAATCGATTTCTGTAATATTTAAAAGGTAACTATTTGAACGGTATTTTTGTCACTATTCCGAGTTATTAATTCGTTCAAGGCACAAACGTCGTTATATCTTATATCTTTACGTTGTGTCAGTAGCTACGATATTATATCCTGCTTTTCGCTTCAGATATTAAGTATAGTACTGAGTTCGATTCTCGATGTTCATTTAATAGGTCTCTCGTCTTAGCCAGTTCGGTTATTCAAATACAAATTTCTCTCATTTTTAAGACTGATAATGGAAATAAGAGTTGAAGCTTTCCTGGCGACGAATTTGCTTTGGACGTTCTCGGGCTTCAAGCCAGGTGAGGTGATGCGATTAATTTTCTGTTTACTCCAGATAGGGAAAGTAGAATTTAGTTATTTATTCTAATATTAAATTAGGAAATATTGACAGATGTCCTTTTGCAGTAGGCGGTTCACATGAATCTAGTCAACAATACTATATTCATAGCAGAAACATTTGCGTAACAATAATGTTGTAACATTACATACATACAAATTACTTTAAATTTCTGTATATTAATTTGTTTGGTTGTATTATTATTATTATTATTATTATTATTAATATTAATAGTAGTAATACGTAGTAGTAGTAATAGTAGGAAGTAGTAGTGGTAAGTAGTAAAAGTAAGTAGTAGTAGTGGTAGTGGTAGGGGTGGTGGTAATGGTAGTGGTAGTGGTTGTGGTAGCAGTGGTATTTAGAATGTACTATAGTCACTATTTTTATTATTACTGGTATATAATATAATTTATATAAAAATAATAACTACTCAATGTCAAAACAAACATTTATATCAAGCAGATAGTTTATAACTTTGTTGCTTATTGTGTAGTTTATTTTTCAAAAAGATAAAGCAAATGAAACCGGATAGCATGAAAATAATACCATCTTGGTGCTTCGGGTGCATAAAAATCCCTTTTTAAATTTCACTTGAAGTGAGGTCAGTTCATATACACTATTTCAAGTGTAAGTAAAAATAGTAATTCCATTTCAAAGGTGGCGATGATAATGCTTATTATTATTATTATTATTATTATTATTATTATTATTATTATTATTACTATTTGATTATGATTATGATGATGATTATTATTATTATTATTATTATTATTAAAATAGGTTTTAATAAAATGAATTATTTAATCTGCGACTATCTTTATATTTTCTTATAGTTTAACTACATAGAGCTCTTTTCACTCTACAAATATATTGTAAGAAATGTCTTCATTGGCTCAAAATTTGGTTATGTAAAAAATTTAACCGACGCTTCCACGCGTAGGCATTTGCTGGCTTTTCAATCCACGATTCGCACGCCACTGGTTCAGTAATTTTCTGAGCTAAACCATCTATAGGAAGTGTTTCTTTGGAACGACAACCTCTCTTCTTTAGAGGAAAAAGTTGTTGGTTCATCAAAATATAAGCTATATGTACACATGGTCATTCACAACTAATACTAATTTTACATCAGTACTGATTGTAATTGTAAGAATTTGTGAAGCACTTTTGATTGATAAAATCACCCTCGCAAACAGAAAAATCTGATGTGTTCCATTCACACGACTTTCTCTGTAACAAATTATTGTTAAAAAGCTTATTCCTCTAGCTACATCATGCTAATCGAGACAAGCATTAGTAGAAATATGATTATTACTTGCTTAAAATAAGAACTGAAGTTTTCCTGGCGACGTATTAATTCAAAATCTTCTCGGGCTTCATTCCAGCTCTTATAAATACCAGTCTCCGCAAGCTCAATCCACCAGTTCACCCTGAAGACGAGGAAGATGCACTTCTTCGAAACGTTGGTATCAAGCCAAGTTTTTACCTAGTTAGAAGCCCGAGAAGATTTTGAATTATTACTTGCTTGTTTGTAAGTAGAAGGGACTTACACAATACGATAGTCAAATCTTTTAATAGTTGGTTATCATTTGCTGGTAATCCATTTCTTTTCACGGCAAGGAGTTTACGAATGAGAACATTTTAATTTTTTAAAGCTGAAGTCAATATCAAATAATATGTTGGAAATGGTACACCACGAAAAAATGCATATTACATAAATTGTGTGTTTTAACGAGATCTACATTTTTGTGTAGTAGGTTTTTGTCTATCTCTTACGGTTTACTGATTATACAAAATTTGTTCAATATTAAGGGGGTCTTCATAGGCTATTTTCAGAAAATTCAAGGTATACATTTGGTCATAAATATTATTAATGTACGGTATTATAATCAAGTTTTCTGGAGCCATTTATGAGAAAATCAAATTTTGCTAAAGTTTTTCTATGTGAAGGTTAGTTTGGGGTAAGGTTATTTTCCTCATGACCCATGTGCTGCATGCTTGAAAGATATTAAACTTAAATACTAAGTTTGGTATTTTAACAATTTTTCCCTTTTTGAGATATCGTGCTCACAGACACACCCACTAATGCAAACACGCGGGCCTCTTTCTAAAAGGCTTGTTTTTATACAACGTATATTTTCGGTGAAATCTCGGTGTCGAATTTTTGGATCCTTTCGACCTATATACTATGTAGAGACAGTTAAAATACCTTGAAATCTTCGCTATCCATTCAAATGAGGGTTATTTTTGTGATTTTTTGGAGATATTTTATCCAGTATCTTGAGAGTGCAGGCATTCATTCGTGAGCAATTTAATTTCCCTACGAAACCGAGCTCCCGAACGTACGGTGGCATGGTATGACCTATGTACTTGAAGAAACAAATGTTCTCTTCGTCTTTTAACAGTAACTGGACATACTAGAAACATAAAATGATTCCATTATCATCTCTGTGGCATCTGGTGTGCTCAGTACTGCATCAAAATATCCACACGAAATAGATTTTTTTTTTTTTTTTTGCATACAAAAGTTAAAATTCTCAAATATGTCACATAACATGTTTCACGGTCTAGGCTCTGTGTAAGCCTTTGCGAAAGAAGAGTTGAAATATTACATTACTCCTCCAAGGGGCTAAAGCAGTTATTTTGAAATCAGAGTATTGTGTGTTTAATTTTTCTATTTCCGTCTCTCTGAGGTAACACTTGTTTTAGCCCCTTTGCCTATTACAAATTTCACCAACGGTTTCCAGGGAGCTAACCCGAATACAATAAAAACTAGTTCTGGGTCATTCAGTAATTTATCCTTCAAAGACTGAAAATTATAAATGTATTGAATCCATTTTATTATTCAATTTGTACCCCATCATTAACTGCATGGTCATAACGGAGGTCTTTTACCTTCGGAGCTGATTGTTTACAGGCAATTGCGTAAAAGTCTCATTAGGCTTCTGTTTTATTTTTATTTTATTTTTAGATGACACACACAGAATCCGAGCAGGATAATTCTATCCTAGCCGGGAATCGAACCTGGCCCCCTAACTTACAATATAGGCTCTCTTCCAATTGAACTATGGAGCCAGCCTTAATTACTTCTTTTTATTCGCAATTAGTTCTTAAGAACCCAAATAAAGTCAAGAAAACCTCCATATTTACTTTTATATTAATGGATTTTATTCTGCGCGCCTCCAAGACGAAACATACTCGTAACAAATATTTCAACCAGAAGAAAGGGCAATACCGGTTCATGTAGCTAAACAATAAAATCTGGGAATACTAAACTTGTATGATAACTTTTATATTTTCACACAAAAAGTTTCCAGCTTTCTTTCACACAATTGAGTATTCGAGGTTGAAAGATGACTTTAAAGTCTTTAGAAGCCTTCCAAAATAATACAGTTTAGCACATATATTAGTTGGTTTGTAATCGCATTATCAGTTTAAAATTTGGGTTGGTTTTAAACAAAACAGAGTATTTCAGAAATTTGTATTAATAAATTGAAATAGATCTCATGATTTCAAATTTCCACCTGAAATGCTGTATTCATTAGGACTTACAAGTGGATGCCTACAGGTCAGGAGCCTGTCGGGGAGCCAACGTCACGAAACGACAGAATGGAGAATCTGGAACGAGTGGTCGGCCCGTAGCGAGACATGAGCGCGAGGAAACAGATAATATGAAATAAAAGCGGAAGCGATGACGGGGCAAATGGTGGAATGAGTGGCGGGGGAAACCGGAGGAAACCCACTCTAGCGCCAGTTCATCCACCACAAATCTCACATGCGGGCGCTTAGGATTGAACTCAGACCGCCTAGATGGGAGGCGAGCGATCTATCCAGCCGGCTGCGGCGCCGCCACCTAAAATTTCATAGATAAAAATATAAAGCGGAATTGCATAAATATCTAACTACAAAATAAGATACAATCATATTGAAAAAGTTTTCAATTTCCTTACAACAATAAGATACTTGGGTTACTATGTTCTCTATGTCACTATGTCAAACGCAATGTCATCAATTTTATGAGTGAGATTATCAGTTCAATGTAAAGAATAGTATGTATGCAGGAAATTCTTATATAAGTTAAAGACATAGCTTTGCAGCATGTCACAATATCCTCGATTATTATTCTAATCTGGACAAATAATTGCTTTTTACCGACGTTCTATTCTCTAAATATCGTCTAAGCGAGACAATTCTAAAAATGAGGTTAGACCTTCTAAAATACGTGTAACGGATTTAAAGCGTTTTACATGATGGGATTTCAATAGTTGAATAAAGCAAAGTATGAACAAAGAGGACTCATGTTATACTTCATTGAGAGATAAATCTATTAATTTGTGGATTTTAATGTAATTTTATGTGAGAAAATATATTTTTCTTTTAGTGTTTACTTCAATTTTATTAACTGAGATCCGCAGAGAAGGTAAATAAAATGCGTTAAATAAAGTTAATTAACACAGAGTCTATTGAGCCGAGAATTATCCGAAAATCAGTCTCTTTCATCTCAAGAGTATTGGAAACAGGAATCCTTTCTCTCTGCTGGTCACTTACTGAAGTCTCCATTGATTCGTCCGACATAGAATTCTTCATTTAGATAATACTGAACCTCTCAGTAACCCTAATTGACCTATTTCCTTTTATACTCTACAATCCTCCGAGAAGGTTTGGAACAGCATAGAGAAAGGTAGGCTAGTCTTAGAAGCAGGTAGGTAGGTAAGTAACCAATATGGAAGCACTTATACAAGTGCCCCAGAATACTTCGTTAGCAGAGATCATTTGCCCCTCTCTCCAACCAGTTATGCGCCGGCTGGAACTGGAGAACTCGACTGCTACTCTTACCAAAGAAGCCGAAGAGCTCTGTTATAATAATTTCTGAATATTGCAGAGAAATGTTCCAAATTAGTGGATTGCAATAATGTTGAATGAATGAAGTTTTGCATAGATTGAGAATTCAGAATGCTGAACTTGGGATGTGCCAAATATGTGTTTTGGAGAGACTCGAAAAGTAATCAATTAATGAATGAAATTGCTTGTATAGATCATACCGTTATTTCAACTGTTTAGCGAATGGGATTAAGAACAACTTCACTAGTGGATTTGTTATTGCCAAGTATCTTCCAAAATGCGAGTAAAGAAATATTACACAAATGTTAATAGTGTCATGAACCAATTATGCTTTGCTTTAGGCTTTTATTATTCCAAAGTATTCATTCACTTCTGTTATGTACACAGCCAAGTTTAAAGGTAGCTCGTCAACGTATGTATTTACGCTTCTAATAATCACATCGGGTTTCGAAAATTACCGAAAAATATGCGCCTGATTTTCAAGTTTGTAACTTTTATAAGCGTTTTTACACTTTCGAAAGTTATATGTTTACTATTTACAGGCATGTCTCAACTCCAAATGCTTATAGGCATTTTGTAATAAAAACTAATTATTGCCAGACAGGGAAGAAGTAAAAAAAACATTTGAAATAAGAATGCTTGACTAAACACTAGAATTTTCTTAATTTAGTTGCAAGATGAACAAGCCTTACACGTAATTGTTGGGAATTAGCGTATTTTGCACCAAACGAGATGGCTCCGCGCCTAGCATTCGGGAGGTTCCAGATTTGATTCTCGGAGACTGCCCAAATTCAATAAATTTCATGGCTTTCCCGGTCGCCTTGGCGGATGCTGGGATAGTGTATTCTAAAAGAACTCTATAGTCCTTCCTTTCCTCATATATACTTTCCCTTTCATGTTTCAAGTATATCTGCAGCTTCTGTAGTTTTGTGGTGCCGGAGAGATGGCGTTTCGGCATTTCTCCCAGAATCGTCAGAGAGAGTTGCCTTGACACTAGTGTTGTTGCGCCGCCCTCCTCCTGGATTACCTCTCTATTGGTACAAGGATGTTAAAGCTTGGAAATTTTAGGGACTTCTGCGCGACATTGCCTGCCTTCAACCTGTAGCCTCCAACCTACCCTTGTCCAACGAGGTGTGTAGACATAATAGATCCACATCGGTGTTCCAGAGCGTAAGATGACCCCTCTGTCACAGTATTCTAAACCTAATTTTAATCCTAATCCTAGTGTATTTTGCAATTATCTATATTTATTAATATGATTACATGTTTGATTTTGATGGATTTATTCTACAATCGGAGCAGCTGGTGAGTTCATAATATGTACTTAATTACTTTCTCTACCCGTACTACATGGTAGGTAGAAATGGTATTGTATTCTACCCAAAATTTGATAACAGATTTCACCGAAAATATGGTTTGAAGTTCCCTGTATCCAAAACAAGTCGTTTCAGAAAAAAAAGATCCGTATGTGTATGTGAAGATGAGGGATGAAATAACTGAAAAACGAAAAGTCGGTTAGAAATAAAAGTTGGTTTTTAAGTTTAGTATCTTCCAAGAATATGACAAAAACCATGTTTATGCAAATACCCCGACCCCAGCTACATTGTTAGATATTTTTGGTTTCCTCAAAATTGGTTCTATTTTTAAGAGCGCCTCTGAAATCCTTTGTATAACTGGCGAACCGTACGAGATAAACGAAGCCCTCCGTGGTGTACTAGTTACCATGCTGACTCCATATACGCAAGGTCGCGGGTTCAAACCTGGCGTAGGACGATGGATTTTTTCGGGCGTAAAAATCCTTAGCATGCTTCCTTCGGAAGGGAAGTAATGTCGTTGGTCCCGTGTTATAGATTTACGTAAAAGAACCTCAAGTCTGATAGAGAGGCCTCTGAGCAAAATTAAACGTTCCAATTTAGAATGGGACGCTGAGAACCACTGCAAAAATCGTAGAACACAATTTATGTTCCATGGATTTTTTTTTTTTTTGTTTTTTTTTGTTTGAGATAATCGTTTTCAAGATTTGTTATTAGATTCAATTTTAAAACAAAACCATAGATTTTTCTTTTCTTTTACTTCTGGTCATATAAAAATCTAATTTTAATGACATTCTTATAGAGCCAGCATTTGAAACATTTCCAAATCCCTTCAGCTTAATGTATTTCCTTAGTTCCCTTCTGCTTATAAGGAACTAATATAACATTCTGATAATGTTTATATCCATTGGTATGCAGTACAAGAGCCATCCAGAAAGTGAGAGATGATTTAATGTAACTAAATAATAAGGAATGTTATCAACACAAATTTTATTTACAAACTTACAGTACCTTACTCTATTTCTCAACGTAATCGTCATTGCTATTAAGATATTGTCACGTGGTACTAGTTTTTCAATGCAGATGATACTCTCTTCCACCGCTAAAGATATGAACCAAGATGTCACTGTCTCTTTGAGATCTTCATGGCTGGGAAACCTTTTCCATCCAAAAGTCATGTACGGTGTCCAAATTAAAACACCGGTATTTCTCCATTCTTTTATCAACATTCGCTTTCAACTTCTCCATAACGATTGATGAACTTCCACTCCGGTCTTTATCGTACACACTGGTTCATCCTTGATTACTCGTAAATTATGCTCCATTTCCTCACTGAAGATTCGTTCATTGCATTATCACTAAATATGGCGTTATTTGCCTATAAAATTCAATTGTCCGAATATTTTGTGTGTTCAAAAATGGTTCTTTGGGGTAGAAAAGTACAGCTTCGGCATTGAAAAACTGGTACCACGTGACAATAAATTTCTTCACATAATGGAAATTAAGCTGAGAAATAGAGTAAGGTACTATAACTTTGTAAATAAAGTATTGTGTTGATAATTTTCGTTATTATTTAGTTATGCCAAATCATCTGTCACTTTCTGGATGACCTTCAAATATAGAAGAATATTTTATCAAAAGTTTGTTAACAGAATAAGTAGAGAAAGATTTATTTTTGTAACCTTTTGGTAGAAGACAATTGGGATATCATATCCCTTCCTCTTGGAAAATGGTGAAACTGAATAGCACGTTATCGAGCGAAGAAGCGCCGCGATAATTTGTGTTCAGTAGGTCGCGAGTTCGATCCCCGCCCGAGCACTCTGACATGGTTGCCCCTTGTTACTTAGGCGAATACTGGCGTGTTTATTCTCCATGATTACAGTTTCATCATTACCTACCCTTCCATGACATGTGCTTATCTTTCAGGTGTACTTTTAGGTTCCTTGTTTTCTCGGGAGCAAACATCCTCAGCATGACTTCCTTCAGAAGGTAAGTACAGCCTTTGTTCCGGTGTCGTAGATTTGCGGCACAAAAATGACCTCAAACCTGATAAAGAGGCCTGATTAAGGGATATTTCACGCCTCAGTTAAAGAGAATTTATGAAGATATCTCCATTTCTTTTCATGTCTATTCTGAAGGATTTATCTTGACATCTGCGGTAGTGCTCAACCTGGACTCACCTTCAGAACTTTCGAGCCCGAGTTTCCTTTGGGGGACCATATAAGGTTCATAGAAGGGATCGGACGGCGTCGGAGGTGCTTCATCTGTAACCGATAGGGTCCCCGGCCATACTTGCAACCATCTGGTTGCCATTTGGGTCTCCCTCCCTATTTGGGGTCACTTAAGACGCAACGTGCAGTGCTGAGCCCCACTGTCTCAGGACCTCATCCATGTATAATCCTAAACATAATCCTAAATTGTTCTTATTTAAATAATACATCCATAGGAACTCGGTTTCATGGGAACTTTATTCGGCAAGAACCATGCGCTACTGACTAATCACTGATTAACTCATACTGAGAAACGAATGAACCTTGTAGGCAATGAAAACAATTAACTCCTTTCTTAGCTCTCTCACTGAATTTAAACTTTAAGGCATCAAGGGCGTATAGTTGTTCCTAGCTGCTGGATTAGATCAGAGAGCTGATGATGGAGTAAAAGAGCTTCCAAAGATGAAACAGGAAAGAACAGTAGATAAGGTTAAGTTTGCTTCTTATCTTCCTGCTTTCCATTTGGCTATATCTTGTATCTCTTACAAGCGGTTCCCATCTTTTGTCTGGTGAATTGCCTCTCCTTAACCGCTTCTCTTTGTCTAAAAGGAAACGAGAAGCTGAACCAACAAAAGAGATGGATCAAGTTAATAAGCAGTTTTAATTGTTTTTCAAGGAAAGGAAGTTCAATATGAGCAAGAAAACTAAAATCGAGCATCATGCTAGAAGGGTAATAGAGTTAGAATTACTCTATTGGACGTGCCAACCTTACAATCTCATTTAAAAAAAATGGCAACATTTGGATGTGATAGCCGCAGCAATAGCACTTTGTATAAAAGCTTTTGATCGATTTGTAAGTATGAGAAAATTTAATACACCATCAATATTCCCCACCGACTTTATAGGTTTCTTCTTATTACGTATTATACTTTTGTCATTATGTTAAATGATATATGTTATCAATATATGACCAACTAAATCACAATTAATTGCCAAATAAAATACCAAACTTCGGTTATATTATGAAAGCATCATAAATGATAAATAGATGCTCCTACGTATGTATGAAGGGAAATAGAATTTAGTGGGGTTATTAGTGTCCAACTGCTCGGATACTTCACCATACACACCTCTCTATTCGTGATAAATTGTTGAATATCGAATAAGTAGAGTTCTGGGATCATACTCTTTGGTCAGATAAGAACAGGTTCTGATCATACAACAAAGATTGTTACATTTCAAGTAGTTTACTGGGGTGCCAAGTATAAAATGAATCTCTGTTGAACTTAAGTCTAATACAGAAGTAATAGTTTGTAACTCTAAGAGATGTTTGCCTCGTGAAAGTGCTATTTGTGAGTAGAGTTTAGCATGGGAATCAATTATTTTAGTAAATAGTGAGGGCTCTTAATATATAAATACATTTAATCTTGATGTTTTTGTAATCAATACTGATAAGATAAATGTAGTGTACTAACGACATTTATACTATCTGCTAAAAATTGTAGTAAAATGCAGGTCTGCACATTTTTACAATGACATATAGTTCTCTATATCTCTTGTTAAAGCACATCATCATACCTATGCGGGAATACATGAACTTCAATTTGAGGTAATGAAAGGGACAAAAATATGCTCAGAGGTTATATGTCAAGGTGACCTTCAAATAAAGGAACAAACTGCTAGTTGGACTCCCAAATTTAGTTCTTATGAACTAAACTCAGAAAACCTAAAACTCATTTTACAGATGCAGCTGAACGAATTATATTATATTGTTTTAAAGGTTAACGAAGTAGGGAATAGACTCAAAAGAAATAGCTCAAATACTAGTAAAGACGTTGCTTTCCTTTCCTTTGAAAATTGCAGGGGCATATTGAAATGTATCTGTTGCTGATTACCTTCGACTGCAATTAAACCTCTTTAATTAAACAGAATATATAAAGAAAACTTAATTAGCACAACAATGCCAACCAATATTTAACACAGATATCATCAATGAAGATGAAATGTCAGCCCACTTCCTAATATCTGATCTTCGAATCACGAATTTACTGATGGATCGCGTTTTAGTAATAAAGGGTTGTGCTTTGTGATTTATAATTCTAATTCTAAGATTACTAAAAAAAAAATGATGGCATGAAACAAGGTATTGGACATAGCTAGAGGCAAAAATAACTAATGCGTGAAGGAAGAAGAGGAATTCTGAGATTAGCACATTATCAATTCAAACTTTCGCAGAATTGTCTTTTAAACAGAATTATTAACGCTGAAATTGAGTGAATACCCAGTTCATGTTATAGTTAACGTGTACTTCATGCTTTTCAAAGTATTATGCCTTTGAGAATAAATATAACCTTGATATAATTACCATATTAGGACGACCTTACTAGAATAAAAAAGAGTATATATATATATATATATATATATATATATATATATATATTTATTAATTACCTAAAGTCTCAAAAGAAAGCCGAAGCTTTAAACATTAAAGATTACAACCCTCCTAAACATTAAAATTGAGTAAATATTTATGGTTTACCTTCTCTTTGAATTTATTATTTGATGAACTTTTATCCGAATGTACTCATATGAATGCCTTAAAAATACTCCATTTACTGCATAATATTTCAAAGACAATTCATAAACCAACACTGACACCACACATCATTTTTATTCCTTCTGTGTCTTCGCTAAAAAATCTGGCCGCTCATTCGGTGTTGAGCGTCTGAAACAATGATGGCTGCTTCCCCACACCTCTCACTCACGAGAAGCACTTTCGTTTTCAGTTACCACGTAGTAAACAGCACGAGTAGTGCACTTATATTTGCAAAGACGGGAATAACATACGTGTTGTTTTCAAAAGAATCTACTCGTTCATGAAGAATTCATCTTGAAGTTATCTGCACAAATGCCTCATTTTAAACAATCTTGTGTATCAATTTTGAACGCGCAAACAAAAATCACTCAAGCCCGCCTGAATAGTGTGGTGTTAGCGTGTCTGCCTCACATTCAAAGGTCGCGAGCTCGAATTTCGCTTAGGGTGATTTACTCAAATAAGTTTTTTCGGGTTTTTCCTTATCCTGAGGAGGCAAACGTCGAGTAGCTTTAAGCTCCAGGGACACGAGATTATTTGAGTATCATTTTCACCAATTTCATTCAACGTCCAATATGACCAACCAGATTAAAAAATGTTAAGCTTCTCACACATGATCAGTGACTGAACTAAATCTGTGAATTTAAATGAGTTTACTCAGTGCAGTGTAAGGAAAGAGTTAATTTCGTTATATTATAAGTTTACAGGATGCAGATTTATGAAGCGAAGACAGGGGCTGGCATGGCCGGCTGTAGCATGTCTGTTACCCAGAGACAAAACCCCGTGAGAGTGGCCAGGTTTTACACCATTGTACTTTTGGTAGCGCAGGTGGGTCTACAATGGCAGTGATAGTAGTGCGGAAGTGCACGAGGTTCTTGCCTCTCATACCAGTCATGTAGGGTTGCCAGGATGTACTCGAGGCAGGCCCAGAGACCAACCAACGGGCAACGGATATTTCAGCATTTTTGGAAAAAGGTCCTTGTGTGTCTGTGGATAGCATAGCTCAAAAACGAAAAGACCGTTGAATACCAAACTTGGTATTTCAGTTTCGTATCTTCCAAGGATGCGACACGTTGATTTTCTTGAAAGTTCCCCCACCCCCAACTACCCTTTACATCGAATTTTTTTCTCGAAAATGGACTCTAATGATTTTGATTAATATATCGTATATTAAAGATACTTACCTGACAAAGAAAATGTATATCTTGAATTTTCTGGGAATAGTCTCTGAAGACTGTTCTGGATGAATTTTGAGGAATTTTACATAACTGCTAAACCGTAAGAGATAGAAAAAAATTACCACACAAAAAATGTAAATCACATTAAAACACACAATTTATGTTATATACATTTTTTCCGAATCGTTGATCGTTTTTTAGATATTCCTTGTTTTTGGTTTCAGCCTTGAAAAACTTATACTTTTCTCATACGGAAATTTGTCAGCTCCTGTCCATACAAACAAAGGAACTTCAGTCACATAGGAACCACCTTTTGACTATCACTTTAACCTATAGTACACCCTTATTTCGCTTCTACTTACAAGGAACAAGAAATATGACCACTTCTGCTAATTTTTTCTCGATTGGATGAAGTAAATATTAGCATAAGCTTTTAACAATAATTTGTGGCAGAGAGGTAAAGTCATGTGAATGGAACACATGAGATTTTTTTTTGTATTATTACGATCCAATTAACACTAGCATAATAAAAATTTAACTTACTAATAGTAATAGCCTACTTATGCTACCATTACCGCTTATCAAACTAAATAAAAATAATAAAGTGCATATTCTCGTCACTATCAACTTTTTGTAACCTCTCTATAATTTTCATCCTGCAACCATTGTTCACGGAGAGAACTTACATATCGCCTCTTTATTTTACTGTTATTACTCAGAACAACAAAATATAACTATTCTGAAGTATGAAAGATAGTGGTAGTCTATCCACTCACGATCCGAACGCTGCAATAATTGCCGGTAAACTGCTGACAAGTGACGTGAACGAGCCTCGACTTGCCAGTTTTTCTTTAATAGTGAGCCACATACTACAGGCGCAACAGTTAAAAGTTACCAGAATAAGAATAGAAATATAGGTTTTGTTAGAATTAGAAATTAATATTCGTACCAAATTATTCATGAGTGAGGTGACATTCAAGCCAGTAGATTAAAGTCACTGGTCCTTATATCCGGAGAATTGATTGCAAACCCGGGCACTCCGGAGATCTGGCAACCCTACAATCATACCAAGAAGTATCATTTATTTTTTCCCTACATTACGATATTGCAGTTGAAGTACTCTCTCGTGTGTGTAATAATGTCGATGGCAGGGAATCACACGGAAACCGAAGAGCTCGTACACATGATAACGCGCGATAATGAAGTGCCTGGATTACATTGACGAATAAACATCCAAACGTGCGATTTTGGTTAGCGCCCAGTTAACACGCGATTCGAAGTTTCCCCTTCTATTGCAGATTAACGAGCACTTTGAGATATACAGCGTTGCATTATCGTGTTCTCATGAAAACGCGCTTTTGTAGTGGGCACCAAATTGGATGCCGAGGGCTTTGACACCAACTGGTATATCAAAGAAAAGGCCAGCCGTTCAGAATGTGGAGTGCACGGAAGATCAGAACAAAAGTTTGAAGCAGGATAAAGAATTATGAAGATGCTATAAGGGGAGTGGTCCCTAAAAGTGTAAAAAATATACTTAAATTGTTATTCTTAGAAACCATGCATAATTGTCCTGGTCATTTTCTATAAAGCTATGAAACGATTTTATGAGTTTCCCAAGGCATTGATGAATATTATTATGGTCTTGCTTGACATGTTCATACGCTGGAAGTATGTTTGGCAGATAATCTAAACTATATTTGCTTTGAATTTCATCATTATTATCCCTGTATGAATTAGGCACTTTTGACTTCCATCTTCAAACTAGATCTCGGAACTACAAACAATTGCATGCTTTTTTTGATTTGCCACACTGAAAAAGAAACTACACTGTTTTCGATCGCTTATTTTCTTCCTACTTATACGGAACTAAATAATAAGAACATTGTGCTAATGAGTACCACGATTAGCAAGGTGCAGAAAGAAGAAGAATCTTATGTATGAAGTTTGTAGAACAGCTAGAGAAAGTCATGCGAGTGTAACACATCAGATTTTTGTTATAGGGTTAACCGTTTCCGAGATATTCCGTGATATTCAATTATTATTCCGAGCTTCAATTATTCTCACCGCGACCATCTTTTAAAGATTTGAGTATCGCTTTAGCTTAGTGTATTTCCTTATTGCCATTCTACTTATAAAGAAATAAGCAATAAGCTCAGTCTACTAATGCTTATCTCAATTAGCATGGTGTAGAAGGAGGAATAATCCTTTTTAAGAAGTTTATTTATAGAACAGTTAGAGAAAATCATGTGAACGGAATACATATTTTTTACTAATTTGTTTTATAAATGCAACTCAAAAGAAGTATGGAAAATGGTCAAATAATTTTCCGAAATAATAATCCAATTTTGAGAATTATATATTTAAATTTTGTAAAATTAAAGAGTTTTGGTACAGGTCAAAATTATAATTTTTCTACAATAAACAAGGTTAACTTGAAAATATGCAACTATTTTGTTGTAAAATTTGAATTTTTAATGTGGTATATTTATAATTCTTAAACTTGTCAGAAATATCACTATCATTGTGTACAGATTTCAATGTTCATTACGTGCTGTGGACTTTCAAAATTTCAAAGATTAATCGCAAAGAAATGTCCCAATTAGTATGATAGGAAGAGTCAGACTGAAAGTTCAATGCTACAGCCGGATTTCAACCACAGATCTTCCGGTCTCTAGCCGGTTTCTCTACCACAATATTACAATGCAATTTTCAGTCCCACTCTTCCTATCCAACTCCTGTCCTTCACACGGTCTCTGTGAGCAAACAATTAAAATTATCCCAATTGTCCATAATAGTTGGCTATACTATGTATCCTGGGTTTAAAGTACCTGGGACATTGTAAGTCACCATTGGGGTTGTCATTTCAGAATAATTTGAGAGCACCTTGTGGTTTACCGGGAAACATGCCAGTCACTTGAGAAATTCAATGCTATTCCGGCATGTTACCATGTTAGCTCAGTGGTAGAGCAACCGGTTAGAGACCGGGAGATCCGTGATTCAAATCCCGGCTGTGGCATTGAATTTTTTAATCCTACCCAACTCCTGTCCCAATTAATAGTTAAAGCATAAAGATAATAACTATATTGATGGCACGAAGCCAATTATTAATTTAATACTTAAATTTCAACATGTACCTGAGCTTTTAACGCATATTTAAGCGTTTTTACTTAATAATTGTATGCATATTTTCAGGATTATAAGTCAATATAGTCATTTAACCTGGTTGGTCATGAAACTATGTATCGTCTTCCGTGGTCAAGGGGTAATATACTATATTCTGGTTTACAAGGTCCGGGGTTCAAATCCGATGGATTTTTTCGGGCCTAAACTTCCTAAAATGGCTTCTTTCGGAAGGGAAGTAAAGCCGTTGTTCCCGTGTCGTAGATCCTTCAACCCTGATAAAAAGCCCCTGAGAAAAATTAAGCAATTAATACAAGTATTGGAGAAAAGACAAAAGATAGCATCTTTAAACAACAAAAGGATTTATAATACATACATACACACATAAATGAAATTCGAAACAAGTATATTCCTTAAATGTATACAGAAAGTTTATGGTCCCCAGTAATCTCACTGGAATATACAAATATAAACATTAACCTTAACCTAATACAAGAAATAAAGAAAGTAGAAAAAGAACAGGAAGTTTTAAAAGAAATTTCCTTAGAGACAAATAATAAAAAATATCCAGAGAAAATGGCTTCATACACATTCCACTCCAATGGTTCTCTGTATAATAAATAGTTTCTGGTGTTTACTACAATCGTTTTAGATTCTCTGCTTCGTTTGGTAAACTCAAAATAAACTTTGATGGTTGATAGTAGCAACTACCTAACATAATGAAGCTGTCATATTTTGTATTTTAAGCTCAGCAATCTTTGCAATTGCAAAATATAAATACCCTAAATCGTCAAGAATAATAGAGATTAGAGAAAATACACATCTTATCTTTTCATTCAGCAAAACTAAAGATTAAATTATCATTCAGAATTGAAATAACTGAATTCATCATCAAACTAAGCAGTAAAAAGGAATGGGCTAGCATCCTCAGAAATAAAAACTCTATGCCAGAGTTACCTCGTGTGAAACTGTTGCAACATTCTGAAAAATAACATAACATGATTGTCTAGCACACAATTTACACGGGATGAAAACTTAACTCACCAAACTGCATGCTGTGGCAAGAAGATACCATCAAAACTGGGAACATCTTGGTATATGTTCTGCTCTTTAGCAATTTTGAGAGAAATCAACTGGACAACTGTATTGGGAAGCCAGGAGGCTAATGACAACTGTAAAACAGCCTGAGCATTAAATAAAATAAATATTATAAAACCAGAGAATGAAAATAAAGAGTAAACAACGGGGGAGGGAAACACCTCGCGCACTGCAACTTTTGCAAATCTATTGTGGCAAACACCCACAGGAGAATGAGATGAGCTGAAGGACCCCATAGGAGGTCACAAGCCGCAGACAGGCAGACATACATCAGATACACGCAGGAACACCTAATGTTTCCAAATCTCTGCCGGTCAGCCAGAGAAGGCGTGAAAAGGACCCGTCAACCTGGTAGAATTCTTTCAATTGAACATTCATTTGCTGTCCACACTCCCATGCATCACAAACCTGGATGAGATGTAATCGGAATGAAAGAGAAGTAATGAAAAGAAAATCGTGTTAAATGAGAAACCACCTCAGAACTTGCCTGGCAACTCCCGTGAAATCACTAAAAGTGCATGGATCAGCGTAATTAGTAGTCAGGATTGAACTAGGGACCCCCCGAATGCAAATTCCAACGCTTCCGCGCATCTACCTCTGTAGATAATACAAACAAGAAGTAAATTTAAATTGCCTAGTTTGAATTTATTTCTAGGCAAATATTTATATTATGTGTAAGGCAAAGGGGATACATAAAGTATAATACATAGAGGATACATATGTAATGGTATCAGACGTTCATAATCAGCTATTCCCACATGGTTGCCGTAAAGCTTACATTCCAGTGTGTAGTTCAGAATCTACAATATACCTCAACATTTAACACGAGCCTCCAAAATGTCACTTTACCCCATTCCAGTGTTGCTGTAACCTGATTAACTAAAAACGTGACCTACAACTGAATTGTCATGGAGTCTCAAATCCGCTGGAGCGCCTGCAGCTCTCTCTCTGCTTCCTTGAAATAATCCAATTGAGCGAGAAGGGTTCAGCACAAAGCATGATGAAGCTGCGCCTCAAGCAAAGATTACCACCACAACTGCACGGATATAAGTAACGTATTGGGTTTCTGACAAGAGCATTTTCCTCGAAGTTTGTTTTCCAGGTACAGATACAACACCATTAGAAAATGAGAAGAGACAAGCATTTTTAAAACCATGCTGAAATGTTGATAAAGAATCGTTGTGTCTGGCAACATAAAAGGTTGGAGCAACTGACTCGTGTTTAAGTTGTTTTAAATGCTTTAATCAATGACAGCATTTTGACATCTAGGTAATTCATAACAACACTACAACTAAGCAAATTATTGTACCGTTAAACTCTTTTCGAAATGGGATTTCTCGTATGGTGACTAATGAAGCTGCATTCCAGTTTATTTTTGAGATAACAAGTAAGGGTTACTTATTGTTCTGCATAAGATCTTAGACCAAAATATTAAATCAATTTTAAACAGTTTTCTGTCATTGTGTCCTATTCAGGCAGCTCCTGCCCTAGAGAAGTATTTTTGTCATAAAAATGATCTCCAACATCAGGATCTCCCGGTCTCTAGCCGGTTGTTGTCGTGGTAGAGTTAAAACAAAAGAAGCAAGAATACTCAGAGAATACTACCAAATGATCCTAAAGAAAACCCTTTCGCAATGAAATAAGTTTATTTTGAAATATTTTAACTCTAAATACAAATTAAACATTTATACACGTAGAAACAAGTTCTTCATGATATCAGTGAGTTTTTGATAAGTACAAATTTATTAGGATAATAACCACAAGATACTCGAGGTTTATCGCATTTAATAGATATACATTAGAAGTTGGAAGAATGGTATAAAGAAGCTTCTATATCATTTTCACTCATCTCCTGGTATGGCGCTAGTTTGAATCTCTGTTTCGGCAAATATGTATAATTTTACTTTCTCTTACACAAATGTAATATGTACTTAGAAGATAGAGAATATAACATATTCCATCCAATTATTTTATACCGAGATTTCAATAGAAATACTTGTCTTAGGGTCCTTTGAATAAGAAAAATTATATTTAAAAAAATTCCCGTGTGTATTTTTTTTTGTTTTCTTATATTATTATCAAATAGAAATTTTATTCAAAGTCTGGTGTGCAATTTCCGTGTTTTCCAAGGATGCGAAATTAAGGTTTTTAGAAAAACCATTCCATTTCCAAATATCCTCTACACGGAACACTTTTTTAAAAAAAAATTATTTCTAAAAATGGCTCCAACGATTTAGATTAATATACTATATGTTCAAAATATATTTATAATAAACTAAAAGAAATTCCTGAATTTTATGGTAATAGCCTTTGAATATCTTTTCATTTTGGATTGATTTTGTAAAACTGGTAAATTGTAAGAGAAACAAAAAACTCACTACACATTAATGTAGATAGATTTCGATAAAACTCAGAATTTATGTCATATACACTCTTTTGTTGTGTTAACCCGTTTTTAAGATATTCTGTGCTGTTAGTTTCAATTTCATCTTTTCTCCTTTTCGCCTCTTTTTTTTTTTTTTTTTTTTTTTTTTTTTTTGACTCCTGGCAAGCAAAGATAACCTAATTTTATATGTTTTACATATATGGCTTTTAAAAGATTTTTTTTAACTTAGTTTAAAGTCCTTTAACCTGGTCGGTGGTCATATTGGACGATGAATGAAATTGGTGAAATGATGTTCCAATGATCTCGGGGTCCAGAGAGCTTAAAGTTACTCGTCATTCGTCTTCTCAGGATAAGGGAAAACCCCGAAAAAAACCTTATCCGGGTAACTCACCCTAAGCGAGATTCGAACTCACGGCCTTTTGAATGTTAGGCAGACACGTTATAAGATTTGACTATCTCTTTAGCATAGTACATACACTTCTTTCTCTTCTACTTAAAAATAAGCAAGTAAAAGACTACATAATTAGCGTGGTGTAAATACAAGAATTGTATTTTATATATAATGTTGGAAAAGCTATGGAATGTCATTTTTATGAAGACATCAGATTTTTCTGGGTTTTTATAATATTCATTATACAACTGTTGGGCAATTGTAGTATAGTCCAGTCTCGTTTGAGTACCCTTTTGGTTCAGCACCTAACTTTTTAGAAAATATGTTTATATTAGTTATGGCATTATCCTAGTCTTAAATATAGTTATTTGGTAAATCGAAATCGGAGCGTAGAGCGTAGTGTATGTTATACAAATTGTTCTTAATTTTAATTATGCTCCCTTTTACTAAAAATATAGAACAGAATGGAAGCTATGTAAAGTATCACTGAAAATAATAAACAGTTTAAAAACACTTTTTACAAGCTGTATTTTCTAAGCCCTTCGTTGGTTTGCTTTAAGGAATATAATTTTCTTATTTACATTACCTTATCTTCAATAAATCCTATAAAGGTACAACACATTTCGTATACCATATTTGTATAGTAATTAACGCCTTAAGGATAGAATTTTTCCCTAAACAAACATACTTTTGTAATTTGGGATCAAACGAAGAACATAGCCAAAGAGTAAATTATCACAGGAAATTTTCCTCACTCATGCTGGGAAAGCCGACTTGTAAAGCATGGTATTATATTGTTAAGCGGTTAATCGTTGTATTAAATTTTGGAACGTCATATAATAATTTCTCCGGGTCCTGCGGTTTCCCCCACAACTCATTTCACCAGATGCTCCATCAACATTTTTATCATCCATTTCTCTTACATTTCATACCCACTCCCTCACGCTCATGCCAGTGTTAAGGTTTATAGTGAGTGCACCTTGGTATATCAGAAATACTCAAATACATCATTAACTTATACTCAGTATCATCTCTGCACATATTCGATCTCAGGCTTGCACGATTTTTCAGCATCTTCACTTGGTACCTGGCGCAGTGCACTTCTCGTTGGGACAAACATCTGATATAGTTCCTCGGATAAAGAGTCTCCCACAGGATTTGCTGTTTTCGTCAGGAAGTGATTCCGAGAAAGAAGTCTCTCACTGAATGAATGTGTAAAATCATCTCTGACTGTTTAGTGCCAGAGGGGCCTCATGTGTCTGATCTCACAAATTATAATGTTCTTTGTATCTTTTAGTTATAATGTATTTTATTTCAATTCTGTATAGCATAATTAATGCTGAACGAATCTAAATAAATTACGGGTCGACCATCCGTTCCAGGTTCTCCATTCTGTGGTTTCGTATCGTTGGCTTCCTAGGCATACGCTTGCAAGTACTAGAGAGGGTCAGAGTTACATATGGGGAGGGTAAACCACTACGAAAAAAAATTCTTAGTGAAGTAATTTTGAATACTGCATTGGTTGTTACTTAATTGCTATAAGTGGCTTACATCTATAGTATATTCTCGATCACCCAAAAATAAATGTAAATGTTTTTCGATACAAAGATGAATATATTGTATCATTCTATACAAGATAAATATTTTCTCTTAATGTTGTTAATTTTACCACTGATATTACCAGTCGATTTTGTTTCATTTAAGATACTTATGAAAATAAATATATTTTATGCTTATGGTCACAAAATATATACCGATTTGACGGAAACATGTTCTAAAATACGTCTAAAAATATTTTAGACTTCCACTCTAAAAAAAATCTTAGATTAGTGGTTAGCATGCTAGTTAAAGTAAGCAGATTCTCACCTAGAGCTTGGGATGTTTTAATAAAGGAATACTGCCCATCCTCGATAGAGTCTGGAAGAATGACTGAGTATGTAAGCTTAATATAAATATAGCATCCTATGCCTAATTAGTCCTTAATGACAAACGACCTGCATCCAAAAGAGTTTTGGTGTCATATTATTGATTCCTAAGTGTGCTTTGGTTCTGCTCTGTGCTTTTAAAGTGTATACCTAAAAGATTCGCGACGCATCCGTCCAAGGTTTATGCCTGTTTATTCCAAACACATGTAATAATAAAATACTTTAAACATAACTGTTATATCAAAGTGTCTGTTTACATAAAGCAAAGGTAGCATCATGCACAGAGGCGGTTGGCAGAGAAAGGCAAGAATTGTATTGAAGCTCTATGCTGAACTTGTTGTATCCCTTTTAATTGTGTGTCTGCTTTAACTACATTTTTCCCTAGGAGGAAAAATTAACTTTGCTCTACGAAACTTTTTTCGTTGTTTGTCCGTTTGGTTATATTTTTCTCTTCTTTATTGCTTTAGTGTTCGTTTTCGTTGTCGTTTATTTGCCGCCCCCACGAGCTGCGAGCCACAAACTTTCGAGTCATTTGCCTTCAGCATGGTCGTAGGGAGGACCTTTGGCACGCCAACTATGCAGGTGGATTAAACAGGATACCCCAAGACAATCTCGCGTGCTGCACGCACCTACATTGCAGTGCCAAAATACACGCAAATTACAGCACATGCATGCGTACCAGTAAACGCACGAAAGGGGCAGAGTGACAGATGCAGCTAAACAAGTTAATTGTGAAATTTTGCCAGACGTTGCACGGAAAATTATTCCCTAACCAAGGCTGACAGCTCTCAACATCAAATTAACGTATATCTACCCTTAATATTCACGCCAAGTCACATTTAAATACCTTCAATATGCTCTAGCTAAGTGAGTGACGCGTGCAACTCGCATTTGGAAGGTCCTTAGTTCGATTCCCGGCAACCTTCCACTCTTATCTAATAGTCTTTTGGGGTTCTCCGGGTCTTCAGCGACTGCTGGAATGTTTTTTTTTTTTTTTCATTCAAACATTCCCTGCCCCTCAAATCGACCCATTAACTATTTTATTTCTTCTACTCCCCATTCGGTCTGATCCGGGATTAGAAGTGACGAAGGTGATTCGGTGCAGCGTAGCAGAGGAAAAGAATGCTTTGTTGAATTTTCTAGTCCCGCGGCCTTCAGCTGGTTGCTGGGTATAAGGAACGTCCTCTTGGCGGGTATTGTGAAATAATAACTAAAGGTAGAACATATATTATTGATCTACCTGTATTTTTAAAAGTGTTATTAAAATGTACTGCCCGACTGCTGGGGCGTCTTAATCTTGCTGTTTGTTTGTTCTTTTTTATAGTGTTTAACGCCCGCTGTTACTAAAAAAAATCAGCATTTCTAGGTCTTGGTTTCTAGAATCTATACCAAAACAAAACATCCACTGGATTTCATTACTTTCCTGGATCCGACGATTTTCATCGAACAAAAACGTTGCATATACATTTTATCTCTATTTACCTAAACTATAGCTACTTCACCAAGACTAAGATTACTGATTTTCAGCTGCTTGCAATTCCGCAGTTAAACTATTCCTAATTAATAGTCTTAACTAACAAAAAAGTCTGATGTGTTCCATTCATATGACTTTCTCTACATATCTACAACAAATTATTGTTAAAAAGCTTATACTTCTATTTACCTAATACTAATTGAAAAAATGTAACAGAAATAGCTTATTACTTGCTTCCTTGTAAGTAGAAGCGAAATGAGGGAGTACCATAGGTTAACGTAATAGTCAAAAGCTGGTTGCTATGTGACTGAAGTTTCTTTGTTTGTATGGACATGAGTTGACAAATTCCTGTATGACAAAAGTTAAGTCTTTCAAAGCTGAAACCAAAAACAATGAATATCTCGAGAACGATCTCGAAAAAATGTATATAACATGAATTATGTGTTTTAATGTACTCTACTATTTCTGTGTGGTAAGTTTTTGTCTGCCGCTTACGGTTTAGCAGTTATGCAAAATTCCGTAAAAGTCACCCAGAATAAAGTAGTCTTCAGAGACTATTCCCAAAATATTCAAAACGTACATTTTAATTGTCAGATAAATATGTGACTGAAGTCCTTTATTTATATGGACAAGAGTTCACAAATTCCTGTATTAGAAAAGTATAAGTTTTTTCAAAGCTGAAGCCAAAAACAAGGAAGGTCTAAAAGAGCGATCAACTACACGAAAAAAATGTATATTACATTACTTGTGTGTTTTAACGTGCTCTACATGTTTTGTGTGGTAAGTTTTTGTCCGTCTCTTACGGTTTAGCAGTTATGCAAAATTCCGTAAAATTCAACCAGAATAAAATAGTCCTCAGAGCTTGTTCCAAAAAAATTCAAGATATACATTTTATTTGTCAGGTAAATATCTTTAATGTACGATATTTTATTCAAAATTGTTACAGCCATTTTTGAGAAAATCAACATTTTCGAAAAAAGTTGCATGTAAAGGGTAATTGGTGTTGGTACATTTTCTTGAAAATCTTCGTGTCGCATCCTTGGAAGATACCAAACTTAGATTCCAAATTTGGTATTCAACGGTCTTCGTTTTTGAGCTATGCTGTCCACAGACACACACGGACCTTTTTCTGAAAAATCTTTTTGTTTTATTCAGGAGGGATGTATTAAGACTCGCCTTTTGTTCAATGCCACGAGAGCCGTAAAGAAAAATCACACAGTGTCAGCATTTGATATCGGTAGCCAAAGATACTGAAGGGATGTATTAAGACTCGCCTTTTGTTCAATGCCACGAGAGCCGTAGATAAAAATCACAGAGTCAGCATTTGATATCGGTAGCCAAACATACTGAAGGGATGTATTAAGACTCACCTTTTGTTCAATGTCACGAGAGCCGTAGAGAAAAATCACAGAGTCAGCATTTGATATCGGTAGCCAAAGATACTGAAGGGATGTGTTAAAACTCTCCTTTTGTTCAATGCCACGAGAGCCGTAGAGAAACAGCACAGAGTCAGCATTTGATATCGGTAGCCAAAAATACTTAAGGGATGTATTAAGACTCACCTTTTGTTCACTGCCACGAGAGCCGCAAAGAAAAATCACAGTGTCAGCATTTGATATCGGTAGCCAAAGATACTGAAGGGATGTATTAAGAATCACCTTTTGTTCAACGTCACGAGAGCCGTAAAGAAAAATCACAGTGTCAGCATTTGATATCGGTAGCCAAAGATACTGAAGGGATGTATTAAGACTCTCCTTTTGTTCAATGTCACGAGAACCGTAAAGAAAAATCACAGTGTCAGCATTTGATATCGGTAGCCAAAGATACTGAAGGTATGTATTAAAACTCTCCTTTTGTTCAATGTCACGAGAGCCGTAAAGAAAAATCAGAGAGTCAGCATTTGATATCGGTAGCCAAAGATACTGAAGGGATGTATTAAAACTCTCCCTTTGTTCAATGCCACGAGAGCCGTAGAGAAACAGCACAGAGTCAGCATTTGATATCGGTAGCCAAAGATACTGAAGGGATATATTAAGACTCACCTTTTGTTCAATGTCACGAGAACCGTAAAGAAAAATCACAGTGTCAGCATTTGATATCGGTAGCCAAAGATACTGAAGGTATGTATTAAAACTCTCCTTTTGTTCAATGTCACGAGAGCCGTAAAGAAAAATCACAGAGTCAGCATTTGATATCGGTAGCCAAAGATAATGAAGGGATGTATTAAAACTCTCCTTTTGTTCAATGCCACGAGAGCCGTAGAGAAACAGCACAGAGTCAGCATTTGATATCGGTAGCCAAAGATACTGAAGGGATGTATTAAGACTCACCTTTTGTTCACTGCCAGAGTGTCGTTACTACATCATTTATTTCTACCGCTATCACCGGAGATTATCTGTTCGATTGTTTTATTTGGTGCTTTTTTTCTTTTTTTAAAGAAGCAGATCAAAATTAATAGGAGGCTAAAATGGTTACATGTTGCAGTTACATCATTTAAATTACTTTTATGTTATATCATCAGTTTGTTTTGCCATAATGGGGTCATAGGACAGCAAGCTTTTAAATTGTCTTCTACTGTACCTTTACCGTGGTATTTGCTCGTTCTGCAAGTGCACTTAATCTGCTTTAATAGGGATCGCTCGTCCATGTTTCTCTCAGCTAGTTAATTCATGACAAAACAAAGTGAGCTGCATGTTCTTCATATATTGAAATTGTTATAAATGGAGCTATTACCCGTCTGCAATTCAGACCAACTAAAAATTGTATCATATACGAGTATATATTACCTTATTTTAGTAACGCCGCAACGAGGATACGAAATCTTCGTTAATGCTGTTCTTGCTCAGCTACAAATCAGAGATTTAGGCAAGCTCCAGGGTGCAAATATCCACCAAAATCTCCCCAAAATATTTTAAGGAAAAGAAGAGTTAAATAAAATTAGTAAATTTATGTGACGAGATTACTACAATGACACATTGTATGCAGTTATCACGGGAACATGCATATACACAGATGCTTATTCAGATTTTGCAACTTATTCAAAAAAGAGGTAGAAAGCAAGAACAGCTATAAGATCCACATACTGACACATCATTTTGTAGAGTGTCTTACTTCTGTCTATGGGTGGTGGGCTAAACACCTGTCAACTTGTGTTTCTAGTACCGGAATCAGACTACATAAATTTACCTCATTACAGAAAACCCTCTAGTGTTGTTAATCTCTACGCTAACGAAGTGGCATTAAGTTCACTAGCTATTCTAGGTCGAAAGAGATACTGATATGTTCAGGCATAAAATCATGTGTAGGTCGCCTTCCGTGGTGTAACCTCATATACTCAAGGTCGCGAGTCCAAACCCGGCGGAGGACGATGCATTTATTTCCTTAGCATGGCTTCCTTCTGAAGAGAAGCAAAGTCGTTGGTCCCGTGTCGTAGATTTACGGCACGTAAAAGAACCTCAAGTCTGATAGAGGCGCCTCTGAGCAAAATTAAGCGGTCTTTCACGGCCGGTATAGAATGGGACGCTGAGATCCACAGTAGTTAAAGAGAGTCCATAAATAAAATTCCATTTCCATTTTGATATGTATGGTTGTACTTCGACTGCGAATCTCTGAGTTCAATATCATTTTAGATAAGTGATTATTTGGCCCCATATCTCACAACATAATAAATTACCACTCATTCAAAAAACAAAGTGCTGTTTATGCTATTGATGTTAGTGCGCCAAGCGTGGTAGAACCCAGCTGATTGTTTATCATGCGCAGCAGAAACCGAATTCGAAACCTTATATTTTTATTGCTTTATTGTTATGCCTTCTCTGCGTGTTTTGCTGCAGTTATGTCCGAATGGATACCGTACCAGTTGGATCCCAAGGAAAGAGTGAGCTTCGGTGTTCTGAATGACAAAGGTTTCATAGAAGAATATGATGTAACGTAACTTTTTAGCAGTTAGACAATATTGTTATATACAATTCTCTATTTATTATAGCCATATAATAATATAAAATAAAAAAATATAAATAAGAAATTCTAATCTTAATAATGTTATTAATAAATGCTTGTATCTATATCTATAAAAAACAGTAACCGAATTTGTGTGGTAATGTTACATTTTGGATAATTTATTAGGCCTGAACGAAAGGGAAATATCGAGGAGGTTGGCTGAACCGAGTTGCTATGATTTAAATTGACATACTTGACGCGGTAAACTACTTAAAATTTGCTTTTACCCTATAAAATGAAATAAATAAATGAACTGAATAAAAAGTTACAATCCTATTATTTAAGAATTTTGTTCAAGGGGATACTGTGAAATTTACTCCAAGTTCCATTACGTATAAATCTGTAGCACCCCTCATATGGGGTGATAGTATTATAATTTTGTTTTATTTCAATTTTCAAGCTACCTTGTGCAACATTACAAAATAAGTAGAAGGCCCGTCATTTTAAAAGTATTTAACTCAATAATTAAGTCTTAATATTTTTATTATTTCAGAAAATGGAATACTTATATTGGCTTTGAAAACGCTAAATGGACTTAGCAGCACAGACAGAGAGTGAGAGTATATACAGGGTAGAAAAGTAGAAAGAAAGGACGCAAAGAGAGAAGGAGAGATTGAACTATGGAGATAGACAGGAAGACGAATAAATGAATTTAATTACAATTAGCATAACGTTTGTTTATTTAGAGTAGTGTATATTACCAAATAAAATGAAATTATTCTTAATTTTCTTCTAATATTTGAAGGAATACACTGGAGTGAGCAATTCTTTGTGTGATGGGAAATTGAGATCATTTATGGTCATAATTATAAAATTTGTGAACGATATTTATGGGCAGTGCTCTGGGAGTTATAAACAAAGAGTAACACTGCTCAAGAATTATATTTATTTGTAATAGGATAAAATTATGATTTTTTTTCCAAAAAGGAGTAATGATTTAATTAAAGACATTCAATTCTGATTATTATAAGCAGGATGGCATAACCATCAATAACATTTTGTTGAGCAGTTCGGAAGTATTGGGAACTAGATGATAAAAACACAATTAAATTTGGATAGGTAGAGTCAGACTGAAAAATTCAATGCCATAACCGGGATTTGAATCACGGACCTCCCTGTCTATAGCCGCATTTACTACCACAAATCTCAGTGGTAGAGCAACCGGCTAAAGACCGGGAGAACCGTGGTTCAAATCCTGGCTATAGTATTGAATGTATCAGTCTGACTACACACGGCTTGTGTGAAAAACAATTAAATTTATTAGGTATGCTTATGTACTGAAGAGTTGGAGTACTTCGGGAGAGAAAGGATGCTTTGTATAAACACATCGTAATTAAAATAAGAATTAAAAATCTCGCAAAAAGCATTCTTGTTTATTGGGAAAAAAAGCATAGTTCTTTTTGCAGGATCTATGTTACTAACTCCTCATCTGTGTAAGTTTTTAATATATTAAGGGAGGCGATGTAGAATGCATGCCCGATAATACCAAGTGGTCGCACGAGGTAGGCTCCATATTGGACTATCCTCTGCTGTAAAAAAAGAGTTGTATATAATTGAGAATGTAAAAATATAAATATGAAAAGCAGCATATGTTATAAAACCTCAAAACTTTATTTTCATATTACATTTTAATATTACATTTTGGGGTGTTAGAGAAAGTAACAAGGATTAACAATTTAGCCCATGAAATGTACAGCATTTTAAATAATAAATGTGTTTAATGCCACACTAAATTGTATTTTGAATAAGATCTACGTTCATGTTTGTGTAGCAGAATTTTGTCTATATACACACATGCTTTTTAGATGAAAATGTTTAGACAAGAGGTTGACAGAATATTTTAAAAATACTTTTCACTTGTAAAAGTATCTTAAGTAAGATATATTTATTAAAATATTTAGAACCATTTTCGATAAAGTAACGAAAGATTTTATGTTTAAAGGGACATTTTCAGTGAAGAAGTTTTCTTTAAATTTCCTTGTAATTTCTTTGGAGGGCAACAGAAACGTAAAAATTAAGTTTAATGTTTAACTTTCTTTTCGTTTATGAATTATGCTGTTCACATACAAAAATCTGATGTGTTACACTCGCATGACTTTCTCTAGCCGTTCTACAAACTTCATACTACTACTACTTCTTTCTGCACCTTGCTAATCGCCGTACTCATTAGCACATTATTATTTAGTTCCGTAAAGTAGGAAGAAAATAAGGGAATACACTAGGCTAAACCAATAGTCAAATGTTTTAAAAGCTGTCGTTATGCGATTGTCATTACAAATTTCTTCTTTTCTTGGCCAGGAGTAGAACAAAAGAGAAACGGACACTCCCGTCTGAGAAAAGTATAAGTACTTCACAACTGAAACTAATAACAATGAATACCTCGAAAACGGTAAGCTCCACGAGAAAAATGTATGTGACATAACTTGTGTATTTTAACAAGACCTAAATTTTTTATATAGTAAGTTTTTGTCTATCTCTTACGGTTACTAGTTATGCCAAATTAAGCAAAATTCATCCAGAATAAACAAGACTTCAGAAACTATTCCCAGAAAGTTCAAGATATACATTTTATCTGTTAGATAAATATCTTTAGTATATGATATTTTAATCAAAATCGTTAAGACATTTTTAAGAAAATCAAAACTTTCGAAAAAAGTTCCATGTAAAGGGTAGTTTGGGGTGGGTGGATTTTTCTCAAATTCCCGTGTCTGGAAGATACTAAAGATACTAAACTTAAATACTAAGTTTGGTACTTTAACTAATTTTCGTTTTTGAGTTATCGTGTTCACAGACACACGGACACAGACACACACACACACACACACACACACACACACACACACACACACACGGACCTTTTTTCTGAAAATGCTTTTCTGAATACAGGGAGTCTTAAAACAGGTATTTCCGGTGAAATTTCGGTATCGAATTTTTGGGTGGAATACAACACTTCTCAATCCTATGTACATTGTACATATAGGGCTAGAGAAAGTAAAAAATACACACATACACACAAGATGTTATATTAAACGATTTTGTTAAATTTATGGGACCTCAAATCGAATATTTATTCAGAAATTATTTACGGGAATTACTCTTTTTATTATAGGTACTCAGAAGAGAAAGTAAAGGCTTAAAACATAAAGAAAAAATCATAAATTAAAGTTTTCCACCAGCATGTCCATTATATACATTTTCACTTTGGAAAGTGTCAACTTACAACATGGAATATTTGGAAACCATCTAAGAACAGCCAGGAATTTATTGAACACATTTTTTCCTCAGTATTTTTTTTCAGTTTCCTAATTATAGTATTTACATAAAATAAATACCTTAAGTAGTAGGATTGAAGTCTATGAAGGGCGGGTTTTTTCCTGTTACCAAAGCCTTAAATTTACAACTTGACTTCTGAACTATGTACACAATAATAAATAATGTACTGGCATGAAAATTGAAATATATGTTTATTTTATAAAATTATTGAGATATTTTAAGAGGATAAAAAATTGTTTTTTTTGTTGTTTTTTTCAGTAAAACAAGTTTGGAGCGGGTGGTTTGTTTAAATAAACTAACTAATGTTAGGAGTATTCTTACTGAAGCTAAAATACCAGGTTTGGTACTTATGCGACTCCTTCTTTTTGAGTTATATTATTTGCGGCGACAAACACAAAACAATGTTTTTTTAAATACCTTTTTTCTCATTCTTATGAATGCGCATTTGGTGCAATTTTGATATCGAATTTTATGGTGACTTCAATATTATAAAAAGGCATTTGTTAAAATAAGACACCAAGGAAATATGCTTATAAAATGTTTTAAACTTACTTGCTGACCTTTGCTAGATATAGGAGAGAAGGTATACTGCATTTTTATTTAAATACAGTCATTACAGTCTATTTTTAGCTGTACGCTTTATAAAAAATTGTCGTAATATTTACTAACTAGTCAATGATCGAAATGGCCTAGTAACCCGTGAGCTTGTGTTTGAGTAGCCCGGGTTCGATTCCTTGTGACCGCCCACTCTTGAGTTTTCGTGGTTTCCCTTGGTTGACGAATGGTGGAGTGCGTTTTCAAACACGGATTTTCCCTTCCCCCCATTTCCTTTCATTTCCCTTCCCTCTCTCATGTAGCAGGTTGACTCCGCAGCTGAGTGACGGCGATATCGAACAGATGGTGCAGAAGTCAGCCTCGAGTTTTCTCCGTTCTCGCTAGTGGGATTCCTCTGAGCAGCCTTCGGGATATTTTGGAGCGACCCTGCTGTGACCGTTAATTATGAAGCTGAACGTTTCTGTCGACTGCGCCAACTGACCTACAACCCATACGTCTCCTGCCGTTGATTCTCAGCATCTGGGCGAGAGCACACAAAACATCCATAGGGGATTAAGGTGCTAGGTGTCCCTTCCGTAAACTAGTCTTATTTATAATAAGCAGTCGCTCAATAAAAGAAATAAATATTATTTTTAGAATAAAAACAGATAATTCATACTTGAAGGTTTGTATTAAATTATGAACAATTAATGTTAGAATATTTCAAAATTATCAAAAATAATGAAACTGCTGTATTCTGCAATCAATAAACTCTTAAATGTAAAAGAAAAAAATCAACTAAGTTAAACAAAATGAACGAAATTTGAAAAGAAGAAACTAAAAGTGACAGGGCTTGCCTCTTTTAAGATACACCAATATTGACTATAAAAATACGTGCATTTAAAAATCATTCCTAAAGTTAAAAATCATACAAGATATTCTTCTTTTATCAACATCACCTAAACAGTTAACACGCACAAACAGACACACATACATAAGAACCTTTTTCCAAGAATGCTTTTGTTTGTATTCAGGGGTCTTCAAAGCGTGTACTTCTGTTGAAATCTCGTTATCGAATTTTTCGATGGAATAAAATACTTTTTCTATCAACTAATATACTGTACTTAGGGTAGAGCAAATAAAACTATGATGACACTCACAGCAGTTTCTCTACTATTCTGCAACAAACTGCTTATCTTCTATCTACCCCATGGTAATAGAGATAAATATTAACAGAAATAGCCTCATTACTTACCTACCTAAAGAATAGTAAAAATTAAAGAATGTACTAGTTTAAAGCAATAGTCAAACTTTTTAAAAGCTTCGCTACGTAATGATATTAAGTTTCTTTGCATAGTCAGGAATAAAACAAAGAATAACGGATGACGACTTCCTTTGAGTACAATAAACTTTCTTGTTAATTTAAACCAATAACAAGAAATATCTATAAAATGATTTAACTCCACAAAAAAGTATCCGGACACACTGTGTGTTTTAAAGAGATCTACATTTTTGTGCATTAAGATTTTGCGTAACTCTTAGGGTTATACAAAGACCCATAGAGTGTTTCAACGGTTATTCTCAGAAAATTCGAGATACGTATACATTTTATTTGCTTTGAAAACATATTTAATACATATATTTTTATTCGAGTCTTTAAAGATCTTTTTTAAGAAAACGAAAACTTTGAAAAATGTTCAATGTAAAGGATAATTAGGAATGGGGAATTTTCTTGAAAATCTTCCGTATTCCATCCTTGGAAGTTGCAGAACTTAAACACCAAGTTGGACATTAACCATACTTTTCGTTTTTGAATTATACTCACGGACACACACCCACACACATACACACACAGTTGTTTAAAAAAATCTGGTGTGTTTCATTCACATAGCTTTCTCTTGCTGTTCCATAAACAAGATGTCCTAATAAAAATTCTTTATCTACGGCAGGCTAATACAGCTAAACATTAAAGAACTTGTCCTATTACTTGCTTCCTTGTAAGTAGAAGGGAAATAAGGGAATACTTAGGCTAAAGCGATAGTCAAATATTTTAAAAGCAGTTGATAAGTGAAACAATTGAGGTTCGGTTCGCTTTGCATAGTCCGTTTCAGAAAAATCTGATGTGTACCATTCACATGACTTTCTCCATATCCCTGCAAATAATTCTTAAAAAGCTTATACTTCTATTTACTTTATGCTAATCGGAAAAATTTAGCACAAATAGACTATTACTCGCTTCCTTGTAAGTAGAAGCGAAATAAAGGACAACCTTAGGTTAAAGTGGTAGTCAAAAGCTGGTTGCTATGTCAATGAAGTTCCTTTGTTTATATGGATAGGAGTTGACAAGTTCCTGTATGAGAAAAGTATACGTTTTTCATAGCAGAAACCAAAAATAAGGAATGTCACAAAAACGACGAACTCCACGAAAAAACTGTATATAACATAAATTGTGTGTTTTAAAGTGCTCTACATTTTTTGTGTAGTAAGTTTTTGTCCATCTCTTACGGTTTAGCAGTCATTCAAAATTTAGTAAAATTCATCCAGAATAAACTACTCTTCAGAGGCTATTCCCAGAAAATTCAAAATATAATTTTCATTTTTCAGGTAAATATGTTTAATATCCGAAATTTTAATCAAAATCGTTACAGCCATTTTTGAGAAAATCAAAATTTTCGAAAAAGTTCCATGTAAACGGTAGTTGGGGGTGGGAGGATTTTTCTCAAAATCTTCGTGTCGCATCCCTGGAAGATAGTAAACTTAAATACCAAGTTTGGTATTTTACCGACTTTTCGTTTTTGAGTTATCGTGTTCACAGGCACACACACACACACACACACACACACACACACACACACACACACACGGACCTTTTTGTGAAAATGCTTTTTTTGGATACAGGGGACTCTAAAACATATATTTCCGGTGAAATCTCGGTATCGAATTTTTGGTGGAGTGGAATACTTTCTCTATACACTATGTGCATAGTGCGCATGGAGAAAGTAAAAACTAATTAGTTTAAAACTGGAAACAATAGCGACGATTATCTCAAAAACCGTCAATTCTACAAGGCAAACGTATAGCATAAATGTGTTTTTAACGAGATCTACAGTTTTTTTTAAAGCTGGTGATATGTGAAACAATTGAGGTTCGATTTACTTAGCATGGTTCCCTTTAAGAAAAGCCAATTAGTTTAAAATTGAAATCAGTAGCAATGAATATCTCAAAAACCGTTAATTCTACAAGGAAAACGTATAACATGCATTATGTGGTTTAACGAGATCTACATTTTGTGTGCAGTAAGTTTTTATCTATCGCTTACGGTTTAATGGTTATGAAAAATTCTGCAAAAATCAACCTGAATAAAAGGTCTTTAGAGGCTATTCCCAAAACATTCAAAATATATATTGTTTTTATGACGGGAACATCCTTACTATACGGTATTTTAATTAAAATCGTTAGTTATTTTTTGAAAAAAATTAAAATTTTCGAAAAATGTTCCATTTTAAGGGTAGTGGGGTTTGGAAAGGTTTCCTTGACAATCTTCGTATCTCATCCTTGAAAAATACTGAAAGATACCAAGTTCGGTGTTCAACCAACTTTTCGTTTTTGAGTTATGTTGTCTACAGGTACACACACAGACAGACACAAACACACGGACCTTATTCTAAAACTACTTTTTTCGGACTCAGGAAATCTCAAAATATATATTTCCGGTGATATCTCGGTATTGAAATTTTGGGTGGAATGCAGTACCTTCTCTATCCACGGGCTAGAGAAAGTAAAAATTATCGAGGAGTCTCAAAACACTTATTTCCGGTAAAATCTCTTTGTAGAATGTATGGTCCTCCCTGCATTGATAAAGAAATTAAAAATCTAGATTTCATAAACTATCCGAAAAGGTCATAATTTGAACTAGGAGCTTTAAAGTTAACTGCACTAAAACAGTTGTACTAATAAGTGAAATATTACCATCTATGTTTATTCATATTCGCATTGTTGATTATAACAAGGTTGATTAATGATTCCGTATTTGGTTACGTATAATGAAAGAACAAATAACACACTGTGCCTAATTAACTAATTAATTATCTCCATTTTCATGCAGTTATTACATCTGTGGAATCTTATTATTAATTCAATTATGTTCTGCTTATATCTGTTCCAATAGCTTTCTCATATTGAGATCTCTAATGCACAAAAGTTATTACTGACAAATAATGTTTAGCGTGGTGGTAGCGCAGCTGATTACCAAGCGGGAGACCTGTGTTCGATCCCCAGTACCGGCGTGGGGATTTTTCTCCCGCTGGGAGACCTGGTCCGGGGTGCACTCAGCCTCGTAAGGTCTCTGGGGGGCCAATTGAGGAGCTACTTGATTGAGAAGTAGTGGCTCCAGGTCATGGGGACCGTATTAACCGGCCGGAGGGGCTCGAGACGCTGACCACATCTCACCCTCCACTACAGACGTCTGTAGTGGACCGAGATGGGGGACTCAGCGGCCGAGCGGTAGGCGGGAGGTAGGCCAAGGTCCCCCATAAGCTGTCGTGCCATAAAGTTATTGTTAATGTTTAAGCGTGATGCATTAAATTCTGGTTTTGAAGAACTGGATATCATTTATCGTTTACTTATTAAGCTTCTGCTAGTGTGAGGAATATATTCCATAAACAACAATAAGACGATGTCCTAGCGGCTAGAACATTTCAGGTGGGATAACGAATAGCCAAATGTGACTTACTATATATACGGGGGTAAGAGAGTATTCAATAGGAATGTGAGCAATACTACTGGCTAAATGTCGCATACAAAATTTGGTTTTGTAGTGATATTAAAGTTTCACCTAATATTTGCCCGGTGAAAGCTCTGTAGAGAATTTTTCGGTTGCATGCATTACCGATCTAGCTATTATGTACATTTTCCGGTAGAGAAAGTAACAATCCAGCTCAAACAGTAAGGGTATCAATAATAACAGTGAAACATCCATAGCTGAAGTCTGGATTTCTCCGAGCCAGATTCAATTTTCAAGCGCTTAGAAAAGGCTAATTTGGAAGCACAACTACGTAATCAAATAGAAAACTATCATTTGACCAGAGGTACAAAATTATGCATTATTTAATTATATAAATTGGTGCCTAAATAATAACTTTCAGTTACAAGAACAGCGAACTGTGGCCAGCCTTCAAAAATTTACAAATTAACAAACCAGAGCAATATAATAAAAGAATTATAATTTACCATTCTCCAGATAAGCGCTTAGTCACCATAGGTATTGCATAAAGGCTTTATCACAAACAAATGCCAGATTACATGCGCTATGGCTGATAATTTTTGCCACTAGCATAGACATTAAAAGTAATTCCGTACCGTTACAGTCCTTATGGGCCAAGGACTATCAACTCGACTGCCGGCTTCACTCGTATTTCGCCGAGGTGGAGGATCATCCAACTGATGGTTAAGGTGATGGGCTTACATCGCGTATTCTGCAGTCGGGATATTGGTTATCACAGCCAAGTTTGCTGCTCACTTTCTTCACGATTCTAAGTGGGTACTGATCCTATATCTGGATCATAACCTGCACTTCTAAGAGCGTCCGCGCCGTTACCGAGTGGTTAGACCATTCGCCTGTCACCTAGACGGCCCGGATTCGATCCACGCATCTGAGATGGTTGGTAGACAAAGCGGCACAGGGGCGGCTTTTCTCCGGGTTCTCCAGTTTCCCCAGCCATCACATTGCACCGGTGCTCCATCTTCATGTAGCATTAGTATCACCGCCTGCGGTACCATAACAGTAAAAGCGGTAGGGATGGCTGATTCATGCAGGATACGCGAGGGATGATCAGCAACTAAGGTTACAAGGCCAATATTTCTGGAGTTTCATCTATTATAGACATTAGTAGTGTGCGGCAATTCTAATACATGATGTTGGCTACAATACTGAGTTTCAGTCACCCGTCAGCTACAGCATTAGTTGTGGGTGGCCTCGCGAAGAAATCTGTTCAGTTATTAGATTTCTGTTCGCGAAACATGTAACCGCAGCTGTAGCCCACCGCCAATGGCTAGAGGTTTATTGAGAGATTATAATGCGTTGTCAGTTTGTCGCAAAATGTTGTCAAAAGTTTCCGACAGGTAGAGAAAACGTCACCGAAGAGGATCATACTGCTCTAATGGAAGAACCGGTTCAGGACAACAGGAGGATCACATTACGGCATTGAAGATGTCCTTCGGAACCGTTTGTCAATTGTTAACGATATTCTACAATACTGGAAAGTTTGTTCCGATAGGTTGCATGAAATCTATTCAACCAACACTAGGAGAAACGGATGGGGCGGGGGGGGGGGGGGCAAGTCTGCAACTTTAGCAGCGGTTTTTCTATGGAGATGAACCGTTTTCTTCACAACACTTGTCACGGGTGACGAAACATGAATACTTCTAGCAGTAGGCGATTATCAATGGTAACCCCCTCCTCTCCTGAGGCAAAGACGTTTAAGTTGACGCCATCTGCCGGGAAAATGATGGCCACTGTGTTTTGCAATTTGCATGGGTATCATACATGCGGAATATTTGGAAAGAGGGGACACAGTGACCGCTGACGGATACTATGAGACCTTCACACGGTTGGCCAAGCAATCAGGAGAAAATCAGAAAGACGTCATCTTCCTTCAATGCAACGCTTGACCTCATATAGAACAGAAGCCCACCACGCTCTTAAAACAGTTTCACTGGTTATCTTCGACCATTCTCCTTACAGCCCGGGTCTCAGTCCAAGCGACTTTCACCTTTTTCCTCACTTCCTTGGAGCCCGACTGTTCGCTTCAGAGGAGGAGGTGAAAACGCTTCATGGCTGAACACCCACGACAGGATTCTTATTGGGAGGGCATAGATATCCAAACTCATCCCACGAAGCGACAAGTGCCTAAACTGTTATGGAGAGTATGCCGAAAAATAACCTAAGCATGTACCAACAGTTGTATGAAGTAAAATGTACACGTTTCCCTGCAGGCTTTGTAGCCTTAGGTTCGGAACCCCTCATATGTAAGCTCTTTATGTGGAATATTATTTTAGCGAAGGCGGCAAATATATAGAGAAAGTTAAACAAGAATTTATGGATTAATCTGTTTTTAATTGAATGGTTACATTTTTCGAAACGCCGTTGTTTATGGTGCCATTATGGTACACACCTGTTATTTCTTTAGGGTGCTGCAAACACTACGATGTAAAAAGATAGTTCGAAAACAATAATTTGGGAATAATATATAACAGTAATTCACTGACGTAGCATACATTCATTAAAATATTTAATAATACAAATAAGTGAAAATCTGTCATCAAAATCACTGGGAACAGTGGCAACATATTCTGTAAATGAATAAATTAATTATTAAGTTTCGTTACTTTTTGTGTTTATTGCTTTTCTAAATGAATTCCAAACGGTGGTATCAAAAATGCATGGGTCGCGATTAGTATTACATGTTCCTCTGTAGAGGGACTTAAAAATTATACTATCTAAGATGTGTGCATTCATTCAAAATGTTCTGAAAATTTTTCTTTACACATTTCACTAAGATAACGTTTATCACTTCAACTATAGTAATTGTAATACATACAGATTATTTATAAAAGAATTATCTGAAATGAGAAGTATATTCATAAAGCCCAAATATGTGGAATTTCAAACACACAAATTTACCTAGTGTATAGTTTTAGCAGTGTACTTGAATAGCATAGAAATAAACTGAAAAGGAAGTGTACATTACATACATTTCGTTTTATGTATAGAACTCAGAATGGATGTAAAAGGTTCAACCACTTTGACTGTAATTGGAGCTGTGACAGCTGAATTCTATTGCCCGTCTCAGCATGATGGACATCGACTACATTAAAGCAGACACGCTGCTACACTAAGGTTTTTTGTGCAAGACACAAAGCAATAAAATAGATTACTGAACACAGTTCTAACATGAAACGTTTAATGAAGCGACATAACACGAGGGCGACAGTGATAGACGCTATAATAAAATCGGCATTCCTGCCGCCACTGCAATAAGGTTGTGCGAGTGGAAATATATATTTAACATCAGATGTAATACACCTAAATGTGGAGCAGGACAGTATAAGACAAACTAGAACATAAATCAACAATGGAACATGCATAAAACAAAGCTTTCTTTTTAATTTATTGCTAATTAGATATTATCCATACACCCAAAGACAATAGGTAAATATAAGAAATGCAATTGAAATGTTTTAGAAAAAATAATACAGTCTTCAGTGCATAATATAGAAAATGTAATGTATAAATGTTAACCTTTACCTGACTGATATGGCCATCGTAGTATACACCTGAAGATTTGGAGTCATTAGTAATGGAGCTACATGACATGGAATATTGATGTCTAAACTCACTATTTGATCCTGGAAATATTGTATCATTTCCACATTTTCTCGCGTGCAAAGAATATATGATTATGTTCTTCACAATAATAGCAAAAAGAAGTATGTTTAATATAAATTCCATAAAAAGGTTTTGCGAAACAATTATGACTGAATTTTAGGCGGGATATAGTTGTAATTTTCCTTGTCGTTTCAATAGTTTTCAGTACATCGGGATATACTGAAAAATAATATATGATTTTAATTTCTACTTTATTTTTCCAAGTTGTCTTTTCAAATATTATTTAAAATTAATGGAGTAAGGCAAGTCTATTACAAACGTATGCAAATAAAATTGACCAAATAAGGTAGCATATTTTTCTAACTTGGCCACAATTATATTTCCATTTATTCATGAATGAGCTTTAATTCAAACTAATGTTGTATTTCCCTCTCTTTCTTAATTTCCGTATTGTATTTAGTATGGTAAATATAAGATAATTATTTCTCTTGTTGTAGTTTAGTCCAGACATTGGAGCTCTTGGAATCTGAGAAAATTAAGATAGTGTCTTCTTCGAGAAACCGAGCATATTATAACTATAGCAAGAAGGATGATAAAAGCATAAATTGGAATGACTCCTTTTTATTTTTTTTTTTTAATTCCATGTATGTAGATCCCACACTTTCCTTATGTTTGGAACCATCAGCAAATATACGAGCAGCATTAGAGATTTTTAGAGTTAATTATTAAAACTAAATATGTTATAAACTGAATTATTTATAAAAGGAATATTCAGGTCAAGTGAAGACTGAAGATAAGAATTATGAAAATAATCAAAGAGATTTTCTAATGTGCAAAGTTACTTTATTGTCAGGTTGATATCAATGAACTAATTTATTGGTGAAGGGGTAGGTTTATGAATTCAGCATTTGCTTGCCAGCATTTCTCTTCAAAACGTAGCTCCTTGGAGTTTCTAATTCTTTTATAATACATTTATCATAGTAATTCTGGATACGAATATTTAAGAGGGATTCTATTGTTTCTATTTGTAAGGTTTACTGAAATAGATTGCTTTACTCAAATGTACATGCGAAGAGCCTTGTACTGAATTGTACAGAGATTATAAGTAACGTTTTAGTGGCAGATTCACATAGCATGCATCCACAAATGATATACCATCATATTATAGGGCGATATATTAAAATGATATTTTTGGATCGGCTCCATTGCAATTGTCCATCAAATATTTTTTTTTATATATTCATTCATGTTTAACATTTTTAAACTATAGATTTAATATGGGCATTCCATCTCAGTTTGTTGACAATACGCAGGCCGTGTATTTGGAGCCAAGAAAGATATTCACTGTGTGGAATTCTACGTCCTGAGCAGATGCGTTTGGAGTATTTATCTGAATACATTTCAAGACCACCATTTAGAGCCAATCGTGGAGTTTGAGCTTTGAGTTAGAATTCTAAATATTTTCCAGACGTCATCAGCTTATTGAAGAGGACAAGTTACCCTTTACAGAGAAAATTTTACTCATGTTAATATTGAGTAAGAAACATAAATATGAATTCTTGAGGTAAAACTAGGCTTCTATGACAAGATTCTATTGCAACGTTATTCTGTTTTATGAATAGCTTGAAGGAGGAGTTCCAAATATTATGTTCAACAAAGGTGTGAAGAATGCCAATTTTTAAGAGTTTCTCTAGTTTATCTATTTAACATAAGCACTATATACTCCTGTCTGTATACATAGAGGACATGTATCGTCACTATTCTTTGTTTGCTATTAGATGAAAATAGATATAAACATAAGCATGTGCCGGAAATGATCTTCAATTGCTGGTAGGTTTTAGCATTTCATTATTTTTACACAACATAATTCCACGCTTTATTAAATATCTGCTTTACTCGAATTCTGCTTAACGCTCAAGATGTCATAATAGAGTAGGTATATACTATTTTTGCAACATAGCACTGTTTGTTTAGTGTAACAATGGGAAACATTATATCGATGTGGTCAACTGGCGAGCTTGCTTTCCCACCATTTTGGTAGTCTTGTAACATGCACAATAGCAGCAAGTTCGAGTTGGGGTGAAATTGTTAAATGCGTGTATACTTGACTATGTTCATTGTAATCGCCCATCACAATAAACGCAGAGAGATTTTTTTTTTTTAATTTAAACGTTTGTTTTTCGAAATTGTAGTATTATATGGTTTAAATAGCATAAATAGCGTTGTTGTGAATGATTATCTTGATGGATATAAGGAGAGAAAAACCTTTCTTCACTGGTTTTAATAGGTACTTTAAGCTTAATATGGAAACGAAATAATTTTAGACAAATGAACGCAGTAGATATATTAAGGCCATTCCTTTGTCAAGTTTGATCAGACTTATTACAATTGTAGTTCTGATCTTTGATAAAATATTTAAGTACATCAGACAATTTAATAAATATTATAAAGTACAAACTATGACCCTCATCATCACCCTACTATCGGAGGCAAAGGTCGCCGAATCCAAAGGACCTTCGAATTGCTCTAGATATCATTTGATGGAATGAGATTTCCACTAAACATGTCAATAAATCTACTGATATTTGGTTGGCGTTTTAAATATTCTTAGAAATCATGAGTCTGGCCCGGGTTTGAATTCGCGACATTGGCCTCAGTAGGCCAGCGCCTAATCAACGGAGGTAACCGAAGTCAACAGCTTCCCCGAAGGTCGTAAGATACCGTCTAGGGAGCTTTGGGATAACCATATTTATGCGCGTTGTTTTATTCCATACTTTGCATATATTTTGATCTTAAAAGAATGGAAAGACTACAGATATATTGTGAGAATGACAGTTGGTTGTCAATGTAAATAAAACGAAAACGATTATGCTTAAAAATATTTTCATTTATTACAGTAGAACTAAGAGCTGAACCTACGCGGATGAGAAAGAGTTTTGTATAATTAGACATTGATTGCTACAATGAACGAAAGATAGAATAAACAAGTTCAGGCTACTAAGGTTAAAGCAGAAATGAAAGCGGAGGAAACTCGACGTATACGGAGCAGATTCCTAGATATGCCTGTAAAATGACTGTAGACAATTTATGGGGAGTTGTTAGTTCCACGTGACGTATGAGGTGGAGATAACGAACAAAAATACTAGATTTTCTAAACTGCATCTTGTGTTGAGGAGGAGTAAGACAAAGTGCGACATGAAATAGGATCTGAAGCTTTCCTGGCGACGAACATATCCTAGACGTTCTCGGGCTTCAAGCCAGGTGTAGTGATGAAGAGTCATCTACGTATTGAGAGCGTGTATCTCTCTCATCATCAGGACCATGACTCATCACTACACCTGGTTTGAAGCCCGAGAATGAAAGTGCGATATTTTTAGAGAATATGACTGCTACAGAAAAATAATGGAATGGATAGGTAGAGTCAGACTGAAAAATTCAATGCCATAGCCGGGACTTGAACCACAGACCAACCGATCTCAGCCGGTTGCTCTCCACTGAGCTATCATGGCAACATCCCATAACAGTTGGCTATACTATGGAACGTAAAGTAGTTACAACATTGTAAGTCGGCGTTGGGGTTACCGTCTCAAAATAAGTTGATATCACCTTGGAAACTTGCGAGTCAGTTGAGAAATTCAATGCTATGCCGGCATGTTACCATGGTAGCTCAGTGGAAGAGCAACCAGCTGGTGTCCGGGAGTTCCTTGATTCAAATCCCGACTATGGCATTGATCTACCTATCCAACTCTTGTCTAAATACGGCTTGTGTAGTAAAAAAAAAAAAAAAAAAAAAAACAATTAAATCAATTAATACTTAATTTGATACCACCTTGTGGTTTACCGGGAAACATGCGAGGCAGTTGAGAAATTCAATGCTATGCCGGCATGTGCCATAGTAGCTCAGTGAAAGAGCAACCGGCTAGAGACCGGGAGATCCCGGCTATGGCATCTGATCTACCTTTCCAACTCCAGTCCTACACACGGCTTGTGTGAAAAAAAACAACAAACAATTAAATCAAAAATGGAATGTATAATACGGGTGATCAAATATTGGATTAGAATTATGAGAAGAGATCAATCACTTATTAGAACAATTTGCTATAATAGATTAAAATATTTGACAGAGCAAAAACCAAGAGAGAGCTGGAAGGAATAGGCATAGGCAATGCTTGTAAGGAAAAGAACATATAACATGTGAAATATTCAGAATAGACAAAGATAAAGAATGACAACACACACTTTCACAATGTAATTATGAAGAATTTATCTTACAATCGAAACGAAAAACAGAATGGGGAACAAAACAATATATTTTATTGGGAAATATGTTCAACTAACAAGGGCAGGATTGGCTTAAACTGGGATATAGCAAGCGAGCAAATGTGTTGACAATGAAGGCTTAAGAATATGTCCCTGGTGTGCAACAAAAGAAACTTGGGTTATATTCTAGCGTATTGTAACAAAACAGAAAAGCTTAGAAGAAAGTACCTGTCAGATTCCTTTATTAACTCAAGAAGAGGTTTATGAGTTAGTTGGGCCTTGTTGATTGAGACGGGATAGGGGAAGTGATTGGTACATTCTTACAAAAGGTGGTGCAGCTCAGATGGGAGTGTATGGATAAGAGACATGGCGGGAGGGGGGAGGTTAGGGTCTTAAGGGCGGCTAATGTGTTTGGTTTTCAAATAGCAGGGGTGCTCGTGCACAAGTTTTGTTTCTCTTTTTACTTTTTCTAGCGCATATATACAACGTATATAGTAGATAGAGAAAGTATTGTATTGCAATCAAAATTTCAATACCAAGATTTTACCAGAAATATGCTTTGAGACCTCCTGGATTAAACATTATTTTAAGAAAATGCCAGTTCGTTAGTCCATGGACAACATAACTCAAACGAAAGGTCCGTTAAATACCAAACTTGGTATTTAATTTAGAATCTCCTTAGGTTGCGATGCGAAGATTTTTAAGAATGTCCCCGACTCCAAACTACCCCTTACATCTTAATTTTCTCAAAATGGCTTTAACGATTTTGGTTAAGGAAAAATTTATTCCAAACTTCATACCACATAGCAAATTACCGCTAAAATGAAACTTTTTTTTAATTATTTATTTTATCACAAATATTCTATAAATTTTTTTTTCTATATAATACCGTATATTAAAGATATGTGCAAGAAAATAAACTTTATATCTTGAATTTTCTGGGAATTTTTTTTTATTTGCTGTCGATTTTCAGGTTTTCTCCTGATTGTGTATGAAGAATTATAGAATTTAAAGACTACATAGGGTGTTCAGTTCTTAAGTATTTGGCTATCGCTTTTTCTTTTCTTCCCTCTTTTTTCAATTTTTGTCCTGTAATCTGGTAGTTCATATCGAGCGATGGATGAATAAAATGGGTGAAATTAAACCAGGGTCCATAGAGCGTATTCACGTATCACGGACGGTATGGCCAAAAAGGTCCACATCTTCGTTTGATGTCGTTTTGAAACATCCTGTATATATGTATACTGTTGCTTTGTCGAGATCTATATAGGCATATATGCATGTAATGTATAGTGGATGTAACCTTATATCCTTGTTAACTGGTTTGGATTTTAAAATACCTAAACTAATATCATGTGGTTTCTCTTTTTCTTTGTGCTGGTTAATCACAGAAGTAGCAAACACATCACATAGTGACCAACTCTTAAATGATTTAACAATCTTAAAATTTTTTTAATTCTCAATAATTCGACAATCAAGCACTTAATTGATTGTCGAGTATTAATCGTATCTACTAATCCTCCGACTTAAGCCTACAATATTACCCTATTACCATTTTGTCTATGATAAGGAAAACTCATTTCTACAACTGTTTATTAATGTTAAGTTGACGGAAGAGTAAGGATTTTAGTAACGGTAATTTGAAGAATGACTAGATAATATGTAAGGCATCAAATTTGTAAAATATAATTAACAGGTTGAGATAACCTATAATACAAAGTGCTATACATGACAAATAATAGCCTTGATGTCATCGACAAATTTTACTTTCTCTATACGAACTATATACAGTGTAGAGAAGGTATTGTATTGTACCCAAAAATTCGATACCGAATTTTCACCGGAAATACATGTTTTGAGACTCCCTGAATCCAAAAAAAGCATTTTTAGAAAAATCTCCGTGTGTGTGTGTGTGTCTGTGCAAGTCTGTCTGCCTGTGTGTGTGTGTGTGTGTGTGTGTGTGTGTGTGTGTGTGTGTGTGTGTGTGTGGGCAGCATAGCTCAAAAACCAAAAGACCGTTAAAGCCCAAACTTGGTATTGAAATTTGGTATCTTCCAAGGATGCGACACGAAGATTTTTAAGAAAATCCCCCCACCCCAAACTACCCTTTACATGGAAAAAAATTTTTGAAAATTTTGATTTACTTAAAAATGGCTCTGACGATTTTGATTAAATTATCGTATATTAAAAATATTTACCTGGCAAATAAAATGTATATCTTGAATTTTCTGGGAATAGCACCTGAAGACTACTTTATTCTGGATGAATTTTACAGAATTGTGCATAACTGCTAAACCGTAAGAGATGGGGGGAAAACTTACTACACAGAAAATGTAGCTCACAATTAAATACGCAATCTATGTTATATACATTTTTTTCGTTGAGTTGATCATTTTTTAAGATATTCCTGGTTTTTCGCTTTAGGTTTGAAAAACATACTTTTCTCATACAGGAATTTCTTAACTCCTGTCCATACAAACAAAGGAACTTCAGTTACATAGCAACCAGCTTTTGGCTATCATTTTAACCTATGGAGCTCCCTCATTTCGCTTCTACTTATAAGGAAGCAAGTAATAAGACTATTTCTTTTAATTAGCATGAAGTAAATAGAAGCATATGCTTTTTAACTACAATTTGTTGCAGAGATGTAGAGAAAGTCATGTGAATGGAACACTTAAGAGTTTTTCGATTAAGTTTTATTATATGTATAGATTTGACTTGGTAAACTGGCAAACATTATTTAAACAATTAAAGTATTCTTATTTTGTCCATCAGAAACGAAGACATCAGATGAAAGTTCATGATACCAAAGGGTGTATCTCCTTTAAAATGTCAGGGCACTAGTGTGTCTACATTTAAGTCAAAGCGCAAGTAATAAATGATAATTACATCCGTAGCATGGTTTTTCTTCCTCCTCTCTGCGCTTGATATAAGGTTAAGTTCTTGGCCAGGGCACATTGCTTGCCATAAAGCGTTTCCTCTCATTTTTCTTCACGAGAGGGGCTAAAGAAAGAAGTTGGTGAAAATCTTTGCGGCATGACCATCCTTCCCTCCCTCGGAGCAGAATTCAATTACAAGACGACGTCGGGACGGGTGTAGACAGAAGTAATAACAGTCCCCTGCAATAATTCACACCTTGCCGGTGATATTGCACTACCTTAACCTCTCCTCGCCTCACCTCACCTTACATACTACCCTTTCCTTCTTCACCGTTAGGGTCGCCAACAGAGAAAATTGAAAAGGCACTAAATCTATACGTTAAAGATTTGACAGATTTCTTTAATAGCTCACATACTTCCACATCTCACCGAACTGTCTGTGATGACTTAAATTTCAAGCAACGATAGAAAAATTTCGATCCGAGTCCGTTTTTCATCAAATTAACCTTGCATTACTTAAGAGAGATATTAGCTTCCTATTTGTTTATATGGATTTGATGTATTATCTTTTATAAAATAGCGCAAAAATAAATAGAAATTACACCATATATAAAAGATTTATTAACGCAAAACCTCCAACGAATCAAAATCAAAATACGTAACCAGTGCAATGGAAAAAATCTGATGTGTTCCATTCACATGACTTTCTCTACATCTCTTTCTCCATTAAAGCTTATGCTTCTATTTACTTCATTCTAATCGAGAAAAAATTAGCAGAAATAGTGTTATCACTTGCTTACTTGTAAGTAGAAGCGAAATAAGGAAGTAATATAGGTTAAAGTGATAGTCAAAAGCTGGTTGCTGTGTGACTGAAGTTCCCTTGTTTGCATGGACAGGAGTTGACAAATTCCTGTGTGAGAAAAGTAAGTTTTTCAAAGCTGAAAACAATAATAAGGAATATCTCAAAAACGATCAACTCCACGAAAGAAATATGTATTACATAAATTGTGTGTTTTAACATACTGTACATTTTGTGTGTGGTAAGTTTTTGTCCATCTCTTACGGTTTAGCAGTTATGCAAAATTCCGTAAAATACATCTAGAATAAAGTAGTCTTCAGAGGCTATTCCCAGAAAATTCAAGATATAAATTTTATTTTTCAGGTAAATATCTTTAATATACGATATTTTAATTCAAATCGTTAGCGCCATTTTTTAGAAAATGAAGATTTTTGAAACGAAGTTCCATTTAAAGGGTAATTGGGGTTGCGGGGATTTTCTTGAAAATCTTAGTTTGCATCCTTGGAAGATACCAAACTTAAATACCAAGTTTGGTTTTTAACGATCTTTTCGGTTTTGAGTTATGCTACCCATAGAAATACACAAATATACACATGAACATTTTCCTAAAATTGTTTTTTTTTTATTCAGGGGGTCTCAAAACACGTATTTCCGGTGAAATCTCGGTATCGAACTTTTGGGAATATTATAATATTTTATCTATACACTACGTACATAGTACGTGTAGAGAAAGTAATAAAAACAAATCTTATATGTTATATTCCCATAACTTTCACTGCCTAATATGCAACAAATTATTCCTACAAAATCTTATTCTTTTATCTACTTCATGCTATTCGAGATAAAGATTGGCAGAAATGGTCATATTGGATGGCACAACTGCCCCGTATTTAGTGTGCAGGTATCCCTTCGTGCATTAAGAGTTGCAGAACGCAACGGTCAATGAGGCACTAGTGCGAGCAATTTTCTCCTCTTTGCTTATCATTATCAGCGGAGACTGAGTGGGTTAATCTAATTGAGAGGGGTAAATGAAGGTCGCTCATGCCAGCTCTTCACTGACCAGTTTTAACTTAAATAGCCAGTTGAGTTCTATAACTCTTATAATCAAAAAGGAATATCCACACACGTAAAATACGACAGTTGGTTAATCTGGTATTACTTAGTTTCATGTAAGTAGATCTCATAAAAGGGAATATAGTAGACTAAAGCGATAGTCAAACCTTTTAAAATCTGGTCACTATGTGATAGACAATGAAATTAGGTTCTCTTTGCATGACCAAAAATAAAAGGAAAGAAAAACGACTGATGATTTCTCGTTTGGTAAAATTAATTAATGTAAAATTTAGACCAATAACGAGGAGTAAAACCTACATACACTGAGTATTTTAACGAGATCTATACTATATGTGTATTAATATGGTTTACCAGTTAAGCAAAACTCATCGAGAGTCCATGGGACATCAGAATCTATCGCAAAAAATTAGATATACACATTTTATTTCTCATAAAACTGTATTAAACATGAGGTATGCTAATGAGCATAAATAAGGCTATTTCTGAGAAATTAAGAACTTTCGAAAATGCTTCTAAGCAAAGGATAACTTGGAGCGAAGCGATTTTTCGTGTCGCATCTTTAAGGTGCTGAACTGAAATATCAAATTTTGTAATTTAACTGGGTTTTCATTTTTCAGTTATGTTGTTCACAAGAGGGTACATATTACACACGGACCTTTTTCTAAAAAATTCTGACATGTTTCATTCATGTGCCTTTATTTTGCTGTTCTGCAAGCAAACTTTCATACAAAAGATTATTCTTTTATTTACATCATGCTTATCGAGATCAACATTAGCAGAACTTCCATTTTTATTTGCTGTTTTTTAAGCAAAAGGAAAATAAGAAGGGCTAAAGCAATACTCGAATCTTTAAAAATGTGATTGCTACGTGAAACAATTTAAGTTCGGTTCTCTTTGCTTGCCAGGAAACAAAAAAGAGGCAAAAAGAAAGATATCTTCCCGTTTGAGAAAAAGTTCGGGTAAATTAAAATTGAAACCTATAAAACGACAAACACGGAAAAAAAAGTATGATAAACATTGTATGTGTTAACAAAATCTATATTTCTTTGTACAGTAGGTTTCTGTCTATATATTACAATTGTTTATCATTTATACAAAAGTTAAAACAAAAATCATCGAAAATGCAGGTCTTCAGAATCTATTCCCCAAAAATTCAGTAAATAACATGTTATTTGCTACATAAATATCTTCAATATACACCGGTTTATCAAAATCGTTACAGCTATTTTTAAGGAATAAAAATTTTGAACATGTTTCCAGTCTTGAAAAATCTTCATGTCATATTCTTGGGAGATGCTAAACTTAAATATCAAGTTTGGTATTTATTGGTCTTTTCGTTTTTGTGTCGTCCAAAGAGACACACAAACATACACTAACACACAGTAGAGCAGTCTCACACAGTCAGACAGACAAATGACCTTTTATTAAAAATGCTTTTTGGATTCAGGGGACTACAAAGCATATATATCTGGTGAAATCTCGTTATCGAATTTTTATATGAAGTACAATACCTATTCTGTCAACTACGCTATGCATATGTAAGTGTTAGCGAAAGTAAAAATCAGATGTGTTCCATTAACTTTGCTTTCTCTACATCTCAGTAACAAATTATTGTTAAAACGTTTATTCTTCTGTGTCCTTCATGCTAATCTATATAAACAAAAAACAATGGTCTTATTGCTTGAGTTCTGTAAATGGTGGGGAAAAAGAAATGTACTAGGCTTAAGCGATAATCAAATATTTTTAAGTTGGCTGCCATGTGGCTGGAATCAATATCTTTTCATTGCAAGGACTAACAATTCCGGTGAGTTAAGTTTTGAGTATTTGAAAACACAACAATAACAAGGAATATCTTAAAACTCAAAATAAACAGCACGAAAAAGAAATGTATGTCAAACTTATTTAAAATAAAGAGATCTTTAAAGGCTATCTCCAGAAAATTTAAAATATACAGTATATTGGTGGTATAAATATCTTTAATATAGGATATTTAATCAAAATCTTTACAGCCTTTTTTGAGTAAATGAGAATTTCTGAAAAATTTTCTATGTAACGTGTAATTTGGGGTAAGAGAATTTTCCACAATTTTTTTATTGCATCATTAGAGAATACTTAACTTAAATACCGAGTTTGATATTTTACAACTTTTCGTTTTTGAGTTATTGTGTTCACAGGCACACGGACACAAGTGATCTTTTTCTAAATATTTTGTGATATAAGGGACCCCAAAACGTGTATTCCCGATGAAATATCGGTATCCAATTTTCGGGTTATGTACAATACCTTCTCTACATACGTATATCATGTAGGCGCTAGGTAGAAGAAGTAAAAATGTGTGTGAGTATGTGTGCATTTTTACTATCTCTAGCTCGTATGTACAATGTACATAGTGGACAGAGAAGGTATTCCACCCAAATATTTAGGGTCTCCTGTATCCAAAAAAGAAGCATTTTAGAAAAAGTATCCGTTTGTGTCCGTATGTCTGTGAACACGATAACTCAAATACGAAAAGTCGGTAAAATACACAACTTGGTATATCAGCTTGGTTACTGTCAAACGATATTCACTTTTATGTTTCTCCAAAACCTATTTTAACCGCATACGTATGTTATATAAACCTTTTTTCTGAAAATTAATCTAACAAATTTGTAAAATGTACATACAAAATGGTTGACAAAAATTTTCAAAAATGCCAAAATACTGGAACGAAATCCTTGGTGTGTTTGGTAGCTATGGGTTGCTCGCCTGTACTGCCGAAAATTCTGGTTTCTAAAACAAGTATTAGGGAATAAGAACTGAAGCTTTCCTGGCGACGTGTTAATTCAAAATCTTCTCGGGCACTTCTTCGAAACGTTGGTGTCAAGCCAAGTTTTTACCTAGCTAGAAACCCGAGAAGATTTTGAAGTATTAGGGAGTTAGATTTTTTCTTTGAATTTCTTTACTTCGTTAAACTAGAACCGGAAAGAGACTCATTGTCGTCATAAAAGCGGTAGAAGGAAATTATTGTTGCCGTATAAAGATGTCCGGTTTCTCGTTATTATTTGAGAAATTTGCTAGCTGTATATCTGCTGATGTTGAAAAATAGAATATGGACGTAATATACTAAGCTTTTTATTTTTAAATAACGGAACTTGTATTATTAATTTTGCTATACAATGCATAATTATATTCTGCTAATATTTCTCTTAGTGCTTTTAAGGAAATCGTACATATATATTTTCTACTTACATATGTTTAATAAGTTTAATATTGATGACAAATACTATATATGCTAGTTGTTTCTTTCCACTGACCGTATTATTAAAATTATTTATATGTAATTTCCAACTTCGTGTACTAACCATATGAATACGTATCTCTGTAGTTTATCTTCTTTACTCACAAAAAATGAGTACTTTTGGTTTGCTACTCAGATAGGTTTGTCGATACTATAGTAGCTCTTCTTATTATGAAATTGAAAATCTAAAGTGACAGCTAAAGCTTTCCTGGCGACATATTAACCTTAATGCTACATTCACAATGAAATGCAAGTGCAGACAAAACTTAAGCGCAAGAGTTTGGACTCGTATTATTTAATGTAAGCATTCACATAGAAACATGCAAGACGCAAAGCAATGGAATGCATCGCCCTCCGTGGTGTAATTGTTACCATGCTAGCTTCATATACCCAAGGTTGCGGGTTCAAACCCGGACGAAATCTTTAGCATGGCTTCCTTCGGAAGGGAAGTAAAGCCGTTAGTCCCGTGTCGTAGATTTACGGCACGTAAAAGAACCTCAAGCCTGATAAGAGAGGCCTCTGAGCAAAATTAAGCGGTCTTTCACGCCCAGTATAGAATGGGACGCTGAGAACCACAGCAGTTAAAGAGCGTCCATAAATAACACGCCATTTCCATTTTGCAATGGAATGAAACTCAATAGTTTGCAAACTTCAAACTTTATCCTTGCGTTGCATGCAAAGAGGAGGAATTCTGTTTTTGTTTTTTTCTTTCTTTTTTTTTTTCTTTTTCTTTTCTCTCTCTCTCTATGCATTGCCTATGAATTGGATAACAAAGGATTGCACTGTGAGATTTTACAGGGCACGCTGTATAAGCGCGCTCTTCTATGTGGCCGTGCAGCGCCGCGCCATCTATAATTACCCTCAAGAGTTACGACAGTCTCCTTGTGAATCCTTCTTTGATTTAATGGATGTAACTATCATTTGTATCTAGATTTTTTGGTTCACATAAATTGAAGATGCAAAGAGACAATTCTTAGTTCATTAAATTTGTGGCTTTATCACTTTTTGAAGTCTCTATGCTTGTACTATTTCAATAATTTTGAATGAGCAATTATTGTGACGTCACTGCCGCGAGCGGCAGTTGTTAGTATATAATTTTATTAATTATTTTTTATTATTTGTAATAGATTGAGTGAATTTTCGTATGAGGTATTGTTGGTTATGATATTCAGTTTCTAACTTGCGGAGCGCTTACGATTGCAGTATCTCCTTGTGTCTGCGCTTATGCTACGTTACGTCTGAGATTATTTAAAACTTCGAAACGTTGGAGTCTATTTAGAAGCCTGAGAGCTCTTAGAGTTAATCTATAAGTGTTTAGCTTTTTCTTCACACAACTAAGAGTGCAAATCTTGTTGATTCTTACTTTTCTTTCTTTCTTTCTTTCTTCCTTTTTACTGATGCTATGACGGCAAACAAAAATTAAAACAAATATCCATTTGCATTTTACATCTAGTATAACTTATACGGAAATAATAATATTAATTAAAGTTCTTTACAAATTCGGCTTATTTACTGGCTTATGCTTTGTGTTCTTATTTCAAATTCATTATATTTCTGTTGTGTACGATGAATGACAACCAATCTCGCTATATCCTGCGCATATGAATACATATTGACATATTCTCTTTTAGGCTACAATTTCCTTGCACATTTTAACTTTATATGCAAATTCTTAGTGTCAATTCATGTCAAATAAATAAAAATACAAAATATTGGTGTTTTAAATACACACATGGCCTTTAGGCTCATATATATATATATATATAATAACTTGTTACATTTAATTTCTTGTGACGTCATGTTTGGGCATCTTGTGCGAATTTTTATTGACACGCATATATTTTTGGCTTTCTTAAACTGGCGCAACTGATTAAATAACATAGTATGCATACAGTATTTTTGGAAAATAATAATATTGCTCTCTTTGGCTTCCTAAGCCAAATATGTATACATAAATCCGGCTTCAATGCATAAACGTAAAATATACATACAGTTTCTGCATTCACTGTAGTTGTAAAGGCAAGGGCGTATTTAGGTATGTGTAACATATGCAATTGCACAGGGCAGCAAAATTCTGGCAAAATGTGGGCATCGAAAACTTATTCTTTAAATATCAATTTAATGTTCATTCTATTACGCTTTCAGGCATTGAAAATTCATTGGCAAAGTATTGAGAAATATTTCTACCTGGAATAAAACCGTATTCTATTAACAGTTAATCTGTATAACGGCTTCCGTGTACGAATACGTTAATCTCGTAGACTACAGAACGAAATAGTGTAGCCTACGAGATAGACACAGCAAACTTGTTTGGTTGGGCAATTGTTCCACGTGTTTCTCAACTTAATCAACTATTACCTAATCAAACTGCATTCAGTTTTCAATACTCTACATCGCAGACTTTGTTTTCTCAATTCACGGTAGTACTATGAAAGGACGATTTTGATTGATTATTGAAAGAACGCTGAAGAAAATCTATGCTCCATTCACATGACTTTATCCATATATTTTGAAAACAAAATATTCTTTAAAAAGATAATTCTTTAATTTACATTGCGCTAATCCAGATATACATTACCATAAATGGTTTATAACTTGCTTCCTTGTCATTAGAAAAGAAATAAGGGAATACGTCAGGCTGAAACCATAGCTAAACCTTTTAAGGCTGTGGCTATACGACTGACATTAAAATTCTGTTCTCATTCCATGATCGGGAGTAAAATTAAAAGAGATATCAAACGAATGGGGACTTTCAGTTTGAGAAAGTTCAAATGTTCTAAAATTTAAATCAATACCAAGGAATATTTCGGAAATGGTTAACGGTGTAAAATGTTTATGCTATAAGTTGGGTGTTTTAGCGAGATATATAGTTTTTCTGTATTAAATTTTGGTATATTTCTTACGGTGTAGCCAGCTATACAAAAGTCATTCAGAATGAAGGGTACTTTAGAGCCTACTCCCAGAATTTTATTTATTTATTTATATATATACCTCTACTTTAATTTGATTACAATAACTTAAACATATAATAAATCTTTAGGAGTATTATCGAGAAAATGAACTTCAGAAAAATGTTCCCTGTAAAGGAGAGTTTGCAATTAAGGGATTTAGTTGAAAACCTTTTTATCGTAGCCTTGGAATATGCTGAGCTCAAGTATTAGTTTAGGTATTTAACCGACTCATTATTTTTTACTTATACTGTTGTGTCACACACGTGGACCTTTTTCTAAATATTTGATGACTTTCTCTGCTTGTTCCACAAACAAACGTTCCGTACAAAAGATTATTTTTTCTATGTTATTACAATTGAGATAAACATTAGCAAAATGTTTTTATTATAAATTCCTTGTACATAGAATGGAAATGAGGGAGTACATTAGGCTAAAACGATAATCAAATCTTTTAAAAACCATCACTATGTGAAACTATTGAAATTTGGTTCTCTTTTCCATTCCTGGAAGTAAAACAAAATAGATTATACGAAAGCTGACTTCCTGTTTGAAAGAAGTTAAACCGTTTAAAATTTCAATTATAACAAAGAATATCTCTCGGAAACGGTTAACTCTACAAAACATATGTACATGACAAACTGCGTGTTTTAATGATATATATACCCGTCGCAAAAAAAGAAAAAGAAAGAAAAAAAGTAATGTCTGGAACGCCAAATTCGTCTGTCTTACAAGGCTCAGCGCCTTGTTTACACCATCCGCATTACAGTTGTGTAGCAGCAGAAACTAGTGTCAAGTTCCAAATCTTAATATTATTAACCACTATGATCATTAATCATAATAAAATACATAACTTAAGGTTCTTCAACAGTAAAATACAATACTAATTAAAAATGTTAACAGAAAACATGTCACAGTTTGTATTGTACGGCATTATTAAATCTGGCACCTTCTATAAGCACTGTAGCGTTGAGGCAAAACGTGGTTTACTAGAGTGGGAGTTGGAGGTTCGCATGCAGCAATTTTTTTTTATCCTTATTAATGAAGTTGAATCAACACATAGTGGTTATTTGTTTTAGACATACGTATTTCTTATCCGAAATGAGTTACAGTTAATAATTTGATAGTGATTATGATGCTTCTTTAAGAGTTTATTATGCAGAATAGCAATATGCTGCAAACGAAAGCATATAGTGCGCAGAACAGTATGCAAACGCATCAGGCACAAACAGTTCTCTTTCAATGAAAAAAATGTTATGAAAAAATACTAAAATTGTTGTTATGAAAATCAATGTTTAGAAACATTTTTAGGAATCCAAATTTGATTGTTTTTGCGAGGTAGGATTTGTGTATGAGATTTTTTGTTGTTTTATTTTGTAATATAATGCTCAACACACCCTTCACAAACCGATCCAACAGGAACATTCAGGGGAACTTTTTATATACAGTAACAATAACCAGTATAGCTCTGAAAGTGCAGGGGAAATTAAGTTTTCTAAACGGTAAACATAACGCGTAAGTTCCAACTTAAGGAGCTCTGGAATGATTTCAAGAATTTACACTCTCTAAAGCAAAGTATTTTTAAGTAATATCTCACTTTATTGGATTATTAGTTGAAATGGTGTTAATGAAAACAAAAACAAAATGAAATTTTATGTCGTCATGCCGATACGCAGACATATTTTGCAGCAAAAACTGTTTCAGGTGTTTTAGGCGAGATTATAAACGGCAAATACCTTGCATATTCTCCCAGACAAGAATAATTGTTTTGTGCATGTTGTAAATTATTCGTCGCTGCATTTCAATTTGCATCATCTGGATTCAGTGATTGGAACCATGCTGGAATAGTAATGGTTGAATATGAAAATGCTACCTCTCACAGAGGCTGCTTGTTAAAATTGAAAAAAGAGGACATAATGTGAAAAGAATTGACAAACTGTTGCTCATCTAGCATGAACATGAAGTTACAAAGTTGAGGAAGGTTTAAAAGCAGTTATTTCTGAAGTTCCGGAGTTTAGCATTTCGTGGAGACAAATGTTTTAGCTACTTGTAAAATGAGAACTTTTTGATCTGTCAGGAATTATTTGCAAAGGATGATTTTTCTTTTAGCTGACAATATAGTAAGGCTTGATATCCTCAGAAAATGATTTACTTCGCACTTTTCATCGGCAACTTATGAAAATTTAACATTTCTTATGGAGAAGTCAGTGATCCAAAAAATAAGTAATGATTAAGTTATTTCTCCTAAATATCGTTAATTCATAGCGATTCAATACCAGGTATGTGCCTCAATGATCAGTTATATGTTATCATTAGATACGTAACTCTTGGTTGATAGATTTGTGTTTTATAAGTTATAAACACTGGAGAGAAGATTTCTGTAGAGTTTTGAATTCTTTAACAGTACATGAACTAAAATTTTAAGACTGAGAGGTTAACATGTCTGGTGTATATTCAGCTAACAGTACCGAAACTCCATAATCTTCAATCCATTTTTGATTCAATTGCTTAGTCTAGTTGACTCACGGGCTGCACAATGCTGCAAAACCGCAATCATATTTTTTAAAGTTATTTTAAGGATTGTATAACAGGTAAATAGAACATCTTGGGGACTTTTTTTTTTTTCCTATTTCGGAGTACAACACTGAGTCACTGTCAACAACGCGATGGTGTGCATGTGAGGATGTTTGCAAGAGTTTGATTGAAGTTTGCAAAACGGTGTTTTTTCCATTAAGAATAATGCCAGAAAACAGAGTGATAGATTTAGATGGGAATTCTGAGATCTTATTAGAAGGTACTTTAAATAAGATCAGTGTGAAGTTGTATTTTTAAACAATTTGACAAAGCAATATAAAAACTAAGCCGAGGATGTAGACCCTCTTGCAATGTTTTAACTGAACTTTAGATATATTTTTTTGATTTCACACGGATTCAACCGAAAATTAACTTATCAAGATCAGAAATTCCGAATAGGTTCCGTCCTTTTCAGCTAATAAGAATAAAAAATACAAGAGACATTTCATTAATCATCTAGCTCTGAAGAACCCAAATTCCCTGAAGAGGAAGAAGCAGGATAAGGTTAAGCTGAACTCTTGAAGAAGAATGAAAAAATTTTAAGATTACAGACACACTTCAGGGTGAGCTATAAAGTTAGTTAATGTATACAAAAATTTAACTTTAATTTCCATTTTTCACAATATATCACAGGACTAGAAGATATTCAAATTTATGTTGCAGAGGAACTTGCAGCCATTTATAATTTTGACATAAAGAAGAACTTAAGTGAAAAATGCATACTTTTCAAAAACTATCTATTGTCCAAGAAGAAAGAAGATGGTAACAAGTCGTCCTCTCGTCCATTACTCTGTAGAATTTTGGTTAAAAACTGGAAATATATAAACAGTTCTCGAGATTTGCAGGCGTACTCCAACAACAAACCGTTCCACTGAAAGACCCTTTTGTGTTTTATAACAGTGTAAGAACTACCAATGGATAGTGAAGGATTAAGAAAGACTGTTCGTGCTTGGATTACTTTCCCATAAAATCAGATGACAGTCTGAATTTTGACAAAGTGAAGGTTTTTTTAAAGCTGAAACCAAAAGTATGAAATATCTCAAAAACAAACAACTCCAAGAAAAAATGTGTGAAACATAAATTGTGTGTTTTAACGTGCTCCATATTTTCTTGGGTGATAAGTTATTTTCCACTACTTTCACTACTTAAGGTTTAGCAGTTTTGCAAAATTCCGTAAAATTCATCGAAAATAAAGTAGTCTTCATAGGCTATTTCCAAAAAATTCAAGATATACATTTTATTTGCCAGGTAAGTATCTTTAATAAACAGTATTTTAATCAAAATTGTTAAGAGCCATTTTTGAGAAAATCAAAATTTTTGAAGAAGTTCCAGGTTAAGAGTAGTTTGGGTGAGGGTATTTTTCTCAAAATCTTCGTGTCGCATTCGTGGAAGATGCTAAACTTTAACATCAAGTTTGGTATTTTACCGTCTTTTCGTTTTTGAGTTATCGTTTTCACAGACACACGAACACACACTCACATACACACACACACACTTGGACCTTTTTCTGAAAATGTTTTTTTTATACAGTGTACCCTAAAATTTATATTTCCGGTGAAATCTCGGTATCGAATTTTTGGGTGGAGTGCAATATCTCCTCTATACGCTATGTACACATTACATGTAGAGAAAGTAAAAATAAGATTACTAGTACAACTATTTATGTAAAATACCAATTTAATATAAAAGAACACAAACCCAGGTATTGATCCTAATTGAACAATAATTCATGAAGATCCCATGAGGAATTTGTTCCGTTCCATATGCTGAGATTAATCATTTCCCAATTACCTGTGTCAGCCTTCTCTCGAAATTTCTGAATACTTGATGGGCATTAACCAAGACATAATTTTATTATTTCACAACGCTGACTTTGGTATATAGGATTAGGATAACATGCGGACGGGGTCCCCCAGTTACTGGGGAAGACCACCGCAAGAGGGTCCCTTTTCGTCTTACGATCACAGGAAGGGAAGCATTAAGGGCAGAGTCCCGAAGGATGAACAAAACTGTATAGCGACAAGCGCAGATTAAACGCCTCCGACTACAAATAGGCCGCTGCCACAAACCCCGTACTTCTCCGAAGGCGCTCTTGCCCGAAAGCCCCCGAAGGCTGATCCCAATAGAGTGGCCCCGCGATGACGCTAAAAGTAAACCTCTACTTTGCGAAAACCAACGCGCCGAACACCGTCACCTGATACTTCAACCCTGAAACAGAAGACAAGGAAATGATGGGCATGAAGTTCGAGGGATATATTAAACTTTCTTATCATTGGCCTGGTGACACGGGGGAGCTCAGAAAAAAAAAAAAACTGGGATCAGGAAGCCCAGCCAGGGGAATCGAACTCAAGCCTGTCGAATGCGAGTCGAACAGTTACCGCTGCACCACCGAGCGTGCTGAGCTAGGAAATTTCGTATCCCACATTTGGAGGTCACGGGTTGCTTCCTGTGACTGACCTGTATGGCTTTTGGGTTATTTGGGGGGCTTTCCCCGGGTCGCGAGATGTTTCTTCTCCCAAATTGTCCTTCCACATCGTTTTAACCGTCATTTCATTCATCCCTCATCCGTTAGTTTATGCCAGTGTCGAACGCGTCAGTTGATGGCTCGTTAAAGCGTGACAGGGAAAAAGGATACTCAAAGTGATTATCTCTATTCTCCTGGCTATTTCCCAGGATGAGGCCAGCTCCTTGTGGGGCGGGAGGCCTGGTCAACACGATTATCGGAGAGCTTGAATCTGGAAACTGTAGCGACACTATCATTGCTACGGCGGAGCTCCTCGTTTCGGCCACCCGGTATATCCTCTGACCTCATCCCTTCCTCCCTGGAGGACCTTCTTGTGTAATGTAGATACAATCAGGTTTGGTACCGAGTCCTTTCCTTCGTCATCATATCACCGCTGCGCCACCTCGCTCCAATGCAATGGTGCAATTAAAATAACATCTGTGGAGGTAAGGCTTTTTGGTAGTAAAGGTGTTACTCCTTGCTGTCAGTAAAACACTTTATAAAAGCTTTATTAGTTGAATTTTGTGGCTCTTTTTATACACTGTGTACATTATAACATACTTGTCACGGGTAGTATAAAGCACAACCTCTTACTCGCTTGCTGCGGGAATTGGTCGTGTTAAAATGTCGTTATTTCCAGCTAATAATGGCTTGGATTTGTAGAAAACGAGAAACTGGTTGTTTTTATTCATAACACAGCCCCTTAATGGAAAAAGTTTGATGGTGCGGCTTGGTTGAAAACGTGCATTGTTTCACAGATTAAGTCCCAGGAGACCAGGTGGGGTCGTGTGGGAAAACAACGAGTACGGCAAGATAATATAATCGATACAAAGAACTCCTGTTTTGTTGAGAGTCAAACCACGTGCAAATGTCTCTCCTGCACTGCTTTCTGTTGCTACTCATTATTGGGATTATGGCCCATTCTGAAAATGAAAACAACTTGGAGGTATAACTCCCGAAGTGGCTCTTTCATACAAACAAGGCTGAAACAAGCGCATGAGCATTCATAGGGTAACCATTCCAATTTTAAAATAGGAAAAGGCAATTAGACAATGAAAACTACAGAATATATATATCAAAATTATGGAACAATAAGACTTACTGTATCCTCATGCCTGTTTACAAGACTATCTTACTTATTAAAATATTTAAATTCTCTTAAATCAAGTAAATGTTTGCAATAAATGACTTAAAATAGATAATGCTGATACATTTCTTGGTAGTATTAGAAAAGTTGTCAATATAAATGCATATTACTACAAGGTTTTTCAAGAGATCGTTCAAACACAAGAAATACTTAGAATCTCCCAGAAGGGTTACCAGATCCGAATGACTGCCGGAGCAAGCATGGTGGAGATCCTTTTGAACGCTTCCGACACCTCCGTAGGTATTGTTTACGAGCCCCTGACCCTCCCGACTAGCCTCCAGAGGGAGTCTGAAATCGAAAGATGTGTCTCGACCGAGTGCTTTCGACAACGATATCAGGATAACCCTTTAGAATGACCAAATCACCATCCAGCCGCAACCCAACAAATACCGCCGCTTGGTTCTTCAAACCTGAAGGAGATGATGAAAAATGACAGGAACAGAAAATAAATGAACCGGAAAATGTGTGGTATGTAATAAATGTACCCATAATTGGCCTGGTCGCCCAGGGAAACCCCCCCAAAAAGTCTACAGGTCAGGTAGGTGGTGGCGGGGATCGAACTCGCGACATCCTAAATGCGGACAGACGAAACCGCCTGAGCCATTCTGTTGATTGAAATATAAGGAAGAAGACCACCTAAATACCACTTATCCTCCTTCATGATTTAGTCCTGTATAGATTTTACGAATAAAAACTATAATTAGTCTCCACATTTGCTATTCCCCTCTCCATCTCCAAATATAACCCAGTTTATATAAATACGAAATTATATAATAACAAAGTTTTGACTGATAGTGTTTTAGGTTTGAGGAGCTTTTACTTCCTGTGTGTGCGTGCAAACCCATTAACGCCCATCGTCCTCGATTGAGGACAGTCAGTTTTCCATTTTTATTACAATATATGATTTTTCAACCCAACAATAGGTAAAGTAAGATTTTATTCAATAATGTGCACTGGTGTTATTAGCTCTGTGGTACAGTTCTTCACCTCAAGACTGTTGTTCGGAGTGGAGATTTTTTAAAGAGCCTACTGGCTATTTCCATTTTGTATTAGTGTGAATAGGTATAGTGGTGGTGATGGTCAAATTAATTTTCGTATTTTGTGTTGCAGTACATGAAAGCCTACTGTCCTCATTTGAGGACCCTGGGCACTTCAGTGTATGTTTCTTAGTCTTTTCAAATTTCTTTGTTATAGCTATCCGTATTTTTAAAACCGTCGAAGAGGCAATATAATAGTTATTTTCTGAATAAGAATACGTATTCTGATAAAAATGATATTATAGATATGATAGCTCTGCCTCCAGATGTAGATTGACAGATAGATCAGAAAAATATTAAAGATTGACTTAATAGGAAGTGTCCACGTACAAGATATTGCAGATACTACTGAAATGTTCATGAAAGAGACAATGTAAATATTGATATTCCTCATGTTTCTTCTAAAAAAGCTTGTCTATGTATTACTGAAATATTTCATAAAATAGACAATAAACACACTGACATATATCAGGTTTCATCTAATAAAGCCCTAATAGTTTCTTCTAAAAGTAAAGAGGAAGTTACACTGTAACTATCATTTTCTGGCTTATGGAAGAATGCTTCTTTTCTTTTGGATGAATTGAAAGTAAACTCCGTACATTGGAAGAACTCTTTAAAAGCATACAATTGCAGTGCATGTCAAAAGGTAGTACAGGTGCCTCTTTACCGGGATAGTAGATAAGACTATGGTAAATGCAAGAGGAGTAATGAATTTCTGAGAATTGAGAAGTCAGATTGCCTGGACATATCCGAAGACAGGTCTTGAAATGAGAACTAAGAGAAGACCAACAAAACTAGTCTTATCTCCCAGGATAAGATATGATCATAAACTGCACATCATCCAGAAGCGTAAAAACAAAGATGATGTCTGTAAAGAAACTGTAAAGGAAATCCTTAGACGTATGGTAGGAACTGTAATTTGACGATCGGTATTGAATGCTTTCCTGAATATCATATGAGGTCTTGACTAAATGTTGATTTGGGAAGTCTGAGTTAGAAACTCTGTAAATGTGGGTTATTATATTATAATGAATAACTTTCAAGTATTATTACGTGTTTATTACCACAAACTCCCTTATGCTTGTCATTTTTATAATAGCAGTGCAAGGATAAAACAACTGTTTAGCGTCCAGCGTTCTCAAATGAGGACAGCCTTAAATTTCACAGCAAAATTTCTAGTTTACAGTTCTTAAAAATTAAGAATATATGTTAATTACAAATAAAATGGGTTTTAATATACTAGGTTCAGTGAAAAGAAAGGCCTGCTTATCAGTTATTTACTGGACATTCTACACACAACCTATATTTGCCTTGTTAAACTAACTATATTAAAGTGATAAATGCTAAAGCAGTATTTAGAAAATAAGATTATCGACATTTTTTCAAGGCCTCTCTCTGTCTAGTGGTAACATAGCTCTAAAACGATTGAATACCAGATCTGGTATTTTAGTATCTCACCCCTTTATATGGGGAAAAAAAAGGAAAACTTAGATTTTCTTAATACAATGTATAACTTGAATTTCTTGGAAATAGCCTTTGAAGTCCTTTTCATTCTGGATAACTTGCAAAATTGGTACACCATAAAAGATATATGAACATTTACTACATAAAAATACAGATCTCACATACAAACCGTACAATGTTTATCTTATACACTTTTGTTGTGTAGCCAACCATTTCAGAGATATTTCTTGATATTCATTTAAAGATTAAATACTTACACATTTCTCAATAGTACCTATATCGTGATTAGATTTTCTTTTATTTTACTCCTCGTCATGCAAAGAGAACTGAACTTCAATATCAATCACATGGCTGCAGTTTCTAAAACATTTGACAATAGGTTTAATCTAGCGTATTCTCTTAGTTCCCATGTGCTTAAAGTTTGTTTGCAGGAATTACACAAGAAGATACATTAAACAGAGAGCTCTTCAGAAACAAAGTTCATAAATGGCAAGTTGACCACGAGGAAAGACCGAAGACAAAATTGCAGAAATGTGGACAGACGAGAGAAAAGAAGCCCACACCCAAAGAGTGAGAAAAATATGGGTTCAAAGGAAAACAAAGACCTTCTAAGTGCTTTGCGTAGTCCCTCATTGCCTCATTCGTGAAAATAATAATAATAATAATAATAATAATAATAATAATAATAATAATAATAATAATAATAATAATAATAATAATATAGTAAAACGAGCTAACTACTCTAACAAAACTCTAAACATTGGCACCACAGATTTACACCTATCGTAATTGAATCTACTTCTGCCAATGATTTCATCAACTGAGTTTCTAGTCTGTATGAAGAATAAACATCAGATGACTGAAAAGCAAGTAATGATCTCTTAAAACACTTTATAATAACATAGAAATTACTTCTGATGAAAAGTAGTTAAAAATAACAATATTGAGCCAACGCATGAGAGTTTAAGTGTTTTTCCAATACTTTAACTTTCCTTCCTTTCTCAAATTGTTCACTACTAGCTTGGTAATATGTAATGCTATGGTACTAATCTTAAGGCTATACTATACTCTACTCCTATAATTAGTTTTGTCTGCGTCAACACTACATTACTTTCTCCCTCCCCAGTCTTCTCCATTTCGCTTTGTCTTTAGCGATCGTCCTCCAATCTGTCCCGGCTGTTGTCTGGAATATATCTGAACATCTACATTTAGAATGGCCTCTCTTCTTTTCCCAGTTTGGGCCTCCCCACTTCCATTTTAGTTCAACGTCCGCAATTGTCGATCTTGCTCTTAGTTCTGTATTCCGCACTCTGTCTGAAATTCTGAAGTTTAGAATCCGCCTTTCCATTTTCCGCTGACATATTCTCAGGCTTTCTAGCTGTTTTTGTGTGCATGTCCAGGTTTGACATCCATATAATGGTACTGGCACAACCTTCCAGTATTTCGAATTTTAGCTTTTTGTTGATATACTTGTCATGAAGGATAAAATAGACTGTGTAATTTGCTCCATGGCTGAGTAATTCTTCTGCGTATTTCTTTCTCTCCGCTTTTCTTGACTGTTAACAACTGACCCAAATATGTGTGTTCCTCTATTTGTTTTATTGTTATGCTGTATAGTATTATTGTGTGACGATCTCCGTGGACATCAGTTTTGTTTTAACTGCGTTAATTTTTAGGCTAATTTCTTTGCTTTTAAGATGTAGTTCATATAGCATCTGAGCCAATTCTTTGCAAATAAGATCATGTCGTCAGCGAAGCGGAGGTTCGTGAATCTGCTGTCATTATGCTGGGATTTTAATAATTTATATTTTTACTTTCTCTAGCCCCATATGTACAATGTACATAGGGATAAAGAAGGTATTGTAATGCACCCAAATTTCGATACCGAGATTTCACCGGAAATATGTTTTGGGGTCCCCTGAGTCCGAAAAACGCATTTTTAAAAAAAAAGGTACGTTTGTGTGTGTCTGGTGTGAGTCTGTGGACAGCATAGCCCCAAAACAAAAAGACCGTTAAATACCGAACTTGGTATTTAGGTTAAGTATCTTCCAGGGATGCGACACGAAGATTTTCAAAAAAATCCCCCTACCACAAACTACCCTTTATATGGAAAAAAGTTCGAAAATTTTGATTTTCTTAAAAATAGCTCTAACGATTTTGATTAAATCCCGTATATTAAAGTTATTTGTGTCCGAAATAAAATGTATATCTTGAATTTTTTGGGAATATCCTCCGAAGACCTCTTTATTCTGGATGAATTTTACTGAATTTTGCTTAACTGCTAAACCGTAAGAGATCGAAAAAAACGCACTACACAAAAAATGAACCTCATGACAAAACAAACAATTTTCGTCCTTTACGTTTTTTGTTGTGGAGGTAACCGTTTTCGAGACATTCCTTGTTATTGGCTTCAAGCTTTTCTCACACAGGAAGTGTCTGTTTTTCTTTTGTTCTACTCTTGGTCAAGCAAAGAAGAGATTTCAATGACAATCACATAACGATAGATTTTAAAACATTTGACAATCACTTTAGCATAGTGAATTCCCTTATTCCCTTCTACTTATAAGGAACTAAGTAATAACATTCTGCTAACATTTATCTTAACATTGTGTACAAAGAAGAAGAATCTTTCGTAGGAGTTTTGTAGAGCAGCTAGAGAAAGTCATGTGAGTGTAACATAAGATTTTTGAACACATACTCTCACATCCATGTTTTTGCACTCTGGAGGATAGGAAATGATTCTGCTTAAAACAAAATTCCCCATCCAAGCTGGAAATTGAACCCGCGACCTCCAGGAGAGAAGTCTGTGACTTCATTTTAATAAGAATGCCAATATCAAATATTTATCGCTGGTTGATGTGATACATTTGAAAGCTGTTCGCAGTGGTCTCCCCTAGCAGCTCACTGTTTTATCTTTTCTTACTCTTCCCAAAATCACCAATTAAATGCAGTCTTTGAATACCAGAAATTCTCTAGCCATCCTATTCTGTCTTCTCAGCCCTCGTCATTCCGCTTGCAACAACCAGAACTGTCTGGACGCAACCATGAACCTTTACTGACTTCTCGCACACAAAGTGCTTTCCCAAATAGGAGGTTACAGAGAGATTCCAGAGAAAACGCTGAACTGTTGAAGCCGCTGTTCAAAGACAAAAGGCATACGCCTCTCGCTTAAATAGGTTAATGCCACATTGTTCTAAGATCACTTGGAGATTAATCGGTTATAGTTTGTATCATCAGTTTGTTTACATCAGATTTGAAAGGTAGCCATAAAACTTGAAAACTAAATAGTTTTTTTAATATCAATGAAGTGTAGTGACTACGGAATTCAACGGACAGGCTTTCAAAGTTTGCAGATGAATGATATAGGAACTATAGCCAGTGAACGACAAACTATTAAGTGACGTAATTAGTTTTACTTTCTCTACTTAGTATATAGTGCATAGCTGGAGAAAGTAGTGCACTCCACCCAAAAAGTCGATACCGAAATTTGATCAAAACTACACGTTTAAGGGCCCCCCTGTATAAAAAAATGATGAGCTCTATTGACACGATTTTCTCTAGCTGTTCCACACACAAACTTTGTTACAAAATGTTATTCCTTTATCTACGCCAAATTAATTGAGATAAAATTACCTGAATTGGTCTTATTACTTGCTTCTTAAGAGAATACACTAAGCAAAAACGATAGTCAAATCTTTTAAAAACCAGTCGCTAAAGGAAACAACAGAACTTCGGTTGTCTTTGCTGCTAAGAGTAAACAAAAGAAAGAAGTTTTCCCATTTGAGAAAAGTTTAAGTCGCTTAAAACGAAAAACCAATAACTCGAAGTATATAGAAAACTGTTAAATGTACAGAAAAAATGTATTTGACACATCCAGTGCGAATTATTGAGGTCTACATTTTTGTGTGCTAAGTCTTTGTCTATTACAGTTTACTAATTATACGAAAGCTATAGAAAAGTCATCCAAAATGAAGTAATCTTCAGATATTACCAGAATATTAAAAATATATTTTTCGTTTGTCAAAAATATCTGAAACACACTTAAAAAAATTGTTAGACCATTTTTGAAAATATACAAATTTTCGAAAAATTTACCATCTACAGGGTAGTTGATGATAGGGAGGTTTCCTTGAAAATCTTCTAGCTGCATTCTTGAAAGACACTGAACTTAAAAGCCAAGTTTAGTATTTAGCCAACTATTCGTTTTTTAACTATGCTGCCGACAGACACACATGCACATACGCATAAAAGGACATGTTTCAAAAAATGCTTTTCTTGGATTCATTTTTAGAAAAAGTTCGCGTGTGTGTGAACATAACTCAAAAACGAAAATCGGTAAAATTTCATATTGCTATTTAACTTTAGTATCCTCTACGAATGCGAGACGAATGCCCCAAACTACTTTTTACATGTAAAATATAGGAGTCAAAAACTTAAGACTTACTTAAGACTTTCTCAAGATTAGCTGTAACAATTTGTATTAAAATGCCGTAAATTAAAGATATTTACATGACAGATAAAATGTATATATTGAATTTTCTGTGAATTGCCTCTGAAAATCTCTCAATTCTGCATAGATTTTGTATAACAGCTGAACCGTAAGAGATAGACACAAATTTACTACACAAAAAATGAAGATCTTATTAAAACACACAGTTTATGTCATTCATTTTTTTCGGGGATTTGACCATGTCCAGGCTATTCCTTATTATTATTTTCAGCCAGATTTTAAAAAAAATTGTGTGCCGCTTTAGCTATATTTCTCTACTACTTAGTAGTAAGGAAGTAACAAGACTGCTAATGTTTATCTCTATTAGAGTTAAATAGAATACATTTTTTAACATTAATTTATTACAGAGATGCAGAGAAAGTCATTTGAATGGAGCACATGAGATTTTTCATGTCAATATTTGTACTGATAAATTATGGTTAATTTCCCCTTTACGAGGCCATTATTTATATTTTGAGCCTTGGCAACACTTATTGCTGTAAGTACTATCAGATGTTCGACTAAAAAGTTGGACATTGTTGACAACCTATAGCAGATATTTTGTCAATGAAGTGTTACTTGTGTTGTTTACATTGACTTTAAAGTTGTGTCTCAGCGAAAAGAGGGAATTAACTCGTGAAAATGTTCGTGTGATGATTTATTATGACCTTTGACTTGGATTATCAAGACAAGAGTACATTAATCAACTTGCTATTACATTTGGCGATGGAACTTAACCCTTTGTCACCGTGAAACGCTGGTATAACGAGCTTAATAGTGACCGCACTTTATCTAAATATTAAATATAATTTAGGAATAAATTAAGTGATTTTCGATTAGATATAGATTTTAAAACCTGTAGAGGAAGGTGCCCAAAACTTTGGGTCATTTGCGTTGTATGCTCGCTATGGGCCCATGTAGATTGTGCTGGGGCTGATAAGGACGTGTACATCTGCGATTTTTGTAGCTAAATGATTCAATTCTGCTGTTAATTTCTATACTTTTTGAATACATTCTGTATTGTATTTTATTTTAAACTAAAACATGTAATTGCTATGTTATATTTATATTTTGAAACTAGATTATGTTTACTGGGATTTTATACCGGTTTATAATTTTGTTAAGTGATATTTTCAATATTGTAACAAGAGGTCCGGTTTAGGCAATTATTTTTCAAATTGCCAAAGTGTAAGGTTTATGAAAACAATTTTCCATACAAAGTTTTAATTATATTGTCTAAAAATAAGATGTAAAAGGTGCATGTGATTACAAAGTAAATATTACATGTTTTTGAAGTATTATATTTTATTATTTTCTATTTTTTTAAATAGAAAAACAAAATGGGGGTCCGGTTTTGGGCACTTTCTTCTATTAATATGCAGGATATGACTGTAAACAAACAGCAAAATCAATAGACTCGTAAAGGTTTGCTTTCCTCCAATCTGAAAACTATACTAAAACTTAAAACTGCAAAGCTACATTCAGATCAGTTTTCAGTTCAGTTGTGCTTTCCTAGAAAACTGAACTGAAAACTGCACATCATTAAAATAGCTGAAGAATGGTTGAGAAGGTTGCATGGAAGTGAAGAAAGTGATTTGGATTTATATACTTCAATATTTTTTTTTTTTGTCAATGAATTAACAAATAGAACTGATAACGAGCAAAGTTGTAGGAAACGCTGTAAGGTGCGTCCCATGTTTGCTAATCGTAGTTCAGAGGGTGCCTATGAAATACTGGTTAGGAGGCACCTGAACGACAGTGACACTAAGGTGATGCTGCAATACTTTTGAACAGCAGCTTAATATTCCTGGCCCAGCAAAGATACCAGAAACTGACCTAGTACAACAGCATGTCATTCTTGGTGATGAAGCCTTTGCTCTATAGTCACTGCATGGCATAAAATGTGCTATATATAATTACAGACACAGCAGAGCACTTAGGACTATTTTCCCAATTCCTCTCCCAACTCCTTCCAAAGCCTCTGTTTCTTCTATATATTCCTATACTCGGCAAACTGTGCGTTGTATAAAAGTTCGTTAAGGCGAAAGTCAATTACTCTATCTTCCTCAATTTGTGAAAACTTTCGTTTTTCACCCATTATGAACGAATATTTAAACCAAATTACAAACAAATACCGCAGCTATAACCTAACTTATGCTATCTCGTCGTCCAAGCTCAACTGAAGCGAACTGAGAAAACGACTTCCACCGTAATTTTCGCCGCCTAGATTTCTAGTGGAAAACTTAAAATTTCTAGTGACAAACGAGAAAGGAGATTCAGTTGTCAGCTCAGATCAGTTTCGTTAAATTCACCACCGGAGGAAAGCACTTCCATAATAAACAATGGCACATCATGTGATCCGAACTAAAAATATTAAGTTCAGTTTTCAGATTGGAGAAAACCGAGCATTAAGTCTGAAATCAGACTTGCCGTGGAGAAGCCGGCCCTCTTTCTAAACAACTATATTTCCAAATGCAAGTTTCCAGAAGTCTCCATGTTATCGTGCTGTAATAAATAATCAGTTTCAGTTACCATATAGAGCCATGTTGAGGCAGGACCATGAGCGCTTTACTCCTGATGGTTGTATGTTTTATCCTTGAATACAACATTATAAGGCCTTGTCAGTACAAAAGATAAAGCCAGCTGAATTATTACTAAGGTTATTTTAAAACACACTCAAATAAGTCACAGCAAATTAATCTACTTCCAAGGTACTACTATTACGATATCATTTTATTATGTTTTTAATGTAACCTATTTGTTAACTGCTTAGTATCGAAGTAGATAGTTATAAATTTAAAATGTATTTAAAACGTTTTTGAAAATTTATATTTAAACCATTTAGCAAATAAAGTACATGTGAACTTCTACCTTGTCACAACTCCAGTCTGTTAATAAACTCTGGGCCAGTCCTCTTACATACTTACGTTTTATGTAATTTAAACCTGGTATCCGTTATTTTGTTCTGATATAATTTATCAAAATTCTTGAAAATATTGATTTTTTAATTTTAGCACATTAATATACTGAGGTTCTTGTAGATTAATATTCAAAAATTATTTTCAGCTACTTGCAATTTAAATACTTGTGGCGTGACCTTTTAGATGAAGGTTTAAAAAATAACAAATAACACATAAAATATTAAAATACGCATCTCTCCGAATATATCTTCTAAAAGCTACCTACGGTTGACATTTCAATTGCTGAGATTTTTATAGGAGAGAACTTTAATATCATAATAAATAAAAATTTATTTAAATTTCTAACTAAGTAAATTTAATTATATGTAGATTAATAATTTAATTAATCCACAAACATAATGAAAAATTCCGAACGAATAAATTATTATCATACATTTTTCATGCAGTAATATACATTTAATTTGAAATACACCCAATAATTTTAGAGTGATATTCTTGGAATGTAAAATAATACGTTTTGAAAAAAAAAATTTGAAAACTGAAGCGCGAGCAGCTTTTTTGGAAGAGTGATTAAAAAAACAAACATATTTTTTTCTCAAAAATTACTTTATGCATTATCTTAAACTTTCATAGTTGGTTACGCTAACAACACAGGTATGTGGTAAAAACTGAACGTGATTAATTAGGAAACTAATAATTTGAAAATGTCACAAGTTGGTCCCCTTAAACGCTAAACTTAAAGAAAGTTGAATGTGTGAAAATTATGGAGAACCCCTGGTTACACCCCTTAAACTTTTCTAGGTACTACTGTTATTACATATTATAAGGTTGGGCAGACAATACGATACACAGCTATATGAGTATATTTTTACTTTCTCTAGCAGGTATGTAAAATTTACGTAATGGTTAGAGAAGGTATTGTATTCCTCTCAAAAATTCGATACAGAGAATTCACCTGAAATAACATGTTTTTGGCTCCTCTGAATAATAAAAAAAAAAATTAGAAACGGATGCGTCTGTGTGCGTGTGTCTGTAGACAGTATAACTCAAAAATGAAATTCGATTAAATATCAAACTTTGTATTCAAGTTCAGTATTCTTCAAGAATACTACAACCCAACTACTCTTTAGATGGAACATTTTTCGGAAATTTTGATTACCTCAAAACGGTTTCAACGATTCTGACTAAATACGACATGCTTAATATATTTCTATGACAAAGAAAATATATATCTTGAATTTTTACTTTCTCTATACGTACTATGTACATAGTGTATAGAGAAGGTATTGCACTCTACCAAAAAATTCGATACCGAGATTTCACCGGAAACATGTGTTTTAGGGACCCCTGCATCCAAAAAAAGTATTTTCAGAAAAAGATCCGTGTGTGTGTGCGTGTGTGTGTCCGTGTGTCTGAACACGATAAATCAAAAAGGAAAAGTAGGTAAAATACCAAACTTGGAATTTAAGTTTAGTATATTCCAGGGATGCGACACGAAGATTTTGAGAAAAATCCCCCCACCTCCAACTACCCTTTACATGGATCTTTTTTCGAAAATTTTGATTTTCCCAAAAATGGCTCTAACGATTTTGATTAAAATTTTGTATAATAAAGCTATTTACCTGAAAAATAAAGTGTATATCTTGAATTGTCTGGGAATAGCCTCTGAAGAGTAGTTTATTCTGGATGAATTTTACTGAATTTCGAATAATTGCAAAACCGTAGGAGATTGACAATAACTTACACACAAAAAATGTAGAGGACGTTAAAACACACAATTTACGTTCTATACTTTTTTTCGTGGAGTTCGTCGTTTTTGAAACATTCCTTATTTTTGGTTTCTGCTATGAAAAACTTATACTTCTCTCAAACAGGAATTTGTGAAGACCTGTCCATACAAACAAAGAAACTTCAGCTTTTGATTATCACTTTAACCTATGGTACTCCCTTATTTCGCTTCTATTTACAAGGAAGCAAGTAATATGGCTATTCCTGCTAATTTTTACTGATTAGCATGAAGTAATTAGAAGTATAAGCTTTTTAACAATAATTTGTTGGAGAGGTGTAGAGAATGTCATATGAATGGAACGCACCAGATTTTTTGGGAATAGCCTCTGCAGATCTTTTCATTCTGTATGATTTTTTATAACTTGGTATAACTGCTACACCATCAGTGATGGACAAATACAATATAGATTACGTTAAAGAATATAGATTACGTAAAACACACAATTTATGTAATTTTGTTTTAAAATTAACCGTTACCGAGATATTCTGTGTTACTGGTTTACGCTTTAAGTTATTTCAACTTTTCTCAAACGGGAAGGTACCTTTCTTTTTGTCTCGTGTGTTTACTCCTATTAAGCAAAGAAACCGAATTTCAATTATTTCATACAGCGAACGACTTTTAAAAGATGTTTTATCGCTTTCTGCTAATGTTTATCGCGATTAGCATGAAGTGGATCAAAGGATAATCTTTTGTAAGAACGTATGTTTGCCGAACAATTAGAGAAAGTCATTTGAACGCAACACATTAGATTTTTCCATTTGCGGTCCCTATAAATAGCGCTGGCACCATTTTTATGCCATTCAAAAGCTTTTATGATTACTTAGGTTTATTTTTTGAATTTTAAGATTCAATAAAACTTATGATTTATTTACTTTTAAATGCGAAACTATCCTTTTCTTCACTTTTAAAATTAAAGCATTACAAAACTACCTATGTTATAATATCATAGCGAGTAGACACAGGAGGCCCAGGTTTGATCCCAGACGACCTCACGTAGGATTTATGACGGTCAAAGCTGTGCAGGGACGCGTTTTCTCCGGGTTCTGGTTTCCCCCGCCATCGCATTCCACCGGTTCCCCGTTTTTTATTTCATGCATCGTCAGTGTCATCGGCTGCGGTGCTATGGTAGTAAAAGCAGGCGTTAAACAGTATCAAAAAAGTAAGTCTGCAACCATGATCGCATACGAAAAATAGGACTACAACCCATTTTTCAGCCTTGGTCTCCCCTTAACATAATATTTAAACATCTTCAGGGAATAATTAGCTCACCGGGCCAAAACAGAAGTTTTGTTGCATATGCATTTAGATAATGTTGCTTCAGAGGTTTTCTCAAATGTATGGAAATGTGAGGTTAGTTCACTATGAGCTCTATGCCTTTATGTTAAGTCTGAGTATTATAATATCTATGTAAAATTACTCATTAAATTTGTAGAACAAAATGTATATCACAATATTTTTTAATCAAACTTAACTCGGGCGTTGTAATCACCATATTTATCGCAACGCAACGTCCTTTCTAACGATTTTATTTATGTAGGATATTATAATTAATCAAACATTTTCAAAATAACATACTAGCAAAGTGACACACAAACCAAACTCGTTAGCAGCCCATTACTTAAGACCTAGCAACTGCTGACGTCCATTTAGCTTTTTTCCCTCAAGGATCGCCCGCATACCTCGCTAAGCAAGCAAAGCTTGCCACATCACCGTGCCATTAGAAGAAAATAAATCCTAATAAACTCTGCAAAATAAATTTAGACTATGATGCACTTATATCCGTTTTGCAGTCATGGGAGCTCTTCCGTCTATTACCTATCTTTCATCGGATGCTGCTTGTGCTCTGTTTGTTGATCAAACGTTGGTCTTCTTTTATCTCGCATATTGCTTTCATTCATTTCAATTCAATCCATCTGTGCAAACCATCAGTACCATATGGTATATAATTCTATGCATATGCTTCTTTCGCAGAATCCTTTTGACTGGTACCATCAAGATATCCATACGGGCATTCTTCAGTGAACGTTATACATTTAAACGCGATAACTTCTCTCTCTACAAACCATTGCCGATTTTGTGATTAAGTATTTTTAATTCAGTGCGCTTAAAAACAGAAAATGAAGCCCTCAAACGATGTCATAACGTTAATTCGGAGTCCAAAAGCACATACGAGGCTTACTCTGACAGTGTTGAGAATGGACCCACTAACAATTTTAAAAATAGTTCCATTCACTGCATTGTTCCAAAGTTGCATTCTATACAACGTTCCAAATTACTTTTCAAATGCCGAATGCAGTTCTTCTTCGGAGATAGCGCAAATGCTTCCTTTGTAAGTAGCTGATTGCAGCTCAAGGTGATTAAAATCGTTGACCACGACTTTTTCTTTGCATTTGAGAAGTAATTAAAAATCGTAAGAGGCCAGTTCCTTACTGCAGGAAGATGGAACACATATTTGACTCCTAACTCCTGCAGAAATTGGATTATTTCCAATGAAGTGTGGATAGAGGTGTTGTGTGCAACAAAGTTCTGCGGTCCGGATTCGGTCCAAGCGACCGCCTGCGGGATTTGTGGTGGTCAAAGCGGCTCAGGGGCGGGTTTTCTCCGGGTTCTCCGGTTTCCTCCACCATTGCATTCCTCGGATGCTCCATATTCATTCCTTCTATCATCAGCACCATCACCTGCGGTGCCGTCTGTAGTAAATTCGGGCGTTTAACACTATCAACAACAACAAAAAGTTCCACATAGACTAGTCTTAGATCGCATAGTTCTCAATTCATTGAAGACATGTTGCAGTAATTTTGTGGTGTACGATCTGAAAGACAAAGCTTTTGTCCCTCTAGGGGAATTGGCAAGATATGACGAACAGCTAGGAAAACCTCTTGCTCACCTCAGTTTTGCACGTAAATCTTCTCTTGGGGAGACCCACATCGATGAGTGCCGTTTAGTTTCTGGGATTATAATAGTATATCTAGGTAGATGTGAAAAATGTTATTTGGATCTTCTCCTATTATTTAATATATATAGTATTAACACATTATATCAATAATTATATATTGAGTATACATTATATAGGTGAGGTATATGAGACAGTTGCATTTTACCTATTTCTGTTCATTTCTGGATGGTGGGCTATTGCGGAGCTTCCTGGGGAAGTGTTTCTTTAAGAATGGAGTTTACTGCTGTCGGCCCAATATTTAGGACTTCTTGGATGTGATATATCAAACAATGATCATCCCGCAGCATATACGCTCAGCTTTCATTACACTATCGTTCGCTGTTGCTGTAGACAGATGTCTTGTGCGGTTTTCCAATGAACTCTTTCCTCTTCTAAATTCTGCAAACCATCGATAAACTGTGGATTGCGCAAGACAAAGAGCTTCAAATGCCAGGCACATTTATTTAAAATTAAAGTAAATCATCGCACAAAAATGCCCTCGCTTAAGATCCATCCCAGCGTGACATTACGACACCTGCATCCTCATACGCAAATGCGACAATGGGCAATGTTGAAGTGCACCCAGACTTTACACGTTACCATAGGAATTTCAATCTAAAGGAAGAAAAACGTGATTTGGCTTGCCAAAATCCATTGTTGCCCTTTCTCAAAACATTTAGAAGGACCCTAGCAATGAATTTTATGAAGATATTTTCATTTGTTTGAAGGAGTTGTTGGAAAGATGACAATTATCACCTCACCAACATTGTCTATTTTCTTCTTTGTTTGTTTATTTATTTCTATCTGAACAAAATTTATATAAATTTGGCCCCATTTATTCATAGCTTCTTCATGAAGGTTAAATGTTCTATAATCTAATTTTCTGATGTTCGCTCTGGTCTCCGCAAATGAAACAAACATATCATAAAGCCTTCTTCTGGTTTGAACATTTAATTGCGTCTATTACTCTCTTAATAAGAGATTTATTCCACCGAAATAGAAAGATTCCATCCTATATATATGACTCAAGGTTCCACAAATAAATATTATATAATATATATTATATATTATACCTGTCACTGTACAGCAAGAGCAATTTCATTTTTGTATTTAAGTTCAGGAAAGTAAATCCTCCACCGTAAATTACCTTTTTACATAGTTTCATTTTCCTTATGTTTCATTTTATTACAAACTGCTCTAAAAGTTTGATTAAACCAACTTATATTTTAGATCCATGTTAATAGAATAATTATCTTGAATTTTCATTCTAAATAAATTCTGTGTAATTTGTTATAACTGGTTAAACTGTAAGTGATGGAGATAATTTTACAGCACGAGAAATGCACATCTGGTCAATGAGTACATATTATGTGAAATAAATTTTGTGGCAGTGACCACCATATTAAGTGGCCACGTTCTTATCGCACTTGAGTCTCGGGCGCACGCCACTCGCTTGCGTCACATGTAACAGGTGACTAGCACAATACACATATATAATAAACGAAGACATCAGAGAATAATTTTTGGTATTTTTCAGTTGTGGTTCAGAACAAAGAATTTTCATTTGTTGCTACTTTATAAAACACGAAATCTCCAACTGAGTCGTAGAGCACTTCAGAACGCTGATATTGATCCCCTTAGCAGAAGTAGAGTTCATAAAATAGTGAAGAAATTTAGAAGTGTTTAGACCGGAAAAATGGAAAACGTCACGTTTTACCAGAGCTGAAGATTGTGCGGTTAGAACGCTCGCCAAAATAGTGCCTCTCTAGTTTAGCGATTTTTATTTGTGAGGGAATTTGAAAGACACAGTATATAAATTGAATCCCCGAACATTAAAACTAAACATAATAGAGGGAAGAAATTATATTCCAAGAAGGATTGCAACATGTTCTTATTATGTTAAGGACGCTGCACTGTCGAGCACATAGAAAACATTTCCAACACCATCTTTGCTAAGATAAGCAATGTAAGGGACATTCAATTTATAATTTTTGAAATAATAATGGTTCTAGCTGATCTGGTAAGTTCATCCTATTCGTTTCGATGCATAAGGTGGTGGTTGGTACAAGCGGGGAAAAAGTGTCGCTGGGGAAGCGGAGCACTACCGTGACCCAGGTGCTGTTAAAAGCGTGCCCACTTAATCTGATGACCCTGTATAAGCAGCTATTGTTTTTCGTGACCATAGAAAGTGAGGAAATTCAAAGGTACCACATAGCGATGCACTTTTTACTTTCTGTACCATGTTTAGTAAGTAAGTGAAGTATTGCATTCCACACAAAAACTCGAAACCGGGATTTCAGCAGAACCACGGATCTCTCGGTCCCTAGCTGGTTGCTCGTCCACTGAGCTACCATGGCAACATGGTAGCTGCTGACCTAACCCCATCATCGGTTTTCTTCCAATGGGAAGTAGAACAGAAAATGACATTCAACTATTACGTTGTTTTAATTTTTTACTGCACACTTGTGCAGAGTCCAGATAATATCTATATACTTTTAAGTTGTTGTGCACGCCCATTTAAAAAGAATGGAATATTCTACAGATTTGGATATATTTCCTTTAGGTCCTTAATTATGCTATTTAAGAATGTCCGTGCAGAGTATTTGAGTGTGAAGTCGAGCTTTCTACTTTGATTACGTTCACGCTCTTTGGTGTATATATGCATTCAGTTTCTCTGAATTTCTCTTTGTTTTGGTCGCCATTTTCGAAATTAATCTCTGGAATTCATCCAAAATATGTAACATATACTTCAATAGCCCAGTGCACTACCTAGTGCATGTGATTTATGATATTTAAAGCGTGCATTATGAAAATAATTTTAAATAAAAATAATACTAATATATTACAAAGATTTCAAAATAATAAAAATATAGACCCAAATAAGCTCTATCACGTGATATATTTTCTAGTTGTAACATATATTTATTTTCAAAACTAAAGGGCTGCACCGATTACTGCATTACGTGACACATTTATATATATTTCCAATAAATGCAATTTTATAACGCAGAGAAGTCTATTAGACCAACACAATATTTTCTCCGTTTTTATAAAGTTAACAATTTATTCCAAATAATTACCTAGCTACATAAATTATACAACTTTCTTATTACGGTTACGACACTAAAACTGGCGTTTCCGTTTGTCAATAACAATACAGTTACGAGCAGAAGAATTTGTTGGATTTTTTTCAAAGCTGAAACCTTAGCGTGAATTTCCTGCAGGTTAGCAATCAATGTAAATTGGAGGGAAAATATATGTGTGTCATCATGAATCAAGAAAGTTTGCAATGTGATGAATCTGATGTTAAAGTAATAGATTAATGTATTAAAACAAAACAATAGTTATAAAGTATATTATATGTGCATGCTTCTGAAAAATACATTTAAAATTTTTCCTATTAATCCCTGATTCAAAGACAAAACAACTTTAGATGACAACCTTAATTTTCACTTTTACTTGTAATAGCCCAAGTAAAGATATAGCAATAACTGGCTTAATTTAGGAAAGTAATTAAAACATTAGTTCCACGTTTTTGTCTAATGAAATCGAAAACAAAATTAAGTACATTTTTTTACGTTGTATTAACTATTTTGAGTCTCGAATTAAAAGTTTTATTGCGAATGAAGTGGACTTTACAATCTATAATGCAACATAATCAAAAGAACAATAGCAATAATGAGAAAACTGATGTGCCTAATCCCAATCTGGGATGAATTCATAACCGTAATTATGTCTGCTCCCTGGCAAGAAGAAATCCTCCATCAGCAGGCAACTGCATACTTAACATTAAATAGATGTGATTTATGTCCAAGAATGCGAGTAAAGAATGTATAAAATTACTTTTAAACAGATAGATCATATCGGACGGTGATAGAATAAAATGGATGAATTAATGAGCCTCAAAATAGAAAATGACAATGAGATCCTTGGCAAGGATAAGGATTTGTGTACCTGTTAACAATACTTACAATGTAACAGTTAAAAGATGTAATGTAGTCGGTTTTGGGGCCTGTTCATAATGTTACTGCTGATGATGGTAGCACAGATCCCGAAACAGGCAATTCCCATTGCTTTTATTTGGGACTTAGCAGAAATTTACTGAACAAGGACTTTTAAGAGTTAAAAGAAGCAAGCCCCCCCCCCCTCATCCCTCTGTAGTAGAGGACATCCAAAGAGGAATTAACTGCAGGAAGTGATTAGACAACGCACAAGATGGGGAAAAAACCACAGATCTCTATCGAAAGTGTGAAGAGGCGGAGCTTGGAAAAAAACATTCCGACTGTTCCCAATACAATCCGGAGAGTTAATGGAAACAGAAGCTCTACATCGGACATTCGGTGCTTGTTGCTTGGATTACAGCTCGCAAGAAAATTCCTTTAATTGGAACCCTTGCTTGTTGCCAGCGCAGTGGTTAATACATCAAGTAGTATACAACTATTCCTTCCCAAATCAGTCAGCTAATAATGAAAACTAATTTGGAAGATCGAACTCAACTTAATGCTTCAATTTGCTTAAATAGTATAACATATAATGAAGAGTAAATGTATTAGTATTATCAATTTGGAATTCCTAATACCATGCATTTGCTAATACTGCAAAAGTTTGTGTTTCATACAAAGATTACGAATATTCTTCATATTTTAAATAATTTCGCCAATGACATATCAGTCTTCATCAGCATTTACATTACAAATACAAAAGAAAATATCCAATATGTTCATGCACATAACCTACTCTATTAGCAAATAAACTATTATTACAAAGCGTTATTCTTTTATTTTTTTTTGTTTGAGAAAAGTTTATATACAAATGTCAACCAAAATGAAAAGGTCTTCAAAGGTCATCCCTAGATAGACCATAAACATATCTTAGAAATATAATATTTCAATCAAAATCGTTAGAGCCATTTGTGATAAAATCAAAGTTTATAAAAAAATGTTCCACATAAACGGTTTTTAAGGAAAGCGGAACTTTCCTGAAATTCTTTGTATGGTATTCGTGGAAGATGCTAAACTTAGATGCCAAGTTCGGTTTTTATTGGACATTGCATTTTTTAGATATGCTTTCCACAGACACACATACACACGCACACACATGCATACATACAGTAACACAAACGGACCCTTTTCTAGAAATGTCCTTCGAGGTTTCAAAATAATATTTACAGCGAAGTTTGTTAAAGAATGTTTTTGGTGTAATACAACAGTTTCTCTACCTACCATGTACAATATACTTAAGTGGTCGAGAAAGTAAAAAGAAAATTGATGTTTTCTAATCACTTCATGTTCTCTAGGATTCAACAAAACTGTTTGCACAGCATTATACTTTTATCTGCATCATGTTAATCAAGATAAACACTAGCAGAATTAGTCTTATTACTCAGTTCCTTATAAGCATAAGAGAAATAATGAAACTGCCTGGCTAAAAAAACAGTGAAATCCTTTAAAAGGCGATTGCTGTGTAATTGAAATTCAGTTTTATTTGCATGGACAGGAGTAAAATACAAAGTAACATTGTGACAAATTTCCGTTTGAGAAAGTTTTAGCATTTAAAAATTGAAACCAATAACAGGAAATATATTCGAAATGGTTAACTTAAACAAGAAATGTATGCGACATAAAGTACATGTTTTACTAAGATGTACATTTTACCTTCTCTATGGCGTATGTACAGTATAGTGAAGGTAGTACATACCACCTAAATATACGATACCCGAATTTCACAGGAAATATATGCTTTGAGGACTCCTGAATTAAAAAATAGTATTTTCAGAAAAACTACATGTATGTGTGTATTTGTGTGTCTGGATAGCATAACTCAAAAACGAAAATTCGGTTAGATACCAAACTTGTTAGCGCGGGACACGAAAATTTTCAGAAAAATTATCCAACCCAAAAGTACCTTCTACATGAGACTTTTTCGAAATTTTGATTTTATAAAAAATGATAACGATTTTTATTAAAATGTTAAAACATAGTTCCTGTGCTAATCAGTTTTTTATAGAGCTAATCATTTCAGGGATATTTTAAAACACTTTTCTCAAGTGGCAAGCCCACATTCACTTCAACTATCTTTTGTTTTACTTCTAGATATAGAAAGAGAACCCACTTTCAATGACAATCACATAACGACATCTTTTAAAATAAAATGACCGTCACTTTGGTTTAGTGCATTTCTATTTTCCTCCTGTGCTTACTAGGAACTAAGTAATAAGGTGATGTCTGGTAAAGTTTATGTTGATAAGCATTATCTGCATGAAATAATATTTTGTTGTAAAGATAGTTTGTTTGCAGAACAGATAAAGTCATGTGAATTGTCGGATATTTTTAGATCTTTCTCTATCTCTTACGGTTTACCAGTTATTCAAATGGCATTGAGAATGAAGCTATGCACCATGAACGAAGTAGAGAAACTAGAAGCGTTTTAGTTAGAGAAGTATATAAGTTAAATAATTAATTTTACAGCCTATGAGTAAGAAGAGTAATAAAGGTGTTGCATTCACACGATTTTTATACCCTTTCTTAAACCAAGCAATATTACAAAAGCGTACTATTCTGACTATAATAACCAAGGTGAACATTTGCAAGAGTGTTAATATACATATTAACCACCCTTGCAAATGTTCATCTTGGTTATTATAGACGGAATATATATATATGGTCGTCTCCTTAGCGCGGTGGTAGTGCAGCTGCTCACCAAGCGGGAAACCTGGGTTCGATCCCCAGTACCGGCGTGGGGATTTCCCGCCGGGAGATCTGGCCCGGGGTGCACTCAGCCTCGTAAGGTCCCTGGTGGGGGGGGGGCAATTGAGGAGCTACTTGATGGAAAAGTAGCGGCTCCAGGTAATGAGAACCGCATTAACCGGCCCGGGGGGCCCGAGGCGCTGACCACGTCTCACCCTTCAATTCTGCACCCCATCCATGACATCTGTAATGGACCGAGATGTGGGGACGCAGCAGCCGGGCGGTGGGCCAAGTTTCCCTGTCAGCTGTCATGCCATGGTGTTATATATATATATATATATATATATATATATATATATATATATAACTTCTTTTGAACCCAAAAATCCTTAACAGGGCTCTCTTCGGAAGAGAATAAAGCCGGTGGTCCCCAGTAATGTTTATCTGCAGTAAAAGAACCCGTACTTTGAAAGAACTTCTCAGAAAAATTGCGTCATTTTGCGTCAGCAAGTCGTTATTTCATCCTATAGTGGCATCTGTGGAGACGAGCCTAATCCTCGTGGCGGCGAACTCACGAACTAGAAGTTCAAATCCGATCATGGAAACATCGTAACGATGTCATATGCTCCACTTAGGAGCTACTATAGGTGCAGAAGAAATAGAAAGATAGAGTACAGTTAAGCAGTAGCAAAATATTTTAAGAACGGATCGTTAATCTGATAGCTTTGAAATTCTGTTTTCCTTGCATCACTAAGAGAAGAATATGAAAAAGAAGAAGCTACAGCTATATATATATATTTTAAATTGTATACTTCAACGAGATCTGCGTATTTTGCGGAATTCTAGTCCTTATATTTTAAATTTCATTAAAACTTTATTCAGAATCTAGACGACTTTACATGTTATTCCTATAAAATTGTTCTTGTGCTTTCTCTACATGTACTATGTACATAGTATATAGACAAGGTATTGCATTCCCCCCAAAAATTCGAATCCGAGATTTCACCGGAAATACACTTTTTCGGGTCTCATGTATCCAAAAAAAGGATTTTTAGAGAAAGGTTCTCGAGTGTGACTGATTGTGAGTGTGTGTGTGTGTGGGGGGGGGGGCAGCATAGCTCAAAAACGAAAAATACGTTAAATACCAAACTTGGTATTTAACGTATTTTAGTTTAGTATCTTCCAAGGATGCGACAGGAAGATTTTCAAGAAAACCTCCCCACCCCCAGCTAAGAAAAAGTTTCGAAAATTTTTATTTTCTTAAAATTTCTCTAACGATTTTGATTAAAATATCATGTATTAAATATATTTATATGACAAATAAAATGTATGTTTTGAATTTTCTAGAAATAGCTATCAATGAATTTAACTGAATTTTGCGTTATAGTTAAGCTGTAAGGGGTAGATTAAAACTTACTACACAAAAATGTAGATCAAATTATAATACACAATTTATGTCATATACGTTTTTCTCGTAGAATTTACCGTTTCTGAGATTTTCCTTGTTTTTTGTTTCATATTTGAAGTACTTAAAACTTTTCCCACACGGAAAGTTGTAAATTCTTGGCCCTGCATAGAACTCTGCATATCATTTAAATAATTTGACTATCGTTTTAGCCTAGTGTATTCCCTTATTTTCCTTCCACTTACAAGGAAACAAGTAATTAAGAGAGTTTTGCAAATGTTTATCTGTATTAGCATAAAGTAGATAGGAAAATGATCTTTTTAACAATAATTTGTTAAAGAGATGTAGAGAAAGTAACGTGCATGGAACACATCAGACAAAACATGCATATATGTTATTTAATCTTCTCATTAGAACTACTTATGAGAACATCTGAAATAGGTAACGAATATCCTTCCTTATAAAGGTTTATTTTGTATGGGACAATTTTCTTGAAAAATCTTTGTGGTGTATTCTTGTAGAACGCTGTTCTGAATGCCATCTAACCACTTTTCGTTTTGGGATATATATATAGACACACGATCATTTTGGAAACAGAAACTTCATTCCATGTACTTCCAGTGAAATGTCGAATGTTTTGTTGGAATGCAATACTTCATTGCGCTTCTTTTTGGCGGGGGCATGTCAATAGGGGCTGAATTCGAATCTCGGTTAGAATGAATTACTTACGTTTCTCCTTATCTGAGAAGAGGAATGTGGCTCTAGGCGTTATGGACCTCCGACGTATTGCAGCATCATTTCAGCCGTTTCGTTCATTCTCTGCCCAATATGACCAAATCCGGTTAATTAATATAGAAATACATAAAAATTATGAAAAGAAGAATGCTTCTAAGTTCAAGTAAATTCACACTTAAATTAAACTATACTTACGTGTACTGTTCACCCCAATTTCCACTTACCTACCTTCAAGTATAATTATGTATTGAAGGGTCGCCTTTCTGAAGAAACTAAACAACCGTGTTACTAAAATGACTACAACACATGAAATCCTATCTGTTTCTATCTCACCATGCAATGTTGCTATTTAAATAATTTAATTAGAAGTTCAATATTATTAAAATATTAATTATTTTATATTATGGCCGTATTGCTAGTCTTTAAGTAGATTATTTGAAATTATCGCGCTAAACAAGAAACATTTATCGCATGCTTCATAAAAGTATTGTTAATCCGACTACAGATTAGCTTATATATAGCCCATGTTTCTAATAAAAGAAGTATTTGGAAATATCGGAGTAAGCCAGCAATTATAAAGAATGTGTATAATGCCATTTTTATTAAAGTTACTGCCTGGATATAATTGATTTGTTCCGCAACAAAAGATTTGTAAGTCTGCTTAATGTATTTTACTTACTTTACTTTTGAGGGTTTCTCCACTTTTCAGCAGTTACCCTGTATTCCCACTTGCCATTTTTCACGGTCAATTCAGTCATCCTTCTCTAAATATCGATCACTCATCAATGTATGTTTCTCTCCTACCCAAATTGCTCTTCGCTGCCAAATTCGCTCTACTACCAGGTGGTTATTTAAAAAATCTGATGTGTTCCATTCGCATGACCATCTCTATATCTCTGTAACAAGTTATTCTTAATAAGTTTATCCTTTATTTATTGCATGCTAATCGAGAAATATTAGCAGAAATATTCTTATTTCTTGCTTTATTGTAAGTAGAGGCGAAATAAGGGAGTACCATAGGCCAGCCAAAGCCTAGTGAAGGCCAAAAGCTGAGTGCTAGGTGACTGATATTCCTTTGTTTGTATGGACAGGAGTTGACAAATTCCTGTATGAGAAAAGCATGTTTTTCCAAGCTGAAACCAGGAAAAAGGAATATCTCAAAAACGATCAACTCCACGAAAAAAATGTATATAACAAATTGTCTGTTTTAACGTGCTCTACATTTTTGTGTGTTAAGTTTTTGTCCATCTCTTATAGTTTAGTAGTTATGCAAAATTCATACAGAATAAAGTAGTCTTCAGAGGCTATTCCCAGAAAGTTCAAAATATACATCTTATTTGTCAGGTAAATATCTTTAAAATATGATATTTTTATCAAAATGGTTAGAGCCATTTTTTAGAAAATAAAAATTGTCGAAGTACGTAAAGAGAAAGTTAAAAAGCATTAGACCTTCAACCCTCATCCATTCTTCTAACTGACCATACCATTGAGGAGTTCGCCTTTCGATCCTTATACGTCTGTCTCCTCCATATCATCATCGCTTTCATCTCTTCATTTCTCCTTCTTTCTAATCCTGGACACTTACTGTTATCCTGTCCGTTTCCAAATGCATAAACCATTCTGAAGATGCATTCATTGCAGAGATTAAACATTCAAAATGTAGGCAGGTAGGTGGGTAGGTGGTTAAGTGGTTCGATGGTTCGGGGGTTGGTGGATGGGTGAGTGAGTGAGTGAGAGTGAGTGAGCGGATGGGTGAGTGGGTGGGTGAGTGAGTGGGTGAGTGAGTGGGTGGGTGAGTGAGTGGGTGGGTGAGTGGGTGGGTGAGTGGGTGAGTGAGTGAGTGGGTGAGTGAGTGAGTGGGTGAGTGGGTGAGTGAGTGAGTGAGTGGGTGAGTGGGTGGGTGGGTGGGTGGGTGGGTGGGTGAGTGGGTGGTTGAGTGGGTGGTTGAGTGGATGGATGAGTGGGTGGGTGAGTGAGTGAGTGGGTGGGTGAGTGAGTAAGTGAGTGGATGGGTGAGTGGGTGAGTAAGTGGATGGGTGAGTGGTTGAGGGGGTGAGTGGGTGAGTGAGTGGGTGAGTGAGTGGGTGAGTGGGTGAGTGGGTGAATGGGTGGGTGGGTGAGTGAGTGGGTGGGTGGGTGGGTGGGTGAGTGGGTGAGTGGTTGAGTGAGTTAGTGAGTGAGTGGGTGGGTGAGTGACTGGGTGGGTGAGTGAGTGGGTGGGTGGGTGGGTGAGTGAGTGGGTGGGTGGGTGAGTGAGTGGGTGAGTGGTTGAGTGAGTGAGTGAGTGAGTGGGTGGGTGAGTGAGTGGGTGGGTGAGTGAGTGGGTGAGTGAGTGGGTGGGTGAGTGGGTGAGTGGGTGAGTGGGTGAGTGAGTGAGTGAATGAGTGGGTGAGTGGGTGAGTGGGTGAGTGGGTGGGTAAGTGAGTGGGTGGGTGAGTGGGTGAGTGGATGGGTGAGTGGGTGAGTGAGTGGGTGAGTGAGTGGATGGGTGAGTGGGTGAGTGAGTGGGTGAGTGAGTGGATGGGTGAGTGGGTAAGTGAGTGGGTGGGTGAGTGGGTGAGTGGGTGAGTGAGTGGGTAAGTGAGTGGATGGGTGAGTGGGTGAGTGAGTGGGTGAGTGAGTGGATGGGTGAGTGGGTGAGTGAGTGGGTGAGTGAGTGGATGGGTGAGTGAGTGGATGGGTGAGTGAGTGGATGGGTGAGTGAGTGGATGGGTGAGTGAGTGGATGGGTGAGTGGATGGGTGAGTGAGTGAATGAGTGGGTGAGTGGGTGAGTGGGTGAGTGGGTGAGTGGGTGGGTAAGTGAGTGGGTGGGTGAGTGGGTGAGTGGATGGGTGAGTGGGTGAGTGAGTGGGTGAGTGAGTGGATGGGTGAGTGGGTGAGTGAGTGGGTGAGTGGGTGAGTGAGTGGATGGGTGAGTGAGTGAATGAGTGGGTGAGTGGGTGAGTGGGTGGGTAAGTGAGTGGGTGGGTGAGTGGATGGGTGAGTGGGTGAGTGAGTGGGTGAGTGAGTGGATGGGTGAGTGGGTGAGTGAGTGGGTGAGTGAGTGGGTGAGTGAGTGGATGGGTGAGTGGGTAAGTGAGTGGATGGGTGAGTGGGTGAGTGGGTGAGTGAGTGGGTAAGTGAGTGGATGGGTGAGTGGGTAAGTGAGTGGGTGAGTGAGTGGGTGGGTGAGTGGGTGAGTGGGTGGGTGAGTGGGTGAGTGGGTGAGTGAGTGAATGAGTGGGTGAGTGGGTGGGTAAGTGAGTGGGTGGGTGAGTGGGTGAGTGGGTGAGTGAGTGGGTGAGTGAGTGGATGGGTGAGTGGGTGAGTGAGTGGGTGAGTGAGTGGATGGGTGAGTGGGTAAGTGAGTGGGTGGGTGAGTGGGTGAGTGGGTGAGTGAGTGGGTAAGTGAGTGGATGGGTGAGTGGGTAAGTGAGTGGGTGAGTGAGTGGATGGGTGAGTGGGTGAGTGAGTGGGTGAGTGGGTGAGTGAGTGGGTGAGTGAGTGGATGGGTGAGTGGGTGAGTGAGTGGGTGAGTGAGTGGATGGGTGAGTGAGTGGATGGGTGAGTGAGTGGATGGGTGAGTGGATGGGTGAGTGAGTGAATGAGTGGGTGAGTGGGTGAGTGGGTGGGTGAGTGGGTGAGTGGTTGGGTGAGTGGGTGAGTGAGTGGGTGAGTGAGTGGATGGGTGAGTGGGTGAGTGAGTGGGTGAGTGAGTGGGTGAGTGAGTGGGTGAGTGAGTGGGTGAGTGGATGGGTGAGTGGGTAAGTGAGTGGGTGAGTGAGTGTATGGGTGAGTGGGTGAGTGAGTGGGTGAGTGAGTGGATGGGTGAGTGAGTGGATGGGTGAGTGAGTGGATGGGTGAGTGAGTGGATGGGTGAGTGAGTGGATGGGTGAGTGAGTGGATGGGTGAGTGGATGGGTGAGTGGGTGAGTGAGTGGGTGGGTGAGTGGATGGGTGAGTGGGTGAGTGGATGGGTGAGTGGATGAGTGGATGGGTGAGTGGATGAGTGGATGGGTGAGTGGGTGAGTGGATGGGTGAGTGGATGGGTGAGTGAGTGAGTGGATGGGTGAGTGGGTGAGTGGATGGGTGAGTGGATGGGTGAGTGGGTGAGTGAGTGGATGGGTGAGTGGGTGAGTGAGTGGGTGAGTGAGTGGATGGGTGAGTGGGTGAGTGAGTGGGTGAGTGAGTGGATGGGTGAGTGGGTAAGTGAGTGGGTGAGTGAGTGGATGGGTGAGTGGGTGAGTGAGTGGGTGGGTGAGTGGGTGAGTGAGTGGGTGGGTGAGTGGGTGAGTGGATGGGTGAGTGGGTGAGTGGGTGAGTGAGTGAGTGAATGAGTGGGTGAGTGGGTGAGTGGGTGGGTAAGAGGTGGGTAGGTATATGTTTCCTTAATTGAGGGGGCTGAAAGACTGCTCCCATGGTTCTGCTATATGTACATCATGAATACACCTTTTGTTACTTTCTCTTGTACGTACAATGTCCATAGTAGACAAGGAAGGTATTGTATTTCATCCAAAAAATTGATACTGAGGTTTTTTCGGGCAAATTTGAGAAGTTTTGAGGTTCCCTGAATCCGAAAAAGCATTATTGAAAAAGTTCTGCGTGTGTGTGTGTGTGTGTGTGTGTGTGTGTGTGTGTGTGTAGTTGTGTCATTGATCAGCACAGCTCAAACTAAAATATTGTAAAATACCAAACTGAGTTTCAGTTTAATATGTTCCAAGGATGCGAAACAAAGGTTTTCACCTAAAACTATTCTTTGCGTGGAAAAATCTTTTAACATTTTTTTTTTCTCAAAAATGGCTCTAACAATTTTGATTAGAATAAAAAGTATATTAAAGAGATATACGTCATAAATAAACTGTATATCTTGAAATTTCTGACAATAGCTTCTGAACATCTGTTCATTCTGAATACATTTAGTTTAAGTTTGCGTATATGTTAAAAGCGTAAGATTAAAAAAACTTACTACCAAAAAATGTATATCTCATTAAAATATACAATTTACAGCATATGCATTTTTGTTGTATATGTTGACCGTTTCCAAGATATTCCGGTTTATTTGTTTCTATTTGGCTACGTAAGTTTTTCTCAAACGGTAGGTCATTATTCTTCTATTATTCATTATTTTCTTCAATGAGAGCGCAATTTCAACATTTTCACATAGCGACCAGCTTTTAAAGGAATCGATTATAGCTTTAGCCTAGTAAATGCCCTTACTTATCTTCTGCTTACAAATAACCAAATAAAACAACAGCAATTTTTCTGATATTTATCTGGATTATCATGAAGCAGATAGAATATTATTTTAATATAAAAACTTAGTTTGCAGAATAGCAAAAGAAAGTGATTCGTTGTGTATAAATTTTCGAAATGCTGTCTCTCCTTGTTTGTGTAAGCCTGACACGTGTTAAATATGTTTATTAAAACTTAATGCATTTCACCAGGGTGTATAATTTAGAAGTAATCTCCATAGATAATCGCATAGGTTTATATTTGTAAGGCGTTTATCTGAAATATGGATTGTTAAGCGAGGTAATGGCTTTGCTGGATTTCTTTTGACCGTGTTGTGAGAAGCAGTTTGTCTGTGAAAAAAGCCGCCAGCAATATGGAGAAGAAGAATGATATGGGTATATTTATAGAGTCTAATATATGAAATAAGCAGCTCCTTTACTTTAAGCTTAGTGCAGCAAATGAATAGTGACAAAAATGTGCAATTGAAAATGATTTTTCCACTTATGTTTTCTCAACCCCAGCATAAAAGTTTATACACTGCAGATTTTTTTTGCGTATTTAAAATCAGCTAAATTAGATTTGTTTTTGTTAAAGATTTTTGTTACGAATGCTCTTACCAAGTTCTCTTTTCTGTCTGATATGTGCGCAACCTCACCTATAAACATATGGCATTGGTTGCTCTACACTAATGCCCCGATCAATATTTTCAAAATATAGCTTTTTATTTTGCTAATGTATTTCACACACATCCCTGTTATAACGCATCGTAAGGTTTCGCTGTACTTATGGTATGCAGACGCAATGTTAGCGCAAGAGTTTGGACTCTTATTATTTAATGTAAGCATTCACATAAAAACACGCAAGACGCAACGCAACGCAAGAGTTTGCAAACTCCAAACTTTATCATTGCATTTCATGCAAAGAGGAAGATTCTGCTTCTTTTCTCTATACACCGCCTATGAATTTAATAAATGATCGCACTGCAAAATTTTGCAGGGCCTGCTGTAAATGCATGCTCTTCTATATGGCCGTGCCGAGCTATGTCTAATTTCCCTCAAGAATCCTTCGAACTCTTCTTTGATTTAATGGATGTAACCATCATCTGTGTATAGATGCATTAACTCTCAAATAAATTCTTAGTTCATTAAACGTGTAGCTTTATCACTTTCTGCAGTCTATTTTCAATCATTTTGAATGAGCAATTATTGTGACGTCACTGCCGCGAGTGTCAGTTGTTAGTATGTAATATATTTATTTTGTAAAAGATTGAGTGAATTTTCTTATGTGGTATTGTTGGTTATTTTATTCAGTTTGTAGCTTGCGGAGCGCTTGGACGGTATTCGCATGTAACTTGCGGATCTAGAAACCGTGATAATTTCTTGCGTTACGCTTACGATTGCACTGTGATGTGAATGACGTTTTCTTGCGTCTGCACTTATGCTATGTTATGTTTGCGCTTGCATCTCATTGTGAATGTAGGATGACAGTTTCCCTTAACGGCAGTAACTCAAACAATTCTATTTAATCATTCTCAGTGAAGTATAACTAGGCATTTCTATTGTCCAAGTAGTATACGATTCCACACACTTGATACTTGCATGCTGAGTGTGGTTTCTGACGTTTCTTACTTACTTTCTTTTCGTATTATTGGATTTCCCTTAAATCCAGACCAATCATACCCATATACCGACGAATCCTCTCATTACTTATTTCGCAACATTTAGTTATAACCATTTATTTAATGACAGTTTTTTCACACATTTCCTTGCACAATGGTTGCTACTCTATTTTGTTCCCAGTTAGAACTGTTAGCTTTGTTTCATTTTGTTTAACAGTGTGTAATATTTCTAACAACCTATAGACAGAGAATTTGTTATAAAGTCACCTCTGAGAATGTTTGTTTAAATTTAAGCACATGTGCATTAGAGCAAAATTTAACAAAGCAGTTATACTCTTAAACGTTGTATTAGGTACATACAAAAATCACAATAAACTCACATTGCGTTATTCCAAATATACACTACGTTATCGGTGAATCATTCCAGGGGTCTTGGGACTGCATCCTTGGAAAGCAATACTGCCGGGCATCAGCACCAGAGAGAAACGTCCTGCCACAATGCACATTCGCCCCAGCATGGTCCTGCTGTCCTCAAGCCTATCAAGATAAAACAGACGAAAGGAAATCATGGAGAGAAGAAATTCACATTAAAAGAGGAAACACAACAGAATTCGCCTGCCAAGCTGAGAAAACCACGGAAAAAGTCCAGGGTATTAGTGCCGATGGTCAGTTTTTGAAAAGGATAAGAATATTTTCGTGCACCATTGCATTTTGTTTTAATAAAATTTACATTATTTAATCATGATTTCTAACAAATAAGTTAAAGTATTATTTCATTATTTTTATTATATTGCTACTAATTATATTTATAATTTATTCAGATATCTTATTTAGAGTATAACACTGAAGCTGTAATTATTTTCTTTGAACATATGTCTAAAACTTAAGGTGTTATTTTTATAAGGAACAGTTCTTGAGGGACAACATGATTCAGTTTGAGGGCGATAATCCAGTTAATAAGAAAAAAAGATGTTCCTCCACAAAGTAATCAAATTTCGTGCAAATTTGATGATTACTCTAAAATGTTGTTTATTTACATATCTTTATCTACAGGTAGAGACATTCTATTTAACAGGAATCGAACCCGGTACCTCATGAATTCCAGATTCACACGTTGTCTAAAATTGTCTCATTATTTTTGCCTAATATTATTAATCATGAGCTTTATAATAATTTAAAAACCCAAGGCCTAGAATCTGTCCCCTGTAGGTGTGAGATAAATCAACAAAGTGTCGAATACTGGAAATCAATATATTCTACATTCTACGCATTTGTTGATACTCCTTTTGATTACGGCGAGTGTCTGAGGCCACTATAGTGATGAATAGTGATTAATGCAACAGCGCTACCGTAAGTGCAGTCTTTTCGCGCCCTCTTCAACGGCACCCGACAGCTCCGGAAACCCGAGGGTTGAAACACGAAATTGAATGAGACGAGTACAGAATAATAAAGATAGTAAAAGGTTGAGAGAAGCATTCTAAAGGGGCGAAGGAGTGAAGGGGAAGATTGATTTGGGGTGAAGGGGCGTGTTTTTTGTGCAGTGCCTGATGGAAATACTCCTGTTGTTCTGTCTTGTTTATCCCTTTGAGAAATTTAGATTAGTCCGCCGCTCTCCTTTATATGTAGCTTACTACATTAAATGCACAGAATAAAATAAAGGTAGGAATATATATCACGTTAAAACACCTTGGGGAATAGCGTGAATACAGCTCGAAACGCATTTCACGTTTCAACATACTATAATTTTAACATATGACTCTTGTCTCGACATTCAAAATGTATATTACCCTATAACAGAGAGCACCCTAGGCAATTATTTATCGTATTTGACAGGCAGTTGAAGATTTTATACGAATGATACAATATGTGTAAGAGGTCAACGTTAGGGGAGGATGTGTGAATGCTGGCAATTGCACATATCTTTAATGGGTTCATATTTAACATCCTCCAAGACTACTGGGTATCTTAAAGGGGCATATTTCAAAGGGATGTCCTAAACTGGTGCAGAGGACCGCACATAGGCCACGTGGCCCTTTCGCTTCGAACGCGAAACCCGGAGGGAAGAGATTTAAGATCGTGAAACGACTTGCATAAGCACGTTCACGTTTCCAGATTTAACGCATTCCGTCACTCAAGCCCCGAACTCCCTAGGGAGACTGCTCCTAGAGCACGAAGGCGAGTCTGCGAACATTCCGTAAATCACCCAGCCCCAACATATCCAAAACCGAACCGTGAAAAAGACAGGTGATGATAAGGAAAGTATGGTTACAAGAATGAGCTGCAAGAAAGTTATGGTAGAGGAGGAACCACCCCAAAATATCGATCCGGGAAAACCACGATTTTCACGAAAAATCCAAACTATGACTGACCGAAATGAAATGTGAGACCTCTCGAATATGTGCCTCGCACGTTGCCGGATTCGTTATTAAATCTCATACACTTTTAGAGCACTTACTCCAATGTGAAAGGAAATATCTCGCATTTCAATACAAAGCTACAAGTATGTATCAAATTATTACAGCGAATTCTGAAGTTTTTGGTCACTTATTTAATATATCTACTTACTTCATTCTTTTCCTTAATCCGTAATTACCATTTTTTCTTTCCTTTTAGTTAATATTCAGTTCCGGAGTCTGGTCGGGACTCAAGTGCTGTACACCCTTTTTCCAAACATTTACTGTGTTTTCTGTTGGATTACCGTTTTGCCGTTTTCTTTCAATACACAAACACACATATACACATTTCACAAATATATAAACCCCCATTCCCAAAGAGGGACTGGAACCCACGATCCCCTACGCCACGAAGCACCAAAGCGAGACTTTAGCGAGCGGGGCCTTGAGGACTATCACCATCCGATTGTTACACGCTATTGCAGTTTCAAAAGGTGTAGTTAACTGAGTAAATTATCCTGCAAATCCAGAAACATTTAGTGCATTAAAACTTCATGCAGAGGAACTTTCCAATATACTCAAAGAATCTAACGAAAAACTGTGCTTTTTTGATTATAGATATGAAATTAAACTTACAAAGATAAGGAATATCATTGTTTAAAAACATTTTACGAAGATGGTATAATCTATTGCTATACACAGAAATAGTTAAAATCATTAAACTCTGATATTTTTTCTTTAGAACTACAAAGGAAAAGCGTTTAAGGCTTCATGTATAAAGGCTATGTTAAAGTCTGTTTTTAATTGAAAATAGCTGTTATAAATTTGAGCATTCTAACCTTAATAGGTGTAGAAGAAATGCTTTTCTCTAAAAAAATTAATTTTTAGTAAAATATAATAAAGATAACCTAAGCTAATACTCTAAAATTTTCTTCATTATTATTTCCTCATACTTATAAATTACTTACAAACATTTTGCCTATATAGAATTAATCCAAAAAACTAGTGCTTTTAACATAACAAAAAATACAACTTCAGTCTTTTTTGCTTGCTGGGTGCCTTAAAAGTTTCTCTCTTACATAAAGTGAACGAAGTTTATGCTCAACTCATTCGTTATTAAATATTGACCGGAAATATATGTACAATATATTTATACAAAATACAATTCATTGAAACAAAAAGCATGCTTAGAAAACGTTTACGTTGCATGCGTATTTAGACATACACATATATACATAACACACACATATATATATATATATATATATATATATATATATATATATATCCATTCATGTACCTATGAACCGCGTACCTCAAAAGCTCAAACTCAATTAAAAATGAGGTATGTGCTTTGGTCCAGCTTATAAGATTCTAAGGGTATCAAGCAATTCCTCACCAGGAACTACCATTTACATGGAAAATCGGATGTGTAATATACTAATAACTTGAATATCTGTGAATTATGCTTTATTTTATGAATGTTGTATCATTTAAAATTACCAGAATATATAATTTTGAATTATAAGAACATCTTAAAGGTTAGATAAATTCTTGCTACAGATATATATACTAGACTGAAGGCGATGACATCGTACATGGACTGAAGATGGAGCACCGACGGAAACCGATGGCGGGAAAACCGTTCCTGCTCTGCTTTGTCCATAACAAATCCCGGTGGATTTGGGAATCGAACGCGGGCCACCTTGGTGAGTGGCGAGTGGTCTAACCGCTCGGCCACGCCACAGCCGCCACAGAAAAAGGTAGATAAAGCGCATTAAAGGACGTAGTTTCTGTCATATTAATATTTTCGTAGTGATGAGCTTTTACGGAATATTTCATTTTAAATATACAATGTGTCTCATGTAATGCACATGCATGAAATTTTGCAATTCTTGCTTTTCCTCCCCCTTTGTTTTCTTTTCAACACTACATTCTTATGTATGGGACTTTATAAGTTCATAACGTGCGAGTCTACCTAAATTTACAGTCATCTTCAAGTGAAAAATCTAATAACGGAGCCTGCATAAAAGAAATCATTTAATACATAACATAATGTTTAATAGATTTACCTGAATTTATCTTTTGTCGAGACAGTCATGTGAATGTATCAAATCTGAAATTTATTTTAGATAGCAATGGAAATAGACGTTTCTTACTGCGAATAACTAGTATGATGCTAGGAAATTACGCATATATTAAGATATATATTTTCATAAATTTGCTGAATTCTAAAACTAACTCTAAGAGTAAAGCCGTATGTAATATTGAGGGAAGTTAATTAGTAGCTTATCACAATTTTTCTTTGTGGTTTAGTTAAAAATCTGATGTGTTACATTCACATGACTTTCCCTGCATCTCTACAATAAATTTTGTTAAAAAGTTTATGCTTCTATTTACTTCATGGTAATCGAGAAAAAAATTAGCAGAAATAATTATATTACTTGCTTCCTTTTAAGTATAAGCGAAATAAAGGGTTATAATATGTTAAAGTGATAGGGAAAAGCAGGTTGCTATGTGACTGAAGTTCCTTGGTTTGTTCGGACAGTAGTTGACAAATTCCTGTGCGAGAAAAGTATAGTTTATCACAGCTGAAATAAAAAACAAGAAATAACTAAAAAACGACCAACTCCACGAAAAAAATGTATACAACATAACTTATGTGCTTTAACGTGCTCTAAATGTTTTGTGTTGTAAGTTTTTGTCCACCTCTTATGTTTTAGCAGTTGTGCAAAATTCCATAAAATTTATCCAGAATAAAGTAGTCTTCAGAGGCTATTCCCAGAAAATTCAAGATATACATTTTATTTGTCAGGTAGATATCTATAATATACGATATTTTAATCAAAATCGTTAGAGCCATTTTTAAGAAATCAAAATTTTCGGAAAAAGTTCCATGTAAAGGGTAGTTTTGAGTGGGGGGATTTGTCACAAAATCTTCGTGTCACATCCCTGGAAGATACTAAACCTAAATACCAAGTTTGGTATTTTACCGACTTGTTTTTGAGTTATCGTGTTCAAAGACACGCGAACCTTTTTCTGAAAATGCTTTTTTTTTTTAGTTACAAGGGACCCTAGAACATATATTTCCGGCGAAATCTCGGTATCGAATTTTTGGGTGGAGTGCAATACTTTCTCTATAGACTATGTACATAGTATGTACAGAGAAAGTAAAAATTGCACAAGTGTGACTATTCCATAAAATGTTGTGTGGTCATACTATGCTTATAATTTTATACATAAGTTAACAGGAAAGTAATTTAACTATAAAATACTTGGAAAGCTACGTATCTACTTCTATAATAATACATATTGTGAATTCAAGGATTATTACACTGGCACCTTCATTTGTCTTCCACTATAGTCACAAATATCAGGAGCATTATCTAATCAATTGAGAATTAACCATAAAAAATTATCTACAGACAAGAATCAAACATCATTTGGAGTTGCTGGGCAGACACCTCAGCGTTAACGGCAGAGGAGGGCGTTGTATGTTGCTCTTGTTCAGTAATTGCACCTTATTACGCAAGTCAATACAGATTAAAAATGAATGGATGCACAATCTGCATTTTATCACAAACTGAGTCTAAAATATAATGCACATTTTAGATCATGTTAACTTCAGAAAAATACTGCAACACTATAGCTGTTCTTAATGAAATCATGATGTATGTAAACTTGCGGGCATAAAAAGTGCCGCATTTCCCTACTTGTGTCGGGAAAGAAAGCAGTAACACACTTCTTCCTTTTTAGGCTCAGGTTAGCCAACTCTTTAACACAAAAGTACACGTCAAATACAGAGAGAATAATACATAATCATCCAAGTGTAGTGGAGAGGGTCATGACTGGAGCCTCAACATACTCCCGACCCAGGTCGATCTCCAAAGGGACGACCGGCTGGACTGGACGGCTGAGTTTTCTTCCCTCTGGAGTACGGAGAAGTACTGTCCGTACTTTGTTGTCCCTTTCTTCAAGCAAACCTTCGATGACTGCCTTCTTCCACATGTGTTTGGGACGTACATCTTCTTGAATTAGGATGAATTCTTCCTGATGCATGCCTTTCACACTTCGTGGAACGTCCTCAGTTGTAGCACATATTCCTTCTGCCAGCGCTTCCAAAAATTATTTGTCAGTTTAGGTCTCAGTTGGAATTCTTTTGTCAGCTTTTGCCTTTGGTCCAAAATCACGGGTTTCGGCACCAATTTATGTCAGGAATGAGAGTAATAATAACAAATTCTTCCTTTTTAGGCTCAGGTTAGGTAACTCCTTAATACAAAAGTACAAGTCAAATACAGAGAGAATAATGCACAGAGCAACATACATAGTTATTCAAGTGTAGTGGAGAGTGTCGTGACTCCTCACCAACTTGTAACTTGTTTTCACTGTGTAAGGTTTCCACCTTCAGATACCAAACTACGACTTCTTCCAACAGAAATAGTTTTCTATCTGTCTGATAAAAAACACAGAGACATATGAAATAACCAACTAACAATTTTATAACCTTTGCGAAATGTATAATATATCTATGAAATAGTCTCGCTACGTTTGGTGCACAAAGAAATGCTAAACGAATTATAACACCATTTGTTATTCTGCAGGAGGGACAAAGGATCATTTGTGTGTGTCGCTAAACGGACAGCAATTATCATACCTCTGTATCACGAAGAGCAAGAAAATAGGTTGTAATGCTACGCTTCGGCAGTTCCACCATAGTTTAGGGAAGTAGAGGGTCCCGACAATATACGAAGGGTGTTCAATAAGTCCATAGAAAATCGCAGCATGGAGAAAAGTTTGTATTTACTAGATCGCATTATATCCACCACCTGATTTCGTTGCCATAAGTGATTAAATCAACAACCTTCTGCTCATTTAGATATATGAGTGGGGGGACGAGTTATTGTTATTGAATATTGGAATTATTGTGGAATATTATAATAGAGAAACTCAAAATTTGGAGACATTATTTATTTTTAATTATGACACTTCAATACCACAGACACCATAATCTCAAATATATAAAATTTTCCCAGTTTCGAGTCGCCTATTGCATGAGTAACAATTCATTTTATTTCATATTGGGTGCCGTGTAAACTAAAAAGTATAATTTACAAGTAAACATTTGATCATATTTTTCATCTAAAATGAAATATAAAGAGTTATAACTCTCATATCATAGAAGGCTCAAAATTGCGGAAATCTCGCATATAAGATTCTGATGCTCGTGGTGGTCTTCATAATACTAAAATGTCAATCCTAAAATTACTATATTTTCCTAAATTTTTAGCTTTTTTATACAATATAGGAACTATAATTCCAATTTTCACATTAGGTACAATATAAAATAAAATATATGTTTAGGTATATATTTATAATGTAACATATTTTCTAAAGTTGGGCCAAAATTAGGTCTAGTTTGTGACAAAAGGTTCAATAATGTGTTATGGTAGCACGTTCTAGCTATAATTTATCAGAAAAGAATAATCCTCAATAAGAGTTTAATGCAATACCGTAATCTGAAAGTTAATTAAATCAAAAGGTGTCAAGAATTAATGCCTCTACTGTAATAGAATACAAGCAATGGAGCACATTTATCAATATAGAAAAAGAAACGCTAAATGTGGGGTAAACTTCTGAAGTAAAGAGTGGATTAGAACAGTGTGAAACCGATTGAATAGCTCTGCATACTGTAGAGTTTGACGAGATGCCGGGAAAATATCCACCTGAAATTAATGATTACACTTAGCTAAAATCAAGAAGCATTACTGCTGATAGAAGACTTTGTAACTGATTTATAAAGTAAAACGCTGTATACAACGAAAATGAGTGTGGAGAAGTATGAAGTATGTAATTTATGTATTTAATAACAATTTGTTTACCATTCGGTTTTATGCTTACTTGTATATCAATGTGTGATGCCATCATTGGGAATTTTAGTTAATCGAAAACTTTCACTGAACTCTCCTCGTTGCATACGTGAGAATGATTTGCATACAAAACATTTTGGAGATTCACTCTCAAATCCTGTAATAGTTGTTTAACTTGAAAAATACTTACGAATTCTGGTAATTATTATATACAATGCAATCCTGAAAGTGCAAGGGATATGTAGAGCAGATGTTGCACCGGCGAAGGCGTATTGCCCATCCAATCTCTTTCTGGGCGACCCCACTTATGTATGTCGAAGTAATGACATAAACTACATCGTCTGCTAAATGCTAAAAAAAAAAAAAAAAAAAAAAATCGCTAAATCAATGTTGCCAACCTAAGAAAGTGTCGCTGAAATGAAAATTGTTATTTTTGGTAATTCGGTTGGGTTTATGCCTCAGATTCCACGGCTTGGTTCATTAGGGTTAGGTTCATGGATCTCTCGGCTACACTCTTTGGCTTAGGGCCCTCAAACCTCGGCTATACTAGACGGCTTCTTCCGCTATATTCAGATTGGATATGTTGGCTACACGCAGAGAGATAAAGACAGCGAAAGCCATGTTGCCATGATGCCTCTGGTGAGATGTCCGTGCTTGTGAAACAATAATTATAAAATGCATTATAAGTGAAAAATATAAGTAAATACGTTTTGTAAAAGTGTTATTAGTGTGTACTGTTCACATTTTAGGTGATAAATATAACACACTCCATGGATAGGGGATTTATTCCATTCTGGATAGTCTTCAGTTGTGCAATGCAGTTATCACAAACATTTATTTTTCAGTTCAGTTTAGTTTATGATAAACCACGGATAAACATAGCTTATCGCTTGAACTATACACTAAAAATTTATTCAGGCTTAAAGCTGACCTTACGCGGTGAAACTAGGCCAAAGTAGTTGTATGCAATTTAAACTTAATCTGCTCAAAATCATTTTACCTACACCATACTAATCGAGATGAACATAAGCAGAATATTCTTTATTACTTGCTTTCTTGTATATAAAACAGAAATAGGGTAATACATTAGGCTAAAGCGATAGCAAAATCTTTTAAAACCTGATCGTTATGTGAAACAATTGACATTTGGTTCTCTTTACTTGCCAGGAGTAACATAATAGAGATGAAAGCAAAGGTGCTTTCCCGAAAAGTTTAAGCTGTCCTACAAGGAATATGTTGAAAACGGTTAACTCTATCAAGAAAAAGGGACGTAAATTATGTGTCTTAACGAGATCTATTACACTATACATCAGTGTAGATCTATACTATAGTTTATTTTTTACGGTATATTTTAATCAGAATTAGAATCATTAGAGCAAGTTTTGAGAAAATCAAAATGTTGGAAAATTGTTCCATGCAGAGGGTGATTTGGGGTAGGAGGATTTTTTATGTATTTATTTTTTTAATCTTCGTTTCGCATCATTGGAAGACATTTAACTTAAATACCCAAACTTTTCGTTTTCGAGCAATAATTTTCAGAGACACATGGACACACACAGGAACCTTTTTGGGCTAAATGCATCTCAAAACACATATTTCCGGTAAATCGAATTTCTGAGTGTAATTGTACATTGTACATATCACGTATAGAGAAAGTAAAAATGGCAACATTTTATATATACTCACCTGTGAAAGTGGAAAAACGTAGACAATATTTTGCTTCTTTAGACTCAAATGTTATAATTCATTAGCTCTTGATTCTCTTTATGCAGTCAGTATTTCTGGACACTCTGCTAAGGTGAATTTGCCAGGACAGACAGAGAACTCAGGACATTAGTTTTGTCCAGAGTAGTCGCTGTCTCCAGAGTATTCCGCTGCAGGTCCCATACCAAATTCGTCTTCCATTTACAAGAGTTTGTGTTTATCTCTTAAGTTTTCCTTTCCCATCCCTGCCTTGTTGAAGCTTCCCTCGGGCAATTCCCTTTGGACCGCAATGTCTGTCTTTATATTCTCAGTCATCACTCAATTTCTATTCCCGGATGGTAGGAAATCTACATTTTAATATGGAGCCTTTCTTTTGTACACACAAGAAAGCCTCTAAGGGATCCATGTAGAACTGGAGATGCATAGACAAACAATGTAAACTGTTTCTTGCGTCCCTACGCATACTTTAAACAATGCGTTCAATGCCAATAAGGATATTACTCAGATTGCGGCAAAAAGTAGACAATGAACTCTGTTCCTTATTTTACTTTGCAGCGCTGGAATAAAAAAACTGATGTGTTCCACTCAGAAATTAGTCTTTTTACTTGCTTCCATGTAAGTAGAAGTGAAATAAGGCAGTACCATAGGTTAAAGTGATAGTCAAAAGCTAGTTGCTTTGTGACTGAAGTTCCTTTGTATGAAAAGAAGTTGACAAAGTCCTGTGTGAGAAAAGAATAATTTTTAAAGCTGAAACCGAAAACAAGTAATATCTAAAAAACGATCAACTCTATTAAAAATGCATATAACATAAATTGTGTCTTTTAAAGTGCTCTACATTTTTATGTGGTAAGTTTTTTCCCTATTTCTTACGGTATAACAGTTATACAGAATTACGTAAAGTTCGTCCAGAATAAAGTAGTGTTGAGAGGCTATGCCCAGAAAATTAAAAATATACATTTTATTTGTCTGGTAAATATCTTAAATATACGATATTTTAATCAAAATCTTTAGAGCTATTTTTGAACAAATCAAAATTTTCGAAAAAATTCCATGTAAAGGGTAGTTTGGGGTTGGGGGATTTTTCTCAAAATCTTCGTGTCACATCCTTGGAAGATACTAAACTTAAATACCAAGTTTGGTATTTTACAGACTTTTCGTTTTTGAGTTATCTGTTCACAGACACACACCCGCGTGGGCCTTTTTCTCAAAATACTTTTTTTTTTTTGGATTCAGGGAACACTAAACATATTTCCGGTGAAATCTTGGTATCGAATTTTTCGGTGGAGTGCAATGCCATCTCTATACACTATGTACATAATACGTGTAGAGAAAGTAAAAACAGTACATAATTTCTGATTTTGTAATCTGAGCTGTGTACACTAAAGAAGTTTACGAACAACACGATTCACTACAACGTGTCATGAAAGATAGATGTTGCGGCGGTTTCTTCAAGTGGACTAAACCCTAGCTAGGGCTTGAGAATTAGAAAAACGATTAGTAGACATACCATCCTCCAGCTTCTTTTCAATTTATTTATTTTTTTACTTTCTCTATACGCACTATGTACATAGTATATAGAGAAAGTATTGTACTCCACCCAAAAATTCGGTACCGAGATTTCACCAGAAATATATGTTTTAGGGTCCCCAATATCCAAAAAAAGCATTTTCACAAAAAGGTCCGTGTGTGTGTGTGTGTGTGTGTGTGTGTGTGTGTGTGTGTGTGTCCGTGAACACGGTAACAAAAAAAAAAAGTAGCTAAAATACCAAACCTGGTAATTAAGTTCAGTGTCTTTCAGGGATACGACACGAAGATTTTGAGAAAAATCCCCCCACCCCAAACTACCCTTTACATGGAACTTTTTTCGAAAATTTTGATTTTCTTAAAAATGGCTCTAACGATTTTGATTAAAATGTCGTATATTAAAGATATTTACCTTGCAAATAAAATGTATATCTTGAATTTTCTGTGAATAGCTTCTAAAGACCTGTTTATTCTGGACGAATTTTGCTTAATTTGGTATAACTAATAAACCGTAAGAGGTAGACAAAAACGTACTGTACAAAATATGTAGACCTTGTTAAAATATACAATTAACGTCATAAACATTTTTTTCGTGCAGCTTATCGTTTTCGAGGTATTCATTGTTATTAGTTTCAGTTGTGAAGTACTTATACTTTTCTGAGACGGGAGTGTCCGTTTTTCTTTTGTTCTACTCCTGGCCAAGAAAAGAAGTGATTTGTAATGACAATCGAATAACGACAGCTTTTAAAACATTTGACTATCGTTTTAGCCTAGTATACGCTTTTATTTTCTTCCTTCTTATAAGGAACTAAGTAATAAGAACTTTATGCTGAATACCTCGAATAACGAGTTGCAGAAAGAAGAATAATCTTATATAAGAAGTTTGTAGAACGGCTGGAGAAAGTCATGTGAGTGTAACACATCAGCTTTTTTTTCGTACTCCTTTTCCTTTTTCCTCTATCTTCCAGTGTCCTACATTTCCTTTGTTGACCCATTTATTTATCCTTTTCTTTTTATGCACAAAATCCCAAACATATACACATTTACAAACCCACAAACACCCATGCTCAAGGCGGGACTCGAACCCGGATCCCCTGCGCCACGAAACATGATCGATACCTTCATTTCTACTGTCTCTACTGCTTGCCTATACAAATTGAGAAAATCTTAATCCCACAAATCAAAATCTGAGTGTTCCATTCATATGACTTTCTTATTCAGTAACAAACTTTTGTAAAAGCTTATTCTTTTATTTACTTTACGCTAATCGAGATGCACATAATCAGAAATGGCCTTATTACTTATGAATAGAAGTGAAATAAGGTTCAAAGATTGTTGTTAGTAATTGAAATTCAGCTCTTCTTGCATGGATAGAAGTAAAAAAGCAGGAATGGCCAAATACCGTTTGAGACATTTTTTTGAGTGTTTTTCATCCTCGAGCAATCGCGCTGGCGCATTCAGTGCATCATATTGGACTACCGTTAAATTGAATAACATGTCTTACGTTACTATGCTTTTTACTTAATAGCTCATATATTTGATGTGTTTTCGGATAATAAATGTTGTACATCATTAAAATTTAGTATGCCTGCACAACTACTTTCCTCGTTATTATGAAAAATAAAAATAAACAGTAACAACATTTCAGAATATAGTATTGTAGGAAAAGAATTGATGGGAACCGGAAATGATGGATAAGAAATTCAGTAGATGAATTGAGCCTTCCTAGCATTCACCTGGAGACCTAGGCAAGGCCCCCTCCCCTATAAAGGCCAATGTGTCAGGAAACAAACTCACGACATCCCGAATGCGCCGGTCCCCATGGCCACGCTCGCTAAGGCATCTCACTTTGGCGTTTCGTGGGCAGGGGATCGTGGGTTCGAGTTGCGCCTTGGGCATGCGTGTTATATGTTTGTGCAATGTGTACATGTTTGTGTAAAGGAAAAGTAAAACCAGTAATCATATAGTAAACTTAGGGGGGGGGGAGAACGTAAACGGGGATATAGCACCGGAGTCCTGATCAGACAGTTTATATATATACACGAGGTACATCCAGAAAGTAAGTTCCGTTTCAATCTATCTCCGCTGCAGCACTGCGATCGCAGTTCCGCACATGCGAGGTAGACGCTCTGTATCAAGGAGAAGAAACGTGCACCATTTTGAGATCGCTGTCAGCCACATACGCTTTGTTGTGCTTGTTTACAATGTCAGTGTTGATTGACAATCCCGCCGCTTGTGAAATCAGATCTGTGATTCGTTTTCTGAATGCTAGGAAAGCAGATGTTTATTGCGAAGACACTTAGGAAATTGCGCCGCGCAATACAGAATAATCGCCGAGGATTGCTATGAAAAGGTGTTGTTTTTCTTCACGACAACGCACGACCACACACTGCAAATGTGACGAAAAACCTCCTACAGACATTTGGCTGGGAGGTGTTTGACCATCCTCCGTACAGCCTTGACCTCGCTGCTAGCGACTTTCATCTGTTCTTACATCTCAAGTCTTTCCTTGGCGGTCAACACTTAACAATGACGAAGAGTGAAAGAAAATGTTTCCAACTTTTTGAAGACAGGCGGCAAACTTCTATGAAGAAGGTATACAAAAACTTGTGCCACGCTATGACAAATGCCTGAAAAATTTCGGCAGTTATGTGGAAAAGTAGTTTAAAAGTTGTAGAATGTTGTGCAATAAATAATTATTCTGTATCTGTACACAATTTAATTGTATTACCAAACGGAATTTACTTTCTGGACGTACCTCGTATATATGATTAGAGTCGTATACCGCGCGCTACTTCGCTCGGTAAGCGGTAGGAAGTAGTTTCTAATATAACTTATTACTTACATATTATTTACATAGATATACATTTCATTTGCCATGCAAATAACTTAAAAGGAGAACTACACAACTAACTTTATATTTTTGTATTTGTTAGTTCAAGCTTGTCTGCCTACAACACCAACATTCACGTGTTTCTAAGCGAAACCATTTTCTAAAAAAAGCCAAGAGAAGTATTACTGCAGGAGTATGTCGTCACAGCGATAGGGCCAGACCCACGTTCATACCAAGGCCATGCTGCAATAATGTCACGTGACTGCTTCAGTCTCTGGGGAATACTCCAACACTCTGTTGCTTAATCTAGACTCATTATTGTGAGTGTTTCTCGGTGCGTGAATTTCAAAGTTAGTAACACCACTTGCATTGCTTCTGGTGTAATTGTAATTGGTAATTACAATTATAGTTGATAATTATATTAACTATTAGTGAAATATTTAGTGTGGTCGGTATTATAAGCATATTCGTGAGTGTGCTTATAAGTTCGTCTTTGAAAATTGGTGTTATTAACCACTCTTTATTCTAAACTACCCTAATAAATAACATGAGTAAGATGTCAAGGTATATAGAACTGGCAATAATATTTTATTTACTTCTCTTGTAGGTATGGTCAAAATGACGCTGAAGTCTGCAAAAAACTATAGAATATACTCAGAGAAAGTATTGCATTCCACACAAAAGTTACATAAGATTTTACTGGAAGTACAAGTTTTGGGATCTGCTGACATCCGTCCGTAAGTCTCTGAACAAAATGGAAGGTGGGTGAAATTCAATGTTAAGTTCAATATCTTCCAAGGGTAAGACGCCAATAATTTCAAGAAAGTCCCTCACCCCAAACTACATTTTACAAGGATTTTATTAAAATACCGTATATTAAAGATGTTTACATGACAGATAAAATAAATACCTCTCTTGAGTTTCGTGGAAGTAGCCTCAGAAGGTCCTCTTCGTTCTAAATTACTTTTGCATAACTGGTAAACCCTAATTCGATAAATGAAAACATAAAAACATATATAGAACTCATTAAAGGACAGAATTTATGTCAAATATATATATTTTTTTTGGAGATAAACATTTACGATACATTGATTGTTATAAGTTTACATTTTCCAGTAGTCCGATAAGAAGACATTATCTACATATTTTCATCCTTACCAGGCTAAGAGAATGGTAATTCAATGCTATCACATGCCGACCGCTTTTAAACTATTTGAGTGGCTTTTGTTTAATATATTACTTATTCGTCTTTCACAAGGAAATATATCGTTATAGAAACACTTCTGCTAATGTTTTAATTGAAATGCATGAAGCAGAAAAAAACCTGATTTGTTCCATTCACATGACTTTCTCTACATCTCTGCAACAAATTATTCTATTTACTTCATCTAATAGAGAAACAATTAGCAGAAATAGTCTTACTTGCTTCCTTGTTAGTAGAAGCGAAATAAGGGAGTGCCATAGGTTAAAGTGATAGTCAAAAGCGGGTTGCTATGTAACTGAAGTTCTTTTGTTTGTATGGGCACGAGTTCACAAAGTCCTGTATGAGAAAAGTATAAGTTTTTTATTGTTGAAACCAAAAACAAGGAATATCTCAAAAACAATCAACTCCACGATAGAAATGTATATAACATATATTGTGTGTTTTAATGTGCTCTACATTGGTTGTGTGGTAAGTTTTTGTCCATTTCTTACGGTTTAGCAGTTATGCAAAATTCCGTAAAATTGACCCAGAATAAAGTAGTCTTCAGAGGCTATTCCCAGAAAACTCAAAATATACATCTTATTTGTCAGGTCAATATCTTTAATATATGATATTTTAATCAAAATCGTTAAAGCCATTTTTTGAAAATCAAAATTTTCGAAAAAGGTTCCACGTAAAGGGTAGTTTGGGGTGAGGGAATTTTTCTCAAAATCTTCGTGTCGGATCCCTGGAAGATACTAAACTTAAATACCAAGTTTGGTATTTTAACGACTTTTCATTTTTGAGTTATCGTGTTCACAGTCACACGGAGACACACACACAAACACACACACGGACCTTTTTTTGAAAATACTTTTTTTGGATTCAGGTGACCCTAAAACATATATTTCCGGTGAAATCTCGGTATCGAATTTTTTGGTTGAGTGCAATACTTTCTCGATACACTATATATATAGTACGTATAGAGAAAATAATAAGCGTTTGTAAGAATAGTTTGCCGCAGCAGAGGTAGAAAAAATTAAGCGCAAGATTTTTATTTTCTGTACCAAGTACATCCACAGTAGATAGAGAAGGTATTAGATTCCATCCAAAATATATACCGAGCTTTTACCGCAAAACATGTTTTGAGAACATCTGAAACAAACATATGTTTAGATGAAGGTCCGTGTGAGTCTGCATAACTCAAAATCGAAAAGTCAGTTAAGTACGAACTAGCCTTTAAAGACCGCTTCATTTTGTATGCCTATTGCATAACTGGTAAACTGTAAGAGGCTGTAAATTACATTAAAAATGTACAGAAGGTGATATGACTGAAAACGTCATATTTTTTTTTAAAATAATTTCGCACGCTGTTTTACAGTAGTATAACATATCGTTAAAATCATTGCTTATAGTACCACAACATAATGCTTAGCAAGTAATGTGGTAACACAGATTTAAAATGGGAGAATAATGATAAAAGAAACGTTAACGCATTTGTCATTACACTGTCACAGAGCTAAGACCGCCATCGTAATTCGCCTCGTTGCAGAGTTGCGCGTGCCGTGGCCTGCCTCTTTTTTTTTTTTTTTTTTTTTTTTTAATACAGTTCCGGAGTCTGATCGAGACTCCGGCGCTGTATACCCTAATTTTTTATTTACCTTATTTGTTTACTTTGATTACTGTATGATTACTGAATTTCTGTTTTACTTTTTGCACAAACATATAACACCCATGCCCAAGGCGGGACTCGAACCCTGCGCTGCGAAACACCAAAGCGAGACGCTTTGGCGAGCGCGAACATGGGGACCGGCAACCTCTCCGTGGGCCTTGGTTCCGTGCTAATGAATTTTTGCTTGATTACATTGCATAGTAGAAATTAATTGAGTGTTCTCTCTGAAGATTATTTATCATTTGTATTGCTGTACAACGAATTTTAAATTTGTGATCTCTATGGTGTGCCATTTTTTGATGTTTGACAGTCTGGTCTTGAAGCTTACATAATATCAACCCATATGCCTGCCTTTCAGAGCGCTCTTATGAAACGTAAAGAGATCAATCACAAGATTAGCCTCATTATTCTTTATATATCTATGGTTCAAACAGGGCTTTGGATATATTAGGAAAGATAAAAAAATTACTCACACAATCCAAGCAGCCACACAACACCCACATCGTTGTAAATTCGTAGAACTGCGCTTTGTGTATGTTTTAAAAGCCACGTAGTATAGAGATAAACCACGCAAACAGTTTCATCTAAAGAAGAAAAGGAAAAACTGTTTAACGTCACAAAATGCCGGAAAAACATTTATGTTAAAAATAATTTAATATATTTGATATACAAATAACTCCCACATTAAATGTGTATCTAGAGGAGCCTTGATCGAGATACCAATTGCAACCTAGAAAACTCTGATGTGTTCCATTCCTATGACTTTCTCTGCATCTCTGTATCAAATTACTGTTAAAAAACATTTTTCCATATACTCATGCTAATCAAGATAAATGTTTGCAGAAAGTTTTATTACGTGCTTCCTTTTAACTAGAAGGGAAATAAGGGAGAACACTAGGTGAAAGCGACAATCGGTGATTTAAAACTTGTTGCTTTGCGATTAGAACCTTTTTTTAATTTATTTTGCATGGCCAGGATTTGACAAATTTCCTTGTGAGAAAACCTTAAAATATTTTAAAATTGCGAAAAATAATAAGGAATATCTTTGAAGGGCAATAACGAATATATACATATATAAAATTGTGTGTGTGTTTTCTTTTTTATAGTATTTTTTTTTCTATCTCTTACGGTTAACCAGTTATGCAAAAGTCATCCAGACTGAAGAGGTGTTCAGGAGCTATTCCCAGAAAATGTAAGATATAGATATTATTTGTTTTGCAAATATCTTTAATATAAGGTCTTTTAATCAAAACCATTAGAGGAATTTTTGGAGAAAATCAAAACTTTCGAATTTTTTTCCATGTAAAGGGTGTTTTGGGAAGGGAGTAAAGAAGGGAAACATGGGAGTAAACTAGAAATTAGTTTCTTTGTAGTTGACACATTTCCTTAGAGAAAGGTTTAAAGTATTTTAAAATTAAAAAAAAAAGTAATAGGGAATATTTCGGACAAGGCACACTTCACGAAAAAAAAATATATATATATGACAAATTGTGTGTGTGTTTGTTATTGTTTTCAGTTTTTTCTCTTGCGGTTAACCAGTTATAAATATCATCCAGACTGAAGAAATCTTCAGAGGCTTATTCCCAGAAAATACAAGATATTTATTTTATTTGTTGTTTAAATGTCTAATATACCGTATTTTAATCAAAACTGTTAAGAGCCAATTTTTGAGAAAATCAAAACTTTCGAGTTTGAGATACGGATATTTTCTTCAAAATCTTTGTGGCGCCGCCATGGAAAATACTAAACTTAAATATCAAGTTTAGAATTTCACAGAATTTTGGTTTTTGAGCTATTGTTTACAGACTCACGGACACATACTTTTTTCTAAAAATATTTTATATACATAGAATGCTAAAACGTGTTTTTCCGGTGAAGTCTAGGTATCGAAATTTTGAGTGGAGTGTCATACCTTCTGTACCTCTGAACAATGTACTAAGCAGAGAAAGTAAAAACCTGATGTATTCAATTTCTCTATCCCACAAACTATGCTTACAAAACTTATTTTATATTAATTGAGATTTAAATTACTTTATTCCGTATTTTCTTTTTGCTACAATTAAAATTGGGGAACACAGCAATCTTAACCGATATTGAGATAATTTAAGAGCTGGTCCATCTGTTCTCTTTACTTGAGGAGGAGAAAAGAAAACGAATAGAGATTTCTCTTTTGAGAAAAGCATAGCATTATTCAAATCAATAACAAGGAATAGATAGGAATTTATAACTCCACAAAAATGATTTGACATAAAGAATGCCCTTTTAACAGGATATTTTGTGTATTAGATTTATAATTTTTGTAATTATACAAATGTCATTCAGAGTAATGACGACTAGGCTCTTCCTAGTACATTTAAGTCATATATTTTATTTATCATGAAAATATATTACAGATTTACTGATTATAAATAAATATTTGTATATTCATTAGCTCAGGCTCTTCTGCTTACAACACCGGCATCCATGTGTTTCTAAGTGAAGGTCGGTTCCTGGGCATAGTGACGTCACGGCAGTAGGCACTAATAAATTTTCTACACTGCAGTTTGATTACAACGCATGGTAGAGGTTTCATTGTTGCCATGAGGAGCCTAGTTATTAATTGTGTTGTAGAACTATAGAATTTTAAACTTGTGATCCATATTCAGCCGGATCCACGTGAGGTATTATAATAACTAACATTAATCTCATACCGCTAGTTTCTCAAAAATGTTCTACTGCGGCGCCATAGTAGTAAAAGTGGGCGGTAAACACTAAAAATAAATTTCTCAAACTGCACACAATATGGGTAAATTAAAACAAAATCGTTCTCACTTCAAATGTTGTTGTATTATGCGGGCATTTTATCTGTCAAGGTTGTGAAACGCAACAATCCAGGAGAGTGTCTATATTCAGTGCAAAATAGGATGTGAATTTTGCAGGCCTAAAATATTTTGCGGTGACATGAACATAGAATAAGATTTTTCAAAAAAAATATAGTGATGGTGGTGACAGTACATCCCTAAGAAATGGAGAACATTTACTTCTATCTTTTTATTTCATGCAACGTTTATTTTATTGATTTAATTGTGACATTTGTGGTGGTTACGTGTACAGTCAAATACATTAAAAATCTGATGTGTTCCATTCACATGACTTTCTCTATATCACTGAAACAAATTACTCTATTTATTTCATCTAATGGAGCAAAAATTAACAGAAATAGTCTTATTACTTGCTTCCTTGTTAGTAGAAGCGAAATAAGGGAGTACCATAGGTTAAAGTGAAAGCCAAGAGCGGGTTGCTATGTCTCTGAAGTTCGTTTGTTTGTATGGACACGAGTTCACAAAGTCCTGTATGAGAAAAGTAAGTTTTTATAGCTGAAACCAAAAACAAGGAATATCTCAAAAACAATCAACTTCACGAAAAAATAAATATAACATAAATTGACTGTTTTAAGGTGCTCTACATTTGTTGTGTGGTAAGCTTTTGTCCATCTCCTACGGTTTAGCAGTTATGCAAAATTCTGTAAAATTTACTCAGAATAAAGTAGCCTTCAGAGGCTATTCCCAGAAAATTCAAAATATACATTTTATTTGCCAGGTAAATATCTTTAATATACGACATTTTAATCAAAATCGTTAGCCATTTTAGAACAAAAATTTCGAAAAAAGTTACATGTAAAGGGTAGTGTCGGGTGGGGGGGATTTTTCTTAATATCTTCGTGTCGCATCGCTGGAAAATACTAAACTTAAATACCAAGATTGGTATTTTACCGACTTTTCGTTTTTGAGTTATCGTATTCACAAACACACGGACACACACACATACTCACACGGACCTTTTTTTGAAAATACTTTTTGTGATACAGAGGACCCTAAAACACATATTTCCGGTGAAATCTCGGCATCAAATTTTTGGATGGAGTGCAATACCTTCTCTATGCACTATGTACATAGCACGTATAGAGAAAGTAAAAATACACCTAGTGCTATGATTTTGCTGTAAATGTGAACGTTTGACGGAGACTTGGACCTTACCAAAATTTTCATTGATGTCAATCTGGTACAACATACCACGCGAGTAAGAAAAGGCAAAACCGATTGGGAAACCCATTCTTTCATCCCTCAACTCCGCTCAATGCTCCAACAGGTTCACTTGAATAAGCAGTGTATTAATTTAGTCCACCACTTGCGCGTATTAAATTGGCATCAGAATTTCAGTAAGTATTGCACAGAAAAGATTAACTTTAATTTTGTATCACCCGCTGAGAGGGGTGGTTATTGTGCAGCCAGAAAGTTAGGGATCCAATTCGCAATTCTGATCTTCATTTGTCACAAGTTGAGCTTCATGTCTATTTCCTTCCCTTCGGTAACGTGACCTGTCCAAATCGCTTTTAACAGCATAGCAAATAGGTGGAAATCAAAAGCGGAGTCCGTGTAAAGACCCCGTCTTACGGTAAGTATTTTTAATGTCTTTGAGTGTACAAGACTATCACAAGACAGAGGAATAATACTATATTGCAGAGAGAACGTGATTTTACTTAGTCATTTACAGAAGATAATTTCCATATTGAAGGCATTTTTTTTTTCATCGAGTAGGTATTTGTGGAATTGAACCTCAATATAATGAAAGAGAGCAATTCGTACTTTTTAAGCTTGTGAAAATAATGTTCTCTATCCTACAATATATCGTTTTTGACCTACAACAACAATAAAATTAGTAAAGGTGTCCCAATTTACCTAGTGTTTTGCGGAAAAACAGAATCATTGAAGCCCACATGGTAAAACAATGAATTCGCTGTAAATATAATAGTTAATTTAAAATTCATTTATATTGCTGGCATATTTGCTAAATATGCAATGCGATTTAATATAAATACATTGTACAAGTATTGGTGAAATTAAATAATGCAAAAGTAACAGAACTACAAGATTCCTGCAAGTTAAAAAAAACTAAAAAAAAACTCACAGTATATAAATAGGTAATTACACATGCAAATGATTATCTACAGGAAAAATACGTATTGTAGGACGACAGAGCGATTTTTAGACACATAGGAATTACTATGGCATTAGAAAATGGAGCATTTAATCACTGAAACAAATATGGCAAAGCAGTGAATAAAATATCACTCGTCAAGTTAATTGTTATAGTAACATTAATTAAGTCACAAGAATCATACTCGCATAGTATACAATGTGAATAAAATTAAGGTACATTATTCGTGAAGCGATATCTTTAAATAGTTCAAAAACATGATTACGCAATCAAGCATTTGTATCGTATATTAACTTCGTGTGTAGATTTAAAAGCGCCTGGCAAATAATTATATTAATTAATATACCTTAATTTACCTATAATGTTGAACATGATAAGATATATAATTCGAAAACCAGTATGAATAAATAATACAAAAACCAAATAATTAAAAGATTCTCGTACACGTTTAAAATTATATGGCAACGTGAAGTTCTGTGCATAGCTATATATTAATAAACCACTCTCAAATTCCCTATATGTTGATAACAATATCGATATAATTAGAGTGACATTAGATAATGGGAAAATTTATCACTGAAAGCTATATGGCAAAATGAGGATTAAAATATCACTGATAAAATCATTTGCTATGGTAAAATTAAAATATGGTTGCACGATACCTGCAAAATATTCAATGTGAGGTGAATTAAAATATATAATTGAAGAAGTGACATATATAATGCAACAGCAGAATCATTTCGTGATTTCTGAATAAATTTAATATCTTGCTAGGTGAAATTTAAAATAAAAGTAAAACGCTCACAGCCCACACAGCTAATCCTGGACTGATACAAAAACCTCTTCAGTTAACGACAGAGTTATGCTGTAACGGGTTCAGCTGCTTTAAAAAGTTTCGCCTGTCATTTGTTGGTGACGTCGGAGAACAAGCACATGAGAACTAATGCCCCTTTTGTACTACAGGCTCCGCGCTTTTAACGTGGTCTGCAGTAAGACACAGTCTCCACTCAACCTACGTTTGACCAGATACGCACGTCGCGATCCAGGGTTCCATTCTTCCAAGTCTAACGGTCATCGTGGTCTAAATAAATATCTGAGAGACTGGATGTCCACAGGAAATTCTATTCTTTCTAAGTTAAACACAGTCCACCTTTCTTGGAAGAACTTTTACAATAACATGATATGCACTCGTGGATCACCCACGTAAGATTAAGAACTAACAATTTCATCTGCTTATATAATTTCCCCAAATAGCACCATACATATTTTATAAAAAGGTATAAATCATGGATAACTAGACCCATAATCGTTTACACGATTACCTTCACTTTACAGTAAAAAGGGGGAAATATTCACTTTCTACTACACTTGTGCAATTTTACTCTGAATGCACCGCTTTCTTACTCGAGCATCAGAGTTTAGCAGAATGTTGAATTGAAATAAAACTAATATTTCTTATATGAACGACAATATGCCATAAATTACTGTCTCGCGCACTGCATAATCACAGCACTTCTCCTGCGAGATTCGGCCAGGGACTTTAAACAGGAACATTTACTTCCTACCTTAATTTGAGTAACTGTCCAAAGCCTCATTTTACTCGGAATTCCATGTTGAACTCATAGCTTTACCCAACAAGGCGGCTGCAGAAGATCCTCGCCCTTACCAGCGAAAATTGCTGGTGGAAGAATTACTCGTTCTGCTCCAGATTCCATCTCTACAGCACCTTTTCCATCGAAGAAACCAAGAGTTAATGCTGCTATATTTCACAGCATTCCGCCGAAAAGCAATTAACACGTACAGGCAGACTAACATCAAACATGTGCTTAAACCACCAGCAACGGGCCTTCAGAAACTTGACCTTTGTACCGTCACACGACGCAAAGGAAGAAATACTTCTTTCCTTCCCAATCGAGAATATAACTTCCCGTTAATGTTCTAGACGACTTACACATTTACGAACACGAACATTTTCAGGGGACATTACATTTCGTAATGACAGTGTCGTAAATACTTGCGCTGAAGAGTTACTGTAAAATGGCTGCCTCACACTGCGTCCCTTTACCGCATACAACTGTCTTGTATCACGTCAGCATTAACTCATCCCTGACCCGCGTACTGAAATCTGACTCACTCGGTCAGACTCTCTCTCGATCGTCTCAGGTTTGCCAACCTTTGGGCACTCACAAACTCGCCGGTCCCCATGGCCGCGCTCGCCAAGGCGTCCCTCTTTGGTGCTTCGTAGCGCCTTGGGCATGGGTGTTATATGTTTGTGTTTATGTGTGTGTTGTAAAAGTAAGAAAACAGCAATCCAGTAATAATACAGAAAAACAACGTAAAAAAAAGTAGGGTATACAGTGCCGGAATCCCGATCAGACTACGGTACCGCATTGTTAAAAAAAAGAGGAAAAAAAAAACTGGCAAATTTCGGACCTACCAAAATTTTTAGCTAAATAGTGATCCGCGCCATCTGTTGTAGGAAACTTATCCACTACATATCCTACAACGATACAATGCAATATATAGAATATGACAGTATTTCTCGAAGTTACACATAAATAAGAGCAAAATTATTATTATAAAACTGTATAAATATACACGATTATTACACTTGCAAAACAACTAAACGGCAACTGCAAAAACAAAAATAGTCTCTTACCGAGAGAAAATATCGCCTGAGGATACTTTCTTTCCAGCAGAAAAAGCATACACAATCATTTTGAAAATACGAAAACCATTAACATAACCATCCTGCTCCATTGCAACAGAAGCTAATTCTGGATGAACTTCGCGTTGCGCAAAACTTTAAAAACTATACAGTATAGAAAGAGTTGATTCGAATAGATATTGTATTAATTTTGGTTAAATGAAAACTTAAAAAACTCCGCATATTCATTATGTTAACGTTGCTACTAATCTACTGATTAATTAAAAGAATATGAACAAAGCTCCGGATATATTCCAATAATTCATGAATCCACACCTTTTTTTTTATTAAAAGGTTATAATAAAATCACAAACATAAAATAAATTACTAGAACTGGATTCTCTGCTTAGTGTCGATTTCTTTCGTCCATGTTATTGAACACGGCCGATTTATATACATACATTTTAAAACATATTGGAAATAAGTAATAGACATTACTTTGTGCGATTACTCATACATTTATTCCTCATGTAATATAAAGCGAACTCTGCTTCAATTCTGTCGTCAAGTATGGTAAGTATTATAAATCAGAAAGGGAGAGACTCATAAATTTGATGGACAAGAAAAAACTACTAAAAACATTTTATGTGTTCCATTCACATGGCTATTTCTACATCTCGGTAATAAATTATTGTTAAAAAGTTTCTTCTTCCAACCACTTCATGCTAATCGAGATAAAAATTACCAGAAATGGTCTTATTACTTGTTACCTTGTAAGTTGAAGGAAAATAATGGAATACACTAGATAATAATCTGATGTGTTCCATTCACATGACTTTCCCTACATCTCTGTAACAAATTATTGTTAAAAAGCTTATGTTTCTATTTACTTCATGTTAATCCAGAAAAAAATAGCAGAAATAATCTTATTGCTTGCTACCTTGTAAGTAGAAGGGAAATAAAGGGGTACTATAGGATAAACTGATAATCAAAAGCTGGTTGCTATGTGACTGAAGTTCCTTTGTTTGTATGGACAGGAGTTGACAAATACCTGTATGAGAAAAGTATAAGTTTTTCATAGCTGAAACCAAAAACAAGGAGTATATAAAAAAACGATCAACTCCATATATGTGGCATAAACTGTGTGTTTTAATGTGCTCTACATTTTGTGTGTGTTAAGTTTTTGCCCATCTCTTACGGCTTAGCAGTTATGCAAAATTCCGTAAAATTCATCCTGAAGAAAGTAGTCTTCAGAGGCTATTCCCAGAAAATTCAAGATATACATTTTATTTGTCAGGCAAATATCTTTAATATTTGACATTTTAATGAAAATCGTTGGGGCCATTTTTGAGAAAATCAAAATTTTCGAAAAAATTTCCATGTAAAGGGTAGTTTGGGGTGGGGGGATTTTTCTCAAAGTCTTCCTGTCGTATCCCTGGAAGATACTAAACTTAAATACCAAGTTTGGTATTTTACCGACTTTTCGTTTTTGAGTTATCGTGTTCACAGACTCACGGACACGGACACACACACGGACGTTTTTCTGAAAATGTTTTTTTTTTTTTTGATACAGTGGGCCCTAAAACATATATTTCCGGTGAAATCTCGGTATCGAATTTTTTGGTGGAGTGCAATACCTTCTCTATACACTATGTACATAGTGCGTATAGAGAAAGTAAAAATATACATAACATAAATTGTGTGTTTTAACGATATCTAGATTTTTGTGTAGCAACATTTTATCTATTTCTTACGTTTACTAGTTTCGCAAAAGTCATGTAGAATAAAGAAGTCTTCAAAGGATATTCCCAAAAAATACAAGATATACATTTCAATTGTCAGGCAAATGTCTTTACAACGCGGTATTTTAATCAAAATCGTTAAAGCCTTTTTTTGAGAAAGAAAAACTTTCAAAACTTTTTCCAGGTAAAGAGAAATTTCGGGTGGGGAAGTTTTCAAAATCTATGTATCACATTCTTGGAAGATAAATAAACTTAAATACCAAGTTTTTTGTTTAATTGACTTCGTTTTTGAGTTATCGTGCGCGCGCGGACCTTTTTCTATAATTATTTTTTGATACAAGGGACCTAAAACGTGTATTTCCGGTGAAATCTCAGTACACCATGTGCATAGTACAGCCAAATACTTTAAAAATGCACTTGGTGCTATGATTTTGGTGAAGATGTAAACGTTGGACAGGGACTCCGTGAAATCGGTGTCATTCTGATGCAACACATCACACGATGAAGAAAATGCAAAACCGATCGAATTATCCACTCCTTCACCCCTCACTCCGCTTGACACTCCAGCAGAAAAGATTGACTTGTATAAGCAGTTCATTAAAGTCTACCACGTGCGTGGAATACCTTGGCATTAGAACTTCAGTATGTAGCGCGGAGAAAAGATTAATCTCAATTTGTAACACCCGGTGAGTGTCCTCAATTTATCCAACCAGAAAGTTTAGGGATCACCAGTTCGAACTCAGAACTTCTCTTGTCCAAGTTACGTTTCATATTCAACTGCTGCCTTTCGTAGCAGACAGGTGAAAGACATCTGTGGGTTCAACGAAAATACCCCTTCTTACGATAAGATTTCTAGGTGTATACATTTTTAATGTCTTTGAGTGTACATGTAGATAACGTAAAAGTCACTGTGCTTACTGCAAATCGAGTTTTTACATAAACATTGGAATATTTTCAATAAAAACGCATTAATTAACACCAATAATGAGGAGGCTGTTTGTTGCGTATCCGCATGTGTGTTTGTTTATATTAAAATAGGACAATCAAATTTCTCGATTTGACTCTGGAGAACATTATTGCAGGTAATATTGTTTAGTTGTTTTGTGCTTCAGCACGTTCATATATATCTACTGAAATCTACTGGTTTATTTTAGTGAACATAGCTATTTCTCGAAAAGTAAAATTGGGAACACTGATGTCATAAGTTGTATGTTACATTCCTTAACAAATAGCATATGCACATAAAATATATTTCATGCTTAGGAGACACATAACGCGAATTTCATACTGCATTGTTTAGAGCGTTCAAAATGTTGGTAATTATTTACAAGTTGGGCCGCTACATCTCTCCGCTGCGACTTATGCCAGTTTTGCACTCTAACGGGACCGGTGTGGTTAGAGAGGGATTATGGGTGGGGAGATGGTTTAAAAAACTAGTTGTATCCATTGCGCTGTTAGAAGTTGTTGGAAATATCGATAATGAGGTACTACCACAATATAAAATTAGAAACACAAATTTATATACACACACTAACCTAAACGGATTGGAACCTAACCTCGCGCTAAATTTGAAATCCACAGGCTTTGTAATTGCCATCATAAATACAAAGTCAATCAATCGCACTTAGTTTCATTCGATTTTAGAGTGGCCGAAGTTCTGCATAATAAAATTCACTGAACAGCTGTATCTTCGTGAAATATACTTGTCATACATCAGCACAGCGTCTAGCGACATATGCCGGTGTTGCATTCCACAACACTGTTCGCCTGCCGCCGACAATGAAACTCAGGTTTTAGGCACTTTAGTGTGTAGTATTATTATATATTTACATTGCAAAAGTACTACAAGCCTTCTTTATTTATATTCTACTCCTTCTAGGCAGCATACTTCATAAATATTCACAAAAAAGGATCGCTACGCGTACGTAATAAATTAGCGTTTAACTTAATTACGGAGCTTTTCCGATAAAAAAAAAATTGGTGAAAACGTAACAAGTATAAACCAAACTTATAGTCAATTTGTTTAATTTCTAGAGGGGCCCAAGTTCTCTATAATTACCAAAATTTTAAAATGGTATATAACTGTGGCAATAACATTTAATAAAATTAAAAATACAAACATAAGTTTCAAAGTAAATGTGTATTTTTGCAGCTAAACTAACTTATCTTTATCTATGAATCAGCGCAAAACCAGCCATGCCAGTTGGAGCTTAAATTCTCTATATGTTAGTGAGTTCCAAGAATATGCTTGTCAGCAATAGGTAGTTTATTGTACCAATAAGCATAAGTTGGAACTCTCCTTTACACCGAAATGCTCCTCTTTCGGTGCTTAGTTTACATTCCTACCAGGTTTTTGATAACTGTCATTTTGAAGTATGACATTAGATTCTTTGTGATAAGTTTCTGTGATGTAGTCATACGTGGAGAGGTATACAAATACTTAAAGTTAACAGGAGAAAAGAGTTTTTTCTATAAAATTGACAGAAATATTTAATTGTGTAATGCAACAAAAGCACTCACAAAAACGATGGTTAGATGATCTAAAAAATAATATTTCAGTAATTGATATTGGAATTAATGGAATCCTATAAGTAGTTCCTATTATGAGTTAAAATTCAATGGAAATAACACATTGCTTCCCTTTTGTCATTTCATTATTTCAGAAAATGAATAAATGTATGGGGAAATTATGATTTTCATTGAATATCCAGATTTTTTGGCGTATATTTCCAAAATTAAGAGCATATTTCAACGTTTTGCAGCATAAATGCAGGTATATATTCGTAGTTTTAGTTCACAGAAACCCGTTCTCTAATCATAAGGTTATTTTCTAGTGGGATAAATTATAACCATAAAAAGTATGATGATACAGACCTCGTAGCTTTATGCTGTTGTGAAAATATCTTCGCAGTCAGTTTACCCTCCACGTATGTGGGGCTGTCACCCTCTAGGACTACAAGCGGGCACCTAAGAGTCAAAGCCTGTCGGACAGCCAACGGCACGGAACCACAGAATGGAGAACCTGGACGAGTGGTCGGTCCATACCCAGGCATGAGTGTAAGGAATCGGATGATAGGAAGGGTAATGTTGGAACAATGGGTGGAATGAGTGGCGGGGGAAACCGGAGGACCCGGAGAAAACGCGCTCAGGCCCCTCTTTCTCCACCACATATCCCACATGTGAGCACCCGGGCCACCTAGGTGGAAGACGAGCAGTCTAACAACTTGGCTACGGCCTGAAAATATCTTAAAATCTAATAAAAATCGTGCTTACAATTTTGATAAAATCTAAACTTAAAAAAAATGCATATAAAAGATAGTTTGCGATTTTCTCGATAAGTTTTGTGTCGCTTCCTTGAAAGCTTTGCTCAACTTTAACACTAATTTTGGTTTTTAACCTACTTTTTCTCTTTGAACTATGGTGTAACACACTCACATATACGAATATACACAGACACACACGGAACTTTATAAAAATTATTTCATAGATTCAGGCGGCCTCAGAACACATATTTGCAGGGAAATTTTAACTTCAAAATTTTTAGATGAAATATAACAGACCACTTACTCGCCAATTTTTTTGTAATCCTGAAAATAAATGCAATTATACCTTTTAAAAAAAAAGGGGTATTTATATTATAACATTTATTTCACTGAGAAAATTGTTAAAATTAGGAAAAGAATACAGACCCGCATATTTTATAAGAAAATATAATATGATTTGAGCACACAGAAGCAGGTTTGCCAGGTTTGTCTCTTTCATGTAGCCATTTACAATAATGCCGATATTTTCTAATGCATATTATCTAATTACAATGATTGACATCACTTATATTTAATAAATACCACATATTAAAATCTCAATAACTAACAGTATTTCCCTGGTGACATAAGTTTGCACTCTAAAACAGTTCGTTAATGATAATGAAAAATACATACTTCCGTGTTCCTATCTCGGTTCATTTAACCATCCACATAACAATTTTAATTTCAATTGCATGTGTAGAATTCTTATTGGACGATAGGGATGGCCTGTCATTGATTTATTGTTAGTCGTACAAACATTTTACAGCCTTACTGGGGATACATTTTAATTTTTAAAACTTCCAAACTATTATATTTAACATAGTATTACAAATAGAATATTAACTTAATAATTTTACTTTATTTTTAGTTATTTTGTTTTACTTCTTGTAATGTTGAATTAAGTAATTCAATAGCGCAGCCAGAAAAATGTTAAAGGCTGTATGTTTATGGATTCATTTTTAAACAATTTGTATAACGCCAAATGATAAATATGTATTAATCCTGAGCTAAAATATTGCGAATATCGATTTTATATAGGATGTTAATGAACTACACCGAAATAATTCATTGAATTAACACGTCGCCAGGAAAGCTTCAGTTCTTATTTTACACCGAAATAATTTGCGAGATTATGCACGTGTCTGATATAAGCTATTTGAGATCGGCGATACATGGTCCCCGGATAAACATAACGCAGCTACATAGCGTTAGTCCCATTTGCGAGGAGGAAGAGTAGGGGCACGGAGGAATGGCGGGAAAAATATTTGCCGCGATTTTTTACCACTGCGAATGTAGGGATAGAAGCATGTTGGACGCTACTGGCAGGCACGGAAAATATGGACGGGCTAGGTAAATTTATACTTAAGGCAAGACAGCTGAGATCTGAGGAGGCTGCCAAGAGAGAATGGGGAGGGGGGGATAAGATCAACTAAACAAAAGTGACTACAATGTTCTACATACATATATATTATGTCATACTTAGGTCACTGTTGTGCTAGGGTTGTATATATTATGTGTATATATGTCTTTTAAGTGTAATTATCTATTATAAGAGGGTGCATTTATGAAGGTGTACTCTGTGCTGTAAATTTAAATTGCTATATTTGAATATCTTTGTATCTTTATTTTCGGATTCACTCTTAATGTTATTGTTGTTTAATATTGCTTTTGACTGTGTATTTCCTTTGTCTTTTTATTTCGTCTTTACTCTTTTAATTCTTTGTTATGGTTGTTGTTTTAATATTGCTTGTAATGTGTATTACAAAAGCACGTACGGTCTGTGGACCCGTGCGACTGTTGAAATTCTATGTATGATATTGCTATGTTAATAAATACACTTATTCATTCATTCATACATAGCGTTAAACGTGTGGGTATCAGGTGCTGACAAGTCGGTGTTAAAGCAAAGCAGGTTGAAACGATGGCTTAGAATGTCTTTAAAACTGCTGCCCGAGTATAGAAATATCAATTTTTAGCAGCTCGTTACTAGCGTTCTCAAGATTTAATGTCGCAAAAATCTCCTAATGACGACAGTACGACACTGAGCATTCATTAACTACGTTCTTGAGTTATGTAGCCCACTCTGGAGGCGTTATTTCAACTGCTGTTGTGGCTTAATGTGTAGCGCTGGAAGCTGCTATCCCGAAGGTCATGAGTTCGTTTCCTATTGTAGAATAAATATTATTATTATTATTTCATTCTAGACGATGTGCTGCGATACGTGGCGTACGAAGTTCAGAAACTTATAGCCGTTACTTCGAAATTTCAATAAACAGGCCATAAGTCTCCTATCTCAAATTACTTATTTAAGTAATCTACTTATTCTGTGAAAATGTTTCGGTATAGCTCATTAACACCCTGTAGATTAAGTGTAGCAATTGAAACTACAAAATCACAACTCTGGCCACCTCTCTGAAGTAATGCATAAATTATGAAATGTTGAACGTTACTTTGTAATGAACAATCAAGCAGTAATATGAATGAATTGCAGCAAAAACCGTCGTTCTTGCATGAAATCAGCATAAACATTATTAGTGTTGACTACTTATTTATAGTGCAGAAACGCTAGAGCAGGCGCATGCTTTCTACTTACCTGTTTCGACGCGTGGTTGACATGTGTTATTTTGTAATTATATTGACGTATTTTGAATAATATTTGATTATATATAATATTATATAATTTATAAATATATTAATTTATTAATGTGTATTTATAATTCTATTTATTGCAGGCATTATGTAACATAGAACATAATTTACAGGAACATTTGGACAGATAAAAGAAGACTCAGATGGGCCTGGCATATTTCCCGTCTCCTGCCCATAGCAAGGCACATTTGCTACCAAATAGATCACCTGGAAGACCGAAAAAGAAATGCAAAGTCTCTTATTTCTGGATAACAGGACACAGAGCTGATTAAGCGAAATGAACAAGAACATCCTTTGTTAGTAGGTGTAATAATTTTCGTACTTTAGATTATCAATCAGTAATAATGACGTAAAAGAACCTCAAGCCTGATAGAGAGGCCTCTGAGCAAAATTAAGCGGTTTTTCACGCCCACTATAGAAAGGAAAACTGAGAACCACAGCAGTTAAAGAGCGTCCATAAATAAAACGCCATTTCATTTCGTAGTTTAAACCTTACCAGATTCCCTGTAAATCAAGACACCAAATAAACGGCTGAAATCTAGTAAGATGTGGAACTTTGATATTAGAACAAAGGGAAGACACGTTCTTGATTGCATCACTACGATGGATCGATTGCGGTTACACCTCCGGGAGGAACGGATGGAGTGAAGTATCCGGAGAAGATCCCAGTCCTGCAGATACGCTCCAAAGATCGCAGCAGTCTCTAATATTAAACCCACGCAATTTTACAGAACAGCCCCAAGAGGTTAATGTAGTGAACCTAGCAGGCGAAACAGCTCCCTCAGATGATCAAGGGAAGAAATCTTTTCAAGTACAAATGCGCAATCTGCCCGGCACTACCGACACTGCAGGACCTGAAAGCATACTTGAAAAATGAGAGGAAATGAGGAAAATCGTTGATAATAGAATGCCTGACCTTCTGAACATGAATCTCATGCGTTACCACAGAGCCATCTTGCTCGTGCTTATCCTTCACACACTTCACGTAAAATCGAAGTCCAGTAATCGTATTTGATGCACTTTTACTTTCTCTACTATGTACATAGAGAAAGTATTGCACTCCACCTAAAAATTCGATACCGAAATTTCACCGGAAATATATGTTTTAGGGTCCCCAATATCCAATAATAGTATTTTCAGAAAAAGGTCCGTGTGTGTCCGTGTGTACCTGTGTCCGTGTGTCTGTGAACACGATAACTCAAAAACGAAAAGTCAGTAGAATACCAAACTTGGTACTCAAGTTTAGTATCTTCCAGGGATGCGACACGAAGATTTTAAGAAAAATTCCCCTACCCCAAACTACCCTCTACATAGATTTTCTTTAAAATATTTTGATTTTTACAAATATGACTGTAACGATTTTGATTAAAATATCGTATACTAAAGATATTTACCTGACAATTAAAATGTACGTTTTGAATATTTTGGGAATAGTCTCTGAAGACTACTTTATTCTGGGTGACTTTTACAGAATTTTGAATAACTGCTAAACCGTAAGCGGCAGACAAAAACTTACCACACAGAAATAGTAGAGTACATTAAAACACATAATTCATGTTATATACATTTTTTCGAGATCGTTCTCGAGATATTCATTGTTTTTGGTTTCAGCTTTGAAAAACTTAACTTTCGTCATACAGGAATTTGTCAACTCATGTCCATACAAACAAAGGAACTTCAGTCACATAGTAACCAGCTTTTGACTATCACTTTAACCAATGGTACTCCCTTATTTCGCTTCTTCTTGCAAGGAAGCAAGTAATAAGACTATTTGTGCTAATTTTTTTTTCTCGATTAGCATGAAATAAATAGAAGCATAACCTTTTTAACAGTAATTTATTGCAGAGATGTAGAGATAACCATGTGAATGGAACACACGGAGTTTTTTCTGATTTCGTTTTATTAATATATACTATCCCAGGAAGAGGTGAAAGCATACTGGGTGGTGAAAAAGAAACTTCTCACCGAGGAGACGAAAAACAAACAAAAAAATATCAAACTTTTTTTATTCTCTGTACCTTGCCTTTGCAAGAAAATAAATCGAGGGTAATTTAACACAAAACTCCGGCGCAGTAATGTTACTAAATAATAAATAGTGTCCTTTTACCTTAAAGGTAGACCACATTCCTGCAACTTTAAAGATGTACACGAACACACTATTTGCTGGCAACACGCTTTCCGTACGTGGTCAACAGCGTACGTGTCTGATTGCCTAATCCGCCTACCTGAGGCCTATATGGAATCATCATGCTCGATTGCCAAATAATTAGATTAGAATCCATTAGTTAGCGAGCAATAGGCAGTTGCCTCACAGATATTTGCGCTTGAATAATAACACTAAGTGGCTATAGCCTCGGCCAGAATTGCACTATTGAAACATGTTCAGACAAACAAGTGCATGTGAAACTTTCTCCATGGAATTGCTAAAGCAGAAGTGAGTTGTGAAAGAAACTAGGAAAATATGTTTCACTTGAAATACATTAAAACACCATTTAAAATGGAAACGACGTTTTATTTATGGACGCTCTTTTAACTGCTGTGGTTCTCAGCGTCCCATTCTATACTGGACGTGAAAGACCGCTTAATTTTGCTCAGAGGGCTCTCTATCAGGCTTGAGGTTCTTTTACGTGCCATAACGACACGGGACTTACGGTTTTACTTCAGTTCCGAAGGAAGCCATGCTAAGGATTTTTACGCCCGAAAAAATCCATCGTCCCGCGACCTTAGGTATATGAAGTCAGCACGGTAACCATTACACCACGGAGGGCGACAAAAAACGCCATTTAGCCCGTCTGGGTAGCGTGTCTGCCTCACATTCAAAATGTCGTGAGTTCGAATCTCGCTTAGGGTGAGTTACCGGGAAAAGGGTTTTTTTCGGGGTTTTCCCTTATTCTGAGAAGACGAATGTCAAGTAACTTTAAGCTCCATGGGCCTCGAGATCATTTAAGCATCATTTCACCAATTTCATTCATCGTCCGATATGACCAACCAGGTTAAAGGATGTTAAACTGCACAAAAAAAAAAAATGCCATTCATTAGTAATAATTATAATTGGTAAAGTTTAACCTTAGCCAAATCCTTGTTGCCTTAGCACGATAACAGCGATTGTATAGTTGAAACAATATTTATTTCCGCTATTCTCATCGTAATAAACCGCGAGCTAATTGATGACTCGCTGTAGTAATGTTATTATTACGTCTCAGGATCGTGGCCGCGAGGGAGATAATACATTACAGGTAATATAATAGTTGTAAATAATACACTGGTTCTACTGGTAAGATGTTCTTGTATATTCTTCAATATCACTGGATACAATAATTACCAACACTGTAAGATTGCATTCTACAGCACGCGTTCCCGCCAAATGTATAGGACGCTACCCTTGTGCCGAGCAATGATGATCACGTGAAGACTGACCAATAAGGAATGACAACGGTTGAGCGTCTATTCAGCTCTTATATAGCCTCAAAGCTCATTCTACACTTTTCTCCTTATTTAAACATTCTCTAAGGAAGTATATAATACAGACATCCTTTTATTTATAAATAAATTACGTTTGGTACCTATTATATTTATTTCATAGGGTATTTGCGCTTAGTGAACATTTAGATATGTGAATACATTGCTTGGAGATGCGGTATACTAGAAAGGACAACTTCCTTTTTCATGCACGTAGCAATGCAATTATTATCATTGTTGCATTTTTTCAAATAATTATTTTTGATCATAAATGAAGTTATACTTAAAATGCACATTAAATTCAATATTATGATATTCTCAGAACACCTACAGGATAATTACTTCCTATAATTAATTTTTCTTTTACCACATAATCAATAAATCAATATGGCATCAATTTCCTTCCATTGACGTAAAATAAAAACTTGATATGAAAACGCTTAGCTTCTACATATTAAAGTCTCACCGCAATTCATTCTCTTTCTTTTGTAGTTTGTCTGTTTAAGCTATTATTCATCGATAATAGCATTAATTACGGTTCAATATATTTATTATAAAAATAACACACTTTTTAGGATTTCCTATTTGCTTCAGTATTATTTCTACTAATTTGAAAAGAGATCTTTAAACTCTCCGCACATTTGATGGAAATAAGCCACAGTAAACCTAAATGTACCAACACATAGTTGCATATAGTAGTAGGTAGAGAAGATATATTGTATTCCATCCACAAATTCAATTCCGAAATTTCCCCGGAAATACGTGTTTTGAGTATCCCTAAATCCCTCAAAAAGTTTGCAAAAAGGTCAATGTGTGTCAATCTGTGTGCGCGCGTGTGTATGTTCAGCATGACTCAGAAACGAAAAGTCAAGGATGCCGTGGGTGAGTGCGCCGCATTTGGGATTGCTGTTGGACGAAGCGGCGTTTGGGCGGGTTTCCTCGGGGTTCTCCAGTTTCCCCCGCCACTCGTTCTTACAATTGCTCCATCATCACCATTCCAATCATACATTTTGCTTACATTTCATATTATCCAAATGGGCCGATCCCTCGTAACAGTTTCACCACTCTATGGTTTTATGTCGAAGGCTCCCCGAAGGGCTTCTGACTCCCAGGATTGCTTGTTAGTCCTAGCAGTACGGGAGGGTAAGCCGATTACGAAACGAAACGATCTTTCAAGGATATACTTGAAGATTTTCAGAACCTCCCCCACAAACTATCATTTACATGGAGCATATTTCAAAATTTTCAATTTTCTAAAATAATGGTTCTAACGATTTTTATTAAAATAAGGCACATTAAAGATGTTTACAAGTAAAATAAATGTATATCCTTAATTTCTTGGGAATAACTTTCGTAGTCCTTTTATTTCTGAATGACTTTTGCATAACTGGTTACCCGTAAAAAATAGACGAAAGCTTATTACACCAAAAATGTAGAGCTCATTAAACACGCAAATTATATAATATACATTTTTTATTGAGCTAACAATTTCAGAGATATCCCAGTTATTAGTGTTAATTTGAAAATATTCCAAATTTTCTCAAACCTCATAGTTTCAAAACTCTTTGGTTTTACTCCTGGCAATCAAAACACATTCAAGGGGTCACGAGTTCGAATCTCGCACAAGGTAAATTATCCGAATAAGGTTTCTTTAGGGGTTTCCGCTCAAGTGAAGCTCTATGGACTCCGAAATCACTTGAGCATTATTTCATCAATTGCATTCTTCGTCCAATGTGATCAATCAGGTTAAAGAATGCTAAATAAAGGATGCTGAGCTACGAAAGGAAAACAAAAGCAATAAAGTAAATGGCATTGCATAAGGACAGCTTTTCAGGGATTTTACTATCACTTTAGTCTCGTGTATTCCCTTATTTCACTTCTGCTTATAAGGAACTAAATAATAATACCATCTCTAGTTATGTTTATCTTAATAAATAGAAATTTTAAAGAAAAAATAGACAAATCTGATGTGTTACATTCACATGACTTTCTCTACATCTCTGTAACAAATTATTGTTACCAAGCTTATGCTTCTATTTACTTCATTCTATTCCAGAAGAAATTAGCAGAAATAGTCTTATTACTTGCTTCCTTGTAAGTAGAAGCGAAAAAATTGGGTATAATAGGTTAAAGTGATAGTCAAAAGCTGGTTGCTATGTCACTGAAGTTCCTTTGTTTGCATGGACAGGAAATGACAAATTCCTGTATGAGAAAAATACAACTTTTTCAAAGCTGAAACCAAAAACAAACAATGCCTAAAAAACGATCAAATCCACGAAAAACATACATAACATAAATTGTGTGTCTTAATGTGCTCTATATTTTTTGTATGGTAAGTTTTTGTCTATCTCTTACGGTTTAGCAATTATGCAAAATTCCGTAAAATTGATCCAGAATAAAATAGTCTTCAGAGGCTATTCCCAGAAAATTCAAGATATACATTTTATTTGGCAGGTAAATATCTTTAATATACCATATTTTAATCAAAATTGTTAGTGCCATTTTTAAGAAAATCAACATTTTCGAAAAAAGTTCCATGTAAAGGCCAGTTGGAGAGGGGGGATTTTCTTGAAAATCTTCGTGTTTCATCCCTGGAAGATACAAACTTAAATACCAAGTTTGGCATTCAATGGTTTTTTCGTTTTTGAGCTATGCTGTCTAAAGATACACAGACACACGGACACACACGGACCTTTTTCTGAAAATACTTTTTTTTGGATTCAGGTTGACTCAAAACATATATTTCCGGTGAAATCTCGGTATCGAATTTTTGGGTGCAATACAATACCTTCTCTATACACTACGTACATAGTACGTGTAGAGAAAGTAAAAATTGGATGTGTCCCATTCACATGGCCTTCTCTACATCTCTATAACTAATTATTGTCAATAAGCTTATTCTTCTATGTACTTCAGGTTAATCGAGATAAACAGTATTAAAAACGGTATTATTACTTTGTTTCTTACAACGTCGCAGGTTCAAACCCTGCGGAGAGTGATGCATTTTTTCAGATGTAAAAATCGTTAGCAGCGCTTCCTTCAGAGGAAAGTAAAGCCTGTAGTCTGGTGGCTTAAATTTACGGCACGTAAAAGAACCTGAAGCCTAATAAGAGGCCTCTGAGCGAAATTAATTGGTTTTTCATGCCCAATATAAAATAGGATGCTGACAACCACAACAGTTAAAGAGCGTACATAAATAAAACGCCATTTGTTTCTCTTTAGTTCCTTATAAGTAAAAGGGAAATACACTAGACTAAACCGACAGTCAAATGTCTCATAATTTGGTTGCTGTGTGATTGAAATCCTTTTGTTGACAAGTTTCGTATAAGAAAAGTTTTAAGTATTTTAAAACGGAAACTAATAACAAGGGACAACTCGAAATCGGTTAACTCCACACAAAAAAAATGTATATGACAAACTTGTTAGGTAATTTTTTGTATATCTCTTAGGGCTTACTAGTTATGCAAAACCCATAAAAATTCATCCAGAACAAAGAAGCCTTCAGAAGCTATTCCCAGAAAATTCAAGATATACAGTTTAATACATATAAGGACATTTTCAGTGTTATATCTTATAGATGATAGCAATGAAAACAAATTTCAGTTTGGAATATATTAAAACATAAAATGAACTAAGATCCACTGAATAAGCCTTATGAGGAAGTATTTTAATATCATTATTTAATATTATTCCGTTTGTATCAGGATATTGAAATGAAAGGACTCGTAGCATGGGATCACCCCCCTGTGAGGCACTAAACGACACGGCTGTTCGCAAGGATCTAGCTGCAGCCCTGGTTTTTGGATTATCCTCTATGACGATAACTGCAAGCAACGTCTGCCCACAGCTTAAAAATTGATAGTTTACGTCGATAATCTTCTGCTCATAGTAAGCTCGGATAATCCGGTGAATTTAGCCAGAAATATCAACTTAACTTCTAATCTAAATATCTGAAAATAAACTTCTAGTTTATTCATCTAAAATAGTTGCGCTGTTACTATCACAGAAACGTAATATTGTAAAACAAACATTTGTATAAACAAAAATCTTATTGAAATAACCAATACTTTGTCATACTTATGTATCATATTAGACATAAAACTGATCGTTAGATGTTAATTTAGCTCGCTTCAAACTAAAGCAACTAATTACTAACTTAACCCTTAATGTAACTAAGAAATGTTTCCGGGCTGTTTTGCCGTGGTCTGCTGGTGTTAGGAGTACCAGACGTTTCGTCCACAGCTACGGTGGACATCTTCAGTGGCGCGGTCGAAGTTTTCTAGGAGAAGGTTTCGCTGCGTCTGAAGCGTTGACTGTCGGGATCGCAACGCTTCAGACGCAGCGAAACCTTCTCCTAGAAAACTTCGACCGCGCCACTGAAGATGTCCACCGTAGCTGTGGACGAAACGTCTGGTACTCCTAACACCAGCAGACCACGGCAAAACAGCCCGGAAACATTTCTTAGTTACAATGACTCCGGCCGTGAAAGCCTACGTTCTCTCATTAAGCCTTAATGTTTGCACTCCCTTCTTGGGGGCAAAACTCGGAAATACTAACACCCATCTACAGAGGATCAGCTGAACCACTGATATTATATTGTATTTAAAATGTTCATGTAATGTTAAGTTGGAAATAGACTCAAAAAGAACTAGTTAAAATTCAACGCAGCTTTACTTTGAAGATTGCAAGGGCCTGTGGAACTGTTTACGCTGAAGCTGCTTTACTTTTGCCTGGAATTGAAGTTCTTCACTTAAACGGGATATATCAAACAAAATTAGTTAACGTCTTTAATGCAGAAACACCAACAAAGTTGAAATATTTACTCACTTTCTTACTTCTAGACATCCTTCAGGAACAAGAGTTTTATATTTATACTGATGGTTCTCGTTTTAGTTACAAAGAAACTCAAATCAAATTATCAGTTCAAGCTCCCGCCAGTGCGCACCATCTTACAAGCAGAATTACTACCACTTAAGAAAGCATTTGAATGGAGTGCACAGAGTTCAAAAGTATACGTATATTTTGCGATTCTTAAGTAGAATTTCCATCTATTGTGAATTGCTTTTAAGAATAGGACCATTACTTTAGCCTATTGTATTCTATATCTGTAATGGAGTATGTAAATGCTTAATGAAGTTTTGTCTCCAATAACAAGAAATACGTAGGTATAAGTACGAATAAACTTTGTTAGAATTGATAAGAGGGAGTAGAGAAAAAAGCATATAAATGCAACACATTAAAATTATTACTTTGGATGCCTGTGATATGTTTTTCATTAGCTATTAAGTTTCGACTGAGTAGAAAAATACACTATGTAACAAGGTTTATAAAATCGACTGTAAAAGTTGTGTAACTCTAGAAAGACTGACTATGGTCATTAAAGATTCTATAAATTTTAATATTAAAATCGCCAGAGGTGGCTCTCTAACCATAGCTTGAGTATTATTGATGGATTAACCTATCCGAAATTGAGGAGAGCCAAACCACTACACTTTTATCAATTAACAAATGAAGAAACAAGAACTAAACAAAAGTAACCTGGTTTGCTTAAAAGGCATTTTCATTATGTGTGGGACGTTCATCTATCTAAACATATATTTAAGTTGTAAGGTGAATATGAATTAAATGACATATTGCCACTAAAAACATCATGTATATATTTTAAAACACAGGATAGCTCATTCCTGGTACTTTTCGTGCATCATAAACTGGGTATCTCTTTATTTCACTTGTTTATCGGAAACAGCCTTTCACACTGCACCACTCATGATCTAATTAGTGAAACTTGTGTGACAGTGAGGAAAGTACTTGGTCGTTGCTTGCATAGGGCATCCTTTTTCACAGAAAATATATTAATAAAAACACATATACTTTCACAGTGTAATAAACCGTCCTTGTATGTGAGTCTGCAAAGTTAAAAAATAAATGAAAAGCTTAAAGTTTCGCAGACAAACTTTTGGCCTCACTCATAGTATACTGTGGCAATTAACTTTTACAAAGTAATAAAAACAGTAAAACCAAAGGTGCTTACGTGTTTTTCTAGGAAAGTCCGACCTCTCTTAATAGCTCTACCTCTTTTTCCGTATTCCTTTTTTTCTTGTCTCTTTCGCTTCCTCTATTTTAGACGCATTCTGAACCAGAGTGTTTACATTGTACTATTCTTCATTAAGTAATACAATTTTACAAAATAACATGTGCGCTATTTATAAATATAAATATAATTCATTAACCTTCTAATCTCCACTATCATCATCCTTAAATTGATTGTGCATTCTTTTCGATCCCATTTCTATTACTTTTCCACACGTTTTATGCACATTAACATATAGAAATGTATTAATATTCCATTAAAGAATTTAATTCCGAGTTTTGACCGGAAATATAGTTTTGAGACTTCTTGAAAAGGTTTTTAGAAAAAAAGGTAAGTGGTGTGTGTATGTGTGTGCCCATGGACAGCATACCTCTAAAACTTGCTATTTAAGTTGAGTATCTCCCAACGATTTTTAAGAAAATCCGCCACTTCAAACCATCCTTTGCTTGGAAACATTTTCCAAAGTGTTGATTTTCTCAAAAATGACTTACGATTTTGATTAAAATATCGTATATTAAAGATATTTACATAGCATTCAGGGAATTGTCTGTGAAGACCTCTTATTCAGTGATTTTTGCATGATCATAAGATGTAATGAAAACTTACTACACAAATTATGTAGATTTCGTTAAAACACACAGTTTATGTTTGCAGAATTAACTGTTTCCGAGATATTCCTTATTAATGGTTTCAATTTTAACCTGTGTAAACTTTTCTCAAGCAGTAGGTCGTCTTTCTTTTCATCTCTATTATTTATTCCTGGCCGGGCAAACCAAATCGAGTTTCAATTGTTTCAAAAAAAGGCTGACTTTTTAAAGATTTAGCTATCACATTAGCCTAGTGTATTGTATAATTTTTGTTCTGCTTAGAAGGAACTATTGCAAATATTTCTGTTCATCTTTATCGCGATTATAAATAAAGGAATAATCTTTAGTATTAATATTTTCTAGAGAAAGTCATTAGAATGGAACACGTCAGATATTTAACTCTCAAATTCTAAATTGGTACTATATCACAATAAATAGAATTCCTGTGTCGCTCTACATGTTCAAAATGTAAACTGTTTAACTTTTTGTGTATGGAATCAACCTGAATTTAGTTGATAATGCATATTTTTTCTTCCCATGTGACTTTCAACTGACGTACGACTTCGTATATTGATTGCAAAACAATATTGAAGAGCATGTTTCATCAGAACCGATTAAAACCGCAAAATCAGTGTGCTAAATGTATGGAACAATTCTGTAAACAAAAACAGCTTAAAATCCATGGTTTATTTAAAAAGTATTATTATGAAAAATGAAAGATTTTCAAATACCACAAAATACGTATTATGTAATATATTTTTTTTTTTGTAATTTCTCCATAACTAGCTATATTAAATATGTTTACGTACCTGCGGTTACTGCAGTTACTATAGATACAGTAAAGCTATGGTTAAAAATGATGCATTATAATTAAGCATTTTAGTTAAAAATATTACCTTAATACATGCCATAAAACTATCTGCCTCATAAGCTACGTTAATCGCTTATAACAGGAAGACATTTTAAACTAATGGCTTACATGTAGTCGTTATCATACTTCGAAATTATATCGTCATCATACCTAAGGAAATTTATTACTTTTTCTTTTCTCTTCTCTGTTTCAGGTTTATCTCTGGAAAGTCTTACTGAGCAAATGTATGTTTGCGTTTAGAAATAAAAATATCATTCAATTTCGTATGGTATGCTTTCGCAGCATTTGCTTTCCTATTAATGCGGATTTAATTCTGCCCAAGTCTTAAGCGAAAATAATGAGTTTCACGGATATAATTTTCTAGAATTTTGTAAGAGAAATTAGCAATCGTGTTGTCGTTTTGGAAAAGTAACCATTATTTAAATTGTAAAGCAATAATCTATTTCTCCGATTTAAGCAAGGAAGATTAAAGTGCAATCTTATAAAACTGCCTACTTCGAAATTACTTCGATATTCTCTAGGCAAGAAATAAACAACCCTTAAATTCACTGGATGGTCATTCATAAGAAGCTGCAGAAATCATTGCTTATTTATAACAGAATATTAAAGCTGAAGGTAATAAAATCAAGTTAATTTTTTCACACTGATTTAGCAGAAGCATTTGTTTCTTTTCTTTTTAATCTTTGTGTTGACTTTGAATGAAAAAGAAAATTCGTATTTTGGAAAGTTTATAAACGTCTCATTAATTATTTTGGTAGCTTTGGTTAAAAAATATCTCAGTTAGATTTGGTGGGGTTTTATCAGCTTTGCGCAAACGCAAATCTACAGCCAGAGACCTGCAAAATGAATAACTGTAGATCTGATTAGATAGTAAGAAACAGGCTGAAAAATGCAAGGTTGAGATCTAGAATCTCCGTTAAAGCCCCTCGTTTGATACATCAGCACAATGAAGTCAGACTGAGTTTTGCTCAGAATCATGTCAACTGGCAGCTCCGCCAATGGAAGGCTGTCTGTTCTCTTCACAGACGAGTCAAGGTTTAAATTGACGGGTTGTGATGATCATACAAGTGTGTGGAGACGTCGTGGTAAACGTCTTGCAGCAGTTGTTGAACATGATAGATTTGGTGGCGATTCGGATATAGTTTGGACTGGCGTTACTGTCGAATCTCGGAGAAAGCTTGAGGTTGTCCCACAGCGCAGGAATGCCGATGTTTACATACGGACATAATCCTTCAACATGTCGTACCCTCTGCACCCTAATGTTCTTCTGCAGCACGATAATACTAAACCCCATTCAAAACGGAGTACCAAGGAAGAACTACAGGAATGCCAAACTCGGGTATCTGCACATAGTCCTGATCTCAATCCAATTGAATATGTATTCGATAAGCTAGAAGAACGTTCTGGGCCACAGAAACTGAGAAAACTCGCAAATACACTCACTGCAAATACACTGCTAAGCATACCATGTAGATGTGAAATTATTGCAGCTCATGGGGGACACACTAGCACTGAGTGTTGAAAAAAAAAACATGGAAACATTGATCAGTAAACAATGCAATCTTATATTTCCACTTTGTTTGGTACATTAATCATTAATTTGATCGTATTTCTAATCCTGTGAAATAAAAAATGTATTACAATGCAGACGACAATTTTACACAGTTCTTCGAGCTATAATTACAAATTGCCAAAAGTTTAATTGTATCATTTGTTTTGGGACATTGGTTTAAACTTGTGTTCCTTTAATTTTTTTGAGCAGTGTATTCTATATTTATTATATTTTCAAATAAATAAGTACCAATACAAAACATGACAAGAATGAAACGAAGGAAAACATTATACAAACACAAAGAGTAAGTAAAACATGGCACATTTTCCACTTTTATTCATTCTGCAATATCCTCCTCACCATGGGTGATCTCCAGAGGAATGACCAGCTGGACAGGACGTGTGATTGCTTTGCCATCTGCAGTGCAGAGTACAATTGTCCTTACATTTCCAACCCTTCCACGACAGAAGTCCTCTATGCGCGCTTTCTTCCATGTTTGGCTTGGGCGCACTTCTTCGTGGATCAAAGCGATGTCTCCAATTTTGAGCTGAGATGAGTTCTTATCAGGTTGACGAACTTCGTGAAAACTTCTAACTTATGTCAAATACTCCTTGGACCAGCGCTTCCACAGGTCATCTACTAGTTTCTGGTGAAGTCTGAATTATTTTGTTAAACTGTTCTTCACCTCAGGCTCAGCTCCACTAGGTATTGTGGTTAACCTTTATAAAACAGAATTTTGAAAATTAAAGTAGGAGATGAAAAGAAGAAGACTACAGAACATGAATAAAATTAACAACGACATGAACTAAGGAACATTTGAAGAATTAAATCTCTGATGTGTTCCATCCACATGACTTTCTTTATATATCTGCAACAAATTATTGTTACAAAGGCTTATAATTAGCAGAAATAGACTTATTACTTGCCTCCTTTTAAGTAGGAGGGAAATAAGGGAATACTATAGGGTAAAGTGATAGTCAAAAGCTGGTTGCTATGTGACTGAAGTTCCTTTGTATGGACAGGAGTTGACAAGGTTTTTAAAGATGAAACCAAAAAACAAGGGATATCTAAAAAACGATCAACTTCATGAAAAATACATATAACATAAATTGTGTGTTTTGATGTACCCTACATTTTTTGTGTAGTAAGTTTTTATCTATCTCTTACGGTTTAGCAGTTATGCAAAATTCCGTAAATTTCATTCCGAATATAGTAAGCTTCAGAGGATATTTCCAAAAAATTCAAGATATACATTATATTTGCCAAGTAAATATCTTTAATTTACAATATTTTAATCAAAATCGTAAGTCATTTTTGAGAAAATCAAAATTTTCGAAAAAATTTCCATGTAAAGGATAGTTTGTGTTGGGGGGATTTTTGTTAAAATCTTTGTGTCGCATCCCTGGAAGATACTAAACATAAATACCAAGTTTGGTATTTTACCGACTTATCGTTTTTGAGTTATCGTGTTCACGGACACACTGACACACGGAGACACGGACACACACATACCTAGGACCTTTTTCTGAAAATGCTTTTTTTGGATACAGGGGACCCTAAAACATATATTTCCGGTGAAATCTCGGTATCGATTTTGGGTGGAGTGCAATACCTTCTCTATACACTATGTATATACTACGTATAGAGAAAGTTAAAAGAAAGGGACAACGATTAGAATAGCGATTCGCTGCAAATCAATCAAAGGGTTGAAGAATAAAGAAATAATTTTTATTATTACGCTATACAGAATATCCAAGAAAGCCCCAAAGCTTTTACTAATGTATTCTCTTTGAAAGTGGTTTATTTGTTGATTTCTTTAACTGTATGCTCAAGACGTTTGTACATAATAAAAGCTTAAAGCAAACGCAGACTTAACGGATCCGACCCGATTTACAAATTATCTCTATTGGAATCTATGGCAGGATGTTCGTTAATGCTTTCGGAAATAAACAAATAGAAACTGTACATTAAATACTCTCAAACTTCTCTGACGAGTCCATCAACTTGGCAATTACGAAGCTTATTTCAGTAACAAGTTAATTTCATTTTATGTTCTTGGAAAGGGTTCAAAACATTGCAGGAAAGCACATTAACAAAATATCGCAAACGCTACTCCTCACTTAAAGTTAAAGGTTCCCTTGTTGCTGTTTTCTCGACAACCGAACTGAGGCAAAGTTTTAAAAAATCAGATGTGTTCCATTCACATGGCTTTCTCTACATCTCTGAACAAATTATTGTTAAAAAGCCTATGCTTCTACTTACTTCATGCTAATCGAGAAACAAATAGTAGAAATAGTCTTATTACTTGCTTCCTTGTAAGTAGAAGCGAAATAAGGGAGTACCATAGGTTAAAGTGATACTCAAAAGCTGGTTGCTATTTGACTGAAGTTCCTTTGTTTGTATGGACAGGGATTGTTAAATTCCTGTATGTGAAAAGTTTGTTTTTGAAAGCTGAAACCAAAAACAAGATATATCTCAAAAACAATCAACTCTACGAAAAAATGTATATAACATAAATTGTGTGTTTTAAAGTTCTCTACATTTGTTGTGTGAGAAGTTTTTGTCCGTCTCTTACGGTTTAACACTTATGCAAAATTCCGTAAATTTGGCCTAGAATATAGTAGTTTTCTGAAGCTATTCCCAGAAAATTCAAAATATACATTTTATTTGTCAGGTAAATATCTGTATTATACGATATTTTAATCAAAATCGTTAGAGCCATTTTTTAGAAAATCAAAATTTTCGAAAAATGTTCCATGTAAAGAGTAGTTTGGGGTGGGGAAATTCTTCTAAAAATCTTCGTGTCGCATCCCTGGAAGATACTGAACTTAAATACCAAGTTTGGTATTTTAACGACTTTTCGTTTTTGAGTTATCGTGTTCACAGACACGCACACGCACACACACACACACCCACACAAAAACCTTTTTCTAAAAATACTTTTTTTGGATACAGGGGACCCTAAAACATTTATTTCCGGTGAAATCTCTGTGTCGAATTTTTGAGTGGAGTACAATATCTTCTCTATACACTATGTACATAGTACGTATACAGACAGTAAAAAGTATACGGCTAGCGATACGTCTCTTTTTGTAATATCTCATCCTACATATAATTTTCCCTACATGCTTGCATGAGCCGAAGAAGGTATTTAAATGCATCCAAACAATCAAAAACTATATTTAATTACAAATGCATGCAATTTGTATGGGTTATACGCGTGTGTAAGTATCTATTAGGAAATTGTGTAATAATTAATGCATTTTTATTATCTGTCAGTTTACTACAAGGGATTTTAGTTATATTAACATGTTAACGCTAAGTGAAACCCGAAATTACCATGTGTGTTTGATTAAATACCAGCTTTTGTAAGCTCAGCATCTTCCAGCAGTTACATACAAAATTTTTTTTCATAATAACGTTGACACAAATTTTTCTTCATTTTTTTTTTTTTTTTTTCAAAATCACTGTAACGAGTGATATTATAATAACTCATCTTTAATTATTCCATGACTAATAAGACAGACATTTTACACGTTTTGTGAGTATCCTCCTCAATCGGTATAGACTGTATATAGCTTTATACACCTGGTATATTATATACCATTATATACTATATTACCTATATATTTTGGAACTTAAACTCCCGCCCCCCCTCAGTTTCTGTGATGTTGTAAAGAATGCTGTGTTTCGAGGGCATAATATAGGGATCCAACTTTTTAAAATTGTGCTTCCACTTCATTAATGTATAACTAATCAATTTCTCTGAAGGTTTAACTCAATTAGTATTAAGTAAGTTTAAAAAGGGTTAAAATGTTATTCATATAACATGCAGGGTTTCCAGGAATGAATAGTCTTGTTTTTAGATTTCACTGTGAACTAAGTATTATGTGTAATCAATTGAAAGTGCTTTTTAAGTACCTAATTAAGTAGCTCAAACAGTTTCCAAATAATATTTGTGGGTTTCAATATGGGCACCATTCACAGCATGGCAGAGATCTAAGTGAAATTCAGCATCACCCCACTCTCTGACAAGAATATCTGGTGTAAAACTTGCAATTGCTGGTCTGATTGTTTTAGATGATTGATATTCTCAATTCTTTCACTGTAGACCTCGTCTTCACAAAGCCTTAAAGATATGCCTAATGGAGTAAGATCAGGACTTCCAGCTGGCCATAAGGTTGTTCATTTCTGCCAATCCATCGGTCTGAAAATGGTCTCTTCTTGGATTTGGCATGCGAAATAGCACGGTGTTTTATCTTGTTGGGAGATTATTTTCAATCGCTTTTCCGTTTGCTTAATTTGAGAAAAGAGGGAATTCTGCAACATATCCATGTATGGAATGGAATTGATGGTTTTCTCAACAAAACAGAACGGATAAAGTATCTTATTGTGCTTTCAGTCGCACCAAATGTTCAGAAACCTCAAATTTGGCAATTTTGCCGATTAACACAACCAATAATTTGGAATGTGGCCTCGTCGGCGATACAATTTTAAAAAATATGATGTGTACCATTCACATGGCTTTCTCTATATCCCTGCAAAAAATTATTCTTAAAAAGCTTATACTTCTATTTACTTTATGCTAATCAGAAAAAAATAGCAGAAATTGTCTTATTACTTGCTTCCTTGTAAGTAGAAGCGAAATAAGGGACTACCATATGTTAAAGTGGTAGTCAAAAGCTGGTTGCTATGTCAAGTTCCTTTGTTTATATGGATAGGAGTTGACAAGCTCTTGTATGAGAAAAGTATAAGTTTTTCATAGCAGAAACCAAAAATAAGGAATGTCTCAAAATCGACGAATCCCACGAAAAAAATGAATATAACATAAATTGTATGTTTTAATATGCTCTATATTTTTTGTGTAGTACGGTTTTGTCCATCTCTTACGGTTTAGCAGTTATTCAAAATTCAGTATAATTCATCCAGAATAAACTACTCTTCAGATGCTATTCCCAGAAAATTCAAGATATACATTTTATTTGTCCGGTAAATATCTTTAATATACGAAATTTTAATCAAAATCGTTAGAGCCATTTTTGAGAAAATAAGAATTTTCGATAAAAGTTCCATGTAAAGTGTAGTTGGGGGTGGGGGGATTTTTCTCAAAATCTTCGTGTCGCATCCCTGGAAGATACTAAACTTAAATACCAAGTTTGGTATTTTACCGACTTTTCGTTTTTGAGTTATCGTGTTCACAGACACACGGACACACACACACACACACACACGGACCATTTTGTGAAAATGCTTTTTTTGGATATTGGGGACCCTAAAACATATATTTGCGGTGAAATCTCGGTATAGAATTTTTGGGTGGAGTGCAATACCTTCTCTATACACTATGTACATAGTGCTTATAGAGAAAGTAAAAATTGTGGTTCATCATCAACTCTTTGTAGCATAATATCAACTAGTTCAGCCCTCAGAAATTTATCCTGTGGTTTTATTACAAGAAAAAGCTGAATTTTATAATAATATCAAATTGCGGAGCTATTGAAAATTAAGGAAGCACTGATATGTACAGGAGCTCAACATTTTAATGGTTGTGCAATTTACAGTACCCTCAGACCACTCTTAAACCTATAAAGAATAAATTTGATCTAAACTCTTTGGCTGTAGAAATTAAAAATATTTTGATATCCCATAAAAATCACATTTGTTTATGCTGGGTGAGACGACGTACTAGACTGATAGCAAATGAAGTGCTGACCAATTAACAAAATGTGCTGCTGCTTCCAGTTTGAGCTTTCAGCTTCTTATTCGTTTGGAAAGGGAAAATATAGGAATTAATAATAGCCAAATTAAATAATCAGTGGATGAGCAGTATAAAATGTACAGTTTACACGAGAGATGTTTTAAAATTCATATAAGATTTTATATATTACACAATTTATAACCTGCCACAGAAATTTTGGATTATATTTAAAAAGATTTAAATGACATAAGAATAATAGAAATTTATGTATTTTTCTTGAAAAATAAACAATTAAACAATTTTGTTTGCTGTCCTGTTTTTGAAAGTAGAAGATACCTTTTGCCTGGAAATTTAAAGTCAATTTTTAAGTTTAGAAGTCATAATTCGAAATGATCTAATGGGTATAAGAGTAACTTCAATTCGGTTCTTTTTATTATTTATTTATTTTTTTGTAGCTTAACATCCTTTAACCTGATTGGTCATATCGAACGATGAATGAAATTGGTGAGATGATGCACAAATGCTCTCTGGGCCCTGGATCTTAAAGTACTCGACATTCGTCTTCTCAGGATAATGCAAAACCTCGAAAAAGACCTTATCCGTGCAACTCATCCTAAGCGAGATTCGAACTCACGACCTTTCGAATGTGAAACAGACACGCTACCACCACACTACCCAGATGGGCTAATTCGGTTCTAGCAGCAAGAGTTAAATATGCTAGATAATCGAAGGATACATACGCGCAAAATATTATATTATTGGATAGGTAGAGTCAGACTAAAAAATTAAATGTCATATTCGGGATTTTAACCATGGATCTCCTGGTCTTTAACCGGTTGATCTAACCACCTTGCTACCATGGCAACATGCCATGCCATGCCGTGCCGTGCCAAAGAGTACGTCAATCAATGTTAACTAATTGCTTTTCCCTAATACCGTATGCAGACTAACCTTGGAAATGTCACACTGAAACATCTGTTTCATAGCCGGGATTCAACCTCGGATATTTGGTGACACTGACAAATTGAACTATCCTGGCAATACGCCAGTAGGATATTAAATTCTGTAAATGATTCACATTTTTCATAATAAACCATAAGGCGTTCTCATTTTGAGATAGTGTATCCTAATTCCACCAATTACGCAATCATCTGTTTCGCTTACATTTCATATCATCCACATCCTTTTGTGCATGCCAAGCTACGGGCCGACTCCTCGTAACAGCTTTTCTATTCCATGGTGTCGTGCCGTTGGCTCCCCGACAGGCTTCTGACCCCTAGGCATTGGCTTGTAAGTCCTACCAATACGGGGAAGGTTAGCCGATTACGAAACGAAACGAATATCCTAATGGCAATTTAAACTTCGTAAGTATTTTAATTTTCTAACATTACAGCGAGGTACAATTAAGCTACTCAATATTAATAAAATTGTTTTCTTACCTGTTAATTATTATTCAGCTACTAAAATTTATATTAAATCTCAAAGCCATTTTGTTTCTGAGACAGACCACAAATATCAAACTCATGCAACATTCCCAAGATGTCTATTACTGAACTCTTGAAGTAAGTTAATTATCTATAATTGAGAACATTTATCTAAAAGCATACATTTTTAATCATAATTTTGTACAAATTTATATAAAATATTCCAGGCGTGTATATCACTAAAATGAAGAAGAAGAAGAAGAAGAAGAAGAAGAAGAAGAGGGCACTAAGTTTTGCATTTAAAGTTTTACTCCACCTGAAACACTGTTAGTTGTCATGCTTTTTATATGTAAATTGTTATTCAAGGAATGTTCATACATAAAGTGATATTGATGGCTTAGTGCTGCAGGAGCTGTTTGCGATGAAAAAGAACCCGAAGACAAGTTTTTCCGTCTTACCTCACAATATTTGATTCTCCGATTGTGATCCCACTTCTCAAAACAGTCTCTTTTGTCGGATATGTCCACCTTCGTCGTTTATCTCCTCCCCCGTCTTTCTCTCTCCCTCTCTTCTTCTACCTCTTTTCTGTTCGTCCAACACCTTTTTCTGTTTTTCCGCCGAAGGGCAATCGTCGTTCCGTTCCAGAACTTGTGCTTTTTCTTGCAACTGGTAAGCATTCGCTCTCAGTATCTTTTATATTGCCAATTGATTTTTGAGGTGCTCAAAAGCATTTGCTCTCTTCATGTTCAGCTCAATCAAGAAGTACGAGTACCTCTATTTTACTCCAATTGGCAAATCCCCTCCCACGTGTTCCAGAATACAAGCTTCGGATTAGATTTCCCATGGTATTTTGTAGAGTGTTACATCTCTTGAATAGAAACACAAAATTTCTTAACCAGAGAAATAAGTACATGCAATTCAGGAATCAAACTTCAAGATTTTCCGGTTCCTTCGGGTTTGAAAATTCTGTCTAGCTCATTCTTGGTCTGCCAATATATCTCCTACACATGCGTTAGGAATGTGGTAGGTTGCTATCAAGTTCTCGCCAGTTATTTACGCATTTGTGTTTGTAGCTATTAGAGAAGTGCTTTGTTATTCGTTCTTCGCTTTTAATTTCTCTGCAAAATACGTACTTGGTAGAGAAGGTATTAAATTCCACCCACAGTTTGAAACCGATATATTTCTGGTAATCATATTTTGAGATTCCGTGTTTTTAACAAACACAACACATAAAATGTGAGAAAATACCAACCCTCATTTTCAATACATTTGGAAATTATTATAATTCCGTAAAGTTGGCAGAAGACACATTCTGTCTTGGAAGATAATCAGAACACAGATAAATAAAGAGCGCAGAAGGGTAACATTTGAGGGATTGCAAGAAACCGTGCTATGAAAATTGACGATGTCAGAGGTAGTGGCGGAATCTGTACTCTCACTGTTTTTTCACGGTTGTGAGATTACTGCTCTGATCTTCATTTCCTCTATTAAAAAACCGTGCTGCTTTAGTCTAGCAGATAAATGTGAACTGCAGTCTTTACGCTGTTCAAAACATCATTGACAACGTGATTAGCGCTGCGGATAAATCTTTAATAAGAACCGGAAAAATCGAAGGGATAAAATCGGAATCATGAAGCCTTAAAGGCCTATAGTAATTCACCAATCATTGGATAAGAGCCATAGGATTTAGTATCTACCATATAATTATCAAAAGATATGAAGTATTGGCTGTGGACGCTTATTGCTGCACTCTCATTTTGCAGGACAAGACAAGGCAAGCCAAGTAGCTTGGCAGAGAGGAGAAAGGCTTCCAATGAAGCATGGTAAAACACCGTCAAAAAGAACACATAACTACAAAAAACATAGTGTCGTCATAATAATCACTCTTGTTAAGATTCGACATAAAACGTTTTACCTTATCTATCACAGTTTTCTTAGTTAATACTGATATTTCCTTAATTGTTGGTTTGTTTCACTATTTAACCTCCTCATATGGAGAGCTTACAGCTCTAGGATTTACTAGTCAGCGCCTGAGGTTAGGTCTGCCTTTGAGGGACAGACGGTTCTGGATCACAAACAGTAACCAGGATGGTTGATGCCTCTACGAGAGGCATGAGGAAGATGAGATGAAATGAAAGAGAAATGGCGAAAGGAAATTGCAACACCAAGAAGGAAACTCATGAATGCAATGAATTTAATGGCAAAGATAGGTAACTCCATGGCACGATAGCTCACGGGGAACCTTGGCCTACCGCCCAACCGCTGCGTCCCCCATCTCGGTCCACTACAGACGTCATGGATGGGGTGCAGTATTGGAGGGTGAGACGTGGTCAGCGCCTCGAGTCCCTCCTGGCCGGTTAATGCGGTCCTCATGATCTGGAGCCGCTTTTTCTCCATCAAGTAGCTCCTTAATTGGTCCCCCAGGGACCTTACGAGGCTGAGTGCACCCCGGGCCAGGTCTCCCAGTGGGGGAAAAATCCCCACGCCGGTACTGGGGATCGAACCCAGGTCTCCCGCTTAGTAAGCAGCTGCGCTACCACCGCGCTAAGGAGACGACCGGCACATGATACTTTTTTCAAATCTTTAAAACCTCATATTCAGCATTTGGTATGGCCTCCATGCGCTGCATTTAGAGCTGATATATGCCGTGGCACTGAATCAAAAATGTTCTGAAAAGTTCCTTAGGGATTTACTGCCATGCAGTTTGTGTTCAAGCCCACAAATCCGTGACACTGGTGGACTGCGACGCACGAGTCCAATCATATTCCACACATGCTCGATGGGCGACATCTCAGGCAAACTTGCAGGCCAGGAGAGCAATGGTACCCACCGCTCTTTGAAGGTTTGTACATTCTTCGAATTATGTGGCTGGCATTGTCCTGTTGAAATGAGACCTGTTGAAATGCCTGAGCTCTACAACCACCTGCAGACACCGGTTGCTGTTCAAAGTGCCCTCAATTCGTAAGAGGTGAGATCGGTGGTTGTATGTAGCCTATGACACCCCAAACTATCACACTTGGTGTTTGTCCGCTATGCCGCTCAACAATGCAGCCCTCCAGCCCGCTGTGGACGGAGTTTGCAAACTCTTGCGTTGTATTCGATTGCGTAGTGTGTTGCGTGCGTCAATGTGAATGATTACATTGAATTACATGGGTGCAAGTTCTTGCGCTTACATCTCATTGTGAATGGGGCATTATACATCGAATATATAAGCTATTCTGCAAGCAGTATTTTATATCAAACAATTTTTTTTTCCACAGAAATCGTGTTAGCACAGGTGTTAGGGAGGTGAAAATGCTATAGCAAGGATTTGAACACCGTATCGCCCGAACTCCGTTAGGCTTTCATAGCTTTTATGCTATAATGAGAACATGCGAGAATATTCTAGAGAGAATCCGTATTGGTATTTCGGCATTAAGTAAGTAGAAGTTTTTGCATGAAATGTTTACTGAATTGCAAGTAGAACGGGCAATGAACAGTCCGTCGAACAAGCAGACCTCCACGAAAAGAACTCTTAGTAGAAACAGAAGCATCGCAGTATTTGATTACCTACCAGGGAAAACCAACAATAGATACATATAGGAGCTCACGGTCGACGGTGTTTAAACCCAGAACTTTTCGAATGCGAGTTTTACACTTCACGTCGGAGCCATTTCGCTTCGTGTTTTGCAGTTTTTCAGCATATGCTGTTTTTAACACTATCTTGCTATCGTCGTAGCTGAATAAAATAAAACTGATTTGGCTTCCACGATTGTGCCACAAATACCTTCCTATACGAGTTGATGAAACATATTTTTAATGAAAGTTTTTCGAATAGCCTTATTATCCTTGAGTAACTTCTCTCTATTGAGTGTTATAGAGGACCGTCCGCCAAGATTTTCGTTCAACATGACGTCAGTCTATTCCCTCTTTCCTTTTCCGTCATTTGCTGCCCTTTTTCGTCTCTAAGCTGGGCTCAGGGCTTTTTTTCTTTTTTTTCACAAATGTTCTTTCTCTTTCCAACATTCCCACTGCTTTTCAACTTCAACCTCTTTGCACATTTCGTTACTTTCAACCCCTCGTAGATCTTCTGCTTTCAGTTTGTATATGTTCATGTGTGTGCATGTGAGTGTCAGTGAGTGTCAGTGTGTGTGTGTGTGTGTGGATGTCTACGTGTGAGAAGAGGACAGATGAATGGAGGGAGAAAACCTTGGTCTCTTTTATATGGTTCTGAGGACTGATCGCTCCACCCTTACTATTTTCACAAAATCGTTTCTCTTCTACCTAAACTTTTCATCGTTTACCTGCTTCACACTCATAAATTCAGTTATGTGGTATTATATTACTTTTACTTTCTCTACCACGTACGCATAGTGTGTGAAGACAGTTTTGGATTTCATCCAAAAATTAGATACCGAGATTTTGCCGAAAACAATGTTTTAAGAACTACTGAATTAGGAAACATATTACTAGAAGAAGGTCCACGTGTGTGTCTGTGAATAGCATAACTTTAAAACGAAGTTCTTCAAAAGATACGACACGATGAATTTTATTTTTTTTTGAAAATCTCCACCCAAAACTATTCTTTACATGGAGGAATTTTCGAAAATTTTGATTTCTCAAAAAAAAAAAACGATAACGATTTTGATTTAAGTACCCCATATTAAATCATCAATGTTCTTAAACCCTCTATATTCTGGATGACTATTTCATAATTGGTTTTCGTTAAAACGCGCCATCTATATTGTGGAATGAAAATTTCTCAATATACTCCCGGCTTTTGTTTAAATTTTCCAGTACCTACTTTTCATCAACGATACGTTGTCATCCTTTTTCTTTTTTCATCCTGGTCATGTACGGAGAACGGAATTTTAATGCCATAAGGAGTAGCTGTTATAAGATTTGACACTTAATTTAGCTTCTGAACTACCTTATTTTCTTTGTACCAACAAGAATATGCAGAGTAAAATAACGTCATAAACTGATTAGAAGCATAAGCTTTTGGAAGAACAGTTTGTTGAAGAATAGGTCAGTTTTGCATTGCTTATTAGTTTTAAGTCGTCCTCCATGGTGTAATGGTTAACATGCTGATTTCATATACCCAGGTCGCGGGTTCAAACCCGGCGAAGGAGATGGATTTTTTTCGGGTGTAAAAATCCTTAGCATGGCTTCCTTCGGAAGGGAAGTAAAGTCGTTGGTCCCGTGTCGTAGATTTACGGCACGTAAAAGAACCTCAAGCCTAAAAGAGGTCTTTCACGCCCAATTTAGAATGGGACGCTGAGAACCACGGCAGTTAAAGAGCGTCCATAAATAACACGCCATTTACATTTATATATTAGTTTTAAATCTTAAATAAAGCGTAGCTTAACAAACTCTTGAAGTCGTTCATTTCCTAGAGTGCCTCTTTAAGAAGAATTTAAACGCAGTATTCCGCCAACATGAAATCTAGCAGCTTTATGAAGCGATTATCTCAGAGGGTAATGAAAAATTACTATGTTATTTCTGTTAATTAATAATGATGCCAGGTATGAGGATAATATTGAAAAAAACAAAATAGTTATTATTTTTAATGCATGTCTATGCATGGTACTTACAATAAATATAATTTTCTTAATATGATGATTTTTAAAATATTAATTTAAATCTGTTATGATTGCCGGCTGTTAGGTAAAAAAATACACAGTATAAAACCTTGTCTATTACATTCAAATGCCATTATGTGTACTTTAACGAGCTCTACATATGTTGGGATAGATTCTAGCTCTCCGGATTACCAATTAAGCAAAAGTAATTCGCAATAAAGAGGGCTTCAGACGTCATTCTCAGAAAATGGAAGATATAAATGTCGTTTGTCATGAACATATTTTAAGCGTATTTTAGGCAAATTCATTAAAGTCATTTTTGTAAAAACAAAAGCTTTCGATATGCGTCGGTAGTGTGGTGGTGATGTGTATGCCTCACATTCAAGAGGTCGCGAGTTTGAATCCCGCGTAGGGTGAGTTTATCAGATAAGGTTTCTTCTGGGTTTTCCGTTAACTTGCGAATTCGAAAGTAGAGTAATTTTAAGCTGCATGGGCCCCAAGATTATTTGAGCATTATTTTGCTGCTGTCATATCGTCGACATGACCAACCAGGTTAAAGGACGATAAGCTTAAGACAAATCCTAATACTATGCTTAGTTCTTTTGGAGGAGGCGAATAAAATGGCATGTTCTTTTGAGATGTGCAGTTTACAAGAACACGGAAACTTGTTAAACATTCTATTTATATCCAGGGGAGCTCAAAATGTGTATTTTCAGTGAAACCTTATATCTAATGTTCTTATAACTTACTAAAGGCATCAGTAGATAAACTAAAGTGTATTTTATTTAGAACTCGTATTTCCAAAAATACAAAATGAAAAAAATAACACTGTTGGGTAGTTTTAAATCATTATTTAGTAGGTAATTATGATTACCATATGTATAACATTTAAAATTTAATTATAACACAAAAGTTTCTAAACCATACGAAATATAGTATCATATTGCATCACCATAGACTCTCCGAAATTTCGAAAACAAGGATAGAATTTCAAAACCACGTGTAAAATACTTAAAACATTAATTTATGCAAAAAACCTATCAGAATATAAAACTCTGTGTAGACACATAATGGGTGTAGTCGCGGTATTATTGAAAAGGACAAACGGCTTAAATAAATACCAGAAAGAAATTAGTATTTGAAAACTTAAAGCAGTAATGGAAATAACTCGAAAATGAATAAATTCACAAGAATAAAAAACCTGATATATTCCATTCACACGACTTTCTCCTCATCTCAACAAATTATTGTTTAAAAGTTATTCGTCTCTCTACTTAAAGCTAATCGAGATAAACATTATCAGAAATGGTCTTATTACTTGCTTCCTAGTAAGTAGAAGGGAAATAAGTAAATGCACTCGGTTAAACTTAAGAGTCAAATATTTTGAAAAGTGGTTGCTATGCGATATTAATCCATATTGTTTTTTAGATATTCCTTGTTTTTGGTTTCACGTTTAAAAAACTTGTACTTTTCTCATACAGGAATTTGTCAGTTCGTGTCAAAGGAATTTCAGTCACCTAGCAGCCAGTTTTTTACTATCACTTTAACCTATGATACTCCTATATTTCGCTTCTGCTTACAAGGAAGAAAGTATTGAGAATATTTCTGCTAATTTTTTCTCGATTAGCATGAAGTAAATAGAAGAATAAGCTTAGTAGCAATAATTTGTTACACAGAAGTAGAGAAAGTCATGTGAATGGAATACATAAGATTTTTCAGTATGTAATTTGAATACAGTAATTACAATACAACACAGCAACAATAATAAGAGTACTCTAAGGCCGCATTTATACAAGTGATTTTGTCTCGCGCGACAAGGAATGACTTGGCATAACTTTTAATGCTCGTGTCGCACATGTGTTATTGGGAATATCAGCTTCAGCAGCCCATTTCCACGTTTGGTTACAGCCAGTATGAAGTCTTGTGTGTTGTAAAATTGCTATAGCCTTTTAAATAAGAACATAAAAAAAAAATCTGATGTGCTCCATTCACATGACTTTCTCTACAACACTGCAATAAATTATTGTTAAAAAGCTTATGCTTCTATTTACTTCCTGCTAATCGAGAAAAAATTAGCAAAATAGTCTTATTACGTGCTTCCTTGTAAGTAGAAGCGAAATAAGGGAGTACCATAGGTTAAAGTGATTGTCAAAATCTGGTTGCTATGTGACTGAAGTGTCTTTGTTTGTATGTATGGACACGAGTTCACAAAGACCTGTATGAGAAAAATATGTTTTTATAGCTGAAACCAAAATCGAGTAATATATAAAAACAATCAACTCCACGAAAAATATGTATATGACATAAATTGTGTGTTTTAAAGTGCTCTACATTTGTTGTGTGGTAAGTTTTTGTCCATCTCTTACGGTTTAGCAGTTACTATGCAAAATTCCGTAAAATTGACCCAGAACAAAGTAGTCTTCAGATGCTATTCCCAGAAAATTCAAAATATACATTTTATTTGTCAAGTAGATATCTCTAATATACGAAATTTAATCAAAATCTTTAGAGCCATTTTTTATAAAATAAAAATGTTCGAAAAAGTTCATGTAAAGGGTAGTTTGGGGTGGGGGGATTTTTCTCAAAATCTTCGTGTCGCAGCCCTGGAAGATACTAAACTTAAATACCAAGTGTGGTATTTTACCGACTTTTCGTTTTTGAGTTATCGTGTTCACAGACACACGGACACACACACACACATATAGGAACGTTTTTCTGAAAATACTTTTTTTGGATACAGATGACCCTAAAACTTATACCTTCTCTATACACTATGTACACAGTGCGTATAGAGAAAGTAATAAATACATTTGATGTGTTAATTTCATATGACTGCTTTCTCTCTAGGTGCAAAATATGTTTCTTCATTCACACAAAGAGAATAGTGAAAGAGAAGTGTTTAAGATTTGAGTGCTATACACTGTCACTTAAAACACTACATTGCTTCCAAGAAATAGCCAGAAACAAACGAAAAACGACAGGAAAGACATTCATCAATTTGAAGTATTAACAACGGATATATTTGAAAGGGGTTATGTCACAAAAAGGATATTTGGAATACATTGTTTGGTTTAAGGAGATCTAAATTTACTATGTATTGCGCTTTCCTCTAGCGATTATATTATTCACTGACAGACACGATATCGCGCGCACCGGCATCGAGTTTGTTTTCAATATTGTTTAACGTCCGTTTTTACTACTATAGCACAGCAGGCGATGACACTGATAATACATGGAGGGAAGATGAAGCACCAGTGAAATGCGATGGCGGGGGAAGTTGGACAACCCGGAGAAAACCCGTCTCTGCGCCGCTTTGTCCACTACAAATCCAATTCTTGTTACAATAAGTAGTAGATAAGTAAAGGAAAGGAAGAAACAGAAAATGACGTTGGAATTTACATCCAATTAACTGTACATAGATCGTTTAGCAATTCTCATGCATAACTGCTTTTTTTCTTTCTTTTCTTTTATTTGTCGCGATCCTTATAATGTGGCAGCATGTCAAATTGGACTGCTAATGCGAATTTATTATATGAAAATTTCCATATCCATTCTTCATAAGATTCTAAAAGACGCTCACTCTCCCAACAGTGAAAACACAAAACATGCTGAAAAATTAAGACTACAGCTCTGGGTTTCCCCGAGTGGCACCTCTGTATCTTCGGTTTGGCTGTCAATGCGTCGTGCTTAAAATAGGTCCATGCACCCCATGTAGCTTGTGATCATGAGACTGTCGTTTGTCGCACGAGATGTTTTTCATGTCGTGCGACAAGGAATTATGTGCGAATGTCGTGCGAGTGGTATAACTGTTCCCATTTAACTCAATCTGCTTTCCGACCGCATGTCATGTGAGACAGTACCTGTCTTGTCCCGGGAAAAAATTAAATTCTTAGAAGAGAAAATATAAATGTACAATGAAAGACTTAACACGTATAAGTCACGATCTTGGGTACAAGATACAGTTACCTGCCGTGCGTTGACCCAAAGGAAGGGGTGAAAATGAATGGACCCTGTCCGAGGGGACATAACGGGACACAAGACAATGATTCCCGCTGGTCAAGAGGACGCTTTCTTAGGCACTTGGTGAAGGACCTCCGCACAACCAAGATGTGATTGTTAAGAGTCCGTGGTGAAGCCGAACAGGCTACCTGGGAGGAAAGAGGGAAATAGTTATTTACATACTGACCAGAATACGTAAGAAATCACGGCATCAACATTAATAAACAATAACATTTTCGGGAGAACACATCCGCGTGTTCTACGGCGGAAAAAGGCCCGACTCAATAAAACACTTGTGTCTCACCACAACCTGAAAGGGTTTCCATGATAATAAAAACCCTGAGCAAAGCCAACCACAAACTTACACCATTCTCATAACCATAACCTGCACCCAGGATGCGAACCAGTACCGCCCCACATGAAATCGCATACATAAAAGAGGTCTAACATATTTCAGTTTAAGATGCGCAGTGAACAGATTGTAGTCCAAAGCAAGGAAACTGACATGACTTTTGCAGCCCAGAAAGTGTAGCGCTGAGCGAGTCATTTGTCACTAGTATCCCTATTTACATTTCCCCCCGTAGGTTTTACTGATTACTGGTTTTACTGTTTCTTTTACAAACATATACACATTTCACAAACATATAACATCCATGCCCAAGGCGGGACTCGAACCCACGATCCCCTGCCCATGAAGCACCAAAGCGAGACGCTTTAGCGAGCGTGGCCATGGGGACCGGCTCACTAGTGAGCTAGCGGAATGTACCGAATTCACTGCAGTGCAACGAAATCTCGCTTGAGCGAGACGGACCACATAAATACCGTTCGTTACCGAAGCTTCTACCTTTCTTATTGTTATGATTAATACATTTGCGTTGATAATAACCAATAAATTGCGAAACGAGACAACACAATGCCAGTTATAAATTGCACAGCCTTGCTTTAGAACAGGAAAATAAATAGCTATATAGAATCCTAGATCTTATTGCTGGAACAATTATCATTGAGCAAAATATTATTCACTCATGTTCATAAAATTGTGGCCTATAATTCTCTCTACATCTAGAGGCATGACCGACTCTTTTTACCGACTATAATTTTAGCCAATAAATTGTCAGTGTAATTTATATACTCTAAAATGTGGTTTAACTGCCGAAGGGTAAAACTAAAACATAGTTCTGATTTTAATGGGACACTGCTGTATTCTTATTAACGATTTGTTTATTCCCGTTCATAACAAAAATGATATTAAGCTTCGTTTACAATGAAATTGTCATTGATTAACAACACATCCAAATTATTTCTCACTCCTTCCTCTAGAACGTCGGTTATGCTGTAATTGGTTAAAGCTTTCTTTGAGTACCAATGGTAGGGAAACTCTCATAGAAACGGTATCTAGATTACCTCTTCTTTTCACAATGTTTACAACATCATTAATCGGTTAGTTATTATTTTGATTTTTACTTTCTCTATACGCACTATGTACATAGTGTATAGAGAAGGTATTGCACTCCACCAAAAATTCGATACCGAGATTTCACCGGAAATATATGTTTTAGGGTCCCCAATATAAAAAAAAAAGCATTTTCACAAAAAGGCCCGTGTGTGTGTCCGTGTGTCTGTGAACACGATAACTCAAAAACGAAAAGTCGGTAAAACACCAAACTTGGTATTTAAGTTTAGTATCTTCCAGGGATGCGACATGAAGATTTTGAGACAAATCCCCTGACCCCCAACTACCCTTTACAGGGAACTTTTTTCGAAAATTTTGATTTTCGCTCTAACGATTTTGGTTAAAATTTGGTATATTAAAGATATTTACCTGCCAAATAAAATGTATATGTTGAATTTTTTGGGAATAGCCTCTGAAAAGTAGTTTATTCTGGATGAATTTTACTGAATTTTGAATAACTGCTAAACCGTAAGAAATGGTCAAAAACTTAGTACACAAAAAATATAGAGCACATTAAAACTTTTTTTTTGAGACATTCCTTATATTTGGTTTCTGCTATGAAAATCGTATACTTTTCTCATACAGGAACTTGTCAACTCCTATCCATATAAACAAAGGAACTTCAAGACATAGCAACCAGCTTTTGACTATAACTTTAACCTATGGTAGTCCCTTATTTCGCTTCTACTTATAAGGAAGCAAGTAATAAGACTATTTCTGCTATTTTTTTCTGATTAGCATAAAGTACATAGAAGTATAAGCTTTTTAAGAATAATTTGTTGCAGGGGTATAGAGAAAGTCACGTGAATGGTACACATGAGATTTTTTTTTTTTCAAATCAATGATATAGAGAACTAGGAGGACTCAAAATCTGCTCACCGTAAGATGGAAATCCTACGGAAAGAAAAAAGCACTATTGTGATCTAGGGTATGGGTGAGCAAGAGTACGCCTCTAAAATACGCAGGAAACGGAATCCCCACTTTGCGGAATGGTATGGATGCTTTACTCACCTAGCGTCTCGGATAAGATAAAGGACAGGAGTATATCATCTGAACAAAAGGTAAGCAGACCGCAGGAGGATCTGTTACAAATTGAATATGCCATCTAGACGGAATATTCGTGAAAGGTACTAGAAATGCTTTACATAGATATGTAAGGTGAAAAGGTTTCAAAGAGAAACGTGGTACTGTAAAATGTATTCCAAAATTGGTTTTCTCAAAAAGACAGAAGAAGATATATCTATATGCAACTAGGTAACTCGTAGGCTGAAGATGGGGCATTTTCTTTTTATATCATCATCTTTCTCCTTCTCTCGATTTCTCTTTTCGTATTTTTCATTCTCTTTAGTTACGCCATATGCTGACCTATTTAGAGATCCACTCATTTGTTTTCATACCTCTCTGTCTGTTTACATTCTCTACACGACTATGCACATAGTGCATTTGCATAGTGTATAGCATTTTTGGAAAAAAGGTCCGTGTGTGTGCGTGGGTCTGTGTGTGTGTCTGTGGACAGCATAGCTCAAAAAGGAAAATACCGTTAAATACCAAACTAGGTATTTAAGTTTGATATCTTCCAAGGATGCGACACGATGATTTGCAAGAAAATCCCCCCATACCTAACTACCCTTTACATGGAACTCTTTTTCGAAAATTTTGATTTTCTCAAAAATGGCTGTAACGATTTGGATTAAAATATCGTATATTAAAGATATTTACCTGACAAATAATACGTATATCTTGAATTTTCTGGGAATAGCCTCTGAAGATTACTTTATTCTGGATGAAATTTGCGTAACTTCTAAACCGTAATAAATGGACTAAAACTTACCACACAAAAATGTAGAGCACATTAAAACACACAATTTATGTTATATGATTTTTTTTCCAGGAGTTGATCGTTTTTGAGATATTCCTTGTTTTTGGTTTCTGCTTTGAAAAGCTTATACTTTTCTCATACAGGAATATGTCAATTCGTGTCCATACAAAGAAAGGAATTTCAGTCACCTAATAACCAGCTTTTGACTTCACTTTAACCTATAATACTCTAATATTTCGCTTCTACTTACAAGGAAGCAAGTAATACGTTTATTTCTGCTAATTTGTTTCCCGATTACCTTAAAATAAATAGAAGAATAAGCTTATTAACAATAGTTTGTTACACAGAAGTAGAGAAAGTCATGTGAATGGAATACATCAGATTTTTTTCTGTACGTGTGTGTTAGTTTTGAACTCCATTTGTAATAATTTTTCTTGTTTTCAGTTTTATATCATTTTCTTATTTCCTGTTCTTTCTGTTCAGTAAGAGCATACATTAAAACAGATTTAAGTAATGCTTATTGTTGTTATTCTTCTTCTTCTTCTTCTTCTTCTTCTGCTTCATGGACTTAGGCCATTTGGTTTGTTTCCCGTCAAGAAAACTGGTTCCATCCATCTAGCTATTGGTCTGCCCATGTTTCTGAATTCTATTCTTTTACATTTAAAGAAAACAGAAGGCAATCTATTAAAGCTCATTATTTTTATGTATTCAAAGCAATTTATCTATAATATGTTTGTTCCATCTACAATGCTAAATACATTTAAGTCCTTTCTAATTAGTTCACTTCTTATTTTGTCTCCAAGAGCCACTCCTTCCACAGAATGTAAGAATGTTATTCCTGCCGCCTCAGTTATTCTTTTCTCTGATTGGGTCAATGTCCAATTTCCACAGGTACGATCACTTTATAAAACCTAAGTTGTGTAATCTTTAAAGTCTTATGTATTAATGTTGGGTTTATTGTTCCACACATTATACTAAATGGATCTATGTTATTATTTGTTACATATTTCTGGTTATATTTCTCATTATTCCTACAAAATTAAATATATTTACCTGTTTTATTGTTTGACTACTGACAGGTTTCAATTTAATGTGATTCTTTCCTCTAAACATCAGCTTCTGTTTTTGTTGACATTCCTGGATTATACTCTTAATTTTCTCTTTTAGCCTCCATGTTTAGCTAACAACAGTTGAACTGATCCCTTCATTCTAGAAGAGTTATCATCAAGGATATTACTTGATTTGAAAAACTCTCATCTTCTCATAAAGGGCCCTTTTACAATTTTTCTTCTCCTTAATTTTTTAAAGTAATTTCCTGCTTACAACTAAATTGAACGAGAAACTAGTACTGTAATTTCTAGATATATTGCTGTGCAAACATTGTTATTCTAACGGAATTCGCACGCGAATTTTTATTTTGGCCTATAACTGCTATTAACTCAGCAACGTAATGCTTTTGAGGAACTACTCAAAGCCTACTCAAGCCTGGGAACCTACATTATGTCTGGTAGACCACTTGCCTCTCATCAAGGCGGCCCGGGTTCTATCCTAGGTGGGCCCATGTGGGATTTGTGGTAGAGAAAGCGGCGCAGGGGTGGGCTTTCTTCGAGTCCCCCCCCCCCTCCATCACATTTCACCGGTGCCCCATCTTCATGCCATGTATCACCAGCAAGGATAGCATCTTGGGGACCGATAGTGGAATGCATGCGGATACCAGTTGTATACCTACCGAGTAGAGACCCACCTGCATTGGCGACTGCACGTAAACAAACTGTAGCGCCGCGTTGGGGAACGTGACTCAACGCTGTAGTGTGACTCACTGTGACTTACTTCCTTAAACTCCGGTTGAGGAGCATATGGCCGAGACAATGTTTCGCCATGTGATTCTGTAGCGTGTTATGCGTTTCAACTTTCCTTGATTGCTCTCTTCCTCCACTGATCTAGGTCTTTTCTTCTCTTATGTTCTTGAGGATTGCACTCCATGGTTTCAGATCTGCGCAGTGCACAACCAATCTATTTCCACTTTCTTCTCTTGATCTGCTGGTCAACCAGCAATTGATCTGTCCTTGTCCATAGTTACGCAGCAATATACCACACTGTATATTACAATACTGTTTTACAGGTAATTAATGCCTTTGAATATAGGTATGTTTTTCTCAATATTGTAAAATCTCCGACTTCAAATGAATTACATGAAAATGTGCAATTCATAAAGAAAACAATTGAAGATATATCTACGACAATAACATATATTTGGAAACATCGAACACTGAAAAGCCTCGAGCCCTGAAGGTCTTTCATTGATCTTGTGCAAGCAATTAATCAGAGACCGGTGACCCCCGTTTTAAACCATTTTCCTTTATTATTTATTATATTTATATTTTGTTTTCTTTTCTCTGAAAACCAATATTTTTATCTTTAAAAATTAGAATTCATTCTTGGAGTCTTGAAAGCTCCAGAATATAATTGATAGAAATCCTTGATCTAGTACATCCCTGTGGTATTTTGCGATGTTGAAAGATAATTTTCTTTATACAATAACATTTTATGCTACATATAATCATTAGAAACAATATTAAAAATCACATAATCAGAAATTGTGAATAAATATTACTGTACATTTTGCTAGAAAAATAAAAATACATGTGTTACGTGTTCGTTTTTAAATTCTTCAACTACGAATGAATGAATAAGTGTAAATTATTGACATAATAATTTTATACATGGAACTCCAGCAATCGCAAGGGCCCACACACCTTAAGTGTTTTTGTAACACACACTAAAAAGCAATATTAAAATAACAACAACAAAGTATTAAAAGAGTACACACGAAAATAAAAAGACAAGGTAATACAAAATAAGAAGCAATAAATTCTTTAACTAAGCGTATAAAGACACTGGTTTTTTAGTGTTGTTTTGCTCCTGCGTGTTTAACGAATATTTGAAGTCTTCACAATCAAAGCTTGAAAGTGAGCTTTGTGATTATCAATTTAAACTAACAAGTATAAAGTGGTATTGACCATTACAGGCAATAAATCTAGTATTATAAGAAAAGACCGGTGGGTGAAATAAATTAATTTTCAGTTAGGGTTTGTACCTTTAATGTAGATTTAAATAACTTATAATTACTTATAATTATATATTTATTCAATAATACATATTTCAGTACTGAATTTACCATATTTTACTTCAATTTTATGTCCATATTTCTCCATTTTATATTAAATATAAATTCGGGCTCTACAAATAGCTTAATCTTACAGTATTTTAATCAATACTTTAGAATAAGCTTTGAAATATTCTAATACTTAAATTGTTTTCTTACAAGGGGTAGTTTAGTTGGGAGATTTCTTAAAAATACTCGTTTCGTAACTTTGGAAGATGTAGAACTTAAGTTACTCATATAACCGAATTTCACAGACACACACGTGCACGTGCACGCGCACACACATATAAATATTCACAACACACACACAGATATATATTTTTTTCTTTAAAGTTCTTTTCATGGATTAAGGGGATCTTAAAACGTGTATTTTTATGGACCCGCTGATTCGATTTTCTTATTCTAATCCAATAGCGTTCTACTTGCAATAGGTAGCAAAGAAATGAAAATGAGGTGCCGCAGCATGAGAGAGTGGGAGAGAAAGAGAGGGTTCACAAAAAAAAAAATACAATGAGACTGTTTTATTTCTTGTTTTGCAGGGTAAGCTAACCTATTTCATGTGGAATAAATGTTTGTTAATGTGGTAACGTAACAATAAACGCTTTTATCATTGTAGAAGCCTTAAGCTAAAGTAACGCAACACTTGAAAGCAATGAATCTGTTTCGAGTTCGTGAGGTCTAATGGAATGTCACACTGAGGTTCCCATTGGCACTGTTTTCCTCAAGCAACCACAGTTACGGTATTTCTGTCTAATCCCTAGCATTTCCAAGCATCACATTACATTAGCAATATTACTGCATGTTCGCTAAATCTGCTTACTGCCAAGCTAGAGAAACATCTGTTGCGTTTCACTTCCGACATCATTAGCAGGATCACAGAAAGGCACGACAAGGCGGAAAAGAAAACAATGAACGCAACGCGTTTACCTATATAGACATCTATCTTTTTCGATCATGGTTCCAACCTGCTATCGCTTTCTCTTTGTGTGCAAACGCTGCACCAAGGTAATGAGACCAATAATTCCTTTCATTCACTAATTTCTGCATGTTGTTCATTCACACGACTTTCTCTACATTTCTACAAGCTTATGCTTCTTTTTATTTCATGCTAATCGACAAAATATTAGCAGAAAATGTCTTATTACTTGCTTCCTTGTAAGTAGGAGAGAAATAAAGGAGTACCATAGTTTAACGTGATAGTCAAAAGCTGGCTGCTATGTGACTAAAGTTCCTTTGTTTGTATGGAGAGGAGTTGACAAATTCCCTATGAGAAAGGTTAAGTTTTCAAAGCTGAAACCAAAAACAAATAATATCTTAAAAACGATGAAGTCCACGAAAAAAGTGCATACAGCATAAATTGTGTGTTTTAAGGTGCTCTATATTTTTTGTGTGGTAAGTTGTTGTCCATTTTTTACATTTAGCAGTAATGTAAAATTCCGTAAAATTTACCCAGAATAAAGTAGTCTTCAGAGGCTATTCCCAGAAAATTCAAGATATACATTTTGTTTGTAAGGTAAAAAATTTTAATATGCGATATTTTAATCAAAATCTTTAGAGCCATTTTTTAGAAAATAAAATTTTCGAAAAAAGTTCCATGTAAAGGGTAGTTTGGGGTGGGAGAATTTTTCTCAAAATCTTTGTGTCACATCCCTGGAAGATCCTAAACTTAAATACCAAGTTTGGTATTTTACCGACTTTTCGTTTTTGAGATATCGTGTTCTCAGATACACGGACACACACACGGACCTTTTACTGAAAATATATTTTTGGATACCTAAAGCAAATATTTCCGGTGAAATCTCGGTATCGAATTTTTTGGTGCAGTGCCTTCTCTATACACTATGTATATAGTACGTGTAGAGAAAGTAAAACTCAGATGTCTCGTTCACTTGACTTTCTCTACTTCTTTAGCTCATAGCTAAAAGACTTATTCTTATATCTACTTCATGCTAATCGAGATAAACTTTAGGAGAAATTATCTTACTGCTTGCTTTCTTGTAAATATAAGGTGGGCCTTGAGAAATAGTACATTTTATGTTGGTAATCCTACAGTCAGCAATGTAACTATCAACTGTTATTCAAAAACAAAACCATCCGTTATTGCCATTTTGTTATTCATGAAGGTTTGGTCACAGGAGATCAGTATCAGGGCAGTAAAAGCTTACATTCAAGCAGCAGTATAATTTTTGCACAGCATGAGTCACGACGTGGAGAGAACCGCCATCACCGCATTCCGAACAGAAGGATGATATCTAGGTGGGCGAATAAATACTTCAGTCCTGGATACGAAACATAAGGGGCCGCAGAAAACATTCTGTATGCCTGAAAATGTTCAACATATCCGTGAGGTTCTGCAACGAAGTCCACAGCGATGGTTCGTGCCCATGCAAGAAAATTACACATGTCTTGCACTTCCCTGCGTAGAATTGTGAAATCAGACTTAAAGCTCTATCCTTAAACAAATTACAGATGCCTTAACAACTGCGGCTATTGAATAAGCAGAATGTGGTACAATTCTGCGCAACATTTCTTGAAAGATGCGACTCTTTTGTCTTCTCTGGCAATGTCTTAGCATGTTCGTGAATAAGAAAAATCCACAGCTTCTTCTTGAGAAACCTCTACACAGCAAAAAGGTCGCAGTGTGGTGCGCTTAGGAGTTTCCATTAGCATTGTGGGACCTTATTTTTTTTAAGACGATGAAGAAGTCCACTCACTGTCAATGCAGGGCGGTATTGAAAAATGATAGAGAACTGTTTTGTTGCACAACTGATAAGAATGAATAATCGCAACACAAAATTGTTCTAACAAGATGGAGTTACAGCCCACATAGTCTGTAACACAATGGCTATACTGCGTTGTTGTTTTCAACTTGAATGCTCTCGCGATTGGGAGATGTCTCATGACCAGCGAGGTCTCCAGATTTGTCAGCCTCACACTTTTTTTCTTTGGTTATCTAAAAAAAAACTATTCTCCCAGAACTATTCATGATTTGAAAATGACAATCCGAGAAGAAATTCGTGCGATTCCCAATGACATTATTCAGCATGTCATAAGACATTTCAGAGAGCGTTTGCAGCAATGCAACAACGCCGATAGGGGATGTTACATTCAAGAAACAGAGTACCAATAATCATGAATATTCATGTATATCTCATGCCACAGATAAAATGTTTATAGTTGTGCGTATGTTCTGGCGTTCGTCTTTTCGTTTTGTACTATTTCCCGGCCCACCCTGTAGAAGGGTAAGGGAATGCACTAAGGTGCTCTCCTCCATTTCTTACCTCTTTACATCTAGCTAAATACTGAACAATACTGTATTTCTCTCTCATCCTTCTAATTCATTTCCTCTCATTCCTTTCAAAAGTAATGCTCCTGCCCACACTCACGCTAATTCTTCATTCTATATTTGTCTGGTACAACTTACTAAATTAGACACGCTATTATGAAGGTTGTTCTAAAGTCGTTTACTAATAGTTTTTTATCTTATTTCTTTACATCGTTTCTCATTAGTCATCCATACTTACACGGCGGTACCAACCCAGGGGACTTTTAAGTTTGCGTGCAGAGAGAAGGTAAAAAAAGAGGGCTTATACTGTTGCTCGCTAGTGCTTCTCCAAAGTACTCTTCCTTTTCCCTTGTCTCATCTGAACGATGCTTCTCACTGAGGTTCTGTCTCACTGTCAGGAACAATAAGAGAATTGCTCTCTAATTCCATGAAGTATTCAGATGGATGAAAACGACTTAATCCTACCAAATGTATTTAAAGGTCACCTAATGAACTCATCCCATCTTACCCTTTACATGGAACTTGTTTCGAAAATTTTGATTTTCTCAAAAATGGCTGTAACGATTTTGATTAAAATTTCGTATATTAAACATATTTACCTGACAAATAAAATGTATATCTTGAATTTTCTGGGAATAATCTCTGAAGACTACTTTATTCCGGATAAATTTTACGGAATTTTGAATAACTGCTGAACCGTAAGAGATGGACAAAAACTTAAAACACGAAAAATATAGAGCACGTTAAAAGACATAATTTATGTTATATATATTTTTTTCGTGGATTTCATCATTTTTTAGACATTCCTTGTTTTTTGTTTCTGCTTTGAGAAACATATTTTTTTCTCATACAGGAATTTGTCTATTGCTGGCCATACAAACAAAGGAACTTCAGTGACATAGCAACCAGCGTTTGACTATCACTTTAACCTATGGTACTCTCTTATTTCGCTTCTATTTGCAAGGAAGCAAGTAATAAGATTATTTGTTATATTTATTTCTGATTAGCATGAAGTGAATAGAGGTTTTTAAGAATAATTTGTTGCAGGGATGTAGAAAAAGTCATCTGAATGGTACACACCAGATTTTTTTACTTCTGTCTTCTATAATGTCACCTCAATCATATCACACTTTTAACCGTACAACCTGTATTTCTTATATCTAAATATTACAAGCCTGCATAAGATTAAATTATAATTCACCGCTAGGCCGCTGGGTATAATACTATTAATGTAAAGATTTACTTTAATATCGATCCCACTATGGTGAGCTTATAAACGCTCTCAATTTATGTGATATTGCATAATTGCATACATGGCAAAAAGATAAACCGTCAACTGCCAATAACTATTGATTCAAATTAACCTATATCGAAAACATAAGCATTCACATATTTTCAAACATTTTCATAAATGCTCTGGAATATTAAAGAGCACAGGTTGGAAGTTATTCAAAGTTTTTAAAGAATGTAAACATTTATGAACTATGTGTCATGCTGTTAACAGTAATACTTTGACTGTCATAGATAAGCACAGCAATTGTTGCATCATCTTTAATGCTCTAGTAACTAAATTAAATTAAATTAAATTAAATGGAGCTACATATGTTGCCAAGACTAAAATTCACGCGTTTTGTGAAAAAGGTCTCTGCTCTGTAACAGCTGCCGTTAATAATTTTATTTTGTAAGGTGGATACATGGAGGGAGGCAAGAGATTCACTGAAGGAGATAGGAGAGCACAAGATGAAAATAAACACAACGTTAACGTGTAGCTTTATTTTTTATATTTTGTGTGAGTGTGTATAAAAAAGAGAGAGAGAGTGAAAGAGAGAAAGAAAGAGAGAGAGACACACACACAAACACTTTCAGAAACAGAACATCGTAATAAAATTGAAAAATGTAACATTTCATATCTATGTCGGGTGGTTTTACACTCGCATCAAACCCATCTTTACAGAGAGAAAGCTTTTCATTCATTTTTATTTTCTCACAAACATCTGGTAACGATTCTGATTAAGTATTCACAGTGTAATACCAGGTATCCCAATTGCCCCGTATTTGGGTTGAGACGGATTGTTGCCCAGGTGAATAAGAGCATAGCCTATATTTTAATTGATTAAATTGTTTAAGTTAATTACTAAGTAAAATATCATGTATTTATTGTATATTGGATATTCAGAGAGATTGCTCCTGGAAAGCGTCTTCTAACTTCAACCCGAGAGTTCTCAAACGACGAATTCAGTTGTTTACGCCATTTCTTTGTATATTGCTAGACAGGAAAGATACTATTATGTAGTCACGTCTCCGAAAGAGAAAAGTGGAGGTGACGTATAAGCAGGGGAACCACGAGAAAATTTAGGTCAAGAAGCACGTGCAAGACGCATTGACCAATTAGAATTAATTACGTCACAGCAGAAGCGTACCCCAAGCTACTTTCGGCGCCAAAATGGGCCAATGAGATTACAACTTGGGAGTTTTGTGCGTGGGTAGAATTTGCTACAAATGTAGAGTATTCGACCTAATTTTCACGCAGTTGAAATGTAACTTCACGAGGAACCTATGACGCCCAAAACAAGAATCCGCGCCAAATAGCAAGGTCATTATTGTGATTCACGCAGTTGAAATGTAACTACACACGGAACCTGTGACGCCGGAAACAAGGAAGGCACGGTAGAAAGTTGAACTGCCTACAATTATTCTGCACGTAACAGTTGCACTTGTCGCCGCGTAAATTCTAGTTACCTTTGTGCGCATTACGTCCTTGTTTGACGGAAATTACAGCAACACAAACGCGCCAGGAACTTTCTCGGGAACTCTTGTGAAGGGAAATAAACCTTTGACTGAAAACGAAAAGTGCCGACGCTTATTTTGAGTTAATTTCCCGTACCATTCCCTTGAGATCATCGCCGCTCAATACCTGAGCCTAGTTATAAATAGGTCTTAATTGCTCGTAGCTGAGTCCACAAATAACCGAGGAGCGTCGAAAATCGATTTCAGCACCGCAACACCGGAGAGAAGACCAGTCGTCGCTGCGAAGCCCAGCACCAAAAGGTAGTCTCTCAGATCCACCAGTTCCCGCCTCAGGGTGAGATATGTTTTACAAGAGTTGCAGAACGTAACGGGGCCGCGCCGTTGCCGAATGGTTAGACCACTTGCCTCTCACCTAGACGGCCGGGGTTCGATCCCAAGCGACCGCACGTGAGATTTGTGGTGTACAAAGCGGCTCTGGGGCGGGTTTTCTCCGGGTACTCCGGTTTCCCCCGCCATCGCATTCCATCGGTGCTCCATCATCATTCATGTATCACCAGTGTCACCGCCTGCGGTGCCATAAGTACTTAAAGCGGGCGTTAAACACTACAAAAAAAAAAGAACTTAGCGGGTGTATTTTAAGTTAAATCCCGCCTGTAAAATATCCCTCCTGAGCTCCATAACTCTTTCTACGCACACATTTTGTTTTTTCTTTTTACCAAAGGAAAGTATAGGAGATAGCAAGGGAAGTGGAATAGGTTGTCGGGAGTGCCGCATATCACATCTGTCAGTGGCGTTAGGCTGTAAATATGACCCGAAGGCCCTATAGCTCTAGGATGTGAACGGAATGCAATAAGAAAAGTAAAAAGTAGGTTAGAGATGGAAAGCATTAGCTGGAAAAGACTGCTTTAATCATTATTTAAATAATAAAATACTTGGGCGGATGGAAAAGTAAAGCACAATACCTTTTTACAACAACAAAAAATTAATAGTTAAAAAAACAAACAACAATAATTGAGTTTACATCTTTTACTTACTTTTCGAAATAATCACCAAATTTCTCAACACTTTTGTCCCATCGTGATATCAATATACCTTCTTCGTAGAAGTGTGTTTCCCTGGAGTATAGCCCTCTGCGGACTGCTGATTTCACTTCCACATCTATCGCAAGGCGCTGGTAGCCCAGGAATTTCTTCATGAGCTCTAGCAGATGAAAGTCCGACGGTGCAAGGTCCGGACTATGTGCTAGATGCTGGAGTTGGTGATTTTCTGACGAACAGCAGCAGCAACATGGGGGTGATCATTTTCAAGAAGAAATTTGTCATCGTCAGCATTAATGTTCAGGCGTTTGCCACGAAGCAGGTGTACGATGCAACTTTACCAAGTTTTAAGTAGGCTGCAGCATTTACAGTGATCCCGTGTTTAGCAAAGTCCACCAATAAAACAACATGCATATCACAGAACACTGTCACAAACACTTTCCTAGCAGATTGAGTCACTTTGAATGTTTTCGTTACTGGGGAACCAGCATTTTTCCACTCCATACTTGTCTGCTTTGTTTCGGGCGTGTAGTGTTATGCCTGCGACTCATCACCAGTGACATTCCTTTCAGAAAGTAATGCCCTTGTGCGGTGTACCGCTTGTCATCGCTTGCTGGCCCTTGTGGTTGTCTGTAAGTTTTTTAGGCATTCAGCGAGCCCTAACTTTACGAAATTTTAACGTGCCATGAACAATATCGTACACTGCACTATATGAAAATTGAAATGTTGCGATGAGGTTCTCAGTAGCACACGCCGGTCGTTCAAAATTTCCACCTCAACGGCTATGTCATTCTGCGGATTTGCAGTTGTTACCGGTTTCCTGGAGCGTGGCGAATCACTAAGGTTCACACGGACCTTTTGGAAGAATGCACAAATGGAGACATTGCTACGGTCCAAACAATCATCCTTATACACGCCACGCATGTCCCTGTGCACTTCACTCGGTTTATGCCCTTTGGCCCACAAATATCAAATCACACCTCTCTGCTATTCACACGTTGACGACAGTAGCATACATGCAATCGTTGTTGCGTAGTTCACACTTTTCTCGCTGGAGCTGCACATGAAACAAAAATAACAAGCCAGAAAAAATGATTGTAGTTTACTTTTCGATCTGCCCTCGTAGTAAGTAGAGACTGCTGTGGCGTTACCGCCTGGTATTGAGCTATCTGCTTGTTGGCTGTAGAGGGGATTCTGTTCTAAAAAAATTGAGCATAAATGTTTATCTGAAGTTTAGTTTTTTCGTTTTCTCATACAAAGTACCGAAGTAGATCGTGAAATCAAAGAACAACGCCGAATCTAACTGAAGCCTTCCTGGAGCAGTAAGTGTGTTTGGTTCTGGACTCCTGAATCAACTTCTCCAGTGTTGAGTTGGAGCGTAGTCTAAAGTTTGGATAGTCTGGTCGAGGCTTTAGCGACATATAACATTGTTGAGCATTGTTTGGCTTCAATGGCGGCGAGGCACTTAGCTGCATTGAGACACTGCGCCTCAACTCTGTTGTTAATGGTGGAGAGCGTCGGTTGTCGATCTGAATTCCGTGGTGGCAGCTTCAAGAGCTGCTACAGTGTGGCAACGTGGTCCGGGTAGGCCACTGCGGCCCCTGCCGGGAGTCGCGGCATAAATGGCGAGATGGATATGGTCGTTGCTGGCGGAGCGGTGGTGAAGCCCGAGCAGGAAGTTAAGTAATCGATGCCCCCGCAGGTGGAGCTATATCGTTGACGACGGTCCACATAATGCCCGGTGCAGATGGCGGTGATACTTGGAGAACCGCAGTAGTGGCAAACCGGCTGCACATCGCAGATGACCTCCGAGTGCCCGTATTTGTAGCAAAGGCGAAAAGGTGCGACTAGCCCTTAGGATCAGTCCATTCGTGAGTGCGGTGATGTAGAGCGCCCTGTCCAGGAACGTGAGGCAAACTAATGATGTGGGCCCCTGGAAGAATGATGACCATCGAAGTTGAGAAGCCCCGTACCGGCAGACAACGGCGCTAAACGTCAGCTTGTGGAGTCGGCCGGTGCTGTTGCCGCAAACGCAGCGAACCGCTAGGCTAGAGGTTCGGCGACGTGCCATTCGGCGAAAGTGGAGCGGTGACATCTGGCTACGGCGTGATCGTGTTGGTTGTGGAGAAGTGAAGCGCCGCGATTGAGACAGGATCCGGTTGCGACGGTTGTCTGCAGCGAGCGGTGCTGCATCGGCTGCCGGCTCGGCTGAGGCTGGCTGGCGCTGCGGAGCGAACAGCAGGGAGACTGGGAGCAATATGATCATCAGATAAAACAAACGCATGATCAGTTGGAAGATTTGAATGCCATACCGGCGGATTGTTACAGTAGCTCAATGGTTAGAGCAACCGCACGGAGAACCGCGGGAGAACCGTGTTCAATTCCCGGCTGTGGCGTTGAATTTTTCAACTGGTCCTAATCAACTAATTGTATGTCATTGCACCTTTAAGCAATATGCAGGAGAGAGAAGCACTACAATTATAATATAATAGCTTATATGTTGGCAGGAACATAGTAAACATTACCCGGATACTAAGTACTTACAATGGTAAGTCGCCATTCTGGAGGTTCTCTGAAGTGAGACACACTGGTTGGTGAACCTGGTAAAACACGCATATAAGTTGGAGGTTAAATGCCATATCGGCGGGTTGTCACGGTAGCTCAATGTTTAGAGCAACCGCACGGAGAGCGGGAGAACCGTGTTCAATTCCCGGCTGTGGCGATGAATTTTTCAACTGGTCCTAATCAACACAATATTGCACTTGCATTAAATATTATGCAATTGATTAACTACATATAATTGATGGTTCGCTGTAAAAAAAAATAGAGAACATCTTTAAGTTACATAGAATTAAATATTTCGAATTGCTCAGTGTTTTGTACATAAGTTTTTTTTAATTTACATTATTTATGGACACTTGAAAATGAGTTACTCCTTCTCTCTCCTCCTTATCTTTCCTTATCGTTCAAAGGCTCACAAGCAGAACCTAAATTGCTCATGATTAACCAAAGTCAGCTGATTTTTAATACTAAATGATATCCATGCAACTTTCACACATTAAATACTCCGTATAGCTAAACATGAAACTGTTTTAGTCGGATGTTTAATGCGATTAACAATAAATGGGTACAAAACAGTTGTTGTATGATAGTGTATCTGGGCTACCTGTAACTTTTGTAATGGTTTTCTCTCCCCATTCTGTTTACACCAGCCTATGAGACTGGTCGTTCTAACTCATTCCAGAATTTATTGTGTGCTTTGCTGCTCTCTAAGCAGATGGGATAGTCTAAAGTGTCATTACACCCTAAGCGATTATTAACACTTAATATTTGAGTAACGTTTCAATCATTGGTGGCAATACTAATATGCTTATTGCCAATTTATTTTAAAATTAGCTAAAAGATAATTCGCATCACTATAATTAAGATCACCATCATGGATAGAGATTTTTCTGTTGTGTTACTTGCTATTCACTCATCTACTCATCTAATAGTTAGGGTTGGATTTTCCCGTTTTCCTTAGGGAAGTAATTCACCAATTTAAGAGGCGTTCTTCCATGATTAACAGGTATAACCTTTTTTTTTAATCTGAATTTATGTTATTATAGGATACACACGCACTCTCTAAAACTCTCTGTTTTGATTCAGGGGACCTCAAACCAGTGAAATCTCACTATCAAAATTTTGGGTGGAAAACAACCTAATATGTACATTGTAAATATGTAGAGAAAGAAAACATTAAAGGATTTCTCCCCCCCCCCCCTTTATAATAAGTTCGCTTGATGGTTTACCAGTTAGCGATCCTTCGTGAGTGCAAAGCTGTTTGCTGCTGTTTGTAACACAGATATAAAAAAAGGGGAAAGTTATTTCTGATGGAATCTAGGTTTATATAGTTTATTGCTAGGTATTGATATTGTTACTATTATATTACTGTTTATTATTATTTATTATATTATTAATTATTATTATTATTATTACATCTATGATATAGTACAGCAGGAGACTAACACATATGTGAATATACCAGAAACATACAACATAAACAATTATGCATAAGTAAACTTGAAAAAATGACATTAAAGTTCACAACAGAAAGAAAGTAACATTCGGTTGAACATAAATTGAATTCTTATGTCTAATTGAAGAATTTTTAAATGTAAAAATGTAAATGGAAAAGCTCAGCAGGCTGCATGTCCTGCTGGGTTCAACTGGACTTTTGGGATATGTCAATGAAGCCACAGTAAATTACATGCAAATGCAGAAATGTTATTTTCAATTATCCCTGAGGGATTTATCAATATTAATAAAGCCATTTAATCGTAGGTATTCTCTGCTGTGTAATTGTGATGATCATTTTGATTAATGAATGTTCCTAGGTTCTGTAGGATTAAAAATACACAGGAGTATTTATCATTTTTAAACCACTTCTGGTGAACCACTGTTATCTGATCCTGCTTTAGGACATTCCAAACTTTTCTCTCTGGCTAACAACGACAGTGGTTCAGCAAAAGGTTTCACACAAGCTAATACAACACACTGAAAAAAAAAAATCTGATGTGTTACACTCACATGACTTTTTCTAGCCGTTCTATAAACTTCTTATATAAGATTATTCTTCTTTCTGCACCTTGTTAATCGAGGTATTCAGCACAATGTTCTTATTACTTAGTTATAAGTAGGAAGAAAATAAGGGAGGCTAACTCAATAGTCAAATGTTTTAAAAGCTGTCGTTATGTGATTGTCATTACAAATCGCTTCTTTTCTTGGCCAGGAGTAGAAAAAAAGAAAAACGGACACTCCCGTCTGAGAAAAGTATAAGTATTTCACAACTGAAACCAATAACAATGAATACCTCGAAAACGGTAAGCTCCACGAAAAAAATGTATATGACGTAAATTGTGTATTTTAACAAGGCCTACGTTTTTTGTACAATAAGTTTTTGTCTATCTCTTACGGTTTAGTAGTTATGCCAAATTAAGCAAAATTCATCCAGAATAAAAAGGTCTTTAGAAGCTATTCACAGAAAATTCAAGATATACATTTTATTTGTCAGCTAAATATCTTTAATAAACGATATTTTAATCAAAACCGTTAGAGCCATTTTTACGAAAATCAAAATTTTCGAAAGAAGTTCCATGTAAAGGGTAGTTTGGGGTGGAGGTATTTTTCTCAAAATCTTCGTATCGCATCCCTGGAAGATACTGAACTAAAATACCAAGTTTGGTATTTTAGCTACTTTTCGTTTTTGAGTTATCGTGTTCACAGACACACGGACACACACAGACACGGACCTTTTTCTGGAAATGCTTTTTTTTTTTTTGGATTCAGGGGGTCCTAAAACATGTATTTCTGGTGAAATCTCGACATCGAATTTTTGGGTGGAATGCAATACTTCTCTATCCCTATGTACATTGTACATACGGGGCAAGAGAAAGTAATATATATATATACAAACACACACAAGCCTGTATGTGTGTGTGTGTGTGTGTGTTGGGTGTGTATGTGTTTGTGTATCTATCGGTGACTATTACAAGAAAATCTGTGTAAAGCCTAGAAAAACAGAATGGCTCTCGTTTCTTTGGTTTCTTATTCATATTCGAATTCTGTCTATTTATAAATTCTAGACGAAATAGTGTAGGTATGCTTTGAGAAACTCACATTGGATGATTTATATATAAAAGAGTAATAACTTACCATAGGGTTAAGGTTGATGTTTACATTTTTTCTAAGCGTCATAATTTCCAATTTACCTACATTAAAACATAGTTCCCTTCTGATAAAAACTATAGTTGTAAGCAGGGGCTGGTACAAATTAAGTGGATAGCCTGAAACATTTTAAGAAATGCATGTAAGACCCCAAATTTGAAATATTCAACGCGAGATAGTTCTGCGTTCTTACACTCCACTGAGAAAAGTCTAATAACAATAGTTAGCATCATTCCAAGACTTTTTCCTTGTCATGTTTTCTTCTTTCTTCACTAGGAGTTAATGAAATAGAACATTAATTTAAGTGAATGAAGCCTCTTTTATTTTAATCCAACAATAAGCTATTTACGCAATTTTAAAATGTTGCATTTTGTGGTTGTAATAGATTTAACAAATTTTATACAATCAATATGGAAACTTCTTTCCTATGTCAATAATTATAGAAATTATGTGTTGTCTCAAAAACACAAAAAACAGCTGCAAAGCGGGATTCAAACTCTGAAGTCGCACAAAAGCTGAGGACAGGCGTGTAGGTGATAAAACTTTAATATCAAAACATTAAATTATGCAAACGGTGAAACGTAATAGAGAAATAAAATTAACGAAAAAAGTTAGAAGGATAAAGAACTAAATTTATGAAAAGCGAAACACATGAATATATAATTATTAATAGTACTAAGAGACGCAGGCTGTGAAATTTTGTCTACAATTGATCAAAAGTCAAAAATTGTTCTTTATAGTAGATCACTGTTGAATCCTTGAGCATCTAGAATCAACATTTATCTGCCCACCCCTTGATGTGGGCTCCACAGCCATTTAAATATCGTACAATCCATCTGTTTTCTAGGCATAACTATTTTCTAAAGCACTATTTTCCTCAAAACTACATTTCACGCCTTTGAGGTGTTTTATGAGACTTAGATTTTGTTAAAATACACCTAAAATGTCTCATAAAATGTATAATATATAGTTTAATATTACATTATGTAAAAAGTATCTTAAACCCAATATTATTTTTAAACATATTTATGAAACAATTATTAATTTTCGAAATTAAAATTCCTGAAATGTTTTATATATTACCTATACAATTTCACTAATAGAATATATCATTTAAAGTTTTTGTGTGCGGTTTAAAGCTCCAGTTCAGAAAATTCAATAAATTTTCTCAAATATTTCGGTAGCTGGAAAATTTTGATAATGTAATATATTTACATAATAAAATATATGAAAATTATATGTTGGAAATTATTTATACAATATTAAAACATAACATTAATATAACAAAAATACAATCACATTAAAAATTTCAGTAAAATATATACATAAATATGAAGTTTGAAATTTCACTCACAACATTAGAGTCAAACTGAAAAATGCAACAACATAGTCGGGATTTGTAGCACGGATCCCCCGGTTTCCGTCAGTTGCCTTTATCAACTGAATCGCCATGGCAGCACGTAAAAATTTCATTAAATTCCCCAACTGACACGCATTTTTACTGCCTCTTCACATACTATATACATAATGTATAGAGAAGGTATTGTATTTCACCGGAAATATATGTTTTGAGACCCCAAAATCCCCAAAAAATATTTTTAGAAAAATTTCCGAGTGTCTATGTGTATGTGTGTGTGTGTATGTGGGCAGTATAGCTCAAAAATGAAAAGTCTCTAAATACAAGTTTTATATTTGGTATCATCCAAGGATGAGACAAAGTTTTTCAAGAAAATCCGTCACCCTCAACTACCCTTTACAGGGAAACATTTTCGAAATGTTTTATTTTCTCAAATATGACTATAATGATTTTAATTAAATTATTGTATATTAAATTTATTGACATGACAAACTGTATATCTTAATTTCTTGGGACTAGCCTCTGAGGACCTCATTTTTCTGAATTTTGCAAAACTGGTGCGACGTAAGAGATAGACAAAAACTTGCTACACATAAATATCGTCAAAACACGAGTACATAGTATATGATATATACATTTTTTTCGTAAGGTGGGTAGAGATATTTATTGTTATTGTTTTAAGCTTTTTTCCTTTCTCATACGGGAATTTGTCAACTCCTATTCATGCAAAGGAACGAATTGCAACCATATAGCTACCAGTTTTAAAATATATAACTATCGTTTTAGCCTAGTACATCCCATTATTTATTTCTACTGGGACGGGCATTTTGGAGTTCGTGGAATTGGATCCCCGCGGCCGAGCCCTCTGGGCTTTTCGAGGGTTTTCCCAGGTCACTAGTCGAATGCTGGGGAGGATTATTCCTTCCCCCAAACTTTAACTCAACCGGTCTTCTTCAGGGTTTTAAGCCGACGAGAACTGCGGCAGAAGCACCATTCCGTGGAGGTGCCTGCGTTCTGTCAATACAGCTTTCGGCGGCGGGATGGCGCTGGTCGTTGTTTGCGTAATCCGGAGGCTTATGGTGTTCACCGCGTCGGGATGAAGAACTGCTTTGAACTATAAGGGACTCTCCAAGGCGACTCTCTCCTGTCCACCCTTTGAAACTAACTAACTCAGCTCATCCTCTCCTACAGGAGTGTGACGTACAATAAACATGGTTGCAGTGTGGAATACCTCTCCGTAACATTCAGACACACACAAACACACACACACACAGTCATGCATACCTAATAGATGCACAGCACTTGTACAGAAAGTTAAAATGTAGACATTTTTATAAATCAGACAGTTTATCCCAAAGAACTACTATTGTCATAAATTCTTCGTCCCAAAGCTTACCCCCACATACACACACACACACACACACACACACCTAAACACATACATACACGCGCGCACATACTCGCTTTATATTAGTGTAGATGTTTGTAGCTCTTTCTAAGCTCAAAGGCAAGTTATAATCATGAATAGCTTCTATGCAACACTGTGATTGCGCCCCCAGTTACCAAGTAAAATACTTACTTCCAACTATTACCTTTGCGTGTTGCCATGAGTTCATACTCAGGTAATTACCTCCTCCCTCCTTTCCGCTTTGCCAGCAAACACAAATCATTGACTAAGTTTGACTCAACACGTTGAAAGGAAGTGATCTCGTGGACCTGTATCTTAAACGTGTGACACGATTCCCTCGTACACTCATACAGGCAGATTGGACTCTGTCCCCAAGAGCTTTTTGCCTTGGACATCGCGAATGATGAATCTTAATTGCGTGAAGTTGAAAAGCAAACTGGAGGAGAGAATCTTTATAGCGAGCTATTTTGAAATTTTTATGTATTCCTTGTTAAGATAATTGAAAATAATCACAATATAATAATAATTAATAATAATTTAAATAACAATATAATAATATATATTAAAATGATGTTGGTACGAGTGAAATTACAGTAATGTCTAGAAGTCAAATGTATTACTTTTGTATTTCAACAAAATAGCCGAAGACAAGGAAATGTTTCTAAGTGCAGGCAGTTAGTAACATATGGCAGAGATTGTTAAAATCGTCCAGTCGTTGTTTAAAGACAAGGAAATTCCAGCAAACTAGTGGATAGGTTAACAATACTGGCGATCCTGAGATCATGAAGCCAGGTGTGTTGGGGTTTTCTCACTAGAGAACAAACAAGGCTGTAAATTTCAGATTGTCGGAATATTGAAAGGGGTGGAAGTATATTTTAAAGAGATGTAGAAACGAAAATAAGGTCAATCAGTTCTGGTTAGTCTTTTAAGTTGTTTTCAGTCATGCCGAACGTTCCTGATTCCCTCACACTTCTTTCGCAGTTTGGCGCGGTACTGTCCAGCCTTGGTGCAGGTTTTGGTTATAATAATGGTGTGGATTATGTGGTTGGCTTAGCTCTGGTTTTGTTTTTTATTATCATGGAAACTCTCTTTCAGGGTGTGGTGCGACACAAGTGCTTTATTAACTTAATTCGGCCTTTTCCGCCGTGGAACACACACGTATACTTCTTGATTTTCTACTGTGATCTTACACTTTACCCGCACGTGACTATTATCATTTATTCGTTTGATGCAGTGATATGTCTGTACTATGATCGGTCTTAAAATCACTTACTTACGTCACAACTAAGGGTTACACCACGCGTTCAAATATCACATCTTGGTCGAGCGGAGGTTCTTCATCAAGTGCCTCAGATTTAAAAGGTAGCCTGTGCGGCTCCATAACGGATTCTAAATATCATATCTTGGTGGTGCTGAGGTCCTTCACCAAGTGCCTCAGAAAGCGTCCCCTTGATCAGCGGGAATCATTGTCTTGTGTCCCGTTAATTCCCTGGGGCAGGGCATATTCACCCCTTTCCTTGGGTCAACGCACGGCAGGTACCGGATCATGTACCCCGAGCTCGTAACTTATACGTGTTAAAAGTCTTTCTACCTTTACCAATCTCACTGTACATTTATATTTTCTCTTTAAAGAATATAATTTTGCCCCGGAAAAGACATGTACTGTCTCAAGTTACAGTCGTAATAACATTCACGGTCTCACGCTGTTATCTGAGAACAATAATTATGCTACAAGAGTGACAAAATGGCGAGCTGATTTCTTGTAAAAGTATCAGGAAACAATAAACATCAACATTTACTATTTTAGCTGCTGTATTATTCTCACAAAGGCTTATTTGTGGTAGCGGCCCCTGAAAACCTGAGTATCATGAACATAAATCTTAAATTAACCCTGACAAATAGGAGAACCCAACTTAAGCATTGAACCGGAGGTCGCCCACATTGTCCATAAATTAAGGAACTCTTGAAGCACTTTATATGCGGGTTTATATTCGTTCCTAACACCAGATTTTTGGGCTTTGTGAAATTAGTATTTAAAAACTATGATTTTATTAATTTCTTTACTATTTATAGTTAGTAGAGGAAGTATTCTATTGCAGACAACAATTCCATACCTATGTGTCTCCTAGAATACGCATTTTAAAACTCCCTGGGTTAAAAATAGGCATTTTTAGAACAAGGTCCGTCTGCGTGTGTGCTTTTGCTGTCGCTGTCTAAATTCAGCATCGTCTTAGCATACTAAACGAACTTTTTTTTAACAAAATACTTACTTCCAACAACACTTATGAGGAATATTTTTGGAAAATATAGCTAGTCGTCCGGAAAACCCGTGGCGTATCAAGAGTTTTTAATGAAAACATAAAGAAACAGTGCAACTAAATGCCTCATCACATAATTTTGTGATGATATATGTGTATTTGTATGTGTATGTGTGTGTATGTGTGTGTGAGTGCGGATGAGTTCAGGAGCTACCAAAGAAAGTTACTTAAATGTTTTGCTTAAAATGCTGGAAAATTCAAACCACAAGTAGTGAAAATATGGCAAATTACTAATACAATGTAATGTTCAATTTTTTCTTAGATTACAGTAATTGTAACTTTTCTTGTCGTTTCATTGCATATACCATGCAAAAATCCAATAAATGTAATATACAATTTCACATAATAAAAATAATATAATATTTATAATGGTAACAAATGAAGCAAGCCATTTCTGAGAAGAGTATAACATACCTGTATATCTGCCTTTATTTTTAATTGTGATCTACATAGACACACGCATACACTCTACATTATAAAATGTATTTTATTATTGAATAATTTATTTATTTGCGGATCTGTGAGGTTATAAATTATTTTTCAGAATTAAACTTTTGGCATGTCAAAAATCACTATTTATTACTTTCTCCATACGCACTCTGTACATGTGTATAGAGAAAGTATTGCACTCCACCAAAAGTTCGATACCGAGATTTCACCGGAAATATATGTTTTAGGGTCCCCAATATCCAAAAAAAGCATTTTCACAAAAAGGTCCGTGTGTGTGTCCGCGTGTCCGTGTGTCTGTGAACACGATAACTCAAAAACGAAAAGTCGGTAAAATACCAAACTTGGTATTTAAGTTTAGTATCTTCCAGGGATGCGACACGAAGATTTTGAGAAAAATCCCCCCACCCCCAGCTACCATTTACATGGCACTTTTTCGAAAATGTTGATTTTCTCAAAAATGGCCCTAACGATTTTGATTAAAATTTCGGATATTAAACACATTTACCTGACAAATGAAATGTATATCTTGAATTTTCTGGGAATAGCCGCTGAAGAGTAGTTTATTCTGCATGAATTTTACTAAATTTTGAATAACTGCTAAACCGTAAGAGATGGACAAAAACTTATTACACAAAAAATGTAGAGCATATTAAAACACACAATTTATGTTATATACATTTTTTTCGTGGAGTTCGTCGTTTTTGTGACATTCTTTATTTTTAGTTCCTGCTATGAAAAACTTATACTTTTCTCATACTGGAACTTGTCAACTCCTATCATATAAACAAAGGAACTTCATTGACATAGCAACCAGCTTTTGACTATCACTTTAACCTACGGTTGTCCCTTATTTTGCTTCTACTTCAAGGATGCGAGTAATAAGACTATTTCTGCTAATTTTTTCTGATTACCATAAAGTAAATAGAAGTATAAGCTTTTTAAGAATTATTTGTTGCAGGGATATGGAGAAAGTCATGTGAATGGTACACATAAGATTTTTTTTTATTTATTTTGCTTATCCAATGATAGGTTTTCCTGTAAAGACAAAGCATATTAAATAAATTATATGTGGTTGAAAAATATGAAATAATATGACGAGCTAGTACTAATGTATCAAATAAAAACAAATAAAAAATATAGCAATTCAACAAACTGAACAATATAGTTGTAACGCATAAGATCGTTGACACGAAAACTGCATGCTAGTGCGGTAAAGAATACCCAGAATACGCTCTGTAGTTAAAAATTAAAGAAACATTAACTAACGTATTACAACAATTGGAATTATAAATACACCGGTTAAAAACAGGAGTTCAATATAAATGGATATAATTACTTTTTTATTCTAAAGTCAGGGATAAATCTTTTAAAACTGATCTTAGAAGTTAATGTATAAATACTCTTATCGTTCTAGAATAGCTTTATCATTCGTGTTTAGCTGAATGTAATTGTTATTAACATATGTGCAGGTAAATATTCTCTAGATAACTCGAACTATAATAAGCTATTATAATTCAAATTCTGATATAACTTTTATGGGTACTGTACGATCTTTAAGCACAAAATAAAAAAAAAAAAAAAATCTGATGTGTTCCATTCACATGACTTTCTCTATATCACTGCAACAAATTATTCTATTTACTTCATCTAATGGAGCAAAAATTAGCAGAAATAGTCTTATTACCTGCTTCCTTGTTAGTAGAAGCGAAATAAGGGGGTACCATAGTTTAAAGTAAAAGCCAACAGCTGGTTGCTATGTGACTGAAGTTCGTTTGTTTGTATGGATACAAGTTCACAAAGCCCTGTATGAGAAAAGTATGTTTTTATAGCTGAAACCAAAAACAAGGAATATCTCAAAAACAATCAACTTCACGAAAAAAATGTATATAACATAAATTGTGTGTTTTAAGGTGCTCTATATTTGCTGTGTGGTAAGCTTTTGTCCATCTCTTACGGTTTAGCAGTTATGCAAAATTCTGTAAAATTTACTCAGAATAAAGTAGTCTTAAGATGCTATTCCCAGAGAATTAAAAATATACATTTTATTTTTCAGGTAAATATCTTTAATATATGACATTTTAATCAAAATCGTTAGAGCCATTTTATAGAAAATCAAAATGTTCGAAAAAAGTTCCATGTAAAGGGTAGTTGGGTGTGGGGGGATTTGCATCCCTGGAGGATACTAAACTTAAATACCAAGTTTGGTATTTACCGACTTTTCATTTTTGAGTTATCGTGTTCACAGACACACGGACACACACACGGACCTTTTTCTGGAAATACTTTTTTTGGATACAGGGGACCCTAAAACATATATTTCCGGTCAAATCTCGGTATCGAAATTTTTGGTGGAGTGCAATACGTTCTCTATACACTATGTAAATAGCACGTATAAAGAAAGTAATAACTTAAAATATTTTTGGAGGGGAGAGAAGGTTAAGTTAATACTGAACAGAACTGTGGACATTCCTTATTCAGCTGAAGATAATGCACAGCCCTAGTTCAACAATAGCAGACGTTTAAAAAGAGGTGTCTCTTTACATTGGTCTCCAAAAATGCATCTATTAGACTCCATTTCTGGGATTACTGAGGCTAATACAGATGTTGCTTCTGAAGGTTTTATTGGTGCTGCTGGGTGAACTCGGTGAAGAGTGTAACGGGGTTGGTGAGAGCATTATGCACATTAGACTACGTTTCACAAACCCAATTTCTGTTTCACACTCCATAAAAGCTCATCGTGAAGATGTTTGTGAGGTACTTACACCTCGCTACAGCTGTTGGGGCATATGGTTAAACTTTGAGAATGCGTCTGGAGACTGTTCCTATGGTGGAGTAAGCGAGAAAGCCTAAGGCTACCTAAACCTTAATATAAAATATGTAAATGATGCCATAGCACTGCTTAGTCAGGTTGCGTTTGAGATGATCTGGCTATCATAGGTACAGCTTATCTGACTTAAAACAGTAATTGTTCTTGCAGTTGTAGCTAAAATAAGTTATTGTGATTAAATACTAACTTTACAGGATGTTAATAAACTACGCCGAAATAATTTGCGAGATTGTGCACGTGACTGATATAAGTAATTTGAGATCGGCGATGCATGGTCCCCGGATAAACATAATGCAACTACATTGCGTTAAACGTGTATCAGGTGCTGATAAGTCGGTGTTAAAGCAAAGCAGGTTGAAACGATGGCTTAGAATATCTTTAAAACTGTTGCCCGAGTATGGAAGTATCGAATTTTAGCAGATCGTTACTAGCGTTCTCAAGATTTAATGTCGCAAAAATCTGTAAAATCTTGAACTAATCACTTGACAGTGAGACACTGAGCATTCATTAACTACGTTCTTGGGTTATGTAGTCTACTCTGGAGATATTATTTCAACTGTTCTGTTGGTTTAAAGCGTAACGCGGGAAGCTGTTATCCCAAAGGTCATGAGTTCGATTCCTGTCATAGACTAAATATTTTTTATTATTATTTTTTTCATTCCAGACGAAGTGCCGCGATTCGTGAACGAGACCCGAACTCGGAAACTATCTTTCACTTGAAAGCCAGTATCATAACCACTACGCTAGAGAGATACGCTGTAATGTGTCTCTTTGCTTTTCGTGTTATGCTCTCGAATGGTTGATAAATTAGCCAGGGCGTACTGGCACTTCAGAAACTTATAGCCGTTACTTCGAAATTGCAATAAATAGGCCATAAGTCTCCTATCTCAAATTACTTATTTAAGACATCTACATATTCTGTGAAAATATTTCGGTATAGTTCATTAACATCCTGTATATGAGCGGGCATATCTACTGCCGCATGCTCATTTTCGTACCCCTTTAAGTTGAGCCAGTGCTGCAATTCCATCCAAAAATTAACATCGAACACCTGTGTGTCTGTTTATAAAAATCATAGTAGAAGCTCTAAATTTAGATATTTGAATCAATCGCGTTTCAAGCAACATTTCCGATAAAAATTCCCATAATCTAAACTGCGTTTTATGTGAAGACGTTACTATTCCTTTTTCCAAAAATAGGTCTAAAACTTTTTTTTTAACATTAGCATACGAAGAGTACACCAAAACTAAGATCTTCAGTAGATAAGAAATAGAAAGTGGTCGAAAATGGACTGTAAAGTGAAATTTGAAGGTTGTAATATAATTAGTTTTTTGAAAGTATCTAACCCCCATTTTACCACGGTCCTGCAGGTGATACATGGGATGAAGATGCAGCACATGGTGGAATGCGACAGCGGAGGAAACCGGAGAACCCCGGGAAAACCCATCCCTGCGCCCATCACAAATCTCACATGCGGACGCTTCGGGTCGAACATGCACCGTCTTGGTGATAGGTGAGAGGGGAGTAGTCTAATTACCTAAAGGTAGTTTTATTAGTTATATCTTGTGTATATGAGAGTATATTAAAATAAAATTTAAATCTGTTCTCACGCTGCAGTTTGGAATACCTATCCGTACACTATTTCATTACAAAACAAAAGGGGCTTGTCATTTGCCCCTGTATACTTCATGATAAACGCATTTCTATGAAGAATATAAATAATTGAAATTTCCGCGAATAAAGGGACCTAATCTTCATTTCCTGAAGTAGACATAGTTTCCTGTAAGTTAATTAAAATACGCAGTAATTTATGTCAAATAAGTTTCACTGTAGAACTAGTCTAGCTGGCATGAAGTGTCTATAAATAATCTATCGCAGTTCTCCGCCGCCCTCTCTTATGGCCTGTTTATTAACGAGGAATGACTTATGAGAACAATATTTGTTTGCAAGGAATGAAGAACCTATTGCTTAATTTGGGAGTATTTGTAGTCAAAATGTATTGTGAATAATAAAATATAGTTTTATTTTATTACAATAATATATAGGTCGCTAGATAAGGCATTAATTCATTTAAAAACCCACACAAGTTTAGTGTATCACACACATCTTTTGTTAAATTTCCACTCAGAAAACCGTGACTGGTACAAATTCAGCTAAATTTCTCCTTAATCAGTACAAATGGGTAGCGGTTAAACACTGGTGGTCAGTAGCTTTAACTATCCAGTGTGAACCTCCGTGACATTGGGATTAATGAGAGGGCATTCTTCTCAGACCTTTTGGGTTAGTTCCTCTTTGGGCGAGAAAGTGTTTGTGGTTGTTGTCCCTGGGCACTGATTTCACACTTTCCGGCAGCAGGCTGGCAGCTTCCTGTTGTTTTATAATGTAGAAACAATCACGAGTTATAATAGTTCAGGGTGAAATAAAATATAGAAAATTTACTTATATGAAATTTACATACTATGAAAAAATATACCAATATAAATATTTTATTCATTCTAAGATTTATATTTGTCTTTCTTTTCATGCTTTGATGAGTATTTCATACATATATAACTACAAGAAAATATACCAATGTAAATATTCTATTTGTTCTGAAAGTTATATTTTTACTTTCTCTACACGTACTATATACATCGTGTAGATATAGAGAAGGGTTGCATTCCACCCAAAATTTCGATAACCGAGATTTCATCGGAAGTACACGTTTTAAGGTTCACGGTATTCAAAAAAAGCATTTTTAGAAAAAGTTCCGTGTGTGTCCGTGTGTCTTTGAACACTATAACTCAAGAATGAAAAGCGGGTAAAATACCAAACTTGGTATTAAAGCTAAGTATCTACCAGGGATGCCACACAAACATTTTGAGAAAAAAAATTAGAAAAAGGCCGTGTGTCCGTGTGCCGTTAAACACTATAACTCAAGAATGAAAAGTATGTAAAATACCAACCTTGGTATTTAAGTTCAGTATCTGCCAGGGATACGGCACGAAGATTTTGAGAAAAATCCCCCCACCTTAAACCACCCTTTACCTGAATTTTTTTCGAAAATATTGACTATTTCAGAAATCGCTCTAACAATTTTGATTAAGATACAGCATATTAAAGATATTTATATTGTAAATAAAATGTACATCTTGAGCTTTCTAGGAATAGCTTTAAAAATCTCTTTATTCTGAATGATTTTTCTTAGAATTTTGCGTAGCTTGTGAACCGTAAGAGATAGATAAAGACAGGCATATACGTATTTTTCCTGCATTGACCATTTCTGAGACTTCCCTTTTTATTTGTTTCAGATTTAAAATACTTAAACTTTTCTCACACGGAAGGTTGTAAGCTCCTGGCACTGCATAGAAATAGATTTCAATCACATGGTAACCAGCTTTTAAGAGATTTGACATTTATTTTAGCCTACTGAATTCCCTTATTTTCCTTCTACTTACAAGGATCAAGTATTTAAGAAAATGTCTGCTAATGTTTGTCTCTACTATCTTAAGTAGATAGAAGAATATGATTTTTAACAATAATTTGATACAGTGATGAGGAGAAAGTCATGTGAATGGAACACATCAGATTTTTTTCTTTCTTTTCATGTACTTATGAATTTTCATATATAACTACAAGGAAATATACCAATGTAAACATTGTATTTGTTCCAAGATTTATATTAATTCTTTCTATTCATGCACTGATGAATATGTAATATCCATAAGTGTCTTAGTGTTGAGTCTTCTACTAAGGGAACAATAACTCGATACAATAACATGGTCCACATACGAGTGCTCCCTAGAGCCGCCTTGAGACATGCAATCCTTGAATATTGCAAAGCAGTCAGCATCTAAAACTACATAATGTCCTTTTAAGAACACCGCCTTATTCATAATTGCTACTCCACGTTAAGTCGTCGAATGTGTTCCATTCACATGACTTTCTCTACATCTCTACACCAAATTATTGTTAAAAAGCTTATGCTTCTCTTTACTTCATTCTAATAGAGAAAAAATTAGCAGAATAGTCTTATTACTTGTTTCTTTGTAAGTAGAGGCGAAATAAGAAAGTATCATAGGTTTAAGTGAAGTCAAAAGCTGGTTGCTATGAGAATAAAGTTCCTTTGTTTGTATGGGCAGGAGTTGACAAATTCCTGTATGAGAAAAGCATAAGTTTTTCAAAGCCAAAACAAAAAACAAGGAATATCTTAAAAACGGTCAATTCCACGAAAAAATGTATGTAACATAAATTGTGTGTTTTAATATGGTCTATATTTTGTGTGTGGTAAGTTTTTGTCCGTCTCTTATGGTTTAGCACTTATGCAAAATTCCGTAAAATTCATCCAGAATAAAGTAGTCTTCAGAGGTTAATCCCTGAAAATTCAAAATATATATTTTATTTGCCAGCTAAATATCTTTAATACTATACGAAATTGTAATCAAAATCGTTTGAGCCACTTTTGAGAAAAATAAAACTTTCGATTATTTTCTATGTAAAGGGTAGTTTGGTGTGGGGGGATTTTTCTCAAAATCTTCGTGTCGCATCCCTGGAAGATATAAACTTAAATACCAAGTTTGGTATTTTACCGACTTTTCGTTTTTGAGTTCACAGACAAATGGTCACGCTGACACACACACACGCATGGGAGTTTTCGTTCACAGAATTTTTTATTCATGGGACCTAAAACATATTTCCGTGAAATATCGAGATCGAATTTTTGACTATAATACTATACTTCTCCTACTTCATACTCGTAGTGTAGAAAGTTAAACTGCATTAGTAATTGTTGCTGTTAATTTGCAACTTTATTATTTTATCCTTAGTATTTATTTGCCCAGTACACTAGCGTTACTTAAGAAGCATTTAAGAGTTTGCTACATAAGACATTCAAAGTATTATATCTCTCATGTAACTACAAAGTGAAATATTGCTAAACCACTATGTAGAAGTGGTGTTCATTAATAGCGCAGTATATAACGGTTTTATGTGAATGCAGCTGACATCCATGTCTTCACATTCGGGTTATCTTGTCGCTATTTTAAAGAAAACAGTTGAGAATCTAACTATAACGTAAGCGGCACCGTGGGTGAGTGGTTAGACCGCTATCCCATCTAGGTGGCCCGGGTTCGATCCCAACCCGAGATCCAACCCGGGCATGTAGGATTTCGGGTCCTCCGGTTTCCCCCGCCACTCATTCCAACAATTACTCCATCATTACCTTTCCAATCAACTATTTCGCTTTTATTTCATTCAGTTCGTGTTCTTGCCTGGTTCGTAACAGGTTCTCCATTTTGTGGTTTCGTACCATTGGCTCCCCAACAGGTTCTAACCCCTAGGCATTGGCTTGTAAGCCCTAGGGAGGTATGAGTCCCACAATTACGGGGAAGAAAAAAAGAATCCGTTATCATGTGAAGTTAAAAACCATTAAATTTATATATTGTTCTGTCACTAGGCCAGCTCATTTATGAATCACGCTTATTAACAAATAAATAAATAAAACTTGTATTAATCTTCTTTGATACCTGCTGCTATTATAGTATGATATAATTCACATGAAACTCTATTATTTTGCCAATCAAGTAGTTCTAGCAGTTTTGAATGAATTTCGTAGCTTCTTAAAAACCATGTCACTGTGCGATGGCTTTCAAACTCTATATGATATTCTTAGAAAGCATCTAGAATAACAGAAATATTCGAAAAATTATAATTAATGTCAGATAGAATATAATGTTAGACTTTAGTAGGCATCACACAGAAACTAAATAAATAATCGTATTAAATTAAGCAAAATTTAGAATTCTTAGCTAGATAACTATTATTTACTCGTGTTAAAGGCTATCTGTGCCAAGTTTGGTCGACATCGCTGCAAAGATGAAGTCTATAGCATACGCGCAAACATATATACATAGATAAAATATTTGCATTGACATGAAGGCGACCCGGGATTGAACCCAGGAGACCGCATATGGGATTTGTGGTGAACAAAGCGCAGCAGGGGCAGGTTTTCTGCCATTTTTTCGGTTTCCTACGCCATCACATTCCATCGGTGCTCCATTTTCATTATAGAACGCATCATACGTGTTCATCGCTTGCTGTTAAACAGTATCAAATATCTTGTGTTCCATTCACATTACTTTCTCTACATCTCTGCAACAAATTAGTCTTAAAAAGTTTATACTGCTATATACTGTCGCATCCTTGGAAAATACCAAACCTAAATACCAAGTTTGGTTTTTAACGGACTTTTCGTTTAGGATCTATGCTGACCATAGACACACACACACACACAACGGACATTTTTCTAAATTTTTTTTTTGATTCAGGGGATACCAAAACATATATATCCGGTGAAATCTCGGTATCGAATTTTTGGGTGCATTACAATATCTTCTCTATAGACTACGTACATAGTATGTGTAGAGAAAGTAAATAAAAAAAATTAAGAACTACTCTATAATAAAGAATAAACTATAGTACAAATCATAAAATAATAAATCCATAAAGCGTTAGCAGGATTATTGTGAAGTAGACAGAAATGTTGGCTTTCTTAACAATATCTATATACTTATATAAGTATATATAAACGATATTGGTTTGAGAAATCCATGACGTCTGTCATGAACCGTGATGGGGGACGCAGCGGCCGAGCGGTAGACCAAGGTTCTTTGTGAACTGTCGTGCCATGGAATTATTATTAAATTTATGTTAATGCAGCAGATCAAGCTTTTTTCCTTCGCTACTATTTGTTGTTGTTTAGTTGGCTAATGTATTTAGCTTGTATATAAGTTTTAATGCCAGAAAGTGCTTTTATCACCTACATGGTTTTTGTAATGTCTTTATTCTTACCTTTCTCAGAAGAGGGAGAATTCATAATTGAGGAAATAAGAATAATTGGGAGAGCTATAAGGACTGTTGAGGCTCATTTAAAATCAGCTTAACTACAGTAACAAATAACAAAGTAATAAATGAGGATTAATTGTATATTACAACACTGAAACACACTTATTTGCATAGCTTTGTAGGTTTCCTGAGATAAGTAAAAAAGTACATGAATTTTGAATTACATATATAAAAATCTGTTGTGTACCATTCACATGACTTTCTCCATATCCCTGCACCAAATTGTTCTTAAAAAGCTTATACTTCTATTAACTTCATGCTAATCAGTAAAACATTAGCAGAAATAGCCATACTACTTGCTTCCTTGCAAGTAGAGGTGAAATAAGGGGGTACCTAGGTTAAAATGATAAACAAAAGCTGGTTGCTATGTCACTGAAGTTCCTTTGTTTGTATGGACAGCAGTTGACAAATTCCTGTATGAGAAATGTAGTTTTTCATAGCAGAAACCAAAAATAAGGAATGTCACAAAAACGACGAACTCCACGAAAAAAATGTATATAACATAAATTGTGTGTTTTATCGTGCTCTACATTTTCTGTGAAGTAAGTGTTTGTCCATCTCTTACGGTTTAGCAGTTATTCAAAATTTAGTAAAATTCATCCAGAATAAATTACTCTTCAGAGGCTATTCCCAGAAAATTCAAGATATACATTTTATTTGCCAGGTAAATATCTTTAGTATACAAAATTTTAATCCAAATCGTTAGAGCCATTTTTGAGAAAGTCAAAATTTTAGAAAAAAGTTCCATGTAAAGGGTAGTTTGGGGTGGGGGAATTTTTCTCAAAATCTTCGTGTCGCATCCCTGGAAGATACTAAACTTAAATACCAAGTTTGGTATTTTACCTACTTTTCGTTTTTGAGTTATCGTGTTCACAGACACACGGACACACACACACACACACACACACGGACCTTTTTCCGAAAATGCTTTTTTTAGATAAAGGTTACCCTAAAACGTATATTTCCGGTGAAATCTCGGTACCGAATTTTTTGGTGGAGTACAATACATTCTCTGTACACTATGTACATAGTGTCTATAGAGAAAGTAAACATTGAAAAGAAATTATGCCTTCTTTATACCGACAGTTTTCTAAAAGTGTAGTTTTTAACAAACCAATTTTAAAGATTAGCAGTTTGAACAAAAGATAAGAATAACGTTTTAATTAATTTAATTTAACTAGTTTTTTATACATCACTCCAAATATACAGATAGTATGTTACACACATTAGGTTAAAAAAGTGATATTTTTATTTGTTAGCAATTAGTGGAGCAATAAATATTTTGTGCAGAGATCCTCCCCAATAATTAACAACTTTTCGAAATACCGCGACGTGAAATTTGAATGGTACAAATTTGATAAATAGCAAAAAGAAGAACTTTAATGAGTTTCCTATATAATTAATGTTAATAGAAAAAACTCCTGAAATATACTTATTTCATTTATAGTAAAACTATCATACTATTGTTGTGAATACTGCTGACATTTAAAGCCAAGCGTACTTTCACAATAGTCTTCGTTTCCTACTATCATGCATGCGTTGCAAGTTGCAGAGAATTTGGTATTATACTCCATCATTTTTATCCTGAGCTTAAGTTTTCAGAAAGCTCTTTTGGTGCTGTTTTTCGTTTTCAGGTCTTACTTTGTATTCCTAGGGAAGCTTGGGTTACGCGTTATAAATCCTGTGTTGAAATACTGCTCTCATCCCACGGTTTCTTAGCTCTTATATCTATCTTTTTCTTGCTACTGTTTCCAAACCAGAAGAAGAAATGAAACTTAGACTTTTCTAGAGTTGTTTTACATGCGTTACATTCGATATACTACTTAAATACTGTAAATGTAAAGAAATGCAGAAAACTCAGAAAATGTGTGTCCTAAATAGAAAATGTCTACAGTTTCTGTTATGTTGGTATTTATAATGATGGACTAATTGCTTTTTGATTGTAAGGGTTACTTTTACTTCTTTTTCATTATCACAATCATATTATTATTTTTATACTATCGACCGAGAACAGAAGTGATAACCAGTAATTGGTTTACTTAAGGACACTTGGTAGAGAACAGAGTAGCAATTTCCATTTTGAGCCTCAATAAAATATATATTACGATTTCCTGAAAAATATGCAAACTATCATGATGAAACATTTACCAGTTATAAAATAACTTCCTTTAATTCAGAAATCATAGTCAGATTATAACTTTTGTTTAAAATTGCTAATTTATAGATATTTTAATAAATCAAAATTTGCAAAACTTTTCACATATTTTCTTATTAGGTGCATTTCGCTCCTAAAAATTCAAGTCAGACACCTCAGACTTTGTTAGCTCTTTAAAACATGTTATTTGACATAGCTAGTGAAAGATTATAAAATTTTAACCAAAAATATCATTTTTAAAAACTATGCAATTATGCACACTTTGTTTTTAATTTTTATGTTAAGTATTGATCATTTTTATGGTTTTCATACAAAGGGAACATATATATGTTACTATGTAATCTCTCGTTAAGCTTGTATGTTTTTCCTGTGGTGCATCTATATTATCTGCAATTCTATTTCTCCCACACTAACATCCTTTACAGACAACCATCATTACGAAGGAGCCTCAGAAAAATGCTTCCCATTCCTAGAACCAAGAGAAGGTCGAGGGGTTAACGCTGGAGCTGGGTACTGCCACTATCTACAAGTGACGCGGTTGGAACGCATAAACTATACCATTTATTACCTTCTCTATACGTACTATGTACATAGTGTATAGAGAAGGTGTTGCACGCCACCCAAAAATTCGATCCGAGATTTCATTTGAAAAAAAAGCATTTTCGGAAAAAGGTCCGTGTGTGTCCGTGTGTCCGTGTCTGTGATCACGATAACTCAAAAACGAAAAGTCGGTAAAATACCAACTTGGTATTTAAGTTTAGTATCTTCCAGGGATGCGACACGAAGATTTTGAGAAAAATCCCCCCACCCCCAACTACCCTCTACATGGAACTTTTTTCGAAAATTTTGATTTTCTCAAAAATGGCTCTATTGATTTTGATTAAAATATCGTATATTAAAGATATTTACCTGACAAATAAAATGTATATTTTGAATTTTCTGGGAATAGTCTCTAAAGAGTACTTGATTCTGGATGAATTTTACCGAATTTTGAATAACCGTAAGAGATGGATAAAAATTTACTACATAAAAATGTAGAACACGTTAAAACACACAATTTATGTTATATACATTTTTTTCATTGAGTTCATTGTTTTTGAGACATTCCTTGTTTTGGTTTCTGCTATGAAAAACTTTTCTCATACAGGAATTTGTCAACTGCTGTCCCTACAAATAAAGGAACTTCAGTGACATAGCAACCAGCTTTTTTGTATCACTTTAACCTATGGTCCTCCCTTGTTTCGCTTTTACTTACAAGGAGGCAAGTAATAAGACTATTTCTGCTATTTGTTTCTGATTAGCATGAAGTAAATAATAGTATAAGATTTTTAGGAACACCAGGCTCCACCTATTAACATATATGATATAGCAGATTATTCAAAAATTGAGGCATTATTAAAGCCAGTACTAGGAAAAGAATATAAAGTTACATCATTAAATAATAATGTATGGAAAATCAATACTATGAACTCTGATAGCTATAGGGCTCTAGCCAAGAAATTAAACACAGAAAAAATCAATTGGCAGACTTATGAAAACAAAAATGATAGACCAATCAGAGTTATGGCAAGAGGATTACATGCTTCATGCCCAAAAGAAGATATAATGGAAGAATTAAAGGAAAGAGGTTTTAAAATTAAAGATGTTGTAAATATTCTTAAGAAAGAAAGGTATAAAAATAGGAATGGGGAGCAGGAAGTAGTTAGATAAGGATTGCCACTATTTATGCTTACCTTTGATAATAAGGAGAATATTACAGATATATATAATATTAAGACAATTTTGAATGTGGTTGTCAAAATTGAGCCTTTGAGAAAGAATACTAATTTGATACCACAATGCAAGAAATGCCAAGGCTTTAACCATACCCAGGCCTATTGCCAAAAAGAACCACGTTGTGTGAAATGTGCAGGAAAGCACTTTACTAAAGATTGTAAAATAAGAAAAACAGCACCTCCAAAATGTGTTAATTGCGGAGAAAAACATCCTGCAAATTATCGTGGATGCGAAGTAGCTAAGGAGCAGCAAAAAAGGAGGAACGAAACAATGAAAAATCAAAGACAGATTCATAGGACTCGAGGCAATTGCAACTTAGATATGGTTCTAGAAGAAAGTGAAGTAATAGTGGATGAACCCAATAGAGAACAGAACAATTATGCAGCAGCAACACGTAATAGTAAAGCTGAATTCCAACTGTTGATAAAGCTATAATACGCATCCTAGAAATACTGGACGAGCAGAAATATACCAACGAACTGATTTATGATAGATTAAGAGAGCTTGAAGCCAGACTTAACAAAATTAAATAAAATGGTACACACACATAGAATATTATCATGGAATGCAAACGGTTTGCAACAGCGTATTCAGGAGTTGGAACTGTTCCTGAAAAGCAAGAAAATACATATATGCTTAATATCCGAAACGCATTTGGCTAAACAATCATATGTTAGAATAAGAGGTTATGACATCTACCGTTCAGACCATCCATCTGATAAAGCAAGAGGGGGCTACGCAGTAATAATTAAAAATTGCATTAAACACTACGAAGAAAGTAAAATAGAAACCGAAGAAATGCAAGTGATAACTATCACTATCCAAGTTAAAACTAAGTCTTTTAATGTTTCTGCAATATATTGTCCTCCAAGGAGGATTATATCAACCTCTTTAAGACTCTAGAAAATAACTTTATTATTGGAGGTGATTATAACGCCAAACATTCTCATTGGGGATCAAGAATAATTACTACTAAAGGAAGGGAGCTGTATAGGGCAAGTATTAAAACAAAGTGCCAATTCCATTCAACTGGAAAACCTACATATTGGCCGACAGATGAAAACAAAACGCCAGATTTAATTGCTTTTTACATAACGATGGGTATCTCTAACAATTATGTGCACGTAAATGAGGTTTATGATATTTCATCAGATCATTCCCCTATCATATTAACAGTAAGTGATAATATAATAATAAAGGATAGCCCCCCAAGGCTAATTAATAATAAAACAAATTGGGAAGGGTTCAAAAATGAATTAGAGAGCACTATCGAACTTAATGTTCCTTTAAAAACACCACAACAGTTGGAAGCTGAGATAGATCCCTTTGTTACTAATATTCAACAAGCAGCATGGAACCATACTCCGGAAATAAGTAGGAATAACATTAATGATATCTCCTATCCAATGGAAGTGAGGGAGTTAATTAGTGAAAAAAGAAAACTGCGTAAAAAGTGGCACCAGAAGATAAAAAGCAATTAAATCAAACCTGTAATAAGTTAAAGAATTTGATCAGTAGTATCAAAAATAAATCATATACTATCTATATGAAAGGACTAACAGCAGATAAAGATACCGATTACTCTTTATGGAAGGCAACCAGGAGTATTAAAAGACCTATTAATCAAATTCCGTCAATAAAAAAAGGAGATGGAGCATGGGCAAGGAGCGATAAGGATAAAGCAGACCTATTCGCCAACTATCTAGAAGAGATTTTTCAACCTTTACCTAGGCAAACATCCGAAGAGAACATAAAGCATGGCAAGAGAAAGGAAGGTATAGAACTTAGGTGTGTAACGCTCAAAGAATTAAAACGTGAAATACAGCAGAATATACATGCAAAAAAAGCACCAGGATATGATTTAGTCACAGGACACATTCTCAAAGAATTACCACAAATAGCTCTTATCCAGCTATTACACATGATAAATACTGCATTAAGACTTAAATATATCCCAAGTCAATGGAAGGTAGCAGAAGTGCTCATACCTGGAAAAAACCCTAATGAAAAGGAAACATACAGACCGATTTCACTCTTATCTCAATTATCTAAGCTATTTGAAAAACTATTGTTAAAGCAATTAAAACCTATAATAGAGGAAAGTAAGTTAATACCAGAACACCAGTTTGGATTTAGAAACAAACATTCAACTATTGATCAAGTACATCGTATAGTCGATATCATAGAAAGAACGTTAGAGGAAAAGAAAATTTGTTCTGGAGTATTTCTAGACGTGGCCAAAGCCTTCGATAAAATATGGCACAAAGGTCTAATTCTTAAGCTTCAACGAGATCTACCTGAGCACTTTTATCAAATATTGTTACCCTATATTGAAGGGAGATATTTCCGAGATAAATATGGAAATGAATACTCTGAACTAAAGAATATAGCTGCTGGAGAACCTCAAGGAAGCGTCTTTGGGCCAATACTGTTCCTTATATTTACTAGGGATATTCCATATCAAGATGATACTACTATGGCTACCTTCGCTGACGACACAGGAACAATGGCCATAGGACATACAGTAGAGGAATCTACACAGAAATTACAGAAAGCTGTCAATAGGGTCAACGAGTAGACCACGAAATGGCGCGTAAAATTAAATGAATCTAAATCCTTACACATCAACTTTACGAATAAGAAAACTAAGATATTATCGATAAAAATAAATAATCAAACTATTCCTCAAGCTCAATCAGTGAAGTACCTAGGAATGATACTAGATTCAAAACTAAATTGGAGAAAGCATATAGAAACTAAAAGAAGAGAGTTAAATATCAAATATAAGAAACTTTATTGGCTTATTGGGAGAAATTCTGAACTTGACGTATATAATTAGCTATTAATATACAAGCAGGTGTTAAAGCCAGTCTGCACCTATGGGATACAGCTTTGGGGCTGTTCTAAATTGACTAATATAAAACATATACAGACATTTCAAAATAAAGCTCTAAGAACAATAGTTAATGCACCTTGGTACGTGCGCAATGATCAGATACACAGAGATCTCAAGATCGACACAATTACAAAAGAAATAAAAAAGACAGCAAGGAAACATCATTTAAGAGTGCAGCACCACGGAAATAAAGAGATGTTGAATGTGCTTAGTAAGTGTGAAGTTAGAAGATTGAAAAGAATCAAGCCAAATGACTTAAAGTGTGACCGCAAGAATTAGTGTAAGATTTGGGGGCCTTCAGTGGAAGACTTGCCTATACATTGCGAACTTATTTATGAAGGAAATATTACTAGATAAGCTTTTGCTTAGTTGTAATTTAAAAAAAAAAAAAAAAAAAAAGATTTTTAAGAATAGTTTGTTGCAGAGATGTAGATGTGAATGGTTCACATCAGATTTTTTTTTTATTTAGTTTCTTTCTCCGCCAAAAATGGATTGTATAATCTTACAAAACACATTCCGCATCGCATGTGCTATTTAAGTGCTCAATATCACCAAAGAGCAGACGACAAACAGAGCACTAAGCTGAAGATATGTTTTACAGCTTCTACCAGGGTAAATGTGCATTAAAATACAGGATGGATAAGTGCAAAAAATGTTATATTATGTACGACATATAAGTCTATCTCATTGTGTCTGCTTAACAATAACATTGTAATACACGAAACTCAAATTTGAAAGTCTTATGTGTTTTTAACGACCTTGCGTCGTTTAACGCCAGTGTTTATGTGTACATACGCCACGTAATGCCAGCTCCTGTGTTTAGTACAACTTTACACTGACGACTTGCATTCACGTGATTCCCACGAGGAAACGAGGAACCTATTCAGTTGCAAACTTTCCTTTACTTAATGTAAGCTTTACATATGATCGCAGATACTCATTTAATTTACGCCGAAATGGGTAGTCCGCTAATGCTGCGGGGGAGTGTATCATCCGCAATTTCTAAATTGGCATCTTCCCAAAACACCTTCATGAAATGCCTCAAAGTATCTGTGACTCGGTGTCTTAATTGCCAACTTGAATTTTTTAGTATCAAGTTTTAATTTTAATTTTTTACCTTTGTAAGAGCTATCAGCATGCTTTTGTCAGTTAAAGCACGGAAGTACAAATGCTTGCATGTTAGTTTGAAATATATTTTATTTAATCAAACCAAATTTAAATAAAGACAAAGTTGAACCACATGATTCCTAATCAGATAATGTTGTATGAAAAAAAGAACGTATGATTTTGTAGGTGGAAATTTCGTGCGTTCAATACTCTTCCCTCAATTCACATCACTTATAGTCAGAGGGCAGAGGAGAGTCAACCATGTGCCCTGTTACGTAAACAAAAAGGTCTAAGATAATAGCCATCCTAAGCACATTGTGAAGAATTTCTCAAGTATATATCTCTGGAAATTAGCGAAAAAGCAGCAAACGCTGTTATTAATATTTGTACATATTCAACGCTCACGTATATAAGAAAACATTGGGATATACGGAAAGGTAATAACGGAGCACGATGTAATTTACTGAAGGCTTGTTCATTGTTGCAGACAATGTCCCAACTTCCTGAAAGCCACTATGTTTTCCCTGGTGTCTATTATCTTAAGTAAGTCATATGTGTTCATCGCTCTTCCATTGCCTCAATTCGACCTTTGCGTTGCAATGCCTGAGCTTTGAACCTCAGCCCCATTCCATAAATTAGTTACTTCAGTACCTCTGTGCACTGCGCTCTTAATGAAATTGCCGGGGTGGGAGGTTGTTTGTGAACGGGGCCAATTTTCTCTACCAGCAGCAATATTTCTTAGCACCTGGTTGAACTACTCGGTTCGGTTTCGAAAAGGTACAGGGAAGACCCAGTTTCAAAGTTGGTTTTCGGAGGCTAGCCTGGAAGTTGTCGATTTTGAGGTCACTGAATTTCAGCTATATTTATTGTGATAGCTATTTTAGAATTATATTATATATTAACTTTACTTTACAAAACAAAATTTATCATGTAAATTTTATGATTTAAAGCCGCGTGATGCTGTTATATAATCCCAACATATTTAAGGGCAATATTAAAGTCATAAACCTATCTCTGAAATTTGACCAAAAATTATGAAAACATTTAAAATATGTTGCTTCACTATAAAACAATATGAATTCCAGACCTTAATAAATTATATCGTTTTTCTCATTTACCAAATTTTAACCATTAACTGAAACTATGATTAGGCAGTCGTATGCTTATAATAGTCACTCCCAAATTTAAGCCCAATTCCCCGCATACTTTTCACTTTTTGTACACAGTCAATGCACATACGTACTAAGTATATAGTATAAAGAGAAGGTATTTATTGCACCAAAAAATTTGCTGTCAAGATTTTGCAGGAAATATATGTTTTGAGATCTCCTGAGTCTAAAAAAATACTTTTATAAAAAGATGAGCGCGATTGTACGTATGTTAAAGATATATTCACAACATTATCTTGAATTATACATAATGAGTTCTAAAAATCCGTTCACTCTGGGTGCATTTTCCTAAATTTTGCTTAACTTATAAACTGTAAGAAATAAACAAAAACTTATTACGTAAAAAATATATCTCGCTAAAACACAATTTATGTCATACATTTTTGTTGCAAAGTTGACCGTTTCTGACATTCCTTATTGTTGGTTTCAATTTTAAGCCACGTAACGTTTCTGAACCGGGGTCAACTTTCCTTTCATTTCTCTTCTGTTTTTCTTCTGGAAATGCAAAGCGAACCGAATTTCAAATGTTCACATAACCAATAGCTTTTAAAATATTTGAATTTTGTTTTCTCCTAGTGTATTTCTTAATTTCCCTCCTACTTAGAAGGAAGCAAGTACTAAGGAAATTCCTGCTAAAATGTATCTCTCATAATAGATAAAGGAGTAATCTTTCATAAGAATAGCTTATTTGTATAACAGGTACAGAAAGTAATGCAAATGGGAAATATCAGATTGTTTCAAACACTATTATATACGCAGAATATCCATATATCAAAGCATATTAAAAAGTACTCATATTTGTTTTAGAAATAAATTATTACATTTTGAAGAATTTAACGAGTTTTGGAGAGTACGAAAAGTAAAGAAATTTTTCTACACTAACGAGGGCTAATATGAATTATTTGTGAACTCATACAACTGGAGCTTTTAATGTGAATATCTTTAAGAATGCGTTACGAAACTACCTTATTTTTGCTATAATAATGAATTTAGAACAATTAAAAAGTATATTTAAATACCCATGCAAGCTAGAATTTTGATACACAGCAGTAATGTCAGTATTATTATCTATAATAACTAATAAAATTTCAATAAGGTGTCTTGCATATTGTGGACTTTTAAAATTTCACTTCTGTATCCACTTAACTGCAGTACAAATCTAAAGTTATTGGGTTTGAATAAATATAAACCATTTTAGTTTATACAATCATTCTGATATTTTTAAATTGCTTTTTCTTATTTAACGAAACTTTTAATGCAACAAGTTATATCAATTTGAAGTTTTTGAAATAATTTTTCAGCACACATTGGTGTGTTCAAAAGGTTAATGTGCTGCATTCACATGACTCGACCTGCTCAAAAAAAAAAAAAAAAAAAAAAAAAAAAAAATCGTTACCAATTAACGATAATAATTGGCTATACTATGAAACTTGGGACATGAAGTACTTACAACATTATAAGTGGCCATTGGGGTTGTCATCTCAAAATAATTTCAGATCACCTTGTGGCTTACTGGGAAACATGCGAGTCAGTTGAGAAACTCAATGCTATATGGGCATGATTCCATGGTAGCTTAGTGGTAGAGTAAGCGGCTAGAGACCGGGAGATCTGTGCTTCAAATCCCGGCTATGGCATTGAATTTTTCAGTCTAACTCTACCCATCCAACTCCTGTTCTACTCACGGCTTGTGTGAAAAAATATTTAAATCAATATCTCTGAAATGTTCACAAATAATTTACATGGGATAAAGTAGTATATGACTACTTAAGGGAACCTTCGATATTTTGTGTTGTAAGATGTTGCCTACCTTTTACGTTTACCAACAAAGTATTCCCGATTGAAAAGACGATATGCTCAGAACATCCGAGGCATGTTTCTTATCTGTCACACAAATATCTCAAAGCAAGTATGTTTTATATTTTAATAAAAAATCGTTAAAATTATTTTAAATAAAATAAAAAAACAAGGAAGTTTTATTTGAATTCATTCTTGGGTTATAGCATTCTAAGACACACGAATGCATACGTATACACTTACATATACACATACATGCAAACATGCAAATCATAGGAATGTTTATTTAAGAGGCTTTACTGGATTCAGGTGCATGTATTTCCCCTAAAAATTCCATTGATTTTTCTTTTCCTACATACCTATGAACATCTATATTCACACATACGCAAGGATACACGGAAGCAATACACTCGCACACACATACACACATTCACACGTACACATACGGACGCACATACTCACATGCACTCGAGTCGTTTTATAAAACTTTTACTAAAACGAACTAAAAATATGTATGTACTTCCGGTAAAATCTGAGTATCGAATTTTTTGGTGGAATATAGTACTTCCTCTAAGTAGTATCGCACCTAAGATTGTGAGACTTACACTCGACAGTCATCTGGTTCGATCACCAACGACCACCTACTCTTATTCATCGGAATTTCCTGGAATCCGCGGGGTCACCAAAATAATTCTGGTGAGTTCTCATCTATGACGATTTCTTTTCCATCTTTTCACCCATCGGTGGTGCTTTCAGGTTTGTGGATTATAGCAGTACGGTAAGATGGCGCGGATACTAGGTTACTGCCAGGTCGACGTTAGCTTACACGCCCTCTATGGTAGCACGGCATTGGGAAAGGTCATCGGGCTTGGAGACTTCCGCGCATCTCTGATGGCTTGTCTGCCTGCGGCCTATGACATATTATATAGTTTCTTCACCTATTCCCATTCTCTTGGGCATGAGAGGGGGTGTTAACCATAGTAATCCACATAGGTAGCAATGTGCGAGGTGTCTTCCTTACTCTTTACTTTATATATTACACAAATTAAAACTCTGATGTCCTCCATTTATATGGATTTCTCTTCCTTTTCTCCAATTAAACTATTCTTACAAACGATTATTCTTTTATCTACAGTATGCTTATTGAGATGCATATTAGAGAATTGCTGTTATTATTGCTTTTTTTGAGCAGAAGCGAGATAAGGGAATATACTAGGCTAAATCTAAAGTCAAATATATTAAAAAATGGTCAATAATGTGAACAATTGAAGTTTGTTTCGCTCTCTATTGTCAGTAAAATAAAACAGAGTTGAAACGAAGGATGACACCACTTGAGAAAAGTTGCGTAGTTTAAAATGGAAACCAGTACAATGAATATCTCGAAAGCGGTCAACTTTACAACAAAATGGTATATTGTTATAGCAAATTTACAATATTTGTGGAGTAAAGCTATACTTTCTTTCTTTCTTTCTTTCTTTCTTTCTTACGGTTTCCAGCTATGCAAAGTTCAACAATATTCATCCTGAATGAACAACTTTTTAGACGCTAATCCCGAAAAATTCAGGATATACATTTTATGTGTGATGTAAATATCTTTAATATACAGTATTTTAATCAAAATCGTTAGTGCCATTTTTGAGAAAAATAATATTTTCAAACATTTTTCCATGCATAGCGTAGTTTGCTGTGAACAATTTTCTTGTAAACCTTCGTGTCGCATCCTTGGGAGATATTAAATTAAATACCAAGTTCTCGGTGGAGTACAATACCTTCTCTTCCAGTTCTGTGCTACTTAGTGCGTATAGGGAAACTAAAAATAACATTTTCACGAAAACTTTGACGAATCGGTTTGAAAATAAATTATAATGAAAGGAAATATGTCATTTATTCCACTATTTGTTACGCTCTTAACTTGGATCAGAATTACCACGTTTTAAGGTGTGCAATGTAATGAGCTAACGGTCGTCTGCAATTCAGTAGCAAAAAACAGATGCAGTCTTCTTTGGTCTCCAGCGAAATGACCCATTTGTTGTAAATGCTTTCAAACTTTATTTATTGCAACCTCCAATTTCCCTGAAAGTCCCAGATCGATCTTATTCCTGCAGATTTCCCAGAACTTGGAGACGTCCGTTCACTGGGGAAACCGCAGACGTCGTGGAACGCGAGATTGAATGATGATGGGAAGGAAATTCGTCGCCGCTGGGGATGACGAAGCAAGGTCCAAGTTACGGGTTGATGCACGACCCATCACACTCGCAACTTGAGCAATATGTCACGATGCAAAATATAGCGATGCCCAGGGGCCATAGCACTCCTGTTTCCTTTATGGATAGTTCTGAGATGTATCTCGTCTCCTGAGGGTGTACCATCCAGCTACACACTTCTACATTTCTTCAGGTCTAATGCGTATCATGAAAGTATTGAAAATATCATTGGACAGAACACAAAAATTGATTACTGTATGTTAAATTTTAAGACTGGTCATACAAACCGATAAAGAAATATTTCACATGTCTTTTAGTTTGACTATTTTTGACGATGAAGTATAAGGCCAGCTTGTCTATTCCAAAACGATGTATTTTATTTTTGCCCATCATTGGACATGATCAGTTGCTGCACGACCACGATATTATTGCACTTGAAGGAGGGTGCCACGGTGTCGTTGATATTTTCAAAACCGTGATCCAAAGAGACAGAGATAGGGTGGGGGAGAGAGAGAGAGAGAGAGAGAGAGAGAGAGAGAGAGAGAGAGAGAGAGGAAAGGAGAGGTTGGGAATGTCCTGTTGCTCAATGAAGAACATTCTTCCATACTCTCACCAATGAAAACATCCGGTGGACTCGTGGTGAGCCTAGGTGAAATTATTGTGTGCCTGCCTTGTTAAGATAGAATAGATTTAGGAGTTTGGAGGTTGGATTATGTTGGGGATTCAGATTGTTGAAGAGGTAGTGCTATTGTGTATAAGCTCCTCCTTGGTTTCCTATTTCTGAAACCGCTCCGCTAGTATCCTTTTGTATAAAAAATAGATGGCGATGAATCACTTCTATAGCGAGGGGGAGTACCTACGTTTAGCTTATAGGCATTGGCTGGTCTAAAGGACATAGGAAGAGAAATTTTGAACACCCTAGGTCGAAAAATCGAAAATAGCCTTTTTTTAATAGCAAATGTTTTTGTAATCTTTGGAAATCATAGAAAGTCAATATTCAGATGTCTCATTCCCTTATTTTGGTCTCCAACATCATTTAAAGGTCGCAAAATACACCTGTTCACTATCATACTGCTATATTAAGAGCGTCTTTCTTAAAACTACATTTGGACAATTCTATTGTTTCTTTAAGTACACATAAAATTAACCCCATTGTTCAGAATTATTCGTTGTAATATTACAAGCAACCATGTTAAGCAAACACAATAGTAATTGTTCAAAAACAAAAATGAAAAAAAAATCATTAATGTTAAACATTAAGTTTTGTGATATTGTTAAAAATTCAATGTCAGTAATTACAGTTAATTAACTGTCAATTAGTAAAGCTTCTATGTGTGTTTTAAAGCTGTAATTAAAAAAATCCTAAGAAATTTTGTCTATTTTAAGGTGTGTGGATCATTATGATTATGCAATATATTTGCATAATAAAATGTATGAAATAATGTATAGCTTGCAAAATATTTGTCCAACTTTAATTTAAATTGGTATTCTCATTAACATAAAAGCAAAGCAATACAATGACATTTTCAGAAAAAAAACATATAAAAGGGTAGAAAGCTGTTTTTTAAATGCCTTCGTTACCGGGGGTGCCCCATAAATAGGCAAATCGGTACTGCCTGAAGCGGCGTCGTCCAGAGATCTAATAAATGCACTCTCATGCTAGACTAATTGGTATAAACATCTTGATTCCGACGCCTAATCATATTGTCTACATATAGAAGTGCTGAAGTTTCACACGATAGCTTCTGGAATCATCTGAGGCAGAGCAGATGGACAGTTCCCTATTCTACAACCAGTGTAACCAATTAGGTCAGGGTCGCCCTCCATGGTGTAATGGTTACTATGCGGGTTCAAACCCGGCAGAGGACGATGGATTTTTTCAGGCGTAAAAATCTTTGGCATGGCTTCCTTTGGAAGGGAAGTAAAGCCGTTGGTCCCGTGTCATAGATTTACGGCACGTAAAAGAACCTCAAGCCTGATAGAGAGGCCACTGAGCAAAATTAAGCGGTCTTTCACGCCCAGTATAGAATGGGACGCTGAGAACCAGCAGTTAAAGAGCGTCCATAACTAAAACGCCATTTCATTTCAATGAGGCCAGGAATCTGCTGCCATACCCCACACTTCATAGTCATATAGCAAACATTTTACATTTTACAAACATTTAATACACACGACATTTTCAAAATGGTCTTCCACAATATCAGCAATCATGATTTAAACAAAAAATATTAATCAATTAAAAACTCAATCTTATTCAAAACTATGGGGTTGCCGTTTGAAAATTCAGAGTGCGGGTGGCTGGGAGATTTAAGCTTCCTGCTTATTATCTAAATTGACATTTTTTTTTGTTTAAATTAAATAAAATTTAAATAAATTCTTATTTGTACTTAGAAATTTTGAAATAATACTCTATATACCTGCAGTGAGATATTGGTGTGGCTTTAACGGTACTCTACCTGCATCATTGATACAAAATGACGAAATGCCTTATTTCCAACTAAAGATATACTGCGATTATTTCTAAAGAATATTCTTTTCATAAATTTTATTGCATATTTTAATAGTTGCTAAAAACCAAAGCTGATATTATCCCACTATAGATTTTTTCCAAACATTTTGTCCCATTTTAGAAAATTGGCTGCCTCTATCAGAACGTAGAGGGAAATCTGTGACTGAGAATTGCTACAACATTTAAAATCAAGCCACTAAATGGAACTAATCTCCAGAGTTGGAAAGCTACACGGTAGTAGTCTTGTAATTGACCTACTTGATGACGTGTAACGGAATCGGAAAGCAGGGAGAGGACCAACTTAATTAAATATGGATCCTTCGGTCTTGTTACCTACAGTACACTTCTTCTTACAAAGTCTCGAAGTTTAAGTTAAATAAGAAAAACTGGATTTCGGCTAACACCGCATTTGTCGGAACTTGAATGTTTGTTTTAATAGACACTGAAGCAGTCTTTATTTTCAGTTAATGGGAAACCGAATCTTGCATCAAACGTTTCAAAGATGAATAGATGTTGTTTATTTTTATTTGTTTGAATAACATGATTTATATGAAAGTAAAAAACCATTACAGCTTTGAAGATAAAATTTAAATCATTAGTTCTCTTTAAAATATATGACAGTTAAACTCCTATGGGAAAAGTATTTCTTCTCTAGCAGTTAATGGAATATTTATTTGTGCAAATTAAATAAATATGCTGAATTATTTGTATTTGTTTATATCTTACTTTCTCTACCTCGAACAGTGTACACAGTAACCAGTAAAGGTATTGAACTCTACCTAAAAATTCGATACCAAAATTTCATCGCAAATATTCGCTAATCCGAAAGGCATCTTTAGAAAATGTTTGTGTGTATTTGGTATTTAAGTTTCGTAATTTCCATTGAGGCGACACGAAGATTTCTAAGAAAATTCACCAGCCCAAAATACACTTTCGGAAGTTTTGATTTATCAAAAATGACTAACAATTCCGATTAAAATAGGAGGTATTAAATATATTTACATGGCAAGGAAAAATGTGTGCCTTAAATTTCCAAAGAAGGTCTCTGAAACTTTCTTCATTTTGAATTATTGTTGTAGAGCTATAAACCCTAAGAAATAGACAGATTTTTAATAAAATAAATGTAGCTCTCGTTATAATACACAGTTTATGTCGAATATTTTGGCAGATTAGTGAAGTGGATTTAAGCTCCAAAATAAAGACATTAGAATTTAGAATATGTTTGCATAAGAAAAGAATAAGATACATAGAACAAATTCTATATTTCAATGATCATCAATATTTATTATTACTATGATCGTAATCTCTGTGGTTATTGTTTGTATTTTATGTACATTTTTCAATACTTAAACGTTTCTTTAATAAAACGTCGGCATTTGTTTTCTATTTGTACCTAAGGACGACTGAACTGTAGATATAACTATAAAACTATAATAGATATACATCCATGATTTTATTAGCCTAAAACTGCTAAGGCATATTTCATCGAATGTTGATAATGATAATTTATTTCATCATTTGGCATACATACAATGCATTAGGTTTCGTCAGCAAGTCATTAAAATGCATCTATATTTAAATATTCTTGTATGTTGTAAAAATTAAGTTCCTTAATTATGTTTTTTACACTAATTTTAAAAGAACTTGCATATATATACAGACTATATAAAAACAGGAAACACGACAACTGAAATATTGATGGGGAAGCTTAAAAGTGGTCTTAAGCATTTTAAGCTTCACTCCCTCGTCCTCAGTCAAACTTTGATTTCAATTGGCATCTGTATATGTTTAATTTCTCAATCACGTATGTACAATGTACATAGTAGATAGAGAAGGTATTTCATTCAAGCCAAACATTCGTTACCCAGATTTCACCCGAAATACTAACTTTGAAACTCCCTTAATAATAAAAAAAAAAAAACATTTTTAGAAAAATGCTCTATGTGTGCGAGTAAGTGTGTGTGTGTGTTTGAGTGTGTGTGAGTGTGTCTGGGTAGCAAAGCTCAAAAATGAAAATGTACTAAATACCAACTTTGATATTTAAGACCAGTTCCTGGGCTGCAACAGGACGATTTTCAAGAAATCTCCCCCACTCACAACTACTCTTTACACGGAAAATGTTTGGAAAATTTTAGTGTTCTCAAAAATGACTAAACGTTTTTGATCAAAACGGCACATTTTTAAGATAAGCCAAAGAGAAACGAAATAGCCTCTGAAGACCTCTTCATTTTGGATAACTTTTCTGCAACTTGTAAACTGTAAGAGATAGAAAACAGTTTACTACACAAAAAGTATACATATAAAAACACACAATTTATGTTACGTTCATTTTTCTTGCATTTAACTGTTTCCACAATATTCCTTATTATTGGTATCAATTTTTTAAATTTTATCAAGCGGGAAGCCAAATTTCGTTTCATTTCTTTTGTTTACCTTCCGGGAAGACAAAAGAGAACCGAATGGGCTCTCAAAAGATTTGACTATTACTTATGTCTCTTTAATTTAGAAATAAGCCAATAATAAGACCATTTTCGATTAGCATGTTATGAATAAATAAATAATCGTTTGTAAGGAAAGTTTGTTAAAGGAACAGCTAGAGGAAGTCATTAGATTTTCATACTGGATATAAAATAGTATCCAAGGGAATATTCATATCTTCATTTATTTTACAACCTAGCAATAAATATTATTTTGAGGTAAACGAAAAATTCAAAATTTGCCCCGTTTTTAGGTAAACAGCAATGCAATATATTTTAGAATTCCTTGCGAACTTTCTCTGTTTGTGTACTAATCCGAGTATATTCTTGGGTCAATCTATTTATCAGTTCTCGAACATACTCAAACGGAGGAGTATAAACAACTGATTTTAAAAGATATATTTATTTTATTATCTCTGGTTGATCGTTATGTCAAATGTTGGATAAAAAGAGCTAATATTGACTAATTTAAAGCATAAAGTAAGTAGATATTACCTATGAACGTCATGCAAGCAAACTATTTATTAGTATTTATAAGCTTGTCTACCCTTAAGTTTTTGAATTGCTATGTTGATGAAGCATTGTATACAACATGCTCCAACCTTCTAGTAAACTTCAACCGTTACAATATAACAACGTAAATAAATGTCAAATCAAGTATATACGATAATTTTCATTGCATTAGAAGGTTATAAAACGGTGAAACCTATAACGAGATTAAATAATTTATTTCGTTTCTTCGTTAATCAAATTCGGATTTTTTCATGCACATGGCTTTCTCTACCTATTCTATAACAACTTGTTCATAAAACCCTATTCTATCTACCTCATACTAATAGAGTTAAACTTTCATAAAAAGGTTTAATTACTTATACTGGGGTTAAGTAATAGTTAAACGGTTTAAGAGCTGGTCTCTATGTGAAGTTAATTAAATTCTGTTTATTTTCATGTTCAGAAGTAGAAGTAAAACCCCTAATGGCCCCTGTTGAGCTACATCTATAGGACTTTCGCTATATTTACTACAAAAATAAAGCTGCTGAAGCATATTCTTCTATCTACTACATACAAATTGAGATAAACATTAGCAGAATTGCTTTTATTGCATATTTTATTGTGGATACAATGGGGATAAAGGCACTCACCAGGGTTAAGCTTAGTCAAATATTTTAACAGCGGGTTGCTATGTTGAAATTCCTTGCTCCTTTACCAGAATGAAAAAAAAATCAAAAGAAAAAGATTATTTTATTTTTACTTGTGTTCAATTCTAGTCCTTTTCTAATCTACTCCTTTGTCTTTGTCTTTTTCAATATAGTTCGACATGTATAAATAATTATACCCACACTTTGTTACATTTCTATATCCAAATGCTGTTCTTACTTATCCTTTATAATCCTTGAAATATGATGAATTTAAGATATCAAGGTTTGTATGCTGCGGACTTTTCACTTTTTAGTTATCACGTTACACACACTTTTATTTTTTTATTATTTTGGGGTTCAGAGCTCTGAAAACACGCGCTGCCTGAAAATATCGGTATCCAATTTTTAAGTGGAAGCAGTTCCTTTCCTGCCTACTATGTATATTTCTTGTAAAATTAAATAAAACCAAATATTAATAGTGTTCAATTTTAAATGATAATGTGTAAAACATCAACAGAAAACAAAACACTTAAAGTAACACCAGGAGGTTGTAAAAAACATGTTATTGGCATGCATTAGCATATTTTGACACTACATCAGTTATTATAATTGAAATTGAAGCAATTTTAACATGATAGATAAAATCGGATAACAAATGAATGCAATGACTGAATTGGTGATAAAATTCATGAATAAGTTTGGGAATAATCAAAAAGACTCTTTTTGTAATTAATATTTCTTCTGTATTTTAAATAATTAAGATAACGACATTTCTGAGCAGGTTGACACTTGTTAAAATAGAACATCACATTTGACATATTATCACTGAGAATAAACATAATATCAAACTAAAATGTTCACATGCTTATTTTGTTTTGTCAACACTTATGAGCAGTTTCCTTTACAGATATGTGAATGTTTGGTTACATAATCCATTTATTCTATTATGTTTGTCATTGTGTTGTGAACTCAGTGTATCTATCTGAAATTAAAAGTACAAATTGAGGAAACATTATTGATTAAGTATAATGTAAATTTCGGGTTTGTAGAGTGCGGTTTAACAGATGAAAAATAACTTGAGTTAATTGAGCCTCTTTGGGAGATTTTTGACTCCTCACCGATGACAGCAGACGATTTTTGGGCTACAATAATACAAGAAATTAAGTTAGTATATCTAATTTCAACAAAATAACAATCAATGTCTGAAAAAAAGTTCATCTACAGAAACAGTGTCGATGTTTGGAATTTCGAAATTCTACCGTTTATGTCATCTTAATCTTCCCATCAAGAGAGAGAAGTCAAACAAAGGGGATTATATAAACAAATGGGCTCAATTCAGAAATAATCTGGTCACTTCGGAAAGAATACGATGCCATAACTTGAGACCGATTGTCGCCCAGCTGAATGAGCGCATTGTCCATATTTTAATTACTTAGATTGGTAAGTTAATTGCTAAGTATAATATCATATACTTATTGTCATAATGTATATTGGAAGTTCAGAGAGACTGTTCCTGGAAAGCATTTCTAACTTTAACCCAAGAGTTCTCAAACGACAATTTCAGTTGTTTACGATAGTAGCTCTTGTGTATTGCAAGAGGGTAAAGTTGCTTTTTTGCAGTCACGTCTCGGAAAGAGAAAGTGGATGGGACATATAAAAAGGGGAATCGCGAGAAAATTGAGGTCAAGATTCACGTGGAAGTCGTGTTGACCAATTGTAAATAATTACGTCAGGTTAAAAGCGTTCCCCCAGCTATTTTCGGCGCCAAAACGGGCCAATGAGATTACAAGTTGAGAGTTTTGCATGTGGGTAGAATTTACTATAAATGTAGGGAAATGTAACTTCACGTGGTACCTTCGACACCCAGAACAAGAATCCGCACCAAATAGTAAAGTGACCACAAGGTTTATTATTGTGATACAGGCACTGCGATATGTAACTTCACGCGATACCTGCGACACCCAGAACAAGAATCCGCACCAAATAGTGAAGTATCCGCAAGGTTATTATTGTGATTCATTCAGTTGAGATGCAACGTCACTCGGAACCTGCGACGTTTGTAATTAGATATCCGCGCTAAAAAGTTAAGTGTCTACCAAGTGTAAATGTTATAATTGTAATTCAAACACTGCCGTGAGTTAACACCGCACGGAACTGGCGTAGAAAGTTGAAGTGTCAATAATTCTACACGTAACAATTGCAAATATCGCCGCGTAAGTTCCAGTTTCCTTTGTGCGCATTGTGCTCTATTGCAAGAGAAATTACGGAGATAGAATCGCGCCAGGAATTGTCTCCAGAACGCTTGCAAAGGGAAATAAGCTTTGATTAAATGAAACTGCCGACGTTTATTTTGAGCCAAATTCTCGTTCCCCGTCCTTAGATCACCATCACTCAATACCTTGAGCTAAACAAATAGGTCTCAATTGCTCGTCCCTGAGTACGCAAATAGCCAAGGAGCGTTGAGAATCGACTTCACAGTTGCAACTCCGGAGTGAGGAAGGGGGAAAGAGGCCCAGTCGTCGCTGCACAGCCTAGCACCAAAGGTACGCCCCCTAATCCCACGCCTCAAACTGTTCACCAAATGTCAGAGGGATCACTTTCCAACTTAGATCTAGATAGGAGTGAAGAGGTACCCTGGTAATCTCCCGTTTGCTAGTTGAAAATGGGGTTGAGGTTTTCGTACCATCTGTATAATAACCAACGGTGTTCAGGGAAGAAGTTTCCAAAAGGATACCGATTTGCCAAAATAGTCGAACGATAAAGTCAACTTCTTATCATAAAATAAAACACAGATTATTTCTCTAAAATCAGAAAAAGTGGTTTTGACACTATATTTATGCTTAATCAGCTTGCAAATGTTCAAATAATATACACACATTTATTTTACATCCGTTTGACTAGTTTATTAAAACATATTTGCTGTCAGTTATCAGAGATCGTTAAAATTTATAACAATGTAGAACTATATACTCACTCAGTTCCATGATAGATTATACTTCATATAAGTCACTTATAAGAAGTGTAACGTACAATTCTAATATAATAATTATATTATCCTATTCACAACATTTACATGAATTCACTCTCATACTTTTTGCCCTCCGTGGTGAAATGGTTACCATGCTAACTTCATAAACCCAAGGTTGCGGGTTCAAACCCGGCGGAGGACGATGGATTTTCTCGTTCGCAAAATCCTTAGCAATAGCTTCCTTCAGTCGTATATTTAATGTACGTATAAGCTCCTCAAGCCTTATAAAAAGGCCTCATGGCAAAATTAAGCGGACCTTCACGTCCAGTGTAGAATGGTACGCTGAACTACAGCAGTTAAGGAACGTCCATACATGAAACTCAATTTCTATTTATTTTCGTTCATATTCCATGTACTGAATTTTTCTTTAGCTAATCTGCAGAGGAGACATAAAGTTTAATTCCTTCTCTGTACCCACGCCAAAAAGCCATTTTATAGGAATCATAATTGTGTAAAGTTTTGTTAAATACAGATCTAAATAAAATTAAACCGAGTTTTATTTATGGACGCTCTTTAACTGTGTGGTTCTCATCGTCCTATTGTATACGAGACGTGAAAGACAACTCAATTTTGCTCAGAGATCTTTTATCAGACTTGAGGTTCTTTAGCGTGCCGTAAAAATACGACTCGGGGCCAACGGCTTTACTTACCTTCCGATGGAAACCATGCTAACAATTTGTAGATCTTATCCCTCTCTAGTATAATTGTAAAAGTCGAATTTGCTGTAAAAATCAGTAAAAATCAATGATCTTTATTTATTGCCTAATAATCTTTAATCATTTAGTTTTTATGCTGCAGATAAAAAGTTACTCTATGGCGTTTACAAGTAATAAAAGGGAGCAGGACCCCGACAAGGAATACCAAAGCTGTCGAGCATTCAGTGGCAAATGATTAATGAGGTTCCATTGAAGGGAACTCAAAGGCTTTTGACGTATAAGCTTGCTAATTCCTTAGGTTAACAAATTTAGCTATGCATTAACATTACAGAATTGTTTTTATCGTTTAAATTCAACAACTTCTCCAGAAAAACAAGATTCCTTCAGCATTAAGAATTTCAATTGGACAGTTCCGAAATAAGAAGAATTCTACTTGAGATGAGAGCCCAGAAAATTTATTTTTTTTACTTTATCTATCACGTACGTGGTTTGGTAGAGAAGATAAAGTATTGCAACCCAAAAATTCGATACCGAGGTTTCATTGCAAATACACTATTTTGGTCTGCTGAATTCAAAAGGAAGGGAACATTAGAAAAAGCCCATATGTATGTCCATGTGAGTGTCCGTGTATACGTCTGTGAACGTTGTAATTCAAACATGAAAACTTGGTTAAGTTCCGAAACTGATATTAAATATTTAGTGAATAAATGACAGCATCAGCATACAAACAAAGGAACTTCAGAGACATAGCAACCAACTTTTTACTATCACTAACCTATGGTGATCCCTTATTTCGCTTCTACTTACAAGCAAGTAATAAGAGTTCTTCTGCTATTTTTTTCTCTATTAGCATGACGTAAATAGAGGCATAAACTTTTTAACAATAAATTGTTGAAGAAATTTAGAGAAAGTTTTGTGAATGGAACACATCAGATTTTTTTTTAATAGTTTATGTATTGCAAAAGCACATACGGTCTGTGGATCCCTGCTAGTGATGCTCTTTTTTTTTTTCTTTATTGTTTCACTTATATAGCCCCCTTTAACATCTAAGGTCACATCGGGGGCTTAGCATTTGAAACAACTCTTTGTCTGTAGGTTCTTTACGTTGGTTTAAATCATTTTATTTTTCTCAAATACACACACATTCAGTCTCACATACATACTTCCAAACTCTGTATGGGATAGGGAATAAATCTGGCTAAAGAAAGCTTCCCCGCCCAAGCCGGGAATCGAACCCTGGATGCTCAATTATTCATCATGTATTGGATTAATTTTTTTTTCACACAAGCCGTGTGTGGGATAGGAGTTGGATAGGTAGAGTCAGATTGAAAAATTCAATGCCATAGCCGGGATTTGAACCACGGATCTCCCGGTCTCTAGCCGGTTGCTCTTCCACTGAGCTACCATGGCAACATGCCGGCATAGCATTGACTTTTTCAACTGACTCGCATGTTTCCTAGTAAACCACAATGTGATCTTAAATTAATTTGAGATGACAACCCCAATGGCGACTTACAATGCTGTAAGTACTTTAAGTCCCAGGATTCATAGTATAGTCAACTATTGTGGTCAATTGGTATTGGATTACCTAGCTCTGTGGAAGAGCAACCGGCTACAGACCGGGAGATCCGTGGTTCAAATCCCTGCTATGGCAGTGAATTTTTCAGTTTGACTCTACCTATCCAACCCCTATTCATCATGTACTTTACCACTGTGCACACTGCTGTGAATGAGGATCCTCTCAACGCTAGTATCAACTATCTTTATATGTAACCTAAACACAGCTACGGTTATTGAGTAATGAAAAACATACTCGCAACGGAATTCTGTTGTTCAGTTTTCTTGACATTTCCTTAACATCTTTCATTACTTTGAGGTTCTTAATTAGTTGAGCTAAACATTTTCTATCAAAGAGCTTTTGTTTGGATAGGTTTAACGAGCTCTATAGCGGTGCTTCAAAAATTACTTTGGTTGCAACCGAAGGTTTTATTTATCGTTATTTCTTTTGTGTTCGTTTATTGTATAGTAAGTATTGCTATAGAAACATTGTGAGTGGATCGTTTTTATTTTGCAAATACAAAAAAAGGGGAGAAACCTATGCCATTCTCTTTTTAAAACCGCCAGATACCACCCTTGTGGACGCTATTTAGTTGATAAATGATGAACCCACTCTACCGTGGTTTCTTTAATTGGCACAGAACCATATTCCTGTTTTCATTAGTTATCCCTTTGTGAACAGGGTTTTTAGTAGTAAAGCAGGAGAAACATTTCAGTAACATTATGCAAGACTTTAAGGAGATTTTTGACCAAAATGTTAACGCATTTGTATATATGACTGAGCAGTCTAAAAGCCACAGTTAAACATCTTATGTGTTGCATTCATCCGACTTTCCCCAACCATCTTCAAAAAGCCATTCTTACAAAAGCTTTCTATTGTATCTACTTCACGGAAATCGAGATAAAGGTTTGTAGAAATTGCTTAAATGCAAATGTTCTTGTAGATATAATGGATATATGAGAATATATTAGTTTTCTTAGGCAGAAGAAAAATATTAATAACTTCATATTTGAGAAAGGTCTAATTCTTTTAAAAATATCAAGGAATACCTTGGAAATTATTAACTCCACAAAGGTGTGTTTGACGTAAATTGTATAGTTTTACGTGATCTACATGTTTATAGTCATATTTGTTTATGTCTTAGTATTGCTAGTTAGGCAAAAGTCATTGAGAACGAAGATAACTTCAAAGGCCATTCTCAGAAAACTAAAAATATATACATTTCATTTTTCGAAAGATATATAAAATCTGATGTGCTCCATTCTCTACATCTCTGTAACATTGGTAATAAGCCTACTGTTCCATTTCATGCTAAAATATTAGTAAAAACTGTCTTACTTCTTAGTTCCTTATACGTAGAAGGAAACTAAAGGAATACATTAGGATAAACCGACAGCCAAATGTCTTTAAATGTGGTTGCTATGGGATTGAAATCTTTGCGTGGCCAGAAGTTGTCAAGCTCCCGTAAGAGAAAGTTTAAGTATTTTTAAAACTGTAATCAATAACAAGGAATATCTTGAAAATGGCCAACTCCACAAAAAAGGTATATGACCTAAATTCTGAGCTTTAACGAGATCTACATTTTTGTGCTTTTAGTTTTTGTCTATTTCTTATGCAAAATTCAATAAAAATCATCCAGAATAAAGAGGCCCTCAGAGGGTATTGCCAGAAAACTAGAGATACACATTTTATTTGCCACGTAAATATCTTAAATATAAGAGATTTTAATCAAAACCATTTTGCCATTTTTGAGAGAAACAAAATTTTCGACTTATTTTCCATGTAAAGGGTAAAGGTTAGTTTGAAGTGGGAGATTTTCTTGAAAATCTTCGTGTCGCATCGCTGGAAAATACTATACTTATAATCAAGTTTGGTATTTAACGGACTTTTAATTTTTTAGGTATGCTACCTACAGACACACGAGGACATTTTTCTAAAAATGATTTCTTTTATTCAGGGGGCCCTAAAACATGTATTTCTGTTGAAATCTCGGTATCGAATTTTGGTGCAATACAATATCTTCTCTGTACACTAAATACATAGTACGTGTAGAGAAAGTAAAAATAGTTAATAGAGATTTTTAGAAAATAAAAATTTTAGAAAGTGTTCCATGTAAAGGGTAGTTTGAGCGGATGTTTACTTTCTCTATACGTACTATGTACATGGTGTATAGAGAAGGTATTGCACTGCACCCAAAAATTCGATACCGAGATTTCAACGGAAATATATGTTTTAGGGTCCTCTGATCCAAAAAAAAAAAAAAGCAATTTCACAAAAATGTCCGTGTGTCCGTGTGTGTGTGTCCGTGTGTACGTGTGTCAGTGAACACGATAACTCAAAAAGGAAAAGTCGGTAAAATACCAAACTTAGTATTTAAGTTTAGTATCTTCCAGGGATGCGACACGAAGATTTTGAAAAAAAAAATCCACCCACCTCAAACTACTCTTTACATGGAACTTTTTTCGAAAATGTTGATTTTCTTAAAAATGGCTCTAACGATTTTGATTAAAATATCGTATATTAAAGATATTTACCTGACAAATTAAATGTATATCTTGAATTTTCTGGGAATAGCCTCTGAAGACTACTTTATTGTGGATGAATTTTACGGAATTTTGAATAACTGCTAAACCGTAAGAGATGGACAAAAACTTACTGCATGGAAAATGTAGAGCACGTTAAAACACACAATTTATGTCATATACATTTTTTTCGTAGAGCCCTCGTTTTTGGGCCATTTGTTTTCTGCTATGAAGACTTACACTTTTCTCATATAGGAATTTGTCAACTGCTTCCACAAAGGAACTTCAGTGACATAGCAACCAGCAAGGAACAAAGCAAACATAGCATCAAGGAACCAAGTAATAAAGGCTATTTCTGCTATTTTACTCTGATTAACATGAAATAAACAGATGCATAAGCTTTTTATGAGTAACTTGTAGCAGAGATGTAGAGAAAGTCATGTGAATGGTACACATCAGATTTTTTTTTTCAAACATTCCTGCCACACTCTGGTAAAATGCTTAATTTAATTACTTTGTCCAGTTTTTTTAAGAAAATTTTCCTTTTTGAATTATGTTGTTCACGGATATACAGACAGGCACACGTATAAAAATATTAAGTGGTCCATTCACATGACCTTCTCTACATCTCTGCAACAAAATATTGTTAAAAAGTTTATGCTGCTATTTACGTCATGCTGATCGAGAGAAAGTTAGCAGGAACGGTATTATTGCTTGCTTCGTTGTAAGTAGAAACGAAATAAGGGAGAACCATAAGCTAAAGTGAGTCAAAAGCTGGTTGCCATGTGACTGAAGTTTGTATGGACAGGAGTTGACAAATTCCTGTATGAGAAAAGTATAAGTTTTTCAAAGCTGAAACCAATAACAAGGAATATTTTAAAAACGAACTATTCCGCGAAAAAATGTATATAACATAAATTGTGTGTTTTAAAGTGTTCTTCATTTTTTGTGGTAAGTTTCATCCATTTCTTATGGTTTAGCAAAATGCCGCAAAAGTCATCTAGAATAAAGTAGTCTTCAGATGCTATTCCAAGAAAATATTTTATTTGTCAAGTAAATCTCTTTAATATACGATATTTTAATCAGAATCGGTAGTCATTTTTGAAAAATCCAAATTTTCGAAAACAGTTCCATGTAAAGGGTAGTTGGTGGGAGGATTTTCTTGAAAATCTTCGTGTTGCATCCTTGGAAGATAAACTTAGAAACTAAGTTTGGTATGCAACGGTCTTTCGTTTTTGAGCTATCTGCCCGCAGACACACAGACGCAGACAGACACACACGGACTTTTTTTCCAAAAATGTTTTTTTTTGTTTTTTTTAAGGGGGACCCAAACCATGTATTGGCGGTGAAAGTTTTGGGTGCATTACAATACTTTTTCTATACACTATGCACATAGTACGTGTAGAGGCAGTAAAAGTATTCACAGGACTTTGTTTTCGTATTTTGTAACAACTTACTCTTACAAAAGTTGACCCTTCTCTTTACTTCGTGATAATCGACTGGTTTCTACAATATTATATTAACAAATCTGGTTCTATTGTCTAGTTCCTCTATGTAGAAGAAAAATAAAGGAATACATTAGGGTAAATCGATTGTGAAATATTGTAGAAGCCCATCGCTATTAATTGATGCAATACGAATTCCCTTCTCGTTGTTTGACCAAAGCTGCAAGATGTAGAATAACGACTTCCTATTTGAGAAAACTCAAAGTACTGGAAATTTAAAAACATGTTCCAAGATATTCATCTTTTAAATGGTTAGATCAAGAGAAACAAAAAAGTATATATGACTTAGGCTCTGTGTTTTCGAGGTCTAAATTTTTGTATAGTAAGTTTTTGTCTATCACTTATGGTTAACCGGCAAGGCAAAAGTCATTCAGAGTTATGAGGACTTAGGATGCCATTCCATATGTATTTTATTTTCTATGTAATTCTTTTTAATATGCAGAATTTTAATAAAAATCGATACAGCCATTTTTGAGATATTTTTTTTTTAAAAAAAGTCTAGAATGTAAAGAGTACTTTGGGTAAGGGGCTTTTCTTGAAAATCTAGTGTGTCATTCGTGGAAGATACCAAACTTAAACAGCAAAATAGTATGTAAAAGACTTTTTGAGTTATACTGCCCACAGGGGGCGCGCACAAATACACACACAAACACGCGCGAACCTTTTTCTAAAACTATTTTTTTGGGTTCAAGAGTCTTCAAAACATGTATTTCCGGTGAAATACTAATGGAATACAATTCTCTACCTATTATGTATGTGCGTAGTACGTGTTAGAGAAAGCAAAAATGAATCAAAGTGAATGGTTAGTCACTCCTGAATGTAATATTAGATCTTTCTGTGGTATATATATATATATATATACACACATATATACACTTATTTCTGTCTTTATTTTATAGCAATGGCTACATATTTTGTCAATAAAATAATGTTTTAACACCACGCTTAAATAATTCAATCTCGTATTCAGGGGATATACTACTCAAATAAGAATTATACAGTCAAAATGGGTGCTCAACCTGCTGCCTGATACGAGAGTGAGGAAGATAATGATTTGGAATGACGGTGAAATGGGTGAAAAGAAAAATGAAATTTTTACCCAAAAATAAGTACTTTTTCATTATATAACTTACTACTAGGGATATTAGGTAATTTGTTTATATTATGTCTTTAACTTCTGCATACTTCATAGCATCAAATTTTGTTTTATGAATTATTAATATAAAATCATTAAATATTTAATGTCTTTAAACCTTCGATTACCTATAGAGCAGGCGGTGATACTTGAGGAGGGAAACCGGAGAACCCAACCTGTACAGATGCCGCTGTACTCGGCCACTTAGGTGCGAGCTGAGCGGTCCAATAACTCAGCCAAGACGCCGCCTAAATAATTAAAATACCAATTATAAACTATAAAGTGGAATATGTAAATAATAACTTTCATCATACAGACTATTTTAAATGTGCTTTTTACTTTATAGCTACTATAATGCTCGGATATTTTTCTTTATGTATCTAAATGGTGGGTAGATTAGATATGGTATTCCAACCAAAATTTTATGCCGAGATTTCACCGGAAATATATGTTCTGAGGAGCCCTGAACCAAAAAAATAAATTTTAGAACAAGGTTCTTGTGTGCATCTTTTTCTGTTTCTTCCTTTCTCTCTTTCTTTCTTTATTTCTTTCAGTCTGTGTGTGGATAGCATAGCAAAAAGCGAAAGTTTGTTTAGCTACCAAACTTGGTATTTAGGCCCAGGATCTTAAAAGTGCGCCACGAAGGTTTTCAGGAATATCCCCCTATTCCAGGTACTCTTTACATAGACATTTTTTTCGAACATTTTTATATTCTGAAAACATCTTTAATGGTTTTGATTACAATACCGTAAGTTGAAAATATTTTCACGGCGAACGAAATATATAATTTTGAATTTTTTGGGAATGTTTTCTGAAGACCTCTTCATTCTGGAAGCTTCTTATATAATTGGTAAACCATATGTAATAGGAAAATAATTAATACATATAATATATATATATATATCTTTAAACACATAATTTATGTCATTTTTGTTCTTTTTTGTAGAGTAAACGATTTCGGAGATATTTTCTGTTATTGGTTACAGTTATAAAATAGCTAAGCTTTTCTCACACAAGAAGTTTTCGTTTTTTTTAATTTTAAATTTTACTCCTAGCCATGCAAAGAGAACCGAATAGCAATAGCTTTTAAAGAAATTTGACTGTCTATGATGTTGATATAAGAACAACCTTTCGTAAGAGTGTTTTTCTTTTTTTTTTGGAACAGCTAGAGAAAGTAATGCGAATGGAATACATCAAACACACACAGTCAAGTCAGGTGGTTTAGTTTTTTCAATTATGGTAATACAGAGGAATTTATTTTGCTTTTTGTGTATTTATTTTGGGATAGTTGATTGATATTATAATTAAATTACAGCCTTTTTCGTACGTGTACATGCATGGACTTTGTTACTGGATGTTACTTTTGTTTTTCAACTTTTTTGAATTAAGACGCAAATAATGTTGCTTCTGAGTGCCAGCGCGCATTTCTGGGAGTAGAAGACCCGAGAAGGAAAATCTTCGTAGCACGGTAACTCCTATTTAAATCAAAAGCATTCCATGAATTCAAGTCAAGAATTTTCATGACATTAAGCTATTCCGAACAAACATTTCTTTAGAACGGCCTATAGCAGTATTCTTGCCAAAATAGCCCTAAGTATTTTAATTAACATTCAGTTGTTTTGAGAAAGCAGTATGAAAATAAACACGCGTATTTTCACCGCCTCAACATTTGCATTTGCATTTCTAGAAATTAATGAGCTCCAGAAGATATAAAATAAAATACAATAAAACATTTAAAACAAAAACTTATTGCTTACTAAAATGTGCAAAATATCAACAAATGAAATGTTTCAAACATGTATCCTATTTTCATTCCAGTGTTCTCATGTGAATTATTTCTGTTGGGAAATGTTAAAATACACTTCAGTTGCTATTTTATAATAACAAAGCCAGCATATATTAACATTTGTTATGAACTCTTATGAACTTTTATTATGAACTTTTATTATGAACATTATAATGGCAATAAATCATATTAATGTATTGGCTCTTCTAATTTATTGAGAATAGAAAATTTAATTCCATACGTTAACTAAATATATCATTCTATTTGGAAACACAATTTATAAAAATAATGATATATATCTCGTCCAATACCTATACAAATGCAAGTAAAAGATCCGATTTGTCACATTCCTATAATCTTCTCTCCTTCTGTCGTTTATTAATGATATAAGAAAACTCCCTCTTCTATGCACTACATTTCAATCGAGAAAAGCCTTGTAGGTATGTTAGTGCAGAATTGTGTGTTGTGTGTTTTCATTTCATTAAATGTCATTACAACTAACCACTCAAGACAAAATGCTTCCGATTTTGGACAGCTCCACTAGCCATAAGAGTATTTTAGTCTCTGGAACTCCTCAAAAAGAACATATTGGAGGCTTTTGAACTCGTCAAAAAGAACAGAATTGTTCTGTGTCTTCCATACGTAGGTAATTAATTAGAAAACCAAGAGAAGTTTGGGTTCAAATGAAATAAATTTAGCTAGATCATCTTATATTACTACTAAAGTTTAACTAATTCACTATTAACATAAGTGATATAAGAGAAGTACTGCAATATAAATATACAATAAATAAAATCGAAGAATCAGTAGACCTCCTAAAGAATTAAATGAAGCATTATTGAGGTTTAGGAAAGTTACAAGAACGGGTGGATCCTCAAAGTAAAAAAAAAAAAAAAAGCTATAGGAGATATTATTTGAAATGAAAAATGTTCAATTATTAAATGTATGTTGGAAAACATAACAGTTCCCAAAGAAATGCAAATGAACTTAAAGTAGTCTCAGTTTTTAAGAAAGTAGACAGAACTAAGCATAAATGCGAACGAATTATGATTTTATAATAGTAATCTAATAAGACCTTAAATATAATTTACAAAATATATACACGAATAATATACAACAGATTAAAATTATTATAAACACAAATAATAGAAGAGCAAATTGCATTTATAAAATGCACCTCTAGTGTATATAAATTTATTCTAAACCTCATAATAGGAACATAATAGAATTTAACTTATACATCCATGCTGCTTTGTATATTTTGAAATGACATTGCTGGTATACACCTAATTTATTTTGTTGTATATTAAAAACAAAAGGATATCTAGAGCATTTATTTAAGATTATACAAAGTTATACAGTCATTAAAATTATTATTAAAATAATGATAGGCTAAGACAAGGTGTTAAAATAAATCGGTCGGTTAAACACGGATGTGGTTGATCACATGTTATTTACGTAACACACATCTAGCTTTCATTATTCATGAACAGTAAGCTAAATTGGTAATATTATGACTTGTTTGCTGGTGGTATTATTTTAGTTAATATAAATTAAGCAAAACTGCAAAAGGAAAAATAGAAATTATATACTACTAAATGATTAAAAGGGTCATTGGATCATGTGAAGAGATAGTCGGAAAATTTTATGTTAATTCTAATACTAACTCTTTTCTTATAAAAATAATATTACTAAGTTGTTAATTAAGTTGATCAAAAAGGTATGGCACATGTGTATTATATAATATAGATAAGATGGTCTGCCATAGGCGTTTCTCTGAAAACAACCAGACTACAAATATTCCACAAAAAGAATTTTGGGTATCAAGATATTTTGCTACCTTGAGTTGTAGAAAAAGTAGGTTAAAGGCTTATGTGTTCCATTCGCATGACTTTTACTACTTACTCTGCAAACAAATTATTCTTACAAAAGATTGTTGTATCTGGTTCATGCTAATCAAGATAAATATTAGCAGAAATGGTCAATTTACTTATTTCCTTGTAAGTAGAAGAGAAATATGGGATTATTCATATATTAGGCTAAAGCACTTGCTATACATTGATTTTGAAATTCGATTCTGTATGCATGATCAGGAGTAAAACAAAAGAGAAATGAAATGCATCATCACCTCTGTTTGAGTAAGGTATTAGTGTTTTGGTACTTAAACCAACAACAAGGAATATATCGGGAGTGGTTAACACTACAAAAAATGTGTATGACGTAATCTGTGTCTTTTAAGAAGATGTACATTTTGGTGGAGCAAGTTTTTATCTATCTCATATGATTTATCAAGCATGTAAAATCATTCAGAATGAAGGGGACTTCAGAGGCTATTACCTATAAATTCAAGATGTATATTTTATTTGATTTGTATATTTTCATAAAAATATTTATGGCCATTTTTGATAAAATCGAAAATTTGCAAAAATCGTTAATGTAAAGAATGGTTTGAGGTAGTGGATTTTCCCAACAATCTTCGTGCCGCTACGTAGAAGATTAAACTTAGATAACAAGTTTGGTATTTAAGGGACTTTTCGTTTTTGAGCCCACCCACACCTCCCTCCCCACACACACACATAAAACTTGAGACAGACAGACATACATTGACCTCTTTCTAAACATGCTCTTTTTGATACACAGATCCTCCAAAAATGTATTTTCAGTGAAATCCGGATATCGAATTTTTGGGCGGAATACAGTTCTTCTAAACCTACTATGTACCTACATACTATTGGTAGAACAAGTAAAAATAAAAAATCAAAATTTGCGGATAATTCATGAAGTTGGTTTATTTCCGAAGATTTTCAAAACCTCGAAGAGAGAGAGACAGACAGACAGACAGACAGACAGACAAGTTCAATTTATCTTAGCCAAGGAGGTTTTGAAGACAAGTGAAAAACATCCTTTGTGGCTATTCAATTTTCAGACAGTAAGAGCATTGTTTTTCACTTCTAATATATTTTCTTCATTGTAAATAATGATGTCATTAGGATGTCTAAATACATCATGTATATAACGGTGTTACGATTTCAGCATTAAAACGCAGATGAGAATTAATCATACACGCACATCATCACAGAAAATAATTGTATTTATTTGGACAGGCATACCTCGTTCTCTGTGACACAGTAAATTATGAATAAATTCTAGCTCTCTCTCTCTCTCTCTCTCTCTCTATATATATATATATATATATATATTCGGCCAGGAGGCATGGGTGTAATGAAGGAACCGTATGAGGCTATAGACCGCAGACAGAAAGCCATCAGACGCACAGAGATCCCTAACATATCCCAACTGAACACCCGCGCACCATTAGGGAGCAATCCCAGGAGAGTGGTGCAGCGACTCTAGCAGCCAAGACAGCTCTATCTGGCAATCACAGGAATACATTTTTCAATAGCCCAAGCAACTGCATCATTCACACAGCATGAATAAAAGCACAGCTGAAACATGAGAGGGAAATAAAGTTATAGGAAATGAGAGAAATAACATATGGGAAACACCACTCAGTATTGCCTTGTGGACCGCGAAAAGCCAGGAAAAGCAAAAGATTATAGTGGGCGGTCGCCGGGAATTGAACTCGGGACCTACTGAATGCAAGCCTCACATGTTACCGTAGTCGCTTACAAGATTATTCAAGTGAAGAGCATTTTAGTTAGATCACTGAACATATATTAACTAAATGAGGGATTGGATCTTTCAGCGAGAGCTGAGTTAATACTTTAGGTATTTATAGGATCAAAATATATATAGATAGATATAAAACTCCATTGTCAGGAATTATACCGTCAGGTGTGTTAACCATTACACTCCAGGAAGAACCACTCATTTCACCACAACTGCTTAAACATCTATCAAACACCTGTGACTGAAGCTTTGCAGAAAGACAAAACGAGCAGAGAGAAGCGTTTAAATACTGTTGCCAATCAACAAGCGAAACAATAATTTTTCATAGGAATGAGCTAATTGTTTTTATTCCCCAATATTTACCATTCTTTAATGTATATAGTATTTATGATTACCTATTTATTAACAAATGCAATCTAATAAACTAAACTTCTAAATAAATCTGCAGAAAACAAAACAAGATAGTGGTGGCTGTCGGTGTGAACGAGTGGTAAGTATTCCGTTTTCTCACCCAAAGATCCCGGGTTCGATTCCCAGCTGGGAGGGGGACTTTTTCGTTTTAACTAGATTCATTCCCTATCCTCCACAAAGTCTGGAAGTGTGAGTGTGGGAGCGAATGTGTTTGTGTGTGCTTATGCGTGTGTGTATGTGTTAAGTAGTATGAAACTGAAAACTCCAAAGTTAAGAAACAGTTCAGCGAACAAAACACAACAAATGTTTCTCAAGTTGAAGTCCCCAATAAGACCATAGAAATTAGGGTAATTCATCTTTGAAATTCCACCAAAAACTGAAAAAGAATTCTTTTCATAATAAAATGAATGAATTCCAAACTTCAAGAAATATATAGTTTTTCCCAATTGGTGAACTTTAATACCAATTAACTGAAGTAATAAATGGGTATGCCCACGCTTATAATAGTCCCAGCCCACGCTTATAATAGTCCCAGCCCACGTTTATAATAGTCCCAGCCCACGCTTATAATATAGACAGTCCCAACTGCAAACCTTATTTTCCGCGAAACTTATTCCTCTTTTTCATACTTAAAATATTTCACACAATACAATTTTTCTCAATTTGTTTCAAAAAATTTAAAGAAACGGGCATATACTTTTTTGAAATAAAGCTCTGATTTTGAGGAGTAAATTATTAAATTTTGAAAATTCAAGAGTTCTAAAGAGCACGAAAAGTACTATTAATTTACATTAATTAAGGCTAATATAAGATGTAATATGACAGAATTCCTTATAGATACTTAAACAAAAATATTGCTTAGACACGCAAGCTATATTGTAAAAGATATCGCTATTATTGTGTTTAATAACTGGTATAAATTTCAACAAGATGTTACTGGGTTTTTCCAAATTTCACAAATGATCACTCCTATAAATGACAACAAAATTTTATAGTGACTCAAGTTATGGTTTTGGAAATTTCAGGATGCAGGGGCTGGGCTGGGGTCCTCTGCAGGTCTGCAGGGTTACCAATAACAGGAAGGAGGCTTAGGAATAGAATGTTATTTACGATAGTATGCCAAATTGATTTTGGCATTTAGATGTGCACCATATCTGTAAAAGTTTAATGAAGTACCCTAAGTAGCTTTTTCCCGGTAAATAAATATATGCCCTGCAGTAATTTGTCCTAATTATAGCTCTTGTCCCATTGTTACGGTGAAAAATATCGCCGGCGTGCTCCGAAAACTCTTCTTAGTAAACACTTTTCACTTTGTTGTTGAGAATTCTCTTTCTTTTCAGTTAAGGCGTACAAGAGAATCGATTTTTGATTGATGACACTATATTCCATTTTGTCCGCTATGCATAACCTCTGCGCAGAATACGGCAGATTTTTCCCACCCATTTTTTTCAGAGCTTGCTGCCAAGAATAGCAAAGAAAAATCATGGTAAATGTGAGGCAGGCACCTGCGTGTTGGAGATAATGGATCTCACATGACTACCTATAAATTTCACTATATCAGTGTAGTTATGGGAGGGATGTCGAACATGGCTGCTCCAGTTTATTTTTCATTCTGCTTAAGCTCATTGCAGAATATAAATGTACCAGCAGCAAGAACGTTTCCGATATATGGCTAAATACAAAAGGAAAGAATTTATTTTACACATAAAATGTATGAGCTAGAAAACTGAAAGGATGATTAAAGCCCTAAACCAAGCATATAGATATAGGTGTACTACAATAAATTTCATATAAACTGCCTAAATGGTCCAACGGTCAGCGAGCTTTCCCACACAGAGGTCCCGAGTTCGATTTCCGGCTGGGGCTGGGGCGAGGAATTTTTCTTTAACCAATCATTCCCTATCCCCACAGAGTCGGGAAGTCTGTATGCGAGAGTGAATGTGTACGTGTGTTTGAGGAACATAAAAAACAATTGAAAAAAACAAAACCCAAGTAAAGAACCTAAAGAAAACGATTTGTTTTTTATGCAAAGCCCCCAATGAGACCTTAGATGTTAAAGGGGACTGTAGAAATGGAACAATAAAAAAGAAGTCATATATACATGATAGAAAAATTAAACATTCGGTATTGTTTTAAAGGATATTGAAAACTATGTGGTTGCAGAAAAATAGCGTGTGAAAACCTAAAAACGTCATATATTATTAAATAACATGCATAACCTTTCCTTTAATACGTATATATTAAATAAAACGCAGAAATTTTACAAAGCAAACTGGCCACAGAATATAGCATTCCACGACTATACACAGGTAGAGCGCATGTAATCAAATGGTGTAACAAAAAGGTAATTTGTCAATCAAAATTAGAATATAAGAATAAACGCATCACAATTTAGACGAGTCTACTTTGAATAAAAAGTGGCCGCGCCGTGGACAAATGGTTAGACCACTCGCCTCTTACTTAGCTCAAGCGACGGAATGTGAGATGTGGTGGACAAAGCGGCGCAGGGGCGAGTGATCCGGCCTCTCCGGTTTACCCCACCATCACAATACACCGGTGCTCAAATTTCATTCCATGTGTCATCAGTGGCATCGTGTGCGGCGCCACAAGTAGCGGGCGTTAAACACTGTCCAAAAAAAATCTGATGTGTTCCATTCACATGACTTTCTCTACATCTCTGCAACAAATTATTGTTAAAAAGCTCATGCTTCTATTTACTTCATGCTAATCGACAAAAAATAAGCAGAGATAGTGTTAAAACTTCCTTGTAAATAGAATAGAAATAAGGGAGTACCATTGGATAAAGTGATAGTCCAAAACTGCTTGATGTGTGACTTAAGTTCCTTTGTTTGTATGGACAGGAGTTGACAAATTCACAAGTTTTTTAAAGCTGAAACAAAAAACAAGGAATATCTAAAAACGACGAACTCCACGCCAAATATTTATATCACATAAAGTATGTGTTTTAACGATCATTACATTTTTGAGGAGTAAAGTTTTGTCCATCTCTAATGGTTTAGCAGTTATGAAAAAGTCCGTAAAATTCATCCAGAATAAAGTAATCTTCAGAGGTTATTCCCAGAAAATTCAAGATGTGCAGGTCTTTAATATGCAATATTTTTTATCAAAATTGTTAGAGCCATTTTTGAGAATATCAAAATTTTCAAAAAAAGGTCCATACAAAGGGTAGTTGGGGTGGAGAGATTTTCTTGAAAATCTTTGTGTCGCATCCTTGAAAGATACCAAACTTAAGTACCAAGTTTGCTATTCAACGGTTTTTTCGTTTTTGAGCTATGGTATCCACACCCACACATACACACATACGGACATTTTTCCAAAAATGTTGTTTTTTTTATTCAGACGGACCCAAAACATGTATTTCCGGTGAAATCTCGGTATATAATCTATATACTATGTACATAGTACGTGTAGAGAAAGTAATAATTGAATAAAAGGGGCAGTGCGAGAGAGAATGACACCGAATTGATTTTCTCACTCAGTGCAAAGAGAAGGTAAGCTGGATGGCATCACCTCATCAGGTAATACGTAAAATACAATTGGAAATGGGAGGAACAGACATTCTAGAGAAGGAGTGTAGGTAGGTCTAAATGTAATTCGAAGCGTCTTTTCCATTCCTTCAAAAATGGAAGAATTTCCTGACTTCAATTCCAGGTTTTCTGTTAATTTGTACTTTAAGAATATGTGAACAATAACATGATCAAAATTTGCTCCCCGTCTGACTTTGGTCAGGAGAGAGAAACAGCAAATCTATCAGAATTGGTCTTCATTGAATGCAACAGTGCATTGCTGTTGTTGCATGATGATGATGATGATGGTGACTGTGGAGTTATTAATATTTCATTTTTAATGATTTTTAAGAGTGTATGCTGAGTCACACCAGGGTAGTGGACATTGGTAATATATGTGATGAAATTACATTAGAAGTTTGAAAAGAAGGCTTCGGTTTCGGGCACCTCCCCAACATTTGCCAGTTGCGAAATCCCGTTCACGAATCCTACCTTATCTGGGTCTACCCATTTCGGTGGTGTATGTGATAGTTGTAGTGTTGGTGGTAGTGGGCAGTGATTATGGTGACGGTGATGAAGACGTGATCATGGTGGTGGTTATGATGATGGTAATGATGAGATAGTGTTAACCTATGATAATATGCCAATGAAAATCACCAAAATTCTAGCTCTGTAACGCATTTTTATATTCTGCTGGGATGGCTGATTCCTAATGTCTGAATTAGTTCCAAATGTGTAACCAACAAAGAGTAAAACTGTATTCCCCGTTTTACAGAAGCGTCAATAAGAATTATAAATGTACAAACAATATAGTTTCCTTGTAAACTTTCTTACACTCAGACAAAGGTAGCACACTCTTATTCACCTTTAAAAATATAAAATAACCCCATGTGTATGGACTCACATAACTAGAGAGTAACGTTTGAGGGATTGCAAGTTAATAGGGGATTGAAGTCAGAGACAGGGGGATGATTTTCTCAAAAATGACTCTAACGATTTTGATTAAAACATCGTATATTAAAATATTTACCTGACAAATAAAATGTATATCTTGAATTTTCTGGCAATAGCCTCTGAAGATTGCTTTATTCTGGATGAATATTACGGAATTTTGTATAACTGCTGAACCATAAGAGACGGGCAAAAGCTTACCACATAAAAAACGTAGAGCAAGTTAAAACACACAATTTATGTCATACACATTTTTTCGTAGAGTTGATCGTTTTTGAGATATTCCTTGTTATTGATTTCAGCTTTGAAAAATTTATACTTTTCTCACACAGGAATTTGTTCATACAAACAAAGGAACTTCAATCACATGGCAGCCAGCTTTTGACTATCATTTTAAGCTATGATACTCCCTTGTTTTGCTTCTACTTACAAGGAAGCAAGGAATAAGACCATTTCTGCTAATTTTTCCTCGATTAGCATGAAGTAAATAGAAGCATAAGCTTTTTAACAAAATTTTTTGCAGAGAGACAGAGAAAGTCCTTTGAGTGGCACACATGAGATTTAGATTATTATAAACTGCATCCCTATAATCTCTCAAGAAGTATACTGTTGTACATTCCATGAAATGTGATCATACAGGAAGAGGCTAAAACAATGTTACGTAGCTAACTACCATATCTACAAGGCAAAAGTTTGCGCACAAATGTTGCAAATATGTATTTATGCATTAATATATACGTTACATCGTGCTGCTGTAATACCATAGACTACGTTAATTATAAATAAGCATATAAGTTGCATTTCCATGTGAAATAGATATTTATTCCGGCTTCAACGTTAGCTGCCAATTTGAAATAGGATTTATTACGGTCCCACATTAAAGAGAAGGTTCGAATGGCTTCAGAAAAAAAAATCTGTTGTGCTCCATTCACATGACTTTCTCTACATATCTGTAACAAATTATTATTATTATTAATAAGCTTATTCTTTTATCTATTTTATGCTAAAACATTAGCAGAAACGTCTTAGTACTTATTAATTCCGTTATAAGTAGAAGGGAAATAAAGTAATGCTCTAGACTAAACAGACAAATGTTTTGAAATGTGGTTGCTATGGGATTTAAATCTGTTTCTTTACGTGGTCAAGCGCTTATAAGTTACCGTATGAGAAAGTTTTAAGTATTTTAAAATTGAAATCAATAACAAGGAATATCTCGAAAACTGCCAACTCCCGAAAAAAAAAGTTAAATTACGTAAATGGTGTATTTTAATGAGGTCTACAATTGTTGTGTACTAAATTTCTGTCTATCTCTTACGGTTTACCAGTTATCCAAAATTCAATAAAATCATCCAGAATAAAGAGGTCTTTAGAGACTATTCCCAGAAAATTCAAGAATATTCACTTTATATGGCATGTAAACATCTTAAATATAATAGATTTTACTCAAAATCGTTAGAGCTCTTTTTGATAAAATCAAAATATTCGAAACTTTTTCCATAGAAAGGGTAGTTTGGGTTCAAGGAGACTTTCTTGAAGATACCAAACATAACTACCAAGTATGGTATTTAAAGATCTTTTCGTTTTTGAGCTATGCTCTCCACAGATACTCACGCACACGGAACTTTTTCCAAAAATGTTTTTTTTTTTTTTTTTTTTTTTCAGAGGAACCCAAACACGTATTTCCGGTGAAGTCTCAGTATAAAATTTGTTGGTGCAATACAACACATTCTGTATGCACCATGTACATAGTACGTGTAGAGAAAGTAATATGGTTATAATGTTTCTATACATTGTCTGATAGTATAATGTGTTTTTGTAGTTATAAGAGTTCTTGTAGGAACGACGATTTCGATCTCCTGTCGTATATTATTCTTTGTTGGCCATAGATGAGAATTTGCATCCTACAGTTTAGCCGCCTAACACAATAGTTGCTAAGTAATTTGGAGGGGTATTTTAGCCGTGTATTTTAAATTTATAATTATTCACAAGGAAAACAAATTAATTCTTGCTTGATATTAGCATGTGATATTTTGGGCGTCGAGTATGGAAAACAATCACAAGAGATGGGTACAAGGATGGCAATTTTCCTCATTTATTTATACTTAGTAACACAGCGAACAAATTGTGAGCATATTTTTGTGTTTTTTCTTATTATAGAAATGTTGTAATTTAATAATAATAATAATAATAATAATAACGCAATTCTCATATATTAAATTAATTTAGAAATTGTTATTTAGAAATAATACGAAGAAGTGAGCCTAATTCGAAACAGTGTAATTGATATTCTAATGTACATAATTGTGTCGAATTATGAATTGAAAATATATGTTCATACTTACTGTGCTGTGTGATAAAACAAGACACATTTGCCACGATAAATAAATAAATTAAACAATTTATGGTGTCTGCGATACATATTGGCTCTTCTAATGTTAACACAATTATTTATCGTATCTTTTAATACAAATACAAATTGCACAGATACTACACACTGATAAAGTTGTTCATTAACGTAAATTTTACATTAAATAAACAGCACACATACCATTTGATTCGACAAATTATATTAATATTGATAAATAACAATGGAATATAATATCACTTATACATATTTATATATAAATGTTTAGTACAAAATAAAATCTATTCGTGAAACAATTAATCTATAAATACTATCGGTTTGTCTTTGAGCTGAAATACCGATTTACAGAATACGTGATATTTTCATCTACAGGTAAACCTGTAGTGAGTTTTCCCCATTACACACCCCAAATGCGTTCTGTACTCGCAAACATTTAGAAAAATGTGATGTGTTATCCTCCATTAACTTCTCTAGCTGTTCTACTAACTTCTTACAGAAGATAATTCTTCTTTCTATACAATCTAATCCAGATAAATAAATGGTCTTATTGCTTTGTTCCTTATATGTAGAAGCGAGCTAAAGGAATGAGCTATGCTAAGGGAATAGCCAAATATTTTAAGCTATCTATCGTTATGCGATCGTCAATACAAATTGCTTCTTTACTTGGCCAGGAGTAGAACAAAAGAAAAAGAACACTTCCTGTATGAGAAAAGTGCAAGTGCTTTGCAATTGAAACCAATAATAAGGAATATCTTGGAAACTGTTACCTCAATGACAAAAACGTAAAGGACATAAATCGTGTGTTCAGACGAGATTTACAGTTTTTGTGTAGTAAGTTTTTCCTGTCACTTACGGTTTAGCAACTAAGCAAAATTCGGCAAAATTCATCCAGAATAAAGAGGTCTTCAGGTTATTCCCAGATAATTAGAGATTTTATTTGGAATGTAAATATCGGAATTTTAAACAAAATCGTTAGATCCATTTTTGAGAAAATAAAACTTTTCGAAAATGTTTCCACGTAAATGGTAGTTTGTGTTGTTGGGATTTTTTTGAAAATCTTCGCGTCGTACCCTTGAAAGATACTTAATCTAAATACCAAGTTTGGTATTTAACGGTGTTTTCGTTTTTGAGCTGTTTTCCACAAACTCGCCCAACGGACCTTTTTCTAAAAGTGCTTTTTCGGACTCAAGGGAACCCAAAACATATATTTCCGTTGAAATCTCGACATCGAAATTATAGGTGGAATATAACACCATCTCTATCAACTATGTACAATGTACATGTGCGCTAAAGTAAAAACAGCGTCACCGTTATATGAAATGCCGTTCTATTTATTATTATAATCGTTGTGGGAAGCGTACCTTATAGCAAGCATCACCAACTCGCTTGATTTTGTTGCGCAGCAAGCAAGCTTACTCCGTGCATGCAGTGGATTGACACGTGACTGTAGGGCGTCGTGTGTCAGTTTATAATGTCAAAATAAAAATCAACCTGGCACCTAAGGCATTGACTCTTACTTTTTGTCTTCTTAAGGGGAATCCTTCATATTTAGAGAAAATGGTGGAATAAGTGTTTAGTTTGCGGTAAAGTTCTGCGCTTAGAAAATGAAATTTGCAGTATCATTACGCAAGCCATACAAATGAGTGCAACGTTTCTTTCGAATTGTGTTCGGTACCAATTTATTACCAAAATATATATATATATTAATTCTCATATCACCTGGCGGTACAATTATAATTGTATTATAGGTGCAGTGGGTTACGTACTTCAAACCCAAATGTTGCTTGCAAAGGAGCAAATTAACTGTTTGCTTTACTAAAAAGGCAACCCTGCTCTTGAATAACATATAATATGTATGTTAAGTAAGTTAAGTAAGTTAAGTAAGTTAAGTAAGTTAAGTAAGTTAAGTAAGTTAAGTAAGTTAAGTAAGTTAAGTAAGTTAAGTCAGTTAAGTCAGTTAAGTAAGTTAAGTAAGTTAAGTAAGTTAAGTAAGTTAAGTAAGTTAAGTAAGGTAAGTAAGGTAAGTAAGGTAAGTAAGGTAAGTAAGTTAGTAAGTTAGTAAGTTAGTATGTTAGTATGTTAGTATGTTAGTATGTTAGTAAGTTAGTAAGTTAGTAAGTTAGTAAGTTAGTAAGTTAGTAAGTTAGTAAGTGAGTAAGTGAGTAAGTGAGTAAGTGAGTAAGTGAGTAAGTAAGTGAGTAAGTGAGTGAGTGAGTGAGTAAGTAAGTAAGTAAGTAAATATGGTGTATATGCATGCATACATACATATGTGCGTTAAGTTCATATAGAGATGGACAAATGAAGGATTCATTCGGTCAACTTTATAATAGTTCCAAGGAATCAGTCTGTATTATCCTTACAAATAGACGAAAGCAGTCAAGTTGTGCAGTACAAGGAGTGGGGAGAAAGAGGAGGAGACTGGAAGCGTTAGCCATGGGTTGAAATGTATATAAAATGAATTACAAACAATAGAAAATAAAAAATCACATAGGTAACACAAAAACAAATTTAATATTAATGTAAAGGCAACATATCTTGTTTCAACCCTCAGAAATTCTTATAAAATAGATTCCTGAAATAATAATGCAAATCAAGTGTGGTTTTCCTTTTAAGAAATTCTAAGCCACAAGAGAATAAATTCCCTGATCTTCAGGTTTATACAGCTGAGAAAATGTTTCACGTACTGTAAATGGATTGAAGTAACTATTTACTTAAACGTGTAAACAAGAATAAAGAAAAAATATATCAGACCTCCCTATATAAATTCACTGGTTAACGCCGGGAGATAAATTCGACAAATAAACAAATGTAAAGAATAAATAGCTACAAACAGAAATATAAAGTAAATCAATGACAGCTATATAAGCAAATACATGAAATGTAGTTCGTGTTTTATGAAAGTTAGATTGATGAAATGTGATTTCGATTAAATTTGGAGCGAAGTAATAGATCCAAAAGTGTTTTCAGAATTTGAAAGTAATATTCATATGACGACATCAAGTGCATAAAATTGCGGCACAACCTCCATTATGTTCTTATAACTATAATTTTGTTATCAGAGCTACAAGGGCTTGAAGTATACCTCATCTATAGCCCATTACCAGAAGAAAACAAAGGGTAAGCAGTATATATGCGTTTGAAGATGTTTTAAGTAAATAAGGCTCACAGGGGATTGCCAAAATAATTTAGTCACGTGCTTTCCATGTTTTCTTATTAAATAAGGTTATGAAAAACAAATATTTTTAATTTAATTTTCATGGATGTGTTATATTACTCCATTCACGTTACATGTGAATAATTTTTAATTATATTTTATAATTTATATCGTACTTCAAAGCGCGTTGTTGAATCGATGGAATGTATTTAACCTAGTTTAACTTAATTTTCCAACAGTTTTAAAAATGCATTATATTAGTTTAATTTCGTAATCGGCTTACCCTCCCCGAATTTGTAGGACTGACACCTCCTAGGACTTACAAGCCAATGCCTGGTGGTCAGAAGCCTGTCGTAAAACTACAGAATGGACAACTTGTTACTTGTTCGACCCATAGCCAGGCATGAACATGAAGAAGTGGATGACATGAAATTCAAGCAAAGTTGATGATTGAAAAGGGGATGATGGAGCAATTGATGGAATGAGTGGCGGGGGAAATTGAAGGACTCGCCCAGAAGCCGGTACATCCACCACGAATTCCAATACGAATCCCGAACTCGGGTCACCTAGATGGGAGGCGTGCGAATTCCATTTAATAAATGTAAAACAAAATTCACCTCATCCAACCATTCATACAAGCCTTCAATTCAAAGACTAAAGTTTATGCTACCTTCGCACAGTCAATATACTGCGACACGTCAAAACTTTTCAGTGGGCAGGTTAAATCTCCTAAATATATCAAGAAACAATGTTTTTAATAAACAGGTGAGCAAAATATTTAGTGGTCCAACCACTAAACCAGGGCGCCGTATTAGCATAATTGCTATGGTATTTAAATTCTATTTTTACTTTCTCTATTCGCACTATGTACATAGTGTATAGAGAATGTATTGCACTCCAACAAAAAATTCGATACCGAGATTTCACCGGAAATATATGTTTTAGGGTTCCCAGTATTCAAAAAAAGTATTTTCAGAAAAAGGTCCAGCGACACGAAGATTTTGAGAAAAATCCCCCCACCCAAAACTACCTTTTACATAGAACTTTTTTCGAAAATTTTGATTTTCTAAAAAATAGCTCTAACGATTTTGATTAAAAGATCATATATTAAAGATATCTATCTGACAAATAAAATGTATATTTTGAATTTTCTGGGAATAGCCTCTGAAGACTACTTTATTCTGGATGAATTTTTCATAACTACTAAATCGTAAGAGATGGACAAAAACTTAACCCACAAAAAATGTAGAGCACGTTACAGCACACAATTTATGTTATATACATTTTTTTCGTGGAGTTGGATCGTTTTTGAGATATTCCTTTTTCTTGTTTTCAGCTTTGAACAACTTATACTTTTCTCATGCAGGAATTTGTTAACTCATGTCCATACAAACAAAGGAACATCAGTCACATAGCAACCAGCTTTTGGCTTTCACTTTAACCTATGGTACTCCCTTATTTCGCTTCTACTTACAATAAAGGAAGAAATAAGACTATTTCTGCTAATTTTTCTCGATTAGCATGAAATAAATAAAAGATAAGCTTAATAACAAAAATAATTTACAGAGATATACAGAAAGGTCATGTGAATGGAACACATCAGATTTTTTAAATATGTTTGCATGCCCAATTTTCTGCCTTAAATATCAGTTGGAGATAAGCTCAATGACGCAATTAAGTTCCAGATATGTGACAATACAATATCTTCGTTGAAACTTGTTTTCGAATATGATAATTGAAAAATAAATCATGCAGTATAAATTATGTGTACATCTGTTAGGTACATGTATTTACCAATAGGAATCGCTTTCTTTGGATACTTTAAAGATTTGGTCCTGAAGAGGACAAAAACCTCATTTTTCTCTTTAAACAACGTCCCTGCTTTTCCGTAGCCTTTTCCATCACGGGAAATGGCTATCGTAAATGTACTTGCGCTGGAAAAGGTCCACTGATTTTATTTCCTTTTGATCGTTACTCTGTAAACTGAAGGGAAGAAGAGTTTTGCGGTTGGGTTTACAGATATAACATTATTATTGGCTTTAGGCTTTCATAAAATATAGCTTACGTTGCTTCTTACTGTCAGGCACACCCTCCATGCTACTTGAAATCCTTTTTCCTGAAATATTCCATTCGAAGACTGTACCAAAGGATATGACTTTACAGCAGACCAATAGAAACATCCTGCGGACGAACAGGGTGGAGGTAAAATTTAAGAAACTATTCTGAGAAGATACCTGGGTTGCAAAATGTAGTGCAATACTTCACTTAAGCAACGGATAAAGAAAAAGAGTAAGTAGGGGTAAGTACAGCCAGGATGGGAACTGTGAGAATTTCATGGTGTACGTTTAAATGGCACATTACATAGAGAATCAAACACTCTTATTAAATGTAATTTAAACATATATTCATTAAATATTAATATTTCTATATACCTGCTGGCAAAGTATCTGAAAATCCTTAGTAAGTAAAGCTAGACGTGCCTTAGGCAATACACTTGAATTTCATATATATATATATATATATATATATATATATATATATATATATATATATATATATATATATATATATACAGTGTGTTAATTAACTATACCGAAATAAGTCGGTTTTAAATCAAAGCTGGTTGAAAAACTGGCTTAGAAAGTCTTTAAAAGTGTTGATTGAGTATAGAAATATCGATTTTTAGCAACTCGTTCTCAAGATTTAATGTCGCAAAAATCTGTAAAATCTCAAACTAATTCCTTGACAGTGCGACACTGAGCATTCATTAACTACGTTCTTGAGTTATGTAGCCTACTCTGGAGGCGTCTTTTTTTTAAACTATTCTGGTGGCTTAATGCGTAACGTAGGAAGCTGCTATCCCAAAGGTAATGAGTTCAATTACTCGTGGAGTAAATGCTTTTTTATTACAATTTTTTTTATCCCAGACGAAGTGCCACGAATTGTAATCATAACCACTACGCTAGAGAGGTATGCTGTAATATGTCCCTTCGTTTTTCGTGTAATGGTCTCGAATAGTTAATAAATTAGCCAATGGCGTACTGGCACTACAGAAATTTATAGCCGTTAGTTCGAAAGTTCAATAAACAGGCTATAAGTTTCCCTTCTCAAATTACTTATCCAAGTAATCTACATATTTTGTGAAAATATTTCGGTATAGTTCATTAACACCCTATGTGTATATATATTATATATATCCCGCGCCATGGCGTACTGGGTTAAAGCGTGGAGCTCTGGTTCTCCCACGGAATTAACCCGGGTTCAATACAACCTTGAGATACGGATTTTAAATTCCGTGTGTTGGACCGGTGCCCACTCAGCATCCTGAAGACAGTGAGGAGCTGCGATAGGCAGCAATCTCCAGCGAACATTCCAGCTGAAGGATGCTTGATGCTGGGCACATCACTTCCTCGTATCGGTTTGATAATCCATCGTTAGTGCGCGTGAGGCCGACAGTCGGTTCGTTTGACCGAGGCTCGAAAGGTGGGAGTATTATAGATTTTAATATTCTTGAGGAAAGGTCTTTTATGAATAAATCGCATATTTTACATGGAAACAAGTATTTTTCGTACCAATGAGAAAACCGTGCGTGAAAATTTTCTGTAACATCTTTCCTCAATAATAAAATGGTATTGTTCTAAGAAAAATTTGTCACAAAGTAACAAAAGGAAAGTATCACGTGAGGTTACAGCCGAAAGGCCATAATTATATGTCTAGATTTGGGCGACTGATGAAGGATTACTTGTAACCTGCAGCTAAGAGCCATGCAGAAACAGTCAGCCAACTTATAAAGTGAGGATAGGTCATGTTGCGTTAATAGTAACGAACCAACTGAATATTTCAAATAACGGTGAAACGGCTTGCGAAATAGTCCGAAATCACAAATCCATAAATGGTTGTGTAGTGAGGATAACATTTTCAGGAGCGAAGCTCTCAAAGTACATGAAAAAAGTACACGAAATAGTGCGTGCATAGTTCGTAAATAAATATAATAAACACTATAGAAATAAAGTATTACTTAGGTAGAGTCAGATTGAAAAATTCAATGCCATAGCCGGGATTTGAACCACGGATCCCCCGCTCTCTAGCCGGTTGCTCTGACACTGAGCTACCATGGCAACATGCCGGAATAGTATTGAATTTCTCAACCGTCGCGCATGTTTGCCGGTAGAAACAAGGTGATCTCAAATTATTTTGAGAGACAACCTCAATGGCGAGTACTTTAGACCCAGGATTCATAGTGAAACCAACTATTGCGATCAATTGGTCTTGCAATAATTTTGTTTTTCACAGAAGCCGTGTGTAGGACAGAGTTTTTTGGGTAGAGTGGTTTACAAAGAAACATGCGAGTCAGTTGAGAAATTCAATGCTATGCCGGCATGTTGCCATGGCAGCTCAGTGCCAGAGCAACCGGCTAGAGATCGGGAGATACTAGTTCAAATCCCGGCTATGGCATTGACTTTTTCAGTCTGACTACCCATCCAACTTCCGTCCTACACACGGCTTGTGTGCAAAACAAGTATTACTTATCTTAATTTTTTGAGGTGAGAATTGAAACTTTATGACCATCCCTTAAATACCTATAAGTAAGTCTACAGAGTCATCTGTAGAAAAATTAAATTGAGTTTTATTTATTGACGCTCTTTAAGAGGTATGGTTCTCAGCATTCCATCCTATATTTGGGTGAAGGCTGCATGTTAAAGAACTGCATTCCTGATATGACCCTGGTAATTGACAGGGTCGCTAACGAAGAAAATATCTTTTTAACGATAAGCATTACCAGAAATGGCCTTAGTACTTAGTTTCTTATGAGTAGAAGAGAAATAAGAAAATACATTAGGTTACAGCGTCAGTTATATCTTTTAAAATCTGTCGCTCTAAGATTGTCGGTCAGGACTGAAATTAAATAGATTTAAAGGGTGTTTCAAACTGAAATCATTAACAGGGAATATCTATAAACTGGCTAGCTTTTCAGAAAAAACTGTATGTGACAGAAATCATGTGTTTTGGCGAGATCCACACTTTTTTGTGCAGAACATTTTTGTCTATCTCTTTCTGTTTACCAGTTATGCAAATCAAGAGTACTTCAGTGGCTACTCCCAGAAAATTCGAAATATGCATTTTATTTTTCGTATGGGTATCTTTAAAATAAGGTATACTGATTAAAATCTCAGAGGCATATTTGAGAAAAATCAACATTTTTGAAACATTTTACATGTAAAGGATAGTTTGGAATGGAGTACTATCTCAAAAATCCTCTTTCGTATCCTTGGAAGATGCTGAACTTAAACATCAAGTTTTGGTATTTAACCGAATTTTCGTTTTTGAGTTATCGTGTTCACAGGCACACGGACACACGGACTCTAAAACGTCTGTTTTCAGTGAAATATTGGTATGAAATTTTGGGTGGCATGCATTCATTACCTTCTCTACTATGTACCAAGTAGAGAAAATAAAAATTATACCCTATAGTTAAGAGAAAAGAATATTGAGCTTACAAATGGAAGTTCGAGAGTGACCATTAGCATAGAGCTACATTACTCCATGTTTAATAATAAAAAAATCTTGAATATGGGAGAAATATTTCCACAAATATTTTAAGCAAAACTAAAGACGTGCATAAATGATGAATAAATCAAAACCATGCCCATTATAGGCATAGATTTGTTCAGTTTTGAAATGAGATATATATGATGGCTTAATGGGTAACGACGACTTCTTACGGCTCAGAATACGGTGTTTGGGTATAACAGTTTTAAGCTTTATTACACTTTGGCATTTGAAGTGGTCGACTGTGATAATACTGGGATTTCGTTTGCTCTTAACTATAATTATTGCTCAACTTTTCGTTTAAACTGCAACACTATTTCAGTTTATCGTCCTGCATCCCTATAGATGTTGTGTTCCTTGTCACTAGGTGGTTACCTCCACTGACGTAATCTTGGCTATATTGATACATTCTCGTCGACATGGACGGCGAGTTTTCTTTTAGGTATTAAACACATTTCCTAAAAGATCAAAGATAGTGTTAAGCAATAAAGTGTTAGAACAGGTGATAAAATTTAACTACTTGGGTTGTAATGTAACCTTTAAGACAAACAATGAAGAAATACATAATAAAGTGAGTAAGTTCCAATATATTTGTGGAGTAATAGCTCGTACCTTAAAAAGGAAAACCCGAAAAGATACAAACCTAAAATTCTATAAGACAATGGCTGTTCCAGTTTTACTGTATGGTTCGGAGACATGGACTCTTAAAAAGAAAGATTGGAACCAAATACAAGCGGCAGAAATGAAATATCTCCGAGCAGTAAAAGGTTGCACCAGACAAGATCATATTAGAAATGAAGACATAAGGAAAGAATTAGACATTTTTTGCTTAAAAGAAAGGATACAAATAAATAGAGAAAAATGGGAAAGCCATTTACAAAGAATGGATAACTCTCGCATTCCATTTCAATCATACAAATATAAACCTTTAAGCTGCAGAACGATAGGAAGACCAGTTAAAAGATGGGAAGAAATATGAGGCCGGAACAGGAGAATCCTCCTAATCCATGAAGAGTTGATGATGATGATGACAGATTTCCTCATCTTATTAAAAAGGAAACTTTGTAATCTACTGGTTATCACACTAGCCACTAATACCCAAGATTGCTGGTTCAAACCCAGCGAAGAATATTTTTTTCGGACATTATAATCCTTAACATGGCTTTCTTGTCCGTTGGTCCCGTATTTCCTCGGTTCTCCCGTACCCCAGCCTTATTTTATTGAGTCTCCCGGTTTTCGTATCTCATATGAATTCTGGTTTTTGGAAGGATATTTGGAATGCGAGATTATCGAAGTGCTAGTTCCTTTTTCCCCAATGTTGGCAGCAGTATCTTAATTAACTGTTGTTAGCAATGGTAGCTTGTGTCTTTGAATTGAAGAGAGGAACACGTGCTTTGTTTGTGGTTCTATATAGCAAGTAAAATCACGGAAGGCGTTGGCCGCAATAAACTGAACAAAACTCCACTCAAGAAGAAACCTAAGTACATGTGTGTTTATCTTTCTCTTTGGGCAGGACCTGTGAAGGTTAATAAGCATTACGCACATTGCTGTTTATGTAGAAAGATTTCTTTCCTTAATGAACAATAAGTGAACTGATGTAAGGAACAAGAGTTCTGGAGAACTTATCAAAGCTGAATTACTTATTACAGTAATTTTTAAAATGAGTTGCAAAAAGTTCTTGAACTGATGTCAAGCTTCTGGATGAGTGTAAATCTAATGCCAAACATTCACAATAGTTTTATATCATATTGTAAATACTTATACTTATTATTGTTTTAAATTATATTAGTGTACCAAACATGTTTTACTTTATACATATTTTCTGCTGAAATCAACAAAGTAAAAGGTCGATAGGCTATGTCAAGGTGTCGGGAAAACCATTCCTGAAATATCCCTTATTTTCTGTTAAAAAACCTGGGAACCCTAATCCCGAAAGGATCCACATTCCTTAAAAGAAAGACTTTTGTCCTATATTTATCATGTTTTACGTCCCCATGTGGGACTTCATCAGAGATCCACAGAGGTCTTAGTGCTAGACAGTTGTGGTTCTTCCTTTATACTAGACCCGCATTTTATTTAATCTCGCCCAAAAAAACAAAACAAAACAACTTAAAATCATAAAATCAAAACTATTCGAATATCTACATTCTGCATACAAAAACAATGCAGAGAGCAGCTTTGCAAGGTATCCACACAGGCCATAGCGCCAAGACAACTGTACCTCTGCTTCTACATGTGACGGGCAGATGGCATTAGGATGCCGACCAGTCCACTTGCTTTCATTATATCTGGATATTGGCAACGTAATCGCAACTACATTATATTTTGCGTTATTGACATGACTACTTGAGGTGGAACTTAGGGTCCAGGTATTAAATACCGAATCTACGGGTGATGAACTCGCGACGTAGAAATTCCACTGTAGATGTGATGCAATATATGTTCACATGAAGTCATGGAGCTTGAATGAATGAATAAAAGAGGAAATTTTACTATTATTGTTGTTATTATTATCTTTAGTATTTATTTATTAAACAACGTCGTGCAAAGTGTTTGATACCACAAAGTGTTAGAAGCCAAAAGCCCCCTTTTTTATTATTGCCAAAGTTGAATGTAAGATTTACTATCATACAGCCGAACAACTCAGTTGATCCAGTAAAATAAACTGAATAGAAACTGTCTGACAACCTCTCATAACTTCTACAAGAACAGCAAGTTACATTTTCCATTGTTTCGAAATATAGAGTCATTAAAACAGCACTGAACTAGACTACAATGTTACGTTTGTTTCTAAGGCATTGGCATGGAGTATTTAAAACAAAACGATGGCGACATTTTACGATTTTCCTCCGCAGTATACATCGGGTTATTATTGCCAGTATATTGTGTTTAGGCATTGAATTCTAACCACCGGAATATCATAACTTATAGTGGCTGGAAGGGAAGTAAACTCCCCGATTACACCGACGCATATATTGTCTGCAAATTCCGCTGCTATACACCGCCTGACAATGGACCTACACAGAGAGGAGAAAAAAAAGAACACTGTGGTGGTATCAGAATAGGTAATTTGTTGTATACCAAGCGAAAGGAAAATAACATACACGAAAGCAATACCAATAATTTCTTACAACGCTTGCATAATTGTTTTCGATATATCGTTTTAAGGGCTGTGCCATAATGCCCTAAAGAATTAAATAAACAATATGAACACTTTAATAGATATTAAAGTTTCCCAAAATCTACCATGAGTGCTTGTGTAGGTAACCATTATAAAATAGCATAACAATTTCGCCGTTAGCCACAAGGTACAGTATTACCGTTATTTCGCTAATTATTAAAAAGCTTACTGGATTGGAATATCCATTTGCGGATCTATACTAACAGTAACTGGGAATCGCTTGTAGACAGAGTACACTGAACTTCAAAATACATCGAATAATGTTCTAAATGTCTTATAGTAATATGCATGTAAAAGTACCTTCTTAGTGGAAGAGACATGATCTTTTCTCTTAAAAGCTTCTACAATCCTCCTAAAAAAATTGATGTGTTCCATTCAAATGCCTTTCTCTACATCTCTGCAACAAATTATTGTTAAAAAAACTTATGCTTCTATTTACTTCATGCTAATCAAGATAAAAATAGCATTATTACTGGCTTCCTTGTAAGTAGAAGCGAAATAAGGGAGTACCATAGGTTAAGTTGATAGTCAAAAGCTGGTTGCTATGTGACTGAGGTTCCTTTGTTTGAATGGACAGGAGTTGACAAATTCCTGTATGAGAAAAGGGTACGTTTTTTAAAGCTGAAACCAATAACAAGGAGTATTTCAAAAATGATTAAATCCACGAAAAAATGTATATACTACGGTTTAGCAGTTATACAAAATTCGGTAGCCTCTGAAGAGTGCTTTATTCTGGATGAATTTTACGGAAGTTTGTGTAACTGCTAAACCGTAAGAGGTGGACAAAAACTTACTACATAAAAGATTTTGAGCACGTTAAAACACACAATTTATGTTATATACATTTTTTTCGTGGAGTACATCGTTATTTAGACATTCCTTGTTTATGATTTCTGCTTTGAAAAACTTATACTTTTCTCATACGGGAATCTGTCAACTGCTGTCCATACAAACAAAGGAACTTCAGTGACATAGCAACCAGTTTTTGACTACCACTTTAATCTATGGTACTCCCTTATTTCGCTCCTACTTACAAGGAAGCAAGTAATAAGACTATTTCTGCTAATTTTTACTGATTAGCATGCAGTAAATAGAAGTATAAGATTTTTAAGAATTATTTGTTGCAGAGATGTAGAGAAAGTCTGGTACACATCAGATTTTTTTGGATTCAGAGGTACCCACAGCATACATTTGCGGTGAAATCTAGGCATCGAATTTTTGGTGGAATGCAATAATTTTTCCGAGTGGTTTAACCGCTTGCTTTTCACCTGGCGACCCGGGTTCTATCCCAGAGAATCGCTTGTAGGATTTGTGCTAGACAATGTGGTTTTTGAATTTCATCCGGGTTCTCCGGTTTTTCCGCTATTCGTTCAGCAATTTAATCATAATAATATTTCTTGTCACCACTCATCGTTTTTTCATATCATCCACTTTCTCTTTTTCATACCAGGCGCGGTATTGTAAGCCATGGGGGTGAAAGTCCTGCATACCAGAAAGGGAAATTGAGAAAGAAACAAACAAAGCTGGCAAAGTATGTAATTTATTAATACAGACATGCATATATACGAATTTTTCGCATGTCTTAAAAGTTTAAGTGTATTTAACGTTCGTATATTTTCTCTGCAGTTAATCATAGAAATTGCCTACTTTACATTGTGCAAGGCTCGAGAAACATGGGCTAGTTACAAAAAATCTGATGTGTTCAATTCGCATGACTTTCTCTATATCTTGTAACAAATTATTGTTGTTAAGCTTATCTTTTATTTATTTCATGCTAATCGAGAAAACTAGCACAAATAGTCTTATTTCTTGCTTTATTGTAAGTAGAAGCAAAATAAGGGAGTACCATAAGTTAAAGTGAAAGCCAAAAGCTAGTTGCTATGCGACTGATGTTCCTTGGTTTGTATGGACAGGAGTTGAAAAATTCCTGTATGTGAAAAATGTAAGCTTTTCAAAGCTGAAACCAAGAAAAAGGAATATCTCAAAAACGACCAATTCCACGAAAAAAAATATATATAACATAAATTGTGTGTTTTAAAGTGCTATACATTTTTTGTGTGTTAACCTTTTGTCCATCTCTTACAGTTTAGTAGTTATGCAAATTTCATTCAGAATAAAGTAATCTTCAGAGGCTATTCCAAGAAAATTCAAAATATACATTTTATTTGTCAGGTAAAAATCCTTAATATACAATATTTTAATCAAAATCGTTAGAGCCATTTTTTAGAAAAAAAAATTTCGAAAAAAGTGCAATGTAAAGGGTAGCGTGGGGTGGAGGGATTTTTCTCAAAATCTTCGTGTCGCATCCCTGGAAGATACTAAACTTAAATAGCAAGTTTGGTACTTTACCGATTTTTCGTTTATGGGTTATCGTGTTCACAGACACACGGACACACTGACACACGGACATACACGGACCTTTTTCTGAAAATACTTTTTTTTTTATACAGGGGACCCTAAAACATATATTTCCGTAGGAATCTCGGTATCGAATTTTTTGATGGAGTGCAATAACTTCTCTATACATTATGTACATAATACGATTAGAGAAAGTAAAAATATTGTCATTTCAATTCGCGGCTCCATGAAAAAATATTTTTAGGCAATATTTAATGAATTTGCAAGGCTTGGAAAACTGCTAAATAAAAAACAACAAACACTGAGTTAAGCTCATACAGACTGGGGTAGTACGATTGTTCCTCTTGTGGAAATGAACAAATTGTCATAAATAGACAACATATTATATTAAATAAAATATCATAAATGGAAGCTCTCAGAATATTTGTAGGATTATAGATCATCAAATCTGAAAAATGAACCCGAAATTTGCAATTCAAAAGAGAGCATAGACATTTTAAGGATTTATTATTATCCCATAGTTTTGTCAGAAATTTCGCTAAGGACATTTAGTGATAATAGAAAAGGTAAAAAGGAATATTGATTTCCAGTATCAAAACCTTGGAATATTCTTTATTTTGACTGGATTTTTATTGAAGGGCAGTTTGCTATAGTAGCATGAAGCTCTTAAAGTTCCTAGTTTCAATTACGATAGATGAGATAAAACAATCATCAGTTTTGTGCTAAAACTGTTTTTGTGACTCACGTTACTTAATGCAAATGGGACGCGACCAATTATTTATTATTTTAAATCTGTCTCGAATTTAACTGATGTGTGTTTTTGTTCAATGTAGAAGATGTAGACATTATATCAAAAACGTTTTTGAACTTCCTAGTTACATTTTTGATTTTGCTTCTTAGATCATTCCAATGTTTAATTTAGGTATGAGAAGCTGGTAAGCACTTCGCAACCTTACTTAATTCAACAGTCCAAAGAGAAAGGATTAAAAATGCACTTAAATGTCTGCAAACATATGAAAATCTACAGTATGCAAGATATATTTTTGAAATGTATACAAGTTAATGTTCACAATAAGCGATATTTTTGGCTTATATCAAAACACTTGCTTACATGGTTATTTAAGTACTAATTTTTATCTATAATTTCATTGTTCAAATAAACATGAACTACGTGCTACTTTTTTAAAAACCTTCACCTAAAGAATTCTCGTTTTACAGTAAATTATTTTACAAATAGATCGATCGTATTATATTTGTTTGTATAAAATTTAATTACAGTAGAAAAATTACTTATACTATGTTATTAAAATTGGAACTTTTGAAAGAATGTAATAATCTCTTTAATATAATGTTTGAGATACAGAATAATATTTAAAAACAAATTTGTAAAAACTTTCATGTGTAGAGCATTTCGAACATTAGTGTAGGAGAAAATATGGTGTAATGCATACCTATTAATAATCATGCTCCTGGCCATATATAGTTTTACTTAACTGACAGTTAAACTGTATCAAGTGGGAAAAACTAAGAAACAACTAATATTTTAATTTTTCAAAATCTTTGATAAAATTTCACAAATGCATCACCTCTAATGTGGTCACCTTCCTAGCGCGGTAATAGCGCGCCTGTTTACCAAACAAAGAAACCTGAGTTCGATTCCCGGTACCGGCGTGGGGATTTTTCCCCCGTTGGGAGATCTGATTCGGGGTGCACTCAGCCTCGTGAGCTCCCTGGGGTGCCTATAGAAGAGTTACTTAATAGAGAAGTAGTGGCTCAGGTCACGAGGACCGCATTAACCGTCTCACCCTCCAATACACCTGTCACGGACCGAGATGGGGGCCGCAGCGGCAGGGCAGTAGCCCAAAGATTTTTGAGAGATGTACCATGCATTTAATATTATCACCTCTAATGTACGAATTATCTGCCACACACATCGTTATTGTTCTAGTTCCTAAGTAGGTCACAACAAAAAGAAATAACCATGTTAGCTAAGACGAAAAGAAATTTCTTGGCTGCCCAATTCGGGAGTTAGAATCCCAGTAACTGCAGGCAAATATGCTTCTAGTAAAGGGCCAGGAGGCCATACTCGAAATATAGCACAGTGTTACATAGCTACAACTGCAAGAATTTTACTAATTGTTCTAATAAAATCTGATATGTTCCACTCATATGACTTTATCTGACTTATCTGCAAACAAACTATTCATTCAAATCATTATTATTCTATCTACTTCAAGATATACATTTCATTTGTTTTAGTTATTAATAGTTATAGCATGAATATTACATTTTGGAAGGTGGAATTATATTTTTTATTTAGATTGTATAATAAACACAAGTGAATTATGTTTAATTTAATATTAGTAGTTTTAGCTGAAATGACTAAAAGTGCTCAGATTCATTTTTCAGAATTAAAAAAATTATTGATAATACAAACATTAAAACTAAAAAAAAAAAGTATATATTTATATATAGTTATACAAAGTGAAACATATACCTATATATACAACACTGTTTAAAATATTAATTATTTTTACTGTCATAACTAAACAATCATCAATCATTATGGAGGAGTTGAAAGCAAATATTAATGAAAAAATTCAGAAAAATTCGCTTTGGTCACCACGCATGGGTGAAAAAGATTTCGCAGCCAGTGAAAAGGTAGATCTTTAGTGGTGGAAGAGTATAACATCTACATTGAAAAACCAGTACAACATGGCAATAAACATCTTGATAGCAGTGACGATTGCGTTGAGAAATAGAGTAAGGCACTATAACTTTGTAAGTAAATTTTTGTGTTGATAACTTTCGTTATTATTTAGTTATGCCAAATCGTTCGTTATTTTCTGGATCACCCTCGTACATGGCTCATAGCAAGTCGAAAGGATTATAAAGAACATGTGCCATATTGCCATTCTGTCCTTTACAAAAAGTTAAATAAATAAATATATAAAAAATCTGATGTATTCCATTCACATAACTTTCTCTATAGCTCTGCAACAAAATATTGTTAAAAAGCTTATGCTTTTATTTCCTTCACACTAATCGAGAAGAAATTAGCAGAAATAGTTTTATTACTTGCTTCCTTGTAAGTAGAAGCGAAATAAGGGAGTACCATACGTTAAAGTGATAGTCAAAAGCTGGTTGCTATGTGACTGAAGCTCCTTTGTTTCTATGGACAGGAGTTGACAAATTCCTGTGTGAGAAAAGCATACGTTTTTTAAAGGTGAAATAAAAAAAAAAGGAATAACTCAAAAACGATCAACTCCACGAGAAAAACGTGTATAACATAAATTGTGTGTTTTAACGTGCTCTTCAGTTTTTGTGTGGTAAGTTCTTTTTTATCTCTTACGGTTTAGCAGTTATGCAAAATTCCGTAAAATTCATCCAGATTAAAGTAATCTTCAGTAGATAATTCCAGTAAATTCAAGATATACACTTTATTTGTCAGGTAAATGTGTTTAATATACGATATTTTAATCGAAATCGTTGGAGCCATTTTTTTAGAAAATCAAAATTTTCCTCAAAATGTTTGTGTCGCATCCCTGGTAGATACTAAACTTAAATACCAAGTTTGGTATTTTACCGACTTTTCGACTTTGAGTTATCGTGTTCACGGACACACACACACACCCACACGGACTTTTTTCTGAAAAACTTTTTATGTATACAGGGGACCCTAAAACATATATTTCCAGTGAAATTTCGGTATCGAATTTTTGGGTGGAGTGCAATACCTTCTCTATACTCTATGTACATAGTACGTATAGAGAAAGTAAACATTATTGAAGTGATACTTTCAAAAGTAGCTATTGGAGAAGGTGCAATATATGCTTATCTGTAACAACTAAACTGTGTTCCTTGATCTTGTGAATATACCACAAGGAGATTAAAAAAATTATTAGTGTTGACACACCATCTATTTAGTATGCTTTATGCATTCCTTATGGCTTTCTTATATACCCGAAATAACCGTTTTCAAACACTTCAAGTATTTGCAAAAGCTTTGATTATCAGCCGGTGGCGTTCATTTCCTCATTGACAGGAGCAAAACAACGATCGCTCTCGTCAGTTCCCACTGGCCGGTTTCAACTATAAATAACCCCGATGAGTTTTGCAACTATTTTAACGCACAAAGGGATATCTGAAAAGGACAATTGGGGCAGCTGGGTCACGTGGTATGGACAGTTGGCTACCTTTTACAAAACAGTATTGACTATTTAAGGATACAAGGAACTATGATGGGTTCAAAAATGACAATTTTCGTTTTTGGCAAAGTTAGATTCTCTGAAGCTTTCTGATTCAAAAAAAAAATCTGACATGTTCCATTCACATGACTTTCTCTATATCACTGCAACAAATTATTCTATTTATTTCATCTAATGGAGCAAAAATTAGCATAAATAGACTTATTACTTGCTTCCTTGTTAGTAGAAGCGAAATAGGGTGTACCATAGTTTAAAGTGAAAGCCAAGAGCTGGTTGCTATGTGACTGAAGTTCGTTTGTTTATATGTACACGAGTTCACAAAGTCCTGTATGAGAAAAGTATAAGTTTTTATAGCTGAAGCCAAAAAGAAGGAACATCTCAAAAAGAATCAACTTCACGAAAAAAATGTATATAACATAAACTGTGTGTTTTTAAGGTACTCTACATTTTTTGTGTGGTAAGTTTTTGTCCATCTCTCACGGTTTAGTAGTTATGCAAAATTCTGTAAAATTGACCCAGAATAAAGTAGTCTTCAGAGGCTATTCCCAGAAAATTCAAAATATACATTTTATTTTTCAGATAAATATCTTTAATATACGATATTTTATTCAAAATCGTTGGAGCCATTTTTAGAAAATCAAAATTTTCGAAAAAAGTTCCATGTAAAGGGAATGGGAGTGGGGGAATGTTTCTCAAAATCTTCGTGTCGCATCCCTGGAAGATATTAAACTTAAATACCAAGTTTGGTATTTTACCGACTTTTCGTTTTTGAGTCATCGTGTTCACAGACACACGGACACACGGACGTTTTTCTGGAAATACTTTTTTTGGATACAGGGGACCCTAAAACATATATTTCCGGTAAAATCTCGGTATCGAATTCTTTGGTGGAGTGCAATACCTTCTCTATACACTGTGTACAATAGCACGTATAGAGAAAGTAATATATATATATACTTTTAATATGATGCATTCATTTTTATTTTCTCTATGCGTACTATTTACATAGTGTATAGAGAAGGTATTGCACTCCACCAAAAAATTCGATACCGAGATTTCACCGGAAATACATCTTTTAGGGTCCCCTGTATCCAAAAAAGGTATTTTCAGAAAAAGGTCCATGTGTGTGTGTGTGTGTCCGTGTGTCCGTGTATCTGTGAACACGATAACTCAAAAACGAAAAGTTGGTAAAATACCAAACTTGGTATTTAAGCTCAGAATCTTACAGGGATGCGACACGAAGATTTTGGGAAATATCCGCCCACCCCAAACTACTCTTTACATGGAACTTTTTTCGAAAATTTTGAATTTCTCAAAAATGTCTCTAAGGATTTCTAATAAAATATCGTATATTAAAGCTATTTACCTGGCAAATAAGATGTATATCTTGAATTTTCTGCAAATAGCCTCTGAATTCTGGATGATTTTACGGAATTTTGAATAATTTCTAAACCGTAAGAGATGAACAAAACCTTACTACACGAAAAATGTAGAGCACGTTAAAACACACAATTTATGTTGTATACATTTTTTCTTGGAGTTTATCGTTTTTGAGACATTTCTTATTTTTGGTTTCTGCTTTGAAAAACTTATACTTTTCTCATACAGGAATTTTTCAACTGCTGTCCATACAAAAAAAGAACTTCAGTCACTTAGCAACCAGCTTTTGACTATCACTTTAACCTATGGTATACCCTTATTTCGCTTCTACGTACAAGGAAGCAAGTAATAAGATTATTTCTGCTAATTTTTTCTGATTAGCATGAAGTAAATAGATGTATAAGCTTTTTAAGAATTATTTGTTACAGAGATGTAGAGAAAGTCTTTTGAACGGTACACATCAGTATTTTGAGGTTAAGTATACAAGAGAAGCGGACATTGTTTTCTGAGTACACAAAATAGATTCATATCAATCGGTAAATGTCAGGGGACAGAGGTTATATAATAAATACATCTACTCATTGATACCACAGGAAGAACGAACTCTGAGCCTGTCTGACATTTTTTTTACAATGACTACACATTAATATAATATTTTATATATCTATTGATAATGTATTTCCAAAGAGCAAAATTAAAATAATCATGGACAATTGGGATACTGGCAAAGCTGTATAAGTCAGTGAATAAATAAAAATCTGTTGTGTTCCATTCACATGATTTTCTCTACATCTCTGTAACAAATTATTGTTAAAAAGTTTATTCCTCTATCTACTTCATTATAATTGAGATAAACGTTACTTATAAGCAGAAGGGGAAAAATCTGATGTGATCCATTCATATAAGTCGGTTAGATAACAAACTTGATATTTAAGTTTAGTATCGTCCAAGAATGCGACATGAAAATTTTGAGGAAAATCCCTCACCTTAAGCTACACTTTACATGGAAAAAATTCGCTCTAGCTGTTCGGTAAACAAGCATTTTATTCAAAACATTAATATATTATCTACATCATGCTAATGCAGAAAAACATAAGCAGAATAAGTCTTATTACTGCTTCCGGTAAGTAGAAGGCAAATAAGAAAATGCACAGTCTCGTGCTTTAAAAACTGGTCGCTATATGCAACACTTTAAATCCCAATATAATTTTTTGCCAGGAGTAAACAAACTAGAAACGAGAAGAAGAGTGTCTTCCCGTTTGAGAAAAGTTTAAGTGGCTTAAAATTGAAACTCATAATCCGGAGAGTCTCTAAAACGTTAACTCTAGAAAAAAATGTATAGGACATAAACTGTGTGTTTTAATGAGATGAACATTCTTATGTAGTAAGTTTTTGTATATCTCTTACGATCTGCTAGCTATAAAAAAGTACTCCAGAATGAAAACATTTTCAGAAGCTACTTCCGGAAAATTTAAAATATACATTTCGTTTGTTATAACAATATCTTAAACATCAGGTATTTTAATCAAAATCGCTACAGCCTTTTTTGAGAAAATCAATATTTACGTAAAATGTTCCATGTAAAGAGTAGTTTAAGGGTAGCTAGGGGTGGGAGGATTTTCTTGAATATCTTCGTATCGCATCCTTGAAAGATACTTAACTCTAATACCAAGTTTGGTATTTAACGGACTTTTCGTTTACCTTCTCTAAGCACTATGTACACAAATAAAATAAGAAGTTACAAAACTTATTCAATTCAATAATCTTCCTACAAAAACTGTAAGTATTATTAATCCTAACATTCCATAAACTATCATTCATCTTTCTTCTCTTAATATAGGTACCAATTTGTTAGGAATAGACCTAAAATAGCATAGGCAAATGAGAAATATCATTTTGGTTGAATATGAACCACCTCAATTTTTTGTACTATAGAGAAAGTAAAATTGAAAGGAAGTATTCACTTTCTCCGTCCTCCGTTAATGGGAGCTAGTTTTCATTTGTTTCTATAATATGCATGACATCATCTCATATTTAACATTTGACGTGTATATTTTTACAGCTCACTATCTTGCAGCTTTGTGATCCTTGTCATTGTTTGAACTGCTCTGGCGCCAACTGAAGCCTCAAAGCCTTTGGCACTTAACTGACAATCGTTATTGCTGACATTTGATAACAACAACAAAGCGTATGAAAAGGTGAAATCAGCCGTGACACATGAGCATGGCGGGATGAGTGTGTGTGACCGCGACTCCCGCTGACCCGAGTGACTGACGGAGTATGTTGTCACATTAACACTATATTAACTATGTTCAGAGAGCGGAGGGGATATCGCTTTGTCGGGAACCGGGTTTATAGGGTCATGAGTTACTAGACAGAGCACAAAGGCGACGTTGTGGTGGCAATGTATGTGCGTAATGCAAGATTATCATCTGCAGAGCTTTTACACCGCTGCACCCATCTCTGACAGCAATACTAATGTCTGCGGGCGATTCCCTGGCAGGGTACACAGGCCATTTAACATCACAATCACCCTCGCATGTGTGTGTGGTCCCGGGCTCATTCATCAAACCTAACATCACCACCGCGGTGCCCTACTTCCAAAATGCACGCCACAGTGTTCAATGTTTTAAAACATTAGAGGCATTTTGTAGGATTCTCTGCTCAACTTCTGAATTACGGACGTTTATTGTCCGAGCGTAGCGCCGTTCATATATTTTCAGCCCACCGAAGTATGATTTGCTGACGGGAACAAAAATCTTATCCTCTTTGCCACTAAGCTGTAATCACGCGTTATGTATATTCATAAATTAGATTTAGTAGATGTTATGGGCAAATGCTCCGGGGTAAAAAAGGAAATGCTCTGTGAGCTGGTACAAGCATTAACGATAATGTCAAGTTTATTTTAACAAAGTGCTTTAGCAATGATCATGTGGCCTAGCTCAGTAGTGAGTGTGCCCTACATTCAAGAGGGTGCGAGTTCGAATCTCTCCTTGGGTAAGTAGGTCACCAGTTCAAACCCGTTGGAGGACGATGGATTTTTTTGGGTGTAAAAATCCTTCGGAAGGGAAGTAAAGCCGTTGGTCCCGTGTCGTAGATCTACGGCACGTAAAAGAACCTCAAGTCTGATAGAAAGGCCTCTGAGAAAAATTAAGCGGTTTTTCACGCCTAGTATAGAATGGGACGCTGAGAACCACAGTAGTTAAAGAGCGTCCATAAATAACACGCCACAACTATCCTAGGGTGTTATCCGTATAAGAGTTTTTTCCCTATCTAAGAAAACAAACGTAGAGTAACTTTAAACTCCACTGATCCCCAGATTTATTTGAGACCAATTTCACCAATTCATTTGTACTTCATAACCAACAAATTAAAGGACGTTAAGCTACATTAAAAATAATAATCATGTGATTAAAAATATGACTATATTACTAAATCATTTCGTTTTTTGCCGCATGGTTATAAAGGTACTGATATGAGGCTGTCGCTTTGAAGTACACTTAAGAACGATGGGTTCAGATAGGGTTACAACCCGCGACTTTGGATCAAAAGGCCAGAGCCTAACGAACAGTGCCACCACTAAAAGTGGTTCCTGGGAGAAGAAGAGAAGGAAACAAAAATGTACCCGCATATAAGATTAGATTAATATGAATAGCAGTTAAGGGTTTGCTATATAGATGATATTTATTTTTAGTGTTTAACGCCCGCTTTTACTACTATGCCACCGCAAGTAATGATACATGGAACGAAGATGGAGTACCGGTGGAATGTAATGCCGGGAGAAGCCGAAAAAAGCCTGCTTTGTCCATCACAAAGCTCACATGCGGTCGATTGGGATCGACTAGTGAATGGCGATTGATTTAACCACTCAGCCATGGCGAGGCCCCTTATAAATGATTATGCAGTAGGTACTGAGTATTTTGAGTGAAATTAATGAAATGACGGTTCATCCTGTTCCAGCTCCTTTTCAACAGTTCTTCTAATAATGAATAAAATCATTGAAGGTGGAAGTCAAAAACTTTTAGCATAATTTCCGGTCATCTTTTGATAGCACTATAAGGAAACACTGGTAGAACAATAATAATATTATCTCTTCTAGCTGTACCTCAGATATTATAAGTATGCTTAATTTCATAGAATGCAATCGGGTTTAAAACGAGAAAAAGTAATGCATTTTCAATATTAATGCTTGCATTTCATTAGACTTGTCCTCCCCGTACTACTCATACATAACACGTAGTATATGTTATGTATAATGTTGCACATGGATAAAAAAGACGAACGTAACTCTGCGCACTTTCTTCAACATTTCTGCCCAGCTAGGAACAGCACTTGCTAGGTCAGCTACGGATCCCTGTATACTCTAACAGAGAAAAGAAAAGAAAAATGACAAAAACCTCTTCGGTTGTTTAGTATGGAGAAAATGAAATTAACGTTTGGACGTTTCCCCATGAGATGGGTAATTATTGGTTTTTACTTTCTATATACATACTATATACATAGTGTATAGAGTTGGTACTGTATTTCACCCAAAAATTCGATATCGAGATTTCACCGGAAATATATGTTTAAGACCTCCTGAAAAAAAAAAACATTTTTAGGAAAAATGTCTGTGTGTGTCAAATTTGGTATTTAAGTTCAGTATCTTCCAAGGATGCGACATGAAGGTTTTCAAGAAAATTCCCCGCTCCTAATTACCCTTTACATGGAAAAATTTTAAAAAAATGTTGATACTCTCAAAAATGGCTTTAACGATTATGATTAAAATATCGTATATTAATTATATTTAAATGTATATTTTGAACTTCCTGGGAACAGTCTCAGAAAACATCTCTATTCTAAACAATTTTTCATAACTGGTAAACTGTAAGAGATACAAAAACGTAGAGTTCGTTAAAACACATCATTTATGTTATATACATTTTTGTCGTGGAGTTGACCGTTTTGAAATATTCCTTGTTATTGGTTTCAGTTTTAAAATACGTATATTTTTCTCATAGGGGAAACTATCAACCCCTGACCACGCAAAAAGCCGAATTTTATTCCATAGCAACTACATTTTAACGCAGCTGCTTACCAAGCGGGAGACCTGGGTTCGATCCCCAGTACCGGTGTGGGGATTTTTTCCCCGCTGGTAGACCTGGCCCGGGGTACACTCAGCCTCGTAAGGTCCCTGGAGAGCCAATTGAGGAGCTATTTGATGGAGAAGTAACGGCTCCAGGTCATGAGGACCGCATTAACTGGCCGGGGGGCTCGAAGCGCTGACCACGTCTCACCCTCCAATACTGCGCCCCATCCATGACGTCTGTAGTGGACCCCCGAGATGGGGGAAGCAGCGGCCGGGCGGTAGGGCAAGGTTCCCCGTGAGCTGTAGTGCCATGGAGTTATTATAACTACATTTTAAAACATGTGACTGTCGATATGCTTAGTGCATTCCCTTATTTGCCTTCAACTTTTAAGCAACTAAGTAATAAAACCGTTTCTGCTAATATTTATCTAGATTAGCATGAAATAGATAGAAGAATAAGGTTGTTAACAATAATTTGTTAGAGAGATGTAGAGAAATTCATGTAAATGGAGTATGTCAGATTTTTTTTTTCTTTTTCCACACAAGCCGTATGTAGGACAGGATCATTTATTTACCATTTAGTTGGTTAAACATAAGTACGGGACTTAAAATACTTATAGAAATTTATATGGCCATTGAGGTATGTCATCTCAAAATCATTTTATATCTTCTTGTGTTTACTGCAAAAATTAAGTCAGTTGGGGAATTTAATGTCGTGCCAGCATGCCGCCAAGGTAGTATAGTGGTTATACCTAAGAGCGAGATCAGGAGATTCGTGTTTCAAATACCAGTTATTATATTGAACTTTTCAGTATAACTCTACCTATCCATAAGCTTGCCCTTATTCAAACAGTTTTCTTACAAATTCTTTACTTTCAGTTAGAAAATCATAACTCTCTGTATCCAAGTGCATAACTGAATTAAAAGCACGTAAAATATCTATCACTGTAGACAATACGTGATACAAAAATAAAATACCCAATGCTTTCCAATCACACGACTTTGTCTACGTCTCTGCAACAAATTATTGTTAAAAAGCTTACTCTTTCTATTTACTGTAAGTTAATGAGAAAAAATTAGCACAAATGGTCTTATTACTTGCTTCCATGTACGCAGAAGTGAAATAAGGGAGCACCATAGGTTAAAGTGATAGTCAGAAGCTGGTTGCTATGTGTGTGCAGTTCCTTTGTTTGTGTGGAAAGGAGTTGACAAATTTCCGTAAAAAAAAGTATAAGTATTTTAAAACCAATAACAAGGAATATCTCAGAAACGACAAACGACATACATTTTGTGTTTTAACGAACTCTGCAGTTTCTATGAAGTAAATTTTTATCTCTTACGGTTTACCAGTTATGCAAAATTTCGCACAATTCATACAGAATAAAGAAATAGTCAGAAGCTATTCCCAGAAAATTCAAAATATACATTTTATTTGTCATGTAAATACCTTTAAAATTCGATACTTTAATTAAAATCGTTAGAGCCATTTTTAGTAAAATCAAAATTTCCGAAAACGTTCCATGTAAATTCCATGTAGTTGGGGGTGGAAAGATTGTCTTGAAAAGATACGAAGATACGAAACTTAAATTCGAAGTTTGGTATTTAACGGACTTTTCCTTTTTGACCTATGCTCCCCACAGACACGCTCACACAGACACACACAATGACATTTTTCTAAACATGCTTTTTCCGGACACAGGGGACCCCAAAGCAGCTGAAATCTCGAAATCGAGCTTTTTAGGTGCAATACAATAGCTTCTCTGTACACTATGTACATAGTACGTGAAGGGAAGGTAAAAAAGAAAAAACGAAACTATGTGCGGACATATAGAATGTTTGACTTAAAATGGAAATTGTCCATTACTGTATCAGAAACCTTACTCTGCCCTCAGATAGGAAGAGGTAATGGCAACAAGAAAGTGTTCGATGTCCCTGGAGGATGGCAGAGAGGAAATAGTGTGGTGGGAGGCGGAACGGAGAATATAAATCATGAACAGACTTGGTGACCAGCTTTTCTAGTAGCTACAATTCCATTTTGAACCTGCGCGGATAGTTTCAGCGAGTAGATGACCTGGTACCCAAAATACTACATGATCATACTAAGTTTAAAAATCTAATGTGTACCATTCACATGACTTTCTCTATATCCCTGCAACAAATTATTCTTAAAAAGCTTATGCTTCTATTTACTTCATGTTAATCTATAAAAATTAGCATAAATAGTTTTATTAACTTCTTCCTTGTAAATAGAAAGGAAATAAGGGAGTAGCATAGGTTAAACCGATAGTCAAAAGCTGGTTACTATGTGACTGAAGTTCTTTTGTTAGTATGGACATGAGTTGACAAATTCCTGTATGAGAAAAGTTAATATTTTCGACCCTGAAAACAAAAACAAGGAATATCTCAAAAACGACCAACTCCAAGAAAAATGTATAGAACATAAATTGTGTGTTTTAATGTGCTCTACATTTTTTGTGTGGTAAGTTTTTGTCTATCTCTTACGGGTTACCAGTTATACAAAATTCCGGAAAATTCACTCAGAATAAAGTAGTCTTCAGAGGCTATTCCCAGAAGATTAAAATATACATTTTATTTTACAGGTAAATATATTTAGTATACGGTATTTTCATCAAAATCGTTAGAGCCATTTTTTAGAAAATCAAAATTTTCGAAAAAATTTCCATGTTAAGGGTACTTGGGGGTTGGGGGAGTTTTCTCAAAATCTTCGTGTGGCATCCCTGGAAGATACTAAACTTAAATACCAAGTTTGGTATTTTACCGACTTTTCGTTTTTGAGTTATCGTGTTCACAGACACACGGACACACACACACACGGACCTTTTCATGGAAATACTTTTTTTTTAGATACAGGGGATCCTAAAACATATATTGCCGGTCAAATCTCGAATTTTTTGGTAGAGTGACCTTCTCTATACACTATGTACATAGCACGTATAGAGAAAGTAAAAATCTGACGTGTTCAATTCACATAGCTGTTCCATATACAGACTATTCTTACTAGTGATGGGCAAACAATAACAACTATTTTGAAACAGTTTCATCAACACAACTATTTGAAACTGTTTCACCATTAAAACGGTTTCATAAAACACTTCTGGAAAGTGTGTTATTCTTACATTCCCTCTCGTTAACGCACAGCAATGCTTTGCTTCCGTAATTTATAATTTCCTCTTCAGTGCACCTAATGAGTGGTTGCATTTGGCGCATTGTGATTTTATCGATGGACTGTATATATCTCAATAGTATTTGGCGGTACACATGGTGTCTGCAAGAGTTTTGCAGCTGATAAATGCGGCGCAACGGTTTAGGGAAATTCTGTTGCACGTAACTGTTATTTCAAAACTGTTTCGTGGTTGCAACAGAAACAGATTAACCTGTTTCACAAAAAGAACAACTTTTCCCAGCACTAGTTCTTACACAAGATTATGTTTTGTTACTTAATGATAATCGAGATAACCATTAGCAGAATTGGTTTTATTACTTGCAAGAACAAGGTAAATAAAGGAATACATTAGGCGAAAGGAAGGTCAAAATTTTAAAAAGGTGATTGCTATATGAAACAATTAAGGTTGCACGGTCCCGTTTGAGAAACGTTCAGGATTTTAAAATTGAAACCAAAAACAAGAAATATCTCGAAAATGGAGAACTCTACAAGAAAAAGGAATACGACATATATTATGTGTTTTAACAAGATCCACGTTTTTCTGTGATACATTTTCGTCTTTCTCTTCGTCTTATCCAGAATAAACTGGTATTCAGAGGCTATTATCAGAAAATTCAAAATATAAATGTTATTTGTAATGTGAATATCTTTAATATACGGTATTTAAACAAAATCTTTAGAGCCGCTTATGAGGAAAATACATTTTTCAATGTTTTGTTTTTCCATATAAAGTGTAGTTTGTGGTGGGGGATTTTCTTAAAAATTTTCGTGTCGCTTCCTTGGAAGATAGTAAACAGAAATATCAAGTTTGACATTTAATGGTCTTTAAGGTTTTGTGCTCTGCCGCTCACAAACATAGACGCATAAAATTTTTTTTCTTTTTAGACTCAGGGAACCTCAAAACAAATATCCCATGAATTCTCGAGATTGAATTTTTGAGTGAAATACAATAGCTGCTCTAGCTACTATGTAAAGTGTATGAACATACGGGTTAGAGAAAGTAAAAATATTACTTAGGGCACATCTCTAACAATACTGAAAGGCTGTTGAGAAAACTTTGAACGATTACACGAAAGAATAGAATAGCATCAGTTTACAGCTTATCCCGACTTTCATACCTAAGCACCGCGGTTTTCCATAATTGGTAAATTTGTTTTACCTTAGTCGTAATATACTCTGTAATAAAGTAAAAATATCGTATCGGCGTCTTGTGGCATTGATATCGTACTCCCTCAGACTGTGCTACGTACAGTGTTCTGCGAATGGGTTTAATAACATTCGGCTTTATGTTAATTTAAGTTTATTAAACACTGAAAGAAAAATATTTAAGGAAATTGATAATTTTTATTTCCTTTAAATTAAGACATTCCTGTTAATATACAGCAACTCCACAATAAATAGTCACGCAGAATGTTTATCAGAAATTTTCTTTATGTGATAATTACAAACGGTTAGATTATAACTCCTTGGGAATAAGTTTAAAGAAATTATTTTATTTGTATTCATAGTTATTTTAAATTAAAATAAATGTGTTCCAATTTTGCTTATACTCACTAAGCATTGTAATTGTCACTAAAGATAGGCAATTTAGCAAAATTATATACCATATCCGCGTAACACCGATCTTTATGGTATACTTCAGATGTTCAATGTAAAATTTACTACGGGAACTTACTTGGACTGCAAGCAAAGGAAATCAGGTTATTGCCTTCATATCTACTCAAGAGAGGATACATGCACAATACCCCATTGTCGTCTCTCTCTGTATTAAGGGAACACCCTTGTGACAAAAGCGATGTTCAAACTGTTAAAGCTTTAATTTTATGTAAAGGCATTATTCGCAATAAATGAGGTTTTCATTCCAAGGTTTATTCAAATATGTATTTCTTCATTCAGTATGTGCCGAGATATATATATATATATATATATATATATATATATATATATATATATACACATCTTTGTTCTCGTTGTGTCGTTCCTCACTGTGTATGCTAAGTGTGTCGGTGTGTTCTCCTCCACCAATCACTTATAGCAGATCATTCCATGTACCCGTTGTGACGTCTGCTGTGGTGACTGCCTCGGCTTTGCTCAATCTGAATAAGTTTTAGTTAGGAGTTGTCCGTTGAAATATTATAACACGTTTTCACTTTAGCATATTAATTTATTCATGACTAGAATCATTTACTTATTCAGACAAGCACTTTGCTTTGCATGCTACTTTACTCTACTTTCTATCACTTCCTGTAACTTTCTATCTTCGACGACTTAACTTTATTACTTTTCATCACGAAGTTCGCCTGTGACGTATATGGCAACCGACCTTCACAATGTATAGCAACAGAACTTGACAACGAGTATACATGTGTGTGAGTCTTAAAATTGACAGCGATTGTGTGTACGTGTGCCCCAACAGCCTTCAAGCTGTTAGTTATATAGTAAAATATGGTGTCATAGCTATTTCATTTCCATTGGTCAGAAAGACCGTGAACTTGGCGTCTATGTGTCCCATTATGCACTTCTCCTTACTCATAACGCATTATAAACACCGCGTTACTACCTCAATACAATGGAGAAAAATTCACTTCTTAATATAAGAGACTTCCCCAAAATCACTTTCACTTATTACTCTGTTGCATGCACATGCACAAAGGAGTACGTGACCTATAGCAGCCTTCGCCCTCACAAAAGAATTTCCCTTTATGCAGCGACCTAGTTTCGTAAACAGCCTGAGCTGTGCTTGCTTCAAGCTAGCTCTCTACACTTTTGAAGTTGTACATTAAATAATAATCAATAATTAACAACAGCAATAATAATAATAATAATAATAATAATAATAATAATAATAATAATAATAATAATAATAACGAGGCCAACTAACGGGTTCATGCTAATAATAATTAATTTATTGGTTGCATTATCTATTATCGAAGTAGATCTTCTACTACAGATATTGAACTATATGCACCATTTCTAAGTATATATAAATAGAAAAGGTATTGCACTCCATTTAAAAATTGATACCGATATTTAATAGCAAAAACAGATTTTAGGGTTCCTGTATCCAAAGAAAGCATTTCTAGATAAAGATCCCTGTGTGTGTCTGTCCGCGTGTCAGTGGACCCGGGTAAATTTGAACACGATAACTCAACAGCGAAATGTCAGTAAAATACTCAAATTTGCATTCTTGTTTCGTATTTTTCTATAGGTGCAACACGAAAATTTTGAGGAAAATAGCCCCCATCCCAAAGTACTCTCTGTATGCAAACATTTTCGAACATTTTTATTTCCTGAAAATGCCTTTAACGGTTTTGATTGAAATACCGTTCATTATAATGTGTTTTGAATTTTCTGGAAATAGCCTCTGAAGTGCTTTTCATTCTGGACGAATTTAGCTGAATTTTGCATAGTTGGTAAACCATAAGAAACAAGATAAAAACTTACTACACTAAAAATGTAGATCTCGTTTTATCTCTCACAATCTATGTCTTATGAGTTTCTTCTGTGGGATTGAAATTTTCCAAGATCAGTTTTAAAATACTCAAAACTTTTCTCTTTTGGAAATTTGCCAACTCCTGCTTATGCAAAGAAATGCATTTCAATAATATGTAATCGGCTTTTAAAAGACGAAGTAGGACAGAAATAAGGCCGATAGTCATATCATTTAAAAGCTGGTTGCTAGCTGATTGAAATTAGTTTCCTTGCATGCCCAGGAGTTGAAACATTCCCTTGTGAGAAAAGTGTAAAGTATTTTAAAGCTGAAAGAAATTACAAGGGATATCTAGAAATTTATCAACTTCACGAAATATATATTTATATATGACATACATTGCGTGAGAACTGCGATAAATGTAATTATTGACTCTTTTGATGAAAAATATTTCATGAAGATAAGAATGTTTATATCCAAAAATATTTTAATTAGACTTATATAGAAAATATGTTTTTGTTAGAAGAAAGTAAAAGGATGAAGGAAGTAACTTAATTTCTGAACCTATTGTGTAGTAATTTTTACTTTCTCTATGTGTACTATAGAGAAGGTATTGTATTGCACCAAAAAATTCGATACCGAAAATTCACCGGAAATTTATGTTTTGAGACCCCCTGAATAAAAAAAAAGCATTTTTAGAAAAATGTCCGTGTGTGTGTGTCTGTGGGAAGCATAGCTAAAAAGGAAAAGATCGTTTAAAACCAAACTTTCTATTTAAATTTGGTATCTTCGAAGGGTACGACACGAAGATAATCAAGAAAATCCCCCCAATCCCAACTACGCTTTACATGGAAAAAGTTTCGAAAATTTTTACTATCTTAAAAATTGCTCTAACGATTTTGATTAAAATATCTTAAATTTAAGATATTTACTTGCCACATAAATTGTATATCTTCAATTTTCTAGGAATAGACTCAAAAGACTTCTTCATTTTGAATGATTTTTACTGAATTTTGCATAACTAGTAAACCATAAGAGATAGACAAATTCTTACTACACAAGAAATGTAAATCACGATAAAAAAACACATTTATGTTATATACATTTTTTTCGTGTAGTTGATAGTTTTTGAGGTATTCATTGTTTTTGGCTTTAGCTTAAAATTTATACTTTTCTCATACTGGAATTTGTCAACTCCTGTCCATACGAACAAAGGAACTTCAGTCACATAGCAACCAGCTTTTGACTATCATCTTAACCTATAGTACTCCCATATTTTGTTTCCACTTCCAAGGAAGCAAGTAAGAAGACTATTTCTACTAATTTTTCCTCAATTAGCATAAAGTAAATAGAAGTATAAGCTCTCTAGCAATATTGTTGCAAAGATGTAGAGAAAGGCATGTGAATGGAACACATCAGATTTTTATCTATCTGTTATGGTTTATCAGTTATGCACAAGTCAATCTGAGTGAAGAGGTTCTGATAGGCTGTTCCCAGTAAATTAAATATATACACTGTATTTGTCATGTAAATATCTTTAATATACGGTACTTTAATAAAAATACATAGAACCATTTTTGAGAAATTCAAAAGTTTAGAAATATAAAGGATAGTTAAGAGTGGGGAGATTTTCCTCAATTTCTTCGTGTCGCTTCCTTGGGAAATATTAAACCTAGGTACTAAGTTTGGTATTTTACCGACATTTTGCTTTTAGTTATCGTGTTCACCGACTCACGGACGCACACACGCACACGGACCTATTTATAGAATCTCCCTCCGTGGTGTAATAGTTGCTATGCTAACTTCATATACCCGAGGTCGCGGATTCAAACCCGGCGGAGGATGATGTATTTTTTTCGGACGTAAGAATCCTTAGCAAGCCTTTGATCCTGTGGCGTAGATTTGTGGCACGTAAAAAGCCTCAAGCCTGATAAAAGAGGCCTCTGAGTAAAATTAAGCGGTCTTTCACGCACAATATATAATGAGAACCACAGAAGTTAAAGAGCGTCCATAAATAAAACTCCATTTATATATATATATATATATATATATATATATATATATATATATATATATGTGTATGTATTTATTTATAGAAATGTTTTTTATACCGGGGACCCTAAAATGTGTATTTCCTGTTAAATCTCCCTATTGAATTTTTGGGTGGAATCGATACCTTCTTTACCTTCTCTGTACACTGTATACTCATTCTTAGTTTCATAGACAAATAAATGGATTCTAGTAATTCATAATAGATGACTAATGTCAGTGAACTTTTTTTTTGGTAGTGTTTTATGCCCGATTTAACTACTTATGGCACCGCAGGCGGTGACACTGATGATACATGAAGATTATGGAGCACCGGTGGAATGCAATGGCGGGGGAAATCGGAGTACCCGGAGAAAAGCCGCCCCAGTGCCGCTTTGTCCACCACAAATCTCACATGCGGTCGCTTGGGATCGAACCCCGGTCGTCTAGGTGAGAGGCGAGTGGCCTAACCACTCGGCCTCGGCGCGGCCGAAAATTGTTTTGATTGGAGTTTACTTTACTTACTTTATTTCATATAAATGTGTTCCATTTGAGTTGATTAATTAAATTTTAGTTGTTAGTATATGTATAAGCAATATCGTAAAATATTGATGTATGACAAACTTTTAAAAGTTGGAAATAAGTTATAAAGTTTGTAATATAGGTCCAGGTATAGGGAATTAGATGTCTGTATGTTGTATTACAGATTTCATTTGATTTGTATGATTTTTTTGTATATACCTGCTAGAGAAAGTGCATATGAACTGACATTATCACTATAAAAACAATTGTATTTTCGCTGAAAGGATAATATCGCGTTTATACCCAACATATATAAACTAAATATACAGTTACAAAATTAAGTGAAGATCAATTCACCCTGATATACTTGGAAAGAATTAAAAATAACTAAAATCAGCAAGGTTGGACGATTATTATAAAGCAGTTAAATTATAAAGGCAAACTGCAGAAAATAAACAACAAACAATTTCTTTTTCTTGATACCTCAACCACAGTCTGCATTATCATTTTAATTTTTAAATGGCCTTTTCATGGACAATCTGTTCCGTGCTTGCTTTAGGATTATAGTCTTAAGGGTGTTTTGGCAAGTAATTTTCCATTACTAAGAAAGCATCTCTTTCCAATTTTTCTAGTACAAAAAATTAGTCATTTGTATAAAGTAAATATTCATTACGATCTCATATCTTAAGCTTTTCCTTACCTTTTTGAATATAGGATTAAATCACTTTTAAAATCAAATTTAAAAGTTCACATTACTTCCTCTAGCCCATATGTAGAATGTACATAGTAAATAGAGAAGGTATTGTATTCCACTCAAAAAGTCGATGTCAAAACTTTACCGGAAATATATGTTTCGGTCTCCTGAGGCCGAAAAAAGCATTTATAGAAAAAGATCCGTCTGTGTCTGTGCTAAAAAAAAAAGTTCGTTTAATACCACACTAGGTATTTAGTTTAGTATCTCCAAAGGATGTGACATGAAGGTTTTCAAGAACCTCTCCCTCACCTCAACTACTTTTTAGATGGAAAACTTTTTGAAAATTGTTATTTTATAAAAAATGATTCTAAATATGTTGTTGAAGATATCGTATTTTAAAGATATTTACATCACAAATTATATATATATATATATATATATATATATAGCTTGCATTTTCTGGAACTAACCTCTGAAGAGCTATTTATTATGGATGAAGTTTGAATTTTGCATTACTGGAAAACCGTAAGTGACAAAAATTTGCCGCACAAAAATGTAGATCTCGATAAAACATATAATTTATAAGACTTACGCTTTGTAATAGATATACCCGTTTCTGAGATATTAATTATTAGTTTCAGCTTTAAAATACATTTTTCTCAAACGGGACCATAGAAAGCGAAGCGAACCGCAATTGTTTCATATAGCAACGAGTTTTTAAAGAGTTCGACTATCGATTTATGGCTATGTATTCCTTTATTTCCTTTCTACTTAAGAGGAATCAAGCAATATGCCAATTATTCAAATCTTTATCTCGATTAACTTGATGTAGTTAAAAGGATAATCTTTCGTAAGAATTATTTCTATTTTTTTTTTATTTATGGACGTTCTTTAACTGTGGTTCAATTCTATACTGGGCGTGCAAGACCACTTAATTTTGCTCAGAGGGTTCTTTTATCAGGCTTGAGGTTCTTTTACGTGTCCTAAATCTACGACACGGGTCCAACGGCTTTACTTCCCTTCCGTAGGAAACCATGCTAAGGATTTTTAAGCCTGAAAAAATCCATCGTCCTCCGCCGGGTTTGAAACCACGATCTTGGGTATAAGAGGTTATCATGGTAATTTTTTATTTGGGACAGCTAGAGAAAGTCATGTGAATGGAACACATCAGATTTGTTTTTAAGTTAATTTGTCTGTTTTTTGTTGCTACTCAATAAATCAACGTTACACCTTCTGTTTTTAAAACACTGTATTTTTTTTATTTATTTTTTTTTTCAAAGTGCGACTATATTTTTCCATACACGTATAAACAGATTAACACGGACCCTCGGTGTACCTAGGGGATTCTAAACGTTAAACGCAGACTGGCAATCAATGTTTCTTTAGGTTATTTTTTCAATTATCTTAGCTCTTATAACCTAAGGTGGACTTACATGCCATTATATCGTGCTTTTCCTCTAATATCATTAGATAATAATTTTACATATATTGTTTTTATTTTGTTTACTGAACGTTGTAACTAGTGTCATTGGTATTTTAACAGGGTATTATTCACATTATTGTTTATTTAACTCGCCCTAAGCAGTGAAATAAAGTATGTATCTATCTATCCGAACTCTTAGCATAGCTTCCTTCTGGGGCGGTAACGGAATCACGGGTTCGTATCTCGGGTGCGGGATTTCGCTATTCGGAATGGTGTGGATTTGTGGGTGCCCTAGCTCAGATTTTACTAGATTTTACACTCATTTCGGAAATGGAAATGGCGTGTTATTTATGACGCTCTTTAACTGCTTTTGGTTCTCAGCGTCCCATTCTATATTGGGTGTGAAAGATCGCTTAATTTTGCTCAGAGGCCTCTCTTATCAGGCTTGAGGTTCTTTTACGTGCCGTAAATCTACGACACGGGACCCACGGCTTTACTTCCCTTCCGAAGGAAGCCATGCTAATGATTTTTACGCCCGAAAAAATCCATCGTCCTCCGCCGGGTTTGAACCCGCGACCTTGGGTATATGAAGTTAGCATGATAACTATTACACCACGGAGGGCGACTCTCATTTTGGATGCGGTACGACACAAGTGCTTTATTCATTTAGTTCGGCTCTTCTCCGCCGTCGAACACACACGCATTTCTCTTAATTTTTTTACTGTGAAACTATGCACGACTATTAAGACTTATTACTTTTGATGCAATGATTTATTCCGTACTCTGGTCAGTATTAAAATAACTAAAGGTAAACAGTTTGACTCCCCCACCGACCCCAAATATCACATCTTTGCTCTGCCAATGTTCTACGCCAAGTGCCTCAAAAAGCTTGACCAGCGGGAACACTGTTTTCTCTATTTCTGTTATGTTACCCTCGGACAGTGTCCTCTCAGCTCCTTCGGGTCAACGCTCGCCCCTAACGGTATACTGTGCTACCAGCTCGTGACAACTCGACTACTTAGACGTGTTTGAAATCTTTCTTCCCTTCCCATTTTCAATCTATATTTATATTTCCCTTCTTGGTATAATTTATATTATTAGCTATGATTTATCATTCCCTTCTGAATAGCTTTTTGAAATCTTTCTTCCCTTCCCATTTTCAATGTACATTTATATTTCCCTTCTTGGTATAATTTATATTATTAGGTATGATTTATTATTCCCTTCTGAATAACTTTTTGCCCCGTGACAAGACATGTACTGTCTCACTTCGGAAGGGAAGTGAAGCCGTGGGTCCCGTGTCGTAGATTCACGCCACGTATAGGAACCTCAAGCCTGATAGAGAGGCATCTGAGCAAAATTAAGCGGCCTTGCCCAGTACAGAATGGGACGCTGATAACCTAAGCAGTTATGGGACGCCCATAAATAAAATACCATTTTATTTCATTTCATTTCACCGTACTTTCGTTTCGTTATATGAGCTTGCTAGCAATATTGACTACTGTTAAACTATCGTCAATGTATGCAAAATACTCACACATTTCCTATCTTAATTACAGACTGTGAAACTGGAGCTCCTTGGAGACCATTTGCCTCCCACTTAGGCGACCCGGGTTCGATCCCAAGCGCCCGCATCATAACCTTTACTATCATCCATTTCACTTGAATTTCATATCATCCACGCTCATACCTGACTATGGACCGATCACTCGTATCAGGTTCTCCATTCTGTGATTTCGTACCGTTGGCTCCCCGACAGGCTTGTGAAACCTAAGTATCCGCTTGTAAGTCCTAAGGGGGTGTCAGCCATAAATAAGGGGAGAGTAAGACGACTCCATAAAAAAAAAGGAAAAAGAGAAATATACGATTCAAACTCAATGACCGGCAATTGCAATAATTAGTAAATAAGTATATTTTATTGGTTACTGTTTTATTTTCTTTTAGTTTTCCCCCCATATCTATTGCCATTTATTATAAAATGTATTACAGATAGGAATAGAAAGGTAATTACAAAAGACAGTGTCAAACAAACACTGTATCTAATAAAGAGGAATGACGAGTAAAATTTAGATTTTCCATAATTTTAAAACTCTAGATTTTATTTCTTTGCATACATCAGGTTAGTTAATCTTATTTGTCTCTAAGTCCAATGGTTAACAAGCGAGATACCTTAGGCTGTTTAGTCTGAGGCCTGCATTCGGGAGGTCACGGGCTCGATCCCTGTGGTCGGTAAACCTGACCCATTGCTATTATCGGGGAGTTTCTCCGGGCACCAGGACAATGGTGGGTAAGTTCGTTACATGCCCCAAATTTTCTGGTCCACCATTTCCTTTTCTCTTTGTTAATTAATCATCTTTCAGGGTTAAGGACCAGGCGGCGGTGTTCTGTGGGTTGTGGTTGGATGATGGCTTGGTCATTGTAAAAGAGTATGCTGTCGTCATCGTCGGGACGATGTGGTTGCGACCTGCCTTCTGGTGAGCAAGGCCTAGATCTGCATCGGAAACGTTGCATTGCACCCCATTAATGCTTGCTACCGTCATCATGTCACAATTTGGCCTCTTCCCTGGGGTTACAAGATCCTGCCACGGGATCCCATACTTGTCTAATCCTATTCCTAATATAATAACTTTTAGTATTAATTTCTTGTTTAAAAATAATTTATTTTCAAAATTTTGTTGTTATATAATTCTTGAGAAATTATTTATAATATTTTTGTCATTATCAGAGAAGCATATAAATTCAAGCTTTGCGTTTACAGTATCTTCAGTACAAAGGGAGAGTGAAAACACACTGCAAAAGCAAAATTTACATATTTACACATGTTTTGTTACTTTCTCTATTATAAATAGTGCTAATATTGTTTGCAATTCAAAAATTCGATATCAAGATTTCACTGGAAATACACCGTGACATCCTGAATTCAAAAGGCACATGTGTGTGTGTGTCTGTAAACTGCATAACTAAAAATGAAAAGTAGGTTAAATATCACATAATATTTATTTTAACATGTTCTAAATATGCGATACTAGGATTTTCAAGACAACTGTCACACCAGAAACTACTCTTTACAATGAATATGTTTTGAACATTTTAATTTTCTCAAAAATGACTAATAATTTTTATTAAAATAACCTATGTTTAAGATATTTTGATGAGAGTTGAAATGTATTTTAATTTTTTGGAAATAGGCCATAAAATCCACTTTATTCTTGAAAACTGTCTTAGAATTGGTCAACTGTGACAGGTAATAAAATGTTACTGCACCAATAAATGTATAACTGTTAAAAGACTGATTTATGATTGGTTTTTTGTGAATGTAACCATTTCAGACATATTTTACTGTCATAAGTTTACATATTTTATAGTTTAATGACACATTTTTCAAATAATAAGTCCTTATTGGTGTCTTGTTTCCCCACCTGGCCATGCCCGAAGAACGGAATTTCAATTTCAGGACATAGAAACTAATTATTGAGATTTTACGCCGCTCTAATGTATTCCATTATTCCCGTTATATCTGTATGGAAATATGAAAAAAAGCCATTTTTGCTCATGTTTATCTGTATTAGTATTAATCAATAGAATATTAGAATAATGTGTTGCAAAATATATAGAAAAAGTAATATGAAACTAAAACATGTCATTTGTTATTTAAAAATTCCTGGTCTAATGAAACAATACATGCCCAGTCTTATTAATAATAGTTTTACGAGGATGCATTGAAATGTTCCGATTTTTACTTTCTCTACACGTACTATGTACATAGTGTATAGAGAAGGTATTGTAATGCACCCAAAAAATCGATACAGAGATTTCATCGGAAATACATGTTTTGAGACATCCTGAATCCAGAAAAGCGTTTTTAGAAAAATGTGAGTGTGCGCGTCTGTGTGTGTGTGTGTCCGTGTCTGTGTGTGTGTCCGAGGGCAGCATAGCTCAAAAACAAAAAGTCCGTTAAAACCAAACTTGGTATTTAGGTTTTGATCTTACAAGGATGCGACACGAAGATTTTCAAGAAAATGTCCTCACTCCCAACTACCCTTTACATGGAACTTTTTTTAAAGTTTTGATTTTCTCAAAAATGACCATCGATTTTGATAAAATATCGTATATTAAAGATATTTATCTGACAAATCAAATATATATCTTGAATTTTCTGGGAATAGTCTTTGAAGACTATTTTGTTCTAGATGAATAACTGTATAACTGCTAATCCGTGAGAGATGGACAAAAACTTATACAAAAAATGTAGAGTGCGTTAAAACACTCAAGTTTATGTTGTATACATTTTTTTCGTGGAGTTGATTGTTTTTGAAGTATTCCTTGTTATTGGTTTCAGCTTTGAAGCACTTGTGCTTTTCTCATACAGGAATTTGTCAACTCCTGTCCATTCAAACAATGGCACTTCAGTCACATAGCAACCAGCTTTTGGCTATCACTTTAACATATGGTACTCCCTTATTTCGCTTCTACTTACAAGGAAGCAAGTAATAAGACAATTTCTGTTTAAGTTTTCCTCGATTAGCCAGAAGTAAATATAAGCATAAGCTTTTAAATACTATTTTTTGCAGGAATGTAGAGAAAATCATGTGAATGGAACACATCATATTTTATTATGTATTTTTTGGAATGTATTTAGATTTGAATATCCAAGTACATTGTAAAAATTAAAATATGGTAAGTGGATTAGAATATTATGTAATTGAGGCGATTTACAAAGGCATAGGATTTCAAAACGCTGTACTACCTTATATACAGACTGGTTCAAAACCTTGTTGGCCATACTGTACGTGATACGTGAATATAATTTTCAGCTCTAAATTCGGCACATACAAAAACTGCCATAAAATCACCATAGATTAGGCAGTCGTACATGACCAAATAGCACGTGCCTGGCCCACTCCGAGAGAGATGCCGGTTGGCAGAGATGGTTCCCTGTCGCGTGTTGTAGGCGTGGTTTGCTAGATACACCGGTGCGGCATAGGTCACCTTAATAATGGAAAACATAGCCTTTGAGTGTGGCGTATGACAACCCTTGTTCCTTCGGTGCCTAATCCCAAATGTGTGCGATTTTTAAACACACATAAAACCTTAAATAGAAGAGTTTGAAAGTTGCGACAACAAGTTTCGGACAAGTCTAAGTGTAAGTTAATGGACGACTATCTTCGTTTGGCGTCGTTTTGAAAGGTATTGTATATATAATATATTTGTGTGCGCATTTGGCAATGATGAAACGTAATCCCTTGTCCTTAACCATTTTGGCTAAAAGTGTGACAAACATGCCTATAAACATAAATGAAACCCAAGATTTGAATTGTGTCCCATTCTTACTGTAATAAAGTTAGGAAATGGCGAGGCCTGGAATTCGCTTAGCAGAATATTGATTCAGTTTTCACTGACGTGTTGTCCCTTGCGTATTTGTGCGTACGTCGTAGCGTCTCCTTCTGCCTTTCCTAAGTGAAATGTAAGGTAGTGGTACCAGTTGCTTACAGCAAAGTGCGAGGTTATGGGCATGCTTCATGTAGGCAGGTCTTGAAAAACTAGCAAGCTAAAGTACAGCAGTTGTGTAACTGGGTGGTGTAACCTTGAAGAAATATCTAGCAATTGCGGACCGATTAATAGTCATGTTTTATTTGTGTTTTTGAGAGCTTTCTTTGTAGCAGTACGTCTTTATCCGCCATTTTGAGTTTTTATGTTATTACTCCTTGGTAATAAGGAGTTAGTTTAAAACCTTTATACTTCTCCTTCTGACTTCTCCTTCGGGGAAGGAGGTCTGGGATTGTTTCTCACCTTGATAATTATATAGGTAGAAAAATTAAGTATAGAAGATGAAATGCCTCTTTGGGTAGGGAGATTAATGTTATAAAGGAAATTGTGCTTCGAAGTAATACTAAGTCGAGAACAGATTAGCTAAAATTTTCGACGAGATAGTTGATTTATCCGGGGAATTGCGGAAGTCATTGTCCGGAACATCTTAGTTTGAGCTAAAAAGAAATCACATTAAATGCAAGAGAAAGATACGTGGTAAAATAATCATTTTTGACGGGAATAGACCTTTTCCTCTTCATTCTCCTTTTGTTCTTCGTTACTATCAGAGCATAAGATTTCAGAGTGCTCTTTTTACTTTCTCTAGCGCGTGTGTACAATTTACACTGTAGACAAGGAATTCGATTCCATGATTTCACAACAAATACGAGTTTTAGGGTACCCTGTATTAAAAAAAAAGCATTTTTTGAACAAGGCATCTGTGTTTGTGTGTCCTTATCCGTGAGTTCGTGTGCCCATGAATCTGTGAACACGACAATTTAATAATGAAAAGCCAATATTGAGCCGATAATATTCCAGGTGCGTTATTATGTTTAAGGGTTTGTTGTTTGGACTAGGAATAATCCCCTTTTAGACGTTGTTCTGTGGTTAGACATTCAATTTTATTGTTCGATATGGAACGGAGTATATCAAGGCAATAATCAGAAATAATATATTACACGATACCATGCGGGAATAAATGTTATTCTGAGAATAGAGTATTTAAGTTCAACTGTTTGCTGTACTGTAAAATAGTTATGAATGCTAAAACACATAAAATAGTTATGAATGCCCCGAAGCGTGTTCGAATGCAAAATTATAATTATGCAAGTTTTTATAGAAAATACAAGCACGCGGAGGTAAATACAAATATTGATGCTGTGAATTCTTGAAATACGGTAGGAATATGAGAGAGAATACTTAAGGTTTTCGCTATGTATGTTTCTTTTACGAATATATGTTTATATCTAACTGAGTTACGCCATTTTTCGGTTTTACCTTCAAAACAGACATTTTATTGGAGTGTATGTTATTGTTTCCTTAAAGCACCTATTTAATTAAATTGGTACTCACAAAAATGAGCTAACCATAATTTTATCGCAACAAGTTAAAGACAAACCTGTTCATATTTCAATAAAAAATATTTATCTATGGATTCTAGTAATAATGGTGTTTATTATGTATTTAGTATTACATTAATTGTGTCACATAGCCGAATGAGTCAGTAGGCTCTACATACTCTCTGAAAAAAAAAGTATATGTTTTATTTACACGACTTTCTCCAGCTGTTCTACAAACAAACTTCTAACAGAATATTGTTCTTCTTTCTACACCATGCTAACCCCAATAAACATTAGCAGAATTGTCTTATTCCTTAGTTCTTTATAAGTAGAGAGAAAAATATGGAAATACACTATGCTAAAGCGATGGTCAAATGTTTTAAAACCTGTCGCTTTGTGATTGTCATTGAAATTCGCTTTTTTACGTGGCTAGGAATAAAACAAAATAAACACCGACAGCCTTTTGTTTAAGAAAAGTATACGCATTCTAAGGGCAGCGCCCTGGTTCAGTGCTTATATCGCTCGCCTCCAACATAGACGGCCCCGGTTTAATGTCCAGCGTCCGCATGTAGTGGGAATTGTAGTGGACGAAGCGACGTCTGGGCGGGTTTTCTCCGGGTCCCCAGATTTCCCACGCCACTCATTCCACCAATTGCTTAATCATCACCTTTGCAATCATTCAATTTCGCTTACATTTCATATCATCCATTTCGTCTTGCCTGTCTAACACTCGTAACATATTCTCCATTCTGTGGTTTCATGTCATTGGCTCACCGACAGGTATAACCCTAGGCTTGCAAGTCCTAGGGAGTGTCAGACCTACAAATATGGGGAGAGTAAGCCGATTAGGAACGAAATATATATTCTAAAATTAGATCCAATAACAAGGAATACTTGGAAATAGCTTCACAAAAAAGGTAAAATACATAAATTGTGCTCCGACAAGATTCACATTTTAGTGTAGTAAATATTTGTCTATCTCATACAGTTTAACAGTTACGTTATAAAAGTTATTCTGAATGAAGAGGGCTTCAAATACTAAGTCTCAGAAATTAAAAATATAGACACATCATATTTGAGATGTAAATATCTTTAATACACAGTATTTTAATCACAATATTAGAGTCATTCTTGAGAAAATACATTTTCGAAAATTTTTCAATGTGAACTGTAATTTGGGTTGGGGGAATTTTCTTGTAAATCTTCGTGCCGCATCCTTGAAAGATAGGAAACATAAGTACCAAGTTTGGTATTTAACAGACCTTTCTTTTTACTTTCTGTACACTTACTATGTACATAGTGTATAGAGAAGGTTTGTATTGCACCCAAATTTGTTACCGAGATTTCACCGGGAACACTTGTTATGAGACCCCAGTCCAGTGCAATTGCCAGGCTGGGGGCAGCCCGAGGTGTGCTAGACGTGTCCCTGTTCTCGGAGAGAACTTAACCACGTTCTGACGGGATTGTGGGTTTTGCAGGATGGCGTGTGTGTTTTGGGGTTGTGGAGTGACAGGAGGAGGCAAATATTGCTCCTCGACGGTTGTCTTGATGGTTCAACGGCCTTTGTGCACCGCTGGTGTGTGTTAATCAAAATGTTTGTTTTGAGGTTTTAATTTTGAATCCAAGCAACTCTTGAAGGATTATAAGGAGCTTAGCCGTAGCAGATGTTGGTGGTGCTCCTTCGTTACCGGGGATGCCCGCAAGCCATGCGGGGAAGCCGGTATCGCTTGAAGCGGCGGTTTGTGGGATCGTAATCCCCAAGAGACCTAATGAGGGCGCTCCGATGGAATGGGAACCCTTCGTTGAATTTTGTTGCCCGACGCCTAATCTCGTCCTCCAGGTATGGTAGACCAGAGGCTTCGTGCAGGAGTCTCGTTAGAAAGCCTCGAGGCACAGAATAGATAGCCCGAAGACACCTATTCTGTACCCGCTGAAGCAACAGCAGACTGGGGTCTGCCGCCATGCCCCAGATCTCACAGGCGTAGATTAACAAGGGGATTATGAGAGCCCTCAAAAGGCGCAACTTAAGGGGAACCGTCATCGAGGACCTCAGCATCGGGTACAGTGAGGCCGCAGCCCCACTGCCCCGGCACCACAGCCCCCTGATGTGCTCCCTAAAAGTGACGCCCCTGTCAAGCTTCACCCCCAAGTAGATGTTGGTCCATTGTATCCTTCGTCTGAGGTACGTGAATGTGGGGAAGTTTGCGGGAAAGCGGCGCTTGGTAAAGAGAATATAGCGTGGCTTTTCTCCGGATTTATGGACAATCGCCAACGCTCGCACCACTCTTGGATGAGGCAGAGATGTCTCTGAAGTTATGAGACCCCTTGAATTAAAAAAACATTTATAGAAAAATGTCCACGCGTGTGTGTGTGCTTATAGGCAGCATAGCTCACAAACGAAAATATTGTTAAATACCAAACTTGTATTTAAGTTCGGTACCTTCCAAGGATGTGATACGAAGATTTTCAAGAAAATCTTCCCACCCCGACTACCCTTTATATGGAAAAATTTCTAAAAACTGGATTTTCCTAGGAATGGCACTAATGTTGTTGGTAAAATCTATTATGTGCAAGATATATACATTACAAATAAAATGTATATCTTGACTTTTCTGGGAATAGTCTCTGAAGGCATGTTTATCCTGGATGAAAATGCTTTTTTTTTTTTGGATTCAGGAGGTCCCAAAACATGTATTTCCGGTGAAATCTCGATATCGAATTTTTGGGTACAATACAATACTTTCTCTATACACTATATGTATAGCGCATATAGAGAAGGTAAAAAAATGCCGGCCTTTCTAGTCTTCCTAACTCTGAAGAAGACGCTACAGTCTATAATGCTTACAAAGGTTTCTGATTTGTTGTAAGTCTACTGTAAATGTTAACCTAACTGTAAAGACTGTGTAACTGTAAATTGATATACAATATATTTATAATCGGTCATGATAAGAACTTGTAGTCAAATCGACCTTAAATAAGCAATCAAAAATCAATAAAAAATGAGAGAAGGACAAGAAAACTGTTTATTACAAAACGGCTTGTCACGGAATAAAACGATGGTATACCTTTGTTTATAATATCTATGTAAAATATATATTGTACGGAATGCATTATTTTCCAACTTGTATTTTTACTTCCTCTATACGTGCTGTGTACATAGAGTATAGAGAAGGTATTGTAATGCACCCACAAATTCGATACCGAGATTTCACCGGAAATACATGTTTTAAGACACCCTGAATCCAAAAACTCATTTTTAGAAAAATGTCTCTGTATGTGCGTCTGTGTGTTTGTTTGTGTGCATGTCTTTGGGCAGCATAGCTCAAAAACTAAAAGTACGTTAAAAACCAAACTTGGTACTTAGGTTTGGTATCTTCCAAGGATGCGACACGAATACTTTCAAGAAAATCCCCCCACTCCCAACTACCCTTTACATGGAACTTTTTTCAAAAATGTTTATTTTCTCAAAAATGGCTCTAACGCTTTTGATTAAAATATCGTATATTAAAAATATTTACCTGACAAATAAAATGTATATCTTGAATTTTCTGGGAATAGCCTCTGAAGACTAATTTATTCTTGATGCATTTTGCATAACTACTAAACCGTAAGGGATGGACAAAAACTTAACACACAAAAAATGTAGAGCACGTTAAAACACACAATTTATGTTACATACATTTTTTTCGTGGAGTTGATCGTTTTTGAGATATTCCTTGTTTTTGGTTTCAGCATTGAAAAACGTATAATTTTCTCACACAGGAATTTTCCAACTCGTGTGCATACAAACAAACGAACTTCAGTTCAATAGCTACCAGCTTTTGGCTTTCAGCTTAACCTATGCTACTCCCTTTTTTCTTTTCTACTTACAAGGTAGCAAGTAATAAGACTATTTCTGATAATTTTTCTCGATCAGCATGAAATAAATAAAAGAATAAGCTTATTAACAGTAATTTGTTACAGAGATGTAGAGAAAGTCATGTGAATGGAACACATCAGATTTTTTCTTTTTGTTTCTCCACAGATATCAAAATATTAGCACGATTCCATAGTATCTGTTGCTCATTTCATTATTATTCCTGTTAATAAAGCAGTCTAAACGTTTGGTAATGAGGTAAGTAAATACACCCATCGATACTGAAGTAGGAACAGATATTTGCTGTGTTTGCTCGGCTATGAAATGTCATAAAATAGAGTTTTATTTATGGACGCTCTTTAACTGCGTCACATTCTATATTGCGCAAGAAAGACTGTTTAATTTTCTTCAGAGTTATTTTGATCAGGCTTGAGATTCTTTTACATGCCGTAAATCTATGATACGGGCCCAACGGCTTTACTTCTCTTTCAAAGGAAGCCATGCAAAATATTTTTATCTCCCCAAAAAATCTATCACCCTCTGCCGGTTTTGAACCACTGACTGAAGGAACCAGAGGCTAACATGAGGAGTATGAAGGGCTTTTTCGGTCATGCAAAGCACTATACTATTTTTTGCATTTTCTTATGTTTAGAGTTTAAAGAATCTTGTTCAGCACTAATCAACGGAGTATTCTATAGAGGAAAATACTCCCGTTGGTGATGAAGTATCTATGATATTTGAGGGCTTTATCGTGTACATCAAACCAAGCTCTTGAAAATGGGGCATTCATTTGATGCGGGTATAAAGATTCCAGATCAAAGTGAAATCACAAGCGGTAAAAGATCAAAGCCAAAATAAAGCAAAACGAAAAATGTAAAAAGCAACTACTGCGAACTGAGGTGTATGATTGACACACAGTATAATTTCCAAATATATGTCAGTCTGTCCCCAAATACATTAATATGAGCTATGCAGCCTACCTCATTATAGAGTTCGTTCGAGTGAAGTCATACTACACATTTTAAGCAGGTTCTTCATATGTACTATTTTCGTACTACTTTCTCTACGCATTGTTAAAAAACTATTCTTAAAAATCTGATGTGTAACATTCACATGACTTTCTCTATATATCTGTAATACATTATTATTAAAAAGCCAATTCTTATATACACTTAGTACTAATAGAGAAAAACATAGCAAAAAAGGGTCTTATTACTTACTTTCATGTAAGTACAAGGGAAATAAGGGAGTACCACAGACTAAATTGATAGTCAAATCCTTTAAAAGCTGGTCACTCTATGATTTTCTACTTTCTCTAGCCCAATATGTGCATGTACATAGGGATAGAGAAGGTATTGTAATGCACTCAAAAATTCGATATCGAGATTTCACCGGAAATATATGTTTTGGGGTCCCCTGAGTCCGAAGAAAAGAATTTTTAAAAAAAGGTCCGTGTGTGTGTGTGTGTGTGTGTGTGGACAGCAGAGCCCCAAAACGAAAAGACCGTTAAATACCAAACTTGGTATTTAGGTTTAGTATCTTCCAAGGATACGACACGAAGATTTTCAAAAAAATCCCCCTACCACAAACTACCCATTACATGGAACAACTTTCGAAAATGTTGATTTTCTTAAAAATGGCTCTAACAATTTTGATTAAAATCCCGTATATTAAAGCTATCTATGTCCGAAATAAAATGTATATCTCGAATTTTTGGGAAATAGCCTCTGAAGAGCTCTTTATTCTGGATGAATTTTGCTTAACTGCTAAACCGTAAGAGATAGAAAAAAAATCATTATACAAAAAATCCACATCACGTCAAAACACACAATGTATTTACTTTATGTTTTTGTTGTGGAGATAACCGTTTCCGAGATATTCCTTCTTATTGGTTTCTCAAGACAGGAAGTGTCCGCTTTTCTTTTGTTCTACTCCTGGCCAAGCAAAGAAGTGATTTGCAATGACAATCGTATGACGATAGTTTTTAAAACATTTGATAATCACTTTAGTATAGCGCATTCCCTTATTCTCTCCTACTTATAGAGAAATAAGTAATAAGAACATTCTGCTAGTATTTATCTTGATTAGCATTGTGTAAAAAGAAGAATAATCTTTTGTAGGAGGTTTGTAGAACAGCTAGTAAATGTTATGCGAGTGAAACACATCAGATTTTTTTTTAAAACAGGAATGTTTCGTTTGTTTTACTCCTGGACTTGTAAAAACAGAGTTTTTCAATGACAATCGCGTAGCAACAGTTTTTAAAATACTCGACTATTGCCTTAACATAGTATATTACCTTATTTACTTTATACTTACAAGGGACTAACTAATAGGGCATTCTGCTAATGGTAATATCGATTGGAATGGAGTAAAATAAGAATAATAGAAGTTTGAGTTTGTAAAACTGCTAAAGAAAATTATGCTAATGGAACACGTAGGACTTTTGTAAATTCTCTGGTTCAATATTGTATTTATAAATCCATGATTATGAGTCATTCTCATTTGTATTTAATGTTATTGTGAAAGTGGGGAAAACTCCTAGTTCGATTTGAAACATCATAGTGTCATAAGTCCCTTGTTAATAAAATAACCAAAACAGAGCAAATCTAAAACACACGTTTAGTGGTTGTGGCGGTTGTGACAACACAGCTACCCATTGTACCCGGACATGAAATCCTTTAGCAAGTTTTTCGTGTAACAAGCAGCCATAGCCCGAGTTCCCATAAAGGCAGTTTAATGTAAACACTCTCGCTTTTACCTACAGTGTTATTAATGAGCCTAGGACCTAAATGGTGCGAAAACTGTAAAGTACTAGCGGTGTTATAATATCATTACAGGAGTAAACATCACGTGGTGTGTTTATAGCCGCATGAGACTAACAAGTAAGGAGGTAATGGAGGAGCGTGCTGAAAATACGCTAGCAATTTAGATGTAATCGTGGTCATTGTGGCTAAATCACAACTGTTTGTACAGCTTGCTCTCCCACCAGAGCGTGCGAATCTATAAGCTCACTATGCAAACACGCACGAATTTCATTCACTTTTCCGGCACCATTATTATGTGCACACTGCCGCGCTACAGTAACATGGCATTAGTAGCATACTACCCGCAATTACTAAGTCTCAGGTTGTTGATATTCTATCCCTATGCTTCTTTACAGAATTATGACTTGCAACTGTTTGATCCTCAACCTTTCCTGCATATGATTTATATTTTAAACATATACTAGATTATCCACAGAGTAATCCACACTTCCTTAATAAAATATAAATAAGTATGAGATCTATTAACAGTTACATTACTCAACTATTTCCTTTGTTTACATACTAAAAGTTTTCTTTGTTAAGCATTGCATGTTTTCAGCTCGGCTAAGATTCCAAAAAGACGTGGCACATCTAACCTATATATGTTGTTATATATTGGGAAAGTGGGCAGGCCTCGTGATAACGAATGTAAAGACCACTGAGAAGAAACTAATAACAACAAATGGAAGAATCGGTCATGGTACATGTGTTAAAATATTCATTGTGTCCACTTAAACTTATGAAGATTAATTATATTTAATGGAGATTGTTGTACTTATGCTTGCATTTCCGTTAAATTCATTGTTTATTCTAATATGTAAACAATCTGGAATGCTAATATACATGCCTGGCCATATCCATGCATTGAAGCGTTTACGGAGGTGAAAGCAAATCAGAGAGTCTATACTGGCGTTGTTCATTTTGCCACTCAGTTACGACAGTGCAGAAAACATTAGGTTGTAAATTATGTGATATGTTTGTGGAAAACCTTTAGACAAAAGGTAAAAATTTGACGTCTTCCATCCACATATCTTTTTTACCTGTTCTGCAATTAATTCTCACAAAAATATTATTGGTTTAGCTACATTATGATAATCAAGATAAACATTACCATAAATTATCTTATTATTTGCATTCTTGTAATCAGAAAGGAAATACAATAGGCTCACGTTACAGTATCTTATTTTAAAAGCTATCACTATATGAAACAACTGAAATTTGGTTTGCTTTGCGAGGATATCAGTAAAACAAAATAGGTACGAAACAAAGATGACTTTTCATTTTATAAAAGTTTAAGCAGTTTAAAATTGAAGCAAAAAAGGAATATCTTAGAAACAGCTAACTCTACAAAAACATTTTCGTTTCGTAATCGGCTTTCCCTCCCCATAAAACTAGGATTGACATCCCCTAGGACTAACAAGCCAATGCGTATGGGTCAAAAGTCCATCCGGGAGCCTACGGCACGAAACTACAGAATGGAGAACTCATAGTAATGAACAAGAGGAAGTGTTAGATTTGAAATGTAAGCGAAATTGTTGATTGGAAAGGTGATGACGGAGCAATTGGTGGAATGAATGGCGGGGAAAACCGGAGGACGCCGCTTCGTCCACCACGAATTCGACATGCGGGCGCTTGGAATCGAACTCGGTCCACCTAAATGGGAGACGAGCGGCTTAACCACTCACTCACGGCGCCGCCACGGCAAAAAGTGTATTTGACATGAATAGTATGGTTTAACATTATCTATACTTTATTTTTGTGCAGTAAGCTTTTGTCATCCCGAACGAAGAGGTCTTCGAGGCTATTCCCAGAAGTTTCAAGATACACATTTAATTTGTAACGACAAATTTTAAACATTTGATATTTTAATAAAGTCGTAAGACATTTTTTTAGGTCATAATTTTTGATAAGTGTTCCATTTAAGGCGTATTTTTGGGAAATTGGAAATTTTTCTTGAAAATTGTACTGTCTCGTCCTAGGAAGATACTGAACTTAAATACCAAGTTTGATATTAGACGGGTTTATCGCCATACACATTTTTTTTTTACACATCCTTTTTTTTTTTTTTTTTTGTTTTTTTTTTTGTTTTGATTCAAGGGGTCTCAAGATATATCTTTTGGAGAAATCTCAGTATCCAATTTTTGGTTGGAATAATATATCTACTCTATCTTCTATGTACAGTGATAGAGAAAATAAAAATAACTAACACACTGAAGTGGATATATATATTAATATAGCAATTAGCAAACATATACGCTTAACACCTTACTCGCGTATTTTATATTCTACAAAAGTGTTTATTCGTGTGAGGATTTTTCGGGTATGTTATTAGATGGAAGCTTTCTAACTTTATGATATTTCCAAACCTTTTATTCACCTTAAAGAGTATCCTTATTTCATATAATGACATTGCTGACACAGTCAGCACATTCATAACTGATCACAATAAATGTAAAATAGCGTAATAATTATGTTATTCGACAGATGAATGACAATACGATTATTATTAAAGACTAAAAATATATTGAATCCCAGTCAAACATTTGACTGGTTTAACCATTAGAGTATGCAAGTCATGAATGATCGTGACCAGATATAGGAATTAGATAACAGAAAACCGAAATAATAAAGGTTTCTAAAATATTAGAACTCATACACAATGAAAATAAGCATAAGAATAACGCAAATTTAGAAGCTAGACGCTGTATTATATTGTAATGGGATCTTTCAAAATGAGCCAGGTAAGAACATAAAAACAAATATTCAACTAGTCGAAAACTTAGAAGTTTGCAAGTTCCAAGGTCTTTATGGTGAGTGATACTTCTTTTCAGTTTATACTTTTTCTACACGTATAATGTACATAGTGTATAGAGAACGTTTTAGGGTCCCCTGTAACAAAAAAAAAAGAGTTTTTAGAAAACCGTCCGTGTGTGTGTGTGTCGGTGTGTTTGTGAACACGATAAATCAAGAGTAGGTGAAATACCAAACTTGCTATTTATGTTTAGTATCTTCCAGGGATGCAACACGAAGATTTTGATTTGAATACTACACTTTAAAAATCTTTATATGGAAAATAAAGTGTATATCTTGAATTTTCTGGTGATGCCTTTATAGACCTCTTTATTCTGAATGAAATTTGCTAAATTTTGAGTAACTGGTAAAACCGTAAGAGTTAGACAGAAATATGCCGCACAAAAAATGTTCATCACGTTAAAACATAAAATTTATATGGTATAGGTTTTTTTTTTGGTTTTATTTTTTGTGGAGTTTACCATGTCTGAGATATTGCTTGTTATTTGTTTCAGATTTAATACACTTATATATAATGTACTACCTAATTTGTGTGCCTTGACGACTTCAAAAAATGTTTGTGTAGTAAGATTTTGTCTATATGTTACTAATTTTTGGCTATACAGAAGCAATGCAGAATGAAATGGACTTAAAGGCCTATTGCCAGAGTGCAAAACAGACATTTTGTATGTCTTTAAAATACCTAAAACATATGAAAGATTAAATTGTTAAGAAAAGTTATAAGAAAACCAGCAGTATTGTATAGGTTTTCATACTCTGAGTAGTTTTGGGTAGGAGAAGCTTTTAAAATACAACTTTTTGGTTTGTTTTATTTGAACTATTAAATTGTTTTATATTTATAATATTTTATTTTATATTTTTGTGGTATTTAAGTATTTTTCTATTGAAACATAATATCAAATTGATCCAATTGTAATTTTAAAAAGATCATAAACGCTTCTTAACAATATTCGCGCCGCACCCTTGGTAGAAGCAAAACTTAAATAAAAATTTTGGTATTAGCTGAACTAAGTTGTCCACAGACTCACACAAACATGAACCTTCCCACATAGACGTACAACTAGATCTTGTATAATTCAGGGGCTCAAAACAAATATTTTCGGTGAAATCTAGACTTCGAGTTTTCGAATGTAAAAGGAATATTTCTCTACTTATTACACCTAGTTACTTTCTCTACACATACTATGTACATATTGTATAGAGAAAGTGTTGCGTTCCACCCAAAAATTCGATATCAAGGTTTCACTGGAAATAAACATTTTAGGGTCCCCTGTATCCAAAATAAAAAAATATTAGAAAATATCCGTATGTATCCGTGTGCCTGTTTGTGAACACGATAACTCCAAAACGAAAAGTCGGTAAAATACCCGACTTGGTATATAAGTTTAGCATCTCGCAAGGATGCAACACGCAGATATTGAGGATGATATTCCCACTCCAAATTACGCTTTACATGGGAAAAAAATTGAAAATGTTGATTTTCTTAAAAATGGCTGTAACGATTTTGATTAAAATACCGTATATTAAAGATATTTACAGAACAAATAAAACGTATATCATGAATTTTCTAGAAATAGCCTCTGAAGACATGTTCATTCTGCATGAATTTTGTTAGATTTTGCATAACTAGTAAACCGTAAGAGGTAGACAAAAACCTACTACCCAAAAAAAATAGATATAATTAAAACACAGAATTTATGCTATATGCATTTTTACGTAGAGTTGACTGCTTTTGAGCTATTCCTTAATATTGGTTTCCTTTTTAAAAAAAAACTTATCATAACTGGGAATTTGTAAACTCCTGGCAAAGCAAAGAAAGGGATTTCATGCATATAGCAACCAACTTTTTAGAACATTTGACTATCGTTTTACACTACGTATCCCATTATTTCCTTTCTACTTAAAAAAGCATTTCAACTAACGTTTTTCTCGATTAGCATGAAGTAAATAGAAGAATAGGCTTTTTAACAACTATTACTTTCTCTATACTTACCATGTACATGGTGTATAGAGAAGGTATTGCACTTCACCCAAAAATTCGATACCGAGATTTCACAGAAAATATGTTTTGGGGTCTCCTGTATCCAAAAAGAGCATTTTCAGAAAAAGTTCCTTGTGCGTTTCCGCGTGTCCGTCTGTCCGTCTGTGTGTGAACATGGTAAAACACCAAACTTGATATTTGAGATTAGTATCTTCCAGGGATGCGACACGAAGATTTTGAGAAAAATCCCCCCAACCCAAACTACCCTTTACATGTAGTTTTTTCGAAAATTTTGATTTTCCTAAAAATGCTTCCTACAATTTTGATTAAAATATCGTATATGAAAGATATTTATTTACCTGACAAATAAAATGTATATCTTGAATATTCTGGGAATATCCACTGAAGGCTACTTTATTCTGGATGAATTTTACGAAATTCTGCTTAACCGTAAGATTTGGAGGAAAAATTACCGCACAAAATATGTAGAGCACGTTAAAATATTCAATTTATATTATACATATTTTTTTTTCGTGGAGCTCATAATTATTTAGATATTCCTTGTTTTTTGTTTCATCTTTAAAAACTTACGCTTTTCTCATACAGGAATTTTTCAACTCCTGTCCATTCAAACAAAGGAATTTCAGTCACATAGCAACCAGCTTTTGACTATCACTTTAACCTATGGTACTCCCTTATTTCGCTTCTGTTTCCAAGGAAATAAGTAACAAGACTATTCCTGCTAATTATTTTTCTCAATTAGAATGAAGTAAATAGAAGTATAAAGTTTTTAACAATAATTTGTTTCAGAGAAGCAGAGAAAGCTATGTAAATGGAACACGTCAGGTGTTCTTAACAGAGGAACGTATTGTAAAATCTCAGTGAGATAGGGCGGAAGATCTGTTTAAGCACTAAAATCCTCAATAATGTCTAAAAACACCAAGATTATCTGCTTTAACTTCAACAGTTTAAATAGTTACACAAGAATATCTAAGTCGTAAACCTAACAGCTTTGACACTTAACTGCGAACATTTTACGGGCTGTATTGTGGAATCCTGCTTTGACAGTGAACAACCTGTTGAAAAAGGTTTTGATTCGTGTTCTGTATGCCGTACGATATAACCCTGCAAACATCCCCTCTACAACTGTCACATACGGGCGTATGGTAAAGTTCCAATTATGCAGCTTCTCACGCGGAAGACTGGCTGATATTGAAACTCCTGTAACTGTCCGTCGTGCTACAATACGAATGATAATAGCACAGTCAACTATACGCCCCGTCAATGTCTGGTAATATAGAAGGTGGTCTCTTTTGTAGCATTCCAACCACTAAAAATTGGATGCGTTTCATTCACATGACTTTCTCTACATCTCTGCATCACATTATTGTTAAAAATCTTATGCTTGTATTTACTTCAAACTAATTGAGAAACATTAACAAAAATTCTCTTATTACTTGCTTCCTTATGAGTAGAAGCGAAATAACGGAGTACTATTGGTTAATGTGTCAAAAGTTGGTTGCTATGTGACTCGAGTTCCTTTGTTTGTATGGACAGGAGTAGACAAATTCCTGTATGAGAAAAGTACAAGTTTTTCAAAGCTGAAACCAAAAACAAGGAATATCTCAAAAACATCAACTCCACGAAAAAAATGTATATAAGATAAATTGTGTGTTTTAAGGTGCTCTACATTTTTTGTGCTGTAAGTTTTTGTTCATCTCTTACGGTTTAGCAGTTATGCAAAATTCCGTAAAATTCATCCAGATTAAAGTATTCTTCAGAGGCTATTCGCAGAAAATTCAAGATATACATTTTATTTGCGAGGTAAATATCTTTAACATACGAAATTTTAATCAAAATTCTTAGAGCCATTTTTGAGAAAATAAAACATTTCGAAAAATGTTCCATGTAAAGGGTAGTTTGAGGTGGGGGGATTCTTCTCAAAATCTTTGTGTCCCATCCCTGGAAGATGCAAACAGTTTGGTATTCAACACTTTTCGTTTTTGAGCTATGCTGTCCACAGACACATGGACCTTTTTCCGAAAATGCTTTTTTTTTTTTTTTTTTTTTTTTTTTTTTTTTGATTCAGTGAGACCCAAAACATGTATTTCAGGTGAAATCTCGGTATCGAATTTTTGGGTGGAATACAATACCTTCTCTATACACTATGTACATAGCACGTGTAGAGAAAATAAAAAGGATCAGAAAACTACAGAAGTGTATGATTCATAGCAATTCGGCTCCGCGGAAATTTCTGTTATTACAGCCTCGCGATTTTGTATTCTGCTGGCAGAATATTATAACAGAATGTCCTAAAACACTCTTATTGAGAGACAGGCTTATAATTGGCATTTTTTGAGAATTTCCAGGTCGGTGGACAAATGCTGGAGTGCATTATGCATATAAAGGATGGATCATATAAGGGAAATTGAAATGCCCTATCTTGCCAGTGTTAAAGTTTCGCCCATTATCTCAGCAACTATTTAAGAAAATGAGTTAAATTTTTCAAGGTACATTCAGCACTACCTTTACTGTTGATGGATGAAAAATAGAACACTTACGTTTATTAGGAGAAAAGGTGTGGATTTTTTAATGAAGCTCTTAATTTTTTTTGAAAAAAAAACGATTTTTAAATTTAAAAGAATTTGGTAGTGTTTAACACCCGCTTTAACTACTTATGGCGCCGCAGGCGGTGACACTGATGATACCTGATTGAAGATGGAACACCGGTGGAATGCGATGGCGGGGGAAACCGGAGAACCCGGAGAAAACACGCTCCGACGCCGTTTTGTCCACCACAAATCTCACATGCAGATCGAACCCGGGGCGTCTAAGTGACAGGCGAGTGGTCTAACCACCCGGCCACGACGCGGCCAAAAGAAAAAAAGAAGAATAACTAATCCCCATATACATAAAAACTGTTTCGTTAAAAATAAAGCCTATTTAGATTCAAATGTCTGGTAAACAATGCAGCCCTTAGTGTCAGAGATAATGGGGCATTAGTATAGACAATTTAATTCTTCAGAAACTGCTTTCAAACGTAACACAAACAAATGTAACCTAACTTTCCAAACACTACCGCAGTACCTCGAAACTCTCACATGAAGTAAATATGAGTCAATGCTGCGAATACATAAAGTAAAACTTTCAGATCAAAGCAACAATCTCTCTTTGACACTAATATTTACAAATTTATTGATATTTTAACAAACGAGTGAGCCAAAATGTTCTGAAAAACTAAACAATATTTTTAAACTATTTACAATTAGTGTACCTTTATGAATGTTATACCAAAATGAGCGGCAGATTGGAAATATTCATGTGCAATTAAAATATGAAAATGGAAAAAAATTAAGAAAATCCCATTTTGACTCCCGTTAAGTAGAATAGAGAGAAACAGAGAGGATAGAACAAGACTTTGGATCCGTAGCAACCGAGATAACGTATATTGTGTGGTAGAGGATGTAGAAGAAGACCTTCTTATACTATATTTTTAGTTCCGTAATTAAATCACTGGTAGAGAAAGTATTGCATTCCACTCAAAAGCTCGATAGTAAGATTTCACTGCAAATATACGTTTTACCCACTCGAAAATATTTCTAAAATGTTGATTTTCTCAAAAGTTATAACGACTTTGATTAAAGTACCGTATTTTAAAGACACTTAAATGGTAATTAAAATGTAGATCTCCAATTTTCTGGGAAAAATCTCTGAAGCTTTTTTTCATTCTGAATGACTTTTACATATCTGGTAAGCCATAAGACAGAGAGATAAAATTTTACTACACAAAAAATGGAGAGTTAAACGCACAATTTTTGTCATATACTTTTTTGTAGACTTAATAATTTCTGAAAAATTTCTTGTTACTAGTTTTGTTTTAAAAGACTTATATTTCCTCATATAAGACTTTAGCAAGTCCTGACCATGTAAAGAGGACGAATCTCAACAGCTTTGACTGTCGCTTTAGTCTAATGTGCTCCCTATTTTCTCTTCTACGTATAACAGAAGCAAGCATGATACTATTTCTGCTAAAATTTATCTCGATTAGAGTGAAACAAATGGAATAATGAGCTTTTTAAGAATAATCTGTAGGCAAAGTTATGTATATAGAATACATAAAATGTTTCTATAATGCATTCAATATTGAGAATGATTTAAAGCTGACCATTTGGTGTCAAGCAAATTCAGTTTAACATGTCATACAAGCAGAGTGTTCACGAATGAAACATTAAAATTCTGACAACGTGTAATTCTGTCAATGAAAAGGGTAACTCTAGTAACAATTACGACACAAAATTGTTATGAAAGGTTTCAGATACATCGTACTTTGTAGTCTCGGATTTCATATTTGTTTCGCTTGTCAAGTTGTATATAACAGAATAACCTAACTTGTAGTTGTCCAAGAGTTGTTTTTCATCCTCGTCATGTAGCTCTTGTAAACCATTTGCTCTTGTTTAAACGAGATTAAAATAATGACTTTTACAACGCCTATTTCGTGAATGGAATTGCATAAATAGTTTTGTGGTTCAATTCTACGCACCACAGACAAAACCATGTGGAAGAGTTAAGAAGAGATGTAATTAAAAATGTAATAATAAGGATTTTAACATTTATATACAATGTATATAGTAGATAGAGGTGTTGTATTGGACTAAAAAAATTGATATCAAGATTTCTCCTGAAATATACGTTTTGAAACCTAAATCTAAAAACAGTTCATGTGTGTACCTACATATATGTGTATGTTTGCGCGCGCTTGTGGATTTTCAGCAAAAAAACCTGGTTTTCGAAATTATTAATTTTCTTAAAAATAGCATAATCAATTTCGATTAAAATACCATATATTTAAGATAGTTACATGACAAATAAAATGTATATATTGAACCTTCTGGGAAGAACCTCATAAGACCTGTGCATTCAGATTGGTGCACTGAAAGAGATAGTAAAGGCTTACAACACAAAAAAATGTACATCCTGTTAAAATACACAATTTATGTAATATCTAGTGTTAACCGTTCCGAAATTTGCCATGCAAAGAAGTGAATGTCAATGAGAGTAGATTTTTTTCATAGTGCTTAAGGCTCACTTTAACTGCCATGGCACCGCAGGCGATACACTGCTGACACATGAAATGAAGGTAGAGCACCGGTGGAATGCGATGGCGGGGGAAACCAGAGGACCCGGAGAAAACCCGCCCCTGCGACGCTTTGTCCATCACAAATCTCACATACGATAGCGATAATAGAATATTTAAAAGAGTTGACTATCGCTTTAGCCTAGTGTGTTCCCTTATCTCTAGTTATGGCATAGATATAAGATATTTTTTGTGTTCTCAACTATTAGAAACATAAGTTGCTCTTTCTTTCGTATCTGTTTAGTAAAAATGGAAGTGTAGTTTAATGAGTGCTAATATTCTGTTTTCGCAATGAAATATAATATTTGGGTTACATTATTATGGAATCCGTTTATAAGATGTATATAACACAAAACCAACTAAAACATATGAATGTATTGCTTTACTATACCTATATAAAATAATTATTTGTATTTTAAAATGAACATATTAGAACATTTTAATTATGTTGGGTGCATGTATCATATGTTAAGACGAATGACATAACAAATAAATTGTATATGTACATGTCAGCACGTGTACTGTACAATACGCAGAGATGCTTCAAGCAGAGTAGGCATACTCCAGGGGAATTCCAGTAGCAGGCTTTGTAATAGGCTGGAGAAAACAACTCTACATGTTAAATTGCGAGAACTGGCAAAAAGAAGATTTCATATCTTTGGAGCCTGCATTTTGGACAAGTCAAAATATTCAGGTCTGAGGGAAAAAATTACTAAAAGGGATGAAACAGGCGGCGAGGAACTTTGAGCACTCCCCTAAATTACCACCACCACCACTACTAATACAACCACCACCATCACGACCACTGGAATATTACCAGCACTACGACCACCATTACCACCACTATCATCATTCCACCATCACTACGAATCAGTGGCCGCTCATGGTCAAATTATTTTGGTAGGGAACAATTTTAAGATTAACTAAAATTAATATTAAATTGAGTGCTATTCTGTACGCTCTTCAACAGGTACGGTTCTAAGCATCCCATTCCATTTTGGGCGTGAAAGACCGCTTAATGTGACTCAGAGGCCTGTTTAAGGGGCTTGAGATTTTTTACGTGCCATAAATCAACGACACGGCATCAACGATCTTACTTCCCTTAGGAAGGAAGGGATTTTTACGTCTGAAAAAAATCAGCCGCGTTTGAACTCACGACCTTGAGAACCAGAGGCTAGCATGTTACCCCTAGACCACGGATGACGACAGACTAAAATTAGTGGATACAGAAAGCTATCAATGGATATGAACAGCTAATTTGTGTATAAGCACTAACCTTTTAGTTTGATGATGAAGTCCACCCTTCGATTCTTTGCTTGATAAAATGCTTTGATAACTCTTTGGTGTAAGTAAGGAACTCAACGCGACATGTTCCGAGAAATTTGAACACACCGTTACCTTCACTATTTCCATTTGTCAACAATATTATCAGAGAGGTGATCCTGCTGTAAATTGAGCATAACTCGTATTTAAGGCTGATGCACTTCAGTTTAAAGGATTCCAGTCTTCAGTACTAACTTTCACAACTTTAATAACTTACTATGTCAATTACAACGTTCATGGTGTTTCTTTAGTCAAACGAAGCTCGCTTTTCTGTCAGAAAAGTATGTAAACTACCCTTAAATGCTTAAATGTCTTCAACTTTTTATTTATAAGCAATTGTATACTTTACTAACCATCGCTTATCTTTCGTAACAGTGTTTAGGATTTTTACTTTCTCCATACGCACTATGTACATAGTGTATAGAGAAAGTATTGCACTCCACCCAAAAATTCGATACCGAGATTTCACCGGAAAAATATGTTTTAGGGTCCCCAATATCCAAAAAAAGCATTTTCACAAAAAGGTCCGTGTGTGTCTGTGTGTCCGTCTGTCTGTGAAATAGGTACAATACCAAACTTGGTATTTAAGTTTAGTATCTTCCAGGGATGCGACACGAAGATTTTGAGAAAAATCCCCCTACCCCCAACTACCCTTTACATGGAATTTTTTTCGAAAATTTTGATTTTCTCAAAAATGGCTCTAACGATTTTGATTAAAATTTTGTATATCAAAGATATTTACCTGACAAATAAAATGTATATCCTGAATTTTCTGGGAATAGCCTCTGAAGAGTAGTTTATTCTGGATGAATTTTACTAAACTTTGAATAACTGCTAAACCGTAAGAAATTGAAAAAATGTACAACATATTAAAACACAATTTATGTTATATACATTTTTTTCGTGGAGTTCGTTGTTTTGTGACATTCCTTATTTTTGGTTTCTGCTATGAAAAACGTATACCTTTCTCATATTTTAACTTGTCAACTCCTATCCATATAGACAAAGGAACTTTGACTATCACTTTAACCTACGGTTTACCTTATTTTGCTCCTACTTACAAGGAAGCGAGTAATTAGACTATTTCTACTATTTTTTTCTGATTAGCATAAAGTAAATAGAAGTATAAGATTTTTAAGAATTATTTGTTGCAGGGATATGGAAAGTCATTTGAATGGTGCACATCAGCTTTTTTACTCTTAAGGCGAGATTTAACACTGCCGTTTCTTTGAGCGCTAGCAACTGATATATCGGCATATTTTTCTGCAGTTAAACTCACCTAATTATTCTCCAGCACATTCGAATTTAGTTTCATTAATACGTGAAATACATTAAAGACACTGTTTTACTACTTTTTATCAGTTTCCTTTTAAGGTGGATTTGTAAACTCTCAGCACTCATTTTCACAACAATAGTCATTAATCATCTTTCACAAGTTTGTTCAGCTTTACTGTTTGTTCACGTCCATAATTTCAATAACTATTGATTATTTGGTCTTTTCCTGTTTTTAAGTGAAGCTTCAAATGTATCGTGAATTTATTTCGTAGTAAATTTACGGTAATTTCACAACACACTGCTTGTACTCACATTGTATATTTCATCCGGGAGGTTAATAGATCTACTTTGTTTTAAAATAAGAAGCCATTCAAACTTAAGAAATGTTTCTTATTATTTAATCTTACACGTGAAGAGACCTTTGGGGTAAATATTTGTCAGAAATTTGACTCAAACTTTAACGTTTGTTTATTGTCGGTTCTTATTTTCTCTTTGCGCATGCGCGGCAAATAACAACAGAGACTTTTGTGCTCTAAGAGAACCTTCCCCTCTCGGCCTCTTGAACCTCACACCAGTAAATTAACTACATTTGTAAGTACTAAATTCTTTTGTGCTTGTGCATAGCATGACCTCAAAATCGCTTGTGTCCGAGAAATACAGATGGTTACTATTTCTGACAGCCATCTTCACTGCAGCTGTCCAGTGTACATAGTAGGTTTAAATTTATTAAATATGCGTAATAGATTATAGCATTTTACCTGATAATATAATGGAGAAATTACTGTCTGAAATGTTTGAAGGGAGAGTACGTGCCCTTTTGGCAATTAAGGCCGTCTGCCACTGCCAATATCACCACCACTACTACCACCGTACCACTACTATTAATACCATCACCACCAATACCACCACCATTATCATTGCCACCACCACTACCATTACCAATACTACCAATGTCCTACCATTACCACCACCACTATCAATATCATCACCACTACCACTGCCAATACCACCACCAGTACCAATTTCACTACCACCACCACCATTACCATCGTCACCATCAATACCACTACCAATACCCATACCACCACCACCAATACCACCGCCAGCATTATCATCGTCACCACCACTACCAATACCACCACCAGTACCAATATCACTACCACCATCACCACCACCACTACCACCATTACCACCACCACCAATACCAATTAACACCATTACCACCAAAACCACCACCAATACCACCACCACCATTACCACCAAACCACCCCCACCAATACCACCATTACCACCCCCACCACCACCACCAATACCACCATTACCACCACCACCAGTACCACCAATACCAGCAATACCACCACTAGCATCACTACCACCAATAAGCGAGACAATTACACAGCTTCTGTGATCAGATTACATCTCTTAATGTGATATTAGACACCAGTATTTGCTACAGCCCTCGTACGAACGAGTTAGTAAATTTTTATACTGCGCGAATTCGCGTAGAGTAGAAACAATGTTCCTTGTAACGATTATTAATTGTAGAAAATATTCTTACCTCACGGAGTAGGTACGTGAGTGTGATTAAATATAAAACAAACATACATAGTCAGTTTTAGCAATAAAGAAACAACCCGACGTAAGCAGATAGGAAGAAAAACCATTATGTGTATCCAGTTTAATTTATAATAACACATTCATATTCAAGATTACTATTTAATTTTTTCGGCAAGTATAATGTTAATTTTCATATTGATTTTATGCCGTGAGAAAAAATCAACTCCCCTATATAGATTGTTGATTTGGAATAATGGCACTTAAATACATATGTACTTTTACTATTATTATTGTTATTATTATTATTATTATCATTATTACTTAATCAACATTACATCACAACTTGTAACCCGATTTTGGAATTTTCGGAAAATACGATAAACATTATACGAATAATTCTGTAATATCGCACAACAACTCGGGTTTTTATTATTATGTTTTGTTAAGGAAAGTGTAGTAGCAATTTGCAAACTATAGTTATGCATCATGTAGCTCAAAATCTACCTCAGGAAATAGTAGAATACGTTTTTCGGGATTTTAGCCTTGGCTTTGTACATGATGAAGGGGAAAAAAACACCTGATAATTCATTCTATTGGATTAAACCTGGCCGTGAAAGCCTTAGCATGTATATTAAAATTTATATATCTAAATTTTTCAAAGAGATCTTGGGGCGGTACGGTTCGTGTCCAGGGCGCAGGTTATATGCATTGGAATGGTGTGGATATTTGGTAGGCTTTGCTCAGAGTTTTTATTAGCATGGAGACTCTTTCAGGTTATGGTGAGATGCAAGTGCTTCATTAACTGAGTCCGGTCTTTTTCCGCGGTGGAACACACGCGTATACTTCTTAATTTTTTTACTGTGACGTTACACTTTACTCGCCCGCTAATGTTATTGTTTATTAATGTTGAGGCCGTGATTTATTACGTACTATGATCGGTCTTAAAAGCACTTACTTCAGTCAGAACTAAGGATTACACCACGCGCTCAAATACCACATCTTGTGCCTTAAAATGTCGCCTGTTTGGCTCCATCACGAATTCTAAATTACACATCTTGGTTGTTCGGAGGTCCTTCACCAAGTGCCTCATACTGTCACCTGACCAGCGGGAATCATTGTCTTGATGTGTCCCGTTAGTCGCCTCGGGCAGGGTCCATTCATATTCACCCCTTCGGTTCAATGCACTGCAGATAACGGATCTTGTACCCCGAATTCGTGACTTATATGTGTTAAAAGTCTTTCTACCCTTGCCATTATCACTACGTTTATATTTTATTGTCGTGATATAATTTATATTCTTGGCTATGATTTATATTTCTCTTCTTAATAATTCTTTCCCCCGGGACAAGACATGTACTGTGAATCTGCGCAATGAGTAGCTCATACCAAACGTTCTGAACTAGTTAATCAAATGGCTAGGTATCTGGTATTATTCACTAAGCTACGCTATCCCCGCATTCTCTACTTTTTATATACAGCTATTTAGATCTTTATTTAGACATCAGAAAATAAACAATTTATCCACAACTAATCGAAGAAGCGAAAATAGGCCTGCTTTCATCAGCGCAACCATGTGGATATTTTTCACTGAACCTTCGTCAAATACGACTTCTGTACACACAGAGACAACAGTGCCCCTGAAAGGATGACGATGAACAGCCTGAGGTCATGCTACATCTCAGTGCATAGATCTTTATATTCTCTCTGCAAATATTGCCCCCCCCCCCCCTGTGTCTCAAAGGAAAAGAAAACAAACCTCTTCCTTTTGTAAGTATTGCAAAATCGCGTAGGGTTTTCGTTATTATGTGGGAAGGAGATCTTTACAGACAGGCTTGCAACTTCTTGATGTTATTGAAGTTGATTGACTTATGACATTCTAAAAGCGTTAACGCCTCTATTTCTTCCGCTTGAAAACCCAGGATCAATGAGATACAGAGAACAGCGACGACAGATTATTTACCGTATTTTTCGACCATAAGACGCTCCAGATCATAAGTCATGATCTTATTAATAAAATTTTGAATTAAAAATAATAAGGGTTATATTCTCTATTACATTCCATACATTTCACTCCTTTTTAAGGCAAAAGAAAAAATTTCCTTTAGACTTAATTTTCACTTTCATTCTTATCTGAACTTTCACTCTCCTTTTTGTAGTTGGTAGGGGTCCAAAAAGCCTTTCTGCTGCCCTATTACTGTGCTCTTTTGCACATTGCACAACTTATAATTTGAATGCAATACTGTATGAGAAGCTCTTTTGTTTAGCGGCATCTTATACAGACTCGACAGCTCAGAAAAATAACAACTGAGTGTCACTTTCACAATAGTAACCTTGCTACTGGCAACTGAACATAAAAGAAGGGGGCTGTGAGAGAACATTTTCCGTACTATCGTATTCTTTAACCCGTTATAGAGCAAAACTGCTAATAGGTATATCTGTCATTAAGGCTCATATTCTTTTAATGGCGTTTTATGTTATGTTGAACCATGAACCTCAATTAGGTAGCAAGCATACAGTCCACAAGGCTCACATTACCTTGCTAATGTCCATGTATTGTTGAAATATCGGTAAGTTTAGATAGTTTTCACATGTGAAATTTCGACCATCAATTAAAATTTTAGACAGTATTTTATAACGAAAAAAGTGCGTTTTATGGTCTGAAAAATAAGTATTCCTCCTTTTGAACTAAGGTGAGAGAGCGTGAACAAGTATTCTGATAAAGTCTCCCAAAATAATTTATCAAAAGAAACGAGAACAAATGTGATAGCATATTTGAAGTTTATTTTTAAGGTTAAAACGTTTTAATTTTTAAAATTTACTATAGCCACAGTTTACACAGCTGAATACATACTTCCTCAATGTCCTAATAATGACATTGTTAAACAGTCGTATATGTGAAGTCTGTTTCCTAAAGTTCTATAATGGCCACTTCACAGTTTACTATATACTTGTCCTTATAATACTGAACAAACAAAATCTTGTTAAGCATGTGCGTTTATATTAAAAATGTTGCAAGTGCGAATTTTTAACTTTTATATATACTCATATTTAAATTCATATACATAATATCATTGATTCAATTTTCTTAAATTGTGTCTCATTGTATCAACTAAAATATTCTGTCAGAAACAAATGAATGAAATAAACAGAAAACGTTTGAAAATAGATGATTACAAAATTGATTACTTTTGCTAGCACATCGGGCTAAAACAATCAAGTTTTGTTTAACAAGATAATGAGGAATCGAAATCTCAACTTTACAAATAAAACTGATACACTCTTTGTATTGAAAGCTGAAGAAACAAAACACAGACATAAAAGTATTTAGTTTATGTCAGAATTTAAACGCAACAAGATTTAGCAATAACTATATCAAAGTTAGCACTTACACTAACATTTTTGCAGCGTGTGTGTGTGTGTCTTTGGGGAGAACAGCCCAAAAACGAAGAAAACTTGGTATTTAAGTTCAGTATACCCCAACGCTGCGGAACTAATATTTTCAAGGAAATCCCTCCTCTCACAATTACCCTTTACATGGAAACTTACTGAAGTTTTAATATTCTCATAAACGTATTTAATGATTTTGATTAAAATATCATATATTTTTAGATACATTTATGACCATAGCTAAGAAGTTCGTACTAATTTCCTTATGCAGAGTAAGAGCGACAAGACTTGGCAATACCATGTAAAGCTATTTGCGCGAGCAAAGGTCAACGTAGAGTGCAACCCATTACTGCAAAGCACAGAACCATGTCGGTAGCAAGGAAATCGTTGGAATAACATCTTTGTTCTGCTCAAATTTGTTTTACAACCATTTAGCAGTGTACTTATTCATGTTCTTGCTTAGAAACCGATAGCAGTTCTAGTGTACAAACTGCCAAATATCTAGTAACAGAACAGCTTCATAGAAACGTATTAATGATTGAAAATTTGTTCAAAAAGTTACCCACAGCTATCACACTGTTACAGTCCAGAAGTATGAAGCTGACTGAATCTGTGCGACATGTAGAAGAACTGTCAAGACGATTTCCTAATCCACAAGCATCCTACTTGAAACAAAGATGAAAATGAAAAGTATATTTGAAAGTCACCCTCCGTGGTGTAATGGTTACCATGCTAACTTCATATACCCAAGATCACGGGTTCAAACCCGGTGGAGGACGATGGATTTTTTTCGGGTGTAAAAATCCTTAACATGGCTTCCTTCGGAAGGGAAGTAAAGCCGTTGGTCCCGTGTTGCAGATTTATGGCACGTAAAAGAACCTCAAGCCTAATAGAGAGGCCTCTGAGCAAAATTAAGCGGTCTTTCATGCCCAATTTAGAATGGGACACTGAGAACCATAGTAGTTAAAGAGCGTCCATTTATTTATTTTTATTTTGAAGAGAATGCACTTTTAGATCCCAACAAATGCTATTTACTTTCAGATACTGAAGCGGAACAGATAAAATATTTCAAATGTGCGAAATGAAACGAACTTTTTCGAATCACCAATCTTGTTTGTCGTAACATAGAACGAGTTTTTCATTAAAAAGCTTCAGCAGTACATATAACTTTCAGAAATACGGCTGCCGATGAGTAAAGGTATAGTTTAATTCCTGCTTTGGTTTTTACATAGTAAGAATCTTGAAATATTTAGGAATTAATCTTGTTATTTGGATATTATTTTATATTCGATCAGGAAATATCAAAATCCGTGTTATAACTACTTTGCTCTTTTCATAATGTACATTTGCAAAGAAGGCAATCAGTCAGAGTCAGCGTCTATATGTAACAAATTGTATGTCGTACATGATTAATGATCCAAATAGGTGTGCTTTTACGAACGTCTCACAAGTAATTTTTGCCCTCTGGAAACAGTACTATTTACTTGAAAACAGGTTTGTTTACCTCTTCACCGTACGTTCTTATCTATCGTTGGTTTTGATTCGGCGAAACGGTTGGTCGCAACATATATTACCGGGCGGCGAACGGTAGGAACTTCTTAGCTCTGTTTATGACATAGGAAATAAATATAACATATATCTTGAATTTCCTGAGAATGTTCTAAACACATCATTCCGAACGACTTTTGTGAAACTGGTAAACCTCAAGAAAGAGACAGAAACTTATTGTTAAAAATTATAGATGTTGAAAAACCACAGTTTATATATTAGTTATCCACTTATAAGATATTCATTGTTATTTGTTTCAACTTTAAACTACTTAAAGTTTTCTCTGTTTCTCTCCCCCCTTGTTATTTCTTCTTTGGTTATGTCATGCAAAGAGTTCCGAATTTGAATTTTTTCACTTAAAATATTGGATTTTACTATAGTGTTTGTAATGAGGCAATTTCTGCTAATGTTTATCAATATAAATATAGATAGCTTATTTCGATTAGCACGATATAGATAAATAAATATTCCTTCAGAATATTGAAGTGATGTTTGGAGCCAGAAACTTTTCGCGGGAAAATAGTAAGCTTCAGAAGAACTTCGGAGTGAAAATCAATTTGTGAACCAAATTAGTCTCCAAGTATTGAAAGGACCATTATTTATTATCCCTTATTGCACAAAAATTCAGCTAACTACATTTTAATGATTCCATTGTTGAAGCTTTGAATAGGTAAGTACATAATAGTCAAAACTGTTTATTTTTCCTGTTTCAAAATATAGCATGTATATTTTTTTGAAATAGGAAAATCAAAAGCGTTTTTATTATGAACATTACTTTATTACAATATTAGAAGCATTAAAATTTAGTTACCACAGTTCTTATGAAATAGAGTGTTGTATATTGAAAAATCTGATATGTTACACTCACACGAGTTTCTCTAGCTGCACTACAACCAAACGTCTTACGAAAGATTCTTCTCATTTCTACATAATTTTAATCAAGATAAACATTAGCAGAATGTTCTTATTACTTAGTTTCTTATAAATAGAAGGGAACTAAGTTAATGCACTAGGCTAAAGTGATAGTCAAATGTTTTGAAAATTGTTGTTATGTGATTGTTATTACAAGTCGCTTCTTTGCCGGCCAGGAGCAGAACAAACGAAAAACGGACACTTCTTGTGTGAGAAAAGCTCAAGTATTTTAAAATTGAAAACAATAGCTAAGAATATCTCAGAAACGGTTGCGTCACAACAAAAACTAAAGGACATAAATTGTGTGTTTTGACAAGATTTACATTTTTTGTGCAGTAAGTTTTTGTCTACTCTTACGGTTTAGCAGTTAAATAAAATTGGGCAAAATTCATCAAGAATAAAGACGGCTTCAGAGGCTATTAACATAAAATTCAAGATATACATTTTATTTGGATTGTGAATATCTTTAGTATACGAGATTTTAATCCAAATGTTTAGGATTATTTTTAAGAAAACCAAAATTTTCGAAAATGTTCCCATGTATAGTGTAGTTCGTGTCTCATCTTTGGAAGATACTTAGCCTAAGTACCAAGTTTGGTATTTAACGGTCTTTTCGTTTTTAAGCTATACTTCCACAAACACACACACACACACACACACATGGACATTTTTCTAAAAATGCTTTTATCGGACTCACAGGGCCCCAAAAGTATTTCCGGTGAAATCATGACATCGAATTTTTGGGTGGAATACAATACCTTCTCTATCCACTATGTACATTGTACATGTGGGCTAGAGAAAGTAAAAATGCATGGTGCAATAGAAGCTTACTCAGATGGTACCTATTAAGTTACAACTTTTATGTTAAGCTTTTGTATATCTATATATTTTTAAATTTAAAATTGTTTATATTTTTCTCTTTCTGATATTTTACCATTTACATGTTTATTATTTTGCTATTTTTCCTCTTGCTGTATTTTTTTACTGTTTATTTTCTGCAGTGTTATGTTTATATAACTACTGTAATGTTACTCTTCTGTAAACTGACATTCTTTGTCTACGAGTAACTTCTGTGTTCAGAAAGAGAGTATGAAATAAGAAATAAAGAAATTTGAATATTCCGTATATCGCGCTAGTCTCTCAAATACATCATTCTGTCCTGTAGTGTACATAGCTTATACTCGGGCTCATATGTCGGGTTATATATGGTAATCAAGCAATGATACAATCAGTTTCGAACAGTACTCAGAATGAACGATGAGACGCCTCTGGGCATGACACAATATAATTTCATAACATTAATGGTCATTGTGGACAAAGACCAAGGATGACCTCGCTCTCCATATTACTTACTGTCCCATTTGCGAGGAGGAAGAGTCGTGGACCCACATCTTGGCAAGATGTAGGGGTACAGAAGAATGGAGGGAAAAGTATTTACCGCGATTCTGTACCACCGCGAATGTAGAGCTAGAAGCATGTTGGACTCTACTGGCAGGCACGGAAGACGTGGACGGGCTAGGTTATTTTATGCTTAAGGCAAGACAGCTGAGATCTGAAAAGGCTGCCAATGGAAAGGGGGGAGGGGATAACAATTAAACAAAAGTGACTACAATGTTTTACACACACACACACCCACATATATATATATATATATATATATATATTATCTCATAGTTAGGTCACTGTTATATTATGGTTTTATATATTTTGTGTATATTATGTGTATATATTTCTTTTAAGTCTATTTATCTATTATAAGACTATACATTTATGAAGGTGTACTCTGTGCTGTAAATTTAAATTGCTTTATTTGAATATCTTTGTATTTTTATAGTCGGGTTTACTCTTAATTCTTTGCTGTTGTTATTATATTGCTTTTTACTATGTATTACCTTTGTATTTTTTTCGTGTTCACTCTTTTAATTGTTTGCTGTTGTAATATTGTTTTTAGTGTGCATTACAAATGTCAGGTCTCTTATGCTACATTCACAATGAAATGCAAGCACAGACGCAACGTCAGCGCAAGAGTTTGGACTCATACTGTTTAATGTAAGCATTTACATAGAAACACGCAAGATGCAACGCAATGCAATGCATGAGTTTGCAAACTCCAAACTTTTCCTGGCATTGCATGCAAACAGGAGGAATTTTGCTTTTTTTACTTTCTCTACACGTACTATGTACATACTGTACAGAGAAGATATTGCATTCCATCCCAAAATTCGAATCGATATTTCACCGGAAATACATGTTTTGTGTGCTGCTGAGTCAAAAAATGGCATTTTTACAAAAAGGTCCGCGCGCGCGCGCGCGCCTGTGTGTGTGTGTCTGTGCCTGTGCCTGTGTACAGCATAGCTCAAAAACAAAAAGACCGCTGAATACCAAACTTGGTATTTAAGTTCGGTATCTTCCAAGGATGCGACAGGAAGATTTTCAAGAAAATCCCCCCAGCCCCAACTACACCTTACATGGAACTTGTTTCGAAATTGTTTTTCTCAAAAACGGCTCATACGATTTTGATTAAAATATCGAATAGTAAAGATATTTAAATGATAAATAAAATGTATATCTTGAATTTTCTGGTAATAGCCTCTGAAGACTACTTTACTCTGGATGAATTTCGCGGAATTTTGCATAGCTGCTAAACCTTAAAAGATGGACAAAAACTAACCACACAAAAAATATAGAGCACCTTAAAACACACAATTTATGTTATATACATTTTTTTCGTTGAATTGGTTGTTGTTGTTCTTGTGATATTCCTTGGTTTCAGCTTTAAAAAACTTATAATTTTCTTATACAGGAATTTGTCAACTTCTGCCCATACAAACAAAGGAACTTCAGTCACATAACAACCAGCTGTTGACTATCACTTAACCTATGGTACTCCCTTATTTTGTTTCTACTTACAAGGAAGAAAATAATAATACTGTTTCTGATCATTTTTTTCTGAATTAGCATGAAGTAATAGAGGCATAAACTTTCTAACAATAATTTGTTGCGAAGTTTAGAGGGATTGAATGGAACAATGCTTTTTTCAATAACAAACGATCGCACTGCAAGATTTTACAATGCCTGCTGTAAATGCATTTTCTTCTATTTAGCCGTGCAGTGTCGCACCATCTCTAATTTAATGGATGATTTAATGGATGTTACTATCATCTGTGAATAGATTTATTGGTTCTCTTAAATGAACACGCAGTTAGAGAATTCTTAGTTCATTAAATGTGTAGCTTTATCACTTTCTGAAGTCTCTATGCTTGTACTATTTTCAATAATTTTGAATGAGCAATTATTGTGACGTCACTGTCGCGAGCGTCAGTTGTTAGTATGTACTTTTATAACATATTTATTTGTAAAAATTGAATGAATTTTCTTATGTGATATTGTTGGTTATGTTATTCAGTTTGTAACTTGCGGAGTGCTTGGAAGATATTCTTGTATAACCTGCGGATCTAGAATCCCGTGGCAACTTGTTGAGTTGAGTTTACGATTTTATTGTGAATGGTGTTTCCTTGCGTCTACGCTTATGCTACATTACGTCTGCGCTTGCATCTCAATACGGAGTAAGTGTCCCTGAGGACAATACCTAGCAGACTGGAAGGGTTCAAATAAAATAAATAAAGTAGAAGTAATATATAACACTCAATAAAATTCTTTAGGGACACTAGGAGTGAAATTTTGACTATAATTGATATAATAATTAGAAAATGCAATATATACATTTTATTTATCATGAGAATATCTTTATTAAACGACATTTAAATCAAAATCATTAGCTATTTCAGAGAAAATCAAAGTTTTCGAAATTGTTTCTATACAAAGGATAGTTTGGGGTGAAAATTTCTTTTTTATTACAAATAGTTATTGCAACCTTTAGCTCAATAAAGAATAGACATTTATCTGTCCTCCCCTTCCTTCCGGTCGTACAGCCATTTAAAAAGCGTGCAATACCCCTGTTTTCTGACATACTATTCATTAAACAGTGTTAAACTCCATGCGCGTCAGTTTTTGTTTAAGTACAACAAACATTTCTCAGAATATGAAAAAGTTTCTGTTGTAATATTACAAAGGAGAAAATTATACTAACACTATTAGTAGTTTTTCCAAAAAAAATTTTATAAAAATATTGAATACTTTATGAGATTATAATTATTTCTACAATTTAAAAAAAAAAGTATTAAAACTCACGTCCCCACATAATGCACATTGTGACAATATCTTTCGGCCGTGATCGCCGCATGAGTATAAGTGACTTGCTTCGAAAGTCCCCGCCCGAGTACACTCGGGCGACTAGTTCCTGCCGTGCATTGTTACACTTATGTCTAAGTGGACACATGTGCCGTCGGAGAATACTCTACATTGAAGTTCCGACAGTTGCACGTGTTAGTTTGTTATACCTGCGGTGGTTTACAGGTACTACAATAAGTAACTTCCGGAAGTTCCTTGCCATGTCATCGGAAAGTATTAAAAGGAGAGCACGAATCCTGAGGCTATATTCAACTGGGAAAGCACAGCGTGCAGCATTTGAATCAGAATTTCGACGGCAAGGTCGGGCGTGCAGTAGCAGCCACCGCATAGGGTACGATTTTTGCTAAAACATCGAGTAAAGACGTATATTATTTGTTAACATGTTTTCTTATTAATCAATGGAAAAAATAATGAATTGTTGCTTGAGCGGTATAGAATAGTTTTGTTACAATATACACATGGCAAACCTTACTGGCTAGAACCATTTGTTGCTCAGAATTCACTTATTTTAACAGATTAAATTCTCATTGTTTAAAATGTCTGTAATATATTCTCAACATTTTAATTACTTTCCTTTGTGTGCTCCCGAAAGAAGATAAAAAGATGCGACAAAACAGGTAGCGGAGCGACCACGGAATTACCTTCTCTTCGGACCCAGCGACCGGTAAGTGCGCCGTTTAGCATGTCAGGCACTTCGACAGAACGTGTGCATATGCTGCATCATGTTGCATATCTAACCAGCTTAGATGTGTTAACCAAATCCAAATAAAGTAAGCTTTCATTCACAGTGTTGTTTCTGATACTCCCAAGCTTAATCTGACTCAGCACTACTAGTTACACTGTACCATCTTTTTGTAAAGTTGTTTATTTCGATCGTTCTATAATTTTTGCCCAAAACGTTTTAAATAAGACTGTATATTTTGTAATCTATATCTAAAATTTGGAAATAAATGTATGAGAAAGATAATTACAGAGGTCAAGGCATGCGGCCACTCACATGGTTTATAAGAAAAGTGCTAATATAAGAACTGCATAAGAGGTAGAATGAGTGTTTTCACATACATCATACAGTCTTTTAAGGTTATAAATGCAAATATTTGTATTACTAGTACAGTGCATGAACAACAATACATCAATATTTGTGTATTTCGGACTGCAATAAGTTTTCAGGTTGGTTAATATCTCCAAGTAGATGTGACACACAAATGTTTCTTTTCGAGAGCACCGGGCAGAAGGCGTAAAGCAAAGTGGGCAGGTCTCACGGCAATGAATTTATTTTGAAACTGAGTTCAAAGAAAGACATTTCTTTACGAAATAACCGACATTACCTGGGCCAGAAGGTCACGTAATGAGGTTTCTGGAAGTAAAACGGATAGACAAGCGTTGTTCATTTCGCAGTACAGCTATGACATACAAACTACACCACGTAATAAATTATATGATTGGTTTGTGGGAAAACTATTAAAGGAAGAGAAAAAAACGAACTAATACAGCAAAGTGTTAAGGTACCATTTATGAAAATGTCTGTATCTATACTCTTAAAACACTGCGTGTAATGAAAAATATTGTCTTATTGTTAGTAAAGGAACCAAAATATTTATGAGCCTGTACTTCCTTAACTGATTTAAATTTAAGGTGCAACCTCTATACCAATTAATACGTAAGAATACAGCGAATCCAATTATAGACCATACCGTTATTGGTGTTCTAAATTAGATAAAATATCCTACAAAATAACTTCTGTCTACAACAGTACTTCTCACGGTGTTACAGAACAGTCTTTATAAATGTCAGGCAGTCTAGAGTAATGGTTTCAGCTAGCAGTAAAGTGTGGGTTGCGAATTCTCCCATAGAGGGAAGCCTTAATGACAGATACTGGAAAGGACACTTTTTACGAGGGGAGGAGAGTAAATTTGATCTCTAAATAACGTGCGTGATCCCAGTGGTGATAATGGAAGCGGGCGCTGTGATCATCCTGGTCGATACCCTCGTTTTCAAGTTGTTAGGAAAAGACACAGAATTCAATGTATCATTGATGAACATTTTCACAGGGTACGTGTCGACAGCTTCGGCTAGCTACTTAATTGCACTGAAGTGAGTTTTTGCTTGAAGAATTCCCGTTCGACTGCCCACCATGTCCTTCTGGGGATCTTGGAATGTTTCTAAAAATAAGATATTAATGCATGCTAAACGACGTGTACTTTATTGGCATTGGTATTCCTTAAGTAAACCTTAGCGTACAAACATAAGGATGATTAACAACAAAAGCATATAATAGTTATTTCTTAACCATTATTGAATTGTATCCTATCTTGCAAAAAAAAATGTAAACAAAATGAGAAAGGCACTCATCGACGGAAACGTAGCACGGTGCGAAGAGCACTAAGAACAAGCTATTGGCTCTTTTGTGCTTCTAGTATGATGTTTGGGCGTAAGGAATCAAGGGAGATACCTAAAAGCCGACCACATCCGGATGAAGATGGCCACAAGCATTGACGGAGTCAATAACACTTCCAGTTCAAAAACATCCAACATTGACCGATTCTACTCACTACCTTTGGTAGTTCCATGAATTAGGATTATCGAGGATTGGGTCCCAGTGAATGGGGCAAAGCACCGTATGCAGAACATTTTGACTGTTTGCGACTTACGTGACCTCTGGGAAAGGAGTTTGGGGAGAGATTCGAAGGGAGACCAGATCCGAATGACGACGGAAGCATGGAAGGGGTCCCTAACGTTTTCAGATCCAAACACCCTAAACCTACTTGCAATTCCCGAAACTCCGAAAGGGCGCCATTCCTAAACCTTAAGAAGGCGGGTCCTCACAGATTGGTTCCACATAAACGTCTGAGAAGAATATTTGTTTTTTCAACCCTGAAACACATGAGAAAATTATATGTACAGCACATAGCTGTTAGAAAAGTCGTGGTATAAGATGAGCCATCCCAGCATTTGGCTGCAAAATCAAGGAAACCACGAAGAAAACCAATGGGTCGGAGATGATAGTCACCGAAATTCGGGCAACCAACCGCGGTTATTCTGCTCCCTTGCTCAAAGAAACCAACGCAAACAAATGTGTTTACTCTGGTTGCAGATCTAGATTCTATCCAGAACAATATGAGGTAAATTTTAAAAACATCATAAATTGAAATTTTAAGCTACTTAAGAGAGGTGCACGTGTGTAACGTAGGGAATGGAAATATAAACGCAAATATGATTGACTGAGGAAGCAATTAATTATAGAAATAAACTAAATAAATTGCGAGATGCTGGGATTATAATAACAAAACAGTATAGAAATACGTAGGCTTTCACGGTCGGTGTCATCAAAGGTAAATGATCTTCCGGACTTTGAGCCCGAGGTCTATTGGAAGAGCAAGTTCCAGTAGACAGTTCCTACAAGCCCGGAAAATCATTTACTTTCTAACAAAATAATACTTTCTCTTGTATGTATAAGTAATACTAATATCATTAACAGGGAATCAAATAGTTTGGATATAGTGGATTAGTGATTTAATCTGTCGTTTTTTTGAACTTGCCTCTGTGCTTATATAGAACAAGACAAGGATACGTATTTTCAAAGAGATGCCTAATCAGTTTAGACATATTTATTAGTTTCTCCACATAAACAAACTACATAGTATTGTGTTCCATCCAAAAATTCGATACCGAAATTTCACCCGAAATATATGTTTTGAGATCCCTGAGTGTAAGAAAAGTGTTCTTAAACAAAGATCCATGTTTGTGTGTCAGTGTATATCTGTGGAACGCAGAGCTCAAAAACTAAAAGACCGTTAAATATCAAACTTGGCATTAAGTTTATTATTTAACAAGGATTCGACAGGGAGATTCCATACATGGGATTTGTGGTGTACAAAGCAGCGCGGGGCGGATTTTCTCCGGTTGCTCCCGCCATCGCATTTCATCGATGCTCCATTTTCATTCTTTGTATCATCAGTGTCATCGCCTGTGCTGCCATAAATAGTAAAAGCGGGCATTAATCACTATCAAAAGAAAAAAAAAACTAAGATTTCAAGCAAAACCTCCACATCCCAAACTATGAGCATTGGATATGGTAAGGACTTATGAAATGCGATCGAAGGTTTTAGAAATCGGTTCCCTTTCTGTCCTGGATTTGTTGGAGCTACTGAGGTTTAAGTGATCTTTCAGAAAGTGAATATAAAACGTGTGAATTAGAATCTCAAGGCAAAAAGTCATGCCACTTCATTTTCATTAATTGGATAGACGTCTGTGGAACGAATTTCATTTTCAGCATTCTGCAGTGTGGCTGCCTTCATTCATGCTGCCTTAAAAATCACCCAAAAGTTTGCTTATCTGACTTTCTGCTTTTGATGTGCATGGAGCTCAGACATAAGGAAACACAGGTGTAACATAATAATATGTACGTACAGCTAAATAGAATAGAATAATCATTAAGTATATTTTGTGTGTTGGTAAAGAAATCTGTTAAACATTGTTTTCTAGAGTAGAAATATTCCAGTTGCTCGACACCCAACCGTACGACCGTCGTTTGATTTCATTTTAACACATTTCTGTACCAAGACCCACAAAAATACTGAATAACTGAAATAGAATACAAATTATGTTACACTTGTGTTTCCTGTCCTATTTATTATTACACCACCATTTATAAAACTTACCAACATGTATAAATATTGCTATGGGCAGCTAAAATTAAGTAAGTATTTATTTCATCTCGTTTCCATCGCAATTAATGTATGTATTTCAATATCGGGAGACACTCCGCAAATGTACCTTATGGAACCGAGTGCTCGTGTGTAACTCGGCCACAAATTCGGAGCTTGACTGAAGAGGAAGGTCAATTACCCTTCTGGGCTAAGCATTCCAACGGTGAAAATAGGTTACCCTGAATGATGAGAGTTAGATATTTCATATTGCAGGCATACTCCTGTGAATAAGAGCGTAACTAGAAGGAAACTTAACTAAGTAGAGTAATTAAGGGTTTATATTGTATATCAGCTCTACGAATCACATTAAAATTCATAAAGATTCACATCGAATATAATGAATGTCCCGTCATTGATTTATTTTATTTATTGGTATTTGTGTCAAACCGCTGGGAACGTGTAAGGTCTACGCAGTATCTAGTGATTAGATACTTAGGGGAACTAAGGCAGCAAAATACTATTGCGAACAATGTGAATAGATCTCCTTTACCTGCAGCTGTTTTCTCGTATACTTAAGGTAAAATCGTAGTTATTTAAAAATAAGTTCCACTGAGTATTGGAAAAATACAGAAGCATTCTTGTAACTATGAAACTAACCACTTTAAGGTAAAAATCTACCATATCTCAAATTTATGTAGTGCCTTTTCAGATTTTTACTTAAACACATGAGAGAACTCCTAACCTTTTGATAATGACTGGGAAACAGAGGACTTAGTATTTTGGAAATAAATCCTCTTATAACAGCTTAAGTGCTGTAAGAGATTTTGCACCCTGAAATCTTCCGTTGCCTGGCAGCTGAGTTAGAAACGTAGGAGTGGAGATGAAGAGGTAAAACTGTTACATATTTTTAACATGCGAGATTTCCAAAGTAATACGAATATGAAGGCAAAACTGACAAGAACAAAATATTCTCCTTTCTTTATTTTTAATACCATGAGGTGTAACGTTAAACAAAAACTGCGTCAGCACGATACTTGCTTATAAATACATTGATACAGAGACAAGCTTAGTAAAAAGGATATTGTAGGGCAAGGGTTGGCAGACTGTTACATAAAAGCTTCCGTTAAATATTAATAGCAATTAAATACTGAAAAACAGGATCGGTCTGATATTCACAGTTTCCTGACAACCTAGCTCGTAGTATACTAAGACGGATTGATAAAAAACGTAATAAATAACATTTTTTTATAAAAAGAACATTTTATTTCTCAAATAATCTCTTTTGAGCTCATTACGCCTGGCCCAGCGCGATTACATTTTCTTTATTCTCTGAAAAAAAAAAAAATAGAGAAAGCTCAGATGGTGCAATGACCGATGTGCATGCTGGGGCACATGAAGGAGTACATTTTTTTGCTCCTTTGGTCATCTGTGCTTCAGCTCACTATGTAATTTCATAATAAGAACCAGTCACTGTTTTACACTTTCTCAAATTGGCAGTCACAATGATTATCTGGGAGTCCCAAAATGTCCATCACTTTACTCACCAACAAAACTGTTTTTGCTTTCTTCGATGGACTTTCATCTTTCCCAATCAATTGCTTTGACTGCTGCATAATCTCTGGGGTTTAGTGGGGAGTTCAGATCTCGTCTACAGTTATATAAGGACACTGCAAGTCCTTAGGATTATGCTGAAACGTTTCCAAACACGGTGTCAAAATATCCTTTTTTGGACACCTGACCGGGAGTCAACATACGCAGCACTAGTGATGAGTATTATCGAATGAAAGCTGTCGAATTATTCGATAGTCGCCTTAATATCGGTTATTCAATTGGTACTCAAGTATTTCATCATCATTCGTTTCAAAATGCTACTGAATCATTTGTTGCTTAGCAGTCGATAATCCCCAATACATTTCAAGTCGGTTTTATCGATGACCTGATCCTGTTTTCTTTATTTAATTGTTTTGGTAATTAGACATGAATATAACACTAAAGAATGCAACATACCAACTACCGAGCAAGAATTATAAATATTTACTTGGCCTACAAGGATATATTCTAGCTCTCCTGTATTTGTTTACTAAAATCCAAAAACACATAATCATATGGAGCTTAGAATGATAGCTTTGCCTCACATTTAACTCTGTATTTAATGGTTTGGGGAAATAATTACCGGTTTACGAATTAGAGGAAGAACGGCATTTGTACCAAAGTAATTCATGTAATTAAGGGTTAATTCAACCCAAAAATATTACTTCGTCAAATTTATCACCTAGCACACCGAAGAAGCACAATAAGAATTAATTACTAAATCAAGAGGTCTCCTTCATTTTAACCTCAAACTAAATGGTTACGAAATAATACTACGATAAAGCAAATATAATATATCCTCAAATTGCTGAACCATAATCGCACATAATTCTGAAACAGATAGGTAAATTAAAAATAAAAGGTAATAAAGTACTTGATATATAATTATTTTAAAAATACAGAGTTCCATTTCAAAGTTATATGTCTGAATGGGAAACTCTACGCTATCTTATTCCGATATAATGGAATTAACTATCACTTTAATTACTAGGGAAAAATTACAAGCAATCATGTGTTTTAATATTGCAAAGCAACGTGCACTACATGTTAATTTAATTACTTTTTCACAAAATCGTGTATTGGACAAAGCATGGACAGGTAGAGACACTGAAAATGCCATAGCCGGGATTTGAGCTACGTATATTCCGGTCTCTAGCCCTTCGGCTAACCACCGAGCTACCATGGAAGCTAACTGGAGCGCCATTAAATTCGTCAACTAACTCGCATGTTTCCCGATAAGCCACAAGATGAATTCAAATTAATTTGAGGTGACATGCCCCAAAGGCGACTAACAGTGTCGTAAGCTGAACTCCCGAGCTACATGGTTTAGCCATGTGTTAATTTAATTGTTTTTTCACACAAGCCTTGTATAGGAAAGGAGTTGGATAGGTAGAGTCACACTGAAAACTTTAATGTCATAGCCGGGATTTGAACCACGTTATCTCCCGGTCTCTAGCTGGTCACTCTAACCACTGAGCTACCACGGCAACATAGTGGTATAGCATTAAACTCCTCAATTGACTCTTATGTCTCCCGGTAAACCACAAGGTGATCTCAAATTTTGTGTAACTGGTAAACTGTAAATGGTAGTCAAAACTTGATATACAGAAAACGTATATCTCATTAAAATACACAATTTACCACATATACATTCTTTTGTGCTAAGCGTTTCCAAGATATCCCCTGCTATTGATTTCAATTTTAAACTACTTAAGCTTTTCTCAAGCGTGAAGTCAACTTACGTTTGATATCTTTTGTTTTTCTCCTGGGAATGCAAAAGATAAGCGAATTGGAATTGTTTCACATTGCCATAGCTTTTAAAGCATTCGACTATCGCTCTATCGTAGTGTATTCCCTATTTCCCTTCTTCTTGCTAAGAAGCAAATAATAAGACAATGCCTCCTAATGTTTATCTCGTTTAGTATGACACAGATAAAAGAATAACCTTTGGAAGGAAAATTTGTTTGGGGAACAGCTAGAGAAAAGTATGTGAGCGGAACTCGTGAGTTATTTTTTTTTTTTGTTTTCTTTTCCTTCCCGTTCCACCCTCGTAGCATACTCTCATTTGTGTTCCCAAATTTCTTTCCTACAATTCATTACCTTTTCACATTCAGTTATACAGCAGACCATAATGTTCTGGTCCACGCACAAAATACAACATTCTAATTCATTGTTGCTATTTCATTCGTATTGTATAATAAATGAAGTGTATTGCTAAGAGCGCTAATGGTAATACAATTTCCTAAAAATCTGATGTGTTCCATTCACATGACTTTCTCTATATTACTGCAACAAATTATTCTATTTACTTCATCTAATGGAGTAAAAATTAGCAGAAATAGTCTTATTACTTGCTTCTTTGTTAATAGAAGCGAAATAAGGGGGTATCACAGGTTAAAGAGATAGTCAAAAACTGGTTGCTCTGGTTGAAGTTCCTTTGTCTGTATGGACACGAGTTCACAAAGTCCTATATGAGAAAAGTATAAGTCTTTATAGCTGAAAAAAAAAAAACAAGGAATATCTCAAAACAATCAACTCCACGAAAAAAATGTATATATCATTAATTATATGTTTTAAGGTGCTCTACATTTGTTGTGTGGAAAGTTTTTGTCTATCTCGTACGGTTTAGCAGTTATGCAAAATGCCGTAAAATTGACCAAGAATAAAGTAGTCTTCAGAGGCTATTTCCAGAAAATTCAAAATATACATTTTATTTGTCATGTAAATATCTTTAATATACAATATTTGAATCAAAATCGTTTGAGCTATTTTTTAGAAAATAAAAATTTTCGAAAAAAATTCCATGTAAAGGGTAGTTTGGGGTGGGAGGATTTTCTCAAAATCTTCGTGTCCATCCCTGGAAAATACTAAACTTAAGTACCAAGATTGGTGTTTTACCAACTTTTCGTTTTTGAGTTATCGTATTCAGACACACGGACACACTGACACACGCACACACACACACACACACGGATATTTTTCTGAAAATACTTTTTTTTGGATACAGGGGACCCTAAAACATATATTTCCGGTGAAATCTCGGTATCGTATTTTTTGGTGTAGTGCAATACCTTCTCTATACACTATATACATAGCACGTATAGAGAAAGTAAAAAAATGTGTTAAGCAAGCATTTCCTTCTGTTAAGTAGCCATTTCGCGGACATACAACATAACCTCGTTGTTATTCTGTGATTCATTTCCCTCTTCCCCTCTCAAGTATGTTTTCTACGTGCAGTCAAGGCCACCAGTATAAATGTCCAGAAAATAAAACCAATTTCAGCTTGAGATGTTAAACAATGAATTAGATACTCGTGATAATAGAAGTATTGGTTCATATTATTTGATCGTTTGTTGCTTTTGCATTTGTTTCCCGCACAGTGGAACGTAAAGCTCAGAAGGACCCAAGAGACCCAGCAAGCTTTTGTTTATGCGTTCTCTGAGTGTGTAAAACAGCTACTGATTAAAATGCCGTCTTTGTACTCTGTGTTTTCAACTTCAAAATTAGCCACTTTGCTAATGCATGTTTAGGACAAAAGTTGTAGAAACACATTCCACTACTCCTTATCTCTCTGCACGCCACAAGTTGTCGCATTCCTCTTTGGACTGCGGACATATTGCAAGCGCTTCATCTTGCTGTTTAAATCTCCTCCTCTCTTAAACAGTGCGCAAATACGAGCATGCATTCCTAAAACCATTACATCTATATGCTATCTTAGAAGTCCTTTGGTATGGTGCAAGATTAAGAAGATAGAATAAAATGTATGACACAAGTAAAAATCTGATGTGTTCCATTCACAGTTCTGAAAACCAACTGTTGTACAAAATATTATTATTCTATATAGTTCATGCTAATCGAGATAAACGTTATCAGAAAGGATGTTTTTTCTTAGCTCCTTGTAAATAGAAAGGAATTAAGGAAGTACATTTGGTTAAAACAACAGTCTAACTTTTTTAAAAGCTGACGTTATTCGATGAAATTTAAATTGAGTTCTCATCGCATAGCCAAGAATAAACTAAAGGAGATTATGAAACAAAAACTTCCAGTTTGAGGAATTGTTAAATAATTCAAAATTTAAACAATAACAATAAAATGGTAAACTTGGACATTTTTAACTTTATAAAAAGGTGACATACATTTTGTGTTTCAACGAGATTTACAATTTTTGTGCAGTAACATCTTTGCTATCTATTACAGTTTACCGGTTTGTAAACGACCCTCAGAATGAGGAGAGCTTCAGAGGCCATTTCCAGAACATTTAATTTTTCATATAAATATGTATAATTTAAATAAATTTAATGTAATTCTTAGAAGTATATTTGTGAAATTCAACATCTTTTTTAGGAGTTTTCTTAAAATGTTCCACGTTAATATTAGTTTGGGGTGAAGATTTATTTTCTTAAACATTTTTTGTGGCATCTTTGAAAGGTGCAGAACTTAAATACAGATTTTGGTATATAATCTGCCTTTTGGGTCGTCTCCTTAGCACGGTGGTAGCGCAGCTGCTTACCAAGCAGGAGATCTGGGTTCGATCCCCAGTATCGACGTGGGGATTTTTTCCCGCTGGGAGACCTGGCTCGGGGTGCACTCAGCCTCGTAAGGTCCCTGGGAGGCCAATTGAGGAGCTACTTAATGGAGAAGCAGCGGCTCCAGATCATGAGGACAGCATTAACCGGGCGGGGGTGGTTCGATGCGCTGACCACGTCTCACCCTTCAATACTGCACCCCCATCCATGATGTCTGTAGTGGACCGAGATGGGGGACGCAGCGGCAGGGCGGTAGCCCAAGGTTCCCCGTGAGCTGTAGTGCCATGGAGTTATAAATCGGCTTTTTTTTTTTTTTTTTTTTTTTTTTGCCGTTCATAGACACTCATACAAGAACACAAATACATAATACACACACGGAGTATTTTTTTTGAAGTCGTGGGATCTCAAAACATGCATTTTCGGTAAAATATCAATATCAAACCTTTAGGTGGAGTTCAACATATTGTCCATCTACTATGTAGTGATTTAATTAATTTTTCAAACAAACTTGTGTGAAAAAAACGTATAAGTCAACAATAACTGACCACAATAGTTGGCTGTACTAGGAATCTTGGACTAGAAAGTACTTACGACATAGTAAGTCGCCATTTTAGTATTCATTTCAAAATAGTCTTGAGATCACCTTGTGGTTTACCGGATAACATGCGAGTCAGTTGAGAAATTCAGTGCTGTGCTGGCATGTTGCCATGTTAGCTCAGAGTCCAGGAGAGCCGCGGTTGGAATCCTGGCTATGGCATTGAATTTTCAGTCTGAATCTACCTATCCATCTACTATGTATTTACTATGTGTAGACAAAGTAAATGGTCTAATAGCATGAAGCCTATAAGAAGTAAAACAATACCTGTGCATCGAAAAACCGCAATTTGTTTAATTTAGGAAAAAGGTCCACAGATTTTAGTTACTATACTAGCCTTTAGAAATTGTTAAATTACGTAAACCATCGTTAACAATTATAGAGACCGTAATGTTATTTTAGTCAATAAGTTTCCTATTCATTTACACATGAATTATTGCAATGAAGGGTTAACTAATAGGACGTTATCTAATGCATAAGCTATTCGTTTTCAATTGTTTCTGTGACTAGATGGAGTATATTGTGACGTCTGTATATTGGGATGCAAATGTACACAGTAATATTAATATAATAATAACAAAGATAAGAATGAGTAATCGAGAGAGTTACAATGTATACCAGTAAGCAACTGTTATTATAGAGGTTTTAAACAAAAGTGATTATTGCCCTGATACGAGGTTCCTATGCAAGCCTCTTGATGTTGTAGGGTGTCCCGAGTTCGTTCCCACCGGTTGAGGAAACTGCAATTGCCTTCAACTTTCAATACCGTAGTGATTTTCTCACAGTCGGCGTCTCGAACCTGCAGTGTCCTCAGCTCCGGTGTTGATGCAGGTTCCACTTCTAATCTCCTAATTACGCTTATCTCTGGGGTTTGTGGGTGAGGCTAATATATTACAAACACTGCATAATCCCTTACGACATGAATTTATTTGTGTTATATATTTAAACGGGCGGCTAGGCTGTTCCCTACAAATGTGTTATAAATAAATGCAATACCACCATATAATTATTAATGAGGAGCCTAATCTAACCCTCTGCACATCGCTCCCCCACCACGTGACTCAATGTGAGGTGAGCACAATATCACTTTCAGAGTAAGAGTATACGTAAGAAGTAAAGGTAACCACATAAGAGATCTGCCTTACCTTAAATAGTAAACCTGGGTGACGCCAACCTTCGCTCCATAAAATGTAACAGCATCTGTCATTGGTTCTTAGTATCATCTACCACGTTATGAGAATAAATTGTGCCAAGTTCTGACATCATAGCGTGCGCATGAAATATCCAATAGTTCCTTCTCACTTTAACATTATACTTTCTTTGTCTGTTTTTCCAACTCCCTTTGCTACTTGGAAGACAAGCCACTATTCCTGTCTCATTTCTTTATATGTCTGTTCTTTTCTATCATGCATTCTTTAGCCTAGACCCTGTGCTCTTTAGCAGGTGATGTTTGGTGAACTTATACCTTGAATTTCGCTAGCTCGCCCCGCCTTAATTACTTGCATTTATGCATATTTTTACTCTTGAATATTTACAATTATTTTCCCTGGCTTTCTATAAGCTAATAATATTATTACATTTTCTCTTTTTAAATATTTTGTGAGCATGTGGTATGTGCTCCTACAAAACTCTGCCCACACATGAGATGAATTAACAGGAAGGAAGTGATTCAATATTCTCTTGGCACAGTTATATGATGCATTACTTATTTCAGCTTGTAAATCAATAATTGGATTCTGTGAATAATTTGTTAAGTTTTTGGCTTATACGTTACAATATAGAGAGCAGTCAGAAGACAATTTAAGATTTTGGTAGCTTGTAAAATTCCAGGACGAGCTGGTAAATCACCGTTAATTGCTAAAATGTTAATATCGATTACATGAAACAGCAATTAGAAAAAGTCAGAGTTACTTTAAGTGCACTGATGGACCAAGGGTTGCTTAAAGTACTTGATTGTTTAAGAGTTACTTAAAATTAACTGATGGCACCAGTGTTCCTTAGGTTGCCCAGTAGGTATATGAACTATTTCCCCTTGTTAGTTAAATATTAACAATTGGATGATTCATAATGAAACTTTATGAAGTGTAATTTAAATAAGAAATGCACTCAAACCTTAACTTGATGGTCAAACAAGTTTTCGTTTTTCTTAAATGAAATAAATTCTTACTTTCGGGTTTAAAGTTTTCTTGTATTCATAATACAGGATTACTACAAAAGAAATAGACAACTTCAACTGCCTGTAAAACAAAAACTTTTAGAGATAGCAACCTAATTATTTTGGAGGTATGTTGAGAAACTCTCAAAGTTTAGTTTGTTAATATTGGTAACGCTATAGTGTTTTGTTTGTTGTTGCAGAAGCTGAAATGGCGGAAAATCCTGTGGAAAAGGCATATTGCGTGTTGGAATTTGCTAGAACGCAATCAGCAACTGTTGTCCAACGACATTTTAGAACACGTTACCACAAAAATGAAATGATGCGCTCACAAAAACCAGCATCGTCTTCATCATGTCGCAACATGTCGATGCAAAAGTCACGCCGTATGACCTTATCTTCTTCTCTCAGAAACTGCAACATCTGTAATCTGTAAGGCATCATGTGCAGTCGCTTCCGCAAGATTTTCCATACAGTTTGCTGTGGAATTTGTAATTGCATGCTTGCCTAGATGTCGGTTTCTGTGGGCTTCTTATGTAGGCAGAACGAACACGTTCAACGTTTTCTTCCGAAAGTCTTGGTCTTCCCGAGCTCTTCCCTTTGCACAAACATCCCGTTGTCTCGAATTTTCTATACCAGTCGTAGATTGACTCTCTAGTCGGTGGCGTTTTGTGGTAACGTGTTCTAAAATGTCGTTGGACAACAGCGTTCTAGCGAATTCCAACATTACAGCGTTACCAATAGTAACAAACGAAACCTTGAGAGTTTCTCAACATACCTCCAAAATAATTAGGTTGCTATCTTTAATAGTTTTTGTTTTACAGGCAGTTGAAGTTGTCTATTTCTTTTGTAGTAACCCTGTATTTTGACATGTGGTGTTGCTAGGCTATGCCGAAGTCAAGTTATGCACAATATTTTCCAGGCAATCCTACGCCTTGAGATAACATAGATATCTAAGATACCTGTATAGTTTGCATTATTAGAAACGTTCTATCAACGCACCACGTGTCCTGTTTGATACACCGCGAATTAACAGGAAACCAAATTAATCGCGTCAACGTTAGAGCTGTTCCGTCTTCGCAAAATTAAATAGCACTGTATAAACCTGTCTTAATAGCACAAAAAACGCTAAGTATGTTGTATGGGAAGCCACAGTGGCTTTTGGTTAAGAAGATTCCAAATTTGGGCATAAACATTCTTGACATAATCAGACACAGATGGAGACTTTAAGAAAAATGCCTGAAAATAACCATATTAAGTTGGCGCCTTTACACCTGTGAATAAGATTTTAATGTTGTTCAATTAAAGCTCATTAAGAATAAATGAGAATTTAACAAGCTATCTCCAAATAATTTAAGATATACAATTTATTTTTATGAAAAATGCTTAAACTCGTGGTATTTTAATGAAAATCGTTTTTTTAGAGAAACTTAAAAGTAACAATATATTTTCTATGTCAATGGTAGTTGTAGTGACGAAATTGTTTTGAAAATCTTTGTGTTGCATCCTTGGAAGCTCCTAAATTTAAATACCAGCGTTATTAAGTAACTGAATTTTTGTTTTTCAGTTATGTAACACACACCTTTATTTTCGTTTGTTAGGTTTTTGAGAAAAATATCTCCATCAACTTTTTAAATGTAATATAATAGTTTCCCCAATTACTGTAAGTACGTTGTAGAGAAAGAAAAAGCACTTAGAAATCACGCAGCTGATGAGTAACCTCAAAGTGGCAATTGCTTGACAGAACTACTCGATCCCAACTCCGAGAGCTTATCCATAAGCGACATTCAGTTTTAGATTTGAGTCTTCCATTGGTCGATTGGCCAACATGGTTGCCCATAGGCAAGCAGACAGAATGAACGGAAAGAAGAACAGATTTACAGAAAGTCCATGATTGCCCCTTATTTCGATCCAGTTCATTTACATGCACCTAACCAATTATAGCCTAACCTCAACGAAATCTTGAAACCTGTCGTTCACCTGTCACGTAGCCATATTGTCTCCGTAACCAATAGGAAAGGCTCAGGAAAGAGCCTTAGTCTAAAACTGAACTACAATCTGCAACTTCGCCAGCAGAAGAGACAACCAGGGTCAGACGGAAGTTGGGAGAACTAATAAACGCGGGAGTTAAAAGTGAAATGTAAAATTGTGCGGTGAAAATCATAAACGGCACACGACCATAAAGTTAAATGACACTCCAAAGGCCCTTATCATGAGTGCCAAGGCAGAGTCAGCCCATATTTGTTATGTAAAACTTAAAATACCTCTTGTTCAATTGTCAAGAAATTATACGTTATAATGCACTTTCTTATTTATTATGCGGTTAGCAAAATTTACCTATACAGAACTTAACAGGACGTTAAGAGTTCCTGTTTTAGTTTCTCTAATACGTAGGTTAATATTGGGGAAGCAATGTCTTCCACACAAAAATTCGATTCAGAACTTCAGCAAAAATACACGTTTTAAGAACACTGAATAAAGAGTAGCCGCATGCATGTCTGTAACAAAAACACCCAAAGTCTGTTAAATACCATACTTGTTATTAAAGTTAAACATCCTTTAAGAATGCAACACGAAGATTTTCATGAAAATCCCGTCACACTAACCAACCCCTTGCATGAAACATTTTAAAAAAGTATGTCTTTTCTGACAAAATATTACTATTTCTCGTTAAAGAACAGAAGAGATTATTCAAAAAGAAAGAACAGATTTCAAATATTTATTGCTTCCAAACTATAAAAGGTAGGAACATGATTCCAACATTCATGGAGCTAGAAAAGTGTACATTTTAATAATATGCATTCAATATAAGTACCGTGTGTTACAAGACATGTGTCAAAACGGTGGCACATTTCTTGCCACACACGAATCAGCTGGTCTCCAGTTATCGAATTTACAGCTTCAACAATGCGATGTCGTAGATCTTCAATAGCGCCAGGCATAGGAGGGATAAAAACACAGTCTTTTACGTAACCCCATAGATAAAAATCACATGGAGTGAGATCTGGAGACCTGAGAGGCCACCGGCGATAAAGTTCATCTGCTCCTCCTCTCGCAATCCAACGCCCTGCAAGCGTGTTATTCAAGTAACGTCGGACGTGGTAAGAGAAATGAGGCGGGGCACCATTTGCATGAAACATTTTCATTGGAAAACATTATTCGTTGAGTAGAATTGTATTCTTCGACATCTTCTGACATGCCAATGTGCAATTCCTAGCTTTTGTTGTGGTCGTCAGGATTCAATGCTTGCAATAACTGCAGTTTGTATGGCTTCAGGTGCAGACAATGTTTCAGAACTCACCATACCGTTGGTTGCTTGCTCGTGATGTGGATTTCTTTGGGATCCTTTTGTATAGTGTACGAATATGCTCGACATTCGCGTCCGATGTGGGAGGACGTCCCGTGTCTTTCCTTTTGCAGATGCGATCATCTTCTACGAATTTTCGATGCCACTCATAAATTTGCTTGTGACGCGATTGTTTATTAAATTGACGGCGAAATGCTTGTTGAACTGCAACAATGGACTCTAGCTTTGCTAATTGCAGCACACAAAATTATTTCTCTTGAGGTGTTGCCGCCATTTCACGACAGACATACAGCAACAAACAACAGCGCCAATGCGGCCGTGATTGGAACTTCTACCCCCCGCGCTATTTCAACTGTAAACTTTTCTCTCTCCATGAACGTTGGAATCATTCTTCTATCTTTTGTAGTTTGGAAGCAATAAAAGTTTGAAATCTGTTCTTTCTTTTTGAATAATCCTTATAATAAATAAAATATATATTCATATATTTGGTAGTGTTAACCATTTCCGAAATGTTCCTTCTTATTGGTTTATATTTTTCAATACTTATAGTTTTGTCGAATCGTAATTCGCTGTCATTTGTTTTATTTAATTATTAATGTTTTTAATGGCTGACCATACAAAAACAAAAAAATTTAAACACCATTACAAAGCGACCAGCTATTAAAAGAGTTGATTATCACTAACTTTTTACTGCTCCTTTATTCCCGTTGTGCTCACAAAGAAATAAGTAATGGAAACCATTTCTGCTGAAAATTACCTAGAAGTAGTTAAAACAATAAGTTTTTGCAAGAATAGCATATTGCAAAACTGGCACAAAATATGTGAATGGAACACATCACTTTTGTTAGATATTGTAGGATGCATTCTAAATTCGCTAAGTCAAATGCACCTGTTTATATTTTCAGTTTCAATTTTGCAGGATTTGATTAAAAACAATGACACTTTTCTAGGTTGTAAATCTAGTATGCAATGTCATACTTCTCCCTCTGGATCTCATACCTGCAAAGCAATGTAAAACATGGTATTTATTATTAATATTCACGGAGGCAACGCCAAATTCAGCTACTACTCCTGCAGCCAATCTACATAATCTCAAACGCTTTGCCCTTTATCGATTCAGCAGAAGAAAGGAGAAAGAAAGGCATGCTTTGAACTTTCCACTTTGGAGGCACTTGTGAAAGTCTAATCTTCTAGAAGCTATCTCCGCAGAAGCACATAAACATCAACCTTTACTAGAAGTGCATCAATGTTCACAAGACCTTCATTGCCATACATCTTCGTTCTGAAGTTTGGGAACTCCACGACACGGGGAAAATGGAAAACAAGATATACGCTATGCTGTGAGATTTTGTTACTACCTCTTATGCAGGTTGCGATCCAATGCTCACACTGAAAATTCTTCATGTAAGCCCTTAGCTCAGAGAAGATCTTCATATGCTCCGAAAAACTACATAAAGTTGCAGAAATAATGAACTCCTAAAGTTTCCTTCCCAGCTTGGATAATCTCACAGTGTCAGAGTAGCCAGAGGCACCTGTAGCATAGTCCCTATTTCTCTTTCCAAACAGTGTTTCAACATATTTTATCCTATCAAATCAGAAATCACTTTGTTTATCAACTTAATTAATTATGAAACAATATTTATCCGACCATTTTTAAACCGTTCAACTCATGAAGCATTGCATTTTAAGCCTAGCTTCTGGTGAACTTCCATATCTCGCAGTTTTTACGCTGTATTCATTTCTGAAAAGTTTTCGTTTAAGATGTATATTTAGAAAGTATTTAAGAAGCTGTAATCTGCTAATTTATCTAAAGTTCAACACAGTATAACATTTTTTTTATAATACAAAGAGTTTTTCACTATCGAGCGGTGCTTCACAATAATGCTGACGAGAACGATACGAGAATCTGACTCATTTGCGAGGAGGAAGAGTCGTGGAACCACATATAGGGGTAAGGAGAAATGGCGGGAAAAATGTTTACCATCGCGAATGTGGAGCTAGAAGCTTGTTGGACGCTACTGGCAGACACGGAAGACGCGGACGTGCTAGGTAAATTTATACTTAAGGCAAGACACCCGAGATCTGAGAAGGCTGCCAATAGAAATAGGGGGGGGGATAAGAATAACTAATAAGAATAACAATGTTTACACATATGAGGTCACTGTTGTGTTATAATTTTATATATTGTTAATATATTAACCGTATTTATTTCTTTTAAGTGTATTTATTTGTTATCAGAGGGTACATTTATGAAAGTGTACCCTGTCTGTAAATTTAAATTGCTATACTTGAATATGTTTGTATTTTTACTATCGGGTTTACTCTTTTAATTCTTTGCTGTTGTTATAATATTGCTTTTTATTGTGTATGTATTATTCAATGTATGGTATTGCTATGTCAATAAATACACTTATTCATTCATTCATTCATTTATGTAGATTCGATTTTAGTTTACTGAAACGCAACTTTATTTTTTCATACAATTTATTCCTTTCCTGACAACGAATATTCCAAACCTGGTTCTTGTAAATAGCTAGGTTCGTACCGCTTGCAAAATGAGGCATGTGTTCTATTCACCAGTTACAGATATTTTTACAAGGATCGTGTTTTTTTTTTATCCCCTTCACATTTATACCGTTATGTAAAACGTCGAAATTCCTGCAATTAGTGTAACATATCCTACCTACGCATTTTGTCTAGTGTATGCGTGTGTGAATATTTTTACCTTATGTTTCTATGTAGGTATGTATATATGTATGTTCCAGGTGGCCCAAGAGCGCTGTATTTCAGGCGTGCAGATATCCCTTCGTGCGATAAAAGAATTCAATAGGAATTGGAAGGAAACACCGGTTAGCAGCGCGTGAAGAATAGAGCGAGCGCTTTCGATGCACTCTCTCGCATGTCAGCACAACTTTTGAAGGAATCGCGCTCATTGACAGGTAATTTCCAGACTTGTACAAGAGTCCTTAATGATATACAAGAGACCCAAAACATTGTTAACTTATTTTGCACCTAAGTAGCGGAGCCTTTACTTTTAAACGAATTAATTCACCAAACAGTCACGACCAATAGTTTTGTAACTGTGTATACGATGTCTTTATTTAATACAGACTAGATCCAGTAAAGAAAAAATTAAACCATTAAGGCACGTAACAAAAACCATACATGGGAGTTCGCAGTATTTCACTGGCTATATTAATTTTATTACTATTATTATTGTTATTATTATTAGCAGTAGTAGTAGTTTAACGCATTATACACTATCACAGTAAATCAAAATATTAAAGCACATAACGAAAAAACATGCAAACACGAAAGATGATAAAATTTCACTACACTACGTTCTAAGTTTTTATGTTTTCTTTGTCATGATATTTTCATGTTTTGGTTCATTCTGTTTAGCGTAATAATGTTAATGATGTTAATAATGTAACAAAACATTACTCCCTCTCGTGTTTGCGTATTTTGGGTTACGATCTTCATGCATTTATTGTGCTAAGCTTATTTTGCGTACTACTATTAATGATAATACACTGAAACACTCCGTGATCTGGTGTTATGTATTTCGTTACAATGTTTATACGTGTTGTTTTATCTGCTAAGTGTATATGCGTAATAATATTAATTATAATAATACAGTGAAAAATTATGTTCTCTCGTATCAGCATATTTTTGGTTACAATGTTTTCTTGTTTTAACTTATTCTGCTAATTGTATACTATTAATGATGATGACGATTATGATGATGATATAAATATAAATAATAATAATACAGTTAAACTCTGAATGCCGACGCGTTTGCATATTTTTTGTTACGATATTTATATGTTTATCTCGATTCATTAAGACAGTTTTTAAAAAAACTGAATAATCTTTTGTAAGAAGTTTGTTGAGCAGCTAGAGAAAGTCATGTGAGTTTAACACATAAGATTTGTTTTTTGCAATCAACTATATATGGGAGGTACAAAGAGACCTCATTTTGTTATAATTAAATCAAAGTTCGAGTAAATCAGCAAGCATATTGTGATCAAATGCGTATTTTTCGTAATTAAAAAATTAGGGCAATGCTAAAGTTAAGAAAATGGCACCTACAGTGCCATGTCTGCTGCTATTGAAGGTATATTAAGGTGTAAGCAAACGTGAAACTCTAAAAGCTCTTATTAAATTTCAAAATACGAAAGGCGCACAAGTTGCTTAATATATTAGAGTTGGCCCAAGGGTAAAAGAGGGCTCGTTGGAAACGAAATAGGCATTTAGGGAGGCCTCGCTTCCTCCTCTTGAAATACGGCAAGACAGAGCACAGACAAACTTTTAATGTTAAATATCCGGGAGATGTTTTTCTTCTTCATTTACAATCTGCTTCGTATAATGTATACGCTTGTATTTCCTTGCATCTTGAGGAGTACAAGCTGGAGGTGATCTTGTGCGCCAGGGAGAGCCAGTGCTTGTTGGAGCTCCGCAGGGGCCCAAATTTCCTAAGTTTTACTGGTGCTACTAGTTTGTTTTAAAGTGCGTTAGCAGCGCTTGTCAAAGAAAGTTTAGTCGCTTAACTTATGTGTTTATTACACGGAGATCAACCCTTGAGTTTGATGGAATTTAAAGCTAAAGTAACCTAAAACAATTATGTCGCCAGCATAATCTATTTTATACACTTTAGCCCCTCTCCTAGACAAGTTTCGATGTTAATACTATTTTTATCGGCACTACTTCGGTTGTAAAGTAATATATACCTCCGAAGCTTATATTTGTAACCACAGTGCACGCGTTTACAAATACATTGTTGGCCAGTGGATATTCGACATTTACATAGTGTGCCGAGTTAAGACTTATACGGATCTAAACATGTACCCTTTTTGCCCTCTGTAACTGAACAACAAAGTTTCAATAATTTTAAAATAATACAAAAGTGCCAAATATCCTCTTTTAAGACTAATGATGGTTTATTTATTTCATTATCTTGCAATAACTTTCACTTATATAAATTAAACATTTAGTATGTGTTAAACTCAATAATATAGGTTTAAAATAAGTTCACCCTGAAGACGAGGAAGATGCACTTCTTCGAAACGTTGGTGTCAAGCCAAGTTTGTACCTGGCTAGAAGCCCGAGAATATTTTGAATATAGCTTTAATATACACGGTTATTCAAAAAGAAAGAACAGATTTAAAACTTTTATTGCTTCAAAACTACAAAAGATAGAAGCATGATTCCAACGTTCATGGAGAGAGAAAAGTTTACAATTCAAATAGCGTGGGGGGTAGAAGTTCCAATCACGTCCGCATAGGCGCTGTTTGTGTATCTGTAGTGAAATGGCGGCGACACCTCAAGAGAAATTATTTTGTGTGCTGCAATTAGCAAAGCTAGAGTCCATTGTTGCAGTTCAACGAGCATTTCGCCGTCAATTGAATAAACAACCGCCGCGTCACAAGCAAATTTGCGAGTGGTATCGAAAAGTCGTAGAAGATGATCGCATGTACAAAAGGAAAAGCACGGGACGTCCACGCACATCGGACGCGAATGTCGAGCATATTCGTACACTATACAAAAGGATCCCAAAGAAATCCACATCACGAGCAAGCAACCAACGGTATGGCGAGTTCTAAAACATCTTCTGCACCTGAAGCCATACAAACTGCAGTTATTGTAAGCATTGAATCCTGACGACCACAACAAAAGGTACGAATTGTACATTGGCATGTTAGAAGATATGGAAGAAGACAATTTTACTCAACGATTAATATTTTCCAATGAAATATTTCATGCAAGATGGTGCCCCACCTCATTTCTCTTACCACGTCCGACGTTATTTGAATAACACATTTGCAGGACGTTGGATTGCGAGAGGAGGAGCAGATCAACTTTATCGCCGGTGGCCTCCCAGGTCTCCAGATCTCACTCCATGTGATTTTTATCTATGGTGTTACGTAAAAAACCGTGTTTCGATCCCTCCTATGCCTGGCACTATTGAAGATTTACGAAATTGAATTGTTGAAGCTGTAAATTCGATAACTGTTGACCAGCTGATTCGTGTGTGGCAAAAAATGTGCTACCGTTTTCTATCTCCATGAACGTTGGAATAATATTTTTATCTTTTGTAGTTTGGAATCAATAAATATCTGAAATCTATTCTTTCTTTTTGAATAACCCTGTATTTCAGAATATAAATTAAATTATCATTAAAAATCCATTAATAGTTTTATCAACCTATTCTACAGTAACTTAAACTTATTGAAATCACATATTTAAAAATAATCAATTTGTTCCATTCACATTTCTTGCTCTATATCTCTGTAATAAATTATTGTCTAAATCTTGTTCTTCTGGCTATTTTATGCTAATCGAGATAAACATTACCAGAAATGGTCTTATTACTTAGTTCCTTGGAAGCAAAAGAGATATAAGGCTGCTATGTGATTGAAATTCGTTTCTTTGCATGGGCAGCAGTTCACAAATTTCCGTATGAGAAAAGCTTGAGTATTTTAAAACTGGAACCAATAACAAAGAGTATCTTGGAATTAGTGAACTATATGACAAATGTATGCAAAAAGTCGTTCAGAATGAAGAGTTATTCAGAGACTATCGCTAGAAAAATCAAGATATACATCTCATTTCTGGTGTAAATATGTTCAATATACGGCATTTTAATCAATACACTTTAAAGCCATTTTGAGAATATCAAAACCTTAAAATTGTTTCCCATGTAAAGGGTAGCTTGGAGTGGTGGATTTTCTTCGAAGTTGCATTCTTAGAAGATACTAAACCCAAATACCAAGTTTGGTATTTTACCCACGTTTTGTTTTAAGTTGTGTGTTCACACAAACGTCCTTTTTCTAAACGGTTTCTTTCTAAACGTGTATTTCTCGGTATTTACTAGAGAAATTAAAATTATTGATTCCGTTGAAATTCTATATTATTATCTTTATTCGTGGAACGTGAATATTCGTTGTAACTAATCCCCGTGGATGACACTTGAAAATCTATATTAGCTTCTCATATTCTTTCATTGAAATATTATTTTTTTCATTTCGGTTTTAATTTTTGACTAAATAAAAAGAAGGCATTTTGAGAAGATATAGTTTCGTTCAAATATTATAGGTAAATTCCTAAAATGATTAAAATGACAAAACATTTCACACCCGGAACTTAAAGAGTATTTTTGACATTGTTACTCTTCACTGGGACATGCCATCTCAAAATAATTTCAAATCATCTTCTACTTTGCCAGGAAATATGCGAGTTATTTGAGGAATTTAATACCATATGGCATGTTGCCATATCAGCTTAGTGGTTAGGACAACCGGCTACAGACCAGGAGATCATTCGTCCTTTTCCCAGTCGATATTGAATTTTTCATTCTAACTCTATCTGTCCTCCTCCTGTCCTATTCACTTCTTCTCTGGAAAGAATAATCAACACTTTAGTAAACTGTTTCAGATTTGCAAATGGTGATGAATAAATTTGGGCATGTATATTTTACCCATAATAATGTTAAATTTTCTGGTAGCAACCTTTCACTGTTTGTAAATCTTAGACTTGCGCTGTCAGCCAGACGTTAAATCAGTTATTTTTGATGAGGTGGGATCGAATTTCCAATAATGTCATAGTCATTTTAGCTGATCCTGTTTACTGGCTGATGTCAACTATGCCTATTGGTGACGCCAGTATTAAGAAACCCCGCGGTTTCGTACTCCTTTGTCTTTTGGGAATTACGGCCACCTAAACCTGCGCCATTCTGCACCACGAAGTGAACTTAATTTATTTTCTTAGTGTATTACGTCAAGAACTCCCGCGATTACTCGTAACACGCGTCACGTTCCCCGAGTAAAGATATAAGTTAAGAGATATCATTATAAAACATAAAAATATCATCATCATATCTACAAATGCCCTGGTTCTATCCCAGTCAACCGCATGTGGGATTTGTGGGTCAGGGTCGAGTTTCTTCTCCGGGTTCTCCGGTTTCCTCCACCATCGCATTCCACCGGTGCTTTATCTTCATTCCAAGTATCATCAGTGTAATCTCCTGCGGTATAATATAAAACGCGGGCGTTAAACACTATAAAAATCGTAATATCTTTATAACTACTATGTAAGTGTAGTTTAGTTATTATATAGAGTTGCCTCTCTCACAGTATCTGATTTCAAGTATAGAATAGCATTCACCACCACTTTCACTTTCCAGTCTGTTAGGTTAAGTGTAAGATAACTGTAAACTCCGATACCTCAGGCTTTACCCATCCCTAAACATGCATTCGCCCAATCTCGACATAAAAACCCGTAACAATACTCTTGGTGCCAACTCCTAGTGGGATAGGCAGTAGCGTGATAGTATTGCTTTTGAAATTTTGAGCCTATAGGTAATTGTGTGTAACCATTTTCAACTGTTGGCCTCTTAAGTGAGGTAAACTATTAAGTTCTTGTAATTTATTTTACAGTCATTGTATGTACTATTTTGTTTATATGTATACTAGATGGCCCAACTGTCCCGTATTTGACGCTAAGATATTCCTTCAAGCGTTTAAATATTGCAGAACTTGACGGGGCTATTTCAAGTTAAAACTGCCGAGTATATAACTGGCGAGGATGACCTTCAATTTTCCCCTCGTAGTGAGCGCGACCCGGTCACGACTCCGTTGATAAGCAAGAGGAGTAACACGAAGGTCCTTAGTCAGCTCCCCATCTACCGTTTTAATTTTAAATTGTCCAACTTGTGTTAACAGTCAAAGGGATATGTACATACGATAACTAAGGGGCAGTGATATAGTTTTTACTTTATCTATACGCACTATGTACATAGTGTATAGAGAAGGTATTGCACTCCATCCAAAAATTTGATACCGCGATTTCACCGAAAATATATGTTTTAGGGTCCCCTGTATCAAAAATAAAGTATTTTCAGAAAAAGGTCCGTGCGTGTGTGTCCGTGTGTCTTTGAACACGATAACTCAAAAAACGAAAAGTCAGTAAAATACCAAACTTGGTATTTAAGTTTAGTATCTTCTAGGGATGCGACACGAAGATTTTGAGAAAAATCCCCGCACCCCCAACTACCGTTTACATGGAACTTTTTTCGAAAATATTGATTTTCTCAAAAATGACTAACGATTTTGATTAAAATTTCGTATATTAAAGCTGTTTACCTGACAAATAAAATGTATATCTTGAATTTTCTGGGAATAGCCTCTGAAGAGTAGTTTATTCTGGATGAATTTTACTGAAATTTGAATAACTACTAAACCGTAAGAGATGGACAAAAACTTTTTGCACAAAAAATGTAGAGCACGTTAAAACACACAATTTATGTTATATACAATTTTGTCGTGGAGTTCGTCGTTTTTGAGACATTCCTTATTATTGGTTTCTGCTATGAAAAACGTATACTTTTCTCATACAGGAACTTGTCAACTCCTGTCCATATAAACAAAGGAACTTAATTTACATAGCAACCAGCTTTTGACTATAACTTTAACCTATGGTAGTCCCTTATTTCGCTTCTATTTACAAGGAAGCAAGTAATAAGACCATTTCTGCTAAATTTTTTCTGATTAGCATAAAGTAAATAGAAGTATAAGCTTTTTAAGAATAATTTATTGCAGGGATATAGAGAAAGTCATGTCAATGGTACACATCATATATACATAAGTTCCTTATTGTGCGAAACTGATTATTATAATGAAGGATTTCTTCTAAATGTTTTTTCTCATTAAAGCTATAACATAGGATGTAAGTGGAATGGGTCTAAACCCTGCTTGTTTTGCACGCTCTAAGAACCTGTCAGTGGACTCTGAGATCGCATGGCAATTTTAGTAAACGGCTGGCCTCTCTGCAGGCGGCACATTCGAGATCACACCCTATATTTCACACAGCAGCAGGTACCAGAGCTAGCGATCCATCAGCCGCTCAAGACGCACCTGCGCTTTTCCCACTGCTGCAAAGTTTCGAGGTAAATCAGTCCGCGCCCCGTAATGAGTTGAAGTAATAGCCCCAAGTTTTGCAGGGGAAGGAGGACCGCCAGTAGAAAAATTATAACCCGGAATTCCCTTCCCTCGGGAATGACTCTATCAAAAACCAAGTCAAGAGTTAGTAGCTCCATTATACGGAGCACACCAAGTTTGCCTGAATTATCAAACTTGCTTGAGCGAATCCGTGAAGAAGTGTCCCCTGCCAAGAATCTGTCAAATGCCGTATTTTCTTTATTGGTCCTCCGAGAATTTGCCTTTCAAGAGACATGCATTTGTATGCAGAATTTTAATGTACCTCGCCTAGATGGCAGTGTGCCTCTTAGACAAGTGTTTCCTGAGAATAATTCTGTTTAATGGATTTAAATTTTATTTTTAATAATGCACCTTGTGCTTTTTCACCAATGTTCAGAATGATTGTATTAAATCCCTAATACTTAGCTTCATTATTTAATCAGCGTTGTTTCTCAAAAGAATAGCAACACAAAAAGCTAGCTAGAACGCCTGGAAAAGATAAGTTTCTCGTTTAAATTGCTAAATTTTAAAAATAAACACAATATTAAGATCTATGCCAAAGGCACTTACAAAGCATAATCAGTTAGTATGTAAGGCAATTTGAAGGAAAGCTAATTACAAAATAGAAGAGAAGTTATTAAAAGTTTTACAACACAAAATTTACAACACAGTTAAAAATGAATTATATTCTGCTAAACACAACATGAGTAAGTTATATTAATACCCTTTATCGGTAACTGTATTTAGAAACACCGAGCTTGGATTGCTCAAGCGGTAACGTTTGTGGTCGCATTCGAGAAGTCCAGGGATCAATCTATTTGGGCCAACCTGAGTTTGCTTTGTCGTGCTTTCCTTCAGTCACCAAGTTAAATATCGAATTTGACGTTTAATACCACAACTAGAGTTCATTATAAAACAGTAGCAAAACTGAAAATGCGATTGCGCCGCATGTATTCTCAGATAGAGTGGGTAGTAGATAAGACCGCTCTAATTCCATCTGTTTGTCGCAGTGTTGAGTAGAATTGGCATAGCTGAGCATTGCCATCTGTCTACGGGAACGAGACCTCAAAAGGCAACTGTCCACCATATTCCGTCGACGAGGTGGCTTACCGAAGCTGTTCAACAACATGAAATAGAAATTTAAAAATCATCAGGCTTATGCACTACTAAAGCTACTTCAACTTCCCTAATGAATACTTGCTTGGTTCATCATTATAGCATGTAGACCGCATGCACAAAGATCAGGCGGACATTTTTATTCTATTCCCCTGCCGTTTTTACTTTCTCTAGCCCCTTAATATGCACAATGTACATATGGATAGAGAAGGTATTGCACTCCACCCAAAAATTAGATACCGAGATTTCACCGGAAACATATGTTTTAGGGTCCCCTGTATCCAAAAAAAAACCATTTTCAGAAAAAGGCCCGTGTGTGTGTCCGTGTATCCGTGTGTAGTGTGTCCGTGTGTCAGTGAACATGATAACTCAAAAACGAAAAGTCGGTAAAATACCAAATTTTATATTTAAGTTTAGTGTATTCCATGGATGCGACACGAAGGTTTTGAGAAAAATCCCCCCACTCCAAACCTCCCTTTACATGGAAAAAATTTCGAAAATTTTGATTTTCTTAAAAATAGCTCCAACAATTTTGATTAAAATATCGTATATTAAAGATATTTACCTAACACATAAAATGTATATCTTGAATTTTCTGCGAATAGCCTCTGAAGACTACTTTATTCTGGATGGATTTTACGGAATTTTGCATTACTGCTAAACCGTAAGAGATGGACAAAAACTTACTATATGAAAAATGTAGAGTAAAAAACACAATTTATGTCATATACATTATGATCATTTATAAGATATTCTTAGTTTTTCGTTTCTGCTTTTAAAACATACTATTTTCATACAGGAACCTGTTAACTCCTGCCCACAGAAACAAAGGAACTTCAGTTACATAGCAACCAGCTTTTGGTTATCATTTTAACCTATGGTACTCTTTCATTTCGCTTCTACTTACAAGCAAGCAAATAATATGGCTATTTCTGATAATGTTTCTCAATAAGCATGGATTAAATAGAAGCATAAGCTTTTTAACTATAATCTGTTGCAGAGATGTAGAGAAAGTCATGTGAATGGTAGACATCAGATTTTTTCTTATGGTGAAGTGTACTGAACATTACGACAGTAGTACACATTAGTTATATCAATTAAAATGTGATTTATGTTAAGTATCATTAAAAATTATAAACATAAAAATCCAATCCAATCGACAGGATTTTTTGTAATAATTATTCTGCTGCTTGCTAGCTGCTCCAATGATATACACACATACACATATACATATACATACACATATATACACATATATATACACATATATACATATATACACATATACACATATATACATATATATACATATATATACATACATATATATACATATATATACATATATATACATATATATACATATATATACATATATACACATATATATACACATATATACACATATATATACACATATATACACATATATATACACATATATACACATATATGTATATATATATATATATATATATATATATATATATCTCAGGATATGTGTGGATATGGAGAGGATGGGCAATGGCGGATAAAATGCATCGGAATATTTAATGCAGACTAATTGAAAATCTATAAGAAACGGATTGCTCATTGTTTTAAAGTGCACGATTTATTTCAAAACAAATGTTTCTGTTTTCTCTATTTTAAGGGTGACAACTACACCAGATTTCTAAAACAAACTGAAATAACAATAATGAAAATTACTAATAATAAAAGCTAAAATGCATACAAAGAAAGTTACACTGGGAGTATGGGTGCGCCGCATTAAACCTGTGAACTTCAAGAGTATTAAGTCGCAGGCACAATTTGTTTCTGTCAAAAATTAAGAGCTAAGTACCTGACTCGCTAAACTTCAATACACGAAATTCTTTGCAATACCTTAAACGGGTGACGAGCCAGGCGCTGTGCTACGAGCATTGCAACAGGCCTTGAAACGTGAGAATGCAAGGGACTCCAAAAGGCCCTACCAGTAAGGATATTCTCCTCACATAATATCTATGTTTTACGTTGCCAAGTTTTAACCTTCTGTTATTATTTATAATGTTTAAAGCCAGAGTTTATTATTATGGCACCACAGTCAAAGTCGCCCTCCGTGGTGTAATGGTTACCATGCTAACTTCATATACCCAAGGTCGCAGGTTCAAACCCGGCGGAGGACGATGGATTTTTTCGGGTATAAAAATCCTTAGCATGGCTCCCTTCGGAAGGGAAGTAAAACCGTGGGTCCCGTGTCGTAGATTTACGGCACGCAAAAGAACCTCAAGCCTGATAGAGAGGTTTCTGAGGAAAATTAAGCGGTCATTCACGCCCAATTTAGAACCACAGCAGTTAAAAAGCGTCCATAAATAACACGCCATTTTATTTACCACAGTCAAAGACACTGATAATACTTAGAATGAAGATGGAGCACCGGTGAAATGTGCTGATGGGGGAAACCGGAGAAAATCCGCCCCTTGCGCGGGTATTTTCACCACAAATCCCACATGCGGTCACCCGGGAGAAGCGAGTGATCTGAGATACATTTTTCATGGCATGATAATCCTATCTCTCACTTTCGCTAATGCTTAGGATAGTCTTACTTTTCCTTTATGTGGTCTTAAGCTTCGCTAACGCACACTAATTCAATGAATTGCACGCTGATAAAATAGAGTTCCTTCTAAGACTTCGAGAACAAAATTGCCATTGATCGATCCAATTGCTCCTTCCAGCGTAACTTGCTTTTCGTACCGACTTAACCATCCTAATTACAAACAATGCATTTTTACATTATGCATTAATTTTAATGAATGGAATTATTTATCTCGAGTATTTATCGATTTTCCACTATGTATATATAAACTAATTATTAATGCGGCATTTTCCGAACTTAATAATCCCGGACTTTCAACCTTAACGACCACTTTACTTGCAGTGTATGGTAAAGAAAAGAATAGCAGCAGTTCTTTTTCAACAAAATGCAGAAAAGTTGTTTACCTAATACTATGTCACTAAACTCTTCATCCGATTATTTATGCAATGAAAGGAAACTAGTGACGGTTTCTCAAAACTATTCACAATGTCCTTATACGTTTTCATTGCATTTTCAAAGTCATACCTTCCATTTCCTGTGGATAAAGATAAGTGCGAACATACTTACTGTTTGCTTTAGTTTTTTGACACTGCTGTTGCTCATTTTCACTTTGTATTCTTGAAAATCTGATTTCTATTCATAGTTTTTTATTTTCATGTTTTAAATGTAAAATTTACCTCTCTTAACCATTTTCCTGTTTTTTTTTTGTTTTCTTTTCTTTTCTTTTCAATTTGGTTCATAAGTAGGCATGTCTGACTATCTTTGGCAAGTCATTATCTAGCGACTGTAGCTTTTTGACTCTGATTTTGACTTAGCTGAGTAATGTATATGATGCTCGTTTTCAGAATTATTGGATAGTTGATCATACACACAGAACAGTCAAGCTGATATGTCTTTTGTCACATATCTGCATTCTCTTCCATTGAAAGCTTATAAAGTGTTTCTACCATTAAATGGCGCTCTTACAACTATTACTATAAATCCTTTGAAGACAATGTCCAATGTCACTTACAATCACTACCGAGTAGTTAATATCCGTTTGGTTATTTTTGTTCAATAACGACAGCAAATGTGACCATCTCCATGTCGCTGACAAAATCACTCATATACGCAATGGAAACAAAAAGAAACTTATTCAGGTCACAGTAGAAAGTATACTGTCATATGGGGCAGAAGACTGGAATTTACTGGACGGTCTAAAAAGTAAGATACAGCTGTTGAAATGGATGGAATATGGAAGGGTGTCAGTGTTCAGGTTAGAGAAGAAAAGGAACGAAGACATTAAAAGGATAATGGGTATGCAAGCAACGGTAATTGAAAGAATTGAGAGCCGAGTCCTTCAATGATATGATCAAATAAGAAGGATGGAAGGGAAGAGGTGGCCTAATATTCTGTTACAGTGGTCTCCAGCAGGTAGAAGGAAATGGGGTGGACCTAGAACTCCTTGGAAGTCTGAAATACATATCTCGGACGTTTCACGTTTCTCGTTTCACGTTCTTCAACACGCACACTCCCTCCCGAGACTCGAGAGGGCCAACATCTCCTCTGCAGCTACGGCACCACCTACCGGCGGATCTGGCAGCAGAGGCACCAGCGGCAGGAGCCACGGCAGCATTCCCCCAGCGGCAACGCTGTGGGCATTCGTCCCTCTACTAGCTTGCAGCTCCGACGCCTGCGGGTGTTCGGCTTCTACACAGCGGCAACGCAGTGGGCTCTGACCCTCTATTAGCTTGCCGTTCCGCCGCCAGTGTGCGAGCGGCCCCACAGACAGCTTGCTGTCAATTTGTAAAGAGCAGGAACTCCCCTACTTTCCTACTTCTCTTCTACTGTCATCTTTCTTTTCATTGACCTGACTAGACCGACAGACAACGCATACAGCGGGTCCGTAAGGCCAAAGCCAAGGGTGAAGGCCATTGGCCTGAAACCTCGAGCCGATATGGCTCGCACAGGCGCCTCCTCTAAGGAGGTCCGGTCCTCTGCGGACAGCCGTAGGGCAACCGCACCGACTCTGACTAGTGATGACGGGCAACAGCCAAGACCCAGCACAAGTCTACCTACTCCCTCACCAGAGACGGCCGAACCTTCGCGCAAGCGAAGCAGGACGTTTATTGGCGGCAGCAACAGGCGCAAGCCATCCTCGCCTCAACGCCTCGTAGCGGTTGAGAGTGTTCAAACCGGGCAGGACCCAACCAGTCCTTACACCATTCCTATGCCCGACTCTGACACCGACGTCGAACCTGACGGGCCCTGGGGTGTCCTTCTCCTCGGCACTGAACCGCGCTGAGGGAACACTGCGCGCCGCTGAGGCAGCAGCAACTCCCAGCCCCGCAGTCACTGCAGAGACCGTGCCAGCTCCGTCCTTGACGGAGACCCCAACCCCCCAACCTGGTCCGCCTACTTCAACGGAGGAAGCCGCCCCGACGCCCTCGACAGAGGGCCCACGCCGGACTTCTCCAACAAAGAAGTCCAGGAGGAGAGGAAAGAAGAACCGTCGGGCGCCCGGCCAGTCGGGCCAATCAGAGGCTCTCACCTCTGTGAGACCCGAGGCCACGCCCCCAGCACTCCAGCAGCTACCAGTGGCGGAAGCTCCAGTAGCGGCCGCCACAGTACCGACTCCAGTAGCAGAGGCTCCCGCTGCACCTACCACCACAGCGGCTTCCTCGGCCTTTACAGCGGCCATCCCACAGGCGGACCTGGATGAACTTCAGGACCTAGCCCTGTGGTTCGGTGACCTCCTAAGTAAGGTCCTACCTGTACTGCAAAACTTCAAGTTGCAGTACAGCAACCCCAGACTCTCCCCCCTCCAGAAACACACCCTGTTCCTCCAAACCTTGGAGCAGTTGTACCCGGGTTCCGCTAAGTAATGGCCTCTAGATTCGTTCGGAGACCATTGTGACTCGCGTACTGGAACGCGAACGGCATCCGGGGGCAACGCCCAGGCGTCATTGAGTTTGTACAATCGTACGGAATTGACATCCTGATGGTTTGCGAAACCCATCTGGATGCTGTTACTGACTTCTCGCTGCCTAGTTACGTCACCCATCGGTCCGATCGGGTCGGCCGACAGGGTGGCGGTACAGCTGTCTTCATTAAGAACCACATAACCCATACTCCTGTCCAACTCCCAGCACTACAGCACGTGGAGGCCTGTGCAATCCGGCTTGCCGTTGCCGGGCTAGACGCGCTGCTGATAACTGCATATGACCCACCAAACCACCGCTTACATGAAGCGGACTACACCAACCTACTCAACCTTCACCCAGTGGTATGCATCGCAGGAGATCTCAACGCGAAACATGCCCTCTGGCACAGCCGCACCAACAACCCCCGAGGCCGCGGGCTCTACCGCCTCATCAGCGGCAACCCCACCCTCGTCGCGCACGGACCGAGAGGACCTACGTGTCATCCGGCTCGCGGCAGACCGGATGTTCTTGACATCATAATCACCAAGAACACACCATTTCATCTAGACCTCTCGGCGGTCAACGAGTTGGACTCCGACCATGACCCTGTCGTGGTGGATACAACCTAGACCGTATCAGCTCTGGTAACACCAGACTGGATAAATGAGATCGACTGGGACGCAGCCGTCCTAGACCTAAACCAAACCGTGGACCCGCGACCGCGCATCGATTCCATCGAAGCGCTGGAAGCGGCAGCCACGGCCTTCTCCCGCCAACTCCTGAATGTGGTACGCGCGCATACCTACCGCATCCCATCTAACAAACCTAACCCGAGAACCATACCGAATGAACTCCGGCAGCTGCTAAAAGCCAAGGCAACCGTACGGAAGCTATGGCAGCACTTCCGCCATCCCAGGATCCAAGCAGTGTACCAGCGGTTCAAATCCCTGGCAAGGCGCCTGCTTCGCGCGCACCGCAAAGCGGCCTGGGAACACACAATGGCACATATAAACCTGGAAGAGAAACAACCCTGGAGGATCATCCGATCCCTCAGGAAAGACAAAAGACATTTTCAGCATCCCATCCATGGTTCCCGTGGGAGACTCTCTTTTAAGCCCCAGGATAAAGCCACGTATTTCGCAGATTATCTGGAGTCCCAATTCGAACCCCGAGAAGACCCCCAGGATGAGGACTTTACTGAGCTCGTGGAAGCGACGGTAGACTACCTCTATGAGGAGCCCCCGCCGCCCCATGAGGAGATCCGCATTCCTTTAGTCACCCCGAAAGAGGTGGCTTCCCAACTCAACAACCTAAAGCCTAACAAAGCCCCTGGACATGACGGCGTTACGGCGCCTATGCTCCAGCACCTACCCAGAAAGGCCGTAATCCACCTGACGCGGATTTACAATGCATGCCTGCACCTACGTCACTTTCCAACGTGTTGGAAGGAGGCGCGGGTGGTATGCATTTTGAAACCCGGCAAGGACCCGATCTTCCCGTCAAGCTACAGATCTATTAGCTTACTTCCGATCGTCTCGAAAGTATTCGAGCGGTTACTCCTACCTCGCCTCAGCCCTCTCTTCGAAGAGAGACTCCTACTCCCGGATCATCAGTTTGGTTTCCGTACTGGACATTCCACAATCCTGCAGTTGCTGCGACTGGCTGAGAAGGCTGCCCTGGGCTTCCAGGACAACTTCAAAACAGTCGCGGTGCTCTTGGACGTGGAAAAGGCCTTCGCCACCACGTGGCATCAGGGACTCTTGTACAAGCTCAAGAACGCCGAAATTCCTCCCCTCTACCTTCACCTGCTTAGTAGCTTCCTTCGGGACCGCACTTTCAGGGTGAGGGTGGAGGGGAGGCATTCCACAGTCAGACCCATAGCGGCGGGAGTGCCGGAAGGCAGCGTGCTGTCGCCGTTACTCTTTGCTGCCTACATGTCCGACTTCCCCACAGAACCCAGTACAGTTACGTGCCAGTATGCCGACGATGTCCTCATAATGGCGCGTAACAAGAACGCCCGATATTGCTTCCCCCCGCTACAGAGACAGCTCCAGGCCATAGGCAGATGGAGTGAACAGTAGCGGATGGCCATCAGCCCGCAGAAGAGCACAGCTCTACTGCTGGCTAAAGTCCGTGGCTGGCGACCGGAGAGGTCGCTGAGGTTGCGGCGGCGGCGGATCCCCTGGGTCCGCTTCGCCAAATACCTCGGAGTCCTCCTCGACCGCGGCCTTACTTTCACTCCACATGTCAGGGAGAAGGTCGGTTTGGGACACGCTGCCCTGCGGCAGTTGTTTCCCATCTTCCGCTCCACCATGCCTACACACCTAAAACTACGGCTGTACCGCGCAGTCATCCCGCCCCTGATGCTGTACGGCTGTGAGGTCTGGGGTTCGGTGGCTCGTTCCACCATCCGCAGGCTGCAGGCCGTGCAGAACAGGGCATTGAGGATGATATACGGCACAGACCGCAGATTCCCGTCCCACATTCTCCATCCCCACTCCGGAATCCCTTACATAGTGGACGTTGTGCGAGAAAGAGCTCGCACAATATACACTAAACTTGCTCCCCACCCAAATCCCCAGGTGAACACTCTCGGTCTTTACGACCACACGCTACCAAGGAGACGCGTAAGCTACCGCCTTCCCAAGGACGCCTTGGGATGGTAGTTTTCCGTCCGCCTCTCCCTTTATTGTTCTACCCGCCAAGTTAAGCAGCATCGGGCATGGTCACGACTCGGACGGGTGACCATCCAGTTGTACTCCGACCAGGTCTGCAACACTGGCTTCCCCCACCCCGTACCTATATCCCTTCAGGTCTCCCCGCTAGCCGGCACTGCTTTCCTTGACAGCCCCAAGCGGCTGGCCAAGGTAAGCAGCATCGGGCCTGGTCCCTCTCTGGGTGGGTGGACACTCAGATAGGTAACCCAGCCCGCGCCGGCTGCACAGAGGGAACACCCTGCCCAATTACTTTGACACAGACAAAAACGCTTGCATAAGACTACATCTTTTATATCACACGGGTAAATCCGCAAGAAAAGCGGATAGGTACCGTGGTGATTTGCCCCCGCCCGAGTACATTCGGGCGACTAGTTCCTGCTCCTGGCTCCTGGCTCCTGGCATATCTCGGAAGATGAATGAGCGGGAATCGTTTGAAGCCGACTGAAATTATAGATATAGATGAAGAATGATGATAAAGGGTAACCGGTGAAAACTTGAGATGCCTTCAAAAGTGGCCGGTCCTCATGGCCACGCTCGCTAAAGTGTCTCCCTTTGGTGCTTCGTGGGCAGGGGATCGTGGGTTCGAATCCCTCCTTGGGTATGGGGTTATACGTTTGTGCAATGTGTGTATGTTTGTGTAAAGGAACAGTAAAACCAGTAATTATACAGTAAATTTAGGGGGGAAATATAAACAGGGATACAGCTTGACTCATCTCATCTGGTATAAGTTATCTACGTGTCTGATCTGAGAAATCAAGCGAGGTATAAGAACTAACGAATATGAAAAATAGAGATGGGTCGCACACCGACTTTATGAAACAATTTCGCTATTATTGGTAACAAGAAGTGATTAAACCAATTAGAACATTATTCGGTATTCAAGAGAAAGGAATGAAGGATTACTTGTATGTCAATGGATTACAGCTACGAAACTTGCATATAATACCTACTTTTTTTTTTAATTAGTACCGGAGTCTGGTCAGATGAGATGAGTCAAGCTTGTTTACCTGAAGTTGGACAACTTACGAAGAGGATAACACTATTCATAGCCATCTCTAGTCATGGCCCGGCCCTGGTAAATGTGACAGCGTTGAACTCCTGTTCTCCCGGTCGATCAACATTACTTCAGTGCAAGATGCTATTCTGGCTTATGCATTTTTTACAATATTTCCATTGTTATGTTATCTATAGCAAATAATTATTGCATAAACATGCCGCATAGCATTGTAAAAACTGAAGAATATATAAACTGTTTTCGGCTCCAAATGAATCCGCACTACTGATTAAAGATTCGCTCTGTTACAAGAGCAGATTGGTCACCGTCTAGCAGATCTGTGTGTGAGTGTGTGTAAACGTTTTCCGGAAAGTTAAGAGAATTTTGTAAAGAAATATGCAGATAAGGATGGAAACGCATGATAAACGTGACTCTCCAGTTGTTTCTGATTTTTCCTTCACATCTAAGTTGTACGAGTGAAAATAAAGGGCGAAAAATCCGGAACAGAGCAGAAAAGACAATTTTTATTTCCCTAAAACGCTAAAAGGGGATGACAAAGGTAGAAGAAGAAAACGTGTAAAGGCTTTCCCTAATTTTGCAGGTAATGCATCTCAACCTCCAAACGAAAAGAATGTAAAAATAAATCGAATTACGCAGTGTATAATCTAGACATAAATAATGTTCCTGAAACAGCTTCCAGTATTAGAATGAACAGGTACCTTAGTATAGAAGGGCACATAAATGGTGGATGTCTACCATATAAGGTGTTATAACGTCTAATGTGATAAGATATAGAAATGCGTTGCTTGCAAAATGGACTCAATTTTCTTTCTAGTAAGCTATTTGCGATTCTTATGTTTCACCAAATATCAAAAATCAATAACAAAATCACTATTACATTTCAGATTGCAGAATCTCTGTAATTGCTACTAAATGATGAAAACAGCTTAAAAATTTAGGCACTTAAGGTAATCAGTTTCAACTAAAATTAAGATTTTCGTTTGAGAAGTAAATTAAAATGAAACCAAAGGGGCATGACTGTGTTCAAGTATATATAAGAATACACTAAGCGCTATCAATAATATGCTATTAAATAATAATTACTCAAGGGCAAAGGAAGGGTTTTTAGGAAAACTGAGCAATAGACGGAAATTGAAAATACTGTTGATTTCTCCAACCCAAACCTCTATATTATGCAAGGTGTTAGGTGCATGAATGCGGAGTTCACCTTTTTGATGTTAAAACAAAAGTTTCTGTACCGTTTTACTCTAAAGTGCATGGCTGTACCTATATATAAAATGTAAAATTAGTCAATTGTATAAATTTTGTGTGTACAACCACCCTGTTGTGTTGTATTACACAAAATTATTGCAACTGCTTTTGTTTTTGTCGTTTCAGCGTCACTTAGCCAGAAATCTTGAGTGCTGGTGATTTCATTCATAGCAGAACTTATAAAGCACTGTGTGGCAGATGCGTAAACTTTTGGAATTCAAAGAGTAGTTTCAACTGTTATTTGGAGTCTCTTCCAGACCTACCTCTATTACATTCATGGAATGTAATTATCGCACTGCAGGGCTGAGTTTTAATGGCAACATTTGTTGAACTGTTCTCTTTTTTGAGAGTCTGCTAGCACAGTGATTGTAACTCCTTGGTAGTGAATATGCTACAGTTAGTAAAATCCTATGCAAGAGTTTAAAAGCTGATCTATATATGAAGATAAAAACAATTGTGTACGGATGTTTATCGAAATGATTTTCGATTTGAAATAGAAATATCTTCTGAAAAAAAGTGCGTTTAATTTATCATTACATTAATTATGGCATTTTAATAGTTTGAGAGTGTGGAAAATATAAATAAATTCTGAGAAAGACTTCCTCTGTGGTCAAGTAGTCCATATTTTGAGGTTTGAATCCCGGCTGGTACAATTGGGCTTTTTACTTCCTCTATTACAATGGATAGACAGCCAGACAGACAGACAGCCAACCAGATAGATAATTTATTTCATTTTTTGAGATTACAGCATCATATATATAGCTACTTTCCTGGAAATGCTAAATTTTGTATCATATAGTTCAAACCCTGGTTATTTATGCATTATGTACCTTTCCTTCTATTTATACCGTACTAACTTAAAACTATATCTTCTATAAATTACCTCATCAGTTCTATTATTATGTCCTCTTCTCTTTGCCGATTTTCTTCCCCCATTTCTCTCTTACTTTCCCTGTATAATTAAATTACCTAGTTTTAGTAGGAGTAGTAAATATTTTATTTCATACATTTCTAGAAAACGTCTGTCTATGCATGTGTGTGTGTCTGAACAGAACAACTAAAAAACGGAGAATTCCAAAGATAAGACAAGATTTTCAAAAATTCCCCCCACGTAAACTATCCTTTACATGAAGGATTTTTGTACATTTTTGACTTCGCTATTTTTTATCAAAATACCATATACCAAAGACAAATAAAATGTATACCTTGAAATTTCTGGGAATAAACAGAAAATCGATTATTTCTGGGAGAATTTTTAACAATCAAGTATAACTGTTAAATGCTGAGCGGTAGACGAAGGCGAACTACACAATCATCTATAAAACACAATTTATGTTGAATTACGTTTTTTTGCCGCAATCCGTTTCCAGATATCCGATGTTGTTGGACCGAATTATTCAATACTTTTCGAATAATGTTAGCTGTTTGGTTGTTTCTAGCAATTGTCTGTAAAAAGTATAGAATTTTAAGGGAAATAAAATTGCGTAGCTAAACATTAATTTGACTAGCACTTCTTTGTATCGATAGCAAAATGTGTACTGTGGCTTTTTCTGCAAAGGTATATCTCAATTAAACTGAAGTAGATAGAAATATAAACTTTCCTAAGAATAGTTTGTATCTCGACTAAAAAGCAATAGAAGTTTTAGATAGTAGTGTGACTGTAAATTGTCGGGTATTTTTAACCGGAATCTTTCTGTATCCTCCATAGAGTTTGGTAGTATGAATGTGGGAATATATGTGAACGTGTTCATAAATATCAGACACTTTACTCTTCAGTAGGTATCGGTAAGTCGTTTCGCAAATCAAACCTCACGATATTCCATAAAGTTAAAAAAAAATACATACGGATACATTTAAAGAAAATAGAGAAACTATGGTGAAAAGAGTCAAATATGTAACATTTTATGTAGTAGAGTTTTGAAATCCGTTTCTAATGTATAATTGTTTAACTACCCTTTCGCGATGGTTAATATTACCAGGAAATCCTTAGTATGTGGCCACTTAATGCCTATTCTTTCCTGCCTTTTATACTTGAGCACCTTATCCCATTCACATACTCGCGCGCGAATAGAGACATTGCCGATCTATGGGAACGGCGTCGACTTCCAGTTCAGTTGCTAGTTTAATGTAACGATCTGGCATTGTAGGGTCGAGGCGAAACATTTGACGGTCTCTAGTTATGACAGTTGGCATTTGTTCCTTATGAACTGAGGTTCGGGATCATCCATTCATTAATTTCCTCTTCAGGTACATAAGTTTGCAGCTATTAAGGGGGTCATGGGTGAAGTTTCTGTATTCCACAAATTAATATTATTAATATTTGTCATGTTTAATAGTTTTTAATTATTATATGTAAAATATATTGATTATTTTAAAAGTAAATCTTCTCTGACCAAATTTGAGTTACAGATTAGATAAAAATCACCTCCATAAACCCATAATTTATGTGTTTAACCTTTGAAAAGCTTGAAAAATATTATCCAGTGGATGGAAACAAAGTTTTAATGTCAAACGCCAAACGGAAATGGTTTTGTATCATTTATTTTGTATACATTTATTCACATAAATCACGTGCTTAGATGGGATCCATATTTATTTTTATAGTAAGATTATATATCTCTGCAGGTTTACTGGTTATTCAAAAGCGTTTCAAGAATTAAAATATTATGCTCTAAAATATGCTTTAAAATTATGACTGTTTCGTTATTACAGTCCCTTCATTTTTCTTAAATTGACTTAGATAAATTTCACTGTCACTTCATTTATGTAATGTGACTTAATTAGGATTTCATTATCTGTTCACCTATCTTTACACATAGCGAGTAATGCAACACAACAGAAACAATCTATTCTTCCTTCCGTTTCACTTATTGGATTGTAAAACACAGCACTTTTCTCTTATCACACTCCGAGCAGGATTTGCTGCCCCACACAACCTCACTCATAGAACTCACTGTGCAACCAGCATCATATATCACATCATTTGCTCATTACTGATGTTAAGGGTATATACGAATGTATGCATGTATGTAAAAGAGTTCTTGGGAGGCGGGAGAGAAATATTTAGAATTATCTCCGTGTATCTCGAAGAGCGCCACTCAACTTATCTCTCCAACTAACCAGTCGGCCGGCGCTGAAGTATAACACTACCAACATGATAAGTCGGAATATGCCAGCTGTGTTACAGTATCTTTGGAAATATAGTAGTAAAAGACAAACATTCCTCTTTTCAAACACCATGAATTGTTTACGTAGCGTAAATCCTATCAGATGTTTTCTCTTATAAACTCCGATTTGCTCCATTCATACGAGTTTCTCTATATCTCTGAAACAAATTATTCTTAATAGATTTTTACTTCAATAATTTAGTTCTAAAACATTAGCATAAACTGTCTTATTACTTAGTTCCTTTATAAGTAGAAGGGAAATAAGGGAATACGCTAGGCCAAACCGACAGTTAAATGTAAAATGTGGTTGCTATAGGCTTGAATTCCGTTTCTTTGTCTGCCAAGCGTTGGCATATCTCCCCATATGAGAAAAGCTAAATTATTTTAAAACTGAAATCAATAACAAGGAATATCTCGAAAACGGTCAACATCACGAAAAAATGTATATGACATAAATTTTATGTTTAATCGTGATCTACATTTTTTGTGTAGCAAGTTTTCTGCATTTACTACGGTTTACCAATTATAGAAAATTCAATAAAATTAATCAGAATAAAGAGATCTTTAGAGGCTATTCCAGAAAATTCAAGATATACATTTTATTTGGCATTGAATGTCTTAAACATAAGCGAATTTAATCAAAATCGTTAGAGCCTCTTTTGAGAAAACCATTATTTTCGAAATTATTTCCATGTAAAGGGTAGTTTGGGGTGCGAGATTTTCTTGAAAATCTTTGTTTCGCATCCTTGGAAGATACCAAACTTAACACCAAGTTTTGTATTTAACAGTATTTTTCGTTTTAGAGTTATGTTGTCCATAGACACACACAGACACACATACGCACACACACGAACCTTGTACTAATTTTTTTTGTATTCCGGGGGACTCAAAGCGTATATTTAAAATGAAAGTTCCGTATCGAAATTTGGGTGCATTACAATACATTCTCTATAGACTTTAAACATAGTACGCGTTGAGGAAGTAAAAATGGAATATCTCATAGAGTCATATGGTATAGTAGTACAAATTTTCTTATAAAAATATTCAGAAACAATCGTTATCGATCACCAAAGACTTACATCTATCGTTAAAAATCAATTCGTTTATCCATTTCTTCCTCTCTGAGAATGCATCTGAAATGTGAGCGAGTGTCTTTGTGAATGGAGAATAAAACGAGAAAGAGTGTAGTAAAGGAATATTGTGATAAGATTTCCATTTAAGAACCGCAGCAACGAAGATGCAAGAAAGGAAAACATTACCTTTCAGTCATATATAATATTCTACATTTGTCGTATAATTCTTTCATTCTAATGCGTGAACGTGTAATACCTATGCGAAACAGAAGCGGTTAAGCTAAATCAACTAAGCACATAGAACGAGATATAATAAAGCAAAATTGTAGTAATATGTGTATTTTGTATAATTTAGTTAACCTATTGGTGTGATAAATATAAACTATTTTACTTCGTAGGAAACATTATAGGGCCTACTTATCTGGTGTTTCTGTAAAGTGTCAATTTGGTCAAAGGCCATGGAAGAGAAAAGTGGGTTTAATGTTTATAACTATCAAGTATGTAATCAGCCTGGCTATGTGCTGTGGGGATAACGTGACTGCCTCACATTCAAGAGGTCATGACGTCGAATCTTCTTGAGCTTCTCCTTAACCCTAGAAGTGGTAATTTTAGAAAGGTTGAAGCTCTCTGATTCTCAGGCTCATTTGAGCAGCATTTCATTCCCTACATTTATTCATCACGCGAATTGAGTGAGCAGATTAAAGGTCCAGAAACGACAAATCAAAGGATACTACTTGTACCAGCTTATCGATAAAATAAAAGGTCTATATTTACCAATGTTAAATCTGCTAAATTAGGGATCCATTTAGTGAGAAATTGCCTAATATGTCAGACGAAAACGTTTGCAATAGACATACGAGTTCTCTACTCTTACCAATAAAGGGTAAAGGAGGGAGGTATATCGCTCACTGCAACGTTTACAGATCTATTGTGGCTAATACCCACCAGAAGGATGGGACTAGGTGAGGAATCGTAAGAGGCCGGAAACCATCTCTACCAGAAAAACGCGGGACTAAGGTTTTCATGCCCGATTACCCGTGCAACTGCTGGCTCAACAAAGAGGGCGTACAAGCGGCCCGACGACCTGGCAGCCACCTAGTAGTTAGTTGTAAATAAGTTGCCTGAGATTGTATTTCCAGAACCAGCTGAAAAATGCAGTGCTCCAGCCGGGATTTGAACACGGTTCTGCCGCTTTCCGTATGGTTGCTCTATACATTCAGCTAGGTACTGTGGCGATACGCCTTCAATCCTCCAAGCAATTCATCTGTTTTTTTACGCGGTCAACAAACCGGTACGCATCCCGTCAGGAGCACCTTAATGACGATTTAAGTGGTTAGTGTAATGATAATATTAATATAGTTATTTCCATCATCAAGTTACATTAATAACTATATTAATATAATCCGGATACTAAGTACCTACCAATGTAGCTAATCTAGATTAAAATTACATAAATTGTCTTTACTCCTTGCTTCCTTGTAAGTAGAAGGACCATTAAGGAAATACCTAAGTTAAAGTAATATCCAAATCTTTTAAAAACAGGTTGTCATGTGGTTAAAATACATTTCTTTGCATGACCAGGAGTTAACAAATGCCCACACTTTTAAAAATGATATCAATAACAATGAATATCTCGGAAATTGCCAAAGCCACGAAAAAATGTGTATGACAACTTATGTGTTTTAACAAGATCTACATTTCTAGTGTAATAAACTATTGTCTATTTCTTCAGCAAAGTTCATCAAGAATAAAGAGGTTATCAGAGGCAATTCTCAGAAAATTTAGATATACACTTTATTTCTTATGTACAGATGTTTAATATAAGACATTTTAATCAAAATCCTTAGAAACATTTTTGATAAAATGAAAATTTTAGAAATGTTTCCATATAAAGTGTAACTTGAGGTGAGGAAATGTTTCTCAGAATCTCCGTGACGCATCCTTGAAAGATACTAAACCCTAATACCAGTTTAGCATTTTATCGGCTTATCGTTTTTGAGTTAGTTCACAGACAGACGGCCACATGGGCCATACACATACCTTTTTCTAAAAATCTGATGTGTTCCAATCACATGACTTTCCCTACATCTCGGTAGTAAACTATTGTTAAAAGATTATTCTTCAATCTGCTTCATGCTAATCGACATAAAAATCAACAGAAATGGTCCTCTTACTTGCCTCCTTGTAAGTAGAAGGGAAATAATGAACTACACTAGGCAAAAGCGATAGTCAAATATTTTAAAAGCTGGTTGCTATGTGGATGTAATCAGTTTTTTGCATGACCAGGAGTTGACAAATTTCTGTACTTGAAAAGATCTAAGTATTTTAAAGCTGAGACCAATAAAAAGAAATATCTCACAAAGGGTTAACTTCACGAAAGAATGTATACCACATAAATTGTGTGTTTTAACGAGATCTACATTTTTTTGTAGTAAGTTTTTGTCCATCACTTACACCTTACCATTATGTAAAATTCAGCAGTATTCATCCAAAATAAAGATGTTTTCAGAGGCTATGCCCAGAAAACTCAAGGTATACCCTTTATTTGTCAGGTATACGTCTTGTATACACGCATTTTAATCAAAATCGTTAGTAATTCTTGAGAAAAACAAAATTTTAAAAAACAATTTCCATGTGAAGGGTAGTATGTAACTTCATATCGTATCCTTGAATGGTTCTAAACATAAATACAAAGTTTGATTTTTAAGAATATTTTCGTTTTTGGGCGATGTTGTCCACACACACAGAAAGATGGATACACACATACGCGCACGGAGCTTTTTCTAAAATTGTTCAGGAAGCCTGAAATCTTGAATTCAAATTTGTGGGTGGAGTACATACCCTCCCTAACTATGTACATTGTATATGCATATGTAGTAGAAAAGGTAAAAGTGACTTTTGGGGGGGGGGATATAGGGTACCCGAAAACGTGTATTTCCGGTGAAAACTCGATAGTGAATTTTTGGGTTAAGTGTAATATATTCTCTATCTATTATAGCTGTATTATGTAGAAAAACTAAAAATGTAATGTTACACTCACATGGATTCTTCAAAAGTACTGCCACCTACTATTCAGGGCCTCGCCTCTCACCTAGACGGCCCGGGTTCGATCCCAAGAGACCGCATGTGATATTTGTGGTGGACAAAGCGGCGCTGGGCGAGTTTTCTCCGGGTACTCCGGTTTCCCTCAACATCGCATTCCACCGGTGCTCCATCATCATTCATGTATCATCAGTGTCACCGCCTGCTGTGCCATAAGTAGTTAAAGCGGGCGTTAAACAGTACCAAAAAAACAACAACAAAAAAACCTACTATTCCGGAGGAAGCTTATTCCTCTATCTACTTCATGCTAATCGAGATAGACATTGACAAAAATGTTTTTATTACTCATTTCTCTGTGGGTACAAAGGGAATATTTATTAGGCTAAAACGTTTGTCAATTACTTTTAATATATTTTGGTTCTCTTTGCATGACCAAGAGTTAAAAAACAGAATGAATGAATAAGAGGAAACACGAATGAGGACTTCCCATTTGAAAAACGTATTAGATACTGTAAAATGTAAAACAATAACAAGGAATATCTCTCAAATTGTATCTGTAAAAAGGTGTATTTAACTAAATTGTGTACTTTGACAATATCTATATTTTTTGTAGTGTAAGATTTTGCTTAGCTCTTACAATTTACCAGTTACGCAAAAATCATTCAGAATGAAAGATTTAATAAAAAAATTAAATAAAATTTGAGAAATTTATTTCATTTATCATGAAACTATCTTAGACCTAATGCGCTTTATTCAAATTCGGTAGAAAAATCAGAGTTTTCGAAACAATTTCTACGTAACGGGTACTTTGTTTTGGGGGATTTTTCTTAAAATCAAGTTTTATTCAGAGGTCTTCAAAACATGCTTTCCAGCGCAATCTCTGTATCAATTTTCTATGAAAAACAATACCGTTTATTCCTGCTTTGTGCGTCTCTGATGGAGATTTCTAACCTAATGGCCAATTTTTTCAGCTGACCTGAAACATTTGACCCATGTAAAATCTATAATGTATTTTATGCCAATGTTACAACATATAAATAACGCATTATTAATTTTGTTATAATATTTAAAATATAATACATTTTTTTATGTAGATGATTTAAACGCACAATGTTTTCATGAAATCCTTCCTTGTTATCGGAAATAGAAAGTTGCGAATAATGGAGCGCTTTATAGTGTATAGTGACCACATTTGTACATATTCTTACAGAAGAATATAGAACACTCCTGGCGTCATTCGACGTCTTCATAATACACATATAACTATTTTCATAAAACAAATGCAATTCAGTACATAGTGAATAAATGGGAGCGAAATCAGAGTAGACATAAAACAAATTAATTAATACACTGATATGAAAGTGACACCAAAACGCAGCTAACACTCTATAACTTTAATTGGTTTATTCACACAAACAGTGTGTAGAACAGAAACTCAATAGATAGTTAGAGTAAAAAATGCAATGCCTTAGTTAGCATTTGAACCACGGATCTCCCAATCTCTAGCTTTTTGCTCTAACCACTGAGCCATCTTGGTATGTCATTAAATTCCTCAACTAACTTGTATGTTTCCCTGTAAACCAAAAGTGATCTAAAATTATTTTGAGATGACATACCCTATACAATATCTCAACTACTTTAAGTCAGGTTTTCATAATTTAATCTGACTCTACCTAGTCAATTCCTGACCTACTCAAACACATGCGAGAAAAAACAATTGAATTAACACAAATTTACCAATTAGTTGGCTAAACTATAAAGCCTGTGACTTAGTGTACTTACAACATTGTAATTCAGCATTGGGGTAGTCATTTCAAAATCATTTGAGATCACTTGTGGTATAAAGCACAAAGATAAGTTTCACGCATGAAGCGAACCTCCTCGAATAGATGTCAATATGAGGTAGTTTACCCTTGTGAAATGAAATGAAAATGGCTTTTATTTATAGCGAGCGCTCTTTCACTGCTGTGGTTCTCAGCGTCCCATCCTATACTGGGCGTGAAAGACCGCTCAGTTTTGCTCAGAGGCCTCTGTATCAGGCTCGAGGTCCTATTACGTGCCGTAAATCTACAACACGGAACCCACGACTTTACTTCCCTTCCGAATGCAGCCTTGCTAGGTATTTTTACACCCAAAAAAATCCATCGTCCTCCGCCGGGTTTGCTTGTACAGAAGTAGTGATAGAAGCAATGAATTCTTTCTCTCTATCAGGTTTTATAGTTAACAACCCGGTAGAATATGGGTAGTTTTTCTTGTAGGTAAAAATAAATGATCATTTAATTTTATATTTTCTTTTTAAATTACTGGCCAAAGTTTAACAAGTCACAAAGTTGCAACCACTAGTGCTTTCATGTATTCTTTCAACGCTAAATTCTACCTCCCGTTTACTTACATTGATTTCAATAAACTATGTTTAATAAGTCGACAAATAATGTCGTATTACCCCCGAATTATATTTTATGGTGGTGGAAGACAAAATATATCCGATTTAAATGTTTCCACGTCATCAGATCAACACGTAACAATAACTCTATATAGGTACTTTGTCTCTTTGGGTGCCCTACCATGAAAGTGTGACTCCGTGGCGGACGCGACCGTCCTCACTCGCCCAGATACTTTCTTTGAGTGCTTCCTTACTTCATTTCTGGTTAGCCCTTTTATATATAATTCTAGCCTCAAAAAGAAACAAAAAACTAATGGTTCCGAGCCATTGATAGGCTTAGAGGTCCCCACAGATAATATAGGCACTGTATTAAAATGTGCTGCAAATCTGGGAAAATCTCAACGAATACATGAGATTATCAGTGGCATTTATATATAAAGGCTTGATCTCTCATTGGCAGCTCGGTACTTTATAAGTGCATTTCGCTCAGGTGAAAAGAATCTTAGATATTGATAGTTTTGCAAAATGTCATTAATGCACTTTTAGTAAGCGAAAATTCATATAACGTAAATAATTAGTTAAAACAATAAAGGAATTAATAAATAAACTATTTTTTTAATAAAACAAAAGAACATAAAATAATAAATTAATACAAATGAACAAAATTTAAAGAAAAAGTTCACCTTTCAAGTTCTTCTCAGCAGAGTCCAATCAGCAGTACTGCTGTTATTTTCAAATATATAGTTGAAAAAAACTCCAATAAAACCATGAAGCTGTAATGATATCACAAGCTAACAAAGACAAATAGCCCACGAAGATCGTTGTTACATCATTATCGTTTTCGCACAGCCGTTAAATCTCCTCCGGATCTTTCCTGAGCCACCTCATAATGGAGTCGGCCCAGACCCCCCATATAACTAAACTGTAGATTAAATTCGTATTATTAACGATAGAAAGCGACTGGTGGGAGATTCCAGTTCACAAAGCTGCAAATTAGCAATTCTCAATCTTAGGAGTAACAGCCCATTAAAGTCTGCTTAATATCAAGAGGTCAAACTGCAGCTCAGAAGGCAATTTAACGTGAAGGAGGCAGAGGCGTTTTACTAACACAGGCAAACGGAGACCTTTTCCTCTCATTTGTTCCTCCCATTTGCCCCAAGATCTGGGAGGGGATTACTGGAGGATTATGGTGTTGAACCTAAGAATAAGATGTCGACCTCAAGCAATAGAGATAGAGAAAAGAGGAGACGCTGTTATCCTAGACCAAGGAAATTGAGCTAGAATGGAGAAAACATGAAAAAATAGAAGAGCAGTAACTGCACTGCAGCTGAACTGAAACGGAAATAGACCGACCACGTACTTCTTATATTACTATTTGTTCGCGGCAGTAGCTAAGCGATTCGATTTCGCTGCGGATAAAGAGAAACACATGTCTAACCCCTGAGTAAACCAGGTTGCCATTATAAGGAACATTTTCATTATTCCTGTTGATTTTTGGCTATGTTTATTTTTATGCTACCCAAACAACAAAAAAAGGCAATAAATACAACAAAATAGTGGATATAATTCCGTTTCTATTAAGTGAACGTATGTTTATAACAAGTTATCCTTTCATGCTTATGTATCTTCCTTGAAATAATTTAGCCTACACTAGTGTTGCTGCAGCAAAAAGTGTTAAATGTGCTGTGTAATTAAAGAGAAGATCAATATCTATTAAAACAGTCAATATAAATATGCTAAAAAATATCTTAACTCAGAAATAGGTTCCATTCAATTACTGGTTTGCATTATGTTACTTTAGACTCAACTGAGAGAGAACGTCAGCGTGTTTTACAGGCATCTAATAGAAACAGTAGGTAATAGGGCAGTTTTATATGAAGCTTTAAAATAAGGATATTAACTTTAAACCCCTACACAAGGCAAAAAATATATCACGGATTCCTACCTACGGCAATAAAAAGTCTGGAGTAAACTGTTTATCAGCCACCCACCATATTAAACAAGATTGGATAAATTACACACAAGCCGTGAGTAGGACAGGAATTGGATAGGTACAGTCAGACTAAATAATTCAATGCCATAGCCGGTATTTGAACCACGGATCTCCCGATCTCTAGCCGGTTGCTCTGCCACTAAGCTACCATGGCAACATGCCGGCTTAGCATTGCATTTCTCAACCAACTCAAATGTTTCCCGGTAAACCACAAGGTGATCTAAATTTTTTTTTTTTTTTTTTTAATTTTTATTTATTGAGATGACAACCAAGCCGTGTTTAGGACAGAAGTTGGATGGATACAGTCAGACAGATATTTCAGATGATGTATCGCTTTGCATTGCTTTCATGTGACAGTTGGAATAGAAATGGCAATTAACATAGCTCTTAGTCCTATTTTAGAGCATATAGAGATTTCGAAAAGATTTAATGAGAACTGAAAGGCCGAATGAATCTTAAGTAAGGTATATAATATGAGGTAACATTTGAGGAAACATTATTACTGTAAAAGAGCTTATAACTCGCAGGAATATATAAATTATAATCATAATATGCAATTCTTGGTATTAGTCTTTTGCATAGGGATTTACAACATTTTACAAACGCATTATAAAATATTGAACGCTAATCAATCGTTTGTAAGTTTGTCTTTATATATACAAACACTTTTTTTTAGAACTAGAATCAGTTGCTTCCTTGAAGCTTAGCACAGAATGGTCGCATTAGGTTAGAACACATATACATCATGAAGATTTCAAGTTGCACACAAGAGATAACATAGGTTTAGCTAGGCTCGTGAAAACACACAGTTTACGTCATATGTACTTTTTTTTTTCTTTTTTGTATAGTTAGCCGTTTCCTACATATTCTCTGTAATTGATTTCAATTTTAGGCTACTTAAAATGGTTAATTGTGTGTTTTAACCGATGTGTTGTCTACACACTCACATATGGACACACTGACCTTTTTCTAAATTGTTTCTATTTTGTTCAGGGGATCCAAAAGCTTGTATTTGCAGTGAACTTCCGGTATCTTACTTTTAGGTGGAATGCAATACTTCTCTATATACGTAATTGTGTATTTTCACAAGTACTATATTAATTTCTCTATATACTGTCGATAGTTCATTATCTTTATGCAAGAGTTTCAAGTTCTTTTCCCCCTTTTTTCTTAGATAGTTAATTTATAATTTGTCTGCTTTACTCTGTCTTTTTTGGTGGCAGACCATAAATATGGGGAGTTATTGTTATTGTTTCAATAAATAAATAATACTACGTCCATAGTGTATAGAGAAGGCATTGTAGTGCACCCAAAAGTTGGATACCGAGATTTCAGTGGAAATACATGTTGTGAGATCCCCTGAAACCAAAAAAAGCATTTTTAGAAAAATGGCCATGTGTGTCTATATCTGTGTGTATGTGTGTGCCTGTGTCTGTAGGCAGCATAGCTCAAAAACGAAAAGACCGTTAATAAATAAACTTGGTATTTAAGTTTGGTATCTTCCAAGGATACGACTCGAAGATTTTCAAGAAAATCCATCCACCTCCAACTACCCTTTACATGGAACTTTTTAAAAAATTTGAATTTTCTTAAAAATGGCTCTACGATTTTGATTAAAATATCGTATATTAAAGATATTTACCTTACAAAATGTACATCTTTAATTTTCTGATAATAGTCTCTGAAGAGTACTTTCTGTATTCTGGATGAATTTTATGGAATTTTGCATAACTTCTAAACCGTAAGAGATGGACAAAGCTTACCACACCGAAAGTGTACAGCACGTTAAAGCACACAATTTATGTTAAATACATTCTTTGTGGATTTAATCGTTTTTAGATATTCCTTGTTTTTTGGGTTTCAGCTTTGAAAAACATACTTTTCTCATACAGGAATTTGTCAACTCCTGCCCATATAAACAAAGGAGCTGCAGTCACATAACAGCCAGCTTTTGACTATCCCTTTAACGTATGGTACTCCCTTATTTTTCTTTCACTTACAAGGAAGCAAGTAATAAGACTATTTCCGCTAATTATTTTTTCGATTAGCATGAAGTAAATACAAGCATAAGCTTTCTAACGATAATTTGTTACAGAGATGTAGAGAAAGTCATGTGAATGGAACACATCAGAATTTTTTGTACAGCAAGTTTTTGTCTATCTCTTAATAATTACCAGAACGTTTCATCCTTGTATGATGTTTTGTTTTTAGCTATGTTGTTTACATACAAACATGCGGATACACGGATACACTGACTTTTTTCTAAAAATGCATCTCTTTTGATTAAAACTTGTATTTCCTGTACAATTCCGGTATCAAACTTTTAGGTGGAATGCAATACTTGTCTATATATGTAGTATATACTAAGAGAATTAAAACGTTTGCTTTGCAACATACCTGCAGTATACAATAAACTGATTCACGTTTTCTTAGCAACTTATCTGAATATCTAAAGATTAATTCTATCTTGTGGGGTCTACTGTCAAATAGTGGGAAGCACTGGAAGACTATATAAACACTTTCTGTGGAAGATAGCAAATTCCCTTGTTCTTAGAGTAGAATATACAATTCAGTTTTTACAGTAAAGTCCTGAATTCTGAGGGGCTTATTGACTTGGAAGTTCTTAAATGACAATTACTGTCCACGCAAATAGATGAGAGCAGTCTAGTAGTAGGAGTGGGAGGGGGGGTGGAAGAGACGGAGCCTTCAAGCGACAGTCATGCTTTACGAAACGCACGAAGATAGCACAGGAGAACAAGGATGACACAATAAACACATAGTATTAGTTATTAGTAGACACCAGGTTGTGATGTCTGAATATTTAAAATATATTCTAGAATTTCGAAAATATGCACTAACCATGCACTAAAATTGTTAACTGTAGCATGCAGGATCGTGTTATTAGAATAATGTGTCGTAGAAACTATAAGATATTTGGAATTAGTCTTCAAGTGTCAGCCTTTCCTTTTCTTGTACGTAAAAGTCATTCACTACGTCGAATAACGCACTCATTTAGGTCATCTAAATTGGGCTTTTTCGATCTTCTGGACTTTCCTTTACTCGGTGTTGAGAAAGGATTTCATTTGGCTAATCGAATGTGATGTATCTCAGATTTGATTCTATGGGCTACTAGCTTCTGTAGAGCTTGAGGTTTAATAGGGATTCTCTTTGCAGATAGTTTCCTTCATTTTATCTGTTATTTGTCAAGAATTGGTAGCATTACGAACTCTATTTTATCAGGTCATACCACTATGCATCATGTTTACACGGCTCTCATCTATTTGAATGAACAGTAAATGGATGTTATGCATTGTCTACATTATCATCAATAGCCGTGAAATTTGAGTGTATGATCTTCAATGACAGCGAAGATAAAGAAATTAAATATAGTTATGAAAGCGATGATGGGAAAATTATCCAACCTAGCATTTGCTAGTGACCTAGAAAAATCGTGAATATTAGTCACGCCAGGAGTTTGTAACCTAGAGCTCTCAAATGTAAGCCGCCTGCAATATCGAAGCATTGTCTAATTCTAATATCTATAATTTAATGAAAATATTTTAGATATGTTCTTTATATAATACTCTTTCCCTGCTTCTATCACATGGTGGAGATCATTCCGTGGCCTCCGTATGTTGGTAAATGACGTAGAACAAGAGTACTAATTAAAGGAAATATTTACATCCTAGTGGTTCTCAAGTCCCTTTTCATTATGCATATATATTCATTTTGTACTATTGCTTTGTTCACAAACTAAGATAAATAATTTGCATTCCATATACTGTATCCGATCTGTGTCTATGTATAAAAATCTGATGTGTTACACTCACATGACTTTCTCTAGCTGTTCTACAAACTTCTTACAAAAGATTATTCTTCTTTCTGCATCTTGCTAATTGAGGTACTCATTAGCACAATGTTCTTATTACCTAGTTCCTTATAAGTAGGAAAAAATAAGGGAATACACTAGGCTACAGCCATACTCAAATGTTTTAAAAGCTGTCCTTATGCGATTATCATTACAAATCCCTTCTTTTCTTAGCCAGGAGTAGAACAAAAGAAAACCGTACACTCCCGTCTGAGAAAAGTATAAGTACTTCACAACTGAAACTAATAACACTGAATACCTCGAAAACTGTAAGCTCCACGAGTAAAATATATGTGACATAACTTGGGTGTTCTAACAAGACCTACATGTTTTGTACAGTAAATTTTTGTCTATCTCTTACGATTTACTAGTTATGCCAAATTAAGCAAAATTCATCCAGAATAAACAGGTCTTTAGAAGCTATTCCCAGAAAATTCAAGATATACATATTCTTTGTCAGCTAAATATCTTTAATATGCGATATTTTAATCAAAATCGTTAGAGCCATTTTTAAGAAAATCAAAATTTTCGAAAAAAGTTCCATGTAAAGGGTAGTTTGGGGTGGGGGATTTTTCTCAAGATCTTCGTGTCGCATCCCTGGAATATGCTAAACTTAAATACCAAGTTTGGTGCTTTACCGACTCTTCGTTTTTGAGTTATCGTGTTCACAGACACACGGACACACTGACACACACTCACACACACGGACATTTTTGTGAAATTGCTTTTTTTGAATACAGGGGATCCTAAAACATATATTTCCGGTGAAATCTCGGTATCGAATTTTTGGGTGGAATACAATACCTCTCTATCCCTATGTACATTGTAAGTAGAGAGAAAGAGAGAAAGTAAAAATAATAGTTGAGGGAGTGATTTAGGTCTGATCAATGTGCCTGAATGTGCTTTTCCTTTTCGCACCCTTAGACTGCTTCTGACTCTTAAAACAAGTGAATGTCAGGAAAGTTTAAGCACAAGCAGACGTCGGATTCATTTGCATCATTATTAATGTTAATCCCTTTATCGTCCTTTAGTTCTTTAGCAGCTGTCACTCGGCTTTAACCTTTACAAAAAATATAACTTCTGAGAACTTCTGCTTTACGTTATCTGACTCTCTACATAATAATTTCTTTTCCTGTATCTGAATCACTTTTTAGCTTATCTCGCCCATCCTTCCTTGGTTTTTCTTCTGGCGTTAAAAATCCTATCAGTTTCATTTGTCCGCTTTATCAAGAGAGTTTTTGAATACATTTTCTGATGATCTAAAGCCTTAAAGTGTTAGTTTACATTCATTGCAATAGCTTCATAAGATTTGTATATAATGAGCACTGTTGCCTTATGTTTATTTCCTCACATGGAGTATTATATGCATAAAACACAAGCAAACTCACTATACATCAGAGAAAATTATATATAATGTATTTCTTTAACTCATATTCATTTAGGGTCCTTAATGTTAATATTACTTAGATTAGACAGCGGGAGCTTCGCTGGAGCTCAGAGACCTCCCGAACCTCAGCCTAAAATATTTATTGTGCAACCCCATTCGAGAGGAAAGAACCTTTCCCTGTTTTCTAAAATATTTCACTGAACAAGATATAATATTTTGGTTCCAATGTAGACTTGTGTTGCAAGGTTTTCTGTGGTTATAGAGAGAATAAGTGCCTTTTGTTGCAGAAAGGGACAGTCAGAAAGGGTATACGAAGCAATTTCCTCTTTCTCTTTGCTTGTTCTACAAGTACGTTTTTGATTTATTTTACATATACTTTTTATCACATTACTTAGATCAAATTTGTAATACTTCCAAATTATCTTCATCATTGTACGTGCATATTACTCTGTATTATTTAGATTTGCACTTCTATTAATATAGGCTTAAACAAAAGAACGTCAGTTATATCTCCTTGGTATGGACATAATTGAAAGCTCCAATAATAGAAAAAAACATTTAGTTAACATTAGTGGTATAAAATCTGAAACTTTATTCTTACTCGCACCAAACGCTTAAGATATCATTAAAGGGAAACTGATTATGTATATTAGGGTCAGCTGATAAGTCCGGCGCCTATATACCAGTTAGACGGTAGCATCGTATAATTTAACTCTATAGTAACTTATATCCATAGTTAGTGGTCAATATCTTGTTTAGTTTTCAAATGACACATTTTAAACAAGACAACTTTAGAGCTTTCACGAAAATGGATGATTTGGAAGAATGAGCAGTGATTAAATACTTCCATTTGAAAAGCTTAACGCCTAAATAAATCAAGGAGGAAGTAGACAGTACATTAAAAGACTCTGCCCCTTCATATTCAGTAATTAAGTAATTCAGTAATTCAGTAAATTCGGTTCCAGAGTTTAAAATGGGACTTACGAGCACTAGTGATTCTCCTTCAGGACATCTTGTAGAAGTGACAACTCCAGAGATCATTGAAAAACATTATTTGTTCAGTACTGGAAGACCGTAAATTAAAGTTGTTTGTGATAGCTGGGGCTGAAGACACATAAAAAGAACGTTTGGGTAATATTTTAAGTAATGTTTTGGGCTTTCACAAGGTCTGTGCAAGATGGGTGCCGCGTTTGTTGACACCTGATCAAAAATTGAAAGGAAAAACTGTTTCTGTAGAGGACACATACACACATACACAAATGAACTTTTTTCTTAAAATACTGTTTTCTTTTGTTTATTCTGGGTCGCGGTTGGAATTCAATACATACTATATCTACGTAATAGAGAAATTAAAAATGCCTTATATGGATTCAAGAATCCCCAGAACATGAACTTCCAATTAAACGTAGTATAGAATTTTGGGTAAAATTCAATACGTTCTCCACATATTATGTACACCAATTTAGGCATCTGACCTTGATACTTCGTGACAGTGTGTTCTAAGGAACATCGTTAATAAACAAACCTGCATATACCATTCAGAGGAGTGCAGTATTTGAATTTCTCTCTCTCAGTTTCCTTCCTCGGTAGAGGAATGAAATCTTCATTTCTTCTTAATGTAAGACAGAAGAGACAAAGAACATCCATTAATGATCTATTCATGGAGATAAAAAGTGTTACAAGAAGTTCGTACAATACATTCACAGTCCAAATTATTTCGACTTTAACTGAACGAAAAAAGGAAAGAAATAGAAGAACGAGAGAATTTTGAATGCGGAACAATGTAAGGTTGCTGTCTCAGCTATATATAACAAAACGAATTTGAATGGAGCGCGAGGAAGTGACGGAAAAATGTGTGTTGTAGAAAGCAGGAATTAAAAACCGGGCTAGTAATAACTGTAAAGCTGGAATAAGAAGAAAAAACACAGGAACGGAATACAATAACGCTTTAGGGCTTCAAATCTCATTAAGTCAAACTTGTTGCATCCGGTTACGTGTGTGCAGGAGTGGGTGGGTTTGTGCTTTTTTGCTTTTCCATACAGCGAATGAAAGTGACACTTGACGTATTAATTATAGGAAATATGAGAGAGAATTTTTCACAAAAAGTGGAGAGAAGGTATGATTTAGCACGATGCTTTTCCAGTGAACTGTAATTAAATTATTGTTCTGTGGGTTATTATATTATTAGCCGCATAGCAGATTTCTATTATTTGGTAGTAATGCAAACACAATCTTAATCGAAATACCTGCTCAACAATGCCGAAAAGTTTTTCGATTACAAAATAATCAAAGATTAATTTAAAAAGGTGTTCCAAACATGAAACAAGGGTAGATTTCTGGCAGTAATAATTTACCCAATCTATCTAAAGTGTAGCTTTTGTATTCAATACCATTTGAAGCTGATTCTTCCTATTTAAATCAAGTTTTTGTAATAATTGTGGGTTAATCATTTTCACTAAATATTAAATATAATGCTCTAATATCTTTATGGCTTCTTGCGTATAATCATCGTTGCAAAAAAAATAAATAAAAAAAATCTAATGTGTTCCATTCACATGACTTTCTCTATGTCTCTGCAACACACTGTTAAAAAGTTTATGCTACTATACTTCATGTTATTCGAGAAAAAATTAGTAGAAATAGTCTTATTACTTGCTTTCTTGCAAGTAGAAGCGAAATAAGGGAGTAACATAGGTTAAGGTGATAGTCAAAAGCTGGTTGTTATGTGATGGAAATTCCTTTGTTTGTGTGGATGGGAGTTGACAAATTCTTGTATCAGAAAAGTAACGTTTGTTTTTAAAGCTGAAACCAAAAACAAGGAATATCTAAAAAACGACCAACTCCCCGAAACAAATTTAAATAACATATACAGTGTACTTTAACGTGCTCCACATTTTTTGTGTTGTAAGTTTTTCTCCATTTCTTACGGTTTAGCAATTATGCAAAATTCCGTCAAATTCATCCAGAATAAAGAGGTCTTCAGAGGCTATTCCCAGAAATTCAAGATATACATTCTATTTGTGTTTAATATATGCTATTTCACTCAAAATCGACAAAAAGTTCCATGTAAAGTGTAGTTTGGGGTGGGGGGATTTTTCTAAAAATCTTCGTGCCGCATCCCTGGAAGATACTAAACTTAAATACCAAGATTGGTATTTTACCGACTTCTCGTTTTTGAATTATCGTGTTCACAGGCACACGGACTTTTTTCTGAAAATGCTTTTTTGGATACAGGGATCCCTAGAACATATATTTCCGGTGAAATCTCGGTAAATTTTTGGGTGGAGAGTACGTATAGAGAAAGTAAAAAAGGTAAAATATAGCAGAGATTGGATACATGATAGTTTGTAATTTATTAAGATGATAGATGCTCAATAGAGAATACTTTGAAGAAAGAAATGCTTTGTAGAAATATACAAATAATATTAAATGTTAGGATAATTCTATTTTTATGAGACACGATATTGTGAACAAAGTGTTTTATTATGGATACTTTTGAAAATAATACTAAATATCCCCACTGTCAGGAGATCCCCAATTAAACTATCCATAAATTTACATATATGGTAACCAGTAGTTAGAGGACCCGACGAAAATTGGAAGATCTCGGCTATGTTTTTGAATTGTTCAGGCAAGCTTTCTCTTTCTAAAAGAATTATATAATTATAATTATCTTAGAATTATAATTTTAGAAAGGTAAAGTTTGCCTGAATTAATAATTATATTTCGAAAATTTTCTTCTGTTTAGTATTCCGTCTTTTATGTGATTGATTTTGGGATAGCTTCACCATTATTAAAAAGCAGAAATCAGGACGCATATAATAACTGAACCAATTCCACTGTTAATCATTCTAAAGGAATAATCTAAACTTTGAAATACTAAGAATAATACAGTTTCATTTCGTACCTTTAGTACCTGAGGGCATAATACACTGTAACATTAAAATATTCTTTTGACTTCCATCCATTCTTTTTCCTTACTTCTCATATAATTAGTTATGTCTCTATTTCGCTGGTATATATGTAGATATATATTAACAACTTGCGATGTAGACCTATTCTAAAAAAAATCTTCACATGACTTTCTCTAGCTGCTCCTCAAACTTATTACATAAGATTATTCTTCTTTCTACAGCTTGCTAATCGAGAAAAATCATAAGCAGAATGATCTTATTACTTAGTTCCTTATAAATAGCAGGAAACTAAAGGAATGCGTCTATACTAAAGCGATAGTTAAATGTTTTAAAAGCTATCGTTATACGATTGTCATTGCAAATTGCTTCTTTACTTGGCCAGGAATAGAAAAAATAAAAAACGATTACTTGCTCTCTAAGAAAAATGCAATAAAAAGGAATATCTCGGAAACGGTTACCTCCAGAACCATACATTCAGTGCTTTGATGAGAATTACATTTTCTGTGTTGTAAGCCTATGTCTATCTCTTATGGTTTAGCAGTTAAGCAAAATTCGGCAAAATTCATCTAGAATAAAGAGATCTTTAGAGGCTATTCCCAGAAAATTCAAGATATACATTTCACTTCGAATGTAACCATTTTTAATATACGGCATTTTAATCAAAATCATTAGTCATTTTTTAGAAAATCAAAATTTTGGAAACATTTCCCATATAAAGAGTAGTTGAGGATGGGGGGATCCACTTGAAAATTTACGCGTCGCATCCCTGGAAGATACCAAACTAAAATACCAAGTTTGGTATTTACGAACTTTACGTTTTTGAGCTACGCTGCCCACAGAAACACACACACATGCACAGTTTTCTAAAAATGCTTTTTTTGTATTCGGGGACCTCAAAACATGTATTTACGGTGAAATCTCTGTATTGAATGTTTGTGTGCAATACAACCCTCTATGTACTATGTACACAGTACGTATAGATAAAGTAAAAATCGATGTATTCCATTCACATGGGTTTCCGCAAACTCCTTTCCCTACAAAAGATTATTCTTCATCTAAGTCATGCTAACATGAGATAAACAGTATTATAATTGTTGTTACTACTTGCTATCTATCTAAGTAGAAGAGAAATAAGGGAATTCATAGGCTAAAGTTAAAGTCAAATATTTTAAAAGCTATTGCTGTGTGAAGCAATTGAAATTCGGTTCTCCTTTGCCTTCTGGAGAGTAAAACTAGAGTTGAAACGAAAGTTCACTTCCTGCTTGAGAGATGCATAAGTAATTAAAATGAAATAAAAAACAAGGAATATCTTGGAAGTAGTCAACTTTGCAAAAAATGTACCTATATGATGTAAACTATGTGTTTTAAAAAGATCTACGTTTTTGATCAGCAAGTTTTTGTTCATCTTTTACAGTTTACAAGTTCTACAAAATACATTCAGAATGAAGAGGTCTGCAGAGGCTATTCCCAGAAAATTCAAGATTTACAATTCACTTACCATATTAATATTTTAAAAAGACGACAGTTTAACCAATATTTCCAGTCATTTTTGAGAAAATGTTCGAAAAATGTTTCATGTAATGAGTAGTTCGGGTTGGGGGGATTTTCTTGAAAATCTTCGTGTCGCATCCTCAGAAAATACTGAACTTAAATACAGAGTTTGGTATTTAACCGACTTTTCATTTTTGAGCTATTCGCCCACACAAAACACACACTCGGATGTGTTTCTGAAAATGCTTTTGTTTTTGTTTTGTTTGTTTTTCCGGTAAAATCTCGCTATTTTTGGGTGGAATACAATACCTTTACTATCTACTATGAACATTACACATATCTGCTAGAAGAAGTAGCATATTGTGGAACTCAACTCCCACTGTTTGTGGAACTTAAATAAAATTTAAGATAAAAACCTGACTGGCTTCTGCAGGCTTAAACTCAGATTATGTAAGATTTTAAACGTCGATTTTTCAGAATTTTCTCGGTAACAAAATACTTTACCTAGAGAAGTAAGTTTTCCCATAGTCATTTTCTGGTTCGTGTTAAGTGTTTTATTGGGTACGCACATTTACTTTTTACTTTATCTACATGTACCATATACATTGCGTATAGGGAAGGTATTGCATTCCACCCAAAAATTCGATACCGCGATTTCACCGGAAATGTTTTGGGTCCCCTTAATTCAAAAAAGTATTTTTACAAAAAGGTCCGTGTGTGAGTGTGTCTGTATGTGTGCGTGTGTGTGTGGGTGTGTGTGTGTCTGTGGACAGCATAGCTAAAAACCGAAAAGACCGTTGAATACCAAACTTGGTATTTAAGTTTGGTTACTTCCAAAGGATGCAACACTAAGATTTTCAAGAAAATTCTCCCCCCGCTCCAACTACCCTTTACATGGAACTTATTTCAAAAATTTTGATTTTTCCAAAAAGCGTTCTAACGATTTGGACTAAAATTTCGTATATAAAGATATTTACTCGACATATAATATGTATATCTTGAATTTTCTTGGAATAGCCTCTGAAGGCTACTTTATTCTGGATGAATTTTACGGAATTTTGCATAACTGCTAAACCGTATGAGATACACAAAAACTTACCACACAAAAAATGTAAAGCACATTAAAACACACAATTTATGTTATATTAATTTTATTTGTGGAGTTGATCATTTTTTTTAGGTATTCCTAGTTTTTGGTTTCAGCTTTAAAAACATACTTTTCTCATTCAGGAATTTGTCAACTTGTTTCCATACAGGCAAAGGAACTTCAGTCACATAGCAACCAGCTTTTGACTATCACTTTAACCTATGGTACCCCCTTATTTCGCTTCTGCTTACAAGGAAGCGGGTAATAAGACTTTATGCTAATTTTTTCTCGATTAGCATGAAGCAAATAGGAGCATTAGTTTTTAACAATAATTTGTTGCAGAAATATAGAGAAAGTGATGTGAATGGCACACAATTTTTTTTTTGCATTCTTGTTAGAGACTGAAAGAGAGAAATGAGGTGCTCAGAGTAATCTGACCATAGCCCCACAGCGTCCTTAGAAGGGCAAGATGCTTACCAGCTACCAAACACGGAATCCTGACCACGGTAAATAGTATGGACGAAACCAACAATTGCTTGCAGTAGGTTCAATCTCATAGAGAATGGTCAGTAATTCGGCAAATTTGTAGACTAATATAAACCAGTAACAGGAAAATCTCGGAAATAGTTATCTCCACAAAAAGGATGTTTTAATGTAAATTATGTATTTTAATGAGTTCTACATACTTTTGTAGTAAGATTTTTTCCATTATTACGGTTTACCAGTCACCCAAAATTAAGAGGACTTCAGAGATCATTCTGAGAATATTCAAGTTATACATTTCATATCACATCGATCTTAAACATACGGTATCTTAATAGAAATCGTTAGAATCGTTTTAAGAAATTACAACGTTTTGAGAAGTGATCTCTGTAAATGATAGCTTGGGTGATCAATATTCTTGATAATCTTGTTACTGCATGCTTGGAAGGCACTGAAATTAAACTTCGACTTTTCATACTTGAAAATGCTGTTTACAGACACACACATACATGTGGATTTTATTTTCTAAAACTCTGATGTGCTCCATTCACATGATTTTCTCTACATCCCTGCAACAAATTGCTAAAAAGCTTATGCTTCTGTTTACTTCAGAATTCCACGTGTTTTATTGTGCTCTATATTTTTTGTGCAGTAAGTTTATGTCCATTATTTACGGTTTAGCAGTTAAGCAAAATTCCGTAAAATTCACTCAGAATAAAGTAGTCTTCAGAGGATAATCCCATAAAAATCAAAGTATACATTTTATTTGTCAAGTAAATATCTTTAATATACGATATTTTAATCGAAATCGTTAGCCATTTTTTAGAAAATCAAAATTTTCGAAAAAAGTTCCATGTAAAGGGTAGTTTGAAATGGGGGAATTTTTCTCAAAATCTTCGTGTCGCATCCCTGGAAGATATTAAACTTAAATACCATGTTTGGTATTTTAGCGAATTTTCGTTTTTGAGTTATCGTGTTCACAGACACACACACGGGCCTTTTTGTGAAAATGCTTTTTTTGGATATAAGGGACCCTAAAACATATATTTCTAGTATAGAATTCTTGGGTGGAGTGCAATACCTTCTCTATACACTATGCACATAGTGCATATAATTGTGTATTTGATTTCAGAGAACCTCCAACATTTTCGGTGAAATCTCTAACTGGAATATTTGGTTGCATCACTTACAAGTCAAAATTTACCTGAAAGGTGTGTTCAGTTGACTTACATCCAAAAATGTACGAGTGCTATTGTAGCAGAAACATTTTAACAGACTTCAGAGTATTATGATGTTACACCTTTGTAGTCGTTTCTTGAAATGCACACCCAGGGCTTTTTATTAAGCTCAAGTGCTAATCACGTCCCCAGGATGTCTTCATCGCGGAAACTTCCCGTCCTTAAGCCGGAGAGGATTCATTTCGAGATTCCCACCATGTTGGGAGAAAGAAGATTTCAGAGGGACGTCCATTGTTTCCACATTTTCACTCTACGAAGGCTGGGCCTCACAACGGCAGGAGATATTGTGCAGAGTTTTCCAATTAAGTCAGTGCTCTAGTAGCTTAGGGAGAGAAGAAGAGACGGTGTGTGTGTGTACACAGCAGTCTAGTCTCACACGCGAGAGATGGAATATTAGGGCTACAGACAACTGTGTAGTCTCTTCTGCCTTCATATTAAAAACTAATATTGCACAAGATTGTATGTACACAATACGTAATGTAGACACGACGTTAATTTAAAGTTGGACCACCCTTTCCATGCAGCGCGAGAGGGAAGTTTACTGCTAATCTTGTGGCCAGACCTCGCGACTTCGGCGAATAAATCACAGCAACTTGAATGAAGCGGTATTCCTTAATCAATATGAGCTAAACTGATTTCAGACACCTTAAAGTTTATATTACATTCCCCCCTTTTATCCACAACACCGAATTTTTTATTAGATTTGCGCTACTGGAAGTGATGAGAGGTAAAATAGTTCGTAATATTGTTGAAGTGCCCGTTAACGAATGCAGAAATTCTTTAGTTTTTCTTTCAAACTTTTTAGAATGGTGTTTCATGCGTGTTTTAAATTAATCCAGATATCTTGAATACGTTTTGAGAAAAAAATAAGACATAATTTTCTGTGCTACTTCCACACAAAGTATAGATTATAAAATTGAAATAATAAAAATATTACCATGTCATTCTTGTTCTTTCACGCTATAGACATTATTGTCTAAAGCAGTCTATATATCTTGTTCATACCAACGGTTTTAATTCTTCCAATATCCATTCGCTCTATCGGTTTATAATTCTTAAAATGAAATGGTAACGTCTTCATCATCATCACCATCTTCATAATCATCACCAACGTCACCATCTTCACCATCACCACCATCACCATCACCATCACCACCATCTTCATCATCACCATCTTCATCATCACCATCTTCAACATCACCATCTTCAACATCACCATCTTCAACATCACCATCTTCATCATCACCATCTTCAACATCACCATCACCACCACCATCACCACCAACTTCAAAATCACCATCTTCAACATCACCATCTTCAACACCACCATCTTCAACACCACCATCTTCAACATCACCATCTTCAACATCACCATCTTCATCATCGCCATCTTCATCATCACCACCATCACCATCTTCATCGTGATCATCTTCACCATCACCATCTTCATCATCAACACCATCACCATCTTCATCATCACCATCTTCATCATCACCACCATCACCATCTTCATCGTGATCATCTTCACCATCACCATCTTCATGTGATATCTTCACCATCACCATCATCACCATCTTCATCGTGATATCTTCACCATCAACACCATCTTCATCATCACCACCATCACCATCTTCATGTGATATCCTCATCATCACCATCATCACCATCTTCATAGTGATATCTTCATCATCATCACCATCTTCATCATCACCATCACCATCTTCATCATCACCACCATCACCATCTTCATCGTGATCATCTTCACCATCACCATCTTCATGTGATATCTTCACCATCACCATCATCACCATCTTCATCGTGATATCTTCACCATCAACACCATCTTCATCATCACCACCATCACCATCTTCATGTGATATCCTCATCATCACCATCATCACCATCTTCATCGTGATATCTTCACCATCATCACCATCTTCATCATCACCATCACCATCTTCATCATCACCACCATCACCATCTTCATCGTGATCATCTTCACCATCACCATCTTCATCATCACCACCATCACCATCTTCATCATCACCATCTTTATTATCACCACCATCACCATCTTCATGTGATATCTTCACCATCACCATCATCACCATCTTCATCGTGATATCTTCACCATCAACACCATCTTCATCATTATCATCTTCATCATCACCATCTTCAACATCACCATCACCACCACCATCACCACCACCATCACCACCATCTTCAAAATCAGCATCTTCACCATCACCATCTTCACCATCTTCATCATTTCCATCTTCATCATTTCCATCTTCATCATCACCATCTTCATCATTTCCATCTTCATCATCACCATCTTCAACATCACCATCTTCAACATCACCATTTTCAACATCACCATCTTCATCATCATCTTCATCATCACCATCTTCAACATCACCATCTTCAACATCACCATCTTCAACATCACCATCACCACCATCATCACTATCTTCATCATCATCATCATCACCACCACCATCACCATCTTCATCACCACCATCTTCATCATCACCATCTTCATCATCACCATCTTCATCATCACCATCTTCATCATCACCACCATCACCATCTTCATCGTGATCATCTTTACCATCTTCATCATCACCACCATCACCATCTTCATCATCACCATCTTCATCATCACCATCTTCATCATCACCACCATCACCATCTTCATCGTGATCATCTTTACCATCTTCATCATCACCACCATCACCATCTTCATCATCACCATCTTCATCATCACCACCATCACCATCTTCATCGTGATCATCTTTACCATCTTCATCATCACCATCTTCATCATCACCATCTTCATCATCACCATCTTCATCATCACCATCTTCATCATCACCACCATCACCATCTTCATCGTGATCATCTTCACCATCACCATCTTCATCGTGATATCTTCACCATCACCATCTTCATGTGATATCTTCACCATCACCATCACCATCACCATCTTCATCGTGATATCTTCACCATCAACACTATCTTCATCATTACCATCTTCATCATCACCATCTTCTCTTTATGGAGTAGGGGAGTCTCCACCTTGACGGTAATCTCTCTATACCCAAAACCCTTCTTATATCATTACTTTTGTAGTCTTTTTCTGAGAACCAGCAACTGCTCTTAAACATGTTTATAACCCTTAACATTTTCATTTATTTTCCCCTGTCGTAATCCAATCATTACTATACAGCTTTAAAATTGTGTCTCTTCTTGCTTTCTTTTTTAAATATCTTTTCATAGTGTCATTGAGATAACTAACTCTTTAAAGTTTTTATTGCATTTGTTTTTGACACGATTAGCTGCCTCCTACAACTTGTTTCACAGTTATGTTATTTAAATACTAATATAAAAAGTATATATAGACTTTTCTTCACTCTGCTGATTGTTTCAGAAAACAATGAAGCATTTAATATAATGGAATTGGTAATTTTAGAAAGGTCACATTCAAATTTTATAGCAGAGACAAAAGACTATTTAGAAGGGAAACAAATTTATTATTTTTGCTTTATTTGAAACCATTATTAGTTTGACTATACCAGAATTGGAAAACTAACAAAAACTGTTCCTCTCGCTTACCCACTGGCTATGCTGGTTTTGTAGGAAGTGAACACAAGAGTATATTTCTCAAATTTTAATTTTCAGCTATAGAGGTAAGCGATATATGATCAGGTTTGTTATATCACATTTCACTGACTGAGCTGGTTTAGGGGTTTTGTCTGTGATCTGAATTCGGGTTGTCGCGAGTTTGATCCCTAGGCCGGCCTAACTACCCTTAGATTTTTTCAGAGTTAATACATGAGTAGGTACAATAATTTTCCCTGAAGTTTCCAGTTTGTCATTTCCTGTTCACAGCATTCCTAATTGTCCTAATTGAAGGACCAGACGATTGTGCTCGGGAGTTGCGGCTGGATAGTGGATTACGCATTATAAAAACATCCTGCGCCGTCGGAATCAATCGGTCTGCAACAGCCTTTAGCTATGAGGCTCCCTCGGGGGGTCCGCCGGGAGGCACAGGGCCCATGATCAGAGTCTCGGATGGTGTCAGGAGTGTTTCAACTGTAGTCGTTAGGGACCCCTTTTAAACTTGCGAATTTCGTCATCCGGATCTGGTCGCACTAGGGATCTCTTCCCCAATTCCTCCCTTCCTGGGCACATAAAATACAAAGTGCCACAAGAATATACGCCCCGGGCTCTGCCCTAATGTGTTGGGAACCCCGTCCATGACTTATTATAATTCTATGTCTCATTTCACAGCAAAAGCGCCTCAGAGACTCGTCATGTGGTTGCTCATATGCTACATTTGAGGTGTTAACATGGTTAATGAAAATATCTGATGTGTTTTACATGCTTTTCCTACTTTCTATCGTTTATCAGTAGCTAAATAATTCTCAAGAAAGCTCATTTTTCTATCTACTTCAATGTAATGTAGGTAAATCTTTGCAGAAATAGTTACGCTACATATTTTATTATAGATGCAAAGGGACAAGCAATATTAAAATGTGTAAGAACTGGACTATATACTGGTCATAGAATTTTATCCACTTTCCAGGCCGACAAGAATCCCTAGGATTTTAAAAGAATGACAGAATATTGAGCAATTTAAAGTAAAGGATATCTCAGAAATAGCTTTAGTAAAAACGTTATTTCAAATAAATCTTTATATTAATGAGATCTATGTGTTTTGTGCAGTACGTTTCCGATTATCGTTTAACGTAGATGTACCATTTATGCAAGATTATATAAAAAAAATCCTTCAACTGAACTGGACCTTACACGTTTTCCTAGAAAGTTCAAGATGCTCAAAAATTCAAGATGTCGTGCAAATATATTTAGTATATGACAGTTTAATCCAAAACTTTGAACCATTTTTCAGAAAATAAAAAATTCGAAAAATGTTCAATGAAAGGGTGTTGTGACCAAAAGAATTTCTTGAAAATATTCGTGTCGCATCTTTGGAAAAAACTGAACATAAATGCCACTATTTGTATTTATCCTAATTTCGTTTTTCAGCTACGATGTTCATAAATAAACACACAAACACGCGCAGGGAGGGGGAGGCCTACCTAAGGACACAGACATACACTTACATATCGGAGGCTTTTATATTTTAATTTTCTGGAAGTTAATACCTTCTCTATTTATGTGCATGGTACAAAAAATAAAAATATAATTAGAAAGTAGCAGTATTTTCCAGGATGTAGGGTTACAAAGAAACCTTAAAAACAATATGTTTCGAAGAACTAGAAAAATGTTAGTTTGTGGTTTTAAAGTGAAAATTAGGTGTAATTAAATTGATGAATGTTTATGGCAAATAATAGAACTGTAAATTTAAATCGTTTTTTAGGATGGCAAAAAATGATGCGAAATATAACAGAACTAACAATAATTCTTTACATATTTACTGATCTCATGTGCTTATTTTCTATGCTTGCATCGATAGAACAAACCATTTGATGAAGCGAATCTTAAATTCGTCAGAATATTGCACCGGTATTCCAAAACCTGCTAGCTGAACAAAACTGCCTGCACGGTTGTCTAACGAATAAAAGCGAGAAAATATTTAGCTTTCTGTTTAGTGCTGTGGATACTTGTCTCCGTGTTTTATTCTTTTTCTTGTCACTTCCCTTCGTCTTTCCATTTAAATAATTCCCTCAAATCCTAACTAAAACATTTATGGGATAAATGGTAAAATTTGAAACTCAGTTGATGAATTGATAAATGCCATAATATTCAGCTCCTTTTAGTCATATGTAATTCTGTACCACGAGAAGAATAGGTTCTCTCAATAATTATTATCAGTTGATATAGAATACCTGATAGATAAATATGAAATGAAAAAAGGGTATATACGAATAGTTTTGTTGCCTGTTGCTGCAGTTTTCAGAATCGCAGCTATTAAAACCACTTAGGATTTTAAAGACCTTTCTAAAGACATATAAATGTACTATTTGCTTGTTCTGGGCCACATTAGACCTGAGCTAGCATATACTGTGAGGTGGCCGAAATACATAAAATTGAACATTTTATCATTTTGTTTTTAATTTTGTATTATTTTGTAAAGCTTTTATTTACTCGTGGCTATGACAACCCTGCATCCAGCTTCATATGGTGTTCCGCCTATACATGATACATTTAACATTAGCCTCATATTTTAGAAATTTTGCGTTCACTTTATTAGCCCATAAATTAGAGTCTCTGGGGATGTGCCCCTCACCTGCTGCAACGCATTTACCCTAAAAGCCCACTGCTATTATTTTAATAATATCTCGTTGAAATACTTCATAATATATATTTGGATCACATTTCATCTCATAATTCTTGCTTTTTGCATACGTGTGCAGGTAACATTGAATATATTATTAATTTCCGAGTCAGAAAAGCAAAATTAATTAAAATTATCATTTGATGGGCTCTGCCTGCGTATACTTTATGTGAGCTATAAATACGAATGGCCATTTACTAACTCCTGCAATACAAAGTTACACTTAGTTGCAAAAGTAGACTATTCTGTGAGGCTGTATCTCTATAAATATGTCTAGTCATTTTACTGTCTATTTTTGCTATTTTCTATGATACTAAGAGGAGATTAAAACCCCATACAATATTAAATATCTCCAAATTCGTTATCCACTATTTCAGAAACGTGATAATATTTACGATATCAGGCTAAACTTTAAATCAAATTAAATGCTGCCTTCAGAGTGCACTATATATTCTATAAAATAATTTCCTTTAATAAGGAAAATAATAATAATAATAATAATGAAGCATCCTATTAACATAAATATGTACCCATAAAAGTTGTGGTCATTTTTTCATCCTAAGCTCTCATTCAGATATCTTCGATAGTTTGAGTGAAGGAGCAATTTAAGCCAAAATTGTAATTCAAAGAAAATGCTGCTGAAAGTAAAACAAGCTTTCGTATACTAGAAAACACATAAACACATGCTTTGAACATACAGAAGCTACCATTCTTAAGAAACACAGACTGAATTTCTATGTCGCTTTAATTTTAAAATACAGGTAATATTTTAATAACATTTAGGAAATGCTGGTAGAACAACAAAAACAATTGTTATTATTATTATTATTATTAGTCGTAGTGGTATACAAATTTTTAAGAAAATTGCAATTGCAAGATGTTATATTATTATTATTATTATTATTATTATTATTGACTTACTTCATGCAAGTAATTTTAATTCGCTATAGGATTTCATTTCAAAACAATGATGTTTAATTTATTATGTATTATTTTAAGATGGATAATACCACAGTTATTTTTATGATCATTATAAATGTTAATTTGCAATAGCAGTTACAAAACTGTTAACATATTGTAAACTCCTTATTTTTCATGTACAAGTATGCGTAGCAGCAACATTTATATAACTTAATTACATTGAACAACTGGGTATGCATAGAAGGATCGTAATCACATCTTAAGTGTTGTATGGATATCATAAACAAATCAATGCGTACGAGTATGTAATTCATAGGTTATTGCATCATTGCATCGATTTCGAACTACATTGGGCACACAAGAGTAAAGTTTCTCCATGGTGGTATTAGAAAAAAACTCATCCCCAATGGAACAGGTGGCAATTTTGTGAAGGTTTTTTTTTTTTTTTAAAGACTCTCAGAACCAATAATCCCTCTTTTCTCAATTTATTTATTATAAAATAAATGTTTCTATATTTATTTTTCAGGAGACAGATGAAAAAATGGGATTAATGAGAGATAGAGGTTTTTGCATGGGGGCATTTTGGAGGAATGGCAGTATGAATGAGGAGTTCAGCATCATATGTTCTTTATAACAAGTGTAAAAGTACTGGCGGGGGGGGGGCATAAAATAAACTAGATTTCCTCTTTGGGAATAGGCTTCGGTGTTTTTTAGTTTGAACGGTCAGTCTTCTCCATACATTGTTGAAATAATGATAGATTTATTCTTTGCCAATCTCACAAGTCCTAAGTGTAGCTGGGTACTAGAGTAGATAACACTTAATATCAGTACCTTAAAGATTAAAAATGTCTCCGCTTCAACTAAGTTTTCTGACTATTTAGTGATGCAGTACTCTGGCATAAGCTTGGAATACATTTATTCGAAAACAGAACCGAGAACAGGAAAGAATATCAGCCTAAGCGATAAATCAAGTACGGTAAACATTAAAAATATAGATACAATTATCTTTTGCGTTTTTTATACTAAACACTGTTATGGAAAGTGGAAACAAAATAGTGGATAGAAACACGTGTAGCCGCAACAATATTCTCGGTTTTGCTTATGCAAGCCTGCTGCTAGAGTGTTTTAACAGCTTTATGGCTCGGTGATTCTTTGATTACATTCCATATCATGGACAGCTAGAGAGAGAGAGAGACAGACAGACAGAGAGACAGACAGACAGACCGACAGAGAGAGAGAGACAGACAGACAGAGAGACAGACAGACAGACCGACAGAGAGAGAGAGACAGAGACACAGAGAGAGAGAGAGAGAGAGAGAGAGAGAGACAGAGACTCAGAGAGAGAGAGAGAGAAAGAGAGAGACAGAGACAGACGAGAGAGACAGAGACAGACAGAGACAGACAGAGAGACAGACAGAGACAGACGAGAGAGATAGAGACAAACAGAGACAGAGAAAGTCAGAGACAGAGGGAGAGAGAGAAAGACAGAGACGGACAGAGAGACAGACAGAGAGAGAGAGAGAGTCAGAGACAGAGGGGGAGAGAGAGAGACAGAGAGACAGACAGAGAGAGACAGAGAGAGTCAGAGGGAGAGAGAGAGAGAGATTCACATCGCAGTCACCACGGGCTAATTGCTTGTAAACCGTCGACGGCCATTTCCTTGACGCTTTTTGTATTCTCTGGTGTCGTGATTTCTTCTGATGGCATCGCTAACAGTGCTACAAGCAATATCCAACATATCTGAAAGATAACGGATACTGCGACCGTCTTCATGTAGAGCTACGGCCTTTGTCACTTCCTCCGAAATAATTAAAGGTGTGATGGTGACCGATAAATCTGAGAATCCTCAGAATTAGGCGCAACTGTTTCACAAATTCACGATAGTTAACAAAACAAATATGATGTGACCCATTCACTTGACTTTTTCTACATCAGTGTAACCAACTATTGTTAAAAAGCGTATTCTTCTATCTACTTCACGCTAATCGAGACAACATTAGCAGACACGGTCTAAATACAAGCTTCTTTGTAAGTAGAAGGGGAATAAGGGAGTATACTGGGATAAAGCCATAATCAAGCTATGATATTCCTTAGTTTGTATGGCAGGAGCTGACAAATGTCCGTATGTGAAAGGTTTGGTGTTTTAAAGCCTAAATAAATAACGCTCTGCTCTACTATAAGGTCTCCCTCCGTGGTGTAATGGTTACATGCTGACTTCATATACCCAAGGTTGTGGGTTCAAACCCGGCGGAGGACGATGGATTTTTTCGGGCGTTAAAATCTTTAGCATGGCTTCCTTTGGAAGGGAAGTAAAGCCGTTGGTCCCGTGTCGTAGATTTACGACCTCAAGCCTGATAGAGAGGCCTCTGAGGAAAATTAAGCGATCTTTCACGCCCAGTGTAGAATGGGACGCTGAGAACCACAGCAGTTAAAGCAGTTACATTTTCTACTATAAGTTTATGTATATCACATAGTGTTTTAACGAGATCTACATTTTTGTCTCTCTCTTGTGGTTTACCAGTTTTGCAAATTCAGCAAAATTCATTCATAATAAAGAGGTTTTGAGAGGCTATACCCATAAAATTCAAGATATTCATTTCATTTGACATGTAAATATATCTAATATATGATATTTTAATCAAAAATGATAAAATGAAAATTTTCAAACAATTTTCCACATAAAGGGTAGTTTGGGGCGGGGGATGTTCTGGATAATTTTATTTTCGCACCCTTTAGAAATACACCAAGTTTGTTATTTTACCGACTTTTCGTTTTTGCTCACAGACGCACGGATATATACACACGGACCTTTTTCTAAAAATAAATTTTTTGGATACAAGGGAGTCCAAAACGTCTATTTCCAGTGGAATCACGGTATCGACTTTTTGGGTGGAATGTAATATGGTACGTGTAGAGAAAGTAAAAGTTACATAACTGTTGTTAGAATTAAAGATGCAAATGATGTGAGTTAAAACCACAATAATTGATGTTCTTATAGAAATGAATAAATTAATGTGATGCCATTTTCCTGATATAGTAAGCTGAATTATATTGGCGTATGAGTTGATAAAACTTTATGTTCAATTTTAATAAAGTGAAATTTATAAATGCTCCAAACAAGAGCACAGCAATTCGATAAGTGCAACTTAAGACTAAATGTTGAAAGGATAAACCGCCAAACCAAGAGCAAAGCCGGCTATTTCGGTTAGTATAATATAAATTCAAAACCGAGGTACTAACGCTAGAAATGTCCATTGTATATTTAAATATTTAATTTATAATATTTTATTATTTATCAAGCTTAAGATAGCTTGTATAAATAAAGTAGATGTCTGTACATTATAAAATAAATATTACATTTTCGGTCACGACTCCAGAATATATAATTAAATGCATACTTGTGGAGCGATTCTAATAACTTGAATATAACTGGCGAGATTGTAAGCGAAAGAGTACCTCTAAAGTAAATCACAGCAAGAGTGACCTTACTCACGCAGGCATCTTATATTTCAGAATTCTTCGGTTTTTCTTTCAGTTAAAACGTTGAATATAATTATAGTGCTTTCTTCAATTTTTTTGCGGCAATATAGGTCTGGAATTCATTTTTAGTGTGTATATTACGAAGTATTTTGACATTTTGCAAATAATATATTTTTTAATGTCTCTTTATGGGCCTTTAAAGCACCTTAGGAGTGTTAACTCTTAACTTAATTGCCTTGTTAAAAAGTGATAACTTTAGTAATTTCGAAAGTTGTATGTAAAAAAAAAACAAACAAAAAAACAAACAAAAAAACAACATTCACCTAAGTATCACCAAAAGCCGCAAGAAGTAATAACCATTGAGTTGTGGCATAATCTTGGTTTTGCATTCTGAATATAAAGAACTATACTAACATTTAGAGCTATTATTTTCTTATGCTTATAAACTATCGGATATATAAACCACTCAAAATGCAGAAACTCACTGGAATTTAAAAATGAACACCCTGTGTAAGTATTTAATTCCTGCAATGATGTTACATTTGCATTTCATTGATTTCGAAAACATTAATGCATCCAGTAAATAACGAAAATTTACATGACTAGCAAACAGAAAATCCTGATGGATATGCATAACAGAATTTTCTTTTTATAAAATTGAAATTTGCTATGTCGTTTGTTCCTGAGGGACAATGACATTCACCTATTTATATACATGTACTACTATAGGTCAACGAATAAAAAGTTTACACAGCTGTGCGTACTGTCGTCCTAAATAAACATGTCCTGCAGAGTTAGGAAACAAAACGTGGTCCTGACAACATTACATGATGTATTCACTTTACGAACTGTTTAACCTAATTCGGATGCCTCGCGAGCTTTGCAAACAGTGAAGCTTTGCTGACGCATTCGAAAGTTTATATTAGTTTGACAGCAGACTGTATTTCTTTTAATAACATTCATGGTTTTACATTTAAATACGTTTCAATTAACCTGTACTTGAATTCGCTGCTGGAGAATTAAATGAAATAAAGTGTAACAGTTTGTTTGATAGCCGTTCTCTCTATGCGTGAAACCAAATAACGCTTTGTTTTTACTGCTGTCCATTTACTCTGTTTAAAAGCAGAAAATCTCATCTACAAACATTGAGCACTTTTAATTCCAGTTTCATCCATTCTAGTTTAAAAGCTGAAGAACTCTCGTGTTCATTATTTGAGAGCCCTTAGCGGATTCATTTGTGTGCTCATGTACTTCTGTTGCGCATTTTTACTGTCTCTGGCTCACTTTCAATATAAGGTCAAAGAAAGGTGCGCTACGTGTCGAATCTAATAAAGTTATATTTTCTATATATCTTTAAGGTGAAGCACCTGTGAAATTTGGAAAATCCACAAAATGTAAGATATCTTGTTGAAATGTACAACAGTTATGATACACAATGATGATAATATTGTTGCCAAGTATCAACATTCTAGCTCGCAAGGTTATTTAAATAATCATTTTTACTTTCTCTACACCTGCTGTGTACAGAGTGTATAGAGAAGATATTGCATTCCACCCAAAAATTGGATGCCGAGATTTCACCGGAAAGATGTTTTAGGGTCCCCTGTATCCAAAAAAAGCATTTGTAGAAAAAGGTCCGTGCACACAAGTGTTTGTGTCCGTGAACACGATAACTCAAAAACAAAAAGTCAGTAAAATACCAAGCTTGGTATTTAAGCCTTACATCCTCCAGGGATGCGACATGAAGATTTTAAGAAAAATCTTCCCACTCCAAACTACTCTTTATACGGAAAAAAATTCGAAAAGTTTGATTTTCTCAAAAATGGGTATAAAGATTTTTATTCAAATACCGTATATGGCTAAGAAAATGTAATCTGGGAATAGACTCTGAAGACCTCTTTATTCGGAATTAATTTTTCTGAATTTTGTGTAACTGGTAAACCGTTAGAGATAGGCAAAAACTTACAACATAATATGTAGATCACGTTAAAACACACAATTTATGTCATATATTTTTTTTTTCGTGGTATTAACAATTTATGAGGTACTCCTTTTTATTGGTTTCAGATTCGAAATACTTAAAACTTTTCTCATACGGAAAGTTGTAAACTCTTGGCCCGGCATAGAAACGAATTTTAACCATATGGCATCTAACTTTTAAAGTACTTGACTATAGTTTTAGCCTAGTGTATTCATTTAGTTTACTTCTACTTACAAGGAAGCAAGTTGTTAACATAATTTCTTCTACTTTTCTCTTGATTATCATAAATTAGACAGAAAAATATGCTTTTTAACAATAATTTGTTACAGCAATGTAGAAAAGGTCCTGTGAATGGAACACATCAGATTTTTATTGTTTAAGTTGTCTAATTATAGAAGGTTGCTACATTTTTGAAACTGGTCACAAAAAATTCAAGTGTTACTGTGCATGAATAGTCAAATACATATAATACTTGTTTTTCATATTAATCATAATTATTGTACAATTTTCACTTTTTACACTAATATATACATAGTGTATAGAGACGATATTGCATTCCATCTTAAAATTAGATACCGAGATTTCACGGGAAATACATGTTTAAGGGTTCCTGTATTAAAAAAAAAAAAAAAAAAAAAAAAAAAGCATTTGGAGAAAAAGCTCCGCGCGCGCACATGTGTGTGTATGTGTGTGTGTGTGTGTGTGTGTGTCTGTTAACACGATAAGTGAAAAACGAGAAGTGGGTAAAATACCAAACTTGGTATATTAGTTTAGTATCTTCCAAGGATGCGATACGAAGATTTTGAGGAGAATATCCCCATCTCAAACTACTTTACTTGGAGAAATTTTCGAAAAAATTGATTTTCTCAAAAATAGCTCTAACAATTTTGATTAAACTACCGTATATTAAAAATATGTACTTGGTAAATAAATTATATATTTTAAATTTCCTGGGAATACCTTCTGAAAACCTCTTTATTCAGGAAGAATTTTGTTGAATTTTGCATTATTAGTAAACCCTAAGAGATAAACGAAAACTTACACACGATAAACGTAGATTTACTTAAAACACACACTTTATGTCATATACATTTTCTTTGGTAGAGTTGACCGTCTTTGGAGATATTCCTGGTAATTAGTTTCAGCTTTACACCACTTCAAAATTTCTCACGTGGGAATTAGTTAACTTCTGGCCACGCAAGGAGACGGATTTCAATCCTATAGCAATCACATTTAACAGTCGGTTTAGCCTAGTGTATTCCATTATTTCCCTTCTACTTATGAGGAACTAAGCTATAACAGAGTTTCTGATAATGTTTATCTCGATTATCATTAAGTAGATAGAAAAAAAAAACATCTGATATGTTCCATTCACATTACTTTATCTACCTCTCTGCAACAAATTGTTAAAAATCTTATGCTTCTATTTACTTCATGCTAATAGAGAAAAAAATTAACACAAATAGTCGTATTACTTCTTCCTTGTAAGCAGAAGGGAAGTAAGGGAATACTATAGGCAAAACTAATAATCAAAAGCTGGTTGCTATGTGACTGAAGTTCCTTTGTTTGTATGGACAGGAGTTGACAAATCCCTGTATGAGAAAAGTATAAGTTTTTCATAGCTGAAACCAAAAACAAGGAATATGTCAAAAGCGATCAACTCCGCGAAAAAAAATGTATATAATATAAATTGTATTTTAATGTGCTCTACATTTTTTATATGTTAAGTTTTTGCTCATCTCTTATGGTTTAGCAGTTATGCAAAATTCCGTCACATTCATCCAGAATAAAGTAGTCTTCAGAGGCTATTCCCAAAAAATTCAAGATATACATTTTATTTTTCAAGTAAATATCTGTAATATACGATATTTTAATCAAAATCGCTAGAGCCATTTTTAAGATAGTCAAAGTGTTCGAAAAAAGTCCCATGTAAAGGGTAAATGGGGGGTGGAGGGATTTTCTTGAAAATCTTCGTGTCACTTCCTTGGAAGATACCAAACTTAAATACCAATTTTGGTATTCAGGGGTGGAGGGATTTTCTTGAAAATCTTCGTGTCACTTCCTTGGAAGATACCAAACTTAAATACCAATTTTGGTATTCAACGGTGTTTTCGTTTTTGAGCTATGCTGTCCACAGACACACACACATACACACACACGCACACACGGACCTTTTTCCAAAAATGTTTTTTTTTGATTCAGGCGGACCCAAAACATATATTTCCGGTGAAATCTCGGTATCGAATTTTGAGTGCAATACAATACCTTCTCTATACACTATGTACATAGTACGTGTAGAGAAAGTAATAACCTTATTAACAGTAATTTGTTATAGAGATGTAGAGAAAGTCATGTGAATGGAGCTCATCGGAATTTTGCTTTTCTTACTCTCCAAAACTATTGATTTTTCAAAATTTAATAATCTATTTCTCAAAAATGGAGCATCCTTTCGGAAAACCATATGGCCATTTGCTTTAATGAACTTTTTAAACAAATTAGTATAACATTGTATCGAGTGGAGCATTTTCATTAAGTAAAAGTGTTGGATAAAAGTTCACCAGAAGAGTTGGGGCTACCTGTTAATAAGCATGCACTTGCTCATTTAAAGCTCCAGTTAATTGATAGTTAAATGGGTCATTTGGGAAAAACGATATATTTTCTTAAAACTTAGCATTCATGTTATTTGAATTTTTCAAAATTTTTGGCCAAATTTCACAGGTGCATCACCTTAAGTATGACACACCTCAAACTCAAGTTGTATTTCATACTTTCTCTCCGTTTCTCAGCAATCTATTATGTTGAATTAATGTTGCATGCTAAACATATAAGTTTTTCAAATGGTGTTTTTCATTTCCAAACTGTGCAAAATATTATTCACTACCGTTTACACTCATAGTTCTATAAAAGTGCCATTAAAACATACAGCAGGGTTTCAAGAGATGGCTGCTTGCCCGGGTCTAGTTCAGTCGGTGGAGCCCTTCCTAAAAATCTCTTATACTCAATGCGCGTACATGGTGCAGGGAATTACTTGGTGTAAAGAAGGACTTTCCATTTCTTTGGAAACACAGCTCGCTTTTATTCAAAACGTCTCAACAACAGTTTGAATTTGAAAGATAGCCTTCTTTCCTTTAAACTGAAAATCGTATTTAATTTAACGACTTGACTCCCTACGAATTTCTCTATTCTCGTTGAAAATATTTACTCTACTATGTATCTTTGCTTTGCATGCAATGTGCTTTCCTTCTAGCTTGAACTGAATGCTCGAATTATGACTTTGTGGATTCCCTGAAAAAATCAAATATCTTATCGAAAATGATATCGGATCTATACTCCGACGTAATATTACTATGAAGCACGAAATCTTTCGTCACTTTAATCTGCCTGCCTAATGAGAAAATGGTATCCCTTAGACTGAGTCTCTAGAGGAGCTCCTTCCCCGACGAAGTCAGAAGGAGACGTGTAAAAACTTTCAAAATTTTTCCTTGGTTACTGCTAAAATTTTCCATTGCAAAAAAGGTTAACACAAAATTAAATAGTTCATCACTTTATGAAAAATTGACTGATGACAAGAAAACCGCAACGAAGTTCTACCTTCTCAGAAAAAATAACCAAAGAGTATCAACATAAAAACACAAAATAAGAGGAAAAGACGTATTTTAAAGAAGGCTATCAAAATACAAATAAGACATAAAATAAACATGGCTATTGGTCCGCAATGCTAGAGTTTGCTTCAAATATTAACCTGATTATTTATATTATCATAAATAGTCTTTGTTATTTATAATTATTTTATTATTGCAATTGTTAATACAAATAGTTACATTTCTATATTATAATAAACAACCTTTTCCTATAGAAACTTATGCTTAACTTCGTCAATGTGATTTGTTCTTCGTGTTTGAGTTAAGCCGTTTGCAGATAAAGAGATAGCCAAGCAAAGAGAGAGAGGCAAACTCCAGGAATATTTTCAAGAAAACTTCAACACCAAAGTATCCCTTTAATGTAATACTTTTCTAAATATTTGATTTTATCAAAAATGGTTCTAACGATGTTGATAAAATACTATATATTAAGGGCATTTCCATAACAAGTGAATTGTTTATCTTTAATTTTCTGGGAATAGCCTATGAGATCCACTTGGTATAGTCTTGTATAACTGGTAATTGCTAAGTGCTAGCCGAAAACTTCCAACATAACAAATGTAGATACACAAACACACAATCTATTCCAAATGAATGTTATGCACTAGCGATTCGAATTATTCAATACTTTGCAATTCTTTCTAAAGTTCTTTAAATCATCATTTGTCTCTGAAGATTATAACAAAGAATATGGACTTTATAAGTCCAGTATAAATATATCAGTATTGTTATTCTCTTTTAATCTATAACTAAATGTGTAAAGTAGCTATTTCTGGAAAAAAATAATATAAATTAAAATGAACCTTCATTAGAATGTTTACCCACTAATAAACGATAGAGTGTGCAGAAAATCATATGCATTTAACACATCATATGTTTATATAAGAGGCTTAAATATATTAGGCTGATGTTTCAAAATATTATAAAATATACTATAATTTTTGCCAAATCTTATAGCCTGTGTAGCTTTGTCCAGATACGCCATACTCTAAAAGAGTATTAGTGACCGGTCGAAAACTGGGAAGATTAATTAATGTAATATTTGTTGCTGTTTCATAAAATCTATTGATGCAAAGATTCATTTAGAACTTTCAGTCTTTTATTTATATGAAGAGTTTGGGATAGGACACAATACCCAAATTTTGAATAAGTTAAGAGTTTCCGGCTCTTGTCTCCTTCTCAATCTCTCTTTTCCTATCTCTTTAACATCGATATAGATAACTGCAGTTTAACTTATAAACTTTCAGTGTGAATAGAGTTAGCTATATTGTTGCTAAGTATTTAATTTGTTTAACTTCTTAGATTCTATTTCTGTTTTCTCAGTAATTACTTTAGATGAAATATTTTATACACTAAAAATATTGATTTTAGTAGCTATATTTTGAATATAACTACTATCATTTATAATATCAAAATATGTATAATTGATTATTACTAAGTTTACAAGAACTCAGGTTTCTATTTATTATATTTAGTTTTATTTGTATTACAAAATTGGTAGCCCCAAGAACATACATGCACAAAAACGGATTCCTCAGTACATTCTCAGATCAAGACATTTCAAGATAGGTTTTAGAGAAGGCCTGAAGTAGCTCAGGTAATTTCTTAGGCTTAAACCATTTTAAGTTCAGAAGCTAAAAAGTTGATATAATTAAAAAAATCTGATATGTTCCAATTCACATGACTTCTTCTACATCTCTGCAACAAATTATTGTTAAAAAGCTTATGCTTTTATTTACTTCATCTTAATCGAGAAAAATATAGCAGGAATAGTCTTATTACTTGCTTCCTTGTAAGTAGAAGTAGAATAAGTGAGTACTATAGGTTAAATTGATAATCAAAAGCTGGTTGTTATGTAACTGAAGTTCCTTTGTTTGTATGGACAGGAGTTAACACATTTCTATATGAGGAAAGTATAAGTTTTCAAAGCTGAAATCATAAACAACGAAAATGTCAAAAAACGGCCAACTCCACGAAAAAAAAGCATATAACAAATTGTCTGTGTTAAGGTGATCTACATTTTTTGTGTAGTAAGTTTTATCTAACTCTTACGGTTTAGCAGTTATGCAAAATTCTCTAAATTTCATCCAGAATAAAGTAAGGCTTCAAAGGCTATTCCCAGAAAATTCAAGATATATATTTTGCTTGTTAGGTAAACATCTTTAATATTTGACATTTTAATCAAAATCGTTAGAGCCATTTTTGAGAAAATCGAAATTTTCGAAAAAAGTTCCATGTAAAGGGTAGTTGGGGGTGGGGGATTTTCTTGAAAATCTATACACTATGTACATAGTACGTGTAGATGAAATAAAAAACCCATTTTTATGGTGCTATTATTATCTAATATCGCTAACATTTCCAGGTTGTATCGCTGTCTCTTTGGCTCTGTGGAGCAAACGAGTCTGTGTGCAGCACACTATTAACATTAGTTGTGCAGTTGTAGTTTTATAACATATGCTTGCATAACTTGTGATAGATGGCTTCATGAACCTACAAAGGAACCTTTTTCTGAAAAGTCCGTCATGGATTCAGGGGTCCTCAAAGCATATATTTCTGGTGAGATTTTCATGTACAATTTTTCGTTGCAATGCCATACCTTTATTGTACATGGTAGAGAAAGTAATAAAGGTAGGGCTGATAGCACACGGGGTTTGATTCCAGCCTACAGAATGATAATGATGCTACCGTTTCACAGAGCAAATATCCGTAACTTGGGTTATTCTATGGATTTTAAGCTATTGATTAAATGTTTGGTCTTATTTACTAGTTTACTGTGGAACAAAATAAACATGCACGTAAACTACCAAGTTAGTTATAATTTTGTTATTTATATAGAAACTGCGCCGTTATCTCGAAATGTCGAAATTGGGAAGTTATGAAATAAATTACAAACGAAAGTGCCATAGAACTCGCTTTGCCTGCTACAAAGCAGAACGTTCTCCAACTAAAGCTCATAAATATATCTTCCTCTTTGTCATTCATCTTCCGGCTTAGCGAAGACGTGAGCTATTTAGTGTACTTAAATTTGTTTCCAAGGAGATAAGGTGCTTTTCTACCTGCAAACTGTTTCATCCTGTTTTGATTCCCTGGCGGATGTTTACTGCTGTTGTGTTTGCTAAGAGGGATATCTGTGGGATGAAATGTGCATAGTCGATTACAGATATGATATTTACGCTCGCTGAGTTGTGTGTGGGAGCATCTAAATCGGTCATTTTTATCGAACGGAAGATGAATATTTTCTGGAAGTTTCCACGCATACCTTTTTACCGCTAACAGTTATTTTCCTGAAAGCTACGAACGATATTTATTTATAAATCTCAGACATGTTCCTCAATAAGGTACATGTATTATAAATCTAAATTTTCGAAGATTTATAAAGTGTGTGCAAAAATGCATATCCAGGAAAAGGTTAGGGAAGATGCTTGCTTAGGTTATAGCAATATACTCCGATATATTCTGCCATGATCCCAGCTGCAAACAAATAAATAATAAAATGTTGAATCAGATGTATAGAAACATCTGATGCATTCTATTCACCTGACTTTCTGACAAGATAAATATTAGCATAATTGATCTTATTAGTTGCGTCTTTGTAGTGGAAGGGAAATAAGGACATTCACTAGACTAAGGTGAAACAATTGAAATTCCATTTGGTTTTGCATGAAAATCAGTAAAAGTTGAGACACGAAACGAAAGGTGTCTTCCAATTTGAGAAGAGTACTTAGTTTAATATTTAAATCAATAACAGGGAGTACGTGTAAAACAGTCCATCTGCAAGAAAAACATGTACAACATAAATATTATCTACATGTTTTAACGGTATCTGTATTTTTGATCAATAAGGTTTTGTCTATCTCTTACGATTTAACAATTATACAGAATTCGGAAAAGTTTATCCATAATAAAGAGGTATTCAAAGGTAAATTCAAAATATACATTTATTTGTCATGTAAATGTCTTGTATAACGTAATTTAATAAAAATATAAGAGTCATTTATGAGAAAATGAAAATTTTCGAAAACATTATCATGCTTGGGATGGAGAAATGTTCTTGAAAATCTTCGAGTCAACACTTTGGGAAAATCTAAACTTCAAACCATAGTTGGTATTTAACAACATTTTCATTCCTGAGCGATGCTGTCTTAAAAAAAACACACACACACAAAGTCACAGATACACACACATTAACTTAATGTGTTCCATTCGCATGACTTTTCTTAGCTATTAAACAAACAATTTACCTTACAAAAGATTATTCTTTTCTCTACAATCTAATCAGGGTAAACATCAGAAATTGTCTTATTTCTTCCTTATAAGTAGAAATATCTTTTTTGTAGTGTTTAACGCCCGATTTAACTACTTATGGCACCGCAGGCGGTGACACTGATGATACATGAATGATGGAGCATCGGTGGAATGCAATGGCGGGGGAAACCGGAGTACCCGGAGAAAACCCACCCCAGCGTCGCCTTGTCCACCACAAATCTCATACGCGGTCGCTTGGAATCGAACCCCGGCCGTCTAGGTGAGAAGTAGAAAGAAAATAATGAAATGCACTAAACTAAATCGACAGCCAAATATTTTAAAAACGGGATCTATATGAAACAATTGAAGTTCGATTCGCTTTGCATGGCCTGCTGTAAAACAAGACATGACACGCAAGGTCACGGCTCGTTGAGAAAAGTTACGAGGTTTATAATTGAGATCAATAACAAGCAATACCTCGGAAATAAGTATAAGTATATATATACACACACGAGGGTTGGGCGAATTTCATGACAACCAATTATTTTCTTGAAGATACCAGTCCGGTTGGAAAATATACAGACGAAAGGGCAGGGTGTTAACTACGTGTGTGTACAATGAATAACACTGAATATCGTAACACAATAATTTATTACGGTAGTATACAAGGCAATATGGTCTTCACGGTGCAAAAAGAATGACAACACAGTACACATACAGTTGACATGACAAACCTGGGCCTAAATACCCTCAAAGTGATTCCCTGCTACGGTCACCACACGCTGCCAACGATGTAGAAGGCGCTGAATACCAATTTCCGCAGCATTTGCCGCACCATTGCTAATGCTGTGCGCGAACAAATGACTCGATTCACACATGGTGCTTCTATTAATGTTAGCGAGGTACACAGAAAGTCGTTTGAATGGAACAAGTAATAATTTTTAATTATTCAATGTTTATTGAAACAATAACCAAGAAAAGCAATTATTCTCAGCTTGTAGAACTGTCATGGCCATTTTGATGTAATTATTTCCATTGTTTATTTAAACACTCATGCCCGGGTGAAAATTCGCTTTTGTTTATATCCGTAACCGGTAATTCTTGTCTGATACACGTTTACTTTATTTTAATTTCCTACTGACGTGCAAAAAACATTGTACGATACACATGTGATTCTTTTTTTTTCGATTATCACTTAATTAAGAAACTGGGCAACGTCTCGTTTCATAAAATCCCGACTCTATTAAAAACACGGTTTTGCGCACTATTAAACTTCAGAATTTTATTAAGAAAGATAATGTATATAAAATTAATGAAAAACTGGTATTGGAATAATTGTTTTTTCACACAAGCCGTGTGAAACACAAGGAGTTGGATAGGTAAAGTCAGACTGAAAAATTCAATGCCATAGCCGGCATTTGAACCACGGATCTCCGATCTCTAGCCGGTTGCTCTGCCACTGAGCTACCATGGCAACATGCCGCCATAGCATTGAATTTCTCAACTGGCTCGCATGTTTCCAGGTAAACCACAAGGCGATCTCAAATTATTTTGAGGTGTCAACCCCAATGGCAACTTACAGAGATCACCTGGTGGTTTACCGGGAAATATGCAAGTCAGTTGAAAAATTCAATGCTATGCCGGCATGCTGCCATGGTAGCTCAGTGGCAGAGCAACCCGCTAGAGATCGGGAGATCCATGGTTCAAATCCCGGCTATGGCATTGAATTTTTCAGTCTGACTCTACGTATCCAATGAATGAAAAATTGCTATTTATAGAATTACAAAATACTAAAACTGTCACTTTTGATAACTTTCTCTGTTTAGTCTCTAATTTTTCTGTTCGGTAGATTATATATATATACACCGTAGACTCTTGACCAGTATCACAGAACAATTAACACATAATTATTTTAGTGCATTTAGTTCCGGTGAAATTCCTATATTTCAATTCTGCATAGATAATATCTCCGCTTTTGGGGGGGGGGGGAAGAGTTGAGTAGAATTTAGGTACTACGCCCAGAGGATTACTGGGCTGTATTAAACCTTCGGGAAGGAGAGATGACATAAAAGGGTTCATGCCCGGACCAAGTAGCAGCAGATGTGGATATATATAGGTGGAAACACTCCTACAGGCACACTTCCTAGTGCCACTCCTGACGAACACCTCCAAAACTACCTTGGTTTCGTACAGAGGAGAAAACAGTACCATAACGCATATTCACCGCTCACCTCACACCACCAAACTACTCAGTCAGGACCCGTGCCGCGAAATGTGATAGGAATGTGAAATAAAATATTGGGGAGTTAGGGACCAGATATATTCGTGGTATCAGAAAACATCCCCATCGTTCGACGGGGAAGGAACCGGCGACCTCCTGAATGAGGACCACAGATGAAACCAACGGATCTATCTGAGACGGCATATAACCGCTAAAGCGTGTAAATGAGCAGAGAATACAGCAATAAATATTATGTGAATTAGTTGTTTTTTTTTCACACCAGGCGTGTAGGAGAGGTAGAATCAGACTGAAAAAGTCACTACTATAGCCCGGATCTTCTGATTCCCGTCCAGTTGCTCAGATCACTGAGCTACCATGGCTCCAACTATCTCACGTTTTTTCCGGTAAACCAAAAGGAGATCAATTTTTTTTAGATATCATACCTCAAAGACAAATTACGAACTCCGTAGGTGCTTTAATCCCGCGCTTTATAGTTAACTATTAGGTCAATTAATGTGCCGGCATTTGTCATGGTACCTCAACGTTCAGAGCAGCTGGACGGAAACGAGGAGATTCAAATCCCGGCATTTGTAGTGCACTTTTCAGTCGGACTATATCTCCCTAATGAATATTGTGCATGTGCTCTTGATTATATTCTCTAAATAAACGCAAAGTGAAGGTAATTAAACTAGAATAAATACAATAAATGTCACATAGAGAACAATGAACAGCTTCCTAACCTAAAACCTGTGCTGATAAGAAATTGTCCATAACGGGTGTACTTGTACATACCGAAAAATATTATTGTTAATCAATTATATTTACATGATTTTTGGGCTAGTTTTATTTTTAGAGTCAATCTCATCAGTGCTTTCTTTTTCCGCTAAGTTTTCCAAGCCCGTTCCCTTGGCAGTGCTTTTGTTCGATAGTAGACAGGGTCACAATATAGATAAATAAGTAAACAAGATAAATATAAAAATACACAAAATGCTTTCTCCGCTGATTCCCTTAAGGCGTTCCCTTGACAGTAGTTTCGCTAGATAGTATATGGGTCAACTAAATTAAGTAAAGAAATGAAAAATAAAAACTTTTTTCCTCGATGATTCTTACAAGCTCCTTTATTTGGCAGCGGTTTTAGTAGGTAGTATATAGGGACAAACAAAAATAAAAAATAAAAACAATAAAATTATCTTACTTGTGGTACAACAAATAAATGTAATATTTATATACACATCTCCTCCGAAATAATATTTTCAAACTTTTTGAAGCAATTTACAAGCATTAAGAATTTCCCACAACCTTAGATGGAACCAAAAAGACTGGTCTGGTTGTGTTTCAAAGCCCAGACTAAGATTAGAACAGATATCCTCTTCTTTCCTGGATGATAGGCATTCTTATCAGCTTTTCCTTTTCTTTTGTGGAATACTGCTCTTTTTCAGCAGTTTCTTTTCGGACGCCTCGCTTGTCAGACTTCGCTTTGAACTCCGTGATTTCTTCAGTAGTCTGTCTGTTTCGTATGGTTGAGCCTAGTTCTTGGTCCTGGCAAGGGGATTGATATTTTCAAAGGGGAAGAAACAAGAAAAGGCTGCGCATTCTTTGGCTTTGCAAAGGCTTTGTAATTCTTTTCATTTGTATGCATGTTTCACCTTTTACAGCATCTATACATTTATGCAAAACAAATTTGTATGTAGTTTAATGTCCCTTATAGCACAGGTCTAAAAATACATAACACGATGGGATGATGACTGAAGTTTTAAGAGTTGCAATCTATTCTCCATATTTCAATATCGGTAATAATGGAATTTGTTTATAATTGTAAAAATATTTAAATTAGTAAACAGATGCACAGTCAGTTATTGTCATCCATTGCAATGATTGGAACCTTAAAAATACATTCTAATCCCTAAATATTGGTATCAATAGCAAGTAGCGGTTTGATTCTTGTTACTTGTGCTTAGACTACTCGGTAAAAAATTGACTGCAAATGAAAATTTACAAATTCACATTGTGAAAGTGACGCGAAAATGTAAATGTTTTACACTCAAAGGAGTTGAGATTCTGTAACTTGGGTTAATGTGCCCCCTTTCCAATTGGTAGGGATATACTGGCTATTTTCTTTTATTTTTTTCTTAAGCTTTTTGTAGATCTCTGAGACTATATAGAATATGTTGGAATATTCAACGACACAAGTCAATTTCGCTTTTGTCTTTATTTGAGCTTCTCTCCTTTTGAGGTTATGGGTCCAATAAAGGAAAAAACCTCTCTCTCTCTCTCTCTCTCTCTCTCTCTCTCTCTCTCACACACACACACACACACACACATACAAACACATACACACACGAACATTCTAACAAGGTTGAGTGTTCGTATGATGGAGTTTTTGGGACGTAAAACTATAGAATAGCTTATTTTCGAAAGAAATAAAGCAGTTTCTCTCGTATAATGTTCTTTTGCAGATAAAAAGGCCATATTTTTAAAGAAAATGTTCCTGGTCTATGGAGCCATGGGCGATGAATTGATCCCAGGTGCCATTGTCACATACATATTGTTGAACTCGCAAACTGGAAGTTCCCTTGGTCAAGAAAGCTCTAGTAATGTGGCCCAATACACTAATATGGCAGAAAGAATTTGAATTGAACTGAAATTAAGCTGTTAAAAGTGCTTACCATTGGTTGCTTTAATCGTTAGCCATTATTATGGAATCTATACTTTGATATTCACTCATTCAGAGTAGACTTGTAAAAGCTGGACGGTTGAACTAAAGTTGAAAAAATAATACCTATAGGAGTTTGAACCCGGGATTTTAGGTTTAACACTTCAACCAACATAGAATTATAACCGTGCTCTCATTAAACCTTCAAATACTATTCATATATGTGGATAACCTTTTAAGAAGATCCTCAAAATTTTAGATGTCACATTTCTAAATGTCTTGTAATAATAATAACAATAATAATAATAATAATACATTTCCCTCAAATCAATGTTATTGTTTGTAATTTGTTTACCGGTTTATTTGTATTCTCCCAATAGCGTTTATAGTTATTTCAGTGGCTATGACTTAAGAAACACACCTTTGGACTATAGGTTTTTAGCGTTAGTTTTTACCACGAAACCTTCATACCTTTTAAAGTCACTGCGGTGGATAAGGACAAATTCCAACTAAGAAAAGTTCTCCCGCTCACCAGGGAATCGAATTTGCGACTCCTTTTTATAAACCAAATATTTGTAATTAATTCAAATGTAACAGCGTATTTTCAACTTCTTTGTTCTTTTGTTTGTTTCTTCTGTTAACTTTGTTTTGTAGCTTAACGCCCTTTAACCTGGTTGGTCATATCGTACGATGAATGACATTGACGAAATGATGCTCAAATGTTATCGGGATCCATGGAGCTTAAAGTTACTCGACATTCGTTTTCTTAGGATAAGGGAAAATCCCCGAAAAAGAGCCTTATCGCGGTAACTCACCCTAAGCGAGATTCGAACTCACGGCCTGTTGAATATGAGGCAGACACGCTATCACCACACTACCCAGTCAGGTTTTTAAAACGTTCTTAGTAGCTAGTACTTTAATTTCTCGTAACTTTTTTCAGAAATCTAGACTGCTTTAATGAACTGAATTTTTTATATTGATCTACCTTATTTAGGCATCATTATATAAAAATCTGATGTAATATTTACATGTTCTGCAAACTATTCTTATAAAGGATTATACCTTTATCTACATCATGCTAATCAATTAATAAACTTTAGCTGAAATTTTCTTATTACTTGCTTGCTTTTAAGCAGAAGAGAAAGAGGGGAACACAATAGTCAAACCGTTTAACAGCTCTCATAATAGAAACAAGTGAAATTTAGTTCTCTTTGTGTAGTTAGAAGATAACCAAAAGAGAGAAACGAAAGACAACTTCATGTATGAGAAAAGTAACACTCAATCCAATAATAAGAAATAATCAGGAAATTATTAACCATAAAAAATATACACTTATGACATAATTGTATGTTTTAACGACACCTACAGATTTCATAGAGTTTATCAGTTTTAAAAAATGCATCAAGAATGCATAAGTCTTTAAAAAAACTTCCCAGAAAATTCTGTATATATTTGTCATAAAAACATATTTAACATACGGTATTTAATAAAAATGATTTTGAGTCCTATTTGAGACAAAAAATTCAAAAACATTCCATGTAAAGGATAGTTTCGTGTTGGAGGATTTTCTTGAAAATCTTCTTGTCGCATCCTTGGAAGATACTGAAGTTAAATGCCAAGTTTGACACTTTAGCTATGCGGCCCAAAGGCCTGTCCCCCCCCCACACACACACACACGCGCGCGCGCGTTTCTAATTTTTTATTCAGGGGTTCTCAAAATATGTATATGGAGTGAATTATCGGTATCGAACTTTGTGCATTACAATACCTGGTAGAGAAAATAAACAATTCATATGTGATATTTCACCTAATGGTTTCCATTTTTCAGTAAATTATTCTATAAAGTCGTAGTTCTTCAATCCGTTTCACGTTAATCGATGTAAACATCTGAAGAAATGTGTTTATTACACATACGGTATTACAGTATCTTCAGCTATAGTCAAATCTTTTAACAGCTGGTCACTGTGTGATAAAATTCCATTCAATTTGCCTTACCATGAGAAAGATAACGAATAAGGACTTCCATTTTGAGAAAAGCTTAAGTATTTTAACGTTGAAGCCAACAACAAGAAATATCTTGAAAATGATTAACACAAAACAAAATGTATAGGCCATATATGGTTAGCCGCACTTTACATATTTTACAGCAAGTTCTAGCTAGACAGATGGGTGTCTTATCGTTTTTATTGTTGTTGTTGTTTTTTTTTTTTTTTTGGTGGAGGTAAGCTAATGTCCAAGGCATCTATCTAAACGTTCTATTGATTGTTCTTCCGTTAGTCGGAAAAGTGGAATCAGATTGAAAAAGTATGTATGTCAACAATAGCGTAACTACATTATCTTAACATACGTTAAGATTATAGAAATAAACGATCACTTGTTTATTCCTTATCTACCTTTTCAAAATCAGATCGAAATTTTAATAACATTTATTATGGGAGCTTTGCAAGATAATCCATATTTAGGTTGACAAGAAGTTTCAAATAATGCGAAACTTCCTACGGTTTTCAAATTCTTCCTCCTGTTTCGTAGTTCATTTGTGAATAACTCGTTTGGTTACAATGTTTTTCTATTTTTACTTTCTCTACACGTAATATGTACATAGTGTATAGAGAAGGTATTGTATAGCCACCGAAAGTTCGATACCGAGATTTCACCATGTTTTGGGACCCCCTGAATTAAAAAAAGCATTTTTATAAAAATGTCCGTGTGTCTGTCTGTGTGTATCTGTGTACATGTGTCTGAGGGCAGCATAGCTCAAACACAAACAGTCCGTTAAATACCAAACTTGGTATTTAAATTCAGAATCTTCTAAGGACGCGAAACGAAGATTTTGAGGAAAATCCCTCACCCCCAACTATTTACATGGAAAAAAATTTCCTCAAAAATGACTTAACAGTTTTGATTAAAATACCACATCAAAGATATTTACATCGAAATAAAGTGTATATTATGAATTTTCTGGGAATACCCTCTAAAGATCTCTGTATTCTGAAGGAATTTTGTTGAAAACTGCATAACAGGTAAACGGTAAGAGATAGACAAAAAGTTACTTAACAAAAATGTAGAGCTCGTTAAAACACAAAATTTATGATAAGTACATTTTTTTTTGTAGAGTTAACCGTTTTTTAGATATAACTATACCTATATACTTTAATATACCTATACTTTCTCATATGGGAATTTGTAAACTTTTTGCCTATACAAACAAAGGTACCTCAATCACAGCTGTTAAAAGATTTTATTATCGATTTAACCTATGGTACCCCTTTTTTCCCCTTCTACTTACAAGGAAGCAAATAATAAAACCCTTCCTGCTAATTTTTTCTTGAGTAGCATGAAGTAAATAGAAGGAGCTTTTTAACAATAATTTATTGTAGAAATGTAGAGAAAGTCATGTGAATAGAACACATACGAATTTTGTTTGTAATACCGAAAGTGTCCATAATCCCCTTCGTCACATTTCTTCCCCAGTTTGGTCCTGTTCTTGAAAATACTCCATACAGTTCCACAGCTGAAGTTCAATAATTTTTGGTGTATTGATTGTGCCCTTTGTTTCTTTTAAATCGTAATAAGCAGCGTAATGTTTTCAATAAATTTCACTCCACATTACGCCCTCTTTCCTTCTAACCTGAGAAACTGAGAACCGACTTCTTTTCATTGGTTAAGGTATGAGTGCCAGACTTGTGATGTATAAACAATAGTATAGGTACTCATCTGGCGAGCGTCTTCCAGCCACTAAAGTAAAATGCTTCCATTTCCAAAACCTTTCTCGCTCACTTTATTTAATCTAATAAGAGGCGGTAGGATACAAACAAAACACTGTAGGCAACTAAATACACTGCCGCCTCTTTTTGCTCTCAGTTGAACATTCAATGTTAGAAGTAAAACTATTATAGGGAACTTGCCATGTAAAGTAGACAGCTTAGTCACACAGATATTACCAGGAAACAGGAAAATAAATATATTCCTACAAAGTATGAGCTGAAGCTTTTCTGACGACCTATTAACTATAAATGTTAAATACTAGCCAGGTACATAAGATGTATGTGGAATGACACCAACGTTTCGAAATGACTTCAACGGTAAAGTCATTCCACTTGCTTACCTGGCTAGAAGCCTGAGAACATTTATAGTAAATATATTCCTGTTTTATTCTACAGAAACTCTAGAATATTTTGATGAGAATTCCTGAAGCCTTTATATATATAGTTCTGCCATGAGACTGGTTATATAAGCGATCCATAATAAAAGCTGATTGTACCACGATATATAAACCCGCTCACTACTGAAAACACTATTTTTCATATTACTTGTTCCTGTGATCTCACATTCAAACACGACTAAGAAATTGCTACTTGTGTCATCAATTACTAAAATATACATCAAAGGGATAAATACAAACTTATTTGGAATATCGCTGGCCGGTGTATGCTTTGCTACAAAGATTTTAATGTTTAAAATTTTCAAAAGAATATTGTAACAAAAGCTATATTTCTTTCGCCAATAAACAGTTAATTTTATTTGTTTCAAAAACAGATTACAGTAAGAATCTGCTCACCAATAACTTTCTTCAATGCTTTCACAGCTCCGCTGTCGCTGCGGCGACGTCGAAATTCATTCAGCTGCTCGCTATACACTCCCAGTTAAAATCGAACTCTGAGCATGATTCCTACCCGTTTTATACCTCTTGGGCACGTGGCAAGAAATTTCTATAAGCTGTCGCACGTGCAAAATAACGCACGTGTTGACAAACTCACTCAAGTGTAACAATTTGATCTTCGACGTCAAAGAACTTTCCGACAGCACATGTGTGCACTTCGATATCAAAAGTACTTGCCACCGGCACAGGTGTCCACTAACCGAGTGTAACAATTAGCTATGAATCACAAACCAAGCCGCTCACACACGCTCGGCGATTACGGTCCCAGGATGTAGTCACAATATTAATGTTTGTAAACAAAAGTATAAGCTGAGTGTTCTATTTTGACAATGCTTGTTGTCTCTCGATATGATTTGTTTAGCTTCTGTCATGTAGTAAAGTTTGCAGACAATTGTACGGTAAAGATGGCCTAACTGCTACTGAAGCTTAAGCCTTCTGCAAGAAGTCGGTTGGTTCTCTTTAAGATTAATCACGTTAATTACTTTAATTTCAAACGTTCAGTAATGAGATTTATTCGCAATCCATGGCTTCTTGTTACTATCATAATTACCATTACTATTATCTTCGGCTCGTTCTTGTTTGCTAACGGGATCAAGCTCGAGAGCTCAGTCGATAATATGAAGGTGGCAAGAAATTGTGCTCATCGACTGAAATGAGGCGGAGAACACGATTACCGACGCATCCCGTAATTACCATTGGAGGGAGGAGAGACACAAGGGTCGGGGAATGTCGCCGGCTCTTCATGGGGATATCAAAGAAAGTGAAGGGGCATTAATTATTTGCTTAATTGCCATCATGGGAAGCATTAAACCACAGCTCCATGGAACAAGAAAGTTCCTGTAGAGACAGGGCCAAGTGTCAAGCATCTCCCTCCGGTGTAATGGAATTTCAAAATATACAACATGTACAATATGTATGGAGACAGACCTGTGAGCAGAAGAAACCTGCAGAATGGCAAAGGCAACGTACTGCTTCGACATTACTAAATGCTTTATTATTATTATTATTATTATTATTATTATTATTATTAATATGATTATTATTATTTATTACAGTCATGCGATTTTCTCTAAAAACTTATAATCTACTAGATTTCGCATTTCATTATCTAGGGTGCGATATAAGATTTATAAAAAAACAAAGACATCCAGAAAAAAAACATGATGTGCTCCATCCACGTAGCATTCTCTAGGTATTTTGCAGCAGACTTTTTTAAAAAGTTTGTTCTTCTATATCCTTCATGTTAATCACGATAAATATCAACAAAAATTATATATGCCCAGAACAAAAGTTGTTAAAATTAGCTACAAATGGTATAAACGAGCAGTGTCGAATATGGAGACCAAGAATATCACAAAAATGTTTCGTTTCGTGAAAGTTCATTTTTTTTTTCAGGTAAAATGTATGTAGAACAATGCCATAGCCAGGATTTGAGCCACGGATCTCCCGAATATACCTACTATGAAGGCCGGGACTTAAAGTACTTGCGACAATATACGCCGCCATTGGAATAACTCATATCAAAATAATTCTAGATAATCTTGCAGTTTATCGTGACATATGCGAGTCAGTAGAGAAATTTTATGCGCGCCGGCATGTTGCCAATGTAACTCAGTGGAGGAGCAACTTTGAGGAGACAGGGAGATCCATGGTTAAAATTCCGGCTGTAGTGTTGAATTTTTTAGTCTGACTCTAAATTGTTTGATTATTTATTTATTGTAGATTCAAAGGAAATAAGGGTAAAGCGATATGGGATGACTTTGAAATTCGGTTTATAAAACCAGAACTACAAATTCCCATCTGAGAAATGCAGTCATAGGAAAATTTAAACCAGCAACAAGGAAGAACTTGGAACTGGTTAATTTCATACAACAAAGTTTTAGACTTACATTATATACTTTAAAGATATCTCTATTTCTTATCTTCAGTAATATGTTTCTATCTATGTTTGCCAGTTATGCAAAAGTGATTAAGAATGAAGAGGATATTAGATGCAACTTCCTTCAAATTTAAGCAACACCTACAGTGCATTTGTCTAAGAAACATTTTAAATACACCTCTATTATTTGAATTAAAACCGTTAGAGCTATCTTGGGAAAGTGAAAATATTTGAAAAAAAAATCCATATAAGGAGTAGTTTGGTGTGGTGGATATTCTTTAAAATCTTCGTGTTGCAACTGCAGAAGATGCTGAGTTAGAATATAAAATTAATATTTAATTAACTTTTCGTTTTTGAGTTATGTTGTTAACAAACACATACGCACATGTGCGTGCGGCCCTTTTGCTACAGCTGGTGATTTGGATTTAGGGAGCCACAAAACACACATTTCCGGTGAACTCGACAAAGTTTTGTTGTAAAATACAACACAAAATTTTCAGTTAATGTGTGGAACAATAAAAACGCATTAAGATGGACATGACCGAATTAAAATTATACACACACTCCTCTATGATAGTAAAAATGGATATTTGGGAGTAATGTAAAATACAGAATAAGATCTGGAGAAATGAAATATTATAAATATGCAAAAGGGAATATGCTAATACAGAGACTAAAGATTTTGGGTATTCTACTGAAAATTAAAACATCTGATGTGTACCATTCACATGACTTTCTCCACATCTCTGCAACAAATTATTCTTCTATTTACTTCATGCTAATCAGTAAAAACTATCAGAAATAGCCATATTACTTGCTTCCTTTTAAGTAGAAATGAAATAAGGGAGTACCATAGGAGTTTTTCATAGCAGAAACCAAAAATAAGGAATGTCTCAAAAACGACGAACTCCACGAAAAAAATGTATGTAACATAAATTGTGTGTTTTAATGTGTTCTACATTATTTGTGTAGCAAGTTTTTGTTCATCTCTTACGGTTTAGCAGTTATTCAAAATGCAGTGAAATTCATCCAGAATAAACTACTCTTCAGGGGCTATTCCCAGAAAATTCAAAATATACATTTTATTTGTCAGGTAAATATCTTTAATATACGACATTTTAATCAAAATCGTTAGAGCCATTTTTGAGAAAATTGAAATTTTCGAAAAAAGTTCCACGTAAAGGGTAGTTTGGGGTGGGGGAATTTTTTTCAAAATGTTCGTGTCGCATCCTTGGAAGATACTAAACTTAAATACCAAGTTTGATGTTTTACCGACTTTTCGTTTTTGAGTTATCGTGTTCACAGACACACGGACACACACGGACCTTTTTGTGAAAATGCTTTTTTTAGATAAAGTGGACCCTAAAACATATATTTCCGGTGAAATCTCGGTATCGAATTTTTGGGTGGAGTGCAATACCTTCTCTATACACTAAATACATAGTGCGTATAGAGAAAGTAAAGATATAAAGGATATTTAACCATCATAAAAATTGGATGGATCATTTATATAGAATATGTGGTAGACGTTTAGCAAAGGAAGAAGTATAAAGTAAGAGGAGGAAGAATGATTTGAAGTACGTGGAAGATATGGACGTCCGTTGATACATCACCAAAGCGCGATGACTAGCTCAACTTATGCTGTTGATGACGACCTCTACTTTAGCAGAATTATAAAAGTATACCTAAAATCTGTTATTTTTCCATCCACTTCATGCCTTTTGGTAAGTTTTTGTATAAAATGAATGAATGATTAATTGATTGGTTGGGTTTAATGGCGCTCAACTACTATGGTCATTAGCGCCTTTATAAAATAACTAGGGATTAAACACGATATAAAACTAATAAAAGAGGAAGAGCAAGTAAAACCATGAAACAAAACGAATGGGTACTAAAACTAGAGAATGTAAAATATACCTAAAAGGAGCGTAACGGACATAACTATACTAACATCTCTTTAATTGGGTAAAATGAGCAGGGCTAAAAACAGTTAAAGTCTTGAAAAATCTATGACTTTCGCTCCGTTACAACCCATCCTTAAAAAGTTAAGTTAAAAACTAAATTCTAAATGGGCTGGTCAAATTCGATAAAAAGTTAAAAACTCTATCGACAGCTCTCAGGTTATCGGCAAGGACCTCCACGAGGGAGGCCGGCAGACGGAAGGTGGAACGAAGAGCTGCTAGAGCAGGATAGATAGGAACAGGGTCCCTCTTGAAAATATAATTATGCGTAAAATTACAGTGACCGATCAGCAGATCAGCCAACATGTCCTCCTCCCGTTTACCCACGCCACAGGAAGGACTTTTACTTCCCTAAGTTTGTTTCCACGAAGAGCTGCCGGTCCCCCATGGCGGCGCTTGCCAAAGCGTCTCGCTTTGGTATTTCTCAGCGCAGGGGATCGTGGGTTCGAGTCCCGCCATGGGCATGGGTGTTATATGTTTGTGTATGTGTGTGTAAAAAAAAAAAGTAAAACAGAAATTCAGTAATCAAAGTCAACAAATTAGGTAAATAAAAAGTAGGGTACACAGCGCCGGAGTCCCGACCAGACTCCGGAACTGTACTTAAAAAAGCTGATCATCATTCTTTGTGCCAGTCGGAAACAACCACTCTCCGCAAAACAAGCCGGAAATCCGCTGAGATACAGTGAGCAGCCGAATCGGCAAGTGAGCAGGGATCCAAGCGCTTTCCACAGTAGCCCCAGAACGTATAAAATGTGGAGGGCATCCTGGATACGTTGTACAAGAGGCTGGTAGTTGTACAGCTCAAGAAACTCTGGAGGGCACTAAGGGAATTGCTCAGTATAAGGCAGTCATCCAGTTTTCGACGACGAACATAGATGCATAAAATGAGTTTGCATGCACAATACCATGAGAACATGGAAGTTTAACAGTCTGTTTGTTTTCAAAAGCATTGTGGTGGATAACCTATAAACTTCGGTCCCATTTCCTTATGAGAATACGCAGAATGACAATGTTTTGATCCTCTTTGCGGTTTGGGTTCGTGGGTTAGAAGGATTTTCCAGCATAAAAGACCCACTTAGTCTATTCTAACTGAACTAGCTCAGTGCAGCATGCATATATCTTATGAAACAATAAAGGCATTAAAGCTGATAAGAAAAGACAGAGGCGTATGCCTAACTATACGAGATAGAACACCCGTTTTGTAAAGATACTGCACTGTGTGTGTGTGTGTGTGTGTGTGTGTGTGTGTGTGTGTGTGTGTGTGTCCACTAAAATAAGGAAGCTTAGTTCACCTTAGAGAGAGTGGACAGTTTGTTCTGTATCTGTATGCGTGATTTTTTCTCCTTTTGTTCATTTTTACAATTTTGTAACTCAGACAACTTAAATATAATTCGATACGTAGAGTCAGACTGAAAAATTGAATGCCATAGCCGGGATTTGAACTACGGATGTCCTAGTCTCTAGCCGGTTGCTCTTCTTCTGAGCTATGATGGCAACGTAGCGTTGAATTTCTCAACTGACTCGCGTGTTTCCCGGTAAACCACAAGATGATCTCAAATTATTTTGAGATGACAACCCCAATGGCGATTTACAATATTGTAAGCTCGTACTTTAAGTCCCAGGATTCATAGTATAGCCAACTATTATGATCATAGTACTTACAACATTGTAAGTCACCAAAAATACCAAACAGATATTTAAGTTCATCGTCTACCAAAGTTACGACTCTAAAATGTTTAAGGAAATTTCCTTACCCCAAGCTACCTTTAGATGGAAAAGTTATCGAATTGTTGGGTTTCTCAAAATTGCTGTATGATTCTGATTGAAATCCTAGTTCTGGATATATGTTTAATATACTTTTATGACAAACGAAATGTATATCTTCAATTTTATGGGAAAGCCTCTGAAGACCTCTCCGATCCGTCAAACTTTTGCTAAAGCGTAAGAAATAACAAAAGCTTACTATAAAATGTAGATGTCGTTTGAACAAACAATGTATGTCATACACACCTTTTGTAGAGTTAAACATTTTGGAAATATTCCTTGATTCTATTTTTAAACTACTTAAACTTTTCTCAAATGGGAAATCATGTTTTGTTTCATATCTTTATACAGTTTTTTGTTTCACTCCTTGCATGTAAAGAGAATCGAATTTCAATTGTTTGATATAGCAACCAGTTTTTGAAACAATTTACTATCACATTTACTATAACATTTCTATATTTTGCTCATAGTAATAAGAGCATTTCTGCTAATGTTTATTTCGATGAGCATGATGTAGATAAAAGAATAATATTTTGTAATAATAGTTTTTATAATAAGTCCTTTGAATTCAACACATACTTTCTTTCTGTCCCTGCTTAGTAAATAGTATATGGTAGAGCAGATATTACAGTCAATCTAAAATCTCGGTAATGGAATTTTACTGGAAATACACGATTTAGGATCCCGGATTATATGGAAAAATTTTCAACAATTTTGACTTTCTCAAAAATGTCTCTAAATTTCGGATTAAAATAATGTATACTAAAGATCAAGCGCGAGACCTGGGTTCGATCCCCAGTACCGGCGTGGGGATTTTTCCCCCGCTGGGAGACCTGGCCCGGGGTGCACTCAGCCTCGTAAGGTCCCTGGGGGGCCAATTGAGGAGCTACTTGATGGAGAAGTAGCGGCTCCAGGTCATGAGGACCACATTAACCGGCCGGGAGGGACTCGAGGCGCTGACCACGTCTCACCCTCCAATACTGCACCCCAACCATGACGTCTGTAGTGGACCGAGATGGGGGACGCAGCGGCCGGGCGGTAGGCCAAGGTTCCTCGTGAGCTGTCGTGCCATGGAGTTTTAGTCATACTAAAGATATTTACATGGCAAATAATACAAATATCTTGAATTTTTTGGGAATAGCCTCTGAAGTCAAACAGTTAATAAACAATAACTTTAAATCTCACTAGAACACAGAATTTATATCGTATACATGTTTTAACGAATTGCGAGATATTCCCTGTTATTAAATTCAATTTTAAAATACTTTACATTTTTACTGTCTGTATCCTATAAGTACATGCAATGTACATGTTATCTAGAGAAGTTATTGTATTCCTCCCAAGAATTCGATGTCGAGATTTTGCCGGAAATATGCATGTATATTTTGAGGTCCCCTGTATAAAAAATGTATTTTATAAAACAGGTCCATGTGTGTCTATGGGTAGCATATTTTAAAGACCATTAAATACTAAACTTCATATTTGTTTTTAGTATCTTCCAAGGTTGCCACACAAAGATTTTCAAGAAAATCCCCCCAACAGAAACTACACTTTACGGAAAGCTTCTCAACATTTTATTTTTCTCAAAAATGACTAACGATTTTGATTAAAATACCGTATATCTAAGATGCTTACAAGACAATTAAAATGTGTGTTTTGAATTTTCTGGGAACAGAATTTGCAAACATTTTTATCTGGAGGAGTTTTTCATAATTTTGCATCTTACTGCACAAACACCTAAAGTCATATCGGGGGCATTGCACTTGAAATGACTCGTTGTCTGTAGGTTCTTTTACGTTTGGTTTAAATAATTTTATTTTCCTCAAACACACACACACATTCACTCTCTCTTACATACTTCCAGACTCGGTGGGAGATAGGGAATAATTCTCCCAGCAGGGAGTCGAACCCGGGAACTCCAGGTGAGAAGTCAGCTCGCTGACCACTCGACCACGGAGGCACTATATTCTTTGTTATCGTTTTCAATTTTAAACGACCATTTCTGAAACGGCACCATCCAAAGCGAACCGAACCTCAATTGTTTTATATAGACTAGTTTTTAAAGTGTTTAGCCTAATGTATTCCCTTATTTCCCTTCTACAAGGAACCAAGTAACAAACCCAATTTGCTAACGTTTATCTTGAATAGCATGAAGTAGATAAAATAATAATATTTAGGAAGAATAATTTGTATATGCGAAAGTACCACATCAGATTTTTCTCACACAGGAAGCTCTCATCTGGTTCATATCTCTTTAGCTTTACACCTGGTCATGGAAAGAGAAGTAAATGTCAATGTGAATCGCATATCGGCAGCGTTTAAAATATTTGAAAAGCTAGTCAAGGCTATCCCCATATTTCCCCTCTACTTACAAGAAAGCCAAAAGAATGCCTTTCTAATAATATTTATTTCAGGACACATTATGGAGATAAAGGGATAAAGGAATAATCTTGTGAAAATGCTTTGTTGTAAGATCAGACAGAGAACTCATGTGCATGGAACACATCAGATTGTTTTACATTTTTGACTACGTCTATAATTCTATAATATAATGTTCATAGAATTTAGAGAAGCTAATGTATTTCAGTCAAAAATTCGATTCAGATATTTTTTCCGGACATATACGAGGGCTGTAATGAAAGTAGTGGCAACATGGTCCCCACATTCACAGGAGAGCGGATATGAGCCAATAGGATATGAGAGCGATCAGGTGACTAGTGTCGATGTGAGGTGTGCATTGGTTGGGCTGCCAGCTGAGAGAGTGTGTTGCTGTGTAGCGTTGAAGTGAACCGTGTCAAGTGCACCGCTCTAAAGCATGTTTACCAAAGACGATCAGCGTTCATGGATTAAAATCGAGGTTGCCCGTGGCAAAAATGCATCAGCATGTTATCGAGGATTACGTGAAGCCTGTGGCGGGAATGCATTGCCATACAGGGTAAAGCACGATGGGTCAAGGCGTTTCGTGCAGGTCGGAATCTGTCTGCGGATTTGCACCGCACAGATCGGCCGTCCATTCCGCAAGATCGGATTGACATCGTGAGGGTCTCGTTGCCATGGACCATCGATGGACTGTCCGGGAGTTATCTCAGTCATCAAACTGTGTGGCATATCCTGACGAAATATCTTCACTTCAGGAAAATTGCGTCCCGTTGGGTTCCACATCAACTCACTGAGGTACGAAATGGCACCGGTTTGCACTGGCTGGCATCCCATCTGGACAAATACAGCAACGAAGGAGACGCATTTCTGCAGCGTATTGTCGCCATTGATGAGAGGTGGGCATGAGCCTATGAGCCGGAATTGAAGCGTCAGTCGAAAGAATGGCGTCACCCAGATTCATCACGTCCACAGAAATTTCGACAGGAACCCGCACGATATGTCGCAAACAATGTCCAGCTCTTATAGCAACGGTGGCATTGGGAGGTTTTGGAACCTCCTCCGTACTTACCAGACATGAATCCTTGTGACTTCGACCTGTTTCCGAAATTGAAGGAACCCCTCCGAGCCGCCGATTTCCTGACCTGGCATCTGTAGTCCGCGCAATAGGGCGCTCCTTCGCAGTCCTCATCAGAGATCGCCTTGCCAACGGTCCCCAACGGCTGCCCTACATTTGGCAAAAGGTCAGGGACTTTGCGGGTGACTACATTGAATGAATGTAATGCAACTGTACTTGTGAGTTCAATAAATAGTGTGTTCTATCAATGTTGCCACTAATTTATTTACAGCCCTTGTATATTTTGGAAACCCTAACTCCAAGAAATCATTTTTAGAATAAGTTCATTGTCTGTGGGCAGCATAATTCAAAACGAAAAGTGCGCTTAACACGACGCTTGGTATTTGAGTTATAAGATGTTTTCATTAGAAACGAAATGTATATCTTCAATTTTCTGGGAATAGGCTCTGAAAATCTTTTGATTATGGATGACCTTTTTGTAACTAATGAACCGTAATGGATAGACAAAAAGCTACCACACATTTCTACTTACACTTTCCAAACGGCATTTTAATCAAAACCATTAGAGCTACTTCTTAGAAAATCAAAAATTTCTAAACCTGTTCCATGCAAAGTATGTAATTTATGTTGCGGAGAGTTTTGTCGCATATTTGGAAGATAATTGTCTTAAATACCAAGTTTGGTACTAAACCGACTTCTCTTTTTTTAATTATGCTATCCACATACACATACCGATACAGAATGTTTTCTTTTCTAATTCTTTTATTAGTATTTGGTCCTTAAAATGAGTCTTTCCGGTAAAATATGGCTATTGAAATTTTAGATGGAATACAATACATTCTCTTGCTACTATATACATGCCAGTTATAGCCAGTAGTCTAAATTCTAAGTTGATATTTTCAAAAGCCAATCGAAATTGAAAAATCCAGTTGTTTTTCATTCCAAAGAGGCTCTTGTTTAAAAGGCATATATGGAATAATTTGTGAATTTGGGCGGTTTAAGTTCCGAGTATGGAATGTGAAGGCCACTATGTAACTTCCAGTTCTTAAATATTTGATAATCATTGTTTTTGTTTGTTTATAATGTAATATATAATGCAGCTACTTCTGCAACAGTTTATCTTAATTAAGGTTAAGTATATAGAGAATTAATTTTGTAAGAATGATCTACATATTTTCTAATAAATACAGGGTTATTCAAAAAGAAAGAACATATTTCAAATATTTATTACTTCCAAACTACAAAAGATAGAAGGGTGATTCCAACGTTAATGGAGAAAGAAAAATGTACTATTTTATAATATGCATTCAATATAACAAGCTTGTTTTACACGGCACATGTCAAAACAGTGGCTCATTTCTTGCCACACACGAAGCAGCTGGTCTCTAGTTATCGAATTCACAGCTTCAACAATTCGATGTCGTAGATCTTCAAGAGTGTCAGGCATAGGAGGGATAAAAAAACGGTCTTTACGTAACCTCATAGATAAAAGTCACACAGATTGAGATCTGGAGACCTGGGAGGCCAGTTGAATCTGCTCCTCCTCTCGCAATCCAACGTCCTGCAAACGTGTTAGTCAAGTAACGTCGGACGTGGTAAGAGAAATGAGGCGGGGCACCATCTTGCATAAAAATTGTCATTGGAAAACATTAGTCATTGAGTAAAATTGTCTTCTTCCACATCTTCTAACATGCCAATGTACAATTCGTACCTTTTGTTGTGGTCGTCAGGATTCAATGCTTGCAATAACTGCAGTTTGTATGGCTTCAGGTGCAGACGATGTTTCAGAACTCGCCATACCGTTGCTTGCTCGTGATGTGGATTTCTTTGGGATCCTTTTGTATAGTGTACGAATATGCTCGACATTCGCGACCGATGTGCGAAGACTTCCCATGTTTTTCCTTTTGCACATGCAATCATCTTCTATGAATTTTCGATGCCACTCGTAAATTTGCTTGTGACGCGACGATTGTTTATTAAATTGACGGCGAAATGCTCGTTGAACTGCAACAATGGACTCTAGTTTTGCTAATTCAGTACACAAAATTATTTCTCTTGTGGTGTCACCGTCATTTCACTACAGACATACAACAGATAACAGCGCCAATGCGGCCGTGATTGGAACTTCTACTCCCAGCGCTATTTCAATTGTAAACTTTTCTCTCTCCATAAACGTTGGAATCGCGCTTCTATCTTTTGTAGTTTGGAAGCAATAACAGTTTGAAATCTAATCTTTCTTTTTGAATAAACCTGTATTGTAGGGTACAAAAAGATAAATGTAAAAGGAAGATTTTTTTCACTTATTTATTGTTTTTATCAGTTTCTCTTTGTTGAAAGAGTTTTAAAGCTATTGTTTAAGTCTCCTGGTACATTATTAGCAGTTGTAAAATATTCGCTATTTGCCCTACATGCTGTAGCTACACACTTCCATTCAACTATTCAATTTTGTGCGTAAAACACCACTTATTTGCCACAAAACTTTTTAAAGTACATTTTTAAGTAAACTTCCTTAATATAAGCACATTACAAGCTCCGTACTTTAATTAATTTTAGCTCGAAATCTTCCCGCTGCTTCGACAAAGTCTGAACTTCGTTCATAATAAACCTTAATAAGACCAATTAGTGTTTGTAGACGCAAAGTAATTATTTAAGGGAATGAGCTTCGGCTGAGGAAGAGAAGTGACAGTCAGAGCATGTCTATGACAAAGGGTATACTTACATTATATGCAGCCAAAAAGATGATTACATTCAAGCATCTTTAACTTGAAAGTCACAATAAAATATTTTGAGATTCCTCTTTTTTTCAGTTAATTATACTTTGCTTATTTATTTATTTATTTATTAATTCATAGTTTTGCTGTAAAGACTATGTTTAAGTCTTATTTAATCGGAACGGAATGGAAAACTACGACGATGTAATAACGGAGAAATACGTATTACTTAATATCTAATAATATAATAATTCCATGGCACGACAACTCACAAGGAACCTTGGCCTACCGCAGTCCATGACAGACATCACGGATGGGCTGCAGTATTGGAGGGTGACACGTGGTCAACGCCTGGAACCCTCCCAGCCGGTTAATGCGGTTTTCATTCTCCATCAAGTAGCTTCTAAATTGCCTCCCCCGACCCCCAGGGACTTCACGAGACTGAGTGCGCCCCGGATCAGGTCTCTCAGCGGAGGAGAAATGCCCACGCCAGTACCGGGAATCGAAACCAGGTCTCCCATTTGGTAAGCAGCTGCGTTATTAAATACCTACTACATAAGGAAAATTATCATATTTTGAAATACATAGAGTAATATATCTCTAAACTTAAACTGCGATCTGAAAGCACTGCATTGCATCAGAATAATATGCCCTTTGAAATTGTAGGATGTAGAATATTGATAGGGGACACTTCGCTGACTGTGAGATACTCGGACGATCGATTGTGGCTATTCCCTCTGGGAAGCCAGGATTAATTAAAGGAGCCGGAGGAGGTTGCAGATCTTGAAGCAAACTGGCCCAGTAATGCGCACGCAAGTCTATAACATTTCCAGTTCGAAAAAATATAAATGGCGTGTTATTTATGAACACTCTTTAACTGCTGTGGTTCTCAGCGTCCCATTCTATATTGGGCGTGAAAGGCCGCTTAATTTTGCTCAGAGACCCCTCTATCAGGCTCGAGGATCTTTTACGTGTTGTAAATCTACGACACGGGACCAACGGCATTACTTCCCTTCCGAAGGTTCTAGTTCGAACAGTTCCAGTTCCTTTAGAGAGCAATCCTAAGAGGGCAACGTAGTGATACTAGCAGGCGAAAGGGCGAGAAATATGTATATAGGAAAACAACTGCACCATCTTCCCGGCACCCCGACGCTGCAACAACTGAAAACATATCTGGCAGCTGAATGGGAAATATAGGGAAGGAAAGACTAGGCAAATACCAGGAACAATAATCCGATAGTCAGCGTACCTTTGTGTCGGTCGGTAGCTTCGGAGGAAGGGCAGTTATGCGAAAGTTTCTTTTCGTCATTTTATTCTTCCTAAGTTTCCCCATACGTTTTACTTTCTCTATGCGTGATTCCCTCCCCGTACAGGCGTCTAAAATAAATACTTATACTACTTCAAGTGATATTAATTCCATTGGAACACGGCCTATAAGCTCGAAAACTGCATTCCGTTGAAATGGTAGTGTAAGACTGAAAAACTCAAAGCCATAGCAACACATTCTATTGTATGAACGTCGACTTTGTAATCCTGAGCAAATAGTATATGAGAACAAGCTTTGCACCGTCAAATTTCTCATAGATTTACTCGATAGTGATGAAAAACTGAGGCCAATGTGGCCTCAAATAAAATAATCTGGGCGTTTAAAATTATGCCAGTGTTATAATTAAAATAATTGTGGAAAATGCATAAAGCATTCCTCTTCTTTTAAATCAGGCTGATTGATGTAAAAAAGGTTTGTATATTTTAAGTGTGATTTCCTGGCTATTATATTGTTGAACACACAATTATATTTTATTGCAATATTTGTTTTTACATAGGATGACACCGTGGCAGACTGGTTAGACCTCTCGCCCCTCACCTAGGTTGCTTGGATACAGTCCCAGGTCACTGTATGTGGGATTTGTGGTGGACAAATAAGGGTCCTGGGAGGCTTTTCTCCAGACCCTCTGGTTTCCTTTGGCATTAATTCCAATTGCTCTATGATCACCTTTCTTGTCATCTACTTCGCCTTCACTTCAAATCGTCTAGTTCCTCGCTTTCATGCCAGGCATACCTGGATATATGTTAGCTCCATAGTTAGCTGCTTCTCAACAGAAAACTGACCCCCGGCATTAGTTGGGGGTGTAAGTCTTCTACATGAGGAGGTTAAGCACTTAGAAAGAAGAACGTTTTACATATATTTCTAAAAAGGAGATTTTATCATTATTTTTAAATTATTTTCATTTTAAATTGAGAAATATCTGTACAACAGTTGCTAAATATAGTTGAGTACATTTACTTTAAGATACAATTACCCTGAAACATTCGTTAATTTGCTACTAGTTCACTTTAAAGAATATCTAATAAATATGGTTGAATACGTTTATTTTAAAATAAAATTACCCTGAAACATCCGCTAATTTACTACCTAGTTCACTTTAATGAATATGTAAGAAATACGGTTGAGTACATTTACTTTAAAATATAATTACCCTGAAACATCCGTTGATTTCCTGTCCAGTTCACTTTAATGAATATCTATTAGTATGATATTGGCTTTACTAAACCAAAATACCCAATACATATTTTCCTTCTTCTGGTAGTATAATTAGCTGTAGTATTTTCTGCTGTCTGGTAACTCTACTATAAATAATTACATTAATAAATATCGAAAGGAGCAAAACCAGAATTAAACCTTCTAAGAAAACATTTTCAAAGATTTGTAATGTGGGTGGTTGCAGCAGACGGCTCTGCCCACATGAATATTTAGTTCATTGAATCCTGGCACAAATATGATAAAAAATATTCACTTCATTCTGATCTAGAAAACATTAGCAGAAATAGTCCTAGTATTTACTTCCTTGTAGGTAGAAGAGAAATGTGAAGGTATCGTAAGTTAAAGTGATAATCAAAAGCTGGTTGCTGTGTGACAAGTTTCGTTGTTTGTATGGACAGGGGTTGACCAATTTCTGTATGAGAAAAGTATACATTTTTAAAGCTGAAACCAAAAACAAGGAATATATCAAAACGATCAATTCCACGAGAAAAATGTATATAACATGAATTGTGTGTTTTATGTGCTCTACATTTTGGGTGGTAAATTTTTGTCCATCTCTTACGGTTTAGCCGTTATGAAAATTCCGAAAATTCATCCAGAATAAAGTAGTCTTCAGATGCTATTCCCAGAAAATTCAATATATACATTTTATGTATCAGGTAAAATATCTTTCATATACAATATTTTAATCAAAATCGTTAGAGCCATTTTTGAGAAAAGCAAGGTTTTTGAAAAAGGGTAGTTGGGGTGAATACCAAGTTTGATATTTAATGGTGTTTTCGTTTTTTTAGCAATGCTGTCAACACACACACACACGAACCTTTTACCAAAAATGCTTTTTTTTTGGATTCAGGGGACCCAAAACATGTATTTCCGGTGAAATCTCGGTATCGAATGTTTGGGTGCCTTACAATATCCTCTCTATACATGGTACTGGTAGAGAAAGTAAACATGATAATCATAATCTTGTGTGATTTTTTCGTCTAACGGTTTATCTTCCTACGTGTCGATTGCAAAGCTTTTATGGACTTCTTCTAGGGGGAAATAACATTACTAAAAATAAAACTGTGTCAATAACCCCTTAGACCTCTCCTCGCAAACATGAGCCAGATTTCATTCTCTGCCATGATTGCCCAGTTAACTCTGAAGTCTATCAGCTGAACACTTTCGCCTTATACCTACTAGATTCAATCGTGAATCCGAATTTAAAAAGTCCATGTAACATGTCTTTCTACACCTATTCTCAACAATCTAATTTTATAAAAGCCTATCCTTCCTTCTAATTACCGCTTATTAAGATAAACATCAGGAGAAATATTGTTATTACTCAATGCTTTCTAGATAGAATGGGAAGAAGGGAATATATTAGGCTAAATGTGGTAAATTTTTTTAAGAGATGGTTGCTTTGAAATTCTATTCTTTTTGAAAGACCATGAGAGTCGGAAGAAAGATAGGTTAACAAATTATCACTTAAAAATTCCATTATTGGACAAATTAAACCAATGAATATCTGTGAAATAGTTAATTCTACACAAAATGTATTTGACATAAATTATGTGAGTTAACGATATTTCTAATTTTTACTTTCTCTATACGCACTATGTACATAGTGAATAGAGAAAGTATTGCACTCCACCCAAAAATTCGATAACGAGATTTCACCAGAAATATATGTTTTAGGGTCCCCTTTATCTAAAAAAAGCATTTTCACAAAAAGGTCCGTGTGTGTGTGTGTGTGTGTGTGTGTGTGTGTGTGTGTGTGTGTCCGTGAACACGATAGCTCAAAAACGAAAAGTCGGTAAAATACAAAACTTGGTATTTAAGTTTAGTATCTTCCAGGGATGCGACACGAAGACTTTGAGAAAAATCCCCCCACCCCAAACTACCCTTTACATGGAATTTTTTTCGAAAATTCCGATTTCCTAAAAAACGACTAACGATTTTGATTAAAATATCATATATTAAAAGATATTTACATGACAAATAAAATCTATATTTTGAATTTTCTGGGAATAGCCTCTGGAGACTACTTTATTCAACATGATTTTTGCATAACTACTAAACCCTAAGATATTGACAAAAACTTAGCACACAAAAAATGTAGAGCACGTTAAAACACACAATTTATGCTATATACATTTTTTTCGTGGAGCTGATCGTTTTTGAGATATTCCTTTTTCTTGGTTTCAGCTTTGAAAAACTTACTTTTCTCATACAGGAAATTGTCAAGTCCTGTCTACACAAACAAAGGAACATCAGTCATATAGCAACCAGCTTTTGGCTTTCACTTTAACCTATGGTACTCGTTTATATGGCTTGTATTTACAATAAAGCAAGGAATAAGACTATTTCTGCTAATTTTCCTCGATTAACATGAAATAAATAAAAGATAAGCTTATTAACAATAATTTGTTACAGAGATATAGAGCAAGTCATGTGAATGGAACACATCAGATTTTTGTATTGAATGATTTCTCCAGGTATTACGAGAACTGCACTTCCGAGGATATTTCCAAAAAATTGAACATTATTATAAATGGCTGTTAATAAAAATTATTAGTCATTTTAATAACATTAATATTTATGAACATATTCGGTATTTTGGGGCACGGGGATTTTCCTATCCTTAAAAGTTGCCGAATTGAATAAATTTTGATCACAAGAACACTGACACACGCATACACACAAACACAAAGATGCACAGAGTATTTTTTTCTAAAGATATTAGTTTTGGATTCAAGAGGCTTCAGAAATATATTTCCAATGAAATCCTGATATCAAACTTTTAGGTGGAATGCAATGCTTTTCTTACTAATGCGAAGTAGAGAAAATAAAATACCATTGCTATATTTATTTAGAAAGATCTGCTCTTACTTTAGGCTAATGAAAGAAATAGTAAGGTATACAATTATTAACGCTTTTCATTTACTGAACAGTAAATCAATGGAATACAAATCAACCTAAAACATGTATAAAATCAGTAAACAATGTGATTAGGGTTTTTCAGTCGTAAACAGTGATTGTACTTGCCATAATTACTTTTTTTTAGTCCCATGTTGGTACAAGTGAAAGAAAGATCAGTGGCAATCTAAAGTTTGTTCTTCCTTACCTTACCTAAATATTCTCTATACATTTATTGCATGTTTCCAACAGGTTTATCTTTTTTTAAGTTTCCATTTGTAAATGTGTTTCAATGAGATCTAGCTTTCCTTTGAAGTATGATTTTCTATATCTTTTGGTTTACCAATTATGCAAAAGTCCTGAAAAATGAAGAAGGCGTTAGAGGCTATTCACATACAATACGGGATATATGTACATTTCATTAATCATAAAATTGTTTTAAAATACGGTATTTTAAAGAAAGAGAACCTGCTATACCTATTTTTACAAATTTAACTTTTCAAAAAGGTACGCAAAGGGTAGTTTTGGTTGGGGGGGGATTACATAAAAATTTTCATGTTGCAGCCTTGGAAGATACCAACTGTAAAGTTGACACTTAGTTTGATGCTTAGCTAACTTTTTGTTTTTGACGAACCGTTTTCAAAAAAAATCTGAGGTGTTCCATTAATATGACTTTCTCTACATTTCTGTAACAAGTTATTGTTAAAAAACGTATGTTGCTATTTACTTCGTGCTAATTGAGAAAAATCTGATGTGTTAACACTCACATGACTTTATCTAGCTGTTCTACAAACTTCATACATAAGATTCTTCTTCTCTCTGCACCTTGCTAATCGAGGTACTCATTAGCACAATGTTCTTATTATTTAGTTCCGTATAAGTAGGGAGAAAATAAGAGAATACACTAGGCTAAACCAATAGTCAAATGTTTTAAAGCTGTCGTTATGCGATTGTCATCGCAAATCGATTCTTTTCTTGGCCGGGAGTGGAACAAACGAAAAGCGAACAGTCCCGTCTAGGAAAAGTAAAAGTACTTCACAACTGAAACTAATAATAATGAATACCTCGAAAACGGTAAGCTCCAAGAGAAAAATGAATATGACATAAATTTTGTATTTTAACAAGTCCTAATTTTTTTGTATACTAAGTTCTTGTCTGTCTCTTATGGTTTATTAGTTATGCCAAATTAAGCAAAATTCATCCAGAATAAACAGGTCTTCAGAAGCTATTCCCAGAAAATTCAAGATATATATTTTATTTGTTAGGTAAATATCTGAATTATATGATATTTTAATTAAAATAGTTAAAGCCATTTTTAAGAAAATCAAAATGTTCGAAAAAAGTTCAATGTAAAGGGTAGTTTGGGGTGAAGGAATTTTTCTCAAAATCTTCGTGTCACATCCCTGGGAGATACTAAACTTAAATACAAAGTTTGGTATTTTAGCTACTTTTCGTTTTTGAATTATCGTGTTCACAGGCACATGGACACACGGACACACGGACACACACACACGGATCTTTTTCTGAACATGTTTTTTTGGATACAGGGGGTCCTAAAACATGCATATCCGGTGAAATCTCGGTATCGAATTTTTGGGTGGAATACAATGCTTCTCTATCCCTATGTACGTTTTACATATGGGGCTAGAGAAAGTAAAAATGAGTAGAAATATTCTTATTACTTGCTTCCTTGTAAGTAGAAGCGAAATAAGGGAGTACCATAGGTTAAAGTGATACTCAAAACCTGGTTGCTATTGAAGTTCCTTTGTTTGTATGGATACAGATGTCAAATTCCTGTATGAGAAACCTACAACTTTTTCAAAGATGAAACCTATACCAAGCAATATCTCAAAAACGATCAACTCCACGAAACTAAATTATATAATAAATTGTGTGTTTTAATGTGCTCTACATTTTTTGTGTGGTAGGTGTTAGCAGTTATACAACATTTCGTAAAATTCATCCAGAATAAAGTAGTCTTCAGAGGCTGTTTCCAGAAAATTCAAGATATACATATTATTTGTGAGGTAAATATCTTTAATATACGGTATTTTAATCAAAATCATTAGAGCCATTTTTGAGGAAATCAAATTTTTCGAAAAAAGTTCCATGTAAAGGATGCTTGGGGGTGGGGGGGTTTTTGAAAATCTTTGTGTCGCATCTTTGGAAGAAACCAAATTTAAATACCAGGTATGGTATTCAACGGTCTTTTCGTTTTTGAGCTAAACTGTCCACAGACACACACACGCACCCACATACACTGACCTTTTTGTAAAATTACTTTTTTTGTATTCAGGGGGACCCAAAACATGTATTTCCAGTGAAAGCTCTGTATCGAATTTTTGGGTAGAATGCAATACACTATGTACATAGTATGTGTTGAGAAAGTAAAAATGTGTTCTTGTACAAGGGTCCTAAACATGTATTAAGGGTAAAATATTGTATGGAATGTTTGGATGAAATGAACTACCTATTCTTTTCTCCTTATCTCTGAGCTCACTGCCTCGGGCTGAACACGATACAGCGTAAAAGGGAACAGGCTATCAGCTGACAAGTATTGAACAGCTTGTAAAGGCAGTGGTAATAACAACTTTACTTGAAATGGCCACCTGTGGCTATTCAGCCCTAACAACTCAAGTCGTAACACTATAAGATGCAACAAAGCGTTTACTGTTTAACATACAGTATTTCCTTAATGCAAGTTTTGCTCATGACTAAAATCTGAAATCATGGGATAGCAACAAAAATTAATTATTTTTGCATTGTAGCCATGAATGGAGTAACTACCCTTTCGGTTGCTGAAGATAAACTTCAGCAAACCTCAAAGAACAGAAAAACGTGTTGCATAAAGTAGAAATAATCCATTAAAGTAAGTTTTATTTAACCCTTGTGATGCGTAAGCTAATAAGGTTAATTTTATTGTAGTATTATTATTTGAGTAAAGATTTGTTACAGTATGGAATATATGCGGCAGTAGAACGGATTACTTACTTAACATAACATTTATGTACTTAAGTTATTCACAATATTTATAAAAACATGTCCTGTTAAACTGTATTATTTAGGCCCTACTTACGCTATTAGGTTTTATCTATTCCATCTAAATCTCTGCCGTTTCTATCCCATTCTCTTTCTCTTTCTTATACACTTTTCTTTACATTTCCGAAATATTTTCCTATTCCTTTAATTCTGCTCAATTGTCTGGATTCTCAACATTTTCATCTCTCCGCATTCTCCTGGCATACCATTTAATTTGTTTTCCCAAATTTCTTTCCCCCAATTTCTTACCTCTTCACATTCTGCTAAACAGAGAACAATACTGTCTTTCTCCCCACATAAAATACAACGCTTTAGTTCATTACCCCTACCCAATTCCTTTCAAAATGATTACCCCACTCTTATCCACTAATCCTTCCCTCTTTTATTAGTCAGTTTACCCTCCTCATATGTACGTCATCCACCCCCAAGACCCTCGACGAATGCCATAGTCAGGAACATGTTGAGGAACATTGCATCAGAGTGTGAGAGAGAAGAATATGATATGAAATGATTGAATTTGATGAACGAAAAGATGAAATGGAGCACTTGGTGAAATGAATACCGGGAGAAACCGAAGAACCCGGAGAAATACCCAAACCTCGATTTGTATTCATGACTGGTCACTGAAAATATGGATCATATCTTGAGCGATTTAAAATAGTGAGTCAAAACAGTGCCACATGTGCCTGTTTGCATCCAGTATTGCATGCAATTCACTTACTCTTTGATCGTCCATTACACGAAAAAAAAAAAAACGGCTCACATTAATAATGCACTTAGGCTTCTGCAATAAATCTTTCACTCCACCATTACATCACATTATTGGATAACAATGTTGCTAATCAGAATTTAAAATATTTGTCAATAAATATATAATTCATTATTAATAATTACATACACTTCATCATATATTTAAATGTGTTAAAGTTTAGCAAACAATTATTTTATATTTCTAATGAATATGTTTCAATTTTTATTATTTGTCTATTTACATTAATGTATTAACTGTTATTATATAAAATTGCATATTGTTTACAGCTATAGTCCTAACATTCAATTGTAAAGTAGGACTAACAATTTAGAAACTTAATAAATTATATAAATAAACCTCGTTTTGTGCAGCAAATTCCCTGGCATGGAACCTGAGCTGGCATAGCGAGAGGGGGAGCAGTCCAACCGTTAGACCACAAGACTGATTCTGGATATTACTGTTGTAAAAGCCAGTGTGAGACATTTTGGATGCTAGTCTTGACTTTGACGCAATGGTTGCAAAAAGACAGCAAATAAGACCTTGTTCACACATGAAAAATTGTATGAGATTATCGGCATGACTATTATAATACTAGATCGATATGTCATGTAGGTATGACACCAGTACGGAATGAGACACAAATATAGGGGGGACCAATTAAGTTGAGACTATACAATAACTCATTGCACACTGTGTACCCAACCATACAAAATTTTCTATTATATATACTAATCGAGATAAACATTAGCAGACATGATCTTATTACTTGCTTCCTTGTAGGTAGAAGAAAAATAACGGCATACATTAGACTAAAGCCATAGTTAAATATTTAAAAGCTGGTCGCTCTGTGACACGATTGAGGTTCAATTCACGTTTGAAAAGAGTTAGGTGGTTAACAATTGAAATCAATAACAAAGAATATCTCGAAAAGGGTTCAACTCTATAAGAATTCGTATATGATATAAGTGTTTTAACAGGATCTACATTTTTGTGTATTCAGTTCTTATCTATCTATATCTTAGGGTTTAATCGTTATACTAAATTTTGAAAAACAAATCCAGAATAAAGCTCAAAGGCTTTTGTTAGACAATGCAAGATGTAAATTTGTTTTGTAAATACCTTGAATATACGGTATTTTACTAAAAATTGTTAGAACCATTTTTGAGGAAAACATTTTTCAAAAATGTTTCCACGTCACGGGTAGTTTGTGGTGGGAGGTTTTTTTGATAATCTTTGTGTCGCATCCTTGGGAGATACTAAATATAAATACTAAGTTTGTCTTTTAACGGTCGTTTCGTTTTTGAGGTATGGTGTCCACCGACACATACACGGATCTTTTTGTAAAAATGCTTTATTCGAACTCAAGGGAGCTCAAAACATATTTTCGGTAAAATCACGACATTGAAGTTTTGGGTGGAATAGAATATCTTCTCTATCTACTATTGACATAGTATGTACACACGTGCTAGAGAAAGTAAAAAGAAAACCTAAAATAACCATCACAACATTCTCAATCACTTTTCCCCATAATATCAATCAATTTTTACGCAAGACATTTCTCTCGTAAGGCTATGTGCGATTTTTAGAGTTTGTAAGGGGCAATCTGCATGGAAAGATATAACAAAATAATAGGGCAAAATAATCATCCCCATAAAGTAAGAAACAGGAACAGAAAACTGTCATAGGTATACATATTCTTTTGTGAATAGAACAATTGTCGACTGGAACAAAATACAAAGTATAAATGATTTTAAAAAGTTACTAAGAAAGAACAAATTATATATATATATATATATATATATATCTCATAGTATTAATGTTTTCAAATTTTTGAGTTTATATTTAGATGTTCTGGTAATTAACAAAAATGGAAATGGCGTGTTATTTATGGACGCTCTTTAACTGCTGTGGTTCTCAGCGCCCCATTCTAAAATGGGCGTGAAAGACCGCTTAATTTTGCTCAGAGACCTCTCTATCAGGCTTGAGGTTCTTTTATGTGCTGTAAATCTACGACAGGGGACCAACGGCTTTAATTTCCTTCCGAAGGAAGCCATGCTAAGAATTTTTACACCCGAAAAAATCCATTGTCCTCCGCCGGGTTTGAGCCCGCGACCTTGGGTATATAAAGTTAGTATGGTAACCATTATACCACGGAGGGCGATTAGTAATTGACAGTGTACCATAAATGTGTATTATCAGTCTGACAGATTATTTATTATTATTATTATTATTGTTGTTGTTGTTGTTACTTCTACTTTTTATTAATTATAATTTTTGCGCTAACAATTACACAACAGTGCCATGGTACTATTCCCTAAGCAGTAAAATAATATATACCTGAAATATGAGCTAAAGCTTTCCCGGCGACAAACATACTCTACTTCAAGCCCGAGAACGTCTAGTGAATATATACCTATCAGGTTTATGACATTTATTTTAATGTACTTATACAATACGATTACTTTAAGTATTATTTTTTCCCCCGCAGCTTCTATGAGTATTAAATAAGCTTTACAAAGAAATATTAGTGGATTATTTGGGATAACTAGTATTTGTTGAACCCGGCCACAAGATAATTCACTCCAGCTTGTGCATCTGTTTAGCAGTATTTGACCTATGGCACAAGGGATTGAGTTAAGTATGTTGGGATTCTGATCCTCCGCTCGCTACGACACGACGCATAAGCTATGTGAATTAAACCAGACGTTAGATTTACACAGATATTAATACCAAAGGTGACAAGGTCACTTAAGTTTAAGATCCATTAGGATACCGGTCCGTATTTAACGAGTTCACATGCAACTGAAAACAGCGCTGGAAAAATATTCGGTACAGGGAAGTATTCCATCACAATTAATTCTTAGCATGGCCTGCAAGTGCTGATGTAATCAAGAACAACTTTTTTCTTGTTGCTCTACATCTGTGTAAATCTAAGATAAAATAATACTGTAAAGTGATTTAGAAGTTAAACATGCGGCTTGCACTTTCACCAAGAAGTTGAGGGCTTGGAATAGGTGTAAACGTAAACAAATCATCACATACTTTTGGGCACAGAGATGATGTCACGCTCTTATATAGATATGGATAAACTATATGGAGTAGATTTAACGTTATCAGAGCTAATGGGGACCGAAATTTCCTCCAAAAAGGAAAAACTCGGTTAATACGGTGCTGATTTGCTGCAAATGACAAACCTTTGATACCGATATTTCACTGCATATACAAGTTTTGAGGATTCCTGAATATGTCCTCATAAATACACATTTTGAATCAAAAATGCATTTCTAAAAAAGATTTAACAGAAATTTAAAATGCCGCATGCAATAGCTATAATTTAACATATTTGTGTAACTGAAAATTAACTACCATGCAGCACATTATAAACAAGAAAACAAATGTGGGACCCAATTGCCCTACCTGTCCCTGCTGGTGGACCAAAATAAGAAGGCAACCGGAGTCTGAGGTAAGAGAGGGGGGCCTTAATCATTACGTACCGATTTGTATTATTCGAAATATATGTTTGTGTGTGTATATGACTTTGCTACTTTCGGTATAATTAAGCATTTCAAGTACTCATTGCCAGGGCGGAAGTTGTCAACGGTGTTTATAAGGCGTGTAAAATCTTTAACGGAAGGCACAAAATGTTTAGTCAACAAATACTTATTGCTCGCCTTCACCTGATTAAACATTATTTGTGATCCCCCTGCTCTCTTGGAGAAAGAAAACAGTATTAGTACGCGGTAAAGGCGACTTTCAACATTGAAGCAGGAACCAACACAAGAGAAGACCTAGAAAGACCTACAGACATGAATTGTAAGCTTTAAGTATATATGGATTTTTGTATTGTAAGTTTTGCTTATCTTCTACAGTTTACTAGTTATTCACAGACCATCCAGAATGAGGAGGACTTCAGAGCTTATTTCCAGAAATTTAAGGATATGCATTTTGTGATGAAAGTGTTAAGATATGGTATTTAAATCAACATCGCTAGAGACATTGAGTAAATAAATAATTTTGAAATGTTATTCATTTAAATGGTAGGTTGGGTCTGGGCTTTTCTTTAAAATCTTCTTGTGGTGTCGTTGGAAGGTGCTGAACTTAACATATTTTTAATTTTTGAGATATGCTACTCAGACACAGATCACCACACATACACAAATGCATACATCACATAAAAATAGATTTTTTCTAAAGTTAATTTTTATTGTTTGGCCAAAAACATTTACAGGTGACTATAGAATATTTAGATGATATGTTTCGAAAATGAAAATATTTTCAACCAAAATCTCAAAAAAAAAAAAAAAAAAAAAAAAAAACACAGTGCAAACAAGAGGTAAAATTTTGGTAGAAACTCGCCTACTGTACTGGAAAATTACCATGCATCATTTAATTCAATACCATGTTATATTTAGCCGGTACAACGATCATCAAAGCCGCACCTCCTAAATGGAAGCCTCCGACGCTACCACTTGCGCCATCCCAGACGTTGAGCATTAGCTAAGAACACGTGCGGTGAACATCAGAGTAACGGCCACCTCAATGAATTTTAATCTGGATCCCTTTTGGGAGATTGAAGCCGAAACCAGAATGGATGACAGAGAGAATCGATTAGAAGGGGAGGTTTAGAGAATCGAATTAAGAACGCAGAAGGAAGAGGAAAGGGATAATCAAAGAGAAGTGAACTTTGATCTGGAAAATGTTTCTGCATGTGTATGTAAATAAGTAACATAGTAAGATTGAGCAATTACAGGCTGATGTGTTTAGGAAGAGCATAAAATAAAAACAAAAACATCTTATATGTTCCATTCACATGACTTTCTATACATCTCTGTAACAAAAATTTGTTAAGCTTATTCTTCTATAATATACTGAATGATAATCAAGATAAACTCTAGTAGACACGATCTCATTATATAGTTCCTTATAAGTAGGAGGGAAATAAGGTAATGCACTAGGCTAAACCGACAGTCACATGTTTTAAAATGTGGTTGCTATGGGATTGAAATCCATTTCTTTGCGTGGCCAGGAGTTGACAACTTCCTGTATGAGAAAAGTTTTAAGTATTTTAAAACTGCAACCAATAACCTCGAAAACGGTCAATTCCACGAAAAAATGTATGAGATAAATTGAGTATTTTAAGTAGCTCCACATTTTTTGTGCAGTAAGCTTTTAGCCACTGTTTACTAATTATGCAAAATTAAAAAAAAATCATCCAGAATAAAGAGGTTTTTAGAGGCTGTTCATAGACATTTTGGATATACATTTTACTGTCATGTAAATATGATAAATGTAAGAGATTTCAACAAAAATCGTTAGAGCCATTTTTGAAAAAAAGCATAATTTTCGAAATTGTTCCATGTAAAGGATAGCTGGTGGTGATGGACTTTTTTTTTTCAGAAAATCTTCCTGTGGCATTTTTGGGAGATACTAAACTCAAATATCAAGTTCGGACTTTTCCTTTTGAGTTATGTTGTCCAAAGACACACACGGACATGTTTATAAAAATGTTTTTTCATAAGATTCACAGGGTCTCAAAATATGTATTTCCGGCAAAATCTCGGTATCGAATTTTTGGTCCTCTTCTCTACACACTATGTTGATAGTACGCTCCATGAACCGCAAAATATTTTCACCTTTTTCATTCATCATTCGATATCGCCAACCAGGTTAAAGGATGTTAAACTTAAAAAATCTGATGTGTTCCATTCACATGACTTTCTCTACATATCTGTAACAAATTATTGTTAAAAAGATTATGCTTCTATTTACTTCATACAAATTAAGAAAGAGTAGTAAAAATATTCTTATTAGTTGCTTCCTTGTAAGTAGAAGCGAATTAAGGGAGTACCATAGGTTAAAGTGGTGCTCAAAAGCTGGTTGCTATGTGACTGATGTTTCTTTGTTTGTATGGACACCAGTTGACAAATTCCTGTATGAGAAAAGTACAAGTTTTCAAAGCTGAAACCAATAACAAGAAATATCTGAAAAACGATCAACTCCACGAAAAAATAACTTATATAACATAAATTGTGAGTTTTAATGTGCTCTAATGTTTTATGTGGTAGGTTTTTGTCCGTCTCTTACGGTTTAGCAGTTATGCAAAATTTCGTAAAATTCATTCAGAATAAAGTACTCTTCAGAGGCTATTCCCAGAAAATTCAAGATAAACACTTTATTTGTGAGATAAATATATTTAATATACGAAACTTTAATCAAAATCGTTAGAGCCATTTTTGAGAAAATCAAAATTTTCTAAAAAAGTTCCATGTAAAGGGTAGTTGAGGGGGATTTTTCTCAAAATCTTCGTGTCGCATCCCTGGAAGATACTAAACTTAAATACCTAGATTGGTATTTTACAGACTTTTCGTTTTTGAGTTATCGTGTTCAGAGACACACGGACACACGAACACACACGGACCTTCTCCCGATTTTTTTTTTTTTTTAGATAAAGGGGACCCTAAAACATATATTTCCGGTGAAATCTCGGTATCGACTTTTTGGGTGGAGTGCAATACCGTCTCTATACACTATGTACATAATGTGTATAGAGAAAGTATATTTTTTTTGTTTAGATTCAGGTTCCCAAAATCATGTATTTCCGCCGAAATCTCGGTATCGAATTTTGGGTCCTCTTCTGTACACACTATGTTGACTAACCAGGCTAAAGGATGTTTAACTTAAAAAAAGACGAAGATATTTAATATTTTACAGAGGAAGGAAAACTTGCAGTGTGGTTGAGAATAATTTGGAATGGAAGAGTCCTTAGCTCGCTTATTATTATGTCGCCATAGCAACGCGGATGATGAGATTCTGAATCACGCATGTATCTGCTATAGAGATTAGGGCTGTTGTACGTGAGGGACAAAGTAATTGTAGATGGGGGCATAAATTTTGGTAGCACGGGGCTGCGGCGCAGATTAATCTTAATTTCCTCGACGTCTTGAGCGTAGCTGCCAAGAGTCTGGAAGGACAGTGATGACCCCTTGTTACAAGGTAATATCTGGCGAGGTCCAATTACTTCAGCATCCTTGTTGCGAGCGAGATTCACGACAAGCATGCGACCCCTCCTTCCTCCCCTCGGGGGTGCTACCCGTATATAGCCTTCTAAAGCTTGAAGGGGAGAAACGTCCCGTCTTTGAGCAATCGAGCTTCACTATAAAGTATGGGTCTCATTAAATGGGAATGATCCACCCTCTTCGCTTTCTATCTTCCCCATTCCGTCGTTCGTTGTTAATGCATGAAACTTGCAACGTTTGGTGGCTTGTATACGACCTTGCGCCTAAACAAGAAACAGAAACAAACGCAAACGATAATACCCACTCTCAGAGGAACGATTTGTTTCTCATTAATGTGGATATCTTTCCCAGGTCTGCACAAATATACTACTCTTCTGGGAGAAAAACAGAGCAAGCCTTTAAAGCTTAAACAAAATTGGTTTCTATAGCACTGTTATGCACTGGCAAATATATTATTGCAAGTAAAACAAAATGTAACCTGCTAAGAAAAGTAGATTGTCAGACCTTCCAACCCATTGTTAATGAAATTGCGTTTTTCATTTCTGGACGCTCTTTTACTGCTGTGGTTCTCAGCGTCCCATTCTATACTGGACATGAAAGACCAATTAATTTTGCTCAGAGGCCTCTCCTGATTCCTATCTGAGAAAAGTTTAAGTTCTTCACAATTGAAACCAGTAACAAGAAATATCTCGGAAACGGTTACCTCCACAACCAAAATGTAAAGGATATAAATTGTGTGTCTTGTCGTGATGTACATGAGTGAGATTTTTTCTATTTCTTACGGTGTAGCAGTTAAGCAAAATTCAGCAAAATTCATCCAGAATAAAGAACTCTTCAGAGGCTATTCCCCAAAAATTCGAGATATACATTTTATTTCAGACATAAATAGCTTTAATACACGGGATTTTAATAAAAATCGTTAGAGCCATTTTTAAGAAAATCAAAATTTTCGAAATGTTTTCCATGTAAAGGGTAGTTTGTGGTAGGGGGATCCTTTTGAAAATCTTCGCGTCGCATCCTTGGAAGATACTGAACCTAAATACCAAGTTTGGTATTTAATTGTCTTTTCGTTTTGGGGCTATGTATGCTGTCCACAGACATACAGACAGACAGACAGACAGACACATACAGACCTTTTTTAAAAATGTTTTTTTCGGAACCCAAAACATATATCCGGTGAAATCTCGGTATCGAATTTTTGGGTGCATTACAATACCTTCTCTATCCGTATGGACATTGGGATAGAGAAAGTAAAAGAAAAAAAGGAGAACCATTCTCATCCATTACAATTTGTGCATCGTAATTAGTCCTCTACTGGTCAGTTGTGATTGTTGCTTTATATAGTGGCGTAAGGGAGAATATTCAATATAAATCACCAGAACTCTGCACAGAGGAGCAATGGATGGGGCATGAGCACAATGCGTCGACTCGTAGAGCTCATATAGGGCTCATACAATGCGTCGACTCGCAGAAGTCCTACAATGCTCATACAATTTAGAAAATATAATGACGGTTCCCGTCCACTGGTACCATTATTCACCAGATGTATCCAAACGAAACCTTCTATTTTTGGCACACCTTGCCAAGTTTTTAAAATGCATAGAGTACATTTCAAAAAATACATTTCCAAGATTATACTGGAAATACATGTTTTGAGATCCAAATAAAACCGTTTTACAAAAAAGGCGTGTATGTGTATGTATCTGTATGGCTCAATAGTAAAACTCAAAAACGAAAACTCATTTAAACACCAAATTTTATATCTAAGTTCAGCATCTAAGGATGCGAAGCGAAGATTTTCAACAAAATCGTCCTGCCCCGAACTATCCTTTACATGGAAAAGTTTTTTAAAATGTTTATTTTCTTTAAAATGGCTCTGATGATATTTTTTAAAATATCTAATGTTTAAGATATTGATGTTTGATACATATATATTTATTTTATTGGAATAACCTCTGAATTTCTGTACAACTGGTATAGCTAGAGAAAATCTCACTAAAAAAAATGCATCGTGTTATTACTTTTTCTGGCACGAATGTACAGTGTCCATAGTATAAGGATAATTTATTCAACCCAAAAATTCTATTCTTTGATTTCACCGTAAATATATGAGCCCCTGAAATCAAGAGAGAGAAAAGTAAGAAATAAATAAATAAAATATATTTTTAGAAACGGTTCCAGGTGTCTGTGTCTGTATGCGTGTTTGTGTGTGTTTGTACGAAGGATGTAACCTGATTATTTTCAGGAAAATCTCCCATCCCACAGCCCTTAAATGGAACAATTTTCGAAATATTTTAGTTTATCAAAAATTATTGTAATTAAAATGCCACAAATTAAATGTATATGTTCACTTTTCTGGAAATAGCTTCGGAAGACCTTTACATTCTGGGTGACTTTTCTATGACTGTAAAGCGTAAGAGATAGACAAAGCGTTGCTAAATAAAATATGAAGAACTCGTAAAAACACACAGTTTATCTCATATACACTTTGTTCTAGAGTTAACCATGTCCGAGATATTCCTGACTATTGGTTTCAATTTCTCAAAACAGAAATTCGTCCGTGTTTCTTTTGTTATACTCCTGGCCATGCAAAGAAGCGAATTTCACTGACACTTGCAAAGCACCATTTTTAAAACATTCGACTGTCGCTTTAGCCTTGTGTATTTCCTTATTTCTTTTACTTACAAGGAAGAAAGTAAAAATACAACTACTTTTAATGTTTATCTCGATTAGGATGAAATAGATAAAAGAGCAATGCTTCGCAAGAATAGTTCATTTGCTGAATAGCTAGAACTAGAGGAATGGAACACTCAAGATTTATCAGTTTTACTTCTCTCAGACAACCAAATAGAATGAACTGTCAGTGCATCGCCTAAAGTGTAACGTACCCTCTTATTCTCGTGTGTCTAAAAAGAAGTATGTAATTAAAATATTTCGTCCAAATGTTTATGCCGATGTACGTGAAATATATAGAAATATAACCATTTTATATTAATAGTTTGTTACAGAATAGGCAGAGAAAGCCATGTGAAAACCTTAGATATTTCCTATATATTAAATCAAAGCTAGAAGGTCTAACGTCGTTTTATGAGTGGAGGAAATTCAATACAAATTATGGAAGATGCTTAATAAAAGTGGCAACCACATTTGAAACATTCAGTTTTATATATCACCAAATATACGAAAATAGCTGAGTAGATTTTCACTACTTGTCTCGTAATCTATGTCTCACCACATGCATTTCAAACGGATTATTTGATGTCTCAACAAGATAAAGCAATTTTTACTTTCTCTACAGGTATTATGTACGTAGTGTATAGAGAACGTATTGCACTCCACCCAAAAATTGGATAACGAAATTTCACCGGAAATATATGTTTTAGGGTCCCCTATATTAAAAAAAAGCATTTTCACAAAAAGGTATGTGTGTGTGTGTGTGTGTGTGTGTGTGTGTGTGTGTACGTGTGTCCGTGAACACGATAACTCAAAAACGAAAAGTCAGTAAAATACCAAACTTGGTATTTAAGTTTAGTATCTTCCAGGGATGCGACACAAACATTTTGAGAAAAATCACCCCACCCCAAACTACCCTTTACATGGAACATTTTTGGAAAATTTTGATTTTCTCAAAAAATGGCTTTAACCCTTTTGATTAAAATATCATATATTAAAGATATTTACCTCACAAATAAAATGTACATCTTGAATTTTCTGGAAGTAGCCTCTGAATTTTGCATAACTGTTCAACCGTAAGATGGAGATAAACTTACCACATAAAAAATGTAGAGCACTTAAAAGCACACAATTTATGTTATATGGATTTTTTTCGTGGAGTTGATATATATATATATATATATATATATTTTTTAATATAGATGTTTTTGTTTTTTGTTTCAGCTTTAAAAAACTTTTCTCACACAGGACTTGCCAACTCCTAGCCATACAGTGAAAGAAACTTCAATCACATAGCAACCAGCTTTTGACTATCACTTTAACTTATGATACTCCCTTATTTCGCTTCTTCTCACAAGGAAGGAAGTAATACGACTATTACTGCAATGTTTTCTTTATTAACATGAAGTAAATAGAAGCATAAGCTTTTTAACAATAATTTGTTGCAGAGATGTAGAGAAAGCCATGTGAATGGAACACATTAGATTTTTATATTTATCAGAAACAAGTTATTTGTGACGTAGTTTCAACGTGCGTTTCCACAAGCAACATTAAGTCAGTAAAATGTCCTTATTACTATCCTTTACTTGTGTGCATATTTGTCTGAACTTTATATAACTTAATTCAAAATCTTCTCGGGCTTCTAGCCAGGTAAAAACTTGGCTTGACACCAACGTTTCGAAGAAGTGCATCTTCCTCGTCTTCAGGGTGAACTGAGCACTTCTTCGAAACGTTGGTGTCAAGCCAAGTTTTTACCTGGCTAGAAGCCCGAGAAGATTTTGAATTAACACGTCGCCAGGAAAGCTTTAGTTCTTATTTTTATATAACTTGTTCCTTATACATGTATAGAATCTCTGTGATAAGGCAGGAGCTGTTTGCAATTTACCAAAACTGGGATTTGAGGTTAAGTTTTTGTTTGTTTGTTTGTTTTTTTTCTGTTTAAGTCTTTTCGGTCCCTAAAACTGCCGAAATAGCACTCAAGCACGCCCTTCTTTTATTACCTCCCTGCAGTCCAATGCTGGTATTCCAAAAAGGTTTTGCTTCAACTTTGCGATAAAAATTCTCGTGAAACACACAGAAAGCTCCGTTTTGAAGGAAAGAAAAAAAATTATATCTTCCATTCACATGACTTTCTCTGCATCTCTGCAACAAATTATTGTTAAAAACCTTATGTATCTATTTACTTCCTGCTAATCGAGAAAAAAATTAGCACAAATAGTGCTAATTTTTTGTAACTAGAAGCAAAATAAGGGAGTACCATAGGTTAAAGTGATAGTCAAAAGCTGTAGTCTGAAGTTCCTTTGTATCGACAGGAGTTGAAAGGTTTCTGTATGAGAAAAGTAAAAGTTTTTCAAAGCTGAAACCAAAAACAATGAATACCTAAAAAACGATTAACTCCAAGAAAAAAATGTATATAACATAAAGTGTGTATTTGAACGTGCTCTTCATTGATTGTCTGGTAACCTATTGTCCATCTTCTTATGGTTTAGTAGTTACGCAAAATTCCGTAAAATTCATCCAGAATAAAGTGTTCTTCAGAGTCTATTCCCAGAAAATTCAATATATACATTTTATTTGTCAGGTATATATCTTTAATACATGATATTTTGATTAAAATCGTTAGAGCCATTTTTAAGAAAATCAAAATTTTCGAAAAAAGTTCCATGTAAAGGTTAGTTGTGGGGAGATTTTCTTGAAAATCTTCGTGTCACATTCCTGGAAGATACTAAACTGAAATACAAAGTTTGGTATTTTACAGACTTCCGTTTTTGAGTTATCGTGTTCACGGACACACTGACTCACACTCACATACATTCTCTTTTTGTGAGAATGCTTATTTTGGGTACAGGAGACCTTAAAACATATATTTCCGGTGAAATTTCGTTATCGAATTTTGGGTGGAATGCAATACCTTCTCTATACACTATGTACCTAGTACGTGTAGAGAAAATAAAAACTACACTGGCTCATTGCCGAGTCTCCACCGTAATCAACCTATCCTAACATTCCATTATATTGTTGTTTCTCATTGTTAATACATTTTTGTATATTTAATAGTCCAACAATGTTTCTCTTACCTTCGTGTACTTTGATACTGAGCAAGGTATTCTGTGGACTATTTTCAGCTTCTATGCAGAATTACGCAACACGGAAATACATAAAAGGCTTGAGCTTGTTTACAGGATATGTCCTGACATATGGAGTATGTCATCTAAGTGAAGACAAAAATCAAAGCACCTCCCTGCACTTTTCCCCCATAGGGGATATCTGGATGAGGAATATTTTTATGATTTTTGCCGGAAAACTCAAAATAACGAGAGCACCAAAATGATGAATAAACCACGTCGTTTTCCAAGGCACAGATAATGGTTATCAACATGCGTTATAACAAGGCCAATACTGAATAGCTCGTCCATATGTATTTCTATCTCTGATGTATACATTACATACACGAAATAATAAACCACTGTTACAGTTATGTAAAATTTAGTACTCTATAATATGTACACTTTTTGTACACTTTGTGTACTCATTATTTATATACGCTTATGTAAAGCAGTATCTGTTCTTATCTAAAATGTATTATAAATGTTAATAATCTAATTATACATTATAATCTAAAACAGTATTCCAATGTTCTGCCTGGTTTTCTTTGACCTGTAGCAAAACGTTGCATTAGATTTTATCAAAAACAAAAACTGAATTGAAATAGCTCCTTTTTGTACTTGAGAAAGATTAGCTAGCGTTGAGTGGTTGTGTATGTGTTAGAGAGAGAGAGGAAGAGGAAGAGAGAGAGAGAGAGAGAGAGGAAGAGGAAGAGAGAGAGAGTGAGTGAGAGAGAAGCACCAAACTATATAGGATCATCCCTGGTTTTAGATGATTAGGACCATTTGAGAAATTCAATGTCACAGCCAGGAATTGAACACGGTTCTCCCGCTCTCCGTGCGTTTGCTCTAACTGCCGGTATGGCATTCAACCTTCCAGCTGATTATGCGTGTTTTACCCAGTTCAACCAACCAGTTCTAGTTTTATAATTTAACTTAGCAATCTTTGAAGAATCCAGTGCGTATACTTTCGCAAACTTCACGCACTCCAAATGATTCCTTAGATGGAAAAGAATCAAATAAATATGTATATTAAGTAGGAAGGGAATTACAACTTACTGTTGAATACTTGATTGTCTTTAGAGCCTCCAGAGCTTAAGAATTGCTACAATACTTGGTTTGAACACTTTGTTTCGACTTGAATTGTGTTACAAAGTATAGTTTTATTTATGGGTACGTGAACTGAAACCGATATCCAATTTGATCCACGATGAAAACTCTAATCTTTGTTTTATATTTCAGATATTTTCGTTTCCCTTATTTCAGATAAAAAAATGTTCTTGTGGTTTTTCTTCCCATCAAATGTGTTTTCAATATCAGATAGTCATATCTTTTGTCAGAGGGGTTTTAATTTGCTGGCTAAAATTTAGGTATTTTCAAGACAAGCATAATTTCTCTGTTATGGTTACAAAATAAGTACATTATCCAAATTTTCTATAATCTAAAGAAGTAGCAAGCAAATGGATATGTTATGCTTTAAATGCATTTCCTAAATTTCATAATTATATCTATAATCACAGGTAACAGTTTTTGTTTTTAACCATACAAAATTAAAATGACAAACTTTGTATGTACTTTAAGTTATTTTGATATGATGCATTGGTTATTTTTCCACAAATTTTTGAGAGTTTTTAATATTTTGAGAATAATTTGTTTTTTAAAGGTAAATGCTTTTTTATTTGAAACAAAAAAAATCTGTTGTGTTCCATTCATAAGACTTTCTCGACCTGTTTGCAAATAAGCTATTCTTACAGAAGTTATCCTACTACTTTATGCTAATCGAGACAACTATTAGTAGAAATGGATCTTATTACTTGCTTCTTTGTAAATAGAAGGAAAAAAAAACACTAGACTAAAGCGATAATAAAATCCTTTAAACGCTGGTTGCTATGTGAAACAATTGAAATTCGGTTTTCTTTATCTCTCTTGATAAGAATCAACTACATAAAAGAATAAGCTTTTATAAGAAGAGTTTATTGCAGCATAGGTAAGGAAAGCTATGAGAATAAACCATGTCAGGTTTTTCAAAAAAAAACAAAAAAAAAAAAAAAAACCTATGCATGTTTGTGTCCCTGTGAACAGAATAGCTCAATAGTGAAAAGTCCGATAAATACTGAGAGTAATATCAAAGTTCATCTTCAAAAGATGAAATACGAAAATTTAAAATTGTGATTTTCTCAAGAATGGCTCTAACGGTTTTAAATAAAATCTCACATTTCAACATATTTCCATGACAAATTATATGTCTTAACATTTTTGGCAACAACATCTGAAGTTCACTTCATTTTGGATGACTTTTGTATAACTGGTAAACCAAAAGACAGAAAAAGTCTTACTACACAGTGAAGTAGAGCTCGTTAAAACACTCAATTTTGTTTAAATGCATTTTTGGAGTTATTTCTTCTTATTGGTTTAAATTTTAGAATATTTATACTTTTCTCAAATGGTAAATCCTCATTTGTTTTCCTTTTTGTACTCATAGCCATTCAAAGAGAACCGATTTTCCATATAATCATAGAGAGACCAGCTCTTCAAAGATTTTTCTCTCACTTTAGACTAGAGCTTCCCTTATATTTCTTCTTCCTTCAGGGAAATAAACAATAAAACGATTCTGAAAATGTTTATTTCGATTAGAATGAAATAGATAAAAGAGTAAGCTTTGTAAGATTGGCTTAATCTGTAATTTAATCTTTGGATCGTGTTATGAAGCATATGTTTAGAACACTCCCTCTCACCTAGACGGCCCAGGTTCGATCCCAAGCGACCGCATGTGACAAAGCGGCGCAGGGGCAGGTTTTCTCCGGGTTCTCCGGTTCCCCTCCCCCCACTGCATTTCACCGGTTCTCCATCTTCTTTCCATGTATCACCAGCGTCATCGCCTGTGATGCCACAAGTAGTAAAACGTTAAGAACTACCAAAAAACATATATTTCAATAGACACATGTGAATAAAGTCATGGATAAATATTCACAGCCAGATTGTCTGGTGCATGATATTTCATCTTGGGACTTTCCGGAAGTGAACTGCAGACGTTAGTGGGTGAGACCCTCTAGTTCGACGATATGAACCACTTAAAATTATGAACAGCTTCACCATTCCACCCTCTACGTTTAGAAGAATAATGCAACCTGTACCTACGTTTAGATCCTATGCTCTCGATGACGTAAAACAATACACGGAGACACATATTTCTCCACAACATTTAATGGCACTCCACGGAGATGTCTCGACCGGGCTAGAAGTTTATAATGGAGCACGACCGCAAGCAGTAGCAGCAGCGGGAAGCGCTCCAGGTGGCCTTCCCGGTTCAGTAATTTAAAGTTTCCGTCGTCCAGTATGGCTACAATTTATTGTCCTGAATTTTCTAAACGATCTGCTTCTGCAAGCAGCAACTTCCTAAGAGTACCTCTAAAAATGTATATTTAATTTATATGTTTGCCGTTGGAGACGGTTGTTTAAAGTGAAGTATCCTCCAAAGCAGATTTTATGGCCTATAAGCGCACCATATTTCCTTCTATTTCTTTTAACTAATAATCATAATAAGAAGAAATATACAGAGTTTTTAAGGGGTCAGATAGGTACTCTGAAATGGAAAAAAATTACTTTTTTTGGTTTTAGACACCAATAAGTTACTAGCCTAAAAACATGTATACTTCTGGGAAGTGAAGAGAATTTTAATGCATTTAAATATAATTTAAATTCTAGCATTTATTTAATGTTGTTATGCAATGCCTCTTTTTAAAACATTTGTATCCTGAAATTCAGTTTTCTCAAAATAGCATTTTTGAATACTTATGTACCTTTTCGTCAGAAAGAATGAGAGCTGGAAAGCTGAACTTTTCAGCACATATATAAAACACATAATTGAAATTACTGAACCACAATCGTGACATTATAGTATATATTGATCATATTAAGAAAGCAACAACATTGCAAATAATACACATTTTTACTTTTTTGAATATGCAAACATTTTATTTTTAAATTTCTGCTGAAATTATATCATAGCTGAATAATTGAGATTCGGAAGATAGCTAATTATACTAAGAACAAGCATCCAAAACTATTATTATGTATTGCAAGCAGTATCAGAGAAAAAGGAACATAAATTCACATGTTTTACGACTAAGTTTTATTCCTTTTTGCTGAATGAAATACTTTTTATAGACTTAACCACATAATCTATTAATGCAAACAACCACTTGAAATAATTTTCATGATTTATAGAATAATTCACACACATTTCTGGAAAACTTTGAATACTTTAAGAGCAGTAGTAATTCAACTTACTTAATGTACAATTTACGTATGTTCAGACTATCTTGTCCCCTAACTCTTATGTGTTCCTTCACACAACCTTCTCTAGCTTTCAACAAACTACCCATGCAACAGATTATTCCTTTATTTACGTAAAGCTAATCGACATAAACAGAAGTAATACTTTTAACACTTAGTTACTTATAAGTACAAAGAAAATAAGGGAATACGCTAGACTAAAGCATTAGTTAAATCTTTTAAAATTTATTGCTGTCTGAAAAAATTAAAATTAGGTTATCTTTTGCACTCCTGTGAGTAAAATAAAAACTAGATGAAACTAACGTTGATTTCCCGCCTGAGAAAAGTTTAAGTAGCTTAAAATTGACACCAATAACAAAGAATATCTTGAAAACCGTTTACCTTAAGAGCAGTAGCAGCTTTAGTCGTGTACTCTGCGGCATCTGCATACATAATTAAAACCTTTTTCTCTCACTCACCCTCTGGACACAGAATCTTCATCCTATCATTTACGAATCTTTCAATTGTAGAATGATTTGCTTGTTCTAACACCTTACAACTGATTAGAAATGGTTTTAATGGACTTTCGGATCTAGTTTTCCTACTACTAAATTTGCTATGTCATCTGTAGTTTCATCGACGGCAAACCAAATACAAGAGCCTCCAATTTTATTCCATATATGAGCAACTGCTTCTTCATAACACACATGAAGATACTTTTTCCTCAGAATAGATTCGTCAAGAATAACGAAATATTAGCTGCAACCATTGCACTGCACAGGTCTTTAAAAAAAAACATTTCCGGACGTTCCTGTTGCAGAACTTGCTTTCTAGAAGACTGTAGGTGTTTGTTGCGTATGTGAAGAGCACTCTTGATATGTTGTTCTGATTGAAATTTCATGGAACATACAATTCTTTTACCCGAATGCTTGACAGACTATTGGTTGTAAAGGCGCTATCTAATTTCACCCATGAATTCGACTTGCAGAATAGCGAGGACGCAATTGGTGCCATTTTACTAAGACTTGTAAGAAACTAACTGCAGTATTATCGCCTCGCGGCTCACTTTCTTTCCTCGCAGCTATTATATTATAAAATGCTGACTACCACGACAATGGTAACAATAGTAACAATAAATTTCTCCAGTCCTTGTAAATGCCCAAAACACTACGAGAAATGTAACACAGGAGGTCAACATTGTCGAGCGCCACCTGATTTGATACAAACGGACAACAATCAGAACATCGTTGAAATATGTAGAAATGTGCAAAATATGTAAACAAATGTAAAATAAAAATTTGTAAGGCAGTCCCAAATGACGTAATTCGCCAACATTTTTACTTCTCATTGAAATACATTTAAAATATGTAATTACATATACACCCGGGCTCTACTAATTACTGAGGGCATATATTTTACTCATTGCTTCTTTTTTGTTCCATTTATACCCCACTTTTAATTGCAAGTCATAACGGCGGCCTTTCACCTTAGGAACATTCTGCCCATTGTCAACTCGAATTGTCATTAACAATTGGCATTGCATCTGTGTATACATTATATCATACATACATTTAAATCTCATTCATAATCTCAGACGCTGGGGAGGAATATTCAACCCGAAGGTCAACCAATGGCCGGGAAGGAATTTATGGAGAGATCACAGCCCGAATTTAGCGTTCATGCCAGAATAATGTTGCAGGATGGTGATGAAAGGACACCTACGCAGTCCCCCCCAGCGGGAATAAAATGTTCACACCAATATCTGGTCCTAGGCACCAGAGGCATATGCGCTGAAACTTCAATACCGGAATGAGACTGCCTGTCTGGGGAGATTAGGGACTTATTTCGGCTAGAGATAAATTCCCACCACCCTGTGAGTAGGGTCGTCTCTCTTGCGCGGTGGTAGCGCAGCTGTTTACCAAGCGGGAGACCTGGGTTTGATTCCCGGTACGGGCGTGGGGCTTTTTCCCCCCGCTGGGAGATCTGGCCCGGGATGTACTCAGCCGCGTGAGGTCCCTGGGAGGCCAATTGAGGAGCTACTTGATGCAGAAGTAGCGGCTCCAGGTCACGAGGATCACATTAACCGGCCGCGGTGGTTTGAGGTGCTGAACAGGTTTCACCCTCCAGTACTGCACCCCCATCCATGTCGTCTGTCATGGACCGAATTATTATTATTATTATTATTATTATTGCCCTGTCAAGTGTGAACATGGGACTCCTTGCATAACATGCAAATACTGCATCTACTGAGCTACAGGCCAGTTTTTACTTTCATAAATTACTAAATAAATTTCAATTTATATTATTTCTTTTTAATTATATGTATTAACGAGCTCACCGCGCGAGCTTTCCCATTTGTCATATTCTGACTTTTCAGTACACTATTAATTTTGATTTGAAAAGAGAGTATTGACAGAAACAGATGGCTGCAAACTGAAATGCTTTTGAGGACCCAAAAAGGCCAATTATATAAATGATTGTTAAAATTAAAATAAATGTTTATCAGCCAAACATTGAATGGAAAAGGATTAGCTTTAAGAACAGTGTTTTCTTATATCCCCTTAATGCACAATAGAGAAAGTCGCGTATTATATTATGATTTTTATAGCTTAAGTTGTTACTTTATTGTACATCTTTTTACAGTTCACCTTTTAAGAGATAATTACAATAACTAAGTTTTAGATATGCAGCTTCTCCTTCAATAATTCTTGCTACTTACTTATTCTTTATGTGATGCTAGGTTTTCCATTTCACTATTTTGTTGCTGACTTATACATATTTTACTTCCTTCTTTTCTTACAACATCCAAATTGACACACGGGTTTCGGAGCGTAGCGGCCGTTTAAAGTGACATCGAAATATTCAGCGACGTTACAAGACGCTGGCTCTAACAGACTAGATTTTATCGTGATATATTGACTAACGTATTATTTAAAACTATGGCGTAGTTACAAAGAATCAGAGCCCGGGGGGGGGGTCCTCTGGGAGCGAGTACACAGGTTCCCCCAGCTCATCAGCCAACCTGCCATGCATGGAGGATGGATGATCTTCCTGAAGCACAAAGAGGTCTTAGAATGCACTTCGAACTCCAGAGTTGTAGATTTGGGGAATAAGGAGCTTTTCTTCTGGTGAAAACTGGCTCCCTTGGGACTTGGCGATAATCTTCTGGAAGATCTGAAAGAATGGCCGTGTTTGGTGTTGCAATTCCGTGCAGAGATTAAGAGGTGATGAGGTTGAAGCTAAAAGATTTACGAATGGCATGCATGCACCCAGCAAGCTTACAAAAGAAATTCATTTTAGAGACAACGGTTTCTGTTGGAAGCTTATTAAGTACAAAAGACTACCAGTTTACAGTAAGCAATGCGATTTATTGATATTGGTGAATTTTAAGAGTATTAAACTTTTTTCAAAAATTATTCGTCGTATAGTTGGATTTTATTAATTAAAAAGCTTTCGGGCTTGTTTTAAAGTATCATAAATCAAGCAGATATAATGATACTGCAGTTCTTCAGCTAGATTTTTCAAGAAATTTTATTTAATCTCAATTATTTATTTTGCGAATCAAATCCTAATAAAAATCTGATATGATCCACTCACTTGCCTTTCGCCACAAATTATTGTTATAAAATATTTTTACTGTATTTACGTGGTGGAATCGAGATAGGCATTAGCAGAAATCCCTCCAAGAAAAAAGGAAAATAATGTAAAACAGTGCAATAAAGTGAGTCAAATCTTTTTAAACGCCGGTCGTTATGTAAAAGAATTGAAATTTGGTTCTCTTTGCACGGTAAAATGTAAAACAAAAGAGAGATGCAGCGAAAGATGGTGTCTGATATGAGAAAGGCGTAAGTAGCTTAAAATTGAAGCCAGTAATAAGGAATGTATTGGAAACCGTTAAATCTACATAAAATGTATATGTAACGTAAGTTGTGTGCTTTAAAGACATCTATATTTTTTGTGCAGAAAATCCTTTTTCTATCTCATATGGTTTACAAGTTACACAAAATGAATTAAGTCATTCAGAATGAACAAATCTTCAGAGGTGTTTCACAGAAAATTCATTTTATACATTTTGTTTATTAAGAAAATTCCTTAAATGGTTAAATACACATCATTATAGCCATTTTCATTAGATAAAAACTTTCGAAAAATGTAGGGGTAGCTGGTTGTGGGGGATTTTCTTGAAAATCTTCCTGTTGTATTCTTGGAAGAAACTGACCGGTATGGCATGCATCATTCCCAGCAGCTACACCAATTCGCTGTGGCACTATCCGGAGTTCTCTTATGTACGAGCGCGTTGAATTCATCTGGCACTGCAGTAGCAAACACTGATTTCACATTGCTCACGCATTCCTACAGGCCATCCGAGTACCAACTGAACTTTTTAACACACTAGAAGATTCTCTACCCCACGACATATGCCAGTTTGTGATTGGATAATAACTCGTCACAAAATAAAACACTTGCCATGATTTATTCCCTAGCCCTAGTATTTACATTGTACACACGTGCTAGTGAAAGTAAAGGTAGTTGCTGAGAACTGGATTGTACAATTTTAGATCCAAGCGCGATGGTATGATAGGCAAATCTATACAGAAAGCAAGTACAGTTTTTATCTCCAGGATTGGTATGTTAAACAATTGAATCAATATATTTGCCTTGAGTTTGCTAAACGCTTTTCACAGTGAATTAATGTTGGCGTTTTCTGAGAAATGTAATGTAATTTTGTAAAATGATGATATAGTCTTTGGTTTGCTAGCCCCTTTAGTTCACCAAACATGAATCGCATGTTTCTGTTTAATAAACGTGGTAACTGAGAGCGCTATTACCCGATGTGTTCATATGACACATGCCAATCAAAATTGGATAAATAGAACTGGTTGTAGTTTTGGATTATTTCTCCGGTGACACCAGTTAAGGTCTGAATTTTTGGCTCAAAAAGTTAAGTTAATTTAATGCAGGAACACAGAGCATGTTTACGATTTTGATTCTATGTTAATGTCTAAGCCTGAAAAGTGTCGTAATGAAAATGTTGTAGTTTATAATAAATAAATTAAATGGATTATCATCTTTCCCCTTAAAATATAGGTTTAAAACATAACCCAGATATCCATATTGCATCTCTTACAGCGCCTCTAGTTTAAATAATCTGATGTGTTCCATTCACATGACTTTCTCTACATCTCTGCTACAAATTTTTGTTAAAAACCTTATGTTTCTATCTATTTCATGCTAATTGACAAAAAATTAGCAGAAATAGTCTTATTACTTGCTTCCTTGTAAGTAGAAGCGAAATAATGGAGTACCATAGGTTAAAGTGATAGTCAAAAGTTGGTTGCTATGTGACTGAAGTTCCTTTGTTTGTATGGACACTAGTTGACAAATTTCTGTATGAGAAAGGTATGTTTTTTATGGCTGAAACCAAAAACAAGGAATATCTCAAAAACAATCAACTCCACGAAAAAAATGTATACAACATAAACTTGTGTTTTAAAGTGCTCTACATTTGGTGTGTGGTAAGGTTTTGTCCGTCTCCTACGGTTTAGCAGTTATGCAAAATTCCGTAAAATTGACCCAGAATAAAGTAGTCTTCAGAGGCTATTTCCAGAAAATTCAAAATATACATTTTATTTGTCAGGTAAGTATCTTTATTATCCGATATTTTAATCAAAATTGTTAGAGCCATTTACTAGAAAATGAAACTTTTCGAAAAATGTTCCATGTAAAGGGTAGTTTGGGGTGGCTTTTTTTTCCTCAAAATATTCGTGTCGCATCCCTGGAAGATACTAAACCTAAATACCAAGTTTGGTATTTTACCGTCTTTTAGTTTTTGAGTTAACGTGTTCACAGATACACGGACACATGGACACACTGACACACGCGCGCGCACACACACACACACACACACACACACACACACACACACACACACACTCACGGACCTTTTTTCTGAAAATACTTTTTTTGGATACAGGGGACCCTAAAACATATATTTCCGGTGAAACCTCGGTATCGAATTTTTTGGTGGAGTGCAATACCTTCTCTATACACTATGTACATAATACGTATAGAAAAAGTAAAAATGAATTATTTTTTTTGTATGCTTATTAGGTTTTATATCTCTTTCAGAAGGAGTTGTAAATATATATATATATATATATATATATATATATATAATTATTTCAAATTTTTAAGCAGAGAAACTGCTCCCTTTATTTAAAATTCTAACTTGTTACATTCGCATGACTTTCCCAACATATTCAAGAAAAATCTATTCTTACCTAAGGTATTTTTCTATGTATTTCAGGTAAATAGATGTAAGGAATTACAGAAATGCTTTTATTACACACTTCATTGTAAATAGAAGGGGATTCCGGAATATATAGACCTTAAATTGACAGCCAAATCTTTTAAAAGGTAGTCGTTTATGATTAATTGATTTAGGGTTATCTTTACTTGACTAGGAGAAGGAAAAATGAATAACGCATTTCCATTTGAGAAATTAAACAATATTTTTAATTACATTATTTAATATGACTATTTAGGAAACGGTTAATTCCATTGCAGAAATGTATTTAACAAAAAGTGTGTGTTGTAACAATATGTATATTTTTGTGTATTAAGATTTTCCTCATCTTATGGTTTACCAGTTATGCAAAAGTTATCCCAAATATTTAGGCTTCAGAGAAGAAAATTCAAGATATAAATTGCATTTATCATCAATATATATTAAACATATATTTTAATCAAATCTTTAGAGAAATTTTAGTAATTTTTTTTTAAATGCATACCTGTAAAGGTTAGTTTAGGGCGAGGAGTTTTCTTTGAAGTTCTTCGCGTTGCATCGTTGAAAAGTGCTCTATATTAAGTTTAGTATCTAACCTAATTTTCATTTTTCATCTGTGCTGTTCACAGTAACAAAGAAGAGCAGGCAGGCATCCAGAAAGATATGTTCTAAAAATTATTTTGGATTCAGGGGACTTAAGAGCATGCATTTTCGGCGAAATCCCAGTATAGAATCTTTGCGTTGGATATAATACTTAATCTAAGATAGTTAAAAGTATTATATAGCGTTTATAATATTTTATACAATCCCCGTGAGTTTCGATAAATAATTTTACTCACGAGAAAGTCAATCTTCAAGATTCTCAAAACTGATGTAAAACTTGTAAAAGGCTGCGTATTCTAAATATAAGTTTATATACGACTTTATATTATGAAGCCATATTATAAAATTTACGCTTCTTTATTTCTAACTCCACCTATAATCAGGTTTATTTGTGTGGAAAACAAAATATTTCACTACAAAATCTTAGTTTAACAACAGTAACTCTGTAGTACACCCAAATGCTCACTGATTCATGTCATAGATAAACCAAATATACAAAAAATTTGGTTAAACAGTCAAAAAACACATTAGAGTACAGTCAAGCACTATTTATTACGATAAAACGTATGGAAGTTGCTTCTCTTGTATTATAAAAACCGAAATAAGAGACACAGAGAATATAAAAGCATTACACAGCATTAAGGGCTGTCCAGGAAACAATATTGGATATCAAGAAGCTGAGTGGATTTCGAAGTCAATTATTATTATTGTCGGAGAAAATGAAAGTCGGTGTACATACATATTAACTATTACATATTTCTTCAGTGATTGTATTGACATAAGAGTCTCATTTCTTGTAGATATACATTAATTACACTTTAAACCATATGTAAGAAAAATGCAGTTCTGATTAAATCTTTAATAGGACTTTTCTAGTATTATTATAGTTAATATTTATTAAGTGCACCTGACATGTTGGCTGATTTCTGGTATTTCAATGTGGAAATTGACATTTATTTCTTTTGTTCTTATGCATAGCTTTACTAGTAACTCCTGTATCATAGAGCTGTTGCTCAGGTTTGATAAAGTTTTATGCATCTAACGTTATACTAATGCCACACTGCAGCTAGCTGTTATAATCTTGTACTAAAATCTGTAGCATAAAGCTTTTACACAGGTCTTTTACAGTGTGTAAAGCCTGCCGTATGCGCAGCGGGTTTCAAATCAACAAAACTACGGCTCTTACCATCGAGGACGATAAGAACCCGTCTTTATAATGTCAATCTTTTGGAAAATGTGGCAAGGGCTGCTGAGGATACTCCGTGGATAAATAGTGCCGAGAAGCACGTATACTGGAGAGAAAGAAGTTTGTGTTTCTTGGTTATTTGCCCCGTGTTTTCACAACACTTAACATCCTCTAAGTGCGTTGCTCTGTCTTTTTCCCGATAAGTGTGTTAAGAGCCCTTTTCAACAAAATGTTTCAAGAAGGAAGCAAAACTTCAGTTATAGAGCGAGGTCGTGTTTGGATGGAAGGTTTGGCGAGGTGCAGATGAAGAATAATAGAAAAAACTGTGACTCAGAGAAAGAAGCAAACCTTCATCTTTTGGGGAGGCTTTCGCCGATGCCAAAAGTAAGGTGGCGTGGGAAAACTTTGTCTACCAGCAAAAAACTAAACGTCTCTTGTAGCTTAATTATATATTATGTTCCAAAAGCTATTATTTCACTTGTGTTTGACACCTGTGTCAATTAGTGTATTTAGTTTAATAAACCGAATGAAATATTTTCCCCAGCCATCTCTCTTTCCTTATCCAACTTTTATGGTTTATTTATTTATTTAATTTTAAATGAAACAATTCATTCAAAACATCATAATGTTTTAGAGCTAACACTTTGCATAGTTCCCTTTATTTGACAATGCAAATTTTCTCTATAAAATCTAAATAAGTGGATATTGAGTTTTTATTTCTACATTTTAAGCTATTAGCCAAAACGAACCCCATTTTATTACTTTTACTGTCATAGGTTCTTCTTATTGAATGTTTCTTCCGGTGTTTTTATGATAGTCATGGTGTAGGATTAATTGTAACACTGTTTTATTCAGTTTTCTAATATTGATTACTTTTGGAGAATATTAAATTATTGGCTTATATTTAAACTAAGTAACCAACACAGAAAGGATAGCAGTAAATTTCCTTTAAAATACTTGCTGCATTGTTCTGTACTATTATACCAGTGAGAACTTCAAACCGAGTATTCTGAAATATTTCCTTAAAGTGTGGGAGGAGCTAGCTAATAATCGGCTAAAAGATTAAAACAATGACACTGTTGAACTACAAAACAAAACAAAAATAAAAAAAAAAAAAAACATTGCGAACAAAGAGGAGGGGTTACTGCTTAAATTCGCTCCCTTGGCTTATTAATCCTCTGCGCGCAGCTTTTTTTGGACCTCGGATCCCTCATTCACAATATCGTAAGTACAGCAGAGCAAAACATAGAGACAACAAGAACGTTATACACACTGATATATAGCTTCTTCAATGCTGAAGTTCCATTCTGTTTGTAGAACACAGTGTGCTGTGTTTCTTGTAATAATTCAACTATTTCGCTATAAAGGATGAGGGTCTTTGGAAGAAAGACATTTTTATTGAATGATAACTGCGGAAAGATAGACCGATGACCTCTCTCTTCTTTCCCCCGGCCCTCGCTTTCCAGTAAAACTAGCGCCGAAGAAAAGGTGTGCTCATAGACCTATAATGATCATTTCCAACAATACTGATACCGACTGGAATGGAAACTGGCGGAATTTTACCGTCCAACATTCAAACTTAACGCCTTTTGTTGTCAATGTGTTGGGTGATATTCTAGGGAAATGTTTAGATGCATGTAAGTGGAATATACTCATCTTGGTTCCCCGAATCAAGATGCGGATTAATTTCGTGTCAAAGTTTTTTCACCCTTTTTGCTCCTCGAATTTTAAGAACGTGGGCTATTTTTGGACCAATATGGCAATAATAGACTTTCAGATGTCATAAAATTCAGTAAGTTGTTTAATTTTCTTGTTATCTCATCGGCAAAGAGGAAGATGCGAAATAAAACGCAATTATCCTCAAAATTGCCAGATTGAAATACTATCATCCGCCCCTCCCGGCCGCGCCGTGGCCAAGTGGTTAGACTACTCGCCTCTCACCTAGATGGTTCGGGTTCGATCCCAAGCGACCATATGTGAGAATTGTGGTGGACAAAGCCTCGCAGGTGCGAATTTTCTCCGAGTTCTCCGAGTTCTCCGGTTTACCCCGCCATCGCATTCCACTGGTGCTCCACCTTCATTCCGTGTATCAGCAGTGTCATCGCCTGCGGTGTCACAAGTAGAAAAAGCGGGCGTTAAGCACTCCTAAAAAAAAAATCCCCTCCTCTCTTTTTTACCCCTTTCGCTGACCCGAGGAGTTTTATCGAGTATTATTAACAGGAATTTATTTAAACAAGCTGGAGAATAAATACAAAACAAAAATTAATGGATAAACTATTTTAAGATATTATTGATGAACTCTAAACAAAGGAATGTGTTTTTAATAGGTATGAGTATGTAGTAATAATTGATCTTATAACTTTGGAGAAGTTAAGCAATGCCTTAAATCAAAGACAGACGAAATAAAATTAGGACTTTTGAATTTTATCAACTTACTCTGCCATGCTAACTTCATATACCCAAGGTCGCGGGTTCAAACCCGGCGGAGGACGAGGATTTTTCGGGTGTAAAATCCTTAGCATGGCTTCCTTCGAAAGGGAAGTAAAGCCGTCGGTCCCGTATCGTAGATTTACAGCACGTAAAAGATTTTCAAGCCTGATAGAGAGGCCTCTGAGCAAAATTAAACTGTCTTTCACGCCGAATTTAGAATGGGACGCTGAGAGCCACAGTAGTTAAAGAGCGTCCTTAAATAACACGCCATTTCCATTTTCATTTCAACTTATGCTAGAAGATTGAATACATACCCTAAGAATAGAAGATGGTCATAAAAATTATAATAAAATTAAATAAAATATATTGAAAGGAAATAGTTCGCTCTACATCAATTTTAGGGGGAAAACAATATAAATTAAAAACAGAAGAAATAAAATTACGACTCTTAAATTTCATTAATTTATGCTGGAGGATTAAATACATTTCAGTAGAATGGAAGATAGTGAAATGCTAATAAAATGAAACAAAATATTTAAGAAAGGAAATATTACTCAACATAATTTATAGGGGAGTAAGTTTGAACAATATATGCATACAGAGTGCTTGCTAAAACAACCCGGTGGCTAAGCATTATACTAAATTTATTACTCTTATAAAACCAACATGGAACTCGTAAAGGAAAAGACGTGTATAGATTATGTTCATATCCTAAAACAAATAGTATAAAGGGCGAGTATATCTACTCTGAAAACACATATAGTATGTTTAGATTATAAGAAAGTCTGACTGTGTACAGTGGAATATTTTATAAAAAGAAAGAAAGGAGTATCAGCACTTAAAATAGCCGTGACAAAAGAAATGGATGAAGTAACTACCATCAAAATAATGAAACGAATAATATTAGCAACTACATATTAGAAATTAATCAAACAAGGATGTCTTTATCGTCAATGTTATATACAGACGAGATATGAGTACTGGCACAATAGTTTTAGTAAGTGTTTTCAAGTTACCTGACAATGCACACTATATCTTATACTGATACCAAGAACTTATTGCACAATCAGGGGAGTGAAAGAATTTACATGAAATAAACCATTAGAAAGGTTCAATTACAATATATCGGAAACTAAAACGACAGTTTTGGCGTCTAAAGGGAAGAAACATGTTAGGAGTAAGGCTGTGATTAATAGGGAAACAATACAACAAAAGTTGGCAACATTGAATTACTTGGTATCAGAATTAACCTAATAATTAGAAGAGAAAGATGTTGACAAGGAGCTGAATAAATTCAGTATTATGTGCGGCACAGTTAACAGAAACCTTAGAAGGAAAACCAGAAGGGAAACACAAATTAAATTTTATTAGACAATGGCGGTTCTTGTATTACTGTATTCAAGCGAAATATGGGCGTAAAACGGAAAATATCAAAGAGAAATTGTATCGGGTTAAGTGAGATTTTTAAAATCAGCATTTGGATACTGTAACAAATGTCTTTATTGACTGAAAATTTGTTTATAAACAAAGTCTTATTTTCACTGCTGTAAATAGTAATTCACTCAAGTTCATTCGTTTCGACGCGTGACAGTTTATGGCTGCAGCCATTATAGTTCGTCAACCACTGCGCACTAGCACTCCAGTCACTTATGACTCAGTACATTCACAACATACTGGCACACCTTTATAGCTAGAAATTGACGTTACAGAACTTTGTGGAAACTTACGAAAACCGAAGCATCTGGAAGTTCAAGAAATATCATTTACTCATGAGAAGAGTCTTGCGTTCTGAAGGTTCCTGTTACTTCGCACCACTCTTCCCATTTGTTTATGCATCCCAAGGTCTTCAAATCCGCTGACTTACATACCAAGGCGAACGTCAGAACCACTGCAGGAGAGGCACTGTGACAATTCTCTGTGTTATATTATAAAACAAACGAAGTAATAAGAGACGAATTAAACATATTTAACAGAAAGGCTCAAAGAGAGTAAAAGAAATTGGTTACTATACGCACAGAGGACAAATACTGATTACATTCCAATTGATAAAATAAATATAAGCGAACCAAGGAAGAGATGGGGAGATGACATCAACTAATAGGTGCAGAATGACCTTGGATGTCATTGATGATTTATTTTTACATCATAATTATTATGAAGTGTGATTAACATACTTCATTTCACTGAGCTAACGACTTAGCCATGTAACATTCAATATTTCTCAGTTTACATCACTACACTATCGACATTACAGTATTTCTAATTATTTTCCATATTCATCCCACTCTCATATTCTGAGCTTCTACTACAATTTACTTCATTTCCTCAAATTAAATACTTCATACTTCACAATCACTATATCATCATATTCACCACCATTCTTCTGCCACCATCTCTTCTTTTCATTGGATTCCTTCTATCTCTTATTCACCCCTTATCAACCACTCCTCCATTAAGTACCTTGGCTCTTCCATTTCGCACCTCCTGTTCCTTGTCACAGCCTTCTTTCATTCCCAATTCACCCTCTTATCATTCAGCTAGTTATCTGAACCTCCTTCATCTCCTAAGTTCAACATCGTCTCCATTATCTTCGTGTTCTCTACTCTTATCCTCCATTCTTCATGAATTCTGCATATTATAATTCTACTTTGACTGTTTTACAGTTGTTTTTTAAATTTCTCCCCAATTTTTCTCCTTTTATCCAACATTTTATCCTGCGTCTTCTTCTGTTGCAGTTGGTGTCTCTAAAGTAGTATTTAACAAGTTTTTATTTTGTAATCTTTCTGATTCTCTGATTTCCGCCGTATTGTTTGGTAGGTAATTGTGTTTCTGCCATAGCTTTTATTCTGCTTCCATGTTATTTTACTTATTTTGTTTACCAATAATTTAGATAATCTTAAAGATGTTTAGTCCTTAATATATTCGATATATGTTATTAGTAGCACCTTTCGGTTATAATACATTAATTCAAATATTGTGTTCAGCTGTTCTAAATTTGATTACAACAACAACAACAATAATAATAATAATAATAATAATAATAATAATAATAATAATAATAATAATAATCACCATCATCATTTGTAGCGATATTCGCATCATCTAATAAGTAATCTAGTATAAGTAATCTAGTAATCTAGGATAATGCGATAAGCTTTTAATGAATTGTGTGTGTGCGTGTGTGTGTGTGTGTGTGTGTGTGTATCTTCATAGTAATCTCCGAGAAATGCTACTAAATATACGAAATGTTGATCTTTCCACTTCCGTCTGCAATGTTGATCAACATCCGCGCGCGCGTGTGCGTGTCTGTACCGGTGGATAGCATAACTTAAGAACGAAAAGTTTAGTTATCTTCAAAGGATGCGACGCTAAGTTTTTCAGTAAAGCTCCTCCTTTCCCAAATAAACATTTTTATAAAGTTTTGATTTTCTCAAAAACGAGTTTGATTAAAGTGCCATATATTTAATTATTTCTATTACAAACAAAATGCATATCTTGACTTTTCTAGGAGTAGCCTCTAAAAGCCTCTTCATTCTGGGGGCCTAACGTTTAACTAAACCACATGACACAGACAAAAGCTTACCATACGAAATGTAAATCTTGTTAAAACACACAATTTATGTCATATTTCTTGTTATTGGTTTCAATTGTAAACTATTTAAACTTCTCAAACGAAGAATTATCTTTCCTTTTATGTCTCTTTTGTTTTACCCCTGTCTTGGAAAGGGAACAGAACGTCAATGACAAATAAATAACGACAGCTTGTAAAATATTTTTATAATAGTTTTGCTCGTGCAATCTCTTATTTTCCTTCTGCTTATAAGGAACTAAAAATAAAAACATTTGTACTAATTTTTATCTCGATTAGCATGAAGTAGATAAAATTATCTTTTGCAAGAAAAGTTGTTGTAGAACAGATAGAGAAAGCGTTTCCTTTCTTCATCCATAAATTTGTCTACCGTATTTTATGACAGGTTTAATGATTTAATGTGGCTACATTCCTGTTCCATTGGTTATAATCGCTACATAGATACTGTTGTTTATATGATTGTTTAATTTAGGTGATTTTTGAAGTCTGGTTGTACTATTTTTATCCAGTTCATTATTAACCCTGACTTGCATTTTATTGAAACTGTATATTTCTTAAAAGGTAACTTCTCATTCAAATTGGACAGGGTAAGAGGTGAATAAGTGCAAATAATTTGATATTTAATAGAGAAGAATGTATATAACAAGCATATCCGATTTTGTGCGCTTACTAAAAGCATTGTCATAATTGAAGCACAAATTTCAGGTCTAATTATTCAAACATGTTTTGAACGCCCTGAGTTACGTCTCGGCTGGTTTTACATATATCAAGACCTTTAGTCAAGCAGTACAAAGGGCTTTTTCTCCTATGGCACCGCAGGCGATGACACTGATGATACATGGAGTGAAGATAGATCACCGGTGCAATGCAGGGGAAACCGGAGAACCCAGGGAAAACCCGTCCCTGTGTACTTTGCCCACCACAAATCCCACATGCGGTAAACGAACTTTTCGTTTTGAGCTATGTTGTCCACACAAATACACACACACATACACACGAACGTTTTTCAAAAATTGTTTTTATAGATTCGGGGGTCTTCAAAATCTATATTTCCAGGAACACTGTTGTGGGATTTTTGGTGGAATACAATACCGTTTATACCTACTATGCTGTAGATAGCAATCGATAGAGAAAGTAAAAATCTGATGTGTTCCATTCACATGACTTTCTCTATATCTCTGTAACAAATGATTGTTAATAAGCTTATCTTTTACTTATTTCAAGCTAATCGAGAAAAAGTAGGAGCGAAATAAGGGAATACCATAAGTTAAAGTGAAAGCCAAAAGCTGGTTGCTATGTGGCTGATGTTCCTTTGTTTGTATGGACAGGAGTTGACAAATTCCTGTATGAGAAAAGTATGTTTTTCAAAGCTGAAACTAAGAAAGAGGAATATCTCAAAAACGATCAACTTCACGAAAAAATGTATCTAACATAAATTGTGTGTTTTAACGTGCTCTACAGTTCTTGTGTGTTAAGTTTTTATCTATCTCTAACGGTTTAGTAGTTATGCAAAATTCATCCAGAATAAAGTAGTCTGCAGAGGCTATTACCAGAAAATTCAAAATATACATCTTATTTGTTAGGTAAATATCTTTAATATATGATATGTTAATCAAAATCGTTAGAGCCATTTTTTAGAAAATCAAAATTTTCGAAAAAAGATCCATGTAAAGGGTAGTTTGGAATGGGGGGATTTTTCTCAAAATCTTCATGTCGCATCCCTGGAAGATACTAAACTTAAATACCAAGTTTGGTATTTTACCGACTCTTCGTTTTTGAGTTATCGTGTTCACAGACACACGGACACACTGACCACGGACACACGGACCTTTTTCTGAAAATACTTTTTTTCGATACAGGGGACCCTAAAACATATATTTCCGGTGAAATCTCGGTATCGAATTTTTTGGTGGAGTGCAATACCTTCTCTATACACTATGTACATTGTACGAATAGAGAAAGTAAAAATGAATATTAACAAGAGAAAGCTGAATGAATAAATTTGCGTGGCAGAGCGTAACTTGTTTTTATTAAAAACGAACTGCAAGCAATTCATAAAGTATTACGGCAAGCTAATGCTGATCCAGGGTGCCAAATTCAAGATCCATATTTTATAGCATTTTGTGTGAAATTTGATAAGAGTTTCTCAAAAGAGACCGAAATGCTCTAAAATATATTTTTTTGTATTCCATTACATAACGTATGTACTCATCACATCGCCCTGAAAGTAAAACAGTATTTTTGGCGTGAATGGCGGAAGGCTACATTATAACTGTGCACTGATCTCCTGGGTTCTGCTTTGGTGCTGATAAACTTAAGAATGAATAGATAGATAATTGCTAACAGTGCATCATCTACATCCTATTTTACAGTTTGATATTTTAAATAAGTTCCGAGATAACAGTTAATTAATTAGCACTAATGGAGAATTCGACTTAGCAAATTGGTGACTTTTAAGAAGAAACAGCTCTTAAAGTTGAACCTTGAGGAATGGCTGACGCTATCAACACACATGAAGAAATCGAAAGCTGAATGAACATGCAACGTCATCGAAATCGAGATTAAATACAAAGTATACTTGATCAATGCCTCTTGAAATACTGGAAAGGATGAAGGTAGAACAAATATGATGTGTTTCATTCACATGACTTCTTATACATCTGTGCAACAAATTATTGTTAAAAAGCTTATACTTCTTTACTTCATTCTAATCAAGCAGAGATAGCTTGTAAATGGAAGTGAAATAAGGGAGTACCATAGGTTAAAGTGATGGTCAAAAGCTGGTTGCTTAGTGACTGAAGTGCCTTTGTTTGTATAGACACGAGTTGACAAATTCCTATAAGTTTCTCAAAGCTGAAACCAAATACAACAGATATTTCAAAAACGATCAACTGCATGAAAAAAATGTATACAACATAAAGTGTGTGTTTTAACGTGCTCTACATTTTTGGTGTGGTAAGTTTTAGTCAATCTCTTACGGTTTACCAGAAACGCAAAATTCCATAAAATTCATCCAGAATAAAGTAGTCTTCAGAGTCTATTCCCAGAAAATTCAAGATATGCATTTTATTTGTCAGGTAAATAATTTTAATATACGATATTTTAATCAAAATCGTTAGTCATTTTTGAGAAAATCAAAATTTTCGAAAAAAGTTCCATGTAAAGAGTAGTTTGGTGTGGGGGGATTTTTCTCAAAATCTTCATGTCGCATCCCTGGAAGATACTAAACTTAAATACCAAGTTTACTATGCACATAGTAAGTGTAGAGAAAGTAAAAAAGTGGCTCGTGCCTAGGTGGGATTTGTGTGTCGGCCACCGACGTAGCCACTCGATGTCTTTCCTCTTCTGCTATCTCAAAAGACGACCAGTGGTGTATGTCAATGTATAAACCTAAGCTAACCGATTCATTATTTTTATTTAGCCGAATTATCATTGTCATCACGTAGCAGTAAACTGCATTTGTGTTATAACACTAAGAAATATAAGCACAAAGCAAACCGATGTTTAAGAAAGATTAATTCCATTGTTTAAATTTTAGTAGGAAGTTTACTTAAGTCAAGAGGTTATTAAATATTTAGTCATGCATTTATCTTATTAATTATACTACTAGGAAGTTTTTTGTTGAATGAATATGTTTACATCAATTTGTTGTGAAGGTTTTAATAATTTGCTTCTTCATCTGTCGACAGAGGGAAAACGCATTGACAGAAAGGCATACTTCAAAATGTGATTCAATATAAAAAAATGCGAAATTAAGGATCTAATAATTACAAAATGGCTGTCAACGAAGAGCAATTAAATGCAGAAATAAATAAATGTCCCAAATAATAACTAGTAGCGGTTGTTTTCACTTTAACTGCAATTTTAAATTGTTAGCAGTCCGTTTCTTATAGGTTGGACCAGGAATGGGGAATATATTTTAAAGTTATTTTATCTGATAATTAGGACTCAATGTGTTTGGCTGAAGCTATAATTAGCAAATTATGAACAAACAATAGGAGACTTTTGAGAGAATTAATATGTCAACTACCTTAAGTTCTAATTTCTAATCGCAACATTCAGGTGATTTGTTATTTGTTTTTGCTTTCTATACAGCTTAGTACATACTTAGTAAGTAGAGCAAAAAAGCATTTTTAGAAAAAGTTTACTTATGAATGCTAGGCTTATATATTTTGCTGTAGTTTTGTTCTGAATCAATTATTAGTTACAGTAATACTTAGTTCTCGGAAATAAATATTTTAATTTAATTGTTATAATAATTATTATATGGTAACTTACACTTTAATTTAATTTCATAGAGCAATAGATTTTGGCTTGTATATCTTTACGTACGTATACATGTATATGCCCTGATAAGTTTTATGTTCAGTGGCTTGTTGACCAAAACGAACTTACAGAATGTTATCTAATTTTATTCATAGATCATTTTTGCTATTACCGGATGATATGTATGTCGAAGACTGCAAGTCATCTGTTATGCTCTTTTCTGGAAACATGCTGTTGTGTAGTGCTCTATCTTGCCTGTGAATTTGAATTGAGTAGATTAAATGATCAGCTATGAGATGTTGAGGCAGGTAGAAATACCTTGTATGACATCAATTTTTAATGTTTTTAAAACATTTTTAACAAAGTATATAATATTTAAATACATGTATCTACATTTACATATGAACCATTTTCTTTGCAGTAGTTTTAATGTAAATTATTTGAAAATATGTTGTTACGAGCAACAGAAGTCTAATGTGAAATTAACTCGTAAACTAACCATTTTCAGTTAAATAAGCATCTCATTCATTCATAGCATTGTGCTCATTATTGTCTCTGAGTATATAATCATCACCTATTCTTCATCACTATTTCCTCTCATGGATCTCTCTTACCAATATTTCCTATCTGTTCTTTTTTCACCCATTCCTTTAAAAGCTCATTGAATTATTTTTCTTTCCATTTAAACCACTTCCTCTCCATATTATATTTATAATTTACCCTCATATGACGTTGCAGTTTCACAGTTGTCCACTGTGTAGTGCCAAACTGTAAAGAAAGCACTTCATTGATAATCTTTTAGTTTATTTCTTCTTGTCCGTGTAGAAGGTGTTTATGTTCTTTTATGACTTTGTGACATCTTATGTTATTACTTATAGCACACAAAGTACCAAAGATTGATTCCTTGCTCTACCAGCTGTATTTGAATTCGTATGCATGACCTTATGCTTTGTTCCAATGCCGTTGAGGTTCATCCTTTTTTATTTAATACTGAATCATCCTTGTTATCACTTCTTCTACTAGTAGTGTCAATCCTCAATAAATCTAAGAACATTTTATACTCTTACTTACTATGTCTCGGTAAATTCTCCAAAAAGTTGTACAGGAGTGTGATTGATGAGTGATATTCCAATTCTATAACGATACAATTTCTAATATTAAATTCTGTTCAAGGTTTAAAATATTGCAAACAAAGAGACATCGGTCAAGAGTAAAGATTTTTAATTTACGGCTTCTAGCTTTTAACAGAATTGGTGCGTAAGCTTTCTAGCATGAGAAATAGAAACTAATTGTTCAGGCAGTATAGAAAACCTTTTCAAATGTAAGCTAATGCATTCCTAAGTTCTTATATGTAGGGTGTTTCAAAACGACACCAAACTAAGATGTGGACCTTGTTGGTCATACCCTACCTGATATGTGAATATAATTTTCAGCTCTAAATTCGGCACACACAAAAACTGCCATAAAATTACTATGGATTAGGCAGTCGCACATAATGACACGTGCCTGGCCCACTCCAAGAGAGATGCCGGTTGGTAACGAAGGTCCCAGTCGCGTGGTGTCGGCGTGGTTTGATAGACACACCGGCGCGGCACAGGTCATCTTAGTAATGGAAAACGTAGCATGCAGGTGTAGCGTATGACAACCGTTGTTCCTTCGCTGCCTAATCCCAAATGTTTGCGATAGAACTTTAAATAGAAATTTTGAAAGTTGCGACATCAAATTTTGGAAATGTCAAAGTGTAGCTAATCGACTGCTATCTTCGTTTGATGTCATTTTGAAACAGCCTGTATACATACCAGTTCACAGTTTTCGGGTTTCTGTTTTACGTTATTCTTCCTCTGATATTTATTTCCTATACGTTTTGTTTGTTTGCTTCTTTGGGGAGAGTTGACTCTCGCAGGAATACCCTCACGGTCAAGGTCCGGCGCATAGGTGGGAAATAAAAGATCCACCCTTGCACCGGGAGGTGGAAAGTCCGTGGCCCTAAGGTGTATGGAACTAACCTGAGTAGAGCGGTGTAGCTATATAAAAATAAATAAAAGGATAAAAAAAGAAAAAGCTACTTCTCTAGGTTAGGGTTTGCGCACCAGGCTTTGTGAGGTTCATATGAGGGCCTGGAATGGAAATGGGCTTCATGTATGTCAATTCGGTATGGAAGAGGTAGAGGACAGTGATAGCAGCTACGCGGCCTGTAGCTCCTGAATTTATAAGGAACGTGTACCCATAGGTCCTCATGATAATGGATTAAGTAATGTTATTGTCCTACTATCAAAATAAAATATTATTAATAATGGTCTTAGACAAGGGTTTAGTTTGGTCCCACAGCTTTTAATATATACATGCACGATATTATTAAAGAAGGAAAAGGAAAAAAATCCCAGAACATATCAAACTGAATAAAAGATATACTATAAATATGCTGCTCTTTAAACATAATATAATTATTACAGAAATGAAGATGATTTACAAGTAAAGTGATTTATGAAAATGCTGGTAAAAATATTAAAAAATAGGGCTTACAATCTTTATATATAAAAGAGAGATAATGGCATTCTTTGGTAAGTATCCGGTTCGGTCAAAAATAGTTTTAAATATAATACATCAGACAAATACATCAGAACTTACATTGTAATAAAATTTATAATCATAATAATAAAGAAAAACATCTAATATATACATATATATAAAAACACAGCATTACAATAAAAGTCGGATTTCATTCACACATGGATCTTCTGATCTCTAGCCGGTTGCTCTAACCACTGAGCCACCATAACAATATGCCGATACGACATTAAATTCCTCAATTAACTCGCATGCTTCCCGGTAAACCACAGGGTGATCTAAAATTATTTTGAGATGACATACCCCAATGACGACTTTCATTGCCGTAAGTACTTGAAGTCCGGGTTTCGTAGTTTAACCAACTCTTAGGGTACGATATCGTCCGAGGTTGTGCAGCGCTTGCTTACAGTTCTCTGGAGTGGCCCCAAATCATCATATCGTCAACCTGACGCAAGCAGTTATAATGCCGCATCCTGGCGTGACGATCGTCAAACCTTCTGCCGGACGTCATTTCCATCATCTTTTTGAGATCCTTGATGGTGCCCTCGACTTTTCCTCCCGGGATGTTAAGTCATTCCCGACGTCATTGAGAGGTTGGTCATGGTCTTTCACCAAGCTCTTCTGTCTTTCTCCAAAGCCCTTCCACTTTTCCACAAATTTCTTCACGCTGGCCAGTTGTGCCTCGATTTTATTTGATATCTCCGTCTTCAGCTTCTCCGTTCAGATTCCATTTTCTCCTCCATATTCTGCATTCCAGATTCCAATTTCTCTTCCTGGTCCTCCACTTCAGATTTCATTTCTGTCTTCCCTTCCTCCATACTGGATCCCATTTTCACCGCCAATAAAGTTTTCATCATCTCCTTCCATCGTGGCGTTGAATCCCACTTCAGACACAATGTGAAAATCACTTTAATAATATTTGTGATTCCAACAAGTATATACTTATTTTTGTGTACTTTAATATTATTTAACCTGAGAGTTATATCGGATGATAAATGGAATGGGAGAAATTAAGCTTAAATGAGCCATGGGTTCATAGAGCTGAAACTTTCTCGACATTCGTCTTCTCATGATAAGAAAAAAGCCCGAAAAACATCTATATAGCTCACCCTAGCCAACATTCGAACTCGGAACTTCTGGAATGTAAGACAGACATACTTCAGTCATAATTCAGAGGCGAGCAATAAAAGTCTTTATTATGCTGCAGTACAATTTTCACTGTCTCACTTCGACGTTCATAGAGAGTTGACAACGTTCTCTCTAATTTAATTTTAAACTGGCGCTCTCTATTTCTCTGTCTGTCTCTCTCTCCAAAATTGATCTGTACGAGTCTGCCAGGTCCGCTTATACATCTTTCGATGATGTGATAAGAAAATTCCAGAAGTACTGGTCATCTTGCATGTGTAAATTATACGGAAATGTCACAAAGTTTACACAGATGTCCATAGGAAAGGAAGTTGCGAGCAACAATTAAGGTGACAATGTATACGCGAACATTTGCCCGTAGTAGTTTGTATTTGCACTGCCTACAAAGTTTCTATTATGCGACCGTCATGGCTGGTGATTTTCCATCCCAGAGGATTCTATCTACAGAACTGATTGCCGTTCTTGCTTGATTAGCCCCATTACGATTTTTTTCCTCCGCATGTTCCCGACTTGCCGATAATGGAACCTAGACATTCCAATTGATGAGCACATTTAATGGGCCGTGTCATTTACAGCAAAGCCTCTCTCCATTTTCCTTGGGGCGCACTCTTTTCATAAAAATTATTTTCATATCTCTTGTTCTATAGCCTTTATATATGTGTGTGAGTATATTTTGTATAAGCAGATAGAAAGGGTGACATTTCAGGACAAGAATTGCATTTGCAATTATGCTTCCATCTGCCCAAAGACAAGAGAGCTTTTCAAAGCGTATGGCATTTCTTACTCAATTGGGATGCAGAGCCCAATTCTTAGGTTATAGTAGGCTACTATATTGAACACAATAATATAGTGTATATGATTCTTATTAAACACTGAATATTTCAGGTGAAACCTTTAGTATTAGTAATTGTAGTATATGTTAAAATTAGTATTCAAGGAAATATAAGCTTTTTCTAGAATTTATATGAAAGTTTTTTGAATCGCTACCATTACTTTGTAACCCTTGTTCAAATTCAACTGGAAAGGTATTTTCTATTTCATAACGCTATTTTCCGTAGATGTTCCTTTATCAGCACTTAATCGCTAAAAACCGTGAAAATCGTATCTCAAACCGTAAGAGATACACAAAAACTTACTACAGAATAAATGTAGATCTCGTTTAAATACACAATTTTTGTCGTACACATTTTTGTAGCAGACCTACCCGTTTCCGAAATGTTCCATGTTATTAGTTCCAATTTTAAACTACGCATTTTTTCAAACGGGGACTCTTATTTCTTTCTCGCCTTGTTCTTCTGAAAATGCAAAGGAAACTCAAATTGAATTTTTCACACATCGATCGTCTTTTAAAAATGTTGATATCGGTTTAGCGTATTACTTATAAGGAACTAATTGGCAAGAACAAATGTGTTAATATTTATTTCTTACAGTATATGTAGATATGGGAATAATCTTTTGTAACAATAGTTTGTTTACAAAATAGGTAGAGAAGGCTATGTGAATGAACACAAGATTTTTCGGACAGTGAACTTATCGGCTATTCCAACTAACCGAAAGCTTATCAGCAAAGATATCGTCCGAATAGTGCTATCCAGAGATTACAGAGCATCAATAATTTTATCGAAAAGTTATCAATAAATTGTAGAAGTAGCGTATAGTAAAATAAACGTAATGGTTAGTGACAAACTTGAGCTTATCTAAAATCCTCTTCTGAGACTTTGTAGGTTACATTCCTTTCAGAGAAACAAATCGTTTAGAAATTGCAGACCATGGTTCTAAGAATTTTCAGCCTTCAACTTCTTCAGCTCTCTGTAATGGAAAAGTGCCTGATTTATATTCAGAAATTCAAAAATATTCGCCCCCCCCTACTATTACCGTAGGCGACTAACGACGGTTAATTACGCAATTGTGCTCATCGCGAGCTCCAAGTTAGCCGTGGTAATGTCCTTTTGTCGTGCTTTTGTAGCTCGTGTTAGGGAATTAAGGGTCGAAAGGGGAAAGCAAGAAACTAGAACAGGATAAGAGTTTGAAGAAGAAAGAAATGAAATGGGTTTTGAAAGTAATTCACTTTTATATGTATCCTTCCGACTTCAAACTACAAAAGATAAAATGGAGCGCAGGTTTATGGTTAAAGTTTTACGTAGAATGAGGCAGCGTAGCAAAGCAGACGTGGAAATGCAAATTTTTTCGCGCCACTCCTCAGAGAGATTTCTTTCGTACAGCTCTATGAAGGTCTTTAGCTTTCAAGGGTCAAAAGATGCATAGCCTTTTTCGCCCTCGTTCTTTCTTTCATGAGCTTTCTTGCTTTTTTATTTATTCTTTTTTTAAATGACAGCACTTTACAAAAAAGAGCCGAAGAAAAGGAAGAGTTGGGGAATCAACACAGTATTTACAGTAATACGTATTCAGCCTTTCTAGATGGTTACTTGCTCCTGTGCTCTTTCGGAATTTTAAACGTTTTTCCTCGCATCTCCATTTCTTTGGCAGAGCTCCATTTAGACGAACTCGTCTGTGCATTAAATGAGGTGTTCATATTTAAAGTGAAGCTATTACGTTTTGAATTAAAGAGAAATGAAGCCATAAATATTTTAGCTTATAACAAAGTATATAAAGTGTGCTGTTCCCCTCGGGCAGGCTTCTAATATTCTTCTAAAAATTAAACTTACCCTCACCTGCTGCACGGCACTGTGAGGGAATGGCATTCAGCAAGAGCTGCGTAATTAACCCCATCTTAAGTCTTCACGTTTATAAAATAATGGTCCTAGAGTTGGTAGCTTGAGTGCTGTATATTCGAATCTCACCACAGATATAAGGGATTTTACTTTCCAAGCCTCTGAATTATCTTTTCTCTTGTTCACTGAGCTTTAGATTTCTTTTGCAGTTTTTGTTGAAGGAGAGATCTGTCATAGCCAAGTTTGGGTCAGCCGTCACCAAATTTACATGTTATTACTTTTGGGAATGATAGGAAGAAAGGAAAGAGTTGTTCTCCATGGCTTACCTCAAACTCCCCTTGAATTTGAAAGCAACATAGTTATCCTGAGTTTTTCAGCTAGGATCCTAACCGTCGAAGTTAAGCTTTTCCAGATTAGATTCAGTACTACAGAATCATCATTACTGAAATTACGAACTGCATAATTGATTTTACAGCTATCTATAAAATCTATAACAAACTGTGTTGTTAAATAGCCTCTTTTTCTCTATATTTCAGCAAAATCAAGATAAAATTAGCCGAAATAGTATTATTACTTGCTTCCTTGAAAGTAGAAGGGAAATAAGGGAATTCGTTAAGCTAAACCCATATCCAACTCTTTTAAAAACTGCTTGATATGTGATTGACATTCCTTTGTTTGTTTCGTTTGTGTCCATCTCTTACGATTTACCAGTTATGCAAAACTCAGCATAATTTAGCCAAAATAAGAAGGTCTTCAGAGTTCTTCCCATAATATTCGAGACTTCTTTCATATACGATAATTTAAAAAATAATTTTTGATATTTCTGAGAACATCAAAATTTTGGAAAACTTTTCTATACAAAGGGTAGTTGAGGTTGGGGGGGGGATTTTCTTTAAAATCTTCTTGTTGCATCCACGGATATACCAAGTATGGTGCTTAACAGGCTATGCTGCCCACAGATACACAGACATTTTTATAAATATGTCTTTTTTTTACTCACGGGGTCTCAAAACATGTATTTCGGTGAAATCTCAGTAACGAGTAGAGAGCGTAAATCGTTTCGGAATTAGTGAATCATACTGAAATACGTATCTTCATTTGCGCTACATTTCCTACCAATGTGACAAACTTTGCCAAAATGTATAAAGCGTTGGAAACGTTGCTATAAACCATTTTCTAAAAGCATCTCAACTCTCTCGTTGCATTTAGAGTTAACTTTTTCAACGCTCCGAAACCGTCGGAAAATCGTTTATGCCGGGCATAGGCCTATGTTTCTTTCTGTTGGTGCTTAAACACTAGTATCTTTAAACCTTCTTAATGTCTCCGACGAGCCAGATTTATGTAACAAAACACAAAATTTGATATTACACCTTGTTTTGCGTTATAAATGCCGCGAACTACTTTAAAGAACAAAAAGTTACTTGCCAAAACAATTGCATTAATGGCTATGATTATGAAACTTCTACGGAAGTGACATCATGAATGCTGTTAACCTGAAACATAGATAAGTATCATTATATTATTCGTTTCGGCGAAATAATACATTCTGAACCCTTTTGACTTCCTCTACTTAGTACACAGGGAATTTGTAAAGGAAACTCTAAAATATGTATTTCATAATTATTGTTACTTTTATAAGTCGCTAAACATGCTCTTTTATTACGAAAAATGTGTGGCCATGTATCCCTGTACAACATAGCCGTCTCCCTCCGCTGATATGGATAGACGGTCGAGGTAGTGTGTTTTAAAATCGGATTATATTACAAATATTAATGCTAATTCAACACTTTTGTTTAAAAATCCTTATTATAAAATATTTTAAAATCAATGGCAGATATCCTTTTGTGCGTTAAAAGAGTTGCAGAACTCTACGGGGCTGTTTCAAGTAGGTGAGGGACTACTTGGACGACCTTTAATATAGGTTTAATATAAGAAATATCTGCTTCAGTAGAACGCAGATCCTTAGGGTGTAGAAGCTTCTATTATGCTCGCCAAGGCTACTTGCTTTGTTAAGGCTTGTGACATAATGCCATTGTAGAGCAAGATTTTGAGAGCATCAGAGACACAAGTAACAGGCTGAAGGTTAAAGAAAGATTTATCCGCTAATATTCTGGAAACAGGTATTTTCTCATTGAAAATAATCATCACGTGGGTGGAATACAAAGAAATTTCCCAGTTAGTCACGTGACAACACTATTTGTCGCGCTTCTTTTTAGCCAATCAGAGGTTTTGGGTATTTAAGCGATGCATGGACAAGAAATCGGGCTAATTTGTTACTTGACTAATTTGTTACTTGGGTAATTTCTTACTTGGCTAATTTATTACTTCTTACTTGGCTAATTTGTTACTTCTTACTTGGCTAATTTGTTACTTCTTACTTGGCTAATTTGTTACTTGGTTATTTGGTTTTTGATATTTCGATTGTTACTTGTTATTGTGAATTCGCAGGGTAGGTAAATGTTACTCTGACGGGCAAATCGTATCGTAAATGTTATGCGAACGGCGAAGCTTAATATTACTGTTACTGTAGTAAGATAATAAGAACTCAGCAAGAACGGAGACTAGCACTTAAAATTATTATGTCATTTTCACGAATTTTTATGTCGGGAGTGGCTCGCAAGGTTAGTGCCTCAACCAGAAGCACATAAGTGTAAAAGTATTCATTTAATGAAAACGTGTTACATATCTTAGTCAATTTTTTCTACCCTGAGTAAGAGATAACTTGTGTTCTGCAGGAACAAGCATAGCTGGCGCAACAATGGACTCTTCAAAAGATAGGTACACGTTTGTTGATAGAGTATTTCACGGTGCTAATCTTTGACCAACTCCGAGATAGGCCAACACGACAGTGGCATCTGGCGCCACACACGAAATAGCGACACTTTGCTGTCCGATTTTTAAATTCAAATAGCTTTTTTGATTTCTGCAACTCTTTCAACGTACTAAAGGACATCTGCAAATTCCAAATACGGAACAGTTTATGTCACCTGGTAGAGTTATACAGCGGAGTTGCTATAACTTAAGCTTATTGGGGGGTCTTCACAGTATATTCGGAAGAATAAATAGATGTGGGAGACTTACCGGAAGCGCCATCTCCGATAACGAGAAATAAATAAGTCTTCCTTCTCTCAACCTCTAGAATATTCTACAACTCTGTGAAAGATATCATCTGCGTTATTACTTATAACGAATGAGCCAGTGATTGAGAGCTGGTAAGTTAGCATGTGCGTTTCTGAAGAAAGTTTCTGATTCCTGCTTTGACGTGCAATACGTACGAACTTCCTTATGGCGCTGGTCAGGAAGAATATGAACAAGTATTGAGAACGATGTGAAGTGGTAGTGAATCACATTAAGAAGTAAAAGTGAAAGCTTAGAAAGATCGCAATGTAAACTGGACGAAGCCACAATATTCACCAGGTAGTCCAAAGGATCCCTTTCTTTTTCCAGTTATTCCCACATATGTAAAGGACGTTAAGAAGCCACTGGTTTTTTAAAGGGACAGTCATTGTGGTAGTGCTTGCTCTCTGCATTTATTCACTTATGATTTGTAAAAGATAATCGTCATATAGTAATGCTTGTAATTTCAGCTTGGTCATTCAGGAAATCAGGAAACAAAAGTAATGTGTACATCAACAACGAATTCACGATCTAGCTATGATGTATCAGAAGATGCGGATGACGTTCAAAGGATGTATTTTGACATTTTTCCCCAAGGTAACTCTGCCTGGAAGATATTGGGCCAGTTTGTTTGGTTCATGACATATAAGACAACTCTGTTTGCAAGTCCTCCCGAATAGGCTGAATATTGAGCAACCTTTATTATATAAGAATTAAAGAAAATACAAAAGTATACAATGGACGATCATAATTGTATTATATGTTGATGGGTGATCATGCTGATAAATTGGAGATAATTGTATCTATAACGAATACATATATTTAAACGTGTCAATGATGAGTTTTGCGCTACTAGAATATATTTTAATTCTAACATAGTGTTAAAGAACATAAACAAATATTGTTTGTTTATTATTTTAAAGTTTGTAGCACCAACTAGTTCCACACAGTTCTACTGATTGTAGCTTAAAGAAACTAACGCAAGTAGTTCTGAGTTTCTGTTTATGGGCGAATTTATTACTAAACACATCCTCATATACATAAACACTCGCATTTAAACACTAAATCCTGGGTATACCGTCAAATTTACTTGAGGCCCGGTTATACAAAGCAGTTATATTTATTCTCAAGCATTGGCCTTTCATTTAGTAAGGTTCTTTTCCATCGGTATGAGCTCATCTTTACTATTTGCTTAGGCAAACTTTCACATGGATAGCCTCTCACAAGGGTGTAGATGGTAATGAGGAAGCTGACAAGGAATTCAAAACAATAGCAAAGGATCTAGTTTGTACATCTCACATCCATACCCCTCACCGAGGCCTTGCGTCCACCATAGTCAAAGCAGCATGGATAAACCATTGGAGTGACCCATCTTCCAGCAAACTACAGGAAATAAGGTCAATAAACAACCACAGTGTGCTCTATAACAAATTCCACAGAAAATATCAAGTTAAGATACTAAGACTAAAAATAAGCCATTCAAAATTAACACATTCCTATTTACTGACATAAGAAGAATTGTGTACAAACTCTTCTATAGTTAAACATATTATACTTCAGTGTCCTAAATACAGTTTCAAAAAACCTTGCATTAACACCTACAGACCAAAAAGTTAGTCAATATATTAATATACCTTAAAGAAATCAATCTATATAACTGTATATAACTCTCAGAAGTATAATTACTAACATGTTATACCTAACTCGTTTGTCACAGTTTCTCGTAATATAATTCTAATATTGTTATAGTATGTATACTTAAACCACTGTTTCCATATGCCAATAAACATTAGATGTATATTTTAATCTATGTGTACATAATGCTTTACTTATAATGTTCAAAAATGTCCTTGTATGCTGGATGTAAAACTGTATATAAGATTTTCAATGTGATCGTTGTAAGACCTTTTAGTTCTGCGACCTAAAATAAAGTTAAAAACATCTTTTGGCATCCACTCTATTCGGAATAAACTAAATTCAACACAAATGAGTAGAACTGTTTGTGTGTGTGTGTGTGTGTGTGTGTGTGTGTGTGTGTGTGGTTTGCGATTAACACATTTCATATCCGAATGTAGCAGAATTGGATATTTCAATTAAGAATTTTCAAAAGATGCAACAATAAGATTTTTTAAGAAAATGTAATCCCTCAAAGTTACCCTTTTTATGAAAAACTTATTAAATTTTAATTGTTTCCAAAATTATTGATAATTTTGACTGAAATACCAAGGTTTACTATATCATTTTGCGTGACATCTTGTGAATATTCTAGGCATTCTATATGAATTTGAGATATACCAAAATGAATGGAAAGCGTTTAATGGACGATGTAGATTCTCTTAGCATAAAATTCAAAATATATTATGCTTTTTATTTTTGACAAAACAAGTATAATCTACCATATCATTTCTGCACAAAATGCATGCTTCAAAATGCGTAATTCAAGCATTCTATGTCTTTGGAACTTCCTTGAAACTTCTTTTAAACTTTGCTTTAGTTTCATTATTCATAAACATGTTTCGATTGACAGGTATCTCTGAGTTAGCCAGTTCTGTCAAACTTCTTTTCTGTGTATTTTCTGGATAGCTGCTTTGTTTAGAGTGATTTTTGCAAAATTTTACTACATTGCGCTTTGTCAAAAAAAGAAAAAGGGCAACAAGGAGTTCAAAATTCAGTTTCATATTCAGAAATGGTAACAAATTTTTAGATGCAAAGCTGCTGAGGTCAGTTTGAATATTTATTCTTGTAGTTTATTTATTGTTAATTTCATAATGCTGCAAGTTACAGTATTCGTATTTTATACTATATGTTCGCAGAGAGATTAAGTTTAATCTGATGATATTCAGATACCAAAATCTATCTTTTTAAGTTCTTTTAAATGAGATTCTTTGTTACTAACATTATTACATACACGTAACTGTATACTTCATGATTACAGAAACGAAATATGTGAAAAAACACTTTGTATAATAGGTAGCCAAGAGATTAAGCCACCCAAAATTATTTGAAATAATTATGCGACATGATTTTTGTGGCATTAACTATTTACGTTTCTACTGTTATTATGTTAAATTGTTTCTGCTCAAGATTTTGGAATGCCTTGACCTTTTTAAGAGTTTATTTCTTGTAGGCATTCAAAGAGAAGAATTTCATCGAAGTCATCATATAGTGAGCGGCATTTGATTGTTTTAACTGTTCCATTAACTCCTTGTGAACCTTATACCACGAAGAAATGTGTAGTTCTAAAGATGTAATTAGTTATATAATATATTCACGGATCTTGTCTAAGTAAGAAAGCAATTAGGTGCAAATATATCGTTTAATGGATTATATTGGAAAAGAAAATTGAAAAAAAACAAAAAAAAAAAAACAATGTATATATCATTTTAAAGTGAGTAAAAGGAAAAAAATGCAAAAACAAAAAAATATGTAGACGATAGAAACCAATGGACTGAGAAGAAGCTTAGGAATATTATATATAAGATTGCAAATAGAAGCAGAAGGGACGGTTAGAAGCAAGACATTTAAAATAATATGGAAATGTAAAGATAATGAAGAAAGAATGAATGCTATATATATACATGGTGCTAACTGGACAGCCCTTGGTGGAAAAAACGAGGAAGGGCACGTTGAAACTTGAATCGAAGAAGTCAATAAAGTGATGCGTAGAAGAGGACTGGAAAAAATCAGACGCAGGATAGAATAACTTTATTAAGGGCATTTGAATATTTAATAGGAATTGGAGATTTTTTAGATGTTGAATTTGATTCCTATATTATTCCATATAATATAATTAACAATATTAAAAATATAAATAAAATATGTTATAAAATTTATAACAAATAACAGATAAGAGCAAGAGGATGTAAAAGTAATCACTAAAAAGAGGAAAAATCCTTTAAAAGTAAGTAAATGCGAGATGAAATTATTTTCCAAAAGCTAATGTAGATTAAATAGTGGATATAAAATGCGTTTTTATGAACAGTTTTATAAAAAACTAATGTAATTGTAACACAGATTTCTATTTGTAGGCGCTTAATATCCTCGAAGTGAAGAGAAAGCATGATGATATGCAGTGTTTGTAGGCTCTTTTATTTCCAGAGAAATTAAGATTAAGCAAAACTATGAAATTAAACATACACAATTTTCCTTTAATGCATTTAAAATATTAAGGTAATACATCTGCGAAACTTGATCTAAAATTGTAAAACAAACTTAAAATTACTTTTTTTTTTCATAATAAAATAATATGAACTCTAAAATTTAAAAAGTAGATTTGTTTTTCCTACTTGGTGCACTTGATATACCAATTTACTGAAACATAAATGGATTGGAGCATGCTTCACAGCCACGCCCAACTTAAATCTGGTTTTTTGCAAACATTTTTCCAAAATTAAATGCGCCACAAGATGTAAAGTTTTATTAAGTTCTTTCAAAATGTTTATACCTTCATTCAAAATCACATTAAAGACATTTGTGACATATCTTTTTGAAGTAACTCCCCAATTTTGCGAAAGAAATTACTTGTCTAAAAGTCAACTTTTGGAAGAGTTCAAAAAGTAATAGTTTTTCTATAATAATGAATATTAATATAGAAATTATATAACATATATTTTTACTTGGCAGCAAATGTTTGTTTGCTGTAAAACATGATGGAACAACGAATTTAGAATATAAAAGTCATTATATAAATAACCGTGTAATCTAGAGTTTCGATACATGAGAAAAATATGACTATTGTCTTGTATACATTTTAATAATTGTATATATTTACTGTGCATTTTCCAAATTTTAGATAATGCATTATCTTAGCCATACGTGTACAATGTAAAAAAATAGAATATAACTTTCATTTTAGTACTATTTTATGTTTGATCTAGATTATGGAAGAGAAGCAGTATAACAATACACAGTTAGTTACTCAGGAGCATGAAAATTAAATTTAGCAGCAGTATAAACAGACTAAATGTCTTTAGTTGCTTAGAACATGAAGATTGTGATTACATAATCTGATGTGTTACACCCACATGACTTTCTCTATCTGCTCTACAAACCTCCTACAACACTTCTTTCTACAAAATGCTAATCGAGATAAGCAAACGAAGAATGTTCTTATTACTTAGTTTCTTATAAGTAGAAGAGAACTAAGGCTAAAGTGATAGTCAAATGTTTTAAAAGTTATCCTTATGCGATTATCATATCAAATAGCTTCTTTGCTTGGTCAGGAGTAGAACATAAGAAAAATGGACACTTCCAGTCTGAGAAAAGTATAAGTACTTCACAACTGAAACTAATAACAAGGAATATATCGGAAATGGTTACCTCCACAACAAAAACGTAAAGGACATTAACTTTGTGTTTTGACGAGATCTACAGTCTTTGTGTAGTGAGTTCATGTCTATCTCTTACGGTAAAACAGTTAAACAAAATTCAGCAAAACTCATCCAGAATAAAGAAGGCTTCAGAGGCTATTCCCAGAAAATTCAAGACAAAAATTTTATTTGGCGTGTAAATAAATTTAAAATACGGGATTTTAATCAAAATCGTTACAGGCATTTTTAAGAAAATCAAATTATTCGAAAATTTTTCCACGTAAAGGGTAGTTTGTGGTGGAAGGATTTTCTTGAAAATCTTCGTGTCGCAACCTTGGAAGACAGTGAACTTAAATACACACACACACGCACACACACACACTTTTCTATTTTTTTTTTTTTTTTGTATTCCGGAGATCCTAAAACATGTATTTTCGTTTAAATCTCGGTATAGAATTTTTGGGTGCATTACAATACCTTCTCTGTACAATATATACATAGTACGTATAGAGAAAGTAAGAATAAACATTTATATTAATACTTTTTCAAAGAAATTATCAAAACTTGTCTCTTTCTTTAAGACTGATAACAATAAAGGGATATAAAAATAACTACCATCTCAAAATGTGCTGTTTTATTTATGTTCAGATTACACAAATACGGAGAGTTAGGTTTTGTGGAACAGCATAACTACAAATGAATGTGCCATGAGAGCGTTTATGCAACCAAGGCTTAGAAAGGGAAGACATGCACAAACAGATTCTGTTGGAAAGTAAACTTCATACTCGGTTAAGCTCTTGCGTACACAGAGTGGTAAAACAAACCTCGGAGAATACCAGCCCTTTGCTTAAGTATTCCGTTCGATTTATCTGTAGCCAGTGTATTATGCTCTTGCCCTTTGTGCATTCTTTGCACTACAGTGCTGTTGAGCTTAGTCCAGTGATCGCTAAGCTGTTGATATACTGCGAAACAATGTTAGTCATATACGTGAAAAATCTGATGTGTTCCATTCACATGACTTTCTCTACTTCTGTGTCACAAATTATTGTTAATAAGCTTATTGTTCTATTTATTTCAAGCTAATCGAGAAAAAATTAGCAGAAATAGTCTTATTACTTGCTTCCTTGTAAGTAGAAGCGAAATATGGGAGCATCATAGGTTAAAGTGAAGTCAAAAGCTCGTTACTAGGTGACTGAAGTTCCTTTGTTTGTATGTATGGACACGAATATACAAATTCCTGTATGAGAAAAGTATAAGTTTTTCAAAGCTGAAACCAAAAACAAGGAATATCTCAAACGATCAACTCCTCGAAAAAAATCATATAAGATAAATTGTGTGTTTTATTGTGCTCTACATTTTTTGTGTGGTAAGTTTTTGTCCATTTCTTACGGTTTAGCAGTTAAGCAAAATTCCTCCAGAATAAAGTAGTCTTCAGTGTCTATTCCCAGAAAATTCAAGATATACATTTTATTTATCAAGTAAATATCTTCAATATACGATATTTTAATCAAAATCGCTAGAGCTATTTTTGAGAAAATCAAAATTTTCGAAAAAAGTTGCATGTAATGAGTAGATAGGGTGGCGGTCTTTTCTTGCAAATCTACGTGTCACATGCTTTTTTTTTTTTTTTTTTTGGTTTCAGAGGGTCCTAAAAAGTAAAACTTTGGTATCGAGATATACCTATCTACATGGTACGTATAGAGAAAGTAAAAATATTTGAAATACGACTTGAATATCGGGTAACACTGACAACAGAATATTTGGCATCTTGTCATTCTTAAACTGTTGGTTCACCTGTAGACGTGATCTGTTTCCAAACCGAATATTTTTATCTCTTATTGTTTCATGCTGCAGAAATGCAAATGAATGGAAAGGTAGGTATGAAGAATTATTAGATTTCTATAAACCAAAGTGCAATTCATGGTTAGATTAGGCTTATATGTGAAGGACCCACTTGCCACTTAAACCAACAAAGACCAATTGCAGCTAGCCTTCAAGAGGAAGAAAATAAGTGAGAGAACCAATGAAAACCAGGTAGACAGAGAGGACATAGAAGTCCCAAATATCGCCAGAAGACCTGTGCTCTACTTGAGTTGCCCAGAAAAACCAATCAACAACCCAAAGACCACACAAAGTTAAAATGTCGTGTTATTTATGGACGCTCTTTAACTACTGTGGTTCTCGGCGTCCCATTCTAAATTGGGCGATCAAAGACCACACAGCCCTCTAGTGTCTATAGGGAGTGCTCTTTCCTTTGAGCATGCATGCCGTCATACGCCACGATCCCATTATATACTTTACTTTTAGGAATATCACACTGACCCTTAATTTTATTAATATATTAATCTATAATATATTAAGACTAAGTTAAATAAATTAATACCCTTTAATGCTATAAATACAATTTTTATTTTCTATACACGTACTATGTACACGGTGTATAGAGAAGGTATTGTAATGCACCAAAAAATTCGATACCAAGATTTCACCGGAAATACATGTTTTGGATCCCCCTGAATCCAAAAAGGAAACATTTCTGGAAAAAGGTCCGTGTGTGTCTCTGTGTATGTCTGTGGACAGCATAGCTTAAAAACGAAAAGACCATTACATACCAAACTTAGTATTTAATTTTGGTATCTTACAGGGATGCGACACAAAGATTTTCAAGAAAATCCCCCCACTGCCAACTACTTTTACGTGGAAGTTTATTCATAAATATGTTTCTCAAAAATAATTCTAACGATTTTGATTAAAATATCGTATATTAAAATATTTACCTAACAAATAATATTTTTATCTTGAATTTTCTAGGAATAGCCTCTAAAGACTAATTTATTCTGGATGAATTTTACGGAATTTTGCATAACAGCTAAACCGTAAGTGATGGACAGTAGCTTACAACACAAAAATGTAGAGCACGTTAAAACACCCAATTTATGTTATATACATTTTTTTTTCTTTTTTACTTTTTTTTTTAGATATTCCTTGTTTTTGATTTCAGCTTTAAAAAACACACTTTTTTCATACGGGAATTTGTTAACTCCTGTTCATACACACAAAGGAACTGCAGTCACTTTAGCATGAAGTAAATAGAAGCATTAACTTTTTAACAATACTTTGTTCAGAGATGTAGGGAAAGTCATGTGAATGGATCACAGCAGATTTTTCTTTAGTTATGAGTAATTAATATAAAATCATGCCTGTAAGATCAGGCAATTTAATGAAGACGGAATGATGGGAAGTAAATCATGGTAGATGATCTCAGTTTTCGCCTGGTTTCTAGAAACCACATGTGTCAGAATGAGTGGTCACAGGAATCAAATCTGGGACCTCTGAATGTGATTGGTACACGTTACCGCGACGCCATCTCTGTCGGTATTGTGTTATTTCCAAGGTTTAGGAAAGTCAGAAAGAATCTGAAACTAATGATTTCCGAGAAATCTGTCAATATTGCTGAGAGTCAACTATTTTACTTTGAACATCCTTTTAGAATGAGAGAGAGAGAAAGAGAGAGATATTTACATAAAGTGAGCCACCAAAGAGATAAACTCAGTGTCTCAAACAAAATTACTAAAGTGCGCAAATGAAGCAGAAACCTTAAACTTATTCGTCTTTAGGGCAGGTATTTAGTCCACTACAGTTTTTTACTTTCTCTACACGTAGTATGTACATAGGTATAGAGAAGGTGTTGCATCCACCCAAAAATTCGATACCGAGATTTTCCTGAAACACATGTTTTAGGCTCTCCTGAATCCCCCCCCCCCCAAAAAAAACAACACATTTTTAGAAAAAAGGTCCGTATGCCCGTGTATGCGTGTATCTGTGACCACTCAAAAAAGAAAAGTCGATATGATACCAACCTTGGTACTTCAGTTTAGTATCTTTCATGAATGCGATACGAAGATTTTGAGAAAAATACCCCCTCCCCAAACTACCCTTTACATTAATTCAAAATCTTCTCGGGCTTCTAACCAGGTAAAAACTTGGCTTGATACCAACGTTTCGAAGAAGTGCATCTTCCTCGTCTGAACTGATGGATTGAAAAGATTTTGAATTAATACGTCGCCAGGAAAGCTTCAGTTCTTATTTTACCCTTTACATTGTAAAATTTCGAAAAATCTGATTTTCTCAAAAATGGCTCTAACGATTTTGATTAAAATACCGTATATTAAAGATATTTATATGGCAAATAAAATGTATATCTTGAATTTTCTGGGAGTAGGTTGTCAAGATCTCTTTATTCTGAAAGAATTTTGCTGAACTTTTCTTAAATGATAAATCGTTACAGATACACAAACACTTAATACACAAAAAAATGTAGATCACGTTAAAGCACACAATTTACGCTATATACGTCTTTTTCGTGGAATTGGCCATTTCTGAGATATTGCTTTCTATTTGTTTCAGATTCAAAACTATTCATACACAGAAAGTGGTAATCTCCTGGCCCTGCGGACTTCAACCACATGGCAACCATCTTTTAAAGCATTTGACTATCGTTTTATCCTAGTGTATTCCCTTATTTTCCCTCTACTTACAGCAATGCAAGTAATTAAGACAATTTCTGCTAATATGTATCTCAGTGTCATAGACAGAAGAATATATTTTTTGATAATAAATTGTTAGATAAAGACTTGTGAATGGAACACATAAGATTTTTCAATGTTCTACTTTTTCTACTTAGTTACATAGTACAAAGTCAGAAAGGTATTGCATTTCAACAGCAATTTGATATCGAGATTTCACTGGAAATACACGCTTTAGGCTCCTCTGAATCAAAAAGAAGCAGTAGCAGAAAAGGGTCCGCTTACTCATGTGTGTATGTTTGTGTGCGCGTCCGTGTGTCAATCTGTCCGCGTATTCGCGTGTATGCGAACACGATAACTCAAAGGCAGAAAGTCGGTAAAATACCAAATTTGACATTTAACTTTAGTATCTTACAAAGATGTCACACGAAAATTTTTGGGAAAATCTCTCTACCTCTAACCCTTTACATGGAAAAAGTTTTGAATTTTTTGATTTTCTCAAAAATAGATGTAACAAATGTGTTTAAAATATCGTAAATAAAATATATTAAAATGAAAAATAAAATGTATATTTTGAATTCTAGGAACATTACATGAAGACCTCTTCATTCTGGATAACTTTTGCCTAACTGGTAAAGTGATAGACAAAAACTTACTGCGCAAAAATGTAGATGTCATATCATTTTTTTTTTCGTGGAGTTGACCATTTCCGAAATATTCCTTATTATTGATTCCATTTTTATAATACTTAAAATCTTTTTTGTTATGGGAATTATCCATAATGTATCTCTTATTTCCCTCCTATGTATAAGGAAGCAAATAATAAGAGCACCTCTGTCAATGTTTATCCCAATTATGTTGAAGATATAAGCCTTTTAACATTAATTTGTTATAAAATTTTAGATAAAGTTATGTGAATGCAACGTGCCAAATTTTGTGTCCAAGTTGATAGAAAAATAAGCGTTGTAAGATTAGTTTTAGAAGAGTGGGTAGAAGAAGGTATGTGAGTGTAACGCATCTGAGATTTTAAAAGTATTGAAGTGCTGAAGTTCAACAAACACACTGTGCAAACACTCAGTTCATCATTAACAAATTAATATGTCATTTGTGCTAGAATCTTGATTTAGATTCGTTTGTTTTAACAATTCATACACCGGTGACATCACTGACTACAGGATTAAATAACAAATGAACCTTGTTATTCAACAAACTTTTATCGTGTTTTAAGTTGTCAATCTTCCAATGTGCCGATTATTAATGAAATATCATTCTCCTATATTGCATTTTCAGCCAATGTGCGCATGAATGTTTTGAGTGATGCTCTTAAATCCATCAACACGCAGAAAAGAGAGGAAAGAGACAAGTGCTCTTGAGGCCATCCTCCAAAGTGATCAAATTCTTGACAGTAATGATGAAATCTAGATACATGGGAGAATTTGAAATAGTGGATGATCATCGTTCTGGAAAAATTGTTGTTTAACTTGACAGGCAGATTAAACAAGTGTGGAGTGATCTCTCCAAGATTTGATGTCCCCATAAATGAATTAGAAAACTGGACAAATAACCTGTTACCATCACGTCAGTTTGGATTTTTGGTACTGACAACTAGAGGTGGCATAATGGATCATGAAGTAGCTAGCTGGAAACATATGGGAGGAAAAATTTTGGGTTTCTTCTTTTAATGCAAGAATGTGATGTTCAATAAAATATTTGTAATAAGAAACAAACAAAAAACACACTTTTCATTTTATTGGCGTTTAGAAACACAAATATCATCCAAACTGATGCAAAGATAACACTATATTCTTAGACAAGCATATTTGATTATCACCTTGAGCTGTAATTTTTCCAACAATACAATTGAATAATTTAATAATAAATAGAGGGCAATTTAGGGCATCAGAAACTCCAATGCGAGAAGGAAAAAAAAAATGCGAATATAAAAACTGAAATAGCTTCGGTTTATTGCGTTTCATAAATCTTCCTGAAGTAATATAAACAGCAACATGATGTAAATTGTAATTAAGTTAGAGTTAGTGTCTAACTATTATTTATTGTTGGAAAATAAAGTTGAAATTAGACAAGCGATATTCACCACACTATTTGCAATTTCGGTGCTAATAAGTAAAAAACTTGAACACACAATTTTTCGTTACACCCGACATGAGGCACGGTTTCCCCAAGAGTCATTTTGTAACTATGAATGCAATTTAAAAGCTCTAAATATGCAAGTTGTGTTTTTAAGTAACTCTCACAAATCTATACTCCCATTCGTTTTACTTGCTCTGCGGTTAAACAATAATATTAATCAATACTCTGGTGTATTAAAACATATGAGCTACATTCATATGACTTTCTCTACCTGTGCTGCAAACAAACAACTTCACAAAAGCTTATTCATGTTATCTACATATATCCAGCTAATCGAGATAAACACAATTGTTTTATTACTTGTATCCTTGTAAGCACAAGGTAAATAAGGGAATACACTACATAACGTGATAGTCAAATCTTTAAAAGGCTATCGCTATGAGAAAGAACTGAGTAGCTGGGATTAAAACAAAAGAAGTAGGAAACGAAAGATGACTTCCCGTTTAAGAAAATGTCATGTAGCTTAAAATTGAAACTAATAACAAGGGATATCTTAGAAACGGTTAACTCTACAAAAATGTATGTGAGGTAAGTTGTGTATTTTAACGATATCTATATCTTTTGTGACTAGGTTTTGTTTATTTCTTATGGCTTACCAGTTATAGTTACGCAAAAGTCATTCAGAGGTTATTCCCAAGAAATTCAAGATATGTTAAACATATAGTGTTTTAATAAAACTCATTAGAACAATTTTTGGGAAAATCAAAAACTTTGAAAAATGTTTCATATAAAGAATAGTTGATGCTGGACTTAAATACAATTTTATATTTATGGACTTCTAGGTTTTTTACCTATGCTTCCTACATATTCACACGCGCACACTCTTGAACACACACACACCACAGAGAGGCAGACAGACAGACAGACACTACAGTAACATTTTTCTAAAAATTGATTTTTTTTTTTTTTTTTTGATTCAGGGGGTCCCAAAGCATTTATTCTTGGTATCAAAATTTTGGGTTGAATACAATACCTTCTCAGTCTACTACTTATTTTTATATACGTTCTGGAAATTAAAAAAAATAGTATGTGTTATATTCATATGACTTTCCCTGCCCATTCTTTAAAACTATCTTTCAGCTCGTGGCTAAAAGATCTTCAAGTTCTGAAAATGTATACATCACCCTGATGTTGACATTGTATATATTTTGAATCAATTTCTTTTAAAAGGTCTATACAGGAAGTGCAAAAAGGCATACTTCGGTCATTGTATATCTTGATCCGTCGAAGAGTTGAAAAACATTTTACAGTTCTGTAGTTTTCATCTGTGTAGTTACCAAAAGTCTTGAAATGCATTGCTCAAAATGTACGATAAAAGAAAATTCTGCATCTGTACAAGATAGCCAGCACAGTTTTAAAAATTTTTTTATCTAAAATACTATGATTTTTAACCGCGAAATCAAAAACATGATTTCTTTAAAAAAATGTTTTTTAATATAGTGGGAAATTCTGAGTTTGGATGAGATTTTGTTTCATAATTCTTCAAAATTCTGGAATTGACTTTAGACGTCCTGAGCAATACGGTCACAAAATTCTTTATCCTCTATTATTCTATGAGTGTTGTATGTAGTACATTCATTTCCGCATCTTTGTTCGACATTCATGTTTGTATCCAACTTCTGCGTTACACTTTCAATTATACTACAAAGCTCTGAACGTTATCTCTAGTTGTCAGTGACTCAGTCTGTGTAACCTGAAACATTTTGGACAAAATTTCTACATGGAACATAATTTAATAACAGAGTGAAAGCCAAAAAATTGAATCCTTCGTCTTACAAATTTAGTCTAAGACCTATTGCCTCTTGAATAAAGCTATTTAAAGAATGAAATATTCAATTAAAGAGTCTTTATGGTTATACACAATATTGATTGTTCATTTAACTCTTTGTTGCCTGTTGGTACCTATAAGTTCCGCTTGTTTTAAGCATAACTATACAAATAGGTTTGTTCTCTAGGATTAATTTCTTGTTATACTAACCTTCAACCATAAACAAGTAATCAAAACTGTTTTTTTATTGTAAAATTACATGCAATTTTTGCCTTAAAATTGCAGTGATTTATTTAAATAAATAAAAATGTAAAACCCACATAACTAGAGCCAAGTGTAACCCCATTAACTTCCAAGCATCACACCGATTATTTTACTTGGGCTCTCCCCATCATTTACCAGAGTCGCTGGAATTTGAACTTCCAACATTTGGCTTTGAATGGATGGCCAGTCATTTACCTATCACCTAACACTCATGGACATTTGAACTACTTTTTTGGTAGTGCCTTTGGCAGCATTATGAAAACTGGTTTAGGAGAATTTACACTTTTAATTAGGAAGAAAAAGATTAATAAATGTCTACGTTTATCTTCATTTCTATTTTCTCTATTTTATTACAATAACTTTATAGGTTTATTCCGAAATTATTTTACTATAACTCCAGTTTTAAACTTGATTTAAAGGAAACAACTGTATATGTAGTATACTAGTGCAGGCAACTAAGGGTTAAAATTCAATCGGAGTGGAGCACAAGCAGGCATCGTTCTTGCAAGAATCACTTCAGGTGGTGCTATTCGTTGTGGATATTTGTTAGAAAACGCAGAAGTTCTTGTTAAAGTGCACAAAAATGTTTTTTCACTATAATTTTTGTTACTGCACTTTCCGTAAACACCTTTAACTATTTTGTATTAAAAAAGCATATAAATGCGAAATTGAATTTTGACGCTATATCTCTGCCCAGTCTGGATCTGGTTAAACTTTAGTTTAAGCAGATCAACATAAGACTGTGCACTTAGTTTATTAAGAGTTTGTTCTATAACATATTGTAGTTATTAGCAAAAAAATATATATATTATAGAATTTTTTCCATTGTCTTTAAATAAAACAGAATTATTGTTGTAGCACAGCATCTATTTCGTACCTCAAAGCTACAACTGAGCATATTTTGAAGCATCTCTAATACGTCATCTACCATTTACGGTAAGCAATTCTGCTTTATTAATCTCATCTTGAAATTTTTCGCTCCATATATACAGTCCAACTGTTCCCTTTGTATGGTGTTTCTCGTACCTTTAAATGCGTTATTGGAATTTTTGTGTTCTTTCACGGCGCTTTCCAACACTCTCACAAAGTCAATTATTCCATAAAAATGGCAGGATTTTCTCAATGCTCTGTTTCATTGTGTTCGCGCACAGCCATATCAAAGGCGCCACGAACCCCAATTCATATATAACGTGCCTATTCTTTTCCTCTTATTTGTCATGCTTTTCCGTATTCTCATAACTGTGATTTAACAGTTGTGTCTTCTCCCTTAGCTATTGTGACTCATCACACTATTGATTTATATTGTATTGCTCTTATGCATTCTAACATATTCCCTAAGATAATGAAGATTACTTTGATTCCATATGTAAAGGAATTATTTATTGTATTCCACCCTAAAATTCGATGCCGAAATTTCAACGGAAGTATATGTTTTGGCTCTCTCAATAAAAATCACTTTTACAAAAGATCCATACGTGTGTTTTTTTATAGTGTTCAACGCCCAATTTTACTACTTGGGCATCGCAGACCATGGCACTCACAACACAGGGAATGAAGATGGAGCACCGGTGGAATGCAATGGTGGGGGAAACCGGAGAACTCTGAAATAGATAAATTGAATTTTAATTTTTTTTTTATTCATAAGATCTCAAAATGAGTAAAAAAGCTATGAAAGTATGAATATGAAAAGCATAAATCAAAAAGGAGAAGTACATGAAATGTGAATTTATTTAAAAATATTCTATATGTAGCTTTTTAAAAATTCCTCATCATTAAGGAAGGTTTTCGAAATTTTAGATTTCTAAAATACGTGTATAGCTCCAGTGATCTTGATTAAAATACTATTTATTAAAAAGATTTACATGAGAAATATAAAGTATATCTTGAATTTTTTGGGTTTGGCTTGCAAAACTCCTCTTGTATAACTGATATATGTTACGCGAAAAGGTACTCCAGAAAAGGGTAAAATTCTCCAAAACACTGAATTTGTTTCATTTTAGATATATATAATTTAGAGGTTTCAATCACCGCTTCTCATTATTTTAGAGCCCTTTTCAATATTCATACGTTTCTCGCGATTGCAGTCGAAGAAACGTAGTATATTAACAATCAGTTCTTAAACATTTCATTATACCACTTTTCGTTGTATACAGAGTGGACAATTTAATTTGACACTGTATGTCTTTGAAACTAAGCGTTGTAGAAAGAAATGTTTTGAATAACAGCTGCTCGAGTTTATGTGGCGAAGTAAATTTCATTATTTGCTGTTTTATTTGGAGGACTTTGTGAGAGTAATTTAGAGTAAATTTAATCCTATCTTTTTATATTGTTTTCTCACGTCTTATAAAATATAACAATATTTATATGAAGTACTCTTACACCTACTTAAATGACTAAAATTTGTAATCATTACATAGAGCGCTAAGAGATATGTGTTGTACAGTTTCAACTTAAATGGTTCAGCTTATGCTAAAAGTTTATTTCAATTCAAATGGAGTAGATAAAAAATATATTCTTTAAAAGTAGTATGTACATCCACTTTTAAGCGATAGAGGGTAGAGAAAGACATGTGAATGTAACATATCAAGGGAATGTTACTTATTTTAATTCTGTTTGCATTAATTTGTTTCTCGCGATGAAAATGCAGTTTGAAAGCTTTCACATAGCGTCCCGCTTTATGATAATTTGACTAATGCGCCAGCTTATTGTTCTCGCTACATAAGCAATTCAATGAGACTATTTTTACAAAACCTTATCCCGATGAGCATTTAATTGACAGAATAAAATTTGTTTCACAATAAAATGCGGCAAGTCCACAGTATCTAGATATCTTGATGAAATTTATACTAGATGATACTCGTAACAGTACCAAGTGAGATAGTTAAAGCGGTTTCGTCTGTGACCCACATTTAGAAGGTCCTGAGTTTGATTCCCGCGGCCGGCCTACCTGACCCATGTTTTTTTTTCTTCGAGGTTTCCCCTGGTCACCCGGCCAATAATGAGTAGGCTAAAGAAATCCCCCGAATTTGCCGGTCTATCATTTCCTGATCATCTCTTTCAGGGTGGAAGGACTAGGCGACGTATTCGACTGGCATTATGTAAAAGATTATCCTAGCGTCGTCGAAAACGCCTTCTCACATTTTAATGCTAAAGTTTATGAATTTGAAGGAATAAAAATTACTTTTTAGGAATAAATGATAAAAATTCCTTTCTTTTGAAGTTTTAAACCTATGACTTATTATAGACATTACACCATATAATATTCTATTTCCTATATAACAAATTACAAATGATAATTACTTTTAAACCAATACTGTGTATTCGATTTTGCTTTCCCTCTGGGGGTTCGCCGAGAGTTTCGAGGCTCCTGAGCAGGGCCTAAGGCGTAGTCGGAAGCGTTCCAAATGTAACCGATAGGGACTTCATCCACACCCAGATCAGGTCTCCCTTTCGGTCTCTCCTCTCATCCCTTCCTCCCTGAGGACACAAGTGACAAAGAACTAAGAGAGTCTATGTCCTAACCGTAATCCTACACATAGCAGTGCTATTGTTGCATTGTTTCAAAAGTTTAACCTGTTTGTTTATTTAAATAGGCAATAATTTTATTGTATAAATTCACTGTTGTAATAAAAATATTTTTGTGGTATATGCCTTATCAAACAGATATACTTTTATATTAACCTCTAATTATTTTAGAAAATTACTACTCTTGGTAGTCTCAAAATTTTCAACAATTCACGTATTTCTCAAAATTAGAGCATTATTAATAAACAACATTTTTGAGAGGCAGCACAGCGATTTAAAAAAATGATATACAATTTCATCATGAAAAGGATTTTATTTATGGAAAAATGTAAAAAAAAAAATGCTTGCTAGAAAATAACATTTTAAGATGGACATGTACATTGATAAGTATACCATTATCCAACCATAGCTCCAGTTATAATGTGTGAAGTGTCAGGTGGAAAAACGACGTTTCTTAAAATTTAGAATTCATATAAATTTAATATGAAAAACTTATTTTTGGCTTTCCCTAATTTGTGTTCAAATTTCATTATAAAGTACCTTCAGAATATGCTGTAAAAGCTAAACTTACACTGGAGAGCAGGTCATGTGTCTATAACATAAGAATTGTTAACAATTAATGTACGTATTGAGGCTAAAATCTTATTTAGTATTGTCTATAGCTGCTTGTTTACCGCGAACGTAAAAACTACAAAGGAAGTATGATGAGTTTAAAGTCACTTGAAGGTATTTTGCTGTTGTTTTTCTGGTGGCCGCTGAAATTCAATTAAGGTTTAGCTCCTTGTGGTTGTTTTTTATATTTTATTCTTCTTTTAGGGATATACCTTGAATTAAACGCTCAAGGAAAAACAGAGTGGAAACGAAAAATTTCCCTTTCTGGGTTGTTTGTTTTTATCTACACGGAGCTTTCCTCTCATACTTTTGCTACTTGAATTATCTGACAGTTGTGTCCCCTACTTGCTGCAACTCCCTTATTTCTTTTCTTCTGGAGTGCAGAGAGCTAGGCGCATTGCACTGAGGGGCTGGAAAAAAAAAAAAAAAAACAGTCGCTCCGCGCTGTGTGCAAGCAAACACTGTCTCCTCTTTAAATACAAGACATTTTCATCGCTACAAAGTTGGGCTAATTAACTCCAATGTGCGTGCGGGGTGCAAGTTACGTGTGTGTCAGGCAGTAGGGGAGACTGTACATTAGCTTACAAAAGTTTGTACACACTCACTTTAGAGTGTTGCATTCCACAAAGGACCCTTTGTCCTGCCCTACGTTGCAAGTTCATTGTGAATTGGTCTTTCGAGCTCCATACTTTGTCTTGCGACGCAAATAATGGAACAATGCTCAGCGTTCTAGAATTGCACAAAAAGTGACTGGGAACGTTCTCTGCCATTCTGCAGACTAATCATAAACATCTGATGTGTTCCATTCACATGACTTTCTCTACATCTCTGCAATACATTATTGTTAAAAGGCTTATGCTTCTACTTACTGCGTGCTAATCGAGAAAAAATTAGCAGGAATAGTCTTATTACTTGCTTCCTTATAAGCATAAACGACATAAGGGAGTAGCTTAGGTTAAAGTGAGTCAAAAGCTAGTTGCTAAGTGACCAAATCTCCTTTGTTGTATGGACACGAGTTGACAAATTCCTGTAAGAGAAAAGTATGTTTTTATAGCTGAAACAAAAAACAAGGAATATCTGAAGACGGTAAAAATATATTACATAAACTGTGTGTTTTAACGTCCTCCAAATTTTATGTGTGCTAACCTTTTGTCCATTGCTTACGGTTTAGCAGAATGTAAAATTCCGTAAAATTCATCCAGAATACAGATATCTTCAGGGGCTATTCCCAGAAAATTCAAAATATACATTTTATTTGTCAGGTAAATATCTTTAATATACGATATTGTAATCAAAATCGTTAGAGACATTTTTGAGAAAATCAAACATTTCGAAAAAAGTTCCATATAAAGGGTAATTTGGTGTGGGGGACTTTTTCTCAACATCTTTGTGGCGCATCCCTGGAAGATACTAAACTTATATACCAAGTTTGGTATTGTACCAACTTTTCGTTTTTGAGCTATCGTGTTCACAAACACACGGGCACACGCGGACCTTTTTCTGAAAATGCTTTTTTGAACACATGGAATCCTAAAACATTATTTCCGGTGAAATATCGGTATCGAAGTTTTGGGTGGAGTGCAATACCTTCTCTATTAGTATGTACATAGTATGTATAGAGACAGTAAAATGAAAGCTGTTTCCTTTCACTACACTTTACATAGAATAGATGTCTTTGAATTGTAATAAAAAATTCTGTATTAAAATTTCATCATAAGTATTCCTTTGAAGTCCTATTAGACTCCACAAAAACAAATTATACCATTCTATCCAAAAGAGAAAATATTTAATCATAATATTTTCACAGCTATAATATAATAAAGAGCAAAATCACAAGTGACCTTATGTTCACAGCGACATGGTAGCTCATTGCAGACCATTATTAGGGAAGTTGAAGTTGACTTTTATTAGAGTTATGTCTATATGATGTCAATGAATATTTTGAATCATAAGTACAGGGTTATTCAAAAAGAAAGAACAGATTTCAAACTTTTATTGCTTCCAAACTACAAAAGATAGAAGCACGAATCCAACGTTCATGGAGAGATAAAAGTTTACAATTGAAAAGCGCGGGGGGTAGAAGTTCCAATCACGGCCGCATTGGCGCTGATGTTTGTTGTTTTATGTCTGTAGAGTGGCATCGAAAATTCGTAGATGATTGCATGTGCAAAAGGAAAAGAACGGGACGTCCTCGCACATGTCGAGCATATTCGTACACTGTACGAAAAGATCCCAAAGAAATCCACATCCCGAGCAAGCAACTAACGGTATGGCGAGTTCTAAAACATCGTTTGCACCTGAAGCCATACAAACTGCAGTTATTGCAAGCATTGAATCCTGAAGACCACAACAAAAGGTACGAGTTGTACATTGGCATGTTAGAAGATGTGGAAGAAGACAATGTTTTCCAATAAATTTTTCATGCAAGATGGTGCCCCGCCTTATTTCTCTTGCCACATCCGACGTTACTTGAATAACACGTTTGCAGGACATTGGATTGCGAGAGGAGGAGCAGATCAACTTTATCGCCGGTGGCCTCCCAGGTCTCCAGATCTCACTCCGTGTGATTTTTATCTATGGGGTTACGTAAAAGAGCGTGTTTTTATCCCTCCTATGCCTTGCACTCTTGAAGATATATGACATCGAATTGTTGAAGCCGTAAATTCGATAACTGTAGACCAGGCGATTCGTGTGTGGCAAGAAATGTGCCACCGTTTTGATATATGTCGTGTGACACATGGTGCTCATATTGAATGCATATTATAAAAATGTACATTTTTCTATCTCCATGAACTTTGGAATCGTGTTTCTATCTTTTGTAGTTTGGAAGCAATACATATTTGAAATCTGTTCTTTCTTTTTGAATAACCCTGTATTAGTACTTCGTGACTGTGTGTATTGTTGTTTTACATGTTATTACTTTCCTCATTATGTAATTAACAATGTCTATGCAATGTATATGCTCTCAGACAATAAATTGATTTAATCGACTTATTGAGTAATGACCTTATAAAACATTTGTTGTTCTTTCCGACAGTTATTCCACCTCGAATTTCTCCATCCCAAATGTAAGATAAAGTATATCATTATCTATCATAAATTAAGTAAGAACCAAGTTTATTGTCCGCCTCTGTAGTGTGTATGCCTCAAATTCAACAGGTCGTGAGTTCGACTCTCGCTTAGAGTGAGTTACTTGGATAAGGTTTTTTTTTTCTGGGGTTTTCCCTCATCCTGAGAAGACCAATGCCGTGTAACTTTATAAGTTCCATGGACCCCGAGTTCAATTGAGCATCATTTTACCAATTTCATTCTTTGTCCGATATGACCAAACTGGTTAAAGGACGTAACACTTAAAGTTTATTGTAATCGTTTTATTTTGATTTTGGATCGTGATGAAGTTTACATTTTAATTCTCCCCAGATATGGATTAACTTCCAAAGATTTCTGTGCTAATAAGTTCAAAAGATGGTACAAAGAATGCTTTTGAGACAATAAGAAAACTATTGATCGATTTTAATTTACTTTCTCACACCTATCTGTAATGGAAAGAATATGCGTTATTGGTATTGCAAGCTTTCTGTTATTATTTCACCGTGAGTGTATCTTTGTGTTTGTGAACATTTTAACTCAAAACAAGAATTTGGAAACTTTAATTGCATTAATTATTAAATTCTGATACTTCTTCTATGGTATATCGATGTTGAATAACTCTTAAGAAAATACCCTGTTGAACTCAGAAAGAATAAGCCATTCCTTTCCCTTAAATTACATAAATGAATCTAACGAACGTGAAAGATTTCCATTTTATGGTAAAACTTTCACGCCTTCGCAAAACATCAGATAAAAATGAAACAAGGTCTTCCGGCTTTTACAAGGATTTCAGAGGTATGCAGTTTGATCTACGCAGAAAGATATAAATTACACTTCTTTCCTCACACCTCTATAAATTAATAAGCATATTTCTGAATCATGAATTCCATGAAGAATTTAAAAGGTAAAAAATAAGGCCCAAAATACGATATAGTAAATGCTAAATTTTTGTAAATAAAATTGGATTACCCTTTTAGTGTTATATAAAATTATGCAGAATGAAATGAAGTTCACAAGCTATTCTCAGAAACTTGATTGTCATGTGTTACTAAAAGTTGGGTCGCCACCGGATTTTTGGAATCGGAGGTCGTGACCAATACTTAATTTTCCTTTGGGCTTACATGGTCAATATCTTCTTGGGATGAGGGAAAAAGTTTACATCCTAAATAAGTAAAACTTCGAATATTTTCAACGGCTTTGTTATTTAGTATTATTATTTTGTATCTTATACTTTATTTATTCTGGAAGGCGATGCACTTAGTTTTTCGTTTACAATTCTTAACTTATATTCTAACATGATTATTAATAGGTTTATAAGCTGATAACTGTAGTTGGTTCTGGAAACTTTATACTAGCCCTGCACAGGGTTTGCGCTCCCGAAGCCGGTTCGTAGTTCACCAGCGGAGTACAAGTGCTGGCAGGGCTCTTGTTTACGAAGAGACAAAGAGGGGAGGTATCGTACAGTGCGTACACGAAAAGAAGTGCAAGCTTTCATAAATGATTTCTCAAAATGTCTTACTAATTTATGGTTAGGAAAAATATTTCTTTTAAACAAATTATTGCCTTCTATAGTAGATTAAATCCTCGTACAAGCTAATTATATGTTATGTTTCTTTACCAATAGTCTTGTAAAAATCATTCAGGTTAGTGGTATTGTTGAAACGATCTTTAGCTCTTGTGTCACACTGAAGATCGATAAGTTGAAGCTGCAAATCAAGAGACACCGTTTCAACTGATGTTGAGAAAGGAATTGAGAGAATCTGAAATTCCTTCTCAAGTGAATCAAGGTTTTGAAATCTAGAATCGAATTCAATTTTAATTTCAATTAATACTTCAACGTAATCACTGAACACCGCTCCATCACAAGCACTTTGTAAGGCACTGAGGATTTGTTCCAGCAGCCATGAAAAAGTAATCGCTTTCTCACGCAACGTTGAAAGTATTTGCCTGATGGTCACTTGTCCGCCTTTTGGATTCCTCCATTATAGAAGGATACGTCAGCAGGGAGCGTTAGCAACCGGCAACACACCAGAAAACCGCTTTAAAACGTCATTCTTCTCTATCACACAGCTGTCATTGTGGCTCGCCCGCTCCTACCGAGCGTTCACGCTCAAAGAACGCTCTTTGAGCACACATGCTTTATACCTTCCTTTATCAACGATGATTATGTCTTTATACATTGCCTTTATTATTGACGTTAAATGAAGGACATGTCCTTGCTGCTTTATAATAATATACCATAATACGCTTTAACCTAATCATTAAAACAAATGGATCTCTAAATCAAACTCTCTATTCTATTGTATAATGTGTTGGACATTAAATAACAGTTAAAAATCTTCCCACACTAAATCCATATTGTGTTTCTGATAACGTACTTTCAGAGGTTGCATTAAACCCCTAATTTGAAAGTCCTATACCCTACATATATTTAATATACTATTTCTTTTCTATTTATTATAAGGCTTTCTATCACAGTTGTTAAACTTCATTAGAATTACTTTACGCAATTGCTCGGTGAATTTGATCAGTGTAACTGCATATATTTAGCATTTCTGAAAATCTCGCTGAGCTTTTTACTTTCTCTAGCCCGCATGAAAAATAAACATAGTGAATATGATTTAGAGATTTCACCGGAAATATATGTTTTGAGGTATTCTTGAGTAAAAAAAAATTAGAAAAAGGTCCTAGTGTGTATGTGGACAGCATAGCTCAAAAACGAAAAGACCCTTAAAAACCAAACTTGGAATTTAAGTTTAGTACCTTCAAAGAGTGCGACACGAAGATTTTCAAGAAAATCCCCCCACTAACCAAACTATCTCTTACATGGAAACATTTTTAAAAATGTTTTTCTCAAAAATGCCTCTAACGATTTTGATTAAAATACCATACATTAAAGACATTTACAACACAAATAAGCACTAAATTTTGAATTTTTTGGAAATAGCCTCTGAAAACCTATTTCCAATTGAGTTTTGCAGAGTTTTACATACCGGCTAAACCGTAAGAGATAGATAAAAACTTAACAAACAAAAAATTTAGATCTCATTGAAACACATGATTTTAGTCATATGTTTCTGAGATATTCCTTGTCATTAATTTCAATGTTATATTACTTAAATTTTCTTAAACGGGAAGTAACATCTCTTGTTTTACAGCAGGTCATGCAAAGCAACCGTACTTTAGCTGTTCCACATAGAACGAGCTTTTAATATATTTTACTATCGATCTAGCCTAGTGCCTTCTACTTTCAAGGAAACAAGTAATAGACAACTTCTACCTTGATTAATATTCATAGATATTCGAATAATCCTTTGAAAGGAAAGTTATTTGTGTAACAGCTAAAGAAACTCATATGAATGAACACATCAGATTTTTCTTATGTGTATTATAACTTTCGGTATTTATTTCATAATTAATGGAGATTTTCTGTTTTTAAATTAGTATTATACTTAATTCTTCAGTAGTACTTGTGCCTATAGAGATATGTTCATGATTTCTTGTACTTTGGGTGTTAATATTAGCTAAAATTGAGCCAGTCATCTTTATCAACATTTACCTTATCTTGCTCATTCCTGTTTATGTAATTCAATATTTTATAAGCAAATGCTCGTGCTTCATCGATATTATACTCTTTGCTATTTACGTATGTGTCCAGCTCTGTCTGCGTAATTTCTTGTTTCTCGTTTCACTAAACCTCACCTAGTCTGTAGTCAGTTCTTGGTAGTAAGGTGGCATAAAGGTTAACTGGAATCACACGCTAGAACAGGCTTATAAATTATGGAATATTCCTCCTCAAATACTTCAAAATGTATATTGTATAATGTAGATACATACATGTGGTAAGTATAAATCGAGATAACCATTTTTGAGAAAACAAATTGGGTATAACTTGTTTTTCACTTCCTTAGTACACAATCTCCTATTGCAATGTTTTAATGTAAATATTCTTATTATGACTATCTTGTATATTTTACACATTTTATTACTGTATCTGGTTCTCCACAATCTTAAGAAGTTGATTGATTATTAAATTTCATAGAACTGTTCTTCTGGTAAAATGAATCAGAATGATGTTGGAATTAACAGAAGTCAAGAAAGTTGCATGTGAAAGGGAAATGACAAGAGGAGCAAGAAGGCATTGCACAGATGAGAACTGCAGTTGAGACTAAAATGAATGTCTAAGGAGGGTATGCCACAAAATCAATGTTTTATATGTGGTGGAAATGAAAATGTGCAACATATACTTCTTAAATATAAAGGGATTGAAGTTGGATAGGGAGAGTCAGACTGAAAAATTCATTGCCATAGCTGGGATTTGAACAAAGGAGCTCCTGATCGCTAGCCGGTTTCTCTGCCACTGAGCTACCAGATGCATTGAAGTTTTCAGTCTGACTCTACCTATCCAACTCCTGTCCTACACACGGCTTATAGGGAAATATGTCTAACTGAAATGTTCCATTTAGATTGTAAGAAAGTAGGACAACCTTAAAACACTGAGAAGGGATAAAGAACAAATTATAAATGAGACAACATACTGGAATTAGGGAATCATATTAAAATAATATTGTAAAATATGAGTATGAGTAAAGAGGTAGGGCTAAACAGGAATCATATTAAATTTTATATAGCTTAGTAGGAATAAACAAATAAAACAAAAATAAACACCCATTAAATTTGGAATTTAAGTTTAATAAGTTTCAAGGTTCCCACCCGAAGATTCCAAGGAAAAATCTCCCACCCCAAATTATCCCTTACGTGGAAACATTTTCAAAATTTTATTTTCTCAAACTGACTATAGCGTTTTTGATTAAAATACCGTATAGTACATAAGTTAATACGGAAAATAAAAAGTATATCTTGAATTTATTGGTTTTAGCCTCTGAGGACCTTCTTTCTTAAGGATTTTTGCATAAAGGCTAAAGAAAGAGAGAAAATCTTACTACACAGAATAGTAGATCCTGTTAAAACGTACATGCATGTTTTTTGTAGAGCTAGCATTTATCGAGTTATTTCTTGTCGACTCGCGCAATTTAAAATGAATATCTACACATGTGCAATGATTTGATCCCTCGTCACCATGTGGACACAGTGGCGAACCCTGGAACTGGATACTCGCCAACTTAGAAATCATTGTATAAGTACCCCAATGTGCACCAAAATGCAGTGAGGGAATTTTAATTAGTAAAATAGTAGTGTTATAATTTTTGTTTAAATTATACTTCAAGTAATCGTATACTAGCGTATTTAAATTAAATTCAGATAATTTGTGATTAACAAAATAGTTTTATAAATTCTTTCGTATAAGCAGTTAGTATTTACATTAAATATAAACCCTTTTGATCAATAAACTTTATGAAATAAGAATTAAATAGGTTATGGTTGAATCCCAAAATAAAGTTGATACTAAGTGGCAAAAAACATAGTTGTTTGGAACGTTAAGAAGATTTTGATAGAAGGGTAGGTATTGGCTAGCGAATCATTCAAATGTTCCTTCTCCACCATTTTACATTCATATGACCTTCTCTAAATCTCTGTAAGAAATTGTTAAAAACTTGCGCTTCTTTCTAGTTCATGCTAATCGAGATAAACATTAGCAGACATGCTTTTTGTAGGTAGAAGGGAAATAAGGGAATACACTAGGCTGAAACGATAGTCAAATATTTAAAAGGTGGTAGATATATGGATGAATTCCGTTTTTTTTTTTTTTTTTCATTGCCAGGAGTTGTCAAATTCCTGTATGTGAAAAGTATTTTAAAGCTGAAACCAATAAAAAGGATTATTCTCAAAGATGGTCAAATGCAGGAAAAAAAGTGTATATGACGTAAATTGTGTGTTTCAACGAGATCTACATTTTTGGGCAGTAAGCTTTTGTCTATCGCTTACGGTTTACTAGCTATGTAAAATCCAGCAAAATTCATCCAGAATAAAGAGGTCTTTAGAGGCCACAATAACTCCTGGCACGACAGCTCACAAGAAACCTTGGCCGACCGCCCGGCCACTGCGTCCCCCATCTCGGTCCATTACAGACGTCATGGATGGGGACAGCATTGGAACGTGAGACGTGGGCAGCGCCTCTAACTCCCCGGCCGATTAATGCGATCCTCATGACCTGGAGCCGCTGCTTCTCCATCATATAGCTGAGGACCTCACGAGGCTGAGTGAGCCCCGTTAACGGGGCAAAATCCCCACGCCGGTACTGGGAATCGAAACCAGGTCTCCCACATGCACAGAGAAGGTGTCATTAGAAGTACAGTCTGGGCTGAAATTGGAGTGGGGTGTGGAGCAATACATCAAAACAGGTACCAAACTCATTAGAGAGGGGCTCGCGTGGACTAGGACCATGGAGGAGCACGAAAAGTTCTGACGAGAATGGTACGAGAATCTGTCCCATTTGCGAGGAGGAAGAGTCGTGGACTCACATCTTGGCAAGATGTAGGGGTACGGAGGAATGGCGGGAAAAATATTTGCCGCGATTTTTTACCACTGCGAATGTAGGGCTAGAAGCATGTTGGACGCTACTGGCAGGCATGGAAAACGTGGACGGGCTAGGTAAATTTATACTTAAGGCAAGACAGCTGAGATCTGAGGAGGCTGCCAATAGAGAAGGGGGGAATAAGATCAACTAAACAAAAGTGACTACATTGTTCTACATACATATATATTATGTCATACTTAGATCACTGTTGTGCTATGGTTTTATATATGTTGTATATATTATGTGTATATATGTCTTTAATGTAATTATCTATTATAAGAGGGTGCATTTATGTAGGTGTACTCTGTGCTGTAAATTTAAATTGCTATATTTGAATATCTTTGTATTTTTATTTTCGGGTTCACTCTTAATTCTTTACTGTTGTTTAATAATGCTTTGGACTGTGTATTTCCTTTGTCTTTTTATTTTCGTGTTTACTCTTGTAATTCTTTGTTGTTGTTGTTTTAATATTGCTTGTAATGTGTATTACAAAAGCCCGTACGGTCGATTGTTGAAATTCTATGTATGATATTGCTATGTCAATAAATACACTTATTCATTCATTCATAGTAAGCAGCCGCAATACCACCGCACTAAGAAGACGAGCTCTTTAGAGGCTATCCCCAGAAAATTCAAGATATACATTTTGTGTCTTGTGTAAATATCTTTAAGATACGGTATTTTGATAAAAATCGTTAGTGCCATGTTTGAGTAAATAACAATTTTCGGAACTTTTTTCACGTAAGGGTAGTTTGGGGTAGGGGGATTTTTTCAATATCTTCGTGTCGCGTCCTTGTAAGATACTAAACTTATATGCCAGGTTTGGTATTGTACTGACTTTTCGTTTTAGAGTTATCGTGTTCACAGACACAGGTACAAACACAAATTTTATCTAGAAATACGTTGTTTTGGATTCTGAGGACCCTAAAACGTCTATTTCCGGTGAAATCTCTGTGTCGAATTTTAGGTGAAATACAATACCTTCTCTATACATGGTACGTGTAGAGAAAGTAAAAATGATTATAAATATTTACATTTATAGCAAGCCTTTTCACTATCTTAACTCAAACGAAGATTGACCAAAGTTCACCGGCCGATATCACAAACTAGCGACAGAAACACACTTGAGGAAAAAGTCCACATTACGAGGTTGGCGAGCAGGTCTTGCCCATTATTCTCGTTTAATTCTTCCGTGAGTGTCGCTTTCATGAAGCACGGCATGTTATATTTGATGGATGACTGTAGCGTCTATTCAGGTGCGCGAGTTTAATTCCGCATGTGCCATATATCTGTCTCCCATCTTGGTTGCTGGCAATAAAACACTCCGTCGAGTGCAACATATTGAGAAGAAAAGAGTCTGCCCTTGCTTATCCTTTCACACGCGCGGTTCATTTTTCCCCGTGTTGTTACTTTGGTTGTTGAGGACAGAATGAAGCATGGGACGCTTGGATTTTCGTTTTCTCTCCCACCCGCAAGTCATTCTTTACGTCTTGCCCCTCAGCGGGGTACATTCCTTCAAGAAAGCGACATCACTTGCATAATATAGTGTGTTTACTTCTCTCAACTGAGTTTCTAGGAAAATACTCGTGTTCACAAATCCCAAAACCAGTTTTTACTTTCTCTATACCCACACATAGTGTATAGAGAAGGTATTGCACTCCACCAAAAAATTCGATACCGAGATTTCAACGGAAATATGCGTTTTAGGGTCCCCTGTATCCAAAAAAAGATTTTCAGAAAAAAGTCCGTATGTCCATGTGTCAGTGTATCAGTGTGTCCGTGAACACGATAACTCAAAAACGAAAAGTCGGTAAAATACCAAACTTGGTATTTAAGTTTAGTATCTTCCAGGGATGCGACATTAAGGTTTTGAGAAAAATCCACTCACCCCAAACTACCCTTTACATGGAACTTTTTTCGAAAATTTTGATTTTCTAAAAAATGGCTCAAATGATTTTGATTAAAATATCGTATGTTAAAGACATATACCTGACAAATAAAATGTATATTTTGAATTTTCTGGGAATAGCCTCTGAAGAGTATTTTATTCTGGATGAATTTTACGGAATTTTGAATAACTGCTAAACCGTAAGAGATGGACAAAAACTTACAACACGAAAAACATAGAGCACGTTAAAACACACAATTTATGTTATATAGGTTTTTTTCGTGGAATTCAAAGTTTTTGAGACATTCTGCTTTGAAAAACTAATACATTTCTCATACAGGAATTTGTCAACTGCTGTCCATACAAACTAAGGAACTTCAGTGACATAGCAACCAGCTTTTGACTATCACTTTAACCTATGGTAGTCCCTTGTTTCGCTTCTACTTAGAAGGAAGCAAGTATTAAGACTATTTCTGCTATTTTTTTCTAATTAGCGTAAAGTAAATACAAGTATAAGCTTTTTAAGAATAATTTGTTGCAGGGATATAGAGAAAGTCATGTGAATGGTACACATCAGATTTTTACTTTCTCTACACGCACTATGTACATAGCTTATGGAGAAGATATTGCATTCCACCCAAAAATTCGATACCAAGATTTCACCGGAAATAGACGTTCTAGATTAGATTAGAAAACATTCTGTAGGTTCGTTTAGGCAAGGAAACCACTGAACATAGAACTTGTCACGGCATATACATATGTTTGTTTATATACTTGAAAAAATACAATGTATAAAGCTCTAGTGCTAAAAGCATGGATTACAAAAACAACAGAATAGACATATAACCACACCATTCGTTTTGGGGCCTGTACGCCACTGCACTGTACTTAATGCGCTTTATAAAAGCATATTTGCTTCCATTTTTTTTGCATGCACATAAAAACAAAGCGTACCAAAATTAGTATCAAAATGTATAAATAAATATAATTTCATTATATGTAACACTGATGTAATATCAGATGATAGATTTCTAACTATCAACATAATTAGTACTGGTAATTATATAAAACTAAAATATGATTGTATTATGTACTCTTCATAAATGTCAAAAAATTACAATACATATTTACAAATATGTTATAGAATTTACAATGCAAAAATTTACAATTATGTACTAGAGTGTAAAATATCAAAGCATCAGGCTTTACAGACCTTGTATCATTGCTAAATGCTAAAAACTTCATTTGACACATTCGTGCAAGTCAAAGTATACATTTGAATATTTTAATTTGAATATAAAACACGCACACACTAATATAAAAAATTCAATATATTATACTACTTATAAATACAATGATTATTACGGTATCGTCAGACAGATTTGTCACTTAAATATATATACAGAGTAAAATGATTTATTGCAAAGGTACTCTTTAAGAGCAGCCTTAAAAGCCCTGGGTCCCATCTATATAAAAAAAAGTATCTTCAGAAAAAGGTCCGTGAGTGTGTGTATGCATGTGTGTGGGAACACAATAACTCAAAAACGAAAAATCGGTAAAATATCAAACTTGGTGTTTTATTTTAGTATCTTCTAGGGATGCGATACGAAGCCTTTGAGAAGTATCTCCCCAAACCTAGCTACCCTTTACATGGAAAACATTTCGAAAATTTTGATTTTCTCAAAAATAGCTAACGATTTTCATTAAAGTGCCGTATATCAAAGATATTTATATAGTAAACGAAATGTATATATTTAATTTTTTGGGAATAGCCTGTAAAGACCTCTTTATGATGAATGAATTTTGCTGAATTTTGCTTAACTGGTAAACAGTAAGAAATAGGCAAAACATTATACACAAAAAATGTAGATCACGTTAAAACACAATTTAATACTTCGTTGTTCCACAAATAACACCTCTCTGTTGATTTTTATTATTTTAATTTTTTAAGTTATATTAATCTTATTTAATACAAATAATTACGCACCCTGTAATAAAAGAACATCTCTTCCTTCAATTAAAGGAAGAACTCAAACCTTTTTGTACACCTTTTCTGGGAATAGCATCTATAATTCTTTATTCTGATTGTAGTTTAATGAATTTTGCATAACTAGAAACCGTAAGAGTTATTTATGAAACTTACAGCACAAAAATGTAAATCAGGTTAAAACACACAGTGTATACCATAGCGTTTGTTTTTTGTTGTTTTTTTAATTGAACATTTCTGAGCAATTCCTTATTTGTTGCACATTTAAAATATGTATACTTTTCTCACACGGAAAGTTGTAAACTTCAGAAACGAATTTCAACCACATTGCGACCAGCTTTTAAGAGATTTGACATTTGTTTTTGCCTATTGTTTTCCCTTATTTCCCTTCAACTTACTAGATAGCAAATCTCGATTATATAAAGTAGTTATAAGACAATTATTTTGACAATAATTTGTTACAGCGATGCAGAGAAAGTTATGAGAATGGAACACATCATATATTTCTTTTGAAAGAGACTTAACATTTTATGGAGTTTGTATTTATCAGGCTGACTATTCGGCAACGAAGATTGTCTACTAAGAAGGAAAATGAAGTAAGATTTATATTAGTTGAAAGGAGACGTTGAAGGTTTATAATACGCTACTAGCTAAGAGAAGAAATGAAGATAAAATTTAAAGTAAAAAGCACTCTAGATGTACTAAAAATTCCAAATTAGATAGAAAAACTATGTAAATCATATTCCGTAAGAAAGACCCAGAAAAAACTAATATGCACCATTTGCATGACTTTCTCTATATCTCTGTAACAAATTATTCTTAATAAGTTTATTCTTCTATCTAGTGCATGTTAATCTAGATAAACGTTAGCAAAAACCATCGTATTACTTAGTTCCTTTAAGTATAAGGGAAATAAGGGAATGCACTAGGCTAAATTGACCGTTAACTATTTTAAAATATAGTTGCTATGGAACAGAAATCCGTTTCTTTGCGTGGCCAACAGTTGACAAGTTCCTGTATGAGAAAAGTTTGAAATATTTTAAAACTGAATCCAATAACAAGGAATATTTCGAAAACGGCCAGCTCCTTGAAAAAATGTATATGGCAAAATTGTGAATTTTAGAAAGATGTGCATTTTTGAATAGTAAGTTTTTGTCTATCTCTCACAGTGTATCAGTTATGTAAAATGTGAATAACTTCATCCAGAATAAAGAGGTTCTGCATGGGCTACTCCTATAAAATTCAAGATATACATTTTATTTGTTGCGTAAATATCTTAAATATAAGAGATTTGAATCAAAATCAGCAGAGCCATTTTTGAGAAAACCACATTTTTTAAAACTTTTTTCCATATAAAGGTAGTTGGGGTGGGGGATTTTCTTGAAAATCTTCGTGTCGCATCCATGGAAGATACTGAACTTTTCATTTTTGTCTATGTTGTGCACATACATTATATACATACATACATACACGCACGCACCGAGCCTAAATCTGTACTGGGAAAGTGTTCCGGGCATTTTGAAAGAATAATTCTTGGCAGTATTGTTGCTTCTAACTGACGCTTGATTGCTTTATGGTATTTCCTTATGTTCCCACAGGCCACGTCTCTCTATATTGAGACATAAAATAAAATATTATATAATAAAGTATGTAGAATAAAATATTGACATTGAATGTTTTAATAGTTTAAAAATAGAACATTGCCGTTTTTGCAGTGGTTCTCACGTACGTCTTGGTATGCGATTCATCGTAGCTGGAGATTTTAGAACGCGAGACATCTCGGCGCGTAGACAGTTTACAGCTGCGCGCATTGAGTGCAATTCACAGCACACACTGACTTGCAATTTTCCTCCTTTTATAGCTATAAAATGACGTCATATACATTTCTGGAAACTTGTCGAAGACACTCAACGCTTCTAGAAGATTCGAAATGTCTCGCATTCCAAAGTCTCTAATTCCGCGATGCACTTCCTGTGTTGCTACGCACTCCAAAGTGACTCACATACCAAGACAAACGTGAGAATCATTGCAGAGGTCGGCACTGTCACAATATATACATTCTGAACATTCACTTTGTTACTAACTTACAGAAGTTACTTTTCTTTTATTAAACGAGATTCATTCATTTCAAATTAAATTCGGTTAACGTGTAATATTATGAAGTCAAAACTAATGCAGGAAATGGACGTCACAGCAAACAGGGCTCACTCGAGTTGCAAGCAGAAAATAAGAAGAAAACGTTAGATGTTGCGTGCCAGAGATTTTCTAGAGACATCCAAATTGCATGTCGCAAAGAAGTGATTTAGAGCTGACAGCACAGCTTCACGCAGATGTCAAGACTGGTGTGGTAAAAAATGTTGCGTGCTTTACAAACATAGGACCAAACATTTCTGACTATAATATTGCAAACCTTGTAGCAACCCGTTTAGATAAAAATTTTAAGCTAATAACTTAGTCACGTAGCTCTGCCTAAATGTCTAGTTTAATCTTAAATAAGAAAGAAACACGTTACGGGGAGTAGGTTCCATTATCAACTAATGTAAGCATGACTTGGCGAACTTACGACCACAAGACACCACAGAGTCCAATATAATGTGAAATATCTAACAAAATGTCATAACTTATTGTTAATAGGAATTTATTAATCTTTACTTATAAAATAGAGTAAATGGTTATAAATGTACGTACATAGATTAAGGAGCAAACTTAATCCTGTACTAAATTAAATACAATAGTAACATATTTTTCTCTAAGAATACTTTCACCTTATAAGCACTTTATTTTGGAAAGACTTAATGTTATGATGTCCCTAAATATCAAAACTCAATTGAGGATATGAGCGGTTTAAAAAGAAATACTAATAAATTATTCTACTGAAAATGTTGTTGCAATTTTCGAACTACTTACAATTTTAGTTTTTCCACAATCATAATGGCATACTGCATATGATGTGGCAACTGCGCACGGCCCGCTTTCTCTGTCACAACTAGCGTTCTCCCATGCGAGTTGTGAAGTTGACACAACGATTGTACCAAATTACGAGATAGTTAGAACTGTGCAATTTTTTACAAATCACGGATACTTTAAAAACTATTTAAATTCCTAGCAACTTGGGCTACAAATGCGATTGAAATGTTATAAATATACGACCTTAATTTTGAGAGAGACGAATAGAATAAATCACGAGGTAACAAAATCCGAAAGAAATAAGGTTAACATTGTTGGAATAATAGCACACTTTTACGGTTTATCAACAGATATTGCCACGTTAGAAAAACAAGTTGAACATATGTTTTTTCCATATACAATTTCACCAGATGTTTTCTTCATAGCCTGCCGCAGGAGTTCGCCGCGCGCTCTGCAATTAGATTCATTCGTGCAACATTCGGGCCATAGAGACTCGCCTCTAACACAGGTGGCTCGGGTTTTTTTTTTGTTTTTTTTTTAAAAAATACGGTACCGGAGTCTGATGAGCACATATAACACCCATGGCCAAAGCGGGACTCGAACCCACGATACCCGGCGCTACGAAGCACCAAAGCATTTGGGGACCGGCATTGTGGGTTCGTTCCGAGGCAAACACTTGTAGGATTTGTGGTTGACGAAGCGGCGCAAGGGCGGGTTTTCTCCCGGTTCTCCTGTTTCCACCGGCATCGCATTCCACCGGTGCTCCATCTTCAGTCCATGTATTGTCTGTCACCACCTGCTGTGTCATAATTAGTAAAACCTGGCGTTAAACACTCACTTGGTACAACATTTTCAGGTATTGTATTTTAAATAACATTGTTAGGTATTTCTGTTCCTTCGGATTCATTCTTTTGACAGTTATGAAGAGACCACCTGTGCCGTTCCAAACTGTTAATAACTGTTTAAAGAAGAAAGTATTTGAATAGTTAAGTTATAAAGCACGCTCTGAAAAGTATGCAATTATGGAGTGGGATGAATAGAGGGTGCATGAAAAAATCTGATATGTTCCATTCACATGACTTTCTCTACATCTCTGCAATAAATTATTATTAAAAAGCTTATGCTTCTATTTATTTCATGCTAATGGACAAAAAATTAGCAGAAATAGTCTTATTACTTGCTTCCTTGTAAGTAGAAGCGAAATAAGGGAGTACCATATGTTAAAGTGGTAGTCAAAGCTGGTTGCTATGTAATTGAAGTTCCTTTATTTGTATGGACAGAAATTGACAAAATTTAAGTTTTTCAAAGCTGAAACCAAAAACAAAGAATATCTCAAGAACGACCAACTGCACCAAAAAAATGTATGCAACATAAATTGTGTTTTAATGTGCTCTACATTTTTTGTGTGGTAAATTTTTGTCAATCTCTTACGTTTAGCGGTTATAAAATTTCGTAAAATTCACCCAGAATAAAGTAGTCTTCATAGGCTATTCCTAGAAAATTCAAGATATACACATTATTTGTCAGGTAAATATCTTTAATATACGATATTTTAATCAAAATTGTTAAAGCCATTTTTAGAAAATCAAAATTTTCGAAAAATGTTCCATGTAAAGGGTAGTTTGGATTGGGGGGATTTTTCTCAAAGTCTTCGTGTCGCATCCCTATAAGATACTAAACTTAAATACCGAGTTTGGTATTTTACCGACTTTTCGTTTTTGAGTTATCGTGTTCACAGACAAATAGACACAGGGACCCACGGACACATGCAGACCTTTTTCTGAAAATACTTTTATTGGATACAGGGGACCCTAAAACATGTATTTCCGGTGAAGCCTCAGTATCGAATTTTTTGGTGGAGTGCAGTACCTTCTCTATACACTATGTACTTAGTACATATAGAGAAAGTAACTAGTGGACTCTTAGAAATTAACCTAGCACATAGGTTATAAAGACACGTTGTTAGCAATACTTCTAATGAACTAAAATAAAGAGTTAATGAAAAGGACACATGACCCTGATGTTGCTAATATTCTGACATTTTCTATATCTATCAAGCAAGATTCTGGAGCAACTGGCTTGAGTGTAAAAGAGCTGCACATCTACATAAATCTGAAATTGTCAGCCCCCCTAAATGTTCTCTCCTCATTATTCTTCTCAATGCGAGTCCTGTACAGAGTATCTGGAAGTGTATCTTTAATAAACCAACACCTTGCTGAATTCACATTGGACGAGAGACAAGGAACTCTAATTGCGGATAGATTCCTCAATAAAATCTCTCGATTCACGACAGTCTAAAAGTTGGATATATGTTCATAATGAGAGATACCTTGGACTGACAAAAGGGGATATAACACCCCTTCTTCAATATGTTATTGAATGATACGGTACTAATATCACTTAAGAGGCCTTAGTTAAAAACGTTATTCTATATACAATGACATTGCCGTACTATTCTTGACAAACTTCTTATTGCTCTGAGTATAGATATTAAAAATCTGTGTTCCATTCACATCACTTTCTCTATATCACTGCAACAAATTATTATATTTACTTCATACAATGGAGCAAAAATTAGCAGAAATAGTCTGGTTACTTGCTTCCTTGTTAATAGAAGCGAAATAAGGGTTAAAGTGATAGTCAAAAGCGGGTTGCTCTGCGACTGAAGTTGCTTTGTTTGTATGGGCACGAGTTCACAAAGTCCTGTATGAGAAAAGTATAAGTTTTTATAGCTGAAACCAAAAACAAGGAATATCTCAAAAACAATCAACTCCACGAAAAAAAATGTATATAACATAAATTGTGTGTTTTAAGGTGCTCTACATTTGTTGTGTGGTAAGCGTTTGTCCATCTCTTACGGTTTAGCAGTTATGCAAAATTCCGTATAATTGAACCAGAATAAAGTAATCTTCAGAGGTTATTCCCAGAAAATTCAAAATATACATTTTATTTGTGAGGTAAATATCTTTAATATACGATATTTTAATCAAAATCGTTAGCCATTTTTTAGAAAATCAAAATTTTCGAAAAAAGTTCCATATAAAGGGTAGTTGGGGGTGGAGGGATTTTTCTCAAAAGCTTCGTGTCGCATCTCTGGAAGATACTAAACTTAAATACCAAGTTTGGTATTTTACCGACTTTTCGTTTTTGAGTTATCGTGTTCACAGACACGGACACACTGACACACGAACACACGGACACACACACACACGGACCTTTTTCTGAAAATACTATTTTTGGATACAGGGGACTCTAAAACATATATTTAGAATTTTTGGTGGAGTGCAATACCTTCTCTATACACTATGTACATAGCACGTATAGAGAAAGTAAAAATGCCTGCTTATCATAACAAATAAAATTATAGTATATTAATCCTGCATAACCCACAATAGCACATACTTCAGCCTGAAATTAAAATAGTATATCTGACATGAGAGAATTAGAGCCTATTCCTAGACAAGCACTAACGCAGGTTTAGGATAAGATTGCTTTTTAAGGATAGAGGGTTGATCTTAAACACTACAGGTAGCAAAATAAACCTTAGGCTGAAGTGCGCACGGAGAAATCACGGGAAAGTGTATTGAAACAGAAGAAGAGTGCAGATTTGAAACACAATGCTTCCTTTCATAAGTATGCTGGTAAACCCCCAATACGGTTTTTTTTTTTTTTTTTATGTTGTGTTTTGACTACAACAATGGGCATATTGATGAGAATAAGTATTGTTTCATGAAGAGATTCTCAGTATTTTCAAGCATCATATTTTTGGTATATCTGGAGATTATTTATTTAGAATTTCAATATTACAAAGTCCTTAACCAATGGTTCATCTACTCCGCATCTATTATTTCAGTTCCACATGGACACGCTAGGCAGCTAAATGGTCAAACATTCTTTTGTTTTTCCTTCTTTATTTCTTAGTAGATGCTTCACGGAATCTCTAGAGTCAGGCTTGAATGTGTGAAAGATCTTAGATATATTATTTGTAAACTCCTGGCATGAAAAACTGATTTCAATGACATTGCAACCAGCTCTTAAAAGATTTGACTAACGTTTTAGCCCATTGTATTCCCTTATTTCCCTTATACTTACAAGGAAGCAATAAGACCATTTCTGTTAATGGTTATCTCCACAGTATGAAGTAGATAGATGAATAAGCTTTTTTAACAATGATTTGTTACAGATTTATACAGAAAGTCTTGTGAATGGAAGACAATATATTTTTTTATTTAAAGTTCTAGCGATTCTCAGTTGTTTCTGGCAGGCATAGTAAAAGCATGGAACTCTAAGGTTAGTCTTTAGCATCCAGCATTGTTAAATATTTGACTACCGCTGTTTCTTTGTTGTAATGAAATGAAACGTAATGAAGCTATTTCTGCTAAGCTTTATCTCGATAGAAAGTAACAGATAAAGGGTAGTTGGAGCTCAGCGATGTTTTCTAAAATCTACGTGCCGCATCCCTGAAAGAGCGTAAACATATACATAAACACACATGCACACATATACACACTTGTACACACATACAGATGTTTTTTATAAAATACCTCAAAATGTATTTACAGTGATATCTGGATATCGAATTTTTGGTTGGAATGCAATATCTCCTCTACCTTCTCAAAAATATGACTCATTACCATTACCATCTGTATAGTTATCATAAGTAATATTACAATTGGTTAAAAGTTGATATAATGGAACCTGAAGAAAGCTAAGTGAATGAATAAGATATAATAGATTATTGAAAAATAACTACTTTCTTTATTTAAAATTATTCACCATTGTTTCAATTGTCATATATGTAATACCATACGAGTGCATGATCAATTAAATGTGTTGCGATTTTGAAACTTGCTACCAAAGTAATTAACCTCAGCAGTAATTGTCACCTTCCGTGGTGTAGCGGTTACCATGCTATATTCAAGGTCACGGGTTCAAACCCGGCGGACGGCGATGGATTTTTTCGAGCGTATTAATCCTTAGTATGACTTCCTTCGGAAGGGAAGTAAAGCCGTTGATCCCCTATCGGAGATTTACGCACGTGAAAGAATCTCAAGTGTTATAAAGCAAAATTAAATCGTCTTTCCGCCCAATATAGAATGGGAGCCGAGAACCAGTGCAGTTAAAGAGCATTCATAAAATAAAACTCCATTTATCAAAAGTAATAACCTATACTAAAATTAAAACACGATGAACACATATTTTTACTTTCTCTACACGCACTATGTACATAGTGTATAGATAAGGTATTGCACTCCACCCAAAAATTCAATACCGAGATTTCACCGGAAATATATGTTTTAGGGTCCCCAATATCCAAAAAAAGCATTTTCACAAAAAGATCCGTGTGTGTGTGTATGTCCGCGTGTACGTGTGTCCGTGTGTCTGTGAACACGATAACTCAAAAACGAAAAGTCGGTAAAATACCAAACTTGGTAATTGAGTTTAGTATCTTCCAGGGATGCAACACGAAGATTTTGAGAAAATCCTCTCACCCCAAACTACCCTTTACATGGAACTTTTTTCGAAACTTTCGATTTTCTCAAAATGGCTCGAACGATTTTGATTAAAATATCGTATATTAAAGACATTTACCTGACATATAAAATGTATATCTTGAATTTTCTGGGAATAGCCTCTAAAGAGTAGTTTATTCTGGATCAATTTTATGAAATTTTGAATAAGTGCTAAACCGTAAGAAATGGACAAAAACTTACTACACAAAAGATGTAGAGCACGTTAAAACACACAATTTATGTTATATGCATTTTTTCGTGGAGTTCGTCTTTTTGAGACATTCCTTGTTTTTGGTTTCTGCTATGAAAGACATACTTTTCTCATACAGGAATTTGTCAACTGCTGTCCATACAAACAAAGGAACTTCAGTGACATAGCAACCAGCTTTTGATTATCACTTTAACCTATGGTACTCTCTTATTTCGCTTCTACTTACATGGAAGCAAGTAATATGGCTATTTCTACTAATTTTTTACTGATTAGCATAAAGTAAATAGAAGTATAAGCTTTTTAAGAATAATTTGTTGCAGAGATGTAGAGAAAGTCATGTGAATGGTACACTTCAGATTTTTCAACAATATAGTTTAGTTTGGATTTGAAATTATGTGAATGTATATTGTTTAAAACCACAATTTTCAAACATAAAAGTTTAAATGATATGATGGTTTTTGGTAAGAAAACAAGTGGACTGAACTCAACAGCATGCTTACTGTACTGTAGTCAACACTCTATGCTAATATTATTATGGTCCGTAACAGGGTGACGTTTTATCCGCTACAATCTCATCCTATCAGTCATCATAAACATAAGGAGTATACGGTTGGTCTGTATACAGGCTGTTAATGAACTACACCGAAATAATTTGCGACATTGTGCACGTGACTAATATAAGTAATTTGAAATCGGCGATGCATAGTCCCCGGAAAAACGTATCGCAGCTACATAGCGTTAAATGCGTGGGTATCAGGTGCTGATAAGTCGGTGTTAAAGCAAAGCAGGTTGAAAAAATGGATTAGAATGTATTTAAAACTGCTGCCCGAGTATATAGATTTTTAGCAGCTCGTTACTAGCGTTCTCAAGATTTAATGACGCAAAAATCTATAATATCTCGAACTAATAACTTGGCAGTGCAACACCGATCATTCATTTACTACGCTCTTGTAACCTATTCTGGAGGCGTTTTTTCAAATGCTTCGGTGGCTTGCGTAACGCGGAAAGCTGCTATCCCAAAAGTCTGAATTAAATTCCTGTCATAGAGTAAATGTTTTTATTGTTATTTTTTTCATTCCAGACAGAGTGCCGCGATACGTGGTGTAATGACACTTCAGAAATGTATAGCCTTTACTTTTAAATGTCTCCTTTCTTAAATTACTTATTTAGGTAATCTACATATTCTGTGAAAAGATATCGGTATAGGTCCTAAGCACCCTGTATATATGCATATATCTGTAAAAAATCTGATGTGTACCATTCACATGACTTTCTCTATATCCCTGCAACAAATTATTCTTAAAAAGCTTATATTTATATTTACTTTATTCTAATCAGAAAAAAATAGCAGAAATAGTTTTATTACTTGCTCCTTTGTAAGTAGAAGCGAAATAAGGGACTACCATAGGTTAAAGTGATAGTCAAAAGCTGGTTGCTATATCAATGAAGTTCCTTTGTTTATATGGATGGATATGAAGTTCCTGTATGAGATAAGTATAAGTTTTTCATAGCAGAAACCAAAAATAAGGAATGACTCAAAAACGACGAACTCCACGAAAAAAAAAAAAAAATGTATACAATATAAATTGTGTGTTTTAACGTGCTCTACATTTTTTTGTGTAGTAAGGTTTTGTCCATCTCTTACGGTTTTGTCCATCTCTTATTCAGTAAAATTCATCCAGAATAAACTACTCTTCACAGGCTATTCGCAGAAAATTCAAGATATACATTTTGTTTGTCAGCTAAATAACTTTAATATGCGATACTTTAGTCAAAATCGTTAGAGCCATTTTTGAGAAAATAAAAATTTTCGAAAAAAGTTCCATGTAAAGGGTAGTTTGGGGTGGGAGGATTTTTCTCAAAATCTTCGTGTCGCATCCCTGGAAGCCATTAAACTTAAATACCAAGTTTGGTATTTTAGCTTCTTTTCGATTTTGAGTTATCGTGTTCACAGACACACGGACACACACACGGACCTTGTTCTGAAAATACTGTCCTAAAACATGTATTTCCGGTGAAATCTCGGTATGGAATTTTTTGGTGGAGTGCAATACATTCTCTATACACTATGTCCATATCCTGCCTCTTGCTCTCTTTGGTGCGACTTGTGTTTTTCTTTTCGCGTGGAGTTAAACGGGGCTACTTTGACAGCCTCTTCTATCCGTACTTTTTTTGTGTGTTCGTGCTTTCTTTCCATCCATTACATTTTTGGAACATTTCTACACCATGGCTGCCCCCGTTGATACGGGGCAGCTTATTTATTCTGCGATGCAGACGTGCTACCAATATGAGGACCAGCCATCTTCTCTACCGGCGCCACACTCAGCTCTTCCAACCGCTTCAAGCAGCTCCCAGGAAGAAACCTGTCACCTCATCAGCAACGCCAGCCCGTGCCCGCTACTACGCATTGCTCTGGTCAAATGCGGCCTGTCTACCGCGGCCTGCCTTCCGCCGGTTTTGCACCACCCAGCCGGGATAGTTCTTGCCCACTGACTCCAAGAGGGAGAAACTGGATTCTGCTTACCTGATTCTCCTTTCGCTACAACTAACCGTTTTGCACCCTTGGCCGACATGGATCTAGAGGATGGTGATCATGGCGTAAGTACGCCTACTCCTTCTGTCTCCCCACCCCCAAAGCCACCTCCTATCTATGTTTCTAACATACTTAACGTGATACTGTCCTCAAACACTTACAAATATCCAATGTTGGCGCTTACAAGCTTGTTACACTGGACAGCAACAAGGTCAAATTCACTTTCGAGGCTGCGGACGGTTATCGTGCAGCCATACATTATTTTGAGGACCAAAAGGCCGAGTTTCACACGTACCAAATGCGTCATGATCGCAACCTCCGGGTGGTTATTCGTGGGCTTCATTCCACTATAGACACTGCTCTAGTGCTGCAAGAATTGACCTCCCTTGGATATTCACCCGCACAGATGACTCCAGTTTACCATCCCGTCACCAAGGCGAAGCTTCCTCTCTTTTTCGTGGATCTCAAGCCCAGTGCGCTCAACGACGACATCTATAAGCTCGATCGTTTGTACTACACGATGGTGAGAGTGGAGCCCCCGAAACCCAAAAGGGGTGTTATTCAGTGCATGAATTGTCAGGAATTTGGGCACAGTCGTAATTATTGCCACAAACAACCCCGTGTCAAATGTGATGGCCATCATCCCAGTGCGCAGTGCTCTAAGGCTCCGCCGCAGTGTGTGAACTGTCAAGGTCAACATACGGCGAACTATAAAGGCTGCCCTGTTCATCGACGCCTCCAAGTAATTCAGTCTCGCTCTTCTCCCCGACGTACCGTTTCTCGTGCCTCTCCTGCTGCCGTTCCTCCACTTCATGCTTTCCCACCTATGGAGTCTACCTTGCCTACTTCCACTGAAGCTGCCTCTCCTCGTCCTCCTGCATTTCATGCTTGACCTTTGCTGTCGTCTGTAGTTTCTCGGGGTTCCCCTCCCGGTGCTACGCAGCCCTTTGCAGCCGCAACCCGTCAGTGTGAACAGGACCGTTCTCCATTGGACTGCTTGATGGCTCGACTGGACTCTATCTTCGCTCTTCTACAGCCCCTTCTTACTACCCTGCAGCAATTGATTCCTGTTCTGCTCCGTGTTCATGGCTAATTCAACTCCTTCCTGCCTTCGAATCTGCACTTGGAATTGTCAGAGTATCACTAATAAGTTTTATGAATTATTACACTTCCTTACGGCTTATGACATAGACCTCCTACTCGCCACTGGAATCAAATTGGCTCCTCACATATCTTTCCATCTTCCTGGGTATACTGTGTATCGTGCTGATCACCTTAACTCTTCTCGAATGGGTGGTTCTGCGGTATTTATCAAAACTTGTCTGGCTCACCTTGCAAGGTCCGCCTCTTCTAGAGGACTCATTCCAGGTTGCTCGGATTCAGCTGTCTACTACTTCCGCAAGCATTCAAGTTGGTTCCTTCTATTCTGCTCCTCAGAATCATGTCAGTCTCACCGACTTCTGGGGTCTTGTTCATGCTTTCCAGGGCCACTTCTTGGTCGGCGGCGATTTTAACTCCAAACATCCTCTATGGGGTTCGAACTTATCTAATCCTAGGGGTAAACCTTTACACGCTGCAATCCATCAGTTACACCTAGACGTACTCTCTGCTGTTGAACCTACGTTTTACCCACACGATGGTACGACTCCGGACGTGCTGGATATCTTCGTAATATTTCCCGTCATTGTTCCCGTCTCTCCGTTGTTCATGATCTGAGCTCCGATCATTTACCAGTCCTGCTGACTCTCTCCGATGGTGCGAAGTACAAAGACTTACCCCCATCCCTGATACGCCATCTTTTTGACTGGCCTTTGTACACCTCTTTGCTTGCCGATCTCACTATTACGACTGTGCCGCTTAAGTCACCCCGTGATGTCGATGTGGCTGTTTCTACCCTGACTCGCAATATCCAGTGTGCGGCTAACCTTGCCAGCAGTACTCTCCAGGACCTTCGTCCTCCTCGTTTTTTGCCATTCTATTCTCCCGAGATCCGTCTACTGCACTCCATCAAGAGAGAGTGTCGGAAACTCTGGGAACGCACGCGCTACCCGCTTCACAAAACCAATTTTAATCGCGCTACTCTGGAGCTGAAGGCTGCCTTACAAGCTGCACGCTGCACTGCTGCTGAACACCGACTACAAGACTTAAACCCAGTGATGGGTCACTATGGCAGCAGAATAGAACTTTGACACGTCCTTCTGCTGCCATGCCGCCTCTTAAGGTTGGGAATACCTGGTTTTCTACGCCACTTGAAAAGGTAAATTTGTGCTCAGAACTTCTGGAACGTCAGTTTTCCCCGAATCCTGTGCTGGACGCGGACTTTGCTCATCGTGTGGAGGAGGAACTCACGCAACCTTTGTTGCTCACTCCTTTCCACCACTTCTTTATCCCTGCTGAAGTTAAAAACATCATCGCTCGCTCTTCAGACCACAAAGCTCCCGGTCCTGATCTTATTGTGCAACCCTTACTCCTTCATTTACCCCGGAATGAGCTGGTTTTGTTGACGCAAATCTACAACGCTATCCTCCGCACAGTTCATATTCCTCATCAATGGAAACACGCTACAGTTATCCTTCTTCCCAAACCTGATAAAGTCAAGAGTGATCCAGTTATCGTCCTATTAGTTTACTCCCCCTACTCTCCAAAATCTTCGAACGTCTCCTGCTGCCTCGTCTTTTGCCTCAGCTCACACCGATTATCCCTGACACCCAGTTTGGATTTCGCTCTCTTCACTCCTGCTCTCAGCAGCTCCATCGTGTCGTTGACGCTATTCTTGATTCCTATGAGCGTCAATCTGTATGCATAGGACTGCTTTTGGATACGGAGAAGGCCTTTGATAAAGTTTGGCACGATGGATTGTTATTCAAACTCAAACCGCATCTCTGGGACAATCGCACGTTCTCTGTTAAACATGATCGTACATTTTCCAAGGCCCTTCCTATACCCTCTGGTGTGCCGCAAGGGAGCGTACTGGGCCCCTTATTATACCTGGTTTACACTTCGGATTTTCCTAGTCATCCGCAACTCACCATTGCTCACTATGCCGACGATGTGGCGGCGCTAAGTGTGGGTACTTGTGCTACGGCGGCAAGCTGCCTTCAGGACTTTTGCAACCAAATTCACTCCTGGTACCAACGTTGGAGAGTGACTATGAACGCTCATAAATCCCGTGTTGTAAAGTTCACCTACAAAACGAACGTGACCCATCATCTCATTTCTCTCAATGGGACGGAGATGCCCACCGCGACTTCTATAAGGTACCTCGGCCTTATCTTGGACAGCCGTCTTACTTGGGGTCCCCATCTCTCCAGTCTAGTGCAGAGGATTCGTCATCGCATCCGCGACGTCCATCATCTTGTGTCCGGTTCCTCGCCATTGCCTTTGCGGTACAAGCGTCTTGTCTACACTTTCTTAATTCGATCCATATAGCTGTGCGATATGGGGTTCTGCCGCTCCGTCGCAGACCGTCAAACTCCAGCGCACACAGAACCGTTTTCCGCCTCATGACTGGCGCTCCATGGTACGTGCGCAACTCAACTCTGAACCCTGACATAGGCCTACCGGAGGTAATGTATGTCCTCCGCATCAGCTACAAGAGGCTCCATCGATCCTTTTTGCGCCACACCAATCCTCTTCTCCGCCATATTTATCTTCCTCCTGAACCTCAACGACGAAGACTGAAGCACCGCTGGCACTCCGATCTGCGACTGAACATTTAGCTCTTATTATTTTCTGTGCTGCTTTCTTTGTATCTTTGTACTATTTCTTTGGGCCCATCGCTGAATGGTACCCCAACCACATATTACGTGCTGTTCTGTGTGTCTAATTAGGTCAACTGCATTGTACCTAATTGTACAAAAGAGTTTTCTTACAATAAAAAAAAAAATTATGTACATACTGCCTATAGAGAAAGTAAAAAGAAAAGAAAAATAGACTTTAGCCCCCCTGGAAGGACAAAGGCCACCTAACAGATAGCCGAAGTTCATTATTATTAGCGTGGTGAGCTACTCTACATTAGGTGTGGCACATGCTCAGTCATTTTGTTTGAATGTATGTGTGGTGCACTATTTAATCATTGTGTAGTATAATATTATTTATTCACCATTTAATAATTACACGAATGTGTGTTGTGCCAAATTCAATCATTGTTTAATATAATATTACTTATTCACCATTTAATCATTGCACGAATGTGTGTGGTGCCAAAGTCAGTATTGTGTAACAAAGAAAATTTACAATTTTATTCATCATTTAGTCAAGACACACATATCTCTTCACGGACTTCCAGTCTCTTTTATCTCGCACTAGTTTGATTATTACTGATCTACATGCTCCATGAAGAGGTTTTCCCATCTGCCTTATGTTGCTTGCCTATATATGGGTCACACATGTTAGCCTTGTACATACTGATTTATGTAGAGCTGACACATTTATTTAATTATTCCGTTGGAAATTCATTCAATGACCCAATTTAGCTCCAAATTAAGCAGAATGTTCTGGAGTTTCGATTCCTTGTCACCAGATGTGCAGATGTTTATGTTTTATTCCTAATTGCATTGCATTGTCGACATTTTGTTCTTGTAGTCAACATGAACATGCAGTACGATATAGAGCTGAGTCAAGATATTTTCAGCAAGATGGCGCTACATGCCATACATAAAATGAATCCATTAACCTAATTGCAAGTTTTTTTGACGACTGGATAATTTCCAGGAACCTATGTACATCGAAATCTCTGGATTTGACAACGCCGGAAATTCTCTATAGGGTTACTTAAAAGACAGAGTTTAAGCCACAAGTCCCCAGACATTGAACAATCTGAAGCACAACATCACAAAGGAGATTCAAGCTACTGACAACAGTCCTCCAACGAGTGGCCAGAGACATGAAACGACGTGTTGGGCTATGTCTTATGCAGGATGGAAGACATTTTCAACATTTACTATAGAGGTAAATAATCTCCCAAAATTCCTCTACAATTTAGGTATAATAAGTTGTCGCTGGCATAACACATTCTGAAACAATGAAAGAAATGTGTCAGCTCTATATAAATCACGTATATACGTTATCTGTTGTTTTGTGGTCTCACACCGTGGCCTCTTCATTTCTCTTTTTAATACAGGTGGCTGGTTGTACTCTGTGATAGCTGGTTTACTGTTACAGAAGAGATTCTATATTAGAGAGAAACGTCTAAAGTTTTCATTGCCTCTTTCGTTGGCACATTTGTATACTGTTGATTTGCCGTGTCTGGCATTCATAAGGTTGTTTAGTGTATGGAACAGTTTGAAAGGTATGGAATTTAATTAGAGTTTTGTCCAATACTATAAACTTAAGGACAAACAGGTTAAAAATGTTTATTTCTTCTCCGTTTTATCTTGAAAGGAGATTTGTTATCCCGGGTATTTATACTCGCTTATGTATGTGATTATTCCGCCAATCAGTAATGCACAATGGACTTCAAATCGAAATTTTGTTTAACGAGAATCCTGTAGGTATTATATGTTCTGATATAGCAACATTTTCAGTTCGCCGCTGATTTGGAGGAAAGGAGGTTCACTCCAAGTCTTATAGTTTTGTTTGTAATATATCATATAGGTATTCATTATGTTATCATTTCTTCTGACATCTGTGAAAGGCATATCAGTACTAAAACTCTGCTATTAGTGTGTATGAATTTATGAAATGAAGGGCCATGTCAGCTTTTAATCTTATGAAATGATAAACATAAGAAAATTAAGCTTTTGAAGGCAATACCATGACAGATTTGGAGCAATATGCTTTCTAGGCACGCACTCAGATATTTACCTTTGTCTCTCAACTCGTTTTCCTTTCATACGCTCATGGTAAAGTTGTTCCACTCGACACCTTGTCTCTTTGAGTTAGGCATATGCAGGAGAGAAAAGACTGGGGAGTTTCAGTTCTCTTTGTTCATTACCTTTTGTTTCTATCTAGACAAGACTGCATGAATGATAGAAGCATTCAGGGAATAGGAGAGAACCTAATTAATTACCTTAAGCTAATTTTAATGTAACTTCTTGTGTAGTTCTGCGAGTTGCTGGTCTTACATACTCAGGTCTCTCTAATCACTCTTTACAAACTATTCTCACAAAACCTTTATACACTTTGTTGAAGTATAAGAAGAATACAATAGGCTGGAGAGAGTTTGATTTTTCAAAGCCGGGTTGCTATGAGAAGTGTTTGAATTCCATACTCTATGCATTATAAAGAAAAACCAATAGTAGCCTATCACTGGGAAAAATATAAGGATTTAAATTCCAAGATCAGAGAATCTCTTAGCATTGGCTATCAAAAAGTTCATTGGACATAATTGTGCACTTCAGAGAGGCCGCAGTGCTGTAGTCCTTTGTCTATTCATTACGGACTTTAAGTTACATAAAATATATTCCGGATGAAGAAGATTCCAGAGGCTATTATCAGAAACTATATATACACGTACATATATATTCTTTCTCGTGTAGATATTTAAATTTATGGAATTTTAATAACATTCTATACACTCATTTTTTAAAAGTTGGAAACAAAAACTTGCTATGTAAAGAGAGAACACGGTCGAGTTTCTCTTGAAAATATATTAGACAGTCCAAGCAGATAGAGAAGATACTGAATTTCACCCAAAAGTTCGACAGCTTGATTTCACAAAATCTAAAAAATCTGATGTGTTCAATTCACATGACTTTCTCTATATGTCTGTAAAAATTATTGTTAATAAGCTTATCTTTTATTTACTTCATGCTAATCGAGAAAAATTACCAGAAATAGTCTTATTTCTTGCTTTATTGCAAGTAGAAGCGAAATAAGGGAGTACCATAGGTTAAAGTGAAAGCCAAAAGCTGGTTGCTATGTGACTGATGTTCCTTTGTTTGTATGGACAGGAGTTGACAAATTCCTATATGAGAAAAGTATAAGTTTTTCAAAGCTGAAACCAAGAAACAGGAATATCTCAAAAACGATCACTCCAGGGAAAAATGTATATATCATAAATTGTGTGTTTTAACGTGCTCTACATTTTTGCGTGTTAAGTTTTTATTCATCTCTTACGGTTTAGTAGTTATGCAAAATTCATCCATAATAAAGTAGTCTTGAGAGGCTCTTCCCAGAAAATCAAAATATCCATTTTATCTGTCAGGTAAATATCTTTAATATACGATATTTTAACCAAAATCGTTAGAACCATTTTTTAGAAACCCAAAATTTTCGAAAAAAGTTACATGTAAAGGGTAGTTTGGGGTGGGGGGATTTTTCTCAAAATCTTCGTGTCGCATCCCTGGAAAATACTCAACTTAAATACCAGTTTGGTATTTTACCCACTCTTCGTTTTTCAGTGATCTTTTTCTGAAAATACTTTTTTTGGACACAGGCGACCCTTAAAACATATATTTCCGATGAAATCTCGGTATCGAATTTTTTGTTGGAGTGCAATACCTTCTCTATACACTATGTACATAGTACGTATAGAGAAAGTAAAAACAATTTATAAATGTATTCTTCTATTTGAATCAAAATAATTAGAGCCAGTTTAGAAACCTTTTCTGTGTAAAGTGTAGTTTGGACTGGAGGAATTTTCTTAAAAGTTCTTCGTGTGTATTCTTGGAAGAAGATGGACTTAAATACATGGCAGGTGTTCATGGTTTGGTGAATTCTAAAAGAACATTTTTATCTAAATACTATAAAACATTTAAAAACCAACAATAACTGGCAAAGCTATGAAGGCTTATGTATTTTATATGCTCATTATGGTGGCGTTCATGCTTAACTTTATCAAGCATCTACAACTTCTCTTATTTATGCTTTCAGAATGACTTAAATAAAACCTAATTTTCAGAAAACTCGTAACTTAGAAAAAAACTGCTAGTTAGCTAAAGTTTTACCATATGTTTAAAATGTGTTTTAAAAATATTTATTTATGAAAAATTATACAACATTAAATTACAAAGGGGAACAAAGAGACCAAGAAATTCTTCATCGTTGGAGATATATACAGAATGGCAAAAAATCTTGTGTTAGATTCACATGATTTTCTCTAGCTATTCTACAAACTTCTTACATAAGAATATTCTCCTTTCTGCACCTTGCTAGTCGAGATAATCATTAGCAGAATGTTATTATTTAGTTGCTTAATAGGAAGAAAATAAGGGAATACACTAGATAAACCTATAGTCAAATGCTTTAAAAGTTATCGTTATACGATTGTCATTACAAATCGTTTCTTTGCTTGGCCAGAAGTAGAACAAAAGAAAAATGGACGCTTCCTCTCTGAGAAAAATACCTGGCAACTCCTGAAAATACAAAAACATGGAGTTCCTTGCTATAGCAACCAGGTTTTAATAAGTACTACACAACTGAAACCAATAACAAGGAATATCTCCAAAACGGTTACCTCCACAACAAAACTGTAAAGGATATGTGTGTTTTGACGAGATCTACATTTTCTGTGTAGTAAGTTTTTGTCTACATCTTACGGTTTAGCAGTTAAGCAAAATTCGGCAAAATTCATCCAGAATAAAGAGGTCTTCAGAGGTTATTCCCAGAAAATTCAAGATATATATTTTATTTTGGATGTAAATATCTTTAATATACGGGATTTTAATCCAAATCGTTAGAGGCATTTTTAAAAAAAAATAAAAATTTTAGAAAAATTTTCCATGTAAAGGGTAGCTGGTGATGGGGAGGGGGGTATTTAAAATCTTCGTGTCGCATCCTTGGAAAATGTCAAACCTAAATACCAAGTTTAATATTTAATGTATTTTCGTTTTTGAGCTATGCTGTCCAGCGACACACACACGGACCCTTTTCTGAAAAACCTTTTTCTGTTAAATACATGTTTTTCGTGGTGCGAATTGCTTTTGAGTTATTCCTTGTTATTGGTTTCAGCTTTAAAGTACTTAAACTTTTCTCATACGGGAATTTGCCCGTACAAACAAAGGAATTTCTGTCGCATAGCAACCTGCTTTTGACTAATACTTTAGAAGGCGCTACTCCCTTATTTCCATTCTAGTTACAAGTAGGCAAGTAATAAGACCATTTCTGCTATTTTCCCCTCGATTAGTATTGGGTAAAAAGAAGCATAAGCTTCTTAACAATAATTTGTTGCAGAGATGTAGAGAAAGTATGTTAATGGAACATATAAGATTTTTTTATCTTATTTGTAATTGTGTGTATACATGTGCGATATTTGTTTAATTTGTAGTAGTCTTCTTTTCTTATATCCTTTCTTTACATGAAGTAAGAATAGAATTATTGTTGCTTGTGTTATACTTTATTTAAGTATAAACACTTTTCTCACATGAAACAATGAACGGTGTCATTGTTTTGTCAAAATTCAAGCTTCCTTTTATAGATTCACGTATAGCCTGAACTGTAGGTATTTTATCCATCGATATTCTGCCAGTGACGTATTTTGCATCCTAAAAATTGGAAATGCTATCTATGTATAGTTAATTATTTTATTACTTAATACTATTTTAGAATTAATGTGATGTTTTTCTTTGCCTCTGACAGTTATTGAATGTTTAGAATTACATAATTAATTATATTATGCTACTCTTACCAGTTTAGGAAGTATGAAAATTATAAGCAACACATTAATTTAAGATATTTTCATTAGTGGAACTTGCAGAAATTGTTCAGCAACGTGGCTACAGTGCACACATCTTTGGATTAAAAGTTTCTCAGGACAAAGTGAGTCTTAAGGCTTAACTCTACACTCCCCTGAAGTAGGATGTCGACTCCTATTTCATAAAAACTGTCATTCGTAAACTCTTGGACAGAGTGGAGGAGAAGCAGGAAAAAAGGAAACAGCTTCTGGGATTCATAAAGGTGGTTAATGAAACAACTCATTACAAGAACTTTTAGAACGGAACTTTTTTGCTGGTTTCATTAAAACTCTACCGCCACTTTTGATTATTAAGTAGAGCATGTTTGACTGTTTAAAAGCGTATGTAATTAAGAGAGTTAGTTACTTTGTAAATTTTGTCTTTACAGTTTGGAATATTCTATGTTTGTACAAACGAAGGCAGCATATCAAAATGTAAATTGCTCTTTAGTAATAAACTTAAGAATGCAGATAAAAAGAAGAACGTAATGGTCTTGTGAGGGGATAGAGAGAGCTGTACTGGAAATTCAACAAGAAATGAATGCCGAAAGAGTAAAAAGCAGTGTCAAATAGTTAACTTTGTTTCAGATTGGCAATGCTACTTTTACTTCAGAATATTTATTTAACGCAGCTGTACAGGTTGATTCACAAGCTACTATCACCTAAAAAGGCTTGAAAATAATAGCAATAAAGTCACAGTTGTTCATTCTCTGCAAATAAGATTTCGAAATGGCAATTTCTGAGCTCTGATGTGCCAGTGGTATCTAACCTTCGCCTAAAATTGCTATCGTAGTATTTTTACTTTCTCTACACGTACTATGTACATAGTGTATACAGAAGGTATAGTGTATCGTATTTAAGTTTACTATCTTCCAGGGATGCGACATCCAGATTTTGAGAAAAATCCCCCACCGCAAACTACCCTTTATATGACATTTTTTTTCGAAATTTTTGATTTTCATAAAAATTGCTCTAACGATTTTGATTAAAATATTGTATATTAAAAATATGTACCTGACAAATAAAATGCATATCTTGAATTTTCTGCGAATAGCCTCTGAGGGCTTCTTTATTCGGGATGAATTTTATGAACTTTTGTATAACTTCTAAACCATAAAAGATGGACAAAACTTTACCACACAAAAAATGTAGAGTACGTTAAAACGCACAATTTATGTATCATACATTTTTTTCGTGGAGTTGGTCGTTTTTGAGATATTCCTTGTTTATAGTTTCATCTTTAAAACAATCTTTAACCTATCCCTTATTTCGCTTCTACTTACAAGGAAGCAAGAATAAGCCTATTTCTGTTATTTTTTTCTCGATTAGCAAGAACAGAATAGAGGCATAAGTATTCTAAGAATACTCTGTTGCAAAGATGTAGAGAAATTCATGTGAATGGAACACATCAGATTTTTACAACGAGATTGTTTTTCTTTCTCGTACTTGTATGTCGGAACACCAAGGGTGGAGAAGGGTAGGGAATGTGTATTTGTAAGCAAGCAAACCCATAGAGGGATCAATTTAGTACCTTGAAATAAAACCCAGCAAATTATGCCTTATTACAATGGCTCATTCGTAAACCATACCCACTATAATTGCACGGGGCAGTGGGTGAGTGGTTTGACCGCTCGTCTCCCATCTAGGCGGCCCGGGTTCAATCCCGAGCGTCCGCATGTGGGATTCGTGGTGGACAAAGTGGCGTTTGGATGGACTTTCTTCGGGTCCTCCAATTTCCCGCGCCACTCATTCCATTATCACGTTTCCAATCATCAATTTCACTTACATTTCATATCATCCACTTCCTCATGTTCATGCCTGGCTATCGGCCGACCCCTCGTAACAGGTTCTGCATTCTGTGGTTTCGTGCCCTAGGCTCCCAAACAGATTTCTGACCCTTAGGCATTGGCTTGTAAGTCCTAGATAGGGTGTCAGTCAAATACGGGCAGGGTAAGCCGATGACGAAACGAAACGAAAATACTGTAATTCATTTCGCCCTAATAGTTTGCACCTTTCAAATTCAAGTTATTTACTTATGCCAATTCACTATGTTAATATGTGGTGCAAATAATACTTTTAATGTTCACATTCTAGTAATTTTCCACCAATTATAACTTTCCATCTATACTTAGAAAGTTCATTATTTTAATAAAATGATTTCATCCTTTAAATCAAAAAGATCTCGATTACGTAGGTATGGTGAAAACATTTATACCCATAGCTTTTCTATCTCTTTCATTTTTTTGAGAAACATGTTGCAATCTTTTTGAGAGAAAGAGATACGGCAATCGAACGATTTTCCTTGTAACTGGGTGCTTAAGAAGTAAACCGAAAGATGTCGTTCAGCAATATGTTCGATGCGTTTTCAGAGGGGCAAATGACGTCGCTGCGTTGCGAGAATGACACTGAAATTGCCATTTGTGTTTACCTTCCAGTGAAGTCCAATTCTGTATTTATCCAGAAAGATATAATGTAAGTAATCCAAGTTTAAACATTTTCTGATATAGAGATAAAGGAAAAACAAATTAAAAAAGAAGGTTTAGATTCAGTTTCTTAACAAATGCAAGTAGTGTGTGTATGTATGTGTGTGTAAAAAATGTAAATGTCATGTTATTTATGGGCGCTCTTTAACTGCTGTGGTTCTCAGTGTCCCATTCTATACTGGGCGTGAAAGACCGCTTAATTTTGTTCAGAAGTTTAAGATAAATCTACGACACGGGACTAACGGCTCTACTTCTCTTTCGAAGGAAGCCATGCTAAGGATTTTTACATCCGAAAAATCCATCGTCCTCCTCGTTTGAACTCGCGACCTTGGGTATATGAAGTTAGCATGGTAACCATTACACCACGGAGGGCGACGTGTGTGTGTGTGTGTGTGTGTGTGTGTGTGTGTGTGTGTGTGTGTGTGTGTGTGTTTTGGTTTGAGAAGCTACAGAACTAAAGAATATCAGAATAAAGTTATTTTTTATACATACTTGTTGTGCAGTGAATCTACGGTATAGTATTCATTTAAACAATACAATAATAGAAAACAACCACTTGATGTATAACAATTATATGGTTCGGTATTACGTAGTTAGAGTTCGTGTCTTCAACAAGTCTTCCCTTATTTCTCCCATCAACAGCATATTTTTCTATGACGTCATGAACGATAGAAGCGCGTAAGCCGTTGGATCGAGCCGACTACTCTCAAACCAAGAAACTCCTTTGTTTTCTAGATTCAACCTGAGATATCCTTACCAGTGGGTGTATATTTGATGAGGTATTTCTTGTTAGCGGCAGAAATTCTTACGCAACATGTCATTATAATAATATGCAATTTTTCCCTCTTTTCTCTCTCTATTTTTCAGACACACGCAGACTTTATATCTAAACATTCTTGGCTCCTTAGTTTCACAAGTAACAAATATTTTGCTCGGAGAGTTATTCATCTCTTCTCTCTCTTAGCACCGGCGAAAATGATACTTGTTTAAACAGATCTAGCTCTTTATTGTTTATTAGAAGTATATAAATTAGTCTGTCAAAACTTTATGTCTATCTACTTCAGTTTAATTAAGATAAACCTTTGTAGAAGTAACTACATATGCATTTCGTTCTAGATCAAACGGAATAGCGATTTTCAAATATTTTAATAGCTGGGCGCTATTTACGAGAACGGTTCAATAAGTATAGGAAAGAAGATGCCATTTTGTTTATTTCTCAACATGGTCTACTTTTACGGATATTTACTTCTCCCGACGTCCTACGATATATAACCCCTCCAAAACTTACGAATTTTCTTGCTCTGCAAATTACACTTCTAACTCAACGATGACCTCCTCCAATTTCGTTTTCATCTGCCCGCAAGCGAAATCACCGAACGATTTTGATCGTTTTCCATTTTAGTGAAAACGCTTATAACGACCAACTGAAATGCCTAAGAAATTCAAAGCAACCAATTAATCAGTACCAAATTCTTTGTTGACGTGTAAAAATGATGCAATGACAACATTAACTTGCCTGAGACACACCATCTATTTTGAAACCCTGAGACTTATGAAATCGTCCTTGCATACTGGCCATAAAATCCAATACCCTTTGCAGGCAATCGCGAAAAACAACTAACATCGAAAGGACTTTGAAAAAACGAACACTATTCAACAATTCGACACATTTACATATCTCGAAAACGCTTAAGACAAAGAAAATAATATTAAAAAATATTCTGATTTTAAAATATCTACATTTTTTGTTCAGTACGTTGTTGTCTATTGCTTAACATTGATTAGTTGTGAACAGTTATACTCGATTCCTTCCGAATCCTCGTGGACCATTCCCAGAACATTCAAGACATTAGTTTTGCCTTGTAAATACCTTTAATATGTGGTATTTTAATCAAAACCATTAGAACTATTTATGAGAAATTCAAAAATTAAGAAAATTCTTTCATGTAGTTTGGGGGTGGAGGAGAGAATTTTATTGAAAACTTTCGTGTCGCATCTTTTGAAGATACTGCGCTTAAATAACTAGTTTTTATATAACTGAGAGAAAATTAAATTCTATAAGATGGCTGTGACGTAAGAACCTTGAAGAAAGATTATAATAGAATAGTCAGCGGAAATGAAGATTCACAGAAGAGTAAAAGGAGTTGCAAGATTGGATATATTTAGAAATGATGATTTGAACTAAACCTGATCACAATTAAATGTAAAATAAAGGAATGCAGAATTGTTTGATCGAACCATCTAAGAAGAATGAACAAGGAACGACTACCAAAATAGGTATTAGATTATAATCCACAATGGAGACGAGATGTCGGTCGAACAAGAGCAAGCTGGAAAATTAAGGATGGAATAGAGACTCTTCTACTCCATGAAGAAGAAGAATAAAGGAAGTAGCAGCAGACTGAGCTTCAGTTTTTGTTCGCATGTACAGACACAAACACAAAAACCACACGGACGGTTTTTCTAAAATAAATGCATTTTTGGAACCAGGGACTAAAAATGCCGCTAAAAATGACGAAAATAGGCATTTAAGCGCTAAAGTGTAGCGAAAAAGACTTCCAAAATAATAAATTCATACAAGCTCCTCATCCTATAATGTATATATGCAGTACGTGCTTGATATAACTACAACGGCGAAAACGACATTCACTTGTTTATACCAAAAGTAAGATGTTATAACAATGAACTATTGTGAAGGTAAATAAAGCAGAAGCAACACAAATTTTCAAGCAGGTTCCATTAGATGATAGACATTAATACTTCAACATGCAATATTTTGAAACTTGCAAAAATTTCACTCTAATGCATACAATTGCCTATTTTACTTAGGTATAATTTTGTGTATTGCTTATGATTTACTGGTTAATAAAACTTATACAATTCAATTCAAACGAGTTCTGCATAAGAATTCATGGAACATTGAAATTTCAAGGAGAACGTTTTGATAATATCAAAAGTAAACAAAATTTTGCAACCAATTTTACTTACTCTACGTAGCTTGTAACAATATAATCATTAGGTAGAGAAGGTATTGTATTTCATTTAAAACTTCTATTCCGAGATTTTATTATGCATGTTTTAAGGCCACCCCTGAATTAAATAAAAAAAAGTTTTTGCAAAACGTTCTTGTGTGTCTGTGAACAGCGTAACTAAAAAACGAAAATACACTTAAATACCAAACTGGTGTTTAAATCAGTATCTTCCAAGGATGCGACACAAAGGTTTTCTGGAAAACTCTCTCACCCCAAATACTACTGGATTTTATTAAAATACCATATGTTTAAGATATCAGAACAAATGAAAAGTACAACTTAAATTTTCTGAAGATAGCATCTAAAGATCTGTTCATTTTGCATACGCACTGGTATTCTATCACAATTTTGCAACAAGATATTATTAACAAATTTTTTTTAATGCTATTCGAGATAAAATGAGCAGAAATTGTCCTATTATTTGGTGCCTTATAATAAAAAGTAAATAAAGAAATAACTAGGCTAGAATGATACTCAAGTGTCTTAAAAGCTTGTTATTACCTGATTCCAATTTGGGTCCCTTTACAGGGCCAGTAGTAAAAGGAAATAGAAGGAATGACGACTTCCCGTTTGAGAAAACTATAGATATTTTAAAATAAGGAGAATAATGTTTTTGTTAACTTCAAAAAATAAATGTTAACACATAAATTGTGGTTAACGATAATTACACTTTTTTGTTAGTACGTTTTCTTATTTCTTACGGTTTACCAGTTATGTAAAAGTCGTCGAGAATGAATAGGTCCTCAGAGTCTTGCAGCGTTGCTCCTCTGCAGGTGAATATTTTACCAGTCATAGGAAGGGAGTTTGTATGGAAACCAGGTTTAATTACTGAGATAATAACATGTGCCTTGATGTACAAGAGCTTTTATTAAAAACTCTCCAAATTACTATTGGCTATAAAAAAATAGTGAGATAGTAGAAATATTTGTGTCTATATATATCTATACTAACATCATGTTGATACTCAATTCAAGGCTTGAATGTAAATTGTTAACCACACTCAGCAATAATCATGAAATTATTTGAAGTCAGTGACTGAACTAAATTACGCAAAACCAATCTTAATTTCCAAATTGTAAGTAAAATAACCTAATGAGTAAATTTCTTTGATTGTAAATTGGTTATGAAAATTCATTACAGTCAGTAGCTGTATTTAATTAAGGAACTTCTTTTATAATTGCCTCAGTTTATTGTCAATAGTAAAAGTAATTGTACCGACTCGAAATTCAAAGTTTGGATGCAAAATGTGAACTACACAGAGGAAAAATTATATAAAAAATAAGGTCAATAGTTGCATTAAGTCAAGCAAAATCCTTTTGTAATTGCCACATCTTAATTGGCAAATTTGATTGTTACTGTTCTCAAAATCCAAAGCTTGAATGCAAATTGTTAGCTAAACCCAGCAACAATAATGAAAATTCATTCAAGACTGTGGCTACATTAAATTAAACAAATCCTTTTATATTAACTTTAATTGTAAATAAACAAAATTCAAAGCTTGAAAGTAAATGTTAACTACGTATAGTAACAATAATGAAAGATCATTAAAGTCAATGATTACATTAAATTAAACAAAATTAAATGATTATATATAACCACTCGCGCGCGCACACACATGAAGCGAAACTTTGCTAGTAAGAAGGAATAAACTGAGTCACGTAATAACCATTCAACTAGTTGCAGATGCTAACTATTACAACTATTAAAAATGAGCACAAATGGCACACAAATAATTAGCTTTACAAATTCACACAGATAATACTACTAGCAACCAATGCCTTGGAATAAAGAATTCAAAATTAAATAAAAACGCAGTGAAAGATTTAATTCGAGTAAGAATAAGGATTTGGCACAAATTAACTTCCCATAAAAATCTGATGTGTTCCATTCACATGACTTTTTCTACATCTCTGCAACAAATTATTGTTAAAAAGCTTATTCTTCTATCTACTTTATAATAATCGAGATAAATATTATCAGATATGTTCTTATTACTTGGTTCCTTGTTAAGTAGAAGGGAAAAAATCTAACGTGTTCCATTCACAAAATGTCCTTTAGGTGTTTGTTAAGCAAATCTTTTATTCAAAACAATCTGTTATCTACATCATGCTAATGAGATATCAATTAGCAGAATTAGTCTTTTTACTAGATTCCTTGTAGGTAGAAGAAAAATAAGTAAATACACAGGCTAAAGTGACAGCCTCATCCTTATAAGCCGATCGCTATGTGAGGTAATTGAAATTCTAATCTCTTTGCTAGTCAAAAATAAACAGAAGAGGAACGAAAATAAAGATGTCTTCCCATTCGGGAAAAGTTTAAGTGGCTCAAAATCGAAACCAATAATCCGGAATAAAAAAAAAATTACGTGGTCCATTCACTTGACTTTCTCTACATCTCTGCAATAAACTATTGTTAAAAAGTTTATTCTTCTATTTACCTAACGCTAATCGAGTTTAATAACAGAAAGGGTTCAATTACTTGTTTCCTTGTAAGTAGAAGGGAAATAAGAGAGTCCATAGGCTGAATCAATAGTCAAATCTTTTAAAAGCTGGTTGCTATGCAATTGAAGTATCTTTGTTTGTGTGGCTAGGAGTTGACAACAGTTGGGAAAAGTATTTAAGTATTTTAAAGCCGAAACTAATAAAAAGGAATATCTCAAAAACGGTGAACTCCACGAAATATACATATATACACACACACATATATATAGAAGATAAATTGTGTTTTTTAAGGTGCTCTAGGTTTTTTTTTTTTTTTTTTTTTAATTCAATTTTTTTCCATCCCTTAAGGTTTACCAGCTATACAAAATACCACATCCAGAATAAAAATGTTTTCAGAAACTGTTCCCAAAATATGTATATTTAGTTTGTCATGTATATATCTTAAATATAAAGGATTTTAATCAAAATTGTTCCAGACATTTTTGAGAAAATCAAAATGGTGGAAAATGATTCCATGTAAAGGGTAGTGGGGGGTGGGGGATTTTGTTGAAAATCTACGTGTCATATCCTTGAAAGATACCAAACGTAAATACTAAGTTTGGTATTTAACGATCATTTTGCTTTTAAGCTATGCTCCACAGGCACACACACACACACATGCACACACACACAAACACACACGAACATTTTTCTAAAAATGTTTTTTTTTTTTTTTTTTTTTGGATTCAAGGGTTTTCAAAACATATGTTTCCTCTGAAGTCTCGGTATCAAACTTTTGGTTGCAATGCAATATTTTCTCTATATACACTATGCATATAGTACGTGTAGAGAAAATAAAAATTATTACAGAGCAGAAAGCAGCAACTTGAATTATCTCAAGAGCTTAGAATTAGACACACGTAAAATAATTTGGGTTTCGACTGCATAAAACCTTACACTTATGCTAGTTTATACAGAAATCAATCAGATAAATTGATCGCTAACACTGCATACATTCGCCTCAAGAGAAACTGTCCCATTGAACACTCTGTGCCGAGGTTGTATTTTACGGTATTTATAACATTTCAGCCTAGAATGAAAAGGTGAATGTACGGTTAGTAGAAATCACTCAACAACTCCCAATTATGCTTTCGGCAAAAAAATCTTGGAATTAGTATCCTTACAAAGTATTTTACGAAACTTAGTTATGCTCCCCAGCAAAAGGATAATTCTGACTCACAACTAACTCAAAGTGAATTTAATAAATTAGTATAGATGGTATGTTAAGTTATATGCCTTTAGGTCACAGAAATATTGGAAAACCTAAAAAAAAAAAAACCTTGGAAATATCATCTGCCAAAATTTCCTCTGTGAAAGGCAAATGGGTCAACAGATCCAAGCCATGAAGTTTATCATGATGGTATTATATAATTCTTAACAGAGGAAGCACATTATATGTACACTCACCTCTCAAAAACCGACCACGAAGCAAAACTTTAAGTCCTAACCATGATGAAGGCAACACATTTCTCCCACAAAGTGAGACAACCACGACCATACTTTTCCTCTCTCCTATTCCAACTTATCTTTCCCCGAGTGTCGCACTTTCAGGACCTGAGAAAACACACCCACCCTTCGGGCTGTTGCCAATCAGAGACGAAGGAGGAAAAGTGCGTTCCAAAACCGGAGAAAAGGCTACCAAAAGGAACTAAAACCAAGAGCATAAACAAATAAATCGCCCAGTCTTTTCCCTTAACATTCAATATCTACATTTCAGTTGTCATGAACATATCTTAAAATATATTACTTTAATAAAAATTTTTAGATTCATTTTTGACGAAATATACATTTTCGAAAACCTTCCATGTAAAGGACAGTCCTTATTGTTTCATGTCTCACATTTATTACAAAAAGCCCTGCAATATTCACAACACGCTTGAGGGTGATGTGACAGGCGCTGAATACCATCTCCATTACTATTTTTCTCCCATGTGGAAATCTGGTCAAATGCACTGCACTGCTACCAAGTAATGATTCTTTTACCTTAGCAATGAGGTCTTGACGTTACATGGACATAGAACAGAATGGTGATTACCCCTTTTCTCTCCACCCCTAGCGATGCAGAAAACTCCGATACACTTTGCTTTGCCTACCAATCTCGCCAAGGTATTATTGCCAACAGATTCCGTCAACAACCTATGATATTTTCTGGTACTTCGCTCATGGAGAATGATTTAATGTACAAGCGCTGTCCAACATAAGTCACATTTATCTAGCACGGCGATTACTGGAAAACTAATTACACTTTTCTCATTGCTCTTCTACTGGATATTTCGACTCCATCTGATGTTGGATGGGAAAATTTGCAGGCAGATAAAATCGAATTTCAATGCTGTTTATGAATTTTGTCCATTGATTTAATTACTTTATTGGTCGTATATACGTTTCTGATGAGCGACCAAGACCTCGGAGACGTGTTTACGCAGAAAACCATTCAAAAGCTCCCGATATGATTTTCGCTGATCTCGAATGGAGGCTCGCAAAGTGGCAAAGGCTATGCCCACAGGAACTGCAATTCATATTCTGTTTGATAAGCTGGGGATGTAAAAGTTGTCGGCTCGGTGGTTGTCGCGATTGCTCATAGTGAAAACAAACATGTGGAAGTTGTGTATGGCGCTATTTAAGCGAAATCCAAGTGACCATTTGCATCGACTGATACCGTTGATAAGACTTGCAGTCATTATTATACTCTACAACCAAGCAACAATCAGAAAAAAAATGAGTTGCTACGGGAGAATCTGCTCCAAAGAAGGTAAAAATGCTCCTATCTACCGCAAAAATGATGGTGACGATTTTTTGGGATACGAAGGGTGTCATACTAAATCACTACTCATGAAAATAGAAAACGACTTCTGGTGAGTGCTATAATGAGCTATTGAGTTGGAGACATGTGCGCATTGGTAAAGAAAAAAAGTGCTGTTTGACCACGAAAACGCATCAGCTTATTCATCCGGAGTTGTTGACGCCAAATTGATACTTTCGCATATTTTTCAGAACTTAAAAGAACCTGCTTATTTTGCAGGGGTACAAACGGCCTGAGTATTGGGAGAAGTGAAAATTCTTAAAAGTAGACTAGGTTGAGAAATAAATTATGTGTTTACTGTTAACTTTTTTAAAAAAAAAAAGAATTATGTAACATAAGTTGTGTTTTAATGAGATCTAATTGTTTTGTTTTTTATATCTCTTACGCTTTACCAGCTATGCAAAAGTCATTTGTAATGAAGAGAACTTTAGGAGCCATAGCCACAAAATTCAAAACATAAAATTTTACTTGTCATATTTAATGAAAATTATTAGAGCTATTTTTGACAAAAAACTTTTAGAAAGTTTTCCATATAAAAGATAGTTGGAGGGAGGGGATTTTCCTCAAAACACACAAACATACACACTGATGGGCCTGTTTCTAAAAATGCTACTTTGGACATAAGGTACCATAAAACATGTTTTGGTGAACCTTGGAATTTAAATTTTGGGTGCACTACAATATCTTCTGTACTTATATAACATATACTATGTAAAGAACATAAAAAAAAAAGTTGACCTGATGTGTGCTATTCAGATTACCGTCTCTACCTGTTCTTCAACAACTTTTTGTTACAAAGCCCTTCATACTAATGCAGTTAAACATTAACAGAAATGGTTGCACTACTTAATTCCTTCTAACTAGAACAGAAATAAGGGAGTACATTATATTAAAGCAAAAGTCAAATCAATTAAAAAGCCGATCGTTATGAGATGACATTCCCTTCTTTATGCATTTCTAGAAAGAAAAAGTAACTAACGACTTCCCATTTGGGAACATTCTGAGACTTAAAAATTCTAAAGCGAATCACATGGAATATCTCGGTAGCCGTTAGTTCTACACAAAAAATATAAATAATATAATTCTGTGTTTTAACTTTTTGTGTAATAACTTTTTGTCTGTATCTTACAGTTTACCAGTCATTCAAAATGAAGAGAACTTCAGGGGCTATTCCCAACACGCCCAAAATATACATTTTATTTCCTATTTTAATATCTGTAATATACAATATTTATATCAAACTATTTAAAGATGTATTAGAAAATGGTTAAAGGGTAATTTTAGGTGGAGGATTTCCCTGAAAATCTTCGTATCGCATCCTGATAAATACCATGTTTGGTAGTTAATGAACTTTTTGTTGTTGAAGTATGTTGCACACACAGACAAGCACACGGATATTTTTCTGAAATTGCTTTTTAATGGAACAAGTGACACATTCTAAGTACTGAGAACGTAATATATAATATTAAAAGGAAAAATATACATTAAATAAAATATATAAATTGCAGGCATATGTTTAAAACCATAAATAAAACTTTAGGCCGAAAATCACAAAAAAAATACAAAAGCATGGAAAACAATGGCTGTTCTTTCTTTGTCGTAAAACTGGATAGTAAAATCAAAGGAAAGATGCAGATACAAGCAGCAGAGAAAGTTGAAAGTGAAAGGATGCACACGAGCAGATAGAATACGGAATCAGCAAATAAGAGAAGAATTAAATATATATGAGTTATAAGACAAAATTAAAACAAACAACAAATGGACTGAACACAGAATGAGGATGAGTGATAAAAGGATAACAAGAAGAGCCTTCCAGTATGACCCAAGAGGAATAAGAGGCTTTGACCAACCCTGTAAAAGATGCACACTAGAGTCAACTTCGCAGGAACGGGCTATTTAGCCAAATGCATTTGGAAGAAGAAGTATATCGTAAAAGAGACAATCCCGGGAAAATGCAAGTCATGCATGTATTTTCCCTAAAACATTAAGCAATATAACATGTAGTAAAATGACTCTAAATGTTTATCACTTTTATATATAATTAATAAAGTTAATCATATTTTTGTACTCTAAAAACTCTTGGTCTTTACCATTTAATACATGTATTTATGAAAATTGGAATTTTACTTCTAAAAATATATAAAGTAATTATCTTAGCAGTACAAAAATTACAAAATAAGTTAGTAAAACTTTACATTTTGTGGATCATTAGGAATATGGACAAATTTTTAAAAAATAATTTACAAATTTTCAAGGTTTAAAGCTAAGTGTGTTATTAATAAGCATACCCTTGTTTACAGCTTTAATTAATTAGTATTTCAAATGTACCAATTTTAAAATTTGACATATATGATATATATTTGATATATATTTGATATTTGATATGTATATATAAGTTTATAATTAACATTATTATTAAATATGACAAAATACTTTCAATTCTGCTAAATTTTTGATCAAGTTTCACAGATTATCACTTTAACACCTGGCGAATTGAAACAATGTACAAGCTAGATTATATAATTAATTGCATTACTTTCCTGGTAGAAAAATGAGCAACGGATTGTGTTGCGACCTATTAAAATCAAAGTGGGGCAATTATAAATTTATGTATTATTATTTATATTTGTTATGGTTACTTATATTTAATAATAAACAGGGATATACGTATTACCGTTGCTCAGAGAAAAGAATAATATTACAAAACTCTGTCATCTTATGACTATAAACCATGGCACTTGCTGTACCGGTATTACGATTGATATAGAAAATATGTCATTGTTATTTCTGGCTTTAATGGTCCATTGTGCACAATTTTGAATAGAGTAACAATCTATTTATAATGATAGATTTGCATAAGAGTGTTTGATGTAACTGGTCAACCTCACATCGAACAATGTTCGAACTTTAGAGGGGAACCAAGGCGGGGCAACGTGAGCATCAAAACGCAGTAGGTGATAAAAACTCATTCAGGGATTGGAAGACTTCCAACACTGAAGTTCATAGGGCGTAAGATAAATTACTGCAGGGATTAGAATGGATAATATTAAAAAGGTAACAACTTAACTCGAACTTTAAATTAATATTTAATACTCATATGCCACTAAAACATTGGAAAAAATCTGATGTGTTCTATTCACATGACTTTCTCTACATCTCTGCAACAATTTTATTGTTAAAAAGCTTATGCTTAAATTTTCTTTATGCTAATTGAGAAAAAAAATAGCAGAAATAGTCTTATTAGTTGCTGCCTTGTAAGTAAAGGCAAAATAAGGGAGTACGATAGATTAAAATAATAGTCAAAAGCTGGTTCCTATGTGACTGAAGTTTCTTTGTTTGTAAGGACAGGAGTTGACAACCTTCTGTAAGAAAAAAAGTTCAAGTTTTTGAAAGCTGAAACAAAAACAAAAAAAAAAAAAAACAAAAAAAAAAAAAAAAAGGGAATACCTCAAAAAGGATCAACTCCACGAATAAAATATATGTAACATAAATTGTGTTTTTTATGTGCTCTAAATTTTTATGTGTGGTAGGTTTTCGTCCATCTCTTACGGTTTAGCAGTAATGCAAAATTCCGCAAAATTCATCCAGAATAAAGCAATTTTCAGAGGTAATTCCCAGAAAATTCAAAATATATATTTTATTTGTCAAGTAAATATCTTTAATTTAGGATATTTTAATCAAAATCGTTAGAGCCATTTTTGAGAAAATCAAAATTTTCGAAAAAAGTTCCATGTAAAGGGCAGTTGGGGGTGGAAGGATTTTCTTGAAAATCTTGGTGTTGCATCCTTGGGTGAAACCAAACTTAAATACCAGGTTTGGTATTGAACAATCTTTTCATTTTTGAGCTATGCTGTCCACAGACACACACACGAATCTTTTTGTAAAAATTTTTTTTTTTGGATTCAGGGGGACCCAAAACATGTATTTCCGGTGAAATCTCGGTATCGAATTTTTTGATGGAATGCAATAGCTTCTCTATACACTATGTACATAGTACGTGTAGAGAAAGTAAAAACTGAGCATAAATAACAGAGTATAATGCTTTTAAAAGAGTTGACTATCGTTTTGGCCATCTACTTTCAAGGACACGACACTAGCAGTTGGCAGGCTGAGGGCAGCTTGATGGTGTGTTAGACGTCTTACCATTCTTGCTAGAATTTAACCGCGTACTGACGGGAATGTGAGGTTTGCAGGATGATAGATGAAAATGAGGTTGGGGACTGAAGGGAGGTAGCAAGTTTGCACCTAAAGGGATGCCAGTCACGATGTAATTTGTTTTCAAAATATTTATTTTGCGTTTGAAATTTTGAAATCCAAGCAATTCTTGAAGGATACCAAGGAGCTTAGCCGTAGCAGCTGCTGGAGGTGAATTAGTACATTTTTGCTAATGTTTATCCGCATCAGCAAGTAGTAATTAAAATATTATTTTGTGAGAATAGTGTATTTACTAAAGAAATAGAGTAAATATTGTGAGTGAAACACATCAGATATTTATATCAATACCTTTTCGTCTTTCGCTTTACATTTACCAGTTATGCAAAACTATATAAAATTGATTTTAATGAAAAAGGATTTATTCCAAGAAAATTCACAATAAGCATTTTATTTGTCATGTAAATGTCTATAAAATTGTATTCCAACAAAAATCATTACGAAAACCATTTTTGAAAAAAAAAATCGAAAATTTCGAACATATTTCAACCTTAGGGCAGTTTGGGGTGGACGGATTTAGCTGAAAATCTTTGTGTCGCAACTCTGGGGATTATTAAACTTAATTACAAGTTTTTTACTCAACCGAAATGTCGTTTTAATTTATTTTGTTCACAGCCAGAAAAGACATGGTATTTGTTTCTTAGAATGCTCTTTTTAGGTTCAGAGTGTCTCAAAATGTGTATTTCCTGTGAAATTCGTTATCGAATTTTTGGATGCTTTGCAATGCTTCTTCCTATACGTAGTGGAGAAAATAAAAAGGAATCCTGTTGAAGCTGAAAAAGCACTTAGTTACATTAGTGAGCTACATTCTGCTGTTTCAGAGTCACAGCGTGCAGTTTCCGCTAGACGCAAGTGACTGCAGTATTCAAATGATTTCAGAGAGCTTTATGACTTATTCAGCATGACAGTTCCGTAGCTGTAAACCCTCATAGAAGCGTGTTAATATCGGATTCCGGCGAGGAAGTGTATCATTTGGACACCGCACATTCCAGCCTTCCTGAGGAAGTGTTAACTTACAGACGCAACACGCCATGTTAAATAACAATGCCCACATTTGACTTTCTCGGACACTTTCGACAAATGTACGAGCTACAACAAAGGGACAAATGTGATGGGACAGAACTTGACTATGCAGATGTATATATGTTTGCTTAGTTCTTACCTAAGATTTTAATAAACATAGTTATTTTAAATATTCTGAATGAAAAAGACAGTTCCAGAACAAATTGGTGTGTCTGTGCGTATGAGGTATAACAGAAAGAGAGAAAGAGACAAAGGGAGGGAAAGAGAGGTGCGAGGAAAAGACCGTGTCACATTCGCTTTTGTTTCCCTACCTTTTCTACTACAAACTGCAAAAGCAAAGTTTTACTTTTTCTACACGTACTATGTACCTATGTAGTATATAGAGAGTGTATTGTATTGCACCAAAAAATTCGATACCGAGATTTCACCGGAAATACATATTTTGTGACCCACTGAATACAAAAACGCATTTAAAAATGTCCGTGTGTATGTGTGTGTGTGTGTGTGTGTGTGTGTGTGTGTTTCTGAGTGTCTGTCTGTGGGTAGCATAGCACAAAAACGAAATACCAAAGTAGAAATTTAAGTTTGGTATCTTTCAAGAATGCGACACGAAGATTTTCAAGAAACTTTTCCCAACCCCAACTACCCTTTACGTGTAAAAAAATTCGAAATTTTTGATTTTATCGAAAATGGCTCTAACAATTTTGGTTAAAAATCTCCTATATTTAAGATGCTTACATGACAAATAAAATGCATATCTTTAATTTTCAGGGAAGACATTTATTGTTCATCAATTTTGCGGAACATTGCATAAATGGTAAACCGTAAGAGATAGAAAAAAACTTACCGCACAAAAATGTAAACCTCATTAAAAACCCTTAATTTATATTATGCACGTTTTGTTCGTCCAGTTGACCGTTTTTAAGATATTCCTTGTTATTAGTTTCAGATTTAAAATATACTTTTCCCATACTGCAATGTATCAGCCCCTGTCCTTAAAAACAAAGCTACTTCAGTTATATAGCAACCAGCTTTTAAAAGATTTGACTATCGATTTGTTCTATGGAGCTCACTTGTTTCCCTTCTACTTACATGGAAGCAAATATTAAGACCATTTCTGCTAATTTTTTCTCGATTAGCATTAAGAAAATAGAAGAACAAGGTCTTTAACAATAATTTATCGTAGAGATGTAGAAAACGTCATGTGAATTGAACACATCAGATTTTTCTAACTATTTTGTGATATTTGAAATAATCATTAATCGAATTGACTTCATAATATATAAATGAGGCACACGGCAGTGCTCGTATTTGGCGGTTTCACTTGCTCGATAGCCTTGCGTTTCTTTAAAATCATTTAAGAAGTGTATTACTACTCTACAACCGTCTCACTTGTAAATCTATTAATGCATTGATGTTATACAAGTACTACAAACTTTACACATTTTTGAGGACCATTTTGATCATTGAATGTGATGCACACGATTTATTTTAAAATACTCCAAAGGTACTTCATTAATTTGGCAGTTTTGTTGTGCTATGTGAATAACAACTGTAGAGCTGCCAACATGTTTGCACCTCGTGCACTATTCTAGGTCTATGTTAGTGTGTGTGTGTGTACGTGTGTAAATATACTGATTTTCCTGCAGTACAGGTGCCAATCTAGCCAGTGTCTCTATATTATGTTTGCAATTGCGCATATGCGGAAAAATCACGTGATTTGTTTCCAGAACATTTAACAAAGGTTGGCTCTATCACATTTATTTATATCTGTAGTACATATGATGGCAGTGACGTACCACTTGATTCGCACCAAGCCAGCTCGGGCCGGAAACATTCCTCGGGACCACATGTGGTATTTATGGTGGACAAAACGGCTTCTGGACGGCTTATCTGTGGTTTTCCCACGCCATCCATTTCAAAACCTGCTTTCATCCATCCCACGTCATTTCATATACTCTTCTTTCTTATTCTCATACCAAGCATTGATCTGATACCCATTTTGCCAGAAACCGTCTGCTACTCAACAAGCTCCTGACCCCAGACATTGGCTTGTTAAGTCCTGTGGGATGTAAATGGTACTTACAAGGAATGTAAATAGCGAAAAATGAAGTATATAATTACCCTTATTATTCATTCTCTATGGGCATAATTTGTTCAAATAAGATTATTCTAGATAAGCCATTTCTGCAGTTGTTGGTATGAATTTTTCACTAATTTTGCTTATTTTAGTTCATGCAAAGGGTACATAGCTTTAAAACAGGAACATCAGTTTACTGTTGGTTCAGCCTCTTCATGCTATAGTGTGGCCATGACGTGGGCGAGTGTATAGACCACTCACCTCTCACCCAAGCGGCCAGATTTGATCCGAGCCGACCGCAGGTGTGAGTTGTGGTCAAAACGGCGCAGGGGTGGTTTTTCTCCGGATTCTCCGGTTGTCTCCCATCCTTCGCACTCCACCGGTGCTCCATCTTCATTCCTTCTATCATCAGTGTCGTCGCCTTCGGTGCCATATGTATTGAAAGCGGTCGTTTAACCCTAGAAAAACTATTAAAACAAAGAGGTTATTGAAATTATTTTCATGAACTGTTATTGTGCTTATCGTGAAATATACCAATATAAAACAAACATAAGTAACTTCTACAACATACCGGGTGGCCCAGGAAATTGCATATCACTTGTTTTACATGTGACTCACATTTGTTTTTATTACAGTGGTACAGCAATGCAACAGAGTTACGGATTGTAGTGTAGAAAAGTGTTCCTAGTAAATAAGATGTTAAATGTGACCGCCATGTTGCATCTCAGGTTTATGTATGCAAACCATTCCATTTGTTAACACAGTTTCTCATACGACACAACAAAAGTTTCCAATGTGGACTTTGATTTTTTATTAGGCTGTCCGGCCGAGCCGTGGCCGAGTGGTTACACCACTCGCCTCTCCGCTAGACGGCCTGGGTTCGATCCCAAGCAACCGCATGTAAGATTTGTGGTGGACATAGCGCCGCAGGGGCGGGTTTTCTCTGAGTTCTCCGGTTTTCCCCTCCATCGCATTCCATCGGTGCTCCATCTTCACTCATGTATCACCAGTGACATCGCCTGCGGTGCCAAAGTAGTTAAAGCACAAAAAAAAAAAAAAAAAAAAAAAAAAAAGAATTATTGCCACAGCTAGGAGGTGGCCAGCCTCATCAGGAATATAATTTTTTACAGGAAAATGAGAAAGTAGTAGTAGTAGTTGTGGCGTTGGAGGTGATTATAGTGGGGGTTTTATATAGTAATAGTGGTGGTAGCCGAAGTAATAGTAGGAGTGGAAGTAGAAGTAGTAATATTTATTATATGATTAATGATATAATAGTTTCGTCACACCATCTCAACCGTCAGAAGACTGCATATTCCCTCTGGAAAAATACTTGGTTTCATGTTAATTACCCTAGTTTTATATTCACGCACTGTGAACATTCACACACAATACAAAAACACTGTAAATTACACATAAACGCACACACTCACATAGATGCTCAAATTTGAAATATGATCTTAAAAAACATCTTGTTTCTTAGCACATGTAATTCCATTAAGTATGTACTCAAACTTGAACGGCTTTGGCTGTTTAGAATCAAGTCCCAGGTTGGTATCCTCCGTCTAATGGTAGCCAAAAATATCTCGGGAAATAAATGTTACTAGCATCTTCCGTCTGCATACAAGATGCCAAAATATGCATCTACTCTTCTTGTTCTCCATAATGAGTAAGTTCTACTGGCATGTCCACCTTCCCATCCTAAGCCATACTGTTTCCGTCCTCTGTTCCATATCCAATACTAAAATTCTGATTCACATGACTTTCTCTACATCTCTGCAACAAATTATTGCTAAAAAGCTTATGCTTCTATTTACTTCATGCTCATCGAGAAACAATTAGCAGAAACATCTTATTGCTTGCTTCCTTGTAAGTAGAAGCGAAAAAAGGGAGTACTATAGGTTAAAGTGACCGATAAAAGCTGGTTGCTAAGTGACTGAAGTTCCTTTGTTTGTATGGACACGAGTTGACAAATTTCTGTATGAGAAAAATATTAGTTTTTCAAGGCTAAGCCAAAAACAAAGAATTTCTAAAAAAACGAACAACTCCACAAAAAAAAAAGTATATAACATAATTTGTGTGTTTTAATGTGCTCTACAATTTTGTGTGGTAAGTTTTTGTCTATCTCTTACGGTTTACCAGTTTTACATAATTCCATAAAATTCATCGAAAATAGTCTTCGGAGGCGATTCCCAGAAAATTCAAGATATGCATATTATTTGTGAGGTCTTTAATATACGATATTTTAATCAAAATCATTAAAGTCATTTTTAGAAAATCAAAATTTTCGAAACACTTTCCATGTGAAGGGTAGTTTGGGGTGGTGGGATTTTCTTGAAAACCTTCGTGTCGCATTCTTGGAAGATACTGAACTTAAATACCAAGTTTGGTATTTAAGGTATTTTCGTTTTTGAGCTATGCTGCCCATAGACACACACACAGGGACATGTTTATAAAAATACCTTTTTTGTATCCAGGGTGTCTTAAAACATGTATTTCCGGTGAAATCTCGGTATTGAATTTTTGGGTGCATTACAATACCTCTATACACTATGTACGTAGTACGTATAGAGAAAGTAGAAATGGTTTTCTCACCTCACCCAATGTTATTACTTTTTAGCAAAAATTATGATATTCTTCTGCATTTCAATTCTATTTCTTGCCTGTTTATAGCACATTGTCGTCTTTTGAAAAAAGTCAAGCGGTATATCTATTTTGATTACCCATTAAAAGTAACGTTTGTGTCATTTTTTTATAGTCTCCGTTATAGACACTGTTTGCCCGTGACAAACTACTCCTAGACTTGTGTGGTAGGCAACCTTTAATTATTTGCAGAAAATATGGCATCTCCCAGAACCCTACCTCAAGAAGAATAGCAACTTCAGAAAGTAAATTATATTTAATTTGCATTACCTGCCTTATCGCTCTCTCTCTCTCTCTCTCTCTCTCTCTCTGTCTCTCTTCTCGCGTCCCCATTCTTCACTTCCGCATAGTAATGCAGACATAACCATTGCCTCATGCATTATAGAAAGGTGTTTGCAGTGTGTGCGGGCTCCATCCTGCATGAATCACAGCGTTGTATAATTGTAGGAATACCTGTTTATTTTGTATCTGAGACGATCATATACGTATGTTATGTGGAATACTAAGGTGAGTCTCTTCAATTTCTTGGACTATTCTAAGATATAAGAATAATATTATTTTAATATAATTGAGTCCTAGCAACACTATTTCACCTGTCAGTGGCATCATAGTTCAGGTAAACCATAGGACATCCCTTGCTAAAATTTTTATGCAACATATTTATTTTATCTAATCAAGATTAAGATGTTACTGTTTCTTACAATACATCTAATATCACATAGCTTAAATCCACATGCTTCACTGAAGCATGACTGATGGCGTGTGCTGCCATTTAGAATCATGTAACATGTATTTGTGCAAAAAGCTTAACGGTTACTGAAGAAAATACTGGCAGATATTATTGGGCACAACTCTAAATAAAAATGGAATTGTTTATTTTTCAGTGAATTGCGGGAACTTCATTCTTTGAAGACGCAGTACTCAAATAACAATTTATGTCTTGAATTATTCCGGATATTTGTGTTGGCTTCTTATTTTTGATTAACTTTAACATTATATATTTTAAGTATTTCCATCTTGGTTGTACTACTCATGCAAAATTCCGCAAACAAAAATGCATTTTGAAAACCATGCTTTGATCCTGGTATAATTTGCTCGTTTTTTAAATTCTTTTTTGCAAATAACAAACACGTAATAACACGTACTTAAAAGTGCTTCAATTGACAAGATTCGCCTCGGTAATTTGAAATTGAGCGTAAGTGTTGGTGTTTTATTATGCGTTCAAAAGCATTATTTTATAATGATAATAATAATAATAATAATAATAATAAACGTTAAAATTTAACTCATTTCTATCTAAAATCTCGATATAATCCTGCAAGGTGATCGCGTATACAGGACGCCACCAATTTGAAGAGAATATTGTACTTGATAAGCGTAACAAATAATTCTATTGCAATTTTACTCGTTTTGGTTACGAGGATATATTACTTCTACTATAGTGTTAATGCGCAGCAGATTGTTAGAGATGAAAACGTATCATTTTCAGAATATATTTCATCTGATGTCTTCTTCTTGCTTAACCAGAATTTCAGATTGAAATGTTACGTTAAAACTTGCTTTTCAGCAAGCAAACAAACAAGTGACAGTAACAAAGCTTCAAAGTGTTATATCAAATGGTCTCATGCAGGATTTGATACTTGCAAGGGCTTTGTTTATAATTAGAGGTGTACCCGCGAAATTTATTTCCCCACTTCATTAGAACTGACAACATGTCTGCCAGACAAGCATTACTGACATTACTGATAAGTGTCCCTCCATGGTGTAGTGGTTACCATGCTAACTTCATATACCCAAGGTCGCGGGTTCAAACTCGGTGGAGGACGATGGATTTTTTCGGGTGTAAAAATCCTTAGTATGGCTTCCTTCAGAAGGGAAGTAAAGCTGATGGTCCTGTGTAGTAGATCTGCGGCACGTAAAAGAACCTCAAGCCTGATAGAGGGGTCTCTGAGCAAATTCACAGTAGTTAAAGAGCGTCCATAAATAACTCGTCATTTCTATTTCCATTATTAATAGGCGGATTGCCAAATACGTAGTAGTTTAAAGGTTTTCTTATTGCATAAACTATAAATACAACGAAAAGATTCACATTAATCATTGTGGATGTCACCCAGTATATACTTAAACCTTCAATTTGGTGCATAAATGCCTTCTGCCTTGTATGGCATAGCCGTGATAAAACAGAGAATTGGTGAGCTTATTTTTCACCTCTTGTCTGTTTCAAATTGCTTATTCTTAACCTCTTAACATTTTTAAAAACGTCCTGCATGACTAGAATATATCGAGTGGGGAACAACTCCCATGTATAAAACAACTGTATAAGGAAGATAGGGTGGTGTGCATATATTTTGTTCCACTGTAAAGAACGGAATTCATTACTTATGCAGAAGTTATGTCGAGAAATTTCATCTCTGCCGTAGCTTCCCTTAGAAGATGGAATATCGTTGTTCGGGGCAGATTTATCACCAAGCAGACTTCTGACAAAGCGAGGGACGTGAACCAGAGAAAGGCATCCCTAGAAGCCATTAAAATTGCATGTAATCAATATTACAAGTAATTTATTGATGGAAGCCGTTTGACATAAAGTTGGCAAGGGAGTAGAAACGGTAATCTAATTCTATATGAAATTGCATAATACAAAAGAAGAGAAGTTGATATAAAATTCAAATAAAACGTTTCAGAGAGTTGTTCACAGGACTGTATATTACGCCCAGTTTAATGCGATTCGTTTTTTCTAGCCTATGCACTTCAAATCCAAAGATAAGGCCTTCGTTAGAAAATGGGTGGGTTGCTTTAGAGGCTTTCATATTTTTTAAACAAACGCATTGATTTCAGGATGTTCTAAACATGAAGGCCCAATGGATAACTGGAAATTCAAATAAATAAAGGTGTATATTATTTTATTACCGTAGCAATGCATAACAAATATATAGCACTGTCACAAATGATACACACTAGAAGTTTAACTTATAAAATAAAATCGTGGACAGTATAAAAATCATCATCAAATAATATCGAACCAATATACGTTTTAAAAGAAATAGCATTTGACTGCCTTATATGTTACAAAAAATAAACTTAGGGCTACGTATTATATGCTATTTGGAGTTTTACTACATTTAAAAATATTCACATATTATCATTACATCTAATTACCTACACATATGGATACGTAGATATTAGAGGATTCAATCCATTCTGATTTTCACTACATAAATCACGTTTTAGAGTCTCCTGAATCAAAAAAAAAAAAAAAAAACTCTTTGCGCTTGTCTATGTTGTATCTGTGTATATCTGTGAACAGCATAACTCAAAAACGAAAATTCCATTAAATACTAAACTTGATAATTAATATAGCATCTTCGAAAAGTGTGACACGAAGATTTTCAACCAAATCACCCCACTCTAAACAACTCTTTACGTGGTAAAATGTTCGTAAATTTTGATTTTCTCAAAATGACCAACAGTGTTTATTATAACACTGTGTATGAAAAATATTTACATGATAAATAAAATGTGTATCTTGAATTTTAGGAATAGCCTCTGTAGTCCTCAACATTCTGGAAGACTTTTGCATAACTGGTAAAGCATAAGGAATACCTAAAAAATATCTTACTGCACAGAAAGGTAGCTTTCGTTAAAACACATAAGTTACATCATAAACATTTTTGTGGAGTTATCCAATTCCAATAAACTCTTGAAATCCAATGAAACTTCGTGGTGTTATAAAGGAAGAATTACTAAATTTTCGTACATTTCCAATGAAAGTTTGCTTGGAAGTAACATTTTCTGCATTTATTATTAAATGAAATAATAATAATAATAATAATAATAATAATAATAATAATAATAATAATAATAATATGAACTTGTCCAGTAACTTTGTGGTATTTTTTTCTCCAATTTATTTTTTTGTTTGTAGTCGATGCAGTTTTTCCCTTTCAAATGAAAGAGGCAAACGTTTACAAAGAAAATTCCGCAAACTACTATACAAAAGGTTTCTCTTACGCCCCCCACCATTCCTCTGCTTCTGAACCGGAAACCAACTCTGTTCATTGGCTGGAGTTTGAGTGTCAGACATGAAACTACTCGTAATAGAAGACGAAGCCATCCAAGGCGAATTTTCCAGACACTCAGGTTAAATGCTTCCGTACCCCGCCCTTTTAACCTTTCACACTGTTCAAAGCAATAAGGGGAACATTCTGACAACATTAAATAAAGAACAACAATGCAGAACTAAAAGCATTCCTACGTTTTATTGCTCCCGATATATATTATCAGGTAGACTCTGATAGTTCCTAACTTTCTTCACGAATCGTTATTTTCTCGTAAGTTCATGAAGTAGGTTTCATGAATGTGTTGCAGTTTTATTATAATTATTAAATATATGAATATGCATATGATGATTCCAGTAATTTGGTCCACATTTCGTTCTCCAAGTATCACTCTATTGCTAGTCTCCGTCTTCTAATATGCTTTCTGTCGCATTTCTTTGATTACGAGAAGTTTCTCTCTTTTTTCTGCTCGTACCCATTCCAACATTCGTCAGTAGAACATAACAACTTTATCGAATAATTGTAAATAAAGCTAAAATAATCTCCTATTGGTTATATCAATGATGAGACATCTTCGGAAAACATGTATTTTTCTCTTCTACTTCCTCTTCTTCTTCTTCTTCTTCTTCTTCTTCTTCTTATTATTATTATTATTATTATTATTATTATTAAAGCAATACATAATGAGGATAAGATGTAAATGGCTAATACAAAGAAAAACAAAGCCAAATTAAATATAAACACATAATATGAGCTATTAATGTTAATGAAATTAAATAAAAGCTGAGAAAAAGTCTAAACGAACACATAAGTAACTACAAGCATTTATTATTATTATTATTATTATTATTATTATCCCAATGGGTCGCCTAGGAAGGTGGCGCAGCATTAACGAATACTACTCGCCTTTGTCAGGTACCGGGTTCGATCCCCTCTTTCTGGCTGCCCTATCCTCCCCAGAGGTGTTTCATTGTTTCCCTAGGATCGCTAGACAAATACTGTTATGCTTTATCATCCACCATGGTTTTCTTTCCATTATTTCCCGCTCATTCTTTCTTCTTCTAATCTTTCAGGTGTTTTTAACGTGTTTAACGCCAGGTTTTACTACTTGTGGCACTGCAGGCGATGATACTGGTGATACACGGAATGAAGATGTAGCACCGGTGGAATGCGATGGCAGGGGAAACCAGAAAACCCGGAGAAAACCCACCCCTGCGCCGTTTTGTCCCCAATAAATCTCACATGCGGTCGCTTGGGATCGAACCCGGGCCGTTTAGGTGAGAGGCGAGTGGTCTATACACTCGGCCACGGCGCGGCCTCTTTCAGGTGTGCTTCCTGGCTCATGCATATGAAAGATTTCTCCCCGTTTAGATTAGATAGTTGCCAAGCCGACGGATTGTCACTTACATGACCTCACTAACGGCTACGGTGGGCTTGGAAACATTAGGACTTCCGCGCGTCTCTAGTCTTAAGAGTATTATATTCAACTAATGTCAATACATACCAATTACCTTCATCAAATTTCTATTCATAGAATCTTATCTTTTTCGTTAATTAATCACTTTGGATGTATGCCTGCGGCCTGTGTTCTGCTATGGCTCTTTCACCTAGTACCATCCAATGGAGGATGTCAGACATAATAGATCTGCGAGAGATGTTCTCTCATCTGTTGAATACCCTTTACGTTTTTATCAATGGATGAGTGAGCATACTAAGCTTACAGATGAAGATGGGAAAGGTAAAGCGAGAACTAAATAACGGCAGTATTAGAAATCTCTAATTCATACTAACCAGCCGGAAGTGTAACACGTACACTGCTGTTTGTATTACATTGTTTTTGAAGCTAGTGTAACACCTTAAAAGCAGCGCTGCTGACGCTGTAGTAAATTGCCCGTTTCGGTAAACTCGTTCCGTTTTCATCATCCCTTGGATAATTGTCTCCCATTCTCGTACCACTTACACAATTTTAATTTTTAACAAACCCAAGGCATTAACATTTCAAGTTGCTAAATGCAGGATGTATGTAACACGTCTCTTTTACACGTGTTGCTCTTATGCGGGCTGGTAGCTTAACAACTATCGCATACAATACAAGCTTCGTTTACAGTTTGCACATTTTCGCACAAGTGCGCTTTATGAAAACTCCCTCTTAGCGCTGATTGCTCCAGTTTCGTCTAGCTTTGATAAAGCTTTAAATCTGCTTAAATATTCTATACACTGCTGCGATAATATTTAACTGTATGTTAAGAGGTTGATGAATGCAATTTTAATCTAAAGCTGCATTACGTTTAGGAAACAAATAGAAGAACAAAAAATACAAGATTTTTCAAGACATGAAGCAGGTGAAACAAATTCATAAAGTGCTTTACAGTTTAAAAGAATATAAACTATTCCGGATGGTTCAGGCAGTTTCGTCTGTAACCGCATTCAGGAGTTCCCGGGTTCGCTTCCCGTGGCTGACTTACCTTACCCACGAGTTCTTTAAGAGGCTTCCCCGGGTCGCCAGGTGCATGCTGGGTAGGTTTCTTTGATCCCTCGAATTTACTGTCTATCCATGTTGTTTTTATTGTCATTTCATTCAACCCGTTGCTTCCTTTCAGAGCTGGAATGGTCGACGTTGGTACTCGGTGCGGCATTTCAGGGAAAATGATACTCAAAGAGACTTTCTCCGTCCCCGGACTTTGGCTGGACTTTGGACTCTCGGAGTGTTTCACTCTGGAAACTTAAGGAATCCTGTCATTGCCGCGTCGTCGCTCCTGGTTCCAGCAGCCCGGTGTACCCAATCACCTCATCCCCCTTCCTGGAGCATCTCTCATGGGTGTAGGTGCCAAGTCCTGTCAAAGCATATCTTATTCTGTGCTTCAAATACAGGAAAATAATCTGAATGAAAACCGCGGCGGTAACGTAGAAGTAGCGGGTTTGTATCTCGGTGCAGGTTTTGGCTATTGAGGAATGGTGTGGAGATATGGGTGCCCTAGCTCAGGATTTTGTTAACATGGAGTTTTTCTCAGGCGTGGTAAGTTACGCTTTACCCGACTGCGCCTATCATTACATATTACTTTTGACCTTCTGTTGGTGCATATTGTTACTATCGTGGCCGTATGTAGCCTGTTCATTTCTACCGCGGACTCAGTTATCACTCTTACCTCCGCGATGTTCCACGCCTAGTGTATTTGACCGTATTAAATAAACACTATTTCCGTCGCGGCCACGTGCAGCCCGATCCACTCCACCGCTGACCCAAATATCACATCTTACCTCCGCGAAAGTTCCAAGGCTAGTGCAAAAGTCTCCCTCGACTAGCAAGAAAACCGTTTATCTTGCTTTGTTACGTCAACCCACGGGCAGTGTAACCTCACCCCTTTAGTTTAATGTCTTTCCCTTAACGGTACTATCCTACCTGGGTCGCTTTTCAGCTGATGCAACTGTTTGTCTTTGGATAGGTAGATTCTGACTGAAAAAATGAATTGAATTGCCGGCATGTTGCCATAGTAGATCGGCTACAGATCTGGAGATCCGTGGTTCAAATTACAGCTATGGCATTGCATTGTTCAGTCTGACTCTATCTACACACGGCTTGTGTGAAAACACAATTAAAAACACAATTTGTCTTGCCTTCTTCTCTAGTCATTTTCATTGCACATTTGTCCCCTGTTAGTATACTTTATATTATATTTGCTATAAGTTATATATCCCTTTTAGATAACTTTTAACCCCGTGACACATGTACTGTCTGAAAACGCAAACGTAACCAGAAACAGCCAACACAGCTTCCATTGAACATGGATCACCTTTGCCAGTGATTTAGATGTATTACTTTCTCTGTTACGTAGGTATAGTAAGTAGGAGAAGTAGTGTATTCCACTCAAAATACGGTGTAGAAATAAATACCAAATTTGATATTTAAGTTCACCTTTGAACTTAAATACAAGGATGCGACACGAATAATAGCTGCCCCCACTCGAATCTATCTTTTACATGGTACACTTTTAAAAACATTTTGTTTTTTCTAAACAGACTAAAACAATCTTGTTTAAAATATCATAAGCTTAAGATGTTTTCATGACAAATTAAGTATGTACATTAAACATTCACAGAATACCCTCTGAAGTTCCCTTCGTTCAGGATGACCATTTCTGGTAAACCGTACCTGGTAAACAAAAAATCTTACTACACAGAAAATATAGTTATCGATAAAGCACACAAGTTATGGTTTCTTTTTAGATATGACATGTTGCTGGTTTAAATATTTCAATACCTATACTTTTCTCAAATGGATATTTCATCCATTTTTATTTTATCTTTTTCATCCTCGTCATTAATATGGAACAAAACGGTTGCATTGTTTATTTTAATAAAAAGAAAAAAAAAAAAAAGGCTAAGCATAAGGAACTTGAGTTTTAGTTTGCATTACAACACGCTATTGGAACTGTGCGTTTTTTTAATTATTTAGCGCAATACATCGATGAAAATAAAAGGCCGCACATTATCTTCCAATTGTTTTGATTGTTTTACCATATACTCATATTGTAAGACATATAGCAAGCAAAATCACAAGAGTTACAATAAACGTTGTAAATACATTATTTGTATTCATAATTAATCATTTTAGATATAATTGTATAAAATATTCTTTGTATTCTACGGTTTATCCTTTATTTGTATTGATTTAGTTTGAGAGTGGTATACATAAAAGTAAATTTGCGTTAGTATTTCCTAATGTTAATTTGATTAGAAGAAAAACATTTTTGCTCACGTGTTATTGAGTATAGAGAAACGAATTTTATTTGACTATTTAATATTTTTTAGCTAGTGTACAACAAGATTTAGATTCCGTTATTCCTGAAGCTCTCCTAAAATTGTCAATGGGCCAAGGAGTATTTTGAAAGGTGAAAAATTCTGAAAAATAAGATGTGAAAAACAGTGTTTAACATTCTGTACTTAAATGGTACAGATAAATGGCTATTTGTGATTTTAAGTTTGTCATACCAAATAATCAATCATGTATCATGAAAGTCAAAGTTAATATTTTTACATAAAATGCCAAAAACTAAAGATGAAGTATTTCACACATTTTGCCATATTCCGTCCCCATGAGAGAACTATTTGTCTTTCACTTTTTATTGGTTTTATTCGGGGACGTTTAGTTTCGTTTAAGGTACTATTGAGAAAAACTGAAGTAATAAAATATATGCGTATAGTGAGCTGCTTTTAGGATACATACCTACAAGGAAATTCCAGTTTATAACTATCCTATTGGATTCGTAATATGTTTGGTATATTTACAGTATTTCGAAATACGGTTCATTCTTACGCATTTTTTCCAGATTTTGACTCCGAATTTCAGATTTTTTTTTAGAACAAACTTGTAAGTATTTCAAGAATAATCTTTAATCCGGTAATCAAGCAAACACAATATTATTTATCAAAATATTACTGGTAAGTGGTTTTAATGCAATTATAAAAATATGTACAATAAACCAAATAAATTAAAATAATCATCACCATGAGTACGAATTATTGATACTAAAATTGATATACCCTAAGGCGGTCTATTGATTATATAAGAGATTCATCTAAATATACTATAATACCGCCAAATTCTTCTGTTCCCTTCGTGGTTCGAATCTCTGCAAATGAACGTCCCGAACAGGAGAATGCGTTGACATTGGCTTGATTCTTCTGGTCGAAGGCAGCAAAGCTTAAACCACAAGGCAACGTTATAAGAAACAATTTCCGACTTGTCGCCTGCCCTGTCGCTAAGGATTCCGGCGTGCAACCCTTAGGCTCGAATTAACCAGAAGTGAGTGGAAGGTCAGGTCAGCGGGAAATACCAGCGGGAGATGTCAACGTAAACGAAGCATTCCGACACTCTTCTGACACTCCGCAATTCATTAGTGGAGGTTTTGTCGCAGTCTTTGGTATCAAGAGGGGAACAGCGCACCGTATTGTGAAGAAATGCCATTGAATTTCATACTGAATGCTTCAAATTTGCAGAATATTAATGAAGATGACTTCCAATGAAGAAGTTGCTAATACATTATGATTCTAGAGCTTCTAGATAAGAATTTGAGAAGTCTGGTGTATGCTACATATTTTGCGACAGAAGTTTGTGTGTGTGTGTGTGTGTGTGTGTGTGTGTGTGTTCTTTATAGTGTTTAACGCCCGCTTTTACTGCCAAGGCACCGCAGGCAATGACACTGGTGTTACATGGAATGAAAATGGAGCACTGGTGGAATGCGATGGCGGGAGAAACCGGAGAACCCGGCCAAAACCCGCCCCTGCGCCGCTTTGTTCACCACAAAACTCACATATGGTTGCTTGGAATCGAATCCGGACCGTCTAGGTGAGAGGCGAATGGTCTAAACCACTCGGCCACGGCGCGGCCGTTGTATGTGTGTTTGTGTATGTGTAAAAATGTAAATGGCGTGTTATTTATGGACGCTCCTTAACTACTGTGGTTCTCAGCGTCCTATTCTAAATTGGGTGTGAAATACCGCTTAATTTTGCTCAGAGGCCTCTCTATCAGGCTTGTCGTAAATCTACGACACGGGACCATCGGCTTTACTTTCCTTCCGAAGGAAGCCATGCTTAGGATTTTTACACCCGAAACAAATCCATCGTCCTCCACCGGGTTTGAACCCGCGACCTTGGGCATATGAAGTTAGCATGGTAACCATTACACCACGGAGGGCAACAGTGTGTTTGTGAGTGTGTGTGTGTGTCTGTGGATCACAGAGCTGAGAAACGAAAAGTTGGTATTTAAGTTAAGTAACTTCCAAGGATGCGCCGATTATATTAAACCATTTAAAACTGTTGATTATGATGGCTATAACGATTTTAATTAAATGCCGTATATTAAGAATATTTATAGGCAAACAAAATATAGATATATTATGAATTTTCTGGGAATAGCTTTTTAATAGAGCTGGCCGTTTTTGAGATGTTCCTTTTTATTAGGCTACAGCTTTAAAATACTTTTCTCGTATGGGATTTTTCCAACTCCTAACCATACAAATCAAGGGAAATAGCAATCAGCTTTTAAAGGATTTGACTATCGCTCTAGCCTAGTACATTCCCTATTTCCTTTCTACCTTCAAGGAAGCAAATAATAAAACCATTTCTACTACTGCTTATCTCACAAGTAAGCATTAAACTAGTGGCGTTCTATGTTTAAATTACCATAAAGGCTACCGCCATTGGATTCTGTGAAAATAAACTATTTTTGGCTGAGATTACTTTCACAAGACCATTCAGAGAGATGATAACAAAAGTTTGATGTGCTACATTCATATGCGTTTCTTGATTCTCTGTTATTTATTAGCGTCTATTCAAATTACTCTTACGAAAGCCAATTTTCCTATTTGCTTAATTTTAGCTTCCTTTGAAGAAATATATGAATACCTCATATATTTACTTTCTCTACACGTACTATGTATATAGTGTATAGAGAAGGTATTGCATTCCACCCAAAAATTTGATACCGAGAATTCACCGGAATACACGTTTTGGGTCCCCCTGAATCCAAAAAAAGCATTTTTGGAAAATGGTCCCTGTGTGCGGCTGTGTGTCTGTGGACAGCATAGCTCAAAGACGAAAAAACCATTAAATACCAAACTTGGTATTTAAGATTGGTATCTTCTAAGGATGCGACACGAAGATTTTCGAGAATAGCCCCCACCCCCAAATACCCTTTACATGGAACTTGTTTCGAAAATTTTGATTTTCTTAAAAATGGCTCAAACGATTTTGATTAAAATATCATATATTAAGGACATTTACCTGACAAATAAAATGTATATCTTGTATTTTCTATGAATAGCCTCTGAAGACTTTATTCTGGATGAATTTTACGGAATTTTGCATAACTGCTAAACTGTAAGAGATAAACAAAAACTTAGCACACAAAAAATGTAGAGCATATAAAAAACACACATTTTATGTTAGTTAAATTTTTCTCGAGGGGTTGATCGTTTTTGAGGTACTTCTTGTTTTTGGTTTCAGCTTTGAAAAACTTGTACTTTTCTCATACAAGAATTTGTCAACTCGTGTCTATACAAAGAAAGGAACTTCAGTCATCTAGTAACCAGCTTTTGACTTCACTTTAACCTATGTTACTCCCATATTTCACTTCTACTTACAAGGACGCAAGTAATAAGACTATTTCTGCTAACTTTTTCTCGATTAACATGAAGTAAATAGAAGAATAAGATTACTAACAATAATTTGTTACACAGACAGAAGCAGAGAAAGTCATGTGAATGGAACACATCAGATTTTTCGTTATACATCCAAAAGGAATAGTTACCGTCTACTGTTTTAACAATTGTACACAACTGTGCCTCTAATATTACATGATTTTCTATGTAACAGCAAAAAATAACGGAAAATTCACATTACTTTTAAAATAATGACAAAGTATTGATTATTTGAACCATGAATTTGGAAATAGCTTATACCACAAAAAAGTTATTTTGAACAAATTCTGCATTCTAAAAAAATCTGTTGTGTTAGTGGTTTAAGTTTTCACGTAGCGTTTACACAATTTTATACAGTTAATTAAAATGCCTTCCAAATAGATAGGAAGTAGATTAGAGAGAATTTCACAGGCTTTTCTTATAACTTTCAATTTGCTTATTTTATTTATGATATAAACATTCTTAATATATGATTAGAGCATTTTTAAAAATATGAAAGTTTTCGAAAAATATTCATTGTGTGGAGGACTTGGGGTGAGAGGATTTGCTTGAAAATCTGTGTGTCACATCTTTAGAAGATATTGCGCCATATTTATCTTTATATTGTTCACAAATAGACACAGGCAAACACGCAGTACACGGATACACACTTTGTAAGGGCATAGTAGTAGAGACGTTAATTTGTTCAATCCAAAATTTTGATGTCGAGATTTCAGAGAAAATAAACTTTTTGAGATCCTTGTGTCCGAAAAGCATCCTTAAACATCACACCTGGTATAAAAGTACGCTGCTCGAAGATTTTTAGGAAATTATATCTCCACCTCAAACTATCATTTACATGGAGATTTTCCAAATTTTAGAGTACCTCAAAAACATTTTGTTTAAAATATTGTATAGAAAAATATTAACATGACCAAATAAAATTTATATCCTGCATTTTCTGCGAATAGCCTCTGAGTAACACTTAAAAAAGCTTTTGTATAACTGATAAACCATAAGAGATAGACAAAAACTTAAATACATAAAAATTTAGATCTCATCAAGCACACAGTTTAGGTCCTAAATATTTTTGTGGTGAAGAAATTCAGTTTTATTGATTTCAATTATTCTTTTCACAACCAGAAGTCATCCATGTTTTTCTCCTGACCAGAAAAGAGAGCGGAGTTTCAAAGAAAATCGCATAGCAGAATCTTTAAAAATATTTTACCATCGCTTTAACCTACTGTATTCCATTAGTTACCTTCTACCGATAAGGAACCAAGTAAGGCAGCATTCTGCTAATGTTTATGAGCATGAAGTTGATAGAAGAATAAGTTTTTGTCAAAAGTTTGTTTGCAAAATAGGTAGGGAAAGTAATGTGAACACAACATATCTGATTTTTTATTCGGGGTAACAAAACATAGTAAAATTTTGATGTTTAACTTTTGAGTGGAATAAAATTCTTCCCGTTCTCATTATACGTCGTAGAAAATTATGTTTCTATGCAGACTTTACTTCTTCGAGGAATTATACATGTTCGGATAAATTATATTACGTTATCATTAGCAAATATTAATAGTTGAAGTTTCATATAAGCTTAACTTGAAAATAGCGATGTTCCTTGTAGCTCTTTATTCCAGTCATGAAAAATTTACTGTGCGATGTCAGGACATTGCTGTTATTGCTTCTATTGGCTTACTTGGGGCAATGAATCTTTAACTTCAACAAGTTTATTTACATGCAAATGGGGTCCTCCCTAACCACAAAGGAACTATACAGTCCTCAAGCAATACTGTTATGGTATATAATTACATCTGTCTCTCTGGTCCTCGAATCTATGTATCTCAATGAAAATCAGGAGGTCCTGAATAATTTCTTGTTAAGGTTAGTTAGGTGTGTATAACTTCTTTCAGAGTTTCCTCTTGACTACAGTGACCGAGCGAGCACTAGACAATTGAACTCCTGTTTCCAGACTTTTTCTATCTTTTTGCTTTATCTACACGTATTATGTACATTGTAGAGAAGGTGTTGCATTTCACCCAAAAATTCGATACCGAAATTTCACCGGAAATACAAGATTTGGGACCGCCTGAATCCCCAAAACAGCATTTCTGGAAAAAGGCTCAGGTAAGTGTGTGTGTGTGTGTGTGTGTGTGTGTGTCTGTGGGCAGCACAGCTCAAAAATGAAAAGTCCGTTGAAAACCAAACTTGGTGTTAAGGTTTGGTATCTTCCAAGGATGCGACACGAAGATTTTCAAGAATATTCCCCCACCCCCAACTACCCTTTAAATGGAACTTTTTTCTAAAAGTTTGGTTTTCTCAAAAATGGCTCAAACGGTTTTGATTAAAATATGGTATAATGAAGATATTTACCAGACAAATAAAATGTATATATTGAATTTTCTGGAAATAGTTTCTGAAGACTACTTTTTCTGGAGGAATTTTACGAAATTTTTGCTTAACTGCTAGGCCGTAAGAGATGGACAAAAACTTATCTTACAAAAAAATGTAGAGAACATTAAAATACACAATTTATGTTATTTCAATTTTTTCGTGGAGTTGATCGTTTTTTAAATATTCCTTATTTTTTGTGTCAGCTTTAAAAACTTTTCTCATACAGGAATGTCATCTCGTGTCCACTCACAAAGGAACTTCAATCACATAGCAACCTGCTTTTGACTATCACTTTAACCTTGGCACTCCCTTATTTCGCTTATGCTTACAAGGAAGCAAGTAATAAGTCTACTTCTGCTAATTTTTTCTCAATATGCGTGGAATAAATAGAAGGATTAGCTTTTCAACAATAGTTTATTGCAGAGATGTAGAGAAATTCATGTGGATGGAACATTTCAGATTCCTTTTTTTTAAATTTGATCCTCGTATCTCTGGAGATGATAACAACCAAAAAGGATATCTAATCAACATCACATAGCTTTATTTTAGTAATACAAATACCAAACTTTTCCACAGAATGTAGTATTCGGAGCCTTGCACTATCCATTTGTACTTGAGATGCAAGTATTGCTTCCCACGAAAAATCCGATTCCTAATTTTCACCAGAAATACAAGTTTTGAGACTGCCTTAATTAAAAAATACAGCATGCTTAGAAACAGGTACGTGTACGTGAGTTTGTGTGTGTGTGTGTGTGCATGTGTGTCTAATTGTCTGTCTGTGAATAGCATAACTTAAAGACAAAATTTATATTTAAGTTCAGTGCTTTCCAGATGTGCAACACGAAGCTTTTCAACAAAATATCCCACCTCAGATATCCTTTATATTAAAATGTTAGATTCACTTAAAATGACCAAATATTTTGAAAAACTACCATATAGTAAATATGTTAGCTTTAGAAAATATAGGTAGAAGCTGAAGTTCTCTTTATTCGGAATTTTTTTGTAAAACCGGTAAATGTTAATTGATAGATGAAATGGAGCTACAAAAAAAATGTTGCTATTTTTAAGAATGCAATTACCTTTAAATAAACGTTTGTGCTGTATTTCTTTTTGGAGATATCCGTCATTATTATCGTATAGAATTGTAAGATTGTCCATTTGTTAAAAATTTGATTTCTGCTAGCTTTTAATGTATAACGAGCTGTCTTCTGTAACTATTTCTGTAAAGATTTATCTCCATTAAGACGAAATAGATAGAAATATAAATTTGGTAGGAATAATTTGTTTACCAAATATGTTTACATGGCCATATATGTGAAAAGGTCATGTATATGTAACACTTATTGTTTACATCTGTTCTTAGCCGAAGGTAGTCCAGGGAATTATTTTTAAATGTTTTGCATGTCTACTCCTGAGATTTGCATTTTTAAATTTACACCAGCTTCAAACTTGACAAAACACATTATTGTACTATTCAGCAGAGAATTATCTATTTGGATATGTTGTGCTCTGCAAACTGAATTTTTACTGAATCATAAACTACACCTAGTAAAAAGCAAAGTAAACAAGCAGCCTCAACCCGGGAACTTGATATAGTAATAGAAACAAAGAATGGAATAACGATTAAAGTGTATGTTTTAGCGGTAGGCTGCCTGGTTGTCCCCAATAATATTCACTTTATTCTTAAAAAGCTTATGCTTCTATTTACTTCATGCTAATCTAGAAAAATTAGCTGAAATAGCCTTTTTACTTTCTTCCTTGTAAGTAGAAAGGAAATAAGGGAGTAGCATAGGTTAAAGCGATAGTCAAAAGCTGGTTACTATGTGACTGAAGTTTCTTTGTTTGTATTGACATGAGTTGACAGATTCCTGTATGAGAAAAGTTAAGATTTTCGACCCTGAAAACAAAAAACAAGGAATATCTCAAAAACGATCAACTCCACGAAAAAAATGTATACAACATAAATTGTGTGTTTTAATGTGCTCTACATTTTCTGTGTAGTAAGTGTTTGTCTATCTCTTACGGTTTAGCAGTTAAACAAAATTCCGGAAAATTCACTCAGAATAAACTAGTCTTCAGAGGCTATTGCCAGAAAATTCAAAATATACATTTTATTTGTCAGATAAACATGTTTAATATACGATGTTTTAATCAAAATCGTCAGTGCCATTTTTTAGAAAATCAAAATTTTCGAAAAAAGTTCCATGTAAAGGGTAGTTTGAGGTGGGGGATACTTCTCAAAATCTTCGTGTCGCATCCCTGGAAGATTCTAAACTTACATACCAAGTTTGGTATTTTACCGACTTTTCGTTTTTGAGTTATCGTGTTCACAGACACACGGATACACGGACACACTGACACACACATGGACCTTTTTCTGAAAACACTTTTTTCAGATAAAGCGGACCCTAAAACATATATTTCCGGTGAAATCTGGGTATCGAATTTTTAGTGGAGTGCAATACCTTCTCTATACAATATGTACATAGTTCGTATATAGAAAGTAAAAACGTAGATCTTATTTAGGCATGTGTCATGCCAGGGTGTAAATGAAGATCTAAACTTATAATACCAAAGTTATTGATTAATAATACATCACTCTGATACCTCTGTTGCTAAACAAAAATAGTAATTCTCTGAAATGTCTGCTCTATCCTTCCCATACTATATTAAAAAAAGTTTTACCAAGCTAAGAATTAACCTTTCGTCTCCATACTTTATGTAAAAGGTGGTATATCAAGTCATGTTTTGGATAATGACAACAAATATATGATCAGGTAGAGGATTATAAATTCCTATCGGGAAGACGTACTTACCTGTGATCAATGCAAGGACATCAATGTTTACTTTCTCTAAACATATTATGTACAAAGTGTATAGAGAAGATATTGCACTACACCCAACAATCCGATACCGAGATTTCACTGGAAAAATATGTTTGAGGGTCTCTTATATCAAAAGAATAAAAAAAAATCAGAAAATGGTCCGTGAACACGATAACTCAAAAACGAAAAGTTGGTGAAATACTAAATTTGGTATTTAAGTTTCGTATCTTCCAAGAATGCAACACAAAGATTTTCAAAAAAATTCCCCACCCCTAACTACCCTTTACATGGAAATATTTTCGAAAATTTTATTTTTCTCAAAAATGGCTCTAACGATTTTTATTAAAATGTCGTATGTTCAGAGATATTTACCTGACAAATAAAATGTATATCTTTAATTTTCTGGGAATATCCTCTGAAGGCTACTTTATTTTGGATGAATTTTACGGAATTTTGCACAACTGCTATACCCTACGAGATTTACAAAAACTTACCATACAAATAATGTAGAGCACGTTAAAACACTCAGTTTATGTTATATACTTTTTCGTGGCGTGTATCGTTTTTGAGATGCTATTTGCTTTTGGTTTCACCTTTAAAAACATAAGTTTCTCCTACAGCAATTTGTCAACTCCTGTCCATACAAACAAAGGAACTTCAGTCACATAGTAATCAGCTTTTGACAGTTCACTTTAACCTATGGTATTCCTTTATTTCACTGCTACTTACAAGGAAGCTAGCAATAAGACTATTTCTGCTAATTTATTCCTTTTTTACCTTGAAAATAAATAGAGGCATAAGCCTTTTAACAATAATTTGTTACAGAGATGTAGAGAAAGTCATGTGAATGTAACACATCAGATTTTTTACTTAAAAGTAAGAACTGAAGCTTACCTGACAACGTATTAACTCATTTGAGTCAATCCAAATATTTACCTGGCAATACGTCCGAGATAGTTTAGAGTTAATTTTTTACTTTCTCTAGCGCAAATGTATAACGTAGGAAGCAGATAGAGAAGGTATTGTGTTACACCCAAAAATTCGATACCGCAAATATGTTTGAGACCCCCTGAATCCAAAAAGAGCATTTTTAGAGAATGGTCGGTGCGCTAATCTATTTGTGTGTGAACAGGATAACTCAAAAACGAAAAGGTAATAAAATACCAAACTTGGTATTTAAGTTAAGTATTTACCAATAATGCGATACGAAGACTTTTTAGGAAAATTGCTGTCCTAAAATATCCCTTACATGAAACATTTTCGAAAATGTATATTTTTTGAAAAATGGTTCTAAGAATGTATATTAAAACACTGTTTATTAAATATATGTACATGATAAATAAATTGCTTTTTGGTCACGTATCAATCTCACCCTCGTTTCACCAATGCCTAAAAATGTTTCAACAAACGCGTTTCAAAGTTGTTGTAATGAGTTTATGTTCCATCGACTATTTTCCCATTATTTAAATAGTGTTTAACTCCCGCTTTGATTAATATGGCACCGCAGGCGATGACATTTATAATACGAGGAATGACGATGGAGCATCAGTGGAATGCGATGGTCTGGGAAACCGCTTTCTCCACTACAAATCCAATATGCGGTCACTTAGAATCCAACCCGGGCCAGCATGGTGAGAGGCGAGTGGTCCAACCACTTGGTCGCGACCCGGTCCTTTCACTCTGTTAAAATTTACATGCGTTTAGCAACGTGGCGTTTTCAGCTTTTTATCTGAAATATATGTTCCGGAAGCAAGAGATAAAAACCAGACATACAATTTATGACAATATAACTAAGGAACGATTAGAGGAAAGAGAAATAGCAGGACACTCAGAAATATTTTAAAACAATAACTGCCACCAGAATAAAAATATTCAAACAACTTCTATGCTCATTTTACTTTGCCGGTATTATAAGTTGAAAATATGTAAAATAGCATTGCTGATGATCATCAAAAACGTTTGTATAAATGAATTGTCAAGCCACTTCATTTCCATTTAATATTTTCTGATAATTTTGTGAACAAAAGTTCAGAGGTCTACATTTTTATCTTTTAGTATACATTAAATTTTAAATTTGGAGTTGCAGTATGATTGGTCCTGTATAATCCTGTGTGTTTTACAGGAACCTTTGTGAAACTAACCAAACTTTTTCTCAGAGTGTTAAATATGTTCCATACCTAATTATTTTCATTAAAATCTTATTTGTTTAAAACTGTTAGGGTAATTGCTTCATAAATTAAGAAAACACAACATAAATTTAATATTAATGTTATTGGTTGCATTTGGTTTACTCATTTTAAAAGTTAATGAGATTCTAAACATTTTTCGAAAAATGTAATTATATCAAACAGCTCCTTAAGAGTGATGAATCATGGCTTCCATAATACCAGTGAATACAAAACATTGTAACATGGACCCCTTTATTGTGGCATATTTTCATTTCTTTTTCCACCCAAAAATTCGATACCGAGATTTCACCGGAAATACATGTTTTAGGACCCCCGTATCAAAAAAAAGCATTTTGAGGAAAGGTCCGTGTGTATGTGTGTGTCCGTGTGTCTGTGAACACGATAACTTGGTATTTAAGTTTAGTATCTTCCAAGGATGCGACACGAAGATGTTGAGAAATATCCCCCCACCCCAAACTACCCTTTACATGGAACTTTTTTCGAAAATTTTGATTTTCTTAAAAATGGCTCTAACGATTTTGATTAAAATATCGTATATTAAAGATATTTACGTAACAAATAAAATGTATAATCTTGAATATTCTGGGAATAGCTTCTGAAGACCTGTTTATTCTGGATGAATTCTGCTTAAATATGCATAACTAGTAAACCGTAAGAGAGAGACAAAAACTTACTTTACAAAAAATGTAGGTCTTGTTAAAATACAAGCTATGTCATATACATTTTTCTCGTGGAGCTTACCGTTTTCGAGGTATTCATTGTTATTAGTTTCAGTTGTGAAGTACTTATACTTTTCTCAGACAGGAGTGTCCGTTTTTCTTTTGTTCTACTCCTGGCCAAGAAAAGAAGCGATTTGTAATGACAATCATTTAACGACAGCTTTTAAAACATTTAACTATTGGTTTAGCCTAGTGTATTCCCTTATTTTCTTCCTACTTACACGGAACTAAATAATAACATTGTGCTAATGAGAACCTCGATTAACAAGGTGCAGAAAGAAGAAGAATCTTATATATGGAGTTTGTAGAACAGCTAGAGAAAGTCATGTGAGTGTAACACATCAGATTAACGCAAAAACCTGTTCTCGACAGTAAAAATCCTTTTATCCTATTGAATTAGACTGTGGGGTCATCTTAAATGCGAATATGTATTAGTTTTCGTGTTCCCAATGGAACACATATAAAGATGATTAACTGCTTCCGTGGATTTAGCTTAAACTTTTGCACGTGTGTGAAGTTCATTCAAACAAAACACATTTACTCATGTTGTTTATATAGAGAAGTATCTGAGAGCTGAAATATGTTTGGTTAACCTTGATCGAGATTTCGTCCAAGATGGTTGGTTAAAGTGCCACGTATCATATGGGAGGTAGACTTCTTTGATAAGGTATCAAATTTCTCTTTTGTTTGCGTTTACCAAACACGCCAAGCCAACCTCTCAGCTTCCCTCCCTTTTCTTCACCCTCCCACACACCATCAACTGAAAGGAAATGTTTCTTCTCTTGGCTTTGTAAACACTTGAAGCGCACTGAATGTTATTTGGATTTGTGTCTACTTCTATTTTTCCCCAAAATGCGATAGAAAATGGTTACATATGTGGCGAAAATTTTATTTGTAGGCTTTGAAACGTCGCTGGAATGAATCAGATGAGGGTTGTGCATTGTCTTGGTGTTCAGGATAATCTTATTTCTTTACGTCTTGTTTGACGTACATTATATTCTGTAACCAGATTTTAAATTTAGGTTTTTTATTCCAATTGAGAAATAAATACTGATTATGTTCTTGACAGTGACTTTGAATATCATAATGTAAGTCTGAAAACCAGATAACATATAACATATAATGTGGGACAGATGTGTTAGCATTTTTACTTTCTCTATACGCACTATGTACTCCACCAAAAAATTCGATACCGAGATTTCACCGGAAATATAAGTTTTAGAATCCCCAATATCCAAAAAAAGCATTTTCACAAAAAGGTCCATGTGTGTGTGTCCATGTGTCCGTGTGTCAGTGTGTCCGTGGGCCTGAGAACACGATAACTCAAAAACGAAAAGTATATAAAATACCAAACTTGGTATTTAAGTTTAGTATCTTCCAGGGATGCGACACGAAGATTTTGAGAAAAATCCCCCAACCCCAAACTACCCTTTATATGGAACTTTTTTCGAACATTTTAATTTTCTCAAAAATGGCTCTAAAAATGTTCTATATTAAAGATATTTACCTGACAAATAAAATGTTTATCTTCAATTTTCTGGGAATAGCCTCTGAAGAGTAATTAATTCTGGATGAATTTTACTGAATTTTGAATAACTGCTAAACCGTAAGAGATGGACAAAAACTTACCACACAAAAACTGTAGAGCACGCTAAAACACAAAATTTATGTTATATATTTTTTTTTCGTGGAGTTTGTCGTTTTTGAGACATTCCTTATTTTAGGTTTTTGCTATGAAAAACTTATACGTTTCTCATACAGGAACTTGTCAACTCCTATTCATATAAACAAAGGAACTTCATTGACATAGCAACCAGCTTTTGACTATCACTTTAACCTATGGTAGTCCCTTATTTCACTTCTACTTACAAGGAGGCAAGTAATAAAACTATTTCTGCTAATTTTTTCCGATTAGCTTAAGGTAAATAGAAGTCTAAGCTTTTTAGGAATAATTTGTTGCAGGGATATAGAAAACGTCATGTGAATGGTACACATCAGATTTTTAACATATGTAGAATATACTTTACATTTGTTATGAGAAATAATATATTGAGATACTGAGTTTTTTCTATGGTTTATAAAATGCATTTATAATATATTTGAATACCATTAGTAGTATTATCCAATTCTCCTTTATTATCAGGAGTTATTATAATCTAAATTTGAATTATTAAGTTTTTCCATTAGTTTATATAAATTATTTTATAATGAACTACCAGAAGAAGGTGTTAGGGATATGAGAATTAAACGGGTTATCTGCTCACGTAGCCGATTTGTTTTCAAAATGTATGTATAGTGTTTGTGTGTGTCACCCATTCTGCCACATCTAACAAATGCTGCGACATATATAATTAATTATTCATTTTCAGTTACTCGTTTCTACTGTGTGAGTCATCAGATAACGATATTTATGTGTATCAGTGAGAGTGTGCAAAAACTTTATCGCCAAGGCAGAACCTTTTTATGCAGGACATTCCTCTGGTTCGCCTACTTTTCGCGGTCACAGAGTACTAAAGAGAAGGAAAATTATTATAAGCTATACTGAATGGCCAGTTTAAAATTATTTTTTTTAAGTCAATAAAATATGATTGTAACTACACAGTTTTATGATGTAAATGGTAGACTTTTACACCAAAGACGTATAGAAGTATCCAAAGCGTCATTTCTTCGGGGACTTTCAGGATTTCAAACAATTAATCACATAGAAAAGATGGCATAAGAGATAAGCTGAAGATGTTTAATATATTTGACATAAGAAATATATGCCTTAGAATAGTATTCTGAAAGCATAAAACCAAAGAGGTATTAACAAGAGGACGACCAGTCTGAAGATTTTCTTGAGACCAGAGCAGTCTAAAATTACGAATCCCTGAAGATCAACAGCAACATTAAAGAATAATAATTATAATAATATTAATCCATTATTATTATTATTATTATTATTATTATTTGTCAAAAGACAGTTACTAAATAGGAAACTTAACGGCACCGCCGTTGTGATGAAACATTAAATTAACATTACCCATCTTCGAAGTAAGTGAGAAGCCGTAAAGTTGGAAATTAAGTTTGGCAAATTTTTTACACATATATCTAAACAACATAATGATCTCTTTATAACAGCTAAACACTAAAATATGTGACCAAATTTCCATATCTGAGCGCACAATATACTCACTCGTAACCAAAGATGATAATAACTAATTAATTCCCGCTAATATATGCGAAATTGCGTTATTTCATTATTTTCTCTAAAGCATTCCATAGAAGCACACGATTCTGAATCAAAACTCTCTGCCCTCCATATTCCACATCACGTTCAACTTATAAAACTGAAATATTCATAAGCTCATAATTTATAGCATTTCTTTAATACTTTTTTCTTTGCTTAGTGCAAAAAAACTACTTATTAAAAATTACAGTAGAGTAATTATGTAGAATCCTTATAAATTTGCGGCTTCCAGTATTAACTTTCGGACATCAGAGTTAACTGCTGCCACCTCACAATGGAAAATGATAGATATTGCCCAGATGAGATTTTGTAGATATTTGTAAGGTTTACAGACTTTTTGATTAAAAAAATAATGTGTTAAGCTTTTATGCATTTATAGTATCCCTATCGTTTATTAGTGGCCATGCAAACTGTATCTGTGAAAGCTTACTACTTTCTCTACTATGTGTTATCAGCAAGGAAAGTATATATTGCAATCCAATAAAGATTTCGAAGTGAGAATATCATCGGAGATTACTATTTTGTAAAGCCAGAATAAAAAAAATAATAGCATTTTTAAAGAATATCCGGTGTGTGTGTGTAAATTACATATACTTGTGCGTGTGTTTGTCCGTGCAGAGCTGCAGAGCATAACTATAAAACGAAAATTTGGTTAGGTACTAAATTTCACATTTAACTTCTGTATCTTCAAAAAATGTGATATGAAGATTATCAACTAATATCTTACGCTCCCAAAAAACCTTTTACGTGGAATTTGTTTTTAAAATATCCATTTTCTCAAAACCGCCTGTAGTGATTTTGACTAAAATATTTAAGAGAATGTATAGCAAATGAAAGTATGTCTTAAATTTTCTATGAATAACCTCTGAAGTCCTCTTCATTGTCGATGACTCTTATATTAAGTTATAAACCGTAACAGGCAGACAATATTTTACTATACAGAAATGTAGATCTCATTAAACGACATAATTAATGTCAAATATTTCTTTTGTGTGTATGTGTGTGTGTACTTAACTAGGATATTCTGAGATATTCCTTGTTATTTGTTTAAATCTGCCAATACTTTTACCTTCCTTAAATGGGAAATCATCTATCGTTTTTCACCCTAATCAGCAAATAATATGCAATTTCATCAATTAGTGAACACTTCTTAAAATATTTACCACCTCTTTAACCTAGTGTATTGCTTTATGCACCTTGTACATTAAAATATAATAAAAATACGCCTGGAAATACTTTTCGCTGACTCCGCCCATGTCTCCCACCTGTTTGCTATGCTCTTAAAGGCTACCTTACCATTGGGAAGGAGATTAAACCAGATACCCAACTTTTCCTATCCGGGCCAAAGGATAGAGTGGAGGAATTCCATCAAATACTTGGGCGTCATTCTTGATCAGGGCCTAACTTTTCGTGAACACGTGCGGGGAACGTCGGACAGAGCAAAGGGGGCAGTAGCCTCCCTTTACCCTGTGCTAGCCTCCCAGATGCCGGTTCACTTAAAGTTACGCCTTTTCAAGGCGCTTGTAGTCACCCTGATGCTCTATGCCTGAGAAGTGTGGGGTATGGCAGCAGATTCCTGGCTTCTCTGGTTAGAGCGGGTACAGAATAGAGGACTCCGGTCCATATATTCTGTATGCCGACGTTTCCCTTTGAGGCTACTACATGAGCCTTCGGCCCTCCCATATGTGGAAGATGTTATTAGGAGCCGGATTCAAAAATTCTACGCCAGATTAGGCGACCATGAGAACGCACTTATCGGATCTCTGGGGGAGTACTTACCCTCTGAACGCCCAAAGAGGCGGTTCCGGGTTCCCCGCATGGGCACCCCCGGTAACAACGGTTTTAAACCAGCCAACAGCGTGATAGCTGAACAAAGCACTCCCCCCTCCCATTGGGAGAGGTCTATCAAAATGTCACCACCAAATTAAATAAAAAAAAAATAAACACCAGCGGAGCAGAGGAAAGGATGCTGCTCGTGAAAAAGCAACCGCTCGAGGAGCCTACCAGTGCTACCTCCTTAACACCAACATTCGAAACCTCAAAAATTAAAACCTCAACCTTCACCTCATTCCTGTGGTTAAACCCTTACCAGGGTAGGTACACAGCAACAACACCTAGGCTCACCACGAGCCTACCAGACACGCACGCACGGGAAGGAGATCGACATCAAACATAACTTGTAACAAATAAAGTTTTGAGTTGCGAGCGGGTGGTCTCTAAATTTTGGGGTTTGGACAGTAAGTCACCTCTTCCACCGATTTATACAAAATTAGGTTAATCTTTTCTCTGCGCTACAAACTAAAGTTCTATTACTGAGGTAATTCGCGCACCTGTTCTGAGGAAGCGTCAAGCGGGGAAGAGGGATGACGGGGTGGATTGCACAATCGGTTCTGCCGTTTCTTATTTGCGTGGTACACTGCACCAGAATGGCACCAATAAAAATCGTGGAGAGACCCGAGTCCCCGTCAAACGTTCAAATTTTGAACAAAATCACAGTGCCAGGCGTATTTTTATTGTCTTTGAGTGTATGTAATATTATTGTAATATTTACTGAAGTAGTATGAAGTAGATAGAACATTAAGTTTTTGTAAGAAAGTTTATTGCAGAATAGCTAGAGAAAGGCATTTAAATGTAACAAAGATTTTATTTCTATTTACTTCATAGCCCTTTGCAGAAACAGCACGTAATAGTTACAAACAGAATAGTCATACTGACATGTTTAAGACGTGAATACCTTAAAACTAAAATAAAGATGGCTCAGTAAGTTTCCCACTTACTGGTTTTAACTTGAATAGCCCCGTTGAGTTCTGAAACTTTTTTAACGCACAAATAAGGTATGTATATGTCAAATATGGAGAAGATGAACTTCCTAGTATCCTACCTGTTATATAAAATGACTAATTAACATTAAAATTGTGGAAAAATGGAATGAAAAATAGATTAGCAGAAGTCTTTGGCATTGACTTGGGCGATATTCTTTAATAGTGTTCAAGATATACTTGAAAGTTTGTACTGTGTATCAGTTTCTTTCCAGACGTTGTAAATTCGGAGATTATTTTGAAAATTTTGGAATTAATGTTAGAGATAGCTTTCTCTGTATATGTCAAGGGTCTGTTTTATCTGTTGAACAAAGTTTGTCTAATAATTATCCTATTTTCGTTAAAATATATTTTATTTCATTTTACATTTTAAACGTCTGTAATAAGGATTATAAATCGCAACTAAATCATATTTAAAATTTAAGTTAGTTTAAGAATATGAAAGGTTTATTGATGTTTTTTCTCTAAACTTAAAATTTTGTATAAGGAATGCTTTATTGTAAGATATATTATGATAGTACACTTTTTGTACGTTATCGTACTGTATAATTTAGTAATTAAAATAAGAACTATAGCTTTCCTGGCGACGTGTTAATTCAAGATAATCATCCCAGCTCTTATAAATACCAGTCTCCGCAAGCTCAAACCATCAGTTCACCCTGAAGACGAGGAAGATGCACTTCTTCGAAACGTTGGTGTCAAGCCAAGTTTTTACCTGGCTAGAAGCCCGAGAAGATCTTGAATTAATTTAGTAATTGTATATTATTACATATCATGTTATTCTATGAATAAAAATATAGCTCTAACATATGTAAAATAGGGTTAATGAATGAAGGTTAAATAATAATAATAATAATAATAACAGTGATAATGATAGTGACAATTACAATAACAATAATAATATTGATAATAAAAACAATAATAATAAACAATAATCCACTTACGAGGTTCCTTGGGGTTCCGACCGGTTCGCCTTTTTTTTTTTTTTTTTTTTTTTTCTGTATCCCCTTTTTACATTCCCCCCTGTATGATTACTGGTTTTACTGTTCCTTAACACCAAACACATTGCACAAACATAAAACACACATGCCCAGAGCGGGACTCAAACCCACGATCCCCTGCCCACGAAGCACCAAAAGGAGACGCCTTAGTGAGCGTGACCATGGGGACCGGCTTAAAACCTTCTCCGGGTAACTCACCAGACCATTCCTTGAAAATTGAAGATATGCATTCCATTCTTAACGAAAATATATTGAATATATGGTATTTAATCAAAATCATTTAGAGTCATTTTTCATTAAAACAAAATGTACGAAAAATATTTTATGTAAAAGGTAGTTGTGGTGGACGAATTTTCTTGAAAACCTTTGTGTTACATCTTTGGAAGATAACAACAATTTAAACGCCAAGTATGGTAACTATCCAACGTTTATTTTTCGTTTTTGTTTTTTTCAAGCTATGCTTTTCGGAAATACACAATACGTTTTGCTTTTCTCTGAAATTGTGTTGTTTAATAACGAGTTCTTAAAACGTGTTTTCGTGTAAAATCTCGGTATGAAAATTTCGGTGGAATACCATAATAACTGTATGTAACACATGAAAAAATCTGTGTTCCATTCACATGACTTTCTCTACATCTCTGCAACAAATTGTAGTTAAAAAGATTATGCTTCTATTTACTTCATGCTAATTAACAGAAACAGTCTTATTATTTACTTCCTTGTAAGTAGAAGCGAAATAAGGGAGTTCCATTTGTTAAAATGATAGCCAAAAGCTGATTGCTATGTAACTTAAGTTCCTTTGTTTGCAAGGACAGGAGTTCAGAAATTCCTGTATGAGAAATGTAAGTTTTTCAAAGCTAAAACGAAAAACCAGGAATATCTTAAAAATGATCAACTCCACGAAAAAAATGTATATGACATAAATTGAGTGTTTTATCTTAAGCTACATTTTCTGGTATTAAGTTTTCCTCCATCTCTTACGGTTAAGCACTTATGCACAATACCGTAAAATTGATGTAGTTAGTCTTCAGGGGCTATTCTCAGAAAATTCAAGATATACATTTTATTTGTCAGGTAAATCTCTTTAATATATGATATTTTAATCAAAATCCTTAAGAGCCATTTTTAAGAAAATCAAAATTTTCGAATTTTTTCCATGTAAATGGTAGTTTGGTGCGGGGGGATTTTCTTGAAAATCTTCGTGTCGCATCCCTGGAAGATACCAAACTTTAATACCAAGTTTGGGCTTTAACGGTCTTTTCGTTTTCGAGCTATGCCGCCCAAAGTTATACACATACACACACGCATAGAGACAGAGACATTTTTCTAAAAAAACTTTTTTTACATTCAGGGAGTCTCAAAACACCTATTTGCGCTGAAATCTCGGTATCGAATTTTTGGGTGCAATGCAATATATTCTGTATACACTATGTACATAGTTCGTATAGAGAAAGTAATAAAAATCAAATGTGTTCCATTCACATGACTTTCTCTACATAATTGCAACAAATTATTGTTAAATGCTAATCGAGAAAAAAATTAGCAGAAATAGTCTTATTACTTGCTTCTTTGTAAGTAGAAGCGGAATAAGGGGGTACCATAGGTTAAAGTGATAGTCAAAAGCTGGTTGCTATGTGACTGTTCCTTTGTTTGTATGGACAGGGGTTGACAAATTCCTGCATGAGAAAAGTATAACTTTTTCAAAGCTGAAACAAAAAACAAAGAATATCTTAAAAACGATCAATTCCACAAAAGAAAATGTACAGAGCATAAATTGTGTGTTTTATTGTGTTCTACATTTTTTGTGTGGTAAGTTTTTGTCTATCTGTTACGGTTTAGTAGGTATGCAAAATTCAATAAAATTCATGCAAAATAGTCTTCAGAGGCTATTTCCAGAAAATTTATAATATACATTTTATTTGTCAAGTGAATATTTTTAATAAAAGAAATTTTAATCAAAATCGTTAGAGCCATTTTTGAGAAATCAAAACTTTCGAAATTTTTTCTATGTAATGGTGGTTTTGGAGGGGGGATTTTTCTCAAAATCTTCGTGTTGCATCCCTGGAAGATACTAAACTTAAATACCAAGTTCGGTATTTTACCGGCTTTTCGTTTTTGAGTTATCGTGTTCACAGACACACGGACACAGGGACACACGGACATACGGACACACTGATACACGGACACACACGGACCTTTTTCTGAAAATACTTTTTTTGGATACAGGGGACCCTAAAACGTATATTTCCGGTGAAATCTCGGTATCGAATTTTTGGTTGGAGTGCAATACCTTCTCTATACACTGTGTACATAGTACGTGTAGAGAAAGTAAAAGGGAACAAAGACGTTAGAGGAGAGTTCCCTCAACTCTAGAGTAGAAATGAAATAATTCAATACAGACCAACTTTGCACATTCATGTAATAATCGAAGCTACATCAATAATACAAGCCAATAGATAGAACGAGTGTTGTATGATGCGCACAGATCAACTTTCTTGAGGACGGAACAAGCCATAAGGTTTGTGATGAGATTATGACAATGACGTAGATGAGAGTTCATCTTAGAACCAATCATTAAATACCCGTTTTTATGCTTATTTCAAATAGTGAAATAAGATCAAATCCTGTCACTTGAAACTCGGGTCAACCTTGGGCAACACACAACTACTTGGGATTAGTACATGCCAAAAGAATGAGAAATACAAATTTCTCTGTTTACCGGCATAAAATAAAACAACAGTTCTCTAACTATGAAAGTTTACTAATGGACAAATAAAGAGATAACGTCAAAAATCCTAAGTATTTCAAGCACCAAGCATGTCCCGTAGTCCATAATATAGAACTAAGTGAGAAAGCATTGCAGAAGAGTCCAGTTCTGACCACACGTAACACTCTGTTGTGCAATATGTGTCATAAAACGTTATGATGCAAATAAACCGAGAAATGTTTATTTTGATAATGGCTATAAATGGTAGCCGACTCAATAAAAGTACAATGTGTAACTGTAAAATATGATTAAATACCAAGCTTTGGGGCAAAGTATAATTTCAGGTATAGTTTTCAAAACTATAATGGGTGTAGTACTTTAATGGCTAAATTCTTATAATAACAGGATTTTAATGAAGAGCAGTCTCAGAATCTTTCTTTTTGTATCATAGAAGTCTTGCTTCAGATTCACCATAATATTTTTCTTGGTATTAAACTTAATAAACTTTTATTAATTAATAATATTTGTCTGTTATAATAATTCCATTAACTAGCATAATTTACATTATATTATTCTGTTTTATTTGAAAAAAAAATAATCATACAATTATGAGCACAGTGCAAGTGTTATGTGTATTGCGAGCCACTATTTAACAACAATCTTGTATGTTATATTGACAGAGATTTTCTACAAATTCTTGAACAAAATATTTCCGAAAATTTTACTATTTTAATTACATGTAGATATAAACATTTATAAAAGTAAAAGATAGCATATCCGGGCTTGTAGGCCGTGGTCGAAAATTAAAATTAATAAAATAATTAAAACTTGACGTTTCGTCCTCGGCTGTGGAGGACGAAACACAACAGCATCTTCGCACCGGCAAACACAACAGCCAATCAGAACACAGCAGTAAAATTACTCCCCTCCCACTACCTCAACAGTATATATTGCCGACCTCTGTTCCATGAATTTGCAGTCGTTAGCCGTTCCTGCCCAGGTTCATTCTGAAGATGTCCTCCACAGCCGAGGACGAAACGTCAAGTTTTAATTATTTTAATAATTTTAATTTTCGACCACGGCCTATAAACTCGGATATGTTATCTTTTACCAATAATAACACCGGCCGTGAAAGCCTACGAGCATTTATAAAAGTGTCTCTATTACGTAAATATTTCTTTTTTGATAAAATCAGAATAGGGAAATTCACTGATATTAAGATTAGACACTTTTTAAGAGCTGGTGGCTCTATGATACGTTTGAAGTTCCATTCTCTTTAGCTAACCAGTAGAAAATAAAAATAGTATGAAAACAGTAACAGTATAAGCATTTTAAAAAAAATAAAAAGATTATGAAAACAGTAACAGTATAAGCATTTTAAAATTGAAACCACAAACAAAGAACATCTGGTAAATAGTTTACTTTACAAATAAAAATGTACATAAACTGCGTGATTCAACGATTTTGTGTAGTCAGATTTTTTATATCTTTTATGGTTTACCAATTAAGCAAAATTCAATTCAGAATATGGAGTGCTTCTAAAGTAGCTAAAGCTATACGTTTTCTCAAAAAAAGTTTATTAAATATATCCATGTTTTTTAGTTATTACAGCCAGTTAGGAAAAAGTAAATATTTTCCTTAATTTTTCAATGTAAAATGTATTTTCAGTTGCTGGATTTTCTTAAAAAGATATCAAATTTGCTATTTAACCTATTTTGCTTTTAAGCTATGATGCTGCTTAGAGACACGCAGACAGATATACAGATACACACAACGGGGCCTCTTTTAAAATGTCTTTTGGGGTCCAGGATCCATCAAAACTAGATTATTGGTGACATCGAATTTTTTGATACAAGTAGATATTAAGAATTCCTCATTAATTTTTTTTATAAAAACGAAAACGAAAAGATAAACTGATATTTTGTCATACTGTGTGTCCTCCATTTTCTCCATTTATTATTACAATACGGAATTTAAAAATTGGAAATACTTAAATGTAAGGATTTATTCTGTTTCATTTCCAATAATCCAACTATAAAACCAAGTTCTCATTTTAGCAAGGTTGCATAAATATCACACCGTTTGGGAACTCATCATACGGATTTACGATTGCATTTTTAACGTGATTAGTAGATATACATTTTAATTTTCTGAAACATAGGAGAAGTAAATTAAAATCTTTAGAGCCATTTCTGACAAAACCATCAATTTTTTTGCATGTAAAGAGTAGTTGGAAGTGGGAGGACTTTCTTGAAAATCTTTGTGTCGCATCCTTTGAAGGTACCAAACTTAAATATCAAGTTTGCTATTTAACGAACTTTTCATGTTTGAGCTATGCTGCCCATAGACATATAAACACACAGACACATACGGATGTTTTTCTAAAGATGCCTTTTTGAGGTTCGGAGGTTCCCGAAACATGTATTTCCGGTGAAATCTCAGTATAGAAGTTTTGGATGAAATACAATACGTTCTTTGTACACTATGTATACCTATACTACGGGTGAAGAAAATAATAATATTTTGGTAGACTAGTAATAAACGAATACTCGACTATCGACAATAACGTTTTGTGAACGTTCCTAAGGTCTTCAAAGCCACTGCTGCAGTAAAACGTGCATTGGAAATATAAAGCTACTCCACAAATTAAATACGATTATTACCTTCTTTATGCCGCACATAGCGAAGATATTGGACTACACGCACAATTCAATATAGAGATTGGTATTTATATATTGGTATTTATATATTGGTATTTATATATTGGTATTTATATATTTAATACCTGTCAAAGATGCGACTTTTTTCAAAATGCTATGACACATTTCGGCAACCGCAAATAACATTTATATAGAAGTTCTCTCTAAATTTATGATATTTTCAAAACTGCTATAAAACTTTCAGTTAAATTACCATATATTAACAATATTTACATTATAAACTATATGTATATTTTAAAATGTCTTGCAAAAAGCTATTAAACTTATCTAATTCGAACTAATTTTATATAATCTTGTAAAACCGGTAAAGGTTATGCGACAAATTAAAATATTTAATTGGATCATTTATTTCAAAAAACCTTTTTGTTACATAAACTGCCACACTGATATCCGTGGTTAATGATTCATATTTTAAACATAATATAAAAATGAATGAATATATTTAAATGTCTTAAAGAAACCAATTCTACAATTATAGATATTTTGTCATTCTTTAAATCCTCTCGTTTTTTCAGTTATTTCTCCCAAATGCATGAAATTTAAGGCAAGCATGTAACGTTTAATTACTAAACTCTGACTGTGGCTATACTCTTTGCATTTACAGCGAAATGTGGATTGTAACTTTATCGAGATTTAACTCAATTAATGAAGTAGACAGAAAAAAAATGATGTGGTCTATTCACATGACTTTGTCTACCTGTTATGCAAACAAACTTCTTACAAATAATTCTTCTTCTATTTTACTTCATGCACATTGAGATAAAGGTTGGCAGAATCGTCGTATTATTGAGTTCCTTATAAGAAGGAGGTAACTAAGGGAATATACTAGACTAAGGCAATAGCAAAAATGTTTAAAAGCTGGCGCTATGCGATTTTCATTTATATTCGCCTCTCCTTGCATGGCCAGGAGTAAAACAAATTAAACACGGACGACTTTTATTTTGAGTGAATCATATTTAAAAATTGAATCCAATAAAAACTAATGTTCCGGAAATGCAAATATATATACATATACATACGTATGAAACGAAGATAGCTTCCCGTTTGAGAAAGTATAAGCATTAAAAAATTAAATGCAATAATAAGGAATATCTCGGAAATGATTAGCTTTACACAAAATTAATTTAGCCTAAATTGTACACTTAAATGAGACCAAAATGTTCTTTGTAATGTGATAGTAAAAGTAATTAAATGCCTTGGGTTTACCGCTGTTTGATTTATCAGCAGTAGACTTCCCCTTCATTATTGCGGAAAATATACTGTTTACTGTAATAAGCTAAAATAGGATGCAATGTTATTGTTTAAATTTGTACCGTATTTCACACTTAAATAAATCTGAATATTTGGTAGTGCGTGTATCATAACTTAGCTATTAGTTTATTAAAAATACATAATTCATAAATTCCTTAACCGGGATGCATTAAAATTTTCAATAATTCCGATAAAATGAAAAAAAAGTAAAATATCTTCTCAAAGCTGCAAATCCATGTTATTTACTGTATTATGAGTAATTAAGTCCTCTAATGAATCCTTTAATGACTCAGATAAAATTAAATGCGCATCAAAAGCTGTTAAGAAATAACCCTTGACGAAACTAAAACCTAAACTTGTTTGTTAAGTTTTCGCAGTTTTAATGAGAATTATCTCCTTACTCAAATGGAAGTCATTAAACATTGAAGGGTTCCATCATATTACGATTGAGACCCCATTTACGATTCAAATTAAGCGTAGCTTAACGTCAATTTAAATTCTTAATATATAAGTAATTTCAAAGTAACGGCTATTAGTTTCTGAAGTGCCAGTACGCCACTGGCTAATTTAACAACCATTAGAAAGCATAACACGAAAAACGAAGGAGTATATTATAGCGTGCCTCTCTAGCGAAGTGGTTATGATACTGGCTTTCAAGTGAAAAATAGTTTCCAAGTTCGGGTCTCGTTCACGTATCACGGCACTTCGTCTGGAATGAAAACAATAATAATAATAATAATAATAATAATAAAAAGCATTTATTCTATGATAGATGTCGAACTCATGACCTTTGGGATAGCAGCTTCCCGCATTACGCATTAAGCCACCAGAGCAGTTGAGAAAACGCCTCCAGAGAGAAGAGGATACATAACTTAAGAACGTAGTGTTGCACTGTCAAGTGATTAGTTCGAGATTTTACAGATTTTGCGACATTAAATCTTGAGAACGCTAGTAACTAGCTGCTAAAAAACGATATTTCTACACTCGGCCAGCATTTTTAAAGACATTCTAAGTCATTTTTTCAACCTGCATTGCTTTAATACCGACTTATCAGCACCTGATACCCACACGTTTAACGCTATATAGCTGCGTATTGTTTATCCGTGGACCATGCATTACCCATCTCAAATTACTTATATCAGTCACGTGCCCAATCTCGCAAATTATTTCGGTGTAGTTCATTAACACTTGTATGTAATATATATATAAACCATGCACAATAAATCACATAAATTACAGCAAAACATTGAATTAAACCTAAACCTGGAAGCTTAAAAGTTCCAAGCTTTCATTTTATGTTTGCTTAAAACTAAAAACCAATTAGTCACAGATCCTACGTGATCATTGTTTTATCTCATATCAGGTTTTCTCTCGCCATGACTCCCTATCACACTTTGGACAACAAACACTTTGATGTGTTTAAAATGTTCCTGATTTTTGTGCGTTTAGCATCATTTAACGTAACTCCATTATACGATAGTCCACACCGCCCGGCCTCTGCATTCCCCATCTTGGCCCAAATGCATCATGAATGGCGCGCAGTGCTGGCGGGTGAGACGTGATGGAGTCCTCTCGGCCGGTTGATGCGGTTTTCTCGATCTGGAGCCGCCACTTCTCAATAAAGAAGCAGCTCAATTGGCCACCCCAGGGTGCATGTCGAACCAGGTCTCCCAGCGGAGGAAAATTCCCCACACCGGTAACAGGAATTGAATTCAGGTCTCCCACTTGGCAGGCAGCCGCACTACCATCTCGCTAAGAAGACAACCCTGAGCATCCTTTAACCAGATCTTTATTTGTTACAGGTACAAATTGCGCATGGCATTTTTAAGTGAGAGATAAGATGCGAGTGACTTACCTTAACTGTGTATTCTCGAAACATAATCATAAGGAAGCAGAGCTGTTTTTTATTGTAACATAAATTATTTGCTGCCCTGTTTATCAAGGGTACACTAGCTCACTGTATCTTCGCTAAAGGCCATTCTTCTAGAAGGAACAAGCAGCCTGTAGAATATATACATGTCTCTTCTATCGGTGATTGCTTCGCAGGCCTTCATATTCGTCCAGTTTTAACATTCTCTTACGATTGGTTGCTGCATATGTTTGTGAGTGTCGATGTAAACGAAAGTTATCGCTTTTAAATTTATGTCGTTGTGTGAATGGTTAATTTTCATTGCGAAGGGCCGCATACTCTTATACTGGCAACTGTACTGCAATATTTATGCTTTTATAGACAAGAAATTATCCTCTTTTCCATCTCATGTTAAATTCACAAGACCTAGTTTCATTATCTTCACAAAATCAGAGATAATTTGGGAAAGATATAAGATTGTTGCATATAAAAACAAACTTTTGTACATTTGTATCTAGCATCTCTCAACCAACAAAGTTACTGTAGCAGATTAAATCAGCAAATATAATATTTAAGTTTTATTTTACTCATGACAAACAACTATTTAACAACACGGCAGACATTCTTGCCAACTGTACACAGCAGTCAGGTGAGGCTACTTCCTGTTTATAAAAACGTCAGCGCTATAAAATAAATAAATAAGGCCATATTAGGGTAGAACGCTCATGGGGGCCTTGCCTTGAGAGGATGAGCGAGGCACACGTGATGTTTGCAGACGCTTTTCCGCTGGATGGGAGTGCAAACATGGTAAGGGTGCAGGCAGCAAACGTGTAAATAGCCAGAACCCCTGAGGGAAGGCTAGATATATCACGACCACTGGGCCGTGGCAAAGCTTTTAAAAGCCAACATACAGAGGGCTTCAGATGCATCCTAGGTATGTTTGCCTCTCGCGCTAACACAAAGCTCTTAGGCGAGCTTGCTGAAGCCATCGATAGTAACATTTCAATTCTATTGCTCTGCAACAATCCCCTCCGTCAATGGTGCGGTCTTAGACAGTCCTGTGGGCAATCTTCAAAGTCATCCGCTCCACTGTGGTATATCGAGGTGATTTCCAAGATATTCGCGACAGAAAAATGGTGTAGATCGTTCTAATTAGGTCACTTCCGCTTATTGTGAAATTACCTGAGCTCAGTACAAAGACGTCACTCCTCCTACAACTCTGGTCTGGTGTCCAAAGTATTCCAGTCATACAGATTCAACGTCACTTTTGTGCTTTCGTATAGCAACTAAACATGTGATAAGGCAGCAGGAACCTAATTTTTACTTTCCCTTCACGTACTATGTACACAGTGTATAGAGAAGATTTTGTAATGCATCCAAAAATTCGATACCGAGATTTCAGCGGAAATACAGGTTTTGAGTCTCCCTAAATCCAAAAAAAGCATTTTGGAAAAAGGTCCGTATGTGTGCATGTGTGTGTGTGAAGATACCAAACTTGGTATTTAAGTTTGGAATCTTCCAAGGATGCGACACGAAGATTTTCAAGAAAATCCCCCCATCCCCAACTACCCTTTACATGGAACTTTTTTCGAAAATTTTGATTTTCTCAAAAATGGTTCTAACGGTTTTTATTAAAATATCGTATATTAAAGATATTTACCTGACAAATAATATGTATATCTTGAATTTTCTGGGAATAGCCTCTGAAGACTTCTTTAATCTGGATGAATTTTACGAAATTTTGCATAACTGCTAAGCCGTAAGAAATGGACAAAAACTTACCACACAAAAACGTAGAGCACATTAAAACACACAATTTATGTTACATAATTTTTTTTCTAGGAGTTGATCGTTTTTGAGATATTCCTTGTTTTTGGTTTCAGATTTAAAAAAAAACTTCTATTTTTCTCATACAGGAATTTGCCAACTGGTGTCCATAAAAAACAAAGGAACTCCAGTCATCTAGTAACCTGCTTTTGACTTCACTTTAATCTATGGTACTCCCATATTTCGCTTCTACTTACAAGGAAGGAAGCAAGTAATGAGACCATTTGTGCTAATTTTTTCTCGATTAGCATGAAGTTAATAGAAGAATAAGCTTATTTACAATAATTTTTTACACAGAAGTAGAGAAAGTCATCTGAATGGAACACATCAAATTTTTTCAGACTGAAACCCTATAAATGGAGTAAATTACGAAATATTCTCAAGACCCGACTGTTTTATACAAATGATTCACACAATATCATCTTATTAGTATAATCCAATCCGACCATGAGGTTTCAGTAAATATGGGAGCTATTATAGGTATTAATGGAATAATGAGAAATAATCTTGTAAATTTAAGAAAAGCAAAGGAGCATTCATTTTAGCAATTACTATGAAATAGGTAAAAAATCGCAAGGGATTCCAATAACAGAACTATCAAAAGCGAGTCAGCTTAGCAATCCGTCTTGGAACCATTTTTAAATTTTTATGGTCATGACGAGTTTTTAGTACATGAATATATTTGTATCCTTTATTTGCTGAAATATGGCTGATATAAAGAAACAAGTGGAAAAGACTTAAAATGTTATTTATGGCTCATGATGTAGATTTGCTTTTACAGTTGAACAATGAGGGCTAAAATCTATATGGATTTTAGTATACTTTAAAAGTAAAACAAATATGTACTGTATGTATGAACTATTGTATTATTTAATTTTTGTTGTGTATGTTTAAATATAAAGCTTATTGGAAATACAAGTAAAGTTATGTTGCCGAACCAGACATCGAGAAAATGATACATTCATTTACCTTAAAAAAGGCGATTTTAATAAGTATTAATAATATATCTCCCAGGAATTACCAAAGCTATAGTACAGGGATAACACGAATAAAGGGGTGGAAAGAACGTCAACAAAGTAGGGTGCAACCAGTAAACAGTTCATTCGGTTTTATCGGCAAAGGTAGTTTTGAAATAAACGTCTACTTTGTTCTTCTTTGTCTTTCCTTCAATTAGAGGGATGTTAAGTTTCAATAACTAATGTGCTTAATAAAAATATTTAGTGATTAAAATTAAGATTATTTGAAACAATGGCTAAGTTAGGTAAATAAAGTGCTAAAAGACTGTCCGCTATGATATCATTTTATAAGGCTGTCTAAATGCCCGGACGAATGGACTATACGCAGTTACATCGCAGGCTACAAACCATCCCCATTAATTATTCTGTTGGTGTTTCCAGACAGTCTCAACAGACCATGTTTACCTGTCATCAGCGACTCATCACCCGTTTTCTTTATATTCCTTGTATGGTCGATGTGTTGTGTATAGATGAATTCAAGCTAACTCTTTTTATTTCCTTTGCCTATTTCTTATCAACCATTTGCAGATACTGAGCAGTTTCTTGTGGAAAAATACCCTATACGTTTTTCTTTATTTTGATAGCGCCCTTTAGTTCCTTTCGTCATTCAGAGCCTTTGAACAACTGAAGATTCTATTATCCGTTGAATTGTAGGGCTTTTAGCTATTAAAGCTTAAGTTCACTCCAACATTCATAGTGCCGGAATGTTTGTGTGTAAGGGAGTGAATCTGGTTAGAGAAATATTCCTCGCTCTTGCCGCGAATCGAAATATTTTAACGTGAAAATAGTATATTGAATAATAGGAACAATATTGGAGATGACTGGAGTAATCTCAGAAAATAAGAAATCCTGCCGCCAAGATTGGTGGGGTTCTACAATACACTCTCTCCAGATATATTGAACCTCGTGAATGGATTATTCGTGTGAATCGGCGCATAGAATTCAACAATTGGTCCTATACCTTTATGTCAGAGAGGAAGTGTGATAGAGCTTTCAAGGATCTGGAGTATTTGAAGGCGTGTTTACAAGGGGTTCTACCAAATCTCAGGGCAGCCCAGAAAGTCCTCTTCAATAAGCTTGCCCCGTTTGACTTGAAACCCGCCCTGTTAAGTAGACAAGAGCTTTCTTCTCTTGGCGGGTAGAAAAGTTGACATTTCGGTAATAAGCAATCTCCTCTTAAATATTGGTCGATAGCTGAGTATTACAAATATTAAATGTTTCACGTAATTCCGAAATCCCCATTTAATCAATAAACATGGATGCTGCTTGAGTCTTAAGTTAATTGTTACACCTTCCGTTTTCCATCTTTTGTTCTTGTTAGTGATTAATTTACACCCGCAAGCGAGAAATGAATCTCCAATTTCTTTTTAACAATTTATTTATTTTATGTGTAGATATTCTTTGACCCAACTTTATTAGAACCTTTACGAAGATGAATATATCCTAATACTTTCCGTTTCAATAAAGTAAAAAACTGATGTGTACCATTCACATGACTTTCTCTATTTCCCTGCAACAAATTATTCTTTAAAAGCTTATACTTCTATTTACTTTAAGCTAATCAGAAAAAATGAGCAGAAATAGTCTTATTAATTGCTTCCTTGTAAGTAGAAGCGAAATAAGGGACTACCGTAGGTTAAAATGATAGTCAGAAACTGGTTGCTATGTCAATGAAGTTCCTTTGTTTATATGGATAAGGAGTTGATAAGTTCCTATATGAGAAAAGTATAAGTTTTTCATAGCAGGAACCAAAAATAAGGAATGTCTCAAAAACGACGAACTCGCAAAAAAATATATAACCTAAATTGTGTGTTTTAACGTGCTCTACATTTTTGTGTAGTAAGTTTTTGTCCATCTCTTACGGTTTAGCAGTTATTCAAAATTCAGTAAAATTCATCCAGAATAAACTACTCTTCAGAGGCTATTCCCAGAAAATTCAAGATATACATTTTATTTGCAAGGTAAATATCTTTAATATACGACATTTTAATCAAACTCGTTAGAGCCATTTTTGAGAAAATACAATTTTTGAAAAAAGTTCCTAGTAAAGGGTAGTCGGGAGTGGGGGGATTTTTCTCAAAATCTTCGTGTCGCATCCCTGGAAAATACTAAACTTAAATACCAAGCTTGGTATTTTGCCGACTTTTCGTTTTTGAATTATCATGTTCACAGATACACGGACACACACACACACACACACACACACGGACCTTTTTGTGAAAATGATTTTTTTGGATATTGGGGACCCTAAAACATATATTTCCGGTGAAATCTCGGTATCGAATTTTTGGGTGGAGTGCAATACCTTCTCTATACATGTGCGTATAGAGAAAGTAAAGAATGCTACCGCAACCATCACAAAAATAATTAAGCTTGTACCTACTAATACGAATATTAATAATTTTCTTATCATTTACTAGCTATGTCTGTTTATTATTTTTAGGATTCTAAATATGTTACACCGTTCTATATATATATATATAATATGATCTTTTGAATATGCTTATTTGCAATCTGATTGATTGAATCTACTTCCCTACTCAGTACTTCATTATTCATTCTTACTTTATAAGAAATATGCTTAAGCAGTAAATAGGACTTTGATGTGCGAAAAAAGAGTAGTATCTATATCTGTGTGTAATTTTTCAGGCGTATGAGTGGCAATGTCAACACGTATTTCATAGACAAAGGAAGACCACGCTTAAAATATTAGTATTTATTAATTGGACTTAGCTATAGACAAATACACTAGTAAAACTTAGTGATCTGATGTAAAAAATCCGATGAGCTTCATTGACATGGCTTTCTTTACCTGTTCTACAAACTGTTCTTAGAAAAGATTATTCAATTAACTACATTATGCTAAGAGCGATAAACTTTAGTAGATATTGTCTTATTACTTGATTTTTTCTAAGCAGAAAGAAAATTAGGGAATACACTAGACGTTTATTAATGTTTTAAAAATCATCACTATGTGAAACAATTGAAATTCGGTTGTCTTTAGAAGGCTACTAGTAAAACGAAAGTGGTATATAGTAAAATATGACTTCCCGTTTAAGAAAAGTTTAAGTTGTTTAAAATTGAAACCAATAACAAGGATTAGCTGTACAAAAAATGCCTATGGCATACGAGGGACGGCCAGTTATTCGGTAGTATCGTATAGTTTAACTCTAGACTAGCTTGTATCCATATTAAAGATCAATATTTGTTTAGTTTTCGAATGCCATTATTTTAAACACGACAGCTTTAGTGTTTTCACGAAAGTGGAGGAAAGCAGTGATTAAATACTTCCATTGAAAGGCTTAACGCGTAAAGAAATCAAAGAGGAAATGGACAGTACATTGAAAGACATTGCCCCTTCATATGACTAAAAGGTGGAGGTTGCAGAGTTTAAAATGGGACTACGAGCACTAGTGCTGAGCCTCGCTCTGGACGCCCTGTAGAAGTGACACTCCGGAGATCATTGAAAGAATTCCTCGTTTAATACTATAAGACCGCAGATTAAAGTTGTTTGAGATAGCAGATACTGTAAACATATAAAAAACGTGCAGGTAATATTCTAAGTAATGTTTTGGGCTTTCACAAGGTCTGTGCAGGTCCCAGTGAATTTTTGGGACGGTTTATTACCATGAATAAAACTTGGAAAGATCACTACATTCCAGAAAGTAAATCACAGTCAAAACAGTGGATTGCGTCAGGTGAACTAACTCCAAAAAAGCAAAGTCAATTTTGTCAGCTAACAAGGTTATGGCAAGTGTTTTCTGGGATGCACAGGGAATTATTTATATTGATTACTTGGAAAAGGGTAAAAGTATCACTGCTGACTACAACGCAAGCTTACTGCAATGTTGAGGTGAGAAGAAGACTATTCCCAGAAAATCCAAGACGTACATTTCGATTGCTATGAAAACACCTTAAACATATGCTATTTTAATCCAAATGTTTATGGATATTTTAAGAAAATCTACAATGTAAAGGTTATTTGTAGCCGGGAGATATTCTTGAAAGTGTTCATGTCCCATCCTTGGAAGATACATAACTTAAGTTTGGTAATTAAGGACTTTTCGTTTTTGTGCTATGCTGCTCACAGATGCAGAAATAAACATACACAAACACACAAACATGTTTCTAAGAATGTTTTTTTGGCTTAAGGGGTTTCAAAATTTATTGCTAGTATCTCGGTATTGAGATTTATACTCTGTACATTGTACAAAAGTGCTAGAGAAATTAAAATGAGATTTTGATCTGTATAAAAAAGAGTGATATCAATAAGTTATTTCACCCATATGAGTAACAAAGTCAATGTTTATTTGAAAGAAAAAAGAAGACAACGCTGAAAATATTTATATTTATTAATTAGAGTCATCAATAGGCAAGTACGCTAGTCAAACTTGATGATCTGATGTAAAAAAAAAAAGTTTGTATTACTTAGCTAGAAAGACATTTTATTTTTATCAAGTTATAGCTATTATAATATGTGCAGTATGAAAGAAACAAAAATACATATTTTACTTCTACCATTAGCTAGCGTTAGAACTGCACGTGACCGGGTCTCCAGGCACTGGAGCAGATAATTAATGGCATGTAGGCCCTGAATGTCCTTAAAGTCTAACGTGACCCCAGGGTGAGGGAAGAGGGGAGGGACTCTAAAGGCGAGTGAATTCAGATGACGACAGGCGCAAACATGGACGGGGGTCTTTAACAGTCACAGATGGAACAGTTGCGAACCCGCCCGGTTGAAAGCCGCGAAGCCAGATCCCGATTGAGCAGCACCGACGACAAGATAAACAGTTTACAGTGTGCAAGGCAACGGGAACTGGAAATGAAGGGCCGAAATATGCCTGGGAAATCCCTAAGAAAATCGACGGGTTATGTAGACTGGCCACGGGAATCTAACCCACGACCTCAAGAATACAAGTCGTAAGCGTTACCACGATACCATCTCGCTTGGTCTACTAGCCCACTACTTGTGTTGTGAATTAAAAGGTCTCCTACTAATATGTTCTTATATTTATAAACAAATGAGTTTTGTAGTAGTAGATAATAGTAGTAGTAATAGTAATAGTAGTAGTAGTAGTAGTAGTAGTAGTATTTATTAAGTTTACAATAATATCATATTTGTCTCGCACAGTCGCATGGATCGGGTGAATGTACATGGTGTCTAAAGATACCTGAATTCACAGTATTAGCATCATATCTAATTTATATACCTACTTTCACAACTCTGAAAAAAAAAAAAATATACACACACAGACACATATAAACACTCGCGCTCACATATATAGATTACTCAAACACCAAATATGTCTGTACAGTATTTACAAAAATATTATCTTATCTCTTAGTGGAAATACTTCTATTAAGTATGTGCTCAGGCTTGGCTAGTTTTGGCTGTTCAGAATCAAGTTCTTGCATGCTGTACTAACAGTATTTCCGGCAATTATTTTTCCTAACATCCTCCATCTGCAGGCAATCTGCCAAAATGTGCTTCCAGTCAGTCTTCGTGGTTCCCTCATAATAGGAAAATCCTCGTACCAGCTTCATGAACTACCTTATAAGTTTTCCATCCTCCGAACCTCAGCTACGCTATTCCCGTCCTTTGTTTCATACCCAAATCTAAAATATATCTTACTTTATCCCACCCAATTTTTATGGTCTTGATAATACCCTTTGTAACCCCGCCACCCACCATTTTGAATGACCAGTGTTTTTCATCTTTTGCATTTAAGTACGTAGCTGATCAATGAAATCAGAGATAAAGTAAGTGATATGCTTATGCCCGGAATGAGCAACCAACCCACATTTATAAGCATTTTATGTCCCCTTTTGCCCTGAGATGAAATGCCTTTTAATTTCTACCGTGATGAAATCAGTTCATTTGCATAAGTAAATAGAAGAGTTACTTAGCCTAGAACCGCTTAGAAATACCAGACACACACACCAACAGAAACACACGCGCTCGCGCATTCTCTCTCTTTCTCTCTCTCTCTTTGTCTTTCTCTGTTCTACAGATCACTCAAAATCAGATTTTCTCTGAAAAATTAAGACAAGAGTTATAAATGTGAAAAACAGAATCCTAGCTTCTAATTAATGCTAACTTTACCTAGACAGTTTCTACTAACATCGATCCCAGTAGGTAATATTTCTGCTGTGCATTGCTGTCTTTATTGGAGAAGCTTTTTTTTTTTTTTTTTTTTTTTTTTTTTTTGCTGAGCTGTGGGCGTGTAACTTTGTTATCCACAGTGTTAATCTATACTACGATATACACAAACTTTATGGCGACTGCTGTCTGATCACTTATGCGACGTTGCCATACGTTAAAAAACAGAGTGAATTTTTACGCAATATTAAGATGAAATGAATCCACTATACAGGGTAAATATTTCTGTAGTACTCAAGAAAACATAAACTGTAGTTATTACTAAGTTAGCATGTAATCTGATTGGCATACCTTAACAACGGTGGCATAAATCTTGGCCATACCAAGCAAAAATATGAAAAATACAGGTTATAAATTATACTCCTTCTTTGATGATGCAATACTTCCACTTTATGTATTATTGATTTACTTTCACTACTGGTCCATCAAGTGAAATTTTGTTTATACCGAGTAAAGTAACATAATATAATCAGTATAATTAAGATTTTTACTTTCTCTACAGGTACTATATACATAGTGCATAGAAAAGGTATTGCGCCTAAAAATTCAATACCGAAATTTCACCGGAAATATCTGTTTTGAATCCAAAAAAGCATATTTAGAAAAATGTCTGTGAGTAAGTTTGTCTGTCTGTCTGTCAGTGTGTCTGTGTGTGTGCGTGTGTGTGTCTTTGAGTAGGATATCTCAAAAACCAAAAGTCCGTTAAACACCAAACTTGGTATTTAAATTCATTATTTTCCAAGGATGCGCCACTAAGGTTTTCAATAAAATCACCCCTGCCCCCAACTACGTTTACATGGAAAAATGTTCAACGATTTTAATTAAACTGTCGTATATTAAAGTAACAATTAAAATAGATATCTGGGATTTTCTGGGAATAGCCTCTGAAGACCTCTTTATTCTGGATGATTTTTTCTGAGTTTTGTATAACTGGTAAACCGTAAGAGATATACAAAAACTTACTTAACAAAAAATGTCGAGCTAGATAAAATACACAACTTATTTTATATACATTTTTTTCGTGGATTCGACCGTTTTTGAGATATTCCTTGTTATTGGTTTCAGTTTCAAAATACTTATAATTTTCGCATATGGGAACTTGTTAACACCTGGCCACGCAAAGAAACGAATTTCAATCCTATAGCAACCACATTTTAAAACATTTGACTGTCGGTCTTGTACTTATTTCCCTTCTAATTATAAGGAAATAAATAATAAAACTGTTATTGCTATATTTATTCGATTAGCATGAAATAGAAGAATAAGCTTACTAACAATTATTATTTACAGAGATGTAGAGAAAGTCATATGAATGGAGCGCATTAGAATTTTTTTGTATTCATTATTGTTTGTGCTGGGCAAAAGGACAGCAAATGTTATACTATGTCTTTTTGTTACATAGCTGCAGATATATACACATGTAATATTTATGTAAATCCTCATCACAAATTTCCAAGGCGCAATCAGGGCTCCGGCCATGTTTGCGTCCTGGTTCTCACTCTCTCTTGGCTTTGGCCTATGGCTGGCCAACACACCCGCTCCATGAATCCGCAGGTGTAACAAGCGGTACTGCTGCATTCCCACACCCTAATTCTCTGCGGTGGAGTGGTTTTTTGGTGGGTATTGCCAGTTTATGGCAATTTCCACTCTTGGCAGAGTTATTCCCTCTGTCGCCTGTAAATTGGGTTATTCCACTCCACTCGAGAAAAAAAAAAGGAAAAAAAAAGGGTTTTCAGAGATGAAATACAAAATATATAATTGGATAATTGGATCTAAACGTTAATGGCGCATTTAGGCCATAATACTTTTTAAATCTTAACTTAATTTCTATTACGTTTGCCGTTCCGAGCATCTAATTACCTGTATAGGAATAAAATATCTGATGTGCTCCATTCACATGACTTTCTCTTCATGTCCACAACAAATTATTGTTAAAAAGCTTATTCTTCTATTTACTTCATGCTAATCGAGAAAAAAATTAGCAGAAATTGTTTTATTTCTTGCTTCCATATGTAAGTAGAAGGAAAATAAGGGAGTACCATAGGCTAAAGTGATAGATGAAAGTGGATGCTAGCTGATTGAAATTCCTTTGTTTGAATGCACAACTCTACGGAAAAAGTTATACAACATAAATTCTGTGTTTTAACGAGTTCTACATTTTCTATAAAGTATGTTTTTGTCTATCTCTTACGGTTTAAAAGCTATGCAAAATTCCGCAAAACTCATCCAGAATAAAAATGTCTTCAGAAGCTATTCCCAGAAAAAGCAAGATGTACATTTTGTCATGTAAATATCTTAAATATAAGAGATTTTAATCAAAATCGTTACAGGCATCTTTGAGAAAATCAAAATTTTCAAAAGTTTTTCCATGTAAAGGGCAGTTGGGGGTGCGGGATTTTCTTGAAAATGTTCATGTCGCATTCTTGGAAGATACTGAACTTAACTATTAAGTTAGGTACTTAACGGTCTTTTCGTTTTTGAGCTATGCTACCCACAGACACCCACAGATATTTTTTGTGTGTTCAGGGGTCTCAAAACATGTATTTATGGTTCAATCTCGACATCGAATTTTTGGGTGAAATACAATACTTTCTCTGTACAGTATGTGCATAATACGGTAGAAAAAGTAAAAAGGTAAGTGCGAGATTAAAGGCATCCCGAAAAGAGCAAGTTAGCCAATGTCAGGGACTACGTCACAGATCTAAGCTCTCTTTGCAAGGAGAAAGATACAGAAGCTTAGTTTGTATTCATACCATTAAGGTAGTGCGCAGCACATGCACATTATCTACTGCTTGATTTGCGTCTCATTTGTGCGCTCTAAATGGATTGTATACAGCTGCCGATACAGTTGCGTATCGGCATTATTTGCACCACAGCATTTCCACTAAGTGCTGTTTGTGATATTTGAGAACGGAACAATATAATCGCTGAACTATTGCTGATGTAAACACATGTCTTAATTAACTAGTTCGCCATGCGAGAGAGAGCAATGCAAGCCACATCTATACTGCTACCGAAATAAGAAACATACTTGAGGATAGCGAGAGGCTATCCAAGGAAGTTAATGGCAGTGAATGCGCAAATTACGCTGACCGCAGCACCCGTCGAAGAGTAAAAAATAGGTCCCATCTTTTCTTCATGTTATTACTATTACAATGCGCTGAATTTAATCACTTCAATAAATATGCCATATTTTACTGTTATTACTTTCTCTATACGTTCTATGTACATAGTGTATAGAGAAGATATTGTATTGCACCCAAAAATTCGATACCGAGATTTCACAGGAAATATATGTTTTGAGACCCCCTGAATCCAAAAAAAGCATTTTTAGAAAAATGCCCGTGTGCGTCTGTGTGTGTGTGTCTGTAGGCAGCATACCGCTAAACGAACAGACCGTTAAATGCCAAACTTGGTATTTAAGTTTGGTATCTTCCAAGGATGCGACACGAAGATTTTCAGCAAAATCCCCCCACCCCTAACTACCCTTTACATAGAAAATTTTTCGGATATTTTGTTTTTCTTAAAAATGGCTCCAACGATGTTTATTAAAATGCCACATATTAAAGCCATATCTATCACAAATAGAATGTATATCTTGAATTTTCTGGGAATAGCTTCTAAAGACCTGTTTATTCTGGATGCATTTTGCTTAATTTGGTATAACTAGTAAACCGTAAGAGATAGACCAAAACTTACTCTACAAAAAATGTAGATCTTGTTACAATACACAAGATATGTCAGAAACATTTTTTTCGTGGAGCTTACCGTTTTCGAGGTACCTGTTATTGGTTTCTATTATGAAGTAATTATACTTTTCTCAGACGGAAGTGTCCGTTTTTCTTTTGTTCTACTGGTGGCCAAGTAAAGAAGTGATTTGCAATGACAAGCACATAACGACAGCTTTTAAAACATTTGACTATCATTTTAGCCTAGTGGATTCCCTTAGTTCCATTCTACTTATAAGGAACTAAGTAATAACATTCTTCTAATGTATATCTCGTTTAGCATGGTGTTGAAAGAAGTAAGCACTTCTTTCGTAAGAATTTTGTAGAGTAGCTAGAGAAAGTAATTTGAGTGTAACACATCATATTATTTTTGTATAGAAACTAATCAATTTGCTGCAACTGAGAAGTTATCGCATAACAAATGCATATGATGTGAATGTTACGCTTAGTACTTGTAATACATAACTTGTTTCTTACAGCGGATGTAGTGTAGCTTGTTCATTATAATATACACTATGGGTTAAAAAAATATTTTAATGAAATAAATTTTGAAATGATTTTTATGTGCAATATTAAATAGTATGAATATAAATCTAAAGAGGATTGTTGCTTCGTTTAATTTTGTGTGATATATTTATTCCTCTTTATGATGAGCAGTCAATAGGAAGATAAACATAGCTGCACCCACAAGTGCTGTCATTATTGTAAGAGATATAAAGGTGGATAAATAGTGAAAAATTCTAGAAGCTGCTAAAAGCGCAAACAACAGAAAGTGGCAGGTGAATAAATGCAAATATTTTGATATTTAGTAAAGAAAATGTGTATAAAACATAAATAGGTATATCTTATTTATTCACTTACTAATATTCTTATAAATGAAGCACACATTGGAGGATATAATATGTTTTTAATAGCCCTAGGCTATGCTCTGCTGTGTTTACATATATAATTTTATTTAGAGTCGGGCAGGGCATAGGGAAGAGGGCAGAGGAGGGCCAACCGTGTAACCTGTTACGTAAACATTCGAACGTCTGAGATAGGAAATAATAGCCGTCCTAAAGGTATCGTGAAATGTTCCTCACAAACATAAAAACATAACTTGAGAAAATAACGTTAATATATAAATTGCATTTATTCACCTCTCACTCTATACATATATTATAAAAGCAGGAAAATTCAAACATCATTGAAAATAACATTGTTAAAGTAACTGTAAATGATATTGGAGTTTCAAAATGGAGTGCAATGCATGTACGTAAAGGACCAAGAAAAATCACTAAGGAAGAAAGCCAACAGCAGAAGAAGTACATACGTGCAATCGTAGCAACATGAAGTAGTTTTTAACGAAAGGCAATTTATACAGAGTTTTAAATTATGTTAGCAATGGCTCTGAGTATCTGAGCCCTAGGCCCGAAAAAGAAGCAGAGGCACGGGATTATCATTAATAACCCTACATTCTAGAAATATTATCGCCTTAAACACAATTTATTTAGTTGTGTAAGAGAAATAAATTGAAAATAAATTGACACAGTGGAGAACATATAGGTATTCTAAGACTCGTTTCAAAATTAGTGCACCTACAGATTGTCCCGCATGTGGGGGTAGCTTATGTGCCTCACATCCAAGAGATCGCGAGTTCGAATTTCGCTTAGGGTGAGTTATTCGGATAAGGGTTTTTCGGGGTTTTCCCTAACCTGAGAAGACGAATGTCGAATAACTTTAAGTTCCATGTACCTCGAGATCATATTAGCATAATTTCATCGATTTTATTAATATGATCAACCAAGTTTAAGGACGTTAAGCTACAAACGTCATAGATTGAGTCCTGTTTTAATTATCGTTTATTTTATTTCAGCTAGGTTTAATTTCGGGGTTTATTATTGTTATCATTACTATTCGAATATCACAAAGCTCTATTTTATTATAAATACGTGGCATTGTTTACGCGTCTAACGCGGAGGGTTACAAAATGCTTTGCTTGTATCAAGTACAGTTCTAAGGCAATTCAACTATAGAGTTATCAGAACCGTGAGACAGAGGCATACGATGCTCTGGTACTGTCAGAGCGCCCACTATCCAAACAAATGTTAATCGCCAACTCGGAGAAACACGTGTGCGCCTGTCACGTGGGACTCGGAACAGTGGAAAAGGAGGTTCGTGTACACGGGGAAAAACAGCTATCTCCAGCACGCGTTACATTGCTCATATCCTGGAACTTCTCAAACTAATGTGTGCGTGACAATTAACTGCACCCCTAAAATCCAAAGAGAGTTTGGTGCTTGTGTTTCACTGTATGTGATTTTCCACGACGAATTCAAACTTGTGAATGGATTATTGACCGTTTTGATTATGAGACTAATTTCTAAGCAATATATTGCTCATGCAAGAGGCTTAGTTTACCATAGGTGAGTTCCTTAATAATTGTTTTTGCAACGGCGCGATGTAATCTCGAAGCTATCTATTTCTTCTGCTTATGGAGCATATTAAACTCCAGCATACTAGCACTGTCTTATGAGATTCGTGAGATATTTTATGTACTTTTTGCGACAATATTGTGCCTTTATTGGCGGTCGTGGTCGGAAAGTTGAACAACTTTTATCACACAAATCCATTGCTTATCCTATCTTAATATACTGTAGTTATTGGTATTCCTAAAACTGCATTTACTCAGCGTTAATTCCCAGAACATAATTTTCTAAAGTGGTTGTAGTTTGCTCGTTCTTCAGCTTCTTTATGTGCAATATTTTGAATCACCCTATAGACTATTGTTTAGAGGAAAATCAAAAGCAAATGTTCACTAAACTAATACAGGAGTTCCAATAAAAATACTCTGTATTACGAGTTATGGGCAATAAAAGAAACACTTTATTGGTTAGCATAAGATAAAATATTGTGTGTCGTTATCCAAATCTGTTGTAAATCCTTAGATGATAAATCTAATCGCAAAATCTGCACGTTATGTTAGGCCATTAATCAAGAGGGGTACCATTACGTTGATTGCAGCCAGGTTTTAAATTCCAGCCAGACAATTACATCGCTACAGCTGTATTGCGGATTTTTCATTCACTTTTTCCTTTATCGCCTCTCTTATAAAGATTACACATGCGGGCCTCCAAATGTGAAACATTTAGCATTGCAGGAATGATATCTGCATCGGGGAGTATTGCGTTTATTTTTAACGATTTTAATAATACAACGAGGATTCCATACATAAATCAGAATTGGTTACTTGTAATCACAGCTTTGTCGGCATATAGTTGTTTTAAAATTATAAAAATACGTAAATTGCAACAATAAAATAGCTATATACGAACGGATTTATATTTTCTAAATGAAGCAACAAATTTCAGAATGTATGGAAGTTGCAGCTATAAGGCAATTAGCATATTTTTAGTATTTTCTATGTTGAAAGTACACACCTATGAAAAAAATTCAAATGCAGAGAAAGCTTATTAATATTTTACGAAATTCGCTTACAGGTGATTCTAGGCATAAATGAAAGCTCATTAAAATATGTGTTCCATTCACATGTCTTTCTCCCGTCTTAAAAATTATTGTAAAAATGAGCTTATTCTTCTGCCTAATGCTTGTTTATCGAGATAAACATTATGGGAAATGTATTATTATTTGCTTCCTTGTGGAAGGTATTAAACGATAGTCAAATAATTTAAAAGCTGGTTGCTATGCAGTTGAAATTCGTTTCTTTGCATGACCAGGAGTATGAAAAATGTTTAAGTATTTTCAATTTGAAACCAATAACAAGGAATATTTCGGAAATGATCAACTCCACGAAACATGTATATAGCATAAATGTTGTGATTAAGGAATCTACATTTTTTCTGTAGTAAGTTCTTATTCATCTCTGATTGTTTTTTTTTTTTTTTTGTTTTTTTGGAAATCTTTGTGTCACATCCTTGGAAGATACCAAATTTAAATACCAAGTTTGCTATTCAACGGTCTTTTCATTTTTTAGCTATGCCGTCCACAGACACACACAGATCTTTTTCTGAAAATGCCATTTTGGATTCAGGTGGACACAAAACATGTATTTCCGGTGAAATTTTGGTATCGAATTTTTGGGTGGAATGCAATACCTTCTATATACACTATGTACAAAGTACGTGTAGAGACTATAATAAGAATATTGAAAAATTAGTTTGTCTCATTCCCTCGATGTAACTTCCACCCCTAGCCAAACGTAAGAACGATAAATAACGCTTGATATCTGGGAGCTAAAAGGGACCAATTGATAAGAAATTGCTCTTCCTTGTTCCCGGCAACCCTCTCACTCATTAAAATACTTCTGCTCACCTATGCCGCAGCCAATTTGGACATTTTAGGAGCCGGCTCTCGTCCCTGTGATGACTCTTGTGTCGGACGCTCTGTTTTTCCTCGGCAACCCTCCTCAGTTATACCGCAAAGGCGAAAAAGTATTAAGGGCCATTCACGTTGAAAATTAACCGTAGAGTATAGACGTAGAATTAAATGCACCGTGAGCATTCTCAATGACAAGCGTAAACGTAGACAATAATCAATCAGAAATTAAAACAAGTGAATGTGCCTTGCGAGTGAATAGTAAACTAAAATGGCTGGCAGAGATGAGTGTGTGGCAGTGCGCATGCAAACTAGAGCAGTCATTTTGCTTGGTGTTCAATATTTTAAAGAACGGTTGACACGAAGGTGGACTCATTCCCTTAACCAAAAACAAATTAACGGAAGAGAAATGAGAGAGAATCATCAAGCGAAGCCATTTTAATAACACATCGAGCAGTGTTCTCATTGATTGATTCCTACGTTGCATGTTAACTTTGACGCAAAAGCTCGACGTTTGCAAGCTTCTATGTTAACGCACTGCGGTTATGTCTACGTCAATGTCAATGTAACCATTGTGAATGAGCTTATAGATATATTGGCTGCAAGCTTCTTTGTCTAAGTTACGTCTACAGTTGATTTTCGATGTGAATGAACCTTTATCCGTGGAAGTAGACAGAGCGGTGTAAACTTGATGCACAGCAGCATTATCTCCGCCTCTTCCCCCCCTCCTTTTACTGTGCAACTTACGTCTATTTGCAAGGAAAATACAAAAGATCTTCTAGGTCAAGGTGTTGATACTCTTCCGCGATACATCAGTTTATTATTATTATTATTATTATTATTATTATTATTATTATTTGAAGTATTAGCAGTGATAGTAGTAGTAAAGTAGTAGTAGAATTATTTGTTTAATTTACAAGAAATAAGGTTCATTTATATTTTTTACTTTCTCTACACGTACTATGTACATAGTGTATAAAGAAGGTATTCCATTCACCCAAAAATTCGATACCGAGATTTCACCGGAAATACATGTTTTGTGTCCCCCTAAATAAAAAAAAAGTTGGAAAAACACCGGGTGTTTGAATGTATGTTTGTGTGTCTGTGTATGTGTATGTGTCTCTGGACAGCATAGTTCAAAAACGAAAAGGCCGTTTAAGTTTGGTATCTTTAAAGGATGCGACAGAAGATTTTCAATAAAATCCCCCACCCTCATGGAACTTTTTTCGAAAATTTTGATTTCCTCAAAAATAGCTCTAACGATTTTGATTAAAATATCGTATATTAAAGATATGTATCTGACAAATAAAATGTATATCTTGAATTTTCTGGGAATAGCCTCTGAAGTCTAGTTTATTCTGGATGAATTTTACGGAATTTTACATAACTGCTATACCGTAAGAGATGGACTTACCACACAAAAAATGTAGAGTAGGTTAAAATACACAATTTACGTTCTGTACATTTTTTTTCTTGGAATTATTCGTTTTTTAAATATTCCTTCCTTTTAGTTCAGCTTTGAAAAACTTATACTTTTCTCATACAGGAATTGGTCAACTCCTATCCATTCAAACAATGGAACTTCAGTCACATAGCAACCAGCTTTTGAGTATCATTTTAACCTATGCTACTCCCTATTTTACTTCTACTTACAAGGAAGCAAGTAATAAGGCTATTTCTGCTATTTTTACTCGATTACGTGAAATATATAGAAACATAAGCTTTTTAACAATAATTTGTTGCAGAGAGGTAGAAAAAGTCATGTGAATGGATCACATCAGAGTTATTTAACTGCCCATTAGGAACTTGGCTGCTAGGCAAACCTCACTAGCTTACAAATACACTCAAATATATGTGAAACATCCCTATACTTTTGACTCTGCTGTAATATACAGTTTGGTGCACATATGGTGTTATGAGCCAATATCTCTTATATGGACCAATAAAAGAAAATACCATATTTTACCGAATTTATTGCAGGAATATGTCTTCGTTACAGCGCTATGAGCAGAACCTTAGTGGACCGTTTTAGATATTAGAAGTTTAACTTCAGTTTTAAAGGGAATAAGAATTGTTTAGTTTTAAAGGGAATAAGAATTGTTTAGGTTTGCTTTTAAGATTAAATTGTTTCAAAGAAGAAAATCAATTCACCTTTTCCCGAAATTGAAATATGAAAATCTATATGATTTTGAAATATACGAGTATAACTTGATTAAATATGGTCAATAACAATCCTAACTACTTAATAATGCTGTTAAACCCCAAAAATAAGCTCCGTTATCATAATAATGTTTTGCAATATTTTAGTCCAATTTCAATACCATTTCAGAAATCTCAGAGGTGATAATCCATTCATATTTTATTAAGGTACACAGGAGTGTTTTTTTGGGGGGGAGGGGGAATTTTGGAGCAAAAAGTTCACTACACATTAAAGTATCTATTTGCAAATTTTATTTCTACTAGAGAGTATAAAACATATGTTTTGGATGCTATTTTTAAAGCATTATCATGACTCACTATATCAAACTTTAAAACTATTTTGATCGGGTTCAATTTATTTATTACCTTCCATATTCAAAATCTATCTTTTCCACAGAAGTGCAACTACAGATCTGAAAGTTTTGCTAAGCTCTACCAAATGTGTGTTTTTAAAGTATTTGTTAGTTTATATATGAATATGTCATATAAATCATAGGTTAGTTTTAAAAGGTTAATTAGTGTAGCCATGCTCGGTTTTTGCAGTTCTTTTCCACTTTGTTACATAAAACAAGTCTTAAATAGTAAAACTACAATCAGGCAATTTCTTACAAAGGTACTAAAAATATAATTTTGAAAAAAGATGCATGCAACTCAATACATGTGCTTGAGAAAGATATGTTTGCATTTTAACTAATCAAATATAATGAATTCATTAATGTGTATATTATCCTGAATTAAAATACATATTTAAATGAAACTTAATATGCACATCTGTCTAGTTGTCAGTGTTGTCTGTTAGAAATGAAAGCTTCTTTAATATTTTAGAAAGTCACTTGTATCACTTCGGTGTTCCCTTGAGGGTCTTTGCTGCGGGGCGGGATGGCTCAGGTGGTTCTATGACCAACATTCCGAAGGTCGCGGGTTCGATCTCCGATAGCTATGAATTATGACTTATTACTTTCTCTATACGCACTATGTACATAGTGTTTAGAGAAGGTATTGCACTCCACCAAAAATTCGATACCGAGATTTCACCGGAAATATATGTTTTAGGGTCCCCAATATCTAAAAACAGCATTTTCACAAAAAGTCCGTGTGTGTGTGTGTTCGTGTGTCCGTGTTTCTGTGAACACGATAACTCAAAAACGAAAATTCGGTAAAATACCAAACTTGGTATTTAAGATTAGTATCTTCCAGGGATGCGACGCGAAGATTTTGAGAAAAATCCACCCACCTCAAACTACCCTTTACATGGAACTTGTTTTGAAAATTTCGATTTCTCAAAAATGGCTCTTACGATTTTGATTAAAATATCGTATATTAAAGTTATTTACCTGACAAATAAAATCCATATTTTGAATTTCCTGGGAATAGCCTCTGAAGGCTACTTTATTCTGGATGAATTTTTAATAACTACTAAACCGTTAGAGATGGACAAAAACTTAACACACAAAAAATGTAGAGCACATTAAAACACACAATTAATGCTATATACATTTTTTTGGTGGAGTTGATGGTTTTTGAGATATTCCTTTTTCTTGGTTTCATCTTTGAAAAACATACTTTTCTCATACAGGAATTTGTCAACTCCTGTCCATACAAACAAAGGAACATCAGTCACATAGCAACCAGCTTTTGGCTTTCACTTTAACCTATGGTACTCCCTTATTTCGCTTCTACTTACAATAAAGTAAGAAATGAGAATATTTCTGCTAATTTTTTTTCGATTAGCATGAAATAAATAAAAGATAAGCTTATTAACAATAATAATTTACAGAGATATAGAAAAAGTCATGTGAATGGAACACATCAGATTTTGTTTTCTCAATTGTTGCGAGACGAATGTTGGAGTGGTTTCTACGAGTATAATAATAGCACAAATGTTTCCGGTTCTTTATTTTCGTCATTTCATTCTATCGTTTTCGGTGTAAGGAGTTTGACTGGGTGGTTTGGTGGTGTTACTGTGTATTGCGCATTGGATATGTGCTATGTGATTGTTTTCTGCTCCTTTGGTATGGATTCAGAGCAGTTCGAACCTATTCGTCTGAAGGAGTGAACTTTAGGAACCCACACAATATCCGTATCTGCCGCTACTTGATCCGGGCAACAACCCTTCCACGTCCCTTCCTTCCAAAGATTGTATGCGGTACAATAAGCCCGGTTGTTCACTCATATCCATCTGCGAGATAGGGAAATATCTTTGCTACCAGTATTTCAACTTCCAGTTTATCTGTATGTTTATGAAACATTCACTGATGTTAGACAGGGCAGTTTCACTAAGAGTAAGATCCGGCAAGCCATAGACCCAGATGTACCAACATGACTCGGCGCACGCGTACTCAAACACAGGCATTTGAAAGGTGATAACTAATAAGTCTCTGGGCGAAAATCATAGCACAATGTTTGCACTCGAATTCCAACACTTAACTTAAGCATGACGGAGGCTACCCTAAATGCTGAGATGATTGAATATTACAGGCAAATCACTGTGAGATTTGAGCAACTCACTGTTTATTTGTGGCGCAAGTGCAAGCTATGAGAACTCGTAGAACAGCTGGTTCTGTTAATCAAGCCTACATTTCGAATATACTCAGCCAAAATGCTTAGTATTTGGTGAAAACAATTAAACCGAAACACATATTTGTTTTATTTTGAATTAAATAATAAAACAGAGCATATGTTTTAATATAAACATTTACTACGTGTACTCGTAATGAAAATAGAAAAACAAATAGGTATAATAGTATTATATATGCATTAAATAGAAAAAATACAGGATTAATAGGAGGTTTTTTGCTTAGATTAATATATTTGCGTCAAGTGAATATAAAGGCTTTGATTGGCTATGTAAAGAATTTTCAGGATATTCGTTGAGTAGGAAATTTAGCAATTTTTATACCTTGAACTCCCTCATATTTTATGGTATCAAATTTTGCTTTATGTGGTATACCTTTTTTAGTTGGTTTTTATTCTTGTACATTGTAAATGTACATGGAAACAAAATACATTAGAAGCGCTTAGTTGTATTTAATGTTTTAAGGTTATGAGATACAATCCGGAAACTGATCTTACTTAATCATCTATTTAAACCTAAACAAATGTTGGTAGCGATCTTTTACGGAAAATATGAATGCTTGATGCATAGTGGACGAGAGCTGACTGCAGTATGAGGCATGTGTGTGTGGTATTTTATTTAAACTCTATACTGAATTTGTGGTTTTGGCATAGTTAAGATTTCTTATAAAAATGTATCTTCTGCTTTAACAATCACAGTTGGGATTATACGTTTTGATTCATTGGGTATATAGACTCATCCCCTATAACAGATATGGGTGAGCAGCGTATCACATCCGAGAGGAAGGTTCGAGCAGTAATGTCGATTTTGTGTCTTGAAAACCCTGAAATACTTATTTATTAAAATTCAAAGCAGCCATTAAACCTCAAAACAAAATAGCGTGTAACATTAATCATTACATATGCCATAAACATTTAATATCATTTTACACTTCTTATCAAATTAGATAAATATAATAAGGATTATAAATATACAACACTCAAATCTTACATTTTTTACTGTACCTAGTTGCTTATACACAGTAAATTGTATATCCTAAAAATGTAAAAGAAGCCATTCTTATTCGAGCAGATCTTGTTGAATATCTCTTAATTGCATACTACAGCGACTTTCAAATGGGATGAGGTTTGTCCTTGAGCGCCACAAGGCCGACAGCCGATTGGAGTGCTGCTGTGTTGACGTAAATACTACTTGCGCTAAGACCAAATATTCCAATTTTGCAACAAAAATTCACGAGGAAGAAAGGGAGCCATGCTCGTAGTCAGATATTTAGCTCAAATAGTTTTCATAATAAATGTGAATAAACATGCTCAGTGTGCGAGTGAGAAGGAAATATGAAAAGAGTGGGGGTAGCGAATTGGCAACGCAGAGCACGATGACGCATCTCATTCGCTGCAGCGTAGAACTCTTCATTTGAAAAACATTTATAGTGTTCCATCATTGGGTTAGAAGAAGGCTTGTGAGATAGCACACGAGAAGGGAAGGCGTGTAGGTTGCTTGAAACATGGTGACACGCGGGATCATACCTGACTTTTATATAGATATGACAACTATCCCGGTATTCCTAATTTTAAATTAATGGAAAAATTATTACCCAAGTTAAGTGGACTGATAAGTTAACATTGGGATATATTGCATATTTACATTTTTACTCAAAAGGGTTATTTTGTGAAGTGAAACATCCATAAATTCTTAAGCACGTTTCAAGTGATAATGTACAACGTTCCTTGCAATACATTTTTTAATTTAATGCATGTTTTATATTTTTATATAACATGTATTTTACAAAGTAATTTTAATTAAAAAAATCTGATATGTTCCATTCACATGACTTTCTCTTCTTCTGTACAATAAATTATTCTTAAAAAGCTTATTCTTGTATTTACGTAATGCTAATCGAGAAAAATTAGAGAAAGGATCTTATAGCTTGCTTCCTTGTAAGTAGAAGGGAAATAAGGGAGCACCATAGGCTAAATCGGTAGTCAAATATATTAAAAGCTGGTTGCTATGTAATTGAAATACCTTTGTAGGTATGGAGGTGAGTTGACAAATTTCCATATGAGAAAAGTAAAGTATTTTAAAACAAATTAATAACAAAATCTCAAAAAGGGTCAACTCCACAAAAAAGATATGTAACATAAATTGTGTGTTTTAACGAGATCTAAACATTTTGTTAAGTAAGTTTTTGCCTATCTCTTACGATTTACCAGTTATGCAAAATTCCCTGAATTCATCCAGAATAAAGGATATTCCCAGAAAATTGAGCATATACATTTTATTTTTCATGTAAATATCTTAAATATATTAGATTTTAATCAAAATAGTTAGAACCATTTTTGAGAAAATCAAACTTTTCGAAAATGTTTCCATGTAAAGGGTAGTTGCGAGTGGGCAGATTTTCTTAAAAATCTTCGTGTCGCAACCTTAGGAGATACTAAACTTAAATACCAAGTTTGGTATTTAACGCACTTCTACTTTTTGAGCTATGCTGCCCACACACATACACACACACACGGAGCATTTTCTAAAATTACTTTTTTTGGATTCAGGGGATCTCATATTATATATTTCCGGTGTTATCTTGGTATCGAGTTTTTGGATGCAATACTATATCTTCTCTATATACATTGTACAAAGTACATGTAGAGAAAGTAAAAATAGCTGCTTATTCAGGAATACGCACGGTTAATTGTAACTAATAATAGCAGTTTTAATAGCATCATCCGTTTAGACAGTTTTGAGCAGCCGATGGATTCTAAGCCTTGGATAATGTATATTAGTCGGAGCATCAACGCCGTATTTTATCTCTCAAGTTTCCGCCTGCAGTGATTACAGATGGAATACCTAATCGCTTGTTTTCAAAGTATCAATGTTTACCGACAGTTCACTTCAGTCTACAAACAGATTATCCGAAGGCTGGCACCGCTCTCTTGAGTTTTAGGTTAATATTCCGCATTTTGCGCTCACATTCAGAAACTGGTATTTTCCGTATCAGCATTGCAGTTATTGCCAACAAATCGTTTGGAATATCCAACAATGACGGATATACAAACGTCAATTTGACTTGAGAAACTGGTTGGAAAGTAACCGAAGCTCGCTAATTTCACATAAGGGTCTACATCATTTAGTTAGCTCAAATTATGAGTTAATATAGTCCGTTCAATGCAAATTCATAGGAGTATGCCCATCTCAACAATACTGTCCAGAATGCACTACAGTAGGTACTTTATACGCAATCCTTCATACGATAACTAAAATTTAAAATCAGCATTATATGTTTTACGGTGATACAGTAGATATATGATGTATATTATCATAGATAAATAATAATATTAAGAATTGTAATGTATTATTTGTTTATATACAGTATTACAATGATTGGAAGTAGTTCTATTGCTAAAATTTTAATTTTCTTTGCTACTTATCCTTGAAAAAATATTTTTCCTTTGGTTTCATCCTCTTTATTTTCTGTACAAAGACATTTTTGGGTCTATCCCTTCCTTATCTCAATTGGTCTCCATTCCGAAAGTTTTCTGAGTAATATTTCCTCTATATTTCTCCTGATGTATCCATTATAGTGTAACTGTTTATAGTTAATATAATATGTTACATATTTTTAATAGCAGTAATAATAATAATAACAATAAATCCAAGTTTAATTAACAATAACCTCTTTGCTAATGATCATGTACTGTTAGGAATCGGAAGTTTCTCCAAGTCACAAGTTTGTTCAAGAGCCAAACTTAAATGAAATCTTACAGAAGCATAGCTTGCAAATATTTATCCAAAAGACAAAAGTAATGGAAATCATGGTATAAAATAACACATAAATAGTCATATAAATATATAAGCAACAGGGGAATACTTACACATGCTTGCGATGTGAAATAAATATGTATATAAAAATTGAGACCTGGAAGATCTGGAAGACTAGAAAATATAATAACGTAAACACCCTCAAAACGATTCCTGATGTAGGGAAACGAGATATGTGTACTATAAACAAATGATAAATGATGGGTCAAGTAAAAGATGCAATTTTTAAGATAGATATTAGGGTGACATTAACATAAAAAAAAAGAAGTAGGAAATTAGAGCAAAACTGAAAATAGAAAAGAGCATGGCGGAAGAAGTCACACTAGGAGAGATGACGGCAACTCGACAAAGATTGCCTTAATTGTCTGATTTTGCAAGCATATTCTTATAATCCAATCGAAAGATGGTATATTGGACAGCCAATAAAAAAGAAAGAAAGAAACGGAAACAAATGGAAACAAAAGTTCCTGTAACATTTCGGCTTCAGAAATAAACCCAGTCCTTGAATTATAAGGAAAATATGGGCACTTAAGGTAAAGAAAAGCTGCAGTGTTTCTAAGACTACAAAAGTCAATACTAAAATATCTGAAGGAGAGAAAACGGCAACCATATAAGGTGTACTCACGGAGATGGTTTTGATTCCAAGATGAGATATTGCTGAAGAATGATCTCTGAATTGCAGCAAGATCCACACTTTCTGACACTATGGAGCGATGAGTCATTTGTGAATGACACCACCGTCAACACTCACGAGCTGCATAATTGGTCTCCTGCTAAGGTTTCGAGCAAAGCGCATACAAATCATATTGGGGGGCGGTTAACATGAGTTGTACTCTGGGAGATACATCACTGGATCTCTTGTTTTTGAATAGCTTTTCAGTATCGAACCTTGCATAATGATCACCATACCCTTAGTTTTGAGCAGCTTGATGTTATCCTGAATAACGAATAGGCATTGGTAGATTCTGTCCACGTCCCCCATGATCTTTTGATCTAGCCCATTTGGATATTTCCTTGTGAAGGGTATGTCAGAGTACTAGATGGAAAGTTAACGATGTAGTGCCATAAAATTATGAGAAATTACAGCCAATTCCTTATGACGAAATGTTAAGAAATATATTTGTCTTGGACATTATACACAAAAGGCCAACAAAATATTCATTAAATATTTGCATTATTTTGAATGCAGCTCATTTGTATGTATCCTCATCTTGCGTAACTACTTTTTATGAAAAATATATAAAAAAAAAAAGATACAAAATATGATTAGAGTGAAGTATCACAATGACCATTTTAAAATCGATGGGAACTGTAAAGATCTGTGAGACCAGCTACGTGGGTGCGTGCACCAGCAGGTTGTCAGGCCAGTCCTGTTGAGTGCCTTGCGGAAGAAAAAGTTAAATTGCCCTGCTTGTTGCTGAGTAACTAGGGGCATGCAAGCATGAAGTGGAATTTGTACACACACCTGTAATCTTCGCATATCAACAATCCTATATCAAAAGTAATTTCAATGGCATTCTTTAATACGAAGAATAATGCTCGGAATTTCATAACCTTCTCTGTATCACACATTTGAGGACAGAGGGGCGTGTGGAAAGCACAATACTTGTGTTAAACTACACACTTTTGAAAAATCAAAATTCATGGGATTGCTTTGTTACAGGACAATGAAATTCATACCATATAAAAATCAACTATTTCTTAACATGTTGATAGTGTAAAATATGTAATATAAACTCATACTTTTTCTGAGAAGGTTTCTAAAATGACGTCAACAAACAACATTTTCAAAACACATATTATTATTTAGGTACATAACGGGCACAATTTTTTTCACAGAAAATAAAATTTTTAGGAGAGATAAAACACTTATTGGTTTATAAAACGAGTGTAAAAATATTTTGAATACAACATTTTGAATTTTTAAAAATTTAAAGCCTATGATTTTTAAGGAAAAGTATGTTTGTATCAACGTCAATTTTTTTTTTGTCTATATATTTCAATATATAAAAATTCTATTCCGCTCACATTATGCACCATTAAAACTCAACATCCGCTTCAAACCCCTCCAATGTTATACACTTTTGTCAATGTTCTACTACAGTAGTAGAACTCACTCAGATCACTACCTGTTATAATGAAACTAATAGGTACATATTCTGACGCATATATGTATTTAATTTATTATGAATATAGTAGATAAAAGACATATAAAATCATGACAGATTTTTTTTTTCATAACGCGAGTAGCAAAATAAGGCCCTTATATTTCCTGGATACAAATTGGTGTAAAGTCATTCACTGTCCTGTTGTGTTGTTTCTTTGTAAGTACTATGTCGAACCTCCGTTCTTCCTAATTACCTCAAAAAGTCTCTTAGACAGTGATTTTATTAGAGTTTGTATTTCTTGCATGAAATTGTCACCCACCCTTCTCACATAACTCTTTTTAGCTCATATACGACAGCAAATTGCCTAATATTGTGATAAACATGCCTTGCAAATATTCCCCAAAGGTTTTCTATGGGGTACAAATCTCAGTTATTTGTAGCCAGGTTAAGACGTCGATATCTTTATTTTCAAACCAAATTTTGGATTGTAGAAGAAAAATGCTCAGATACATTAGTTTGTTCAAAAATTAGTTCTCCTCATCCTAATAAATTCTCTATTTAGCATCTTATATCAGAGCTCATTCTAGTGTTCAGCTAAGCAATGCATGATTTACCTTTAGTGTAGAAGGTTGTTCAAATCATAACACTTTCGTCACCAAAATTTCTGCACATTATTTCTTACCTGTTGTTCTGTTTACCTACAGATCGTGCCAATAATATTGATATTCAACCAGGCTATCTAAATTAAAGTTCTTCTTATCACTGAAGATAATTTTAATCCAATCTGAAGTACATGACATACGTGTATTAAGAAAAGTTCAATCTAGCCTCTTTTGTTTGGGTATTGGAGCTGCTTTATGCAAGCGTTTCTTGATTGCAAGATATTTGTCGTTCAATAGCAGTGTAAATCAGTAACAATTTGTGACCCTTGCAAAATTCGATTCTTAAAAATATTAAAAACATTGGTTCCATAAACAATACTTTTAGTATATTTTTCATACTTCAGGATTCCATTTTTTTATTTTTAAACATTCGATGCCTCATATAACTTTCTTCTTTTACCATGTTTTCCATTCTGTTCATATCATGTGCCCGATCTAACGATATTATGAATTATGGAACTTGAAAGATTCAATATCTTGGTAATTTGACGATAACAGAGTCCCGTTTCCTTGTACGCACATGAAAACTGTTTTCGCGCCACATTGTCACAATATACGTTTATGTATCCAACAACTCTGTCATTATTGGTGTTTGATTCCTTTCGGTAGTAAAGGCAATTACGTCCAGACTAATACTACATAGAGCTGACTGCTTTTATATTGAGTTCCACCCTCTACCGCCTGAATCGTTGATTTCTTGGTATATGCCGTACTAAAGACATCAAATGCGGCATTATTTGAATGCATTTGCCAGCATAGTGCATCTACTACTATTGTATATACACTGTATACAACTACTACAACAGAAATACCAATTTGCTAACAAAATCAATGCTTTTATTTTGATTTCTACTACTACATATGGGTCTTGGGTCGAGTTCCTTTACTTTTTCCCTCCGGATTCAAATCAGGCACATCCCTGTTAATATGTCTTTCTTGCTTCCTAAGTATATGATCAATCCAAGTTCATTTTATTTTAGTTTTTGGATATTCATTTCAGGTTTTAAGTTGTACTTTCTCACAGTTCTGGTCCCACTATCCCATTCCTAAAAGTCTACCCAAGCATCTGTTTAAAATGTTTGTAGGTGCCTTGAATCACCTTCAGTGTTTCCCAACTATAAAGGAGTTCTGATTCTACATGCATGTAACAAAACTGGCAAGACGGCTAAAGACATTCACATCCCCCTTATCATTATCATCAATTTTGAACTCTTTTTTTGAAAAAAAAGTCAATATATATACATATATATATATATATATATATATATATATATATATCTACACATACACTCAGACACATTTCATTTGTCATGAGAATATCTTAAGCATATGGCATTTTGATCAAAATCATTATAGCCATTTTAGAGAAAATCAACATTTTCGAAAACTGTTCAATGAAAAGTGTAGTTGAGGGTAAGGGAATTTTCTTGAAAATCTTCGAGTCGCATTCTTGGAAGATAGCTTACATAGCAAATTTGGTATTTAGCTGACTTTTCGGTTTTGAGCTATACTGCCCAGGGATACACACACACACACACAAACACACACACAGAAAAACAGGCACACATGGGCACATGAACATTTTTCTAAAAATGCTCTTTTTGGATTAAAAAGATCTCAAAACATGTGTCCTCTGAAATTTGGTATCAACTTTTTTGGTGGAATGTAATATCTCCTTTCTCTATTATGTTCATCGAAGTTACGTGCTTAATAAAGTATATTTATTATACCTACGTTCAATTTGAAGGTGAATCTATGCAATTTACATCTTTGTGATGAAACGACAGTTTTGTGTCGGCTTTTTCTCCTCCTTTATAGAAGTTCTTAATCAACGAATGAAATGCCTTTTTTTTAATTTTTACTTTCTCTACACGTACTATGTACATAGTGTATAGAGAAGGTATTGTATTCCATCCAAATATTCGATGCCGAGATTTCACCGGAAATACATGTTTAGGGCCACCTTGAATAAAAAAAAAATTTACAAAAAGGTCCGTATGTGTGTGCGTGTGTGTGTCTGTGTGTGTCTATGGACTGCATAGCTCAAAAACGAAAAGACCGTTAAATACCAAACTTGTTATTTATGTTTCGTATCTTCCAAGGATGCTACAAGAAGATTTTCAAGAAAATTACCCCCCCCCCAAACTACCCTTTACATGGAAAAAATTTGGGTTTCTTGAAAAGGGCTGTAACGATTTTGATTAAAATATCGTATATTAGAAATATTTACCTGATAAATAAAATGTTTATCTTGAATTTTTGGGAATAGCCTCTGCAGACTACTTTATTCTGGATGAATATTATGGAAATGTACATAACTGCTAAACCGTAAGAGATGAACAAAAACTCTCTACAGGAAATGTAGCTCGCGATAAAACACACAATTTATGTCATATACATTTTTTTCATGGAGTTGATCATTTTCAAGATATTCTTGATTTTTCGTTTCTGCTTTGAAAAACATACTTTTCTCATACAGGAATTTGTTAACTCCTGTCCATACAAACAAAGGAACTTCAGTTACATAGCAACCAGCTTTTGGCTATCATTTTAACCTGTGGTACTCCCTCATTTCGCTTCTACTTACAAGGAAGCAAATAATAAGACTATTTCTGCTAATATTTCTCGATTAGCATGAAGTAAATAGAAACATAAGCTTTTTAACTAAAATTTGTCGCAGAGAATGGAACACATCAGATTTTTTGTATACATGGGGCCCCAAAACACAAATTTCCTGTGAAATCTCGACATCCAATTTTGGGTGGAATATAATATATTCTATATATATAATATGCACAGTAACAAGTGCGTGCTAGAGAGGGTAAAACTGTTCTGTTTGCTAAGCAAAGTTCTTAGCCGATGAAATATATAATTGTTACTATGTGAATCAATTTCCTTTGTGCTAGTGGTATCAAGTACTTAAAGCAGATTATTTCCATTTATGTAATATTAACAGCGTATTACAGTATATAATCAGTGGTTCTCCTACAAGCTACTGTAGTTTTGCTACTGTTTCTATTGTTTCAGAAAGCCCCCTCCATTCGTGGTTTCATAATCCATTTGTAGCAAGCCGATACGAAAACCGCTGTTTATTAATTGCCGGCAATATCGGGATTTGAGAGGCAGCGATGATGCCGGAAAATTTTACGCTGCACTGATGTTAATTTCAAAATGATACTGCCACCCCCTCCTCTGTTTATATTTACCAACACATCTCGTTGCACAAATCCAACTTAATGTGTTTGATTCAAAGCCTCATGGTAATGCGATACACTATGTTTAAACGCATGAAAAACTCTCATTCCTAGCTCACTGAAAATGTAAAGACCAAGTTCTGTTGCACAGGCTTATTGTTTTGACTGGGGGTTGAAATAGGAGTTATAGATTGAATACAAGGCTGTTTATTAATTTCTCTGCACCAATTATGTACATTGTGTATAGAGAGGGTATTGTATTGCACCCAAAAATTCGTTACCGGATACATTTTTTGGGTCCCCCTAAATACAAAAAAAGAATTTTTAGAAAAAGGTCTGTGTGTGTCAGTCGACAGCATAACATGAAAACGAAAATACTGTTAAATACAAAACTTAGTATTTAAATTCAATATCTTCCAAGGATGCGACACGAAGATTTTAAAGAAAGTCCCCCCACCCCAAACTACCCTTTACATGGAACATTATATCGTATATTAAAGATATTTACCTGACAAATTATATGTATTTCTTAAATGTTCTGGGAATAGCTTTGGAAGACTACTTTATTCTGGATGAATTTTACAGAATTTTGCGTAACTACTATAGATAGATTTTGTGTGAGAAATATACAAAAACTTACCACACAAAAAATGTAAAGCGCAAATAAACACACACTTTATGATATATATTATTTCTTCATGGAGTTGATCGTTTTTAGATATTCCTTACTTTTAGGTTTCAGCTTTAAACAACGTATATTTTTTCCTCAGGAATTTGTCAACTCCTGTCTGTACAAACAAGGGAGCTTCAGTCATATAGCAACCAGCTTTTAACTATCGCTTTAACCCATGGTACTCCCTTATTTCGCTTCTACTTACAAACAAGCATGTAATAAGACTATTTCTGCTATTTGTTCTCGATTGGCATGAAGTAAACAGAAGAATAAGCGTATTAACAACAATTTTTATACAGAAGTAGAGAAAGTCATGTGAATGGAACGCATCAGATTTTTTTCCGTAGAGTTGTACGTTTTTTAAATATTCCTTTATTTTTTGTTTTTTTAAAAAACAGTACCGGAGTCTGATCTGGACTCCGACATTACATTTTCCCCCCTAAATTTGCTGTATGATTACTGGTTTTACTGTTCCTTTTTTTTTTTTTACACGAACATATACACATTGCACAAACATTTAACACCCATGCTTAAGGCGGAACTACAAGCCATGATCCCCTGCCCACGAAACACCAAAGCAAGACCCCTTAGCGAGCGTGGCCATGTGGACCGGCTGGTTTCAGCTTTAAAGAACTTATACTTCTCTCATACAGGAATTTGTCAACTCCTGCCTGTACAGACAAAGGAACTTCAGTCACATAGCAACCAGCTTTTGACTATCGCTTTAACCTATGGTACTCCCTTATTTCGCTTCTAGTTACAAGAAAGCAAGTAACAAGACTATTTCTGATAATTTTTTCTCGATTACATTAAGTAAATAAAAGCATTAGCTTTTTTATATAAATTTGTTGCAGAGATATTCAAGTCATGTGAATGGAACACATCAGATTTTAGTAAACTTTTTTTGATTCAATGTGCGTCAAACATGTATTTCGGTGAGTAATTGGCATAAAAATATTTCTTTGGAATCTAACCGTCCTCGTACCTGACATGCTTGACGAAGGTTAACGTATTAAAACATGTTACTTATTGAAATCTAAATGTTTTATAACTTGAGCAGCATATAAAATGGAGTACTTGCTATCATTCGTTCGTACGTTAAAGCCTACACTGGACTGTGCATGTAGAAATATAAATAATACTGTAGAAATGTATTAGACTGGTAAATTACAAGGCAGTATTACAAGAGGTTATTGAAACAGAAATCGTGATGCAGAAGACGGAAGCAATTTCCAGAAAATAACAGGGATCGGGGCTCACAACTACACAGGTCATTAACCAAGAAAATAATGCTTGGCTGCCTATCTTGAAGCAAAAGGTTGGAAGTAATTCCCGAAAAGAAATGGCATACAACCCGCAGAGTGCATAGCCAATATACTAGTCCATTTAAAATAATAGTAACATAATTCAAATATAATTTGCTATAACTGCTCATTATGGTATATCATTGGCTCATTATGGAATGTGTGAAAATAGTAAAAATTGCTTGTTTCCTACAACAATGACCTCTTGCGGTACTTAAACTTTTCATGGGAGATAAAATTCTTTCCTCTGAGCAGCCAACATTCAAAACCACTGTATTTTATTAAATATACAACAAATATAATTCATTTGAATATATTCATGTGTTGTTAAACGCAGATTACAAATATACCATTTGCCACATAAAATGACTTTAGGTAGATTTGAATGTAACCAACCATATTTACACTCGGTTTCTTTCTAGACGTGGTAAATTCGGAAATTAACGTTTTAATAAAAATGTTATAATTTCATTTGGCCAGAATGTAAAAGCTATTTTGCGGTGGAAGGATTTTCTTGAAAATCTTCGTGTCGCACCTTGAAAATTGCTAAAACTAAATTTCAAGTTTGGGTTAAACCAATGTTTAGTTTTGACTTATGCTTTCATTGACAGATGCACCTCTATATTTGAATTCCTAAAGATTCCCGGAGACTACAAACTGTACTTACAGAACTAGGTATTGATATTTTAGGTGGAATACTTATTATAATGTAGCAGAGAAAGTAAAGAGAGGAATAATAACTTAGCACTTGAAAAAAAAGTGAAACATTTTAAATACCGGTATATAAAGAAATTCCAGGAAATTACTGCCACACGGAATTTTTCCGACTATTTCCATTTTTAAAAGCATATGAATAAATTTCTGTGAGTAGTAGTAGAGGTAGTAGTAATAGTAGAAGTAGTAGTAGTTGCGGTAGTGGTGTTAGTAGTAGTAGTAATAGTAATAGTAGTAGTAGTGTTAGTAGTAGTTGCGGTAGTGGTGTTAGTAGTAGTACTAATAGTAGTAGCTGTAGTGTTAGTAGAGTAGTGATAGTGGTGTTAGTAGTAGAAGTAGTAGTGATAGTTGTGTTAGTAGTAGTAGAAGTAGTAGTAGTAATAGTAGTGGTAGTAGTAGTGATATTCGTGTTAGTACTAATAGTAGTAGTGATAGTTGTGTTAGTAGTAGTAGAAGTAGTAGTAGTAGTAGTAGTGTAATTCGGGTTAGTAATAATAGTAGTAGTGATAGTTGTGTTAGTAGTAGTAGTAGTAGAAGTAGTAGTAGTAGAAGTAGTAGTAGTAGTAGTAGAAGTAGTAGTAGTAGAAGTAGTAGTAGTAGTAGAAGTAGTAGTAGTGGTAGTAGTAGTGATAGTTGTGTTAGTAATAATAGTAGTAGTGATAGTTGTGTTAGTAATAATAGTAGTAGTGATAGTTGTGTTAGTAATAATAGTAGTAGTGATAGTTGTGTTAGTAATAATAGTAGTAGTGATAGTTGTGTTAGTAGTAGTAGTAGTAGTAGTGATAGTTGTGTTAGTAATAATAGTAGTAGTGATAGTTGTCTTAGTAATAATAGTAGTAGTGATAGTTGTGTTAGTAGTAGTAGTAGTAGTAGTGATAGTTGTGTTAGTAATAATAGTAGTAGTGATAGTTGTGTTAGTAATAATAGTAGTAGAGATAGTTGTGTTAGTAATAATAGTAGTAGTGATAGTTGTGTTAGTAATAATAGTAGTAGTGATAGTTGTGTCAGTAATAATAGTAGTAGTGATAGTTGTGTTAGTAGTAGTAGTAGTAGTAGAGGTAGTAGTAGTAGTAGTGATAGTTGTGTTAGTAATAATAGTAGTAGTGATAGTTGTGTTAGTAATAATAGTAGTAGTGATAGTTGTGTTAGTAATAATAGTAGTAGTGATAGTTGTGTTAGTAATAATAGTAGTAGTGATAGTTGTGTTAGTAATAATAGTAGTAGTGATAGTTGTGTTAGTAATAATAGTAGTAGTGATAGTTGTGTTAGTAGTAGTAGTAGTAGTAGTAGTAGTAGTAGTAGTAGTGATAGTTGTGTTAGTAATAATAGTAGAAGTGATAGTTGTGTTAGTAGTAGTAGTAGTAGTAGTGATAGTTGTGTTAGTAATAATAGTAGTAGTGATAGTTGTGTTAGTAGTAGTAGTAGTGATAATTGTGTTAGTAATAATAGTAGTAGTAATAAAAGTAGTAGTGATTGTTGTGTTAGTAGTAGTAGTAGAAGTAGTAGTAATGGTAGTAGTAGTGATAGTTGTGTTAGTAGTAGTAGTAGTAGTAGTGATAGTTGTGTTAGTAATAATAGTAGTAGTGATAGTTGTGTTAGTAGTAGTAGTAGTAGTAGTGATAGTTGTGTTAGTAATAATAGTAGTAGTGATAGTTGTGTTAGTAGTAGTAGTAGAAGCAGTAGTAATGGTAGTAGTAGTGATAGTTGCGGTAGTAGTAGAAGAAGTAGTAGTAGTGGTAGTAGTAGTGATAGTTGTGTTAGTATTAGTAGAAGTAGTAGTGGTAGTAGTAGTGATAGATGTGTTAGTAGTAGTAGAAGTAGTAGTAATGGTAGTAGTAGTGATAGTTGCGTTAGCAGTAGTAGTAGAAGTAGTAGTAGTGGTGGTAGTAGTAGTGATAGTTGTGTTAGTATTAGTAGAAGTAGTAGTGGTAGTAGTAGTCATAGATGTGTTAATAGTAGTAGAAGTAGTATAAGTGGTAGTAGTAGTGATAGTTGTGTTAATAGTAGTAGAAGTAGTAGTAGTGGTAGTAATAGTGATAGTAGTGTTAATAGTAGTAGTAGAAGTAGTAGTAGTGGTAGTAGTAGTGATAGTGGTGTTAGTAATAGTAGTAGTAGTAGTAGTAGAAGTAGTAGTAGTGGTAGTAGTAGTGATAGATGTGTTAGTAGTAGTAGAAGTAGTATTAGTGGTAGTAGTGGTGATAGTTGTGTTAGTAGTAGTAGTAGTAGAAGTAGTAGTAGTAGTGATAGTAGTGTTAGTAGTAGTAGAAGAAGTAGTAGCAGTGGTAGTAGTAGTCATAGTGGTGTTATTAGTAGTAGAAGTAGTAGTAGAAGTAATAGTAGTAGTCATAGATGTGTTAGTAGTAATAGTAGTAGAAGTAGTAGTAGTGGTACTAGTAGTGATAGTGGTGTTAGTAATAAAAGTGGTAATGATAGTGATGTTAGTAGTAATAGTAGTAGTGATAGTTGTGTTAATAGTAGTAGTAGTAGAAGTAGTATTAGTGGTAGTAGTGATAGTTGTGTTAGTAGTAGTAGAAATAGTAGTAGTGGTAGTAGTAGTGATAGTTGTGTTAGTAGTAGTAGAAGTAGTAGTAGTGGTAGTATTAGTGATAGTTGTGTTAGTAGTAGTAGTAGAAGTAGTAGTAGTAGTAGTGGTAGTGGTAGTGATAGTTGTGTTAGTAGTATTAGTAGTAGAAGTATTTGTAGTGGTAGTAGTAGTGATAGTTGTGTTAGTAGTAGTAGAAGTAGTAGTAGTGGTAGTAGTAGTGATAGTTGTGTTAGTAGTAGAAGAAGTAGTAGTAGTGGTAGTAGTAGTGATAGTTGTGTTAGTAGTAGTAGTAGTAGAAGTAGTAGTAGTGGTAGTAGTAGTGATAGTTGTGTTAATAGTAGTAGAAGTAGTAGTAGTGGTAGTAGTAGTGATAGTTGTGTTAGTAGTAGTAGTAGTAGTAGTGGTAGAGTAGTGATAGTGGTGTTAGTAATAAAAGTGGTAATGATAGTTCTGTTAGTAGTAGTGGAAGTAGTAGTAGTAGTAGTGATAGTTGTGTAAGTAGTAGTAGTAGAAGTAGTAGTAGTGGTAGTAGTACTGATAGTGGTGTTAGTAATAACAGTGGTAATGATACTTGTGTTAGTAGTAGTAGAAATAGTAGTAGTGATAGTTGTGTAAGTAGTAGTAGTAGAAGTAGTAGTAGTAGTAGTAGTGATAGTTGTGTTAGTAATAATAGTAGTAGTGATAGTTGTGTTAGTAGTAGTAGTAGAAGTAATAGTAGTAGAAGTAGTAGTAGTAGTAGTAGTAGTAGAGGTAGTAGTAGTGAATAGTAGTAGTGATAGTTGTGTTAGTAATAATAGTAGGAGTGATAGTTGTGTTAGTAGTAGTAGTAGTAGTAGAAGTAGTAGTAGTAGTATTGGTAGTGATAGGTGTGTTAGTAGTAGTAGTAGAAGTAGTAGTAGTGGTAGCAGTAGTGATAGTTGTGTTAGTAGTAGTAGTAGAAGTAGTAGTAGTGGTAGTAGTAGTGATAGTTGTGTTAGTAGTAGTAGAAGTAGTAGTAGAAGTAGTAGTAGTGGTAGTAGTAGCGACAGTTGTGTTAGTAGTAGTAGAGGTAGTAGTAGTGATAGTGGTGTTAGTTATAAAAATGGTAATGATAGTGGTGTTAGTAGTAATTTTAGTAGGAATAGTAGTAGCAGTAGTAGTAGTGTTAGTAGTAGTAGTAGTAGTACTAGTAGTTGAAGTAGTAGTGATAGTGGTGTTAGTAGTAATAGTAGTAGTAGAAGTAGTAGTGGTGGTAGTAGTTGTGATAGTTGTGTTAGTAATAGTAGAAGTAATAGTAGTGGTAGTAGTGGTGATAGTTGTGTTAGTAGTAGTAGTAGAAGTAGTAGTAGTGGTAGTATTAGTGATAGTTGTGTTAGTAGTAGTAGTAGTAGTAGTAGTAGTAGTAGTAGAAGTACTAGTAGTAGTGGTAGTAGTATTGATAGTTGTGTTAGTAGTAGTAGTGGTAGTAGTAGTGATAGTTGTGTTAGTGGTAGTAGTAGAAGTAGTAGTGATAGTTGTGTTAGTAGTAGTAGTAGAAGTAGTAGTAGTGATAGATGTGTTAGTAGTAGAAGAAGTAGTAGTAGTGGTAGTAGTAGTGATAGTTGTGTGAGTAGTAGTAGAAGTAGTAGTAGTAGTAGTGTAATTCGGGTTAGTAATAATAGTAGTAGTGATAGTTGTGTTAGTAGTAGTAGTAGAAGTAATAGTAGTAGAAGTAGTAGTAGTAGTAGAAGTAGTAGTAGTAGAAGTAGTAGTAGTAGTAGAAGTAGTAGTGGTAGTAGTAGTGATAGTTGTGTTAGTAATAATAGTAGTAGTGATAGTTGTGTTAGTAATAATAGTAGTAGTGATAGTTGTGTTAGTAATAATAGTAGTAGTGATAGTTGTGTTAGTAATAATAGTAGTAGTGATAGTTGTGTTAGTAGTAGTAGTGATAGTTGTGTTAGTAATAATAGTAGTAGTGATAGTTGTGTTAGTAATAATAGTAGTAGTGATAGTTGTGTTAGTAGTAGTAGTAGTAGTGATAGTTGTGTTAGTAATAATAGTAGTAGTGATAGTTGTGTTAGTAATAATAGTAGTAGAGATAGTTGTGTTAGTAATAATAGTAGTAGTGATAGTTGTGTTAGTAATAATAGTAGTAGTGATAGTTGTGTCAGTAATAATAGTAGTAGTGATAGTTGTGTTAGTAGTAGTAGTAGTAGTAGAGGTAGTAGTAGTAGTAGTAGTGATAGTTGTGTTAGTAATAATAGTAGTAGTGATAGTTGTGTTAGTAATAATAGTAGTAGTGATAGTTGTGTTAGTAATAATAGTAGTAGTGATAGTTGTGTTAGTAATAATAGTAGTAGTGATAGTTGTGTTAGTAATAATAGTAGTAGTGATAGTTGTGTTAGTAATAATAGTAGTAGTGATAGTTGTGTTAGTAGTAGTAGTAGTAGTAGTAGTAGTAGTGATAGTTGTGTTAGTAATAATAGTAGAAGTGATAGTTGTGTTAGTAGTAGTAGTAGTAGTGATAGTTGTGTTAGTAATAATAGTAGTAGTGATAGTTGTGTTAGTAGTAGTAGTAGTGATAATTGTGTTAGTAATAATAGTAGTAGTAATAATAGTAGTAGTGATAGTTGTGTTAGTAGTAGTAGTAGTTGAAGTAGTAGTAATGGTAGTAGTAGTGATAGTTGTGTTAGTAGTAGTAGTAGTAGTAGTAGTAGTAGTGATAGTTGTGTTAGTAATAATAGTAGTAGTGATAGTTGTGTTAGTAGTAGTAGTAGTAGTAGTAGTGATAGTTGTGTTAGTAATAATAGTAGTAGTGATAGTTGTGTTAGTAGTAGTAGTAGAAGTAGTAGTAATGGTAGTAGTAGTGATAGTTGCGGTAGTAGTAGAAGAAGTAGTAGTAGTGGTAGTAGTAGTGATAGTTGTGTTAGTATTAGTAGAAGTAGTAGTGGTAGTAGTAGTGATAGATGTGTTAGTAGTAGTAGAAGTAGTAGTAATGGTAGTAGTAGTGATAGTTGCGTTAGCAGTAGTAGTAGAAGTAGTAGTAGTGGTGGTAGTAGTAGTGATAGTTGTGTGAGTATTAGTAGAAGTAGTAGTGGTAGTAGTAGTGATAGATGTGTTAGTAGTAGTAGAAGTAGTATAAGTGGTAGTAGTAGTGATAGTTGTGTTAATAGTAGTAGAAGTAGTAGTAGTGGTAGTAATAGTGATAGTAGTGTTAATAGTAGTAGTAGAAGTAGTAGTAGTGGTAGTAGTAGTGATAGTGGTGTTAGTAATAGTAGTAGTAGTAGTAGTAGAAGTAGTAGTAGTGGTAGTAGTAGTCATAGATGTGTTAGTAGTAGTAGTAGAAGTAGTAGTAGTGGTAGTAGTAGTGATAGATGTGTTAGTAGTAGTAGTAGAAGTAGTATTAGTGGTAGTAGTAGTGATAGTTGTGTTAGTAGTAGTAGTAGAAGTAGTAGTAGTAGTAGAAGAAGTAGTAGCAGTGGTAGTAGTAGTCATAGTGGTGTTATTAGTAGTAGAAGTAGTAGTAGAAGTAATAGTAGTAGTCATAGATGTGTTAGTAGTAGTAGTAGTAGAAGTAGTAGTAGTGGTACTAGTAGTGATAGTGGTGTTAGTAATAAAAGTGGTAATGATAGTGATGTTAGTAGTAATAGTAGTAGTAGAAGTAGTATTAGTGGTAGTAGTGATAGCTGTGTTAGTAGTAGTAGAAGTAGTAGTAGTGGTAGTAGTAGTGATAGTTGTGTTAGTAGTAGTAGAAGTAGTAGTAGTGGTAGTATTAGTGATAGTTGTGTTAGTAGTAGTAGTAGAAGTAGTAGTAGTAGTAGTGGTAGTGGTAGTGATAGTTGTGTTAGTAGTATTAGTAGTAGAAGTATTTGTAGTGGTAGTAGTAGTGATAGTTGTGTTAGTAGTAGTAGAAGTAGTAGTAGTGGTAGTAGTAGTGATAGTTGTGTTAGTAGTAGTAGAAGTAGTAGTAGTGGTAGTAGTAGTGATAGTTGTGTTAGTAGTAGTAGTAGAAGTAGTAGTAGTGGTAGTAGTAGTGATAGTTGTGTTAGTAGTAGTAGAAGTAGTAGTAGTGGTAGTAGTAGTGATAGTTGTGTTAGTAGTAGTAGTAGAAGTAGTAGTAGTGGTAGAGTAGTGATAGTGGTGTTAGTAATAAAAGTGGTAATGATAGTTCTGTTAGTAGTAGTGGAAGTAGTAGTAGTAGTAGTAGTGATAGTTGTGTAAGTAGTAGTAGTAGAAGTAGTAGTAGTGGTAGTAGTACTGATAGTGGTGTTAGTAATAACAGTGGTAATGATACTTGTGTTAGTAGTAGTAGAAATAGTAGTAGTAGTGATAGTTGTGTAAGTAGTAGTAGTAGAAGTAGTAGTAGTAGTAGTGATAGTTGTGTTAGTAATAATAGTAGTAGTGATAGTTGTGTTAGTAGTAGTAGAAGTAATAGTAGTAGAAGTAGTAGTAGTAGTAGTAGTAGTAGTAGTAGAGGTAGTAGTAGTGAATAGTAGTAGTGATAGTTGTGTTAGTAATAATAGTAGTAGTGATAGTTGTGTTAGTAGTAGTAGTAGTAGAAGTAGTAGTAGTATTGGTAGTGATAGGTGTGTTAGTAGTAGTAGTAGAAGTAGTAGTATTGGTAGCAGTAGTGATAGTTGTGTTAGTAGTAGTAGTAGAAGTAGTAGTAGTTTTAGTAGTAGTGATAGTTGTGTTAGTAGCAGTAGAAGTAGTAGTAGAAGTAGTAGTAGTGGTAGTAGTAGCGACAGTTGTGTTAGTAGTAGTAGAGGTAGTAGTAGTGATAGTGGTGTTAGTTATAAAAGTGGTAATGATAGTGGTGTTAGTAGTAATTTTAGTAGGAATAGTAGTAGCAGTAGTAGTAGTGTTAGTAGTAGTAGTAGTAGTAGTTGAAGTAGTAGTGATAGTGGTGTTAGTAGTCATAGTAGTAGTAGAAGTAGTAGTGGTGGTAGTAGTGGTGATAGTTGTGTTAGTAATAATATAAGTAGTAGTAGTGGTAGTAGTGGTGATAGTTGTGTTAGTAGTAGTAGTAGTAGAAGTAGTAGTAGTGGTAGTATTAGTGATAGTTGTGTTAGTAGTAGTAGTAGTAGTAGTAGTAGTAGAAGTAGTAGTAGTAGTGGTTGTAGTAGTGATAGTTGTGTTAGTAGTAGTAGTGGTAGTAGTAGTGATAGTTGTGTTAGTGGTAGTAGTAGAAGTAGTAGTGATAGTTGTGTTAGTAGTAGTAGAAGTAGTAGTAGTGATAGATGTGTTAGTAATAGTAGAAGTAGTAGTAGAAGTAGTAGTAGTGGTAGTAGTAGTGATAGTTGTGTTAGTAGTAATAGTAGAAGTAGAAGTAGTGGTAGTAGTAGTGATAGTTGTGTTAGTAGTAGTAGAAGTAGTAGTAGTGGTAGTAGTAGTGATAGTTGTGTTAGTAGTAGTAGTAGTGGTAGTAGTGATAGTTGTGTTAGTAGTAGTAGTAGAAGTAGTAGTAGTGGTAGTAGTGATAGTGGTGTTAGTAATAAAAGTGGTAATGATAGTTGTGTTAGTAGTAGTAGAAGTAGTAGTAGTAGTAGTAGTAGTAGTAGTCATAGTAGTGATAGTTGTGTAAATAGTAGTAGTAGAAGTAGTAGTAGTGGTAGTAGTAGTGATAGTGGTGTTAGTAATAAAAGTGCTAATGATAGTGATGTTAGTATTAATAGCAGTAGTGATAGTTGTGTTAGTAGTAGTAGAAGTAGTAGTAGTGGTAATAGTAGTGATAGTGGTGTTAGTAATAAAAGTGGTAATGATACTTGTGTTAGTAGTAGTAGAAGTAGTAGTAGTAGTGATAATTGTGAAAGTAGTAGTAGTAGTAGAAGTAGTAGTAGTAGTAGTAGTAGAAGTAGTAGTAGTGGTAGTAGTGATATTTGTGTTAGTAATAATAGTAGTAGTCATAGTTGTGTTAGTAGTAGTAGTAGTATAAGTAGTAGTAGTAGTAGTGGTAGTGATAGTTGTGTTAGTAGTAGTGGAAGTAGTAGTAGTGGTAGTAGTAGCGACAGTTGTGTTAGTAGTAGAAGTAGTAGTAGAGGTAGTAGTAGTGATAGTGGAGTTAGTAATAAAAGTGGTAATGATAGTGGTGTTAGTAGTAATAGTAGTAGGAATAGTAGTAGTAGCAGTAGTAGTAGTAGTAGTAGTAGTTGAAGTAGTAGTGATAGTGGTGTTAGTAGTAGTAGTAGAAGTAGTAGTGATAGTGGTGTTAGTAGTAGTGATATTGGTTTTAGTAGTAGTGATATTGGTGTTAGTAGTGGTGATATTGGTGTTAGTAGTAGTGATATTGGTGTTAGTAGTAGTAGTAAAGTAGTAGTGATATTGGGTGTTAGTAGTAGTGATATTGGTTTTAGTAGTAGTGAAATTGGTGTTAGTAGTAGTAGTAGAAGTAGTAGTGATAGTGGTGTTAGTAGTAGTGATATTGGTTTTAGTATTTGTGATATTGGTTTTAGTAGTAGTAGTAGAAGTAGTAGTGATAGTGGTGTTAGTAGTAGTAGTAGAAGTAGTAGTGATAGTGGTGTTAGTAGTAGTAGTAGAAGTAGTAGTGATATTCGTGTTAGTAGTAGTAGTAGTAGAAGTAGTAGTGATATTGGTGTTAGTAGTAGTGATATTGGTGTTAGTAGTAGTGATAGTGGTGTTAGTAGTAGTGATTTTGGTGTTAGTAGTAGTAGTAGAAGTATAAGTGGTATTGGTGTTAGTAGTAGTGATATTGGTTTTAGTAGTAGTGATATTGGTTTTAGCAGTAGTAGTAGAAGTAGTAGTGATAGTGGTGTTAGTAGTAGTGATATTGGTTTTAGTAGTAGTGATATTGGTTTTAGTAGTAGTAGTAGAAGTAGTAGTGATAGTGGTGTTAGAAGCAGTAGTAGAAGTAGTAGTGATATTGGTGTTAGTAGTAGTAGTAGAAGTAGTAGTGATAGTGGTGTTAGTAGTAGTGATATTGGTGTTAGTAGTAGTGATATTGGTTTTAGTACTAGTGATATTGGTTTTAGTAGTAGTGATATTGGTTTTAGTAGTAGTGATATTGGTTTTAGTAGTTGTGATATTGGTTTTAGTAGTAGTAGTAGAAGTAGTAGTGATAGTGGTGTTAGTAGTAGTAATATTGGTTTTAGTAGTAGTGATATTGGTGTTAGTAGTAGTAGTAGAATTAGTAGTGATATTGGTGTTAGTAGTAGTGATATTGGTTTTAGTAGTAGTGATATTGGTTTTAGTAGTAGTGATATTGGTTTTAGTAGTAGTAGTAGTAGAAGTAGTATTGATAGCGGTGGTAGTAGTAGTAGTGATAGTGGTGTTAGTAGTAGTAGTGATAGTGGTGTTAGTAGTAGTAGTGATAGTGGTGTTAGTAGTAGTAGTGCTAGTGGTGTTAGTAGTAGTAGTGATATTGATTTTAGTAGTAGTAGAAGTAGTAGTGATAGTGGTGTTAGTAGTAGTAGTGATAGTGGTGTTAGTAGTAGTAGTGATAGTGGTGTTAGTAGTAGTAGTGATATTGGTTTTGGTAGTAGTAGTAGAAGTTGTAGTGATAGTGGTGTTATTAGTGGTAGTGATATTGGTGTTAGTAGTAGTGATATTGGTGTTAGTAGTAGTGATATTGGTGTTAGTAGTAGTGATATTGGTGTTAGTTGTAGTAGTGATATTGGTTTTGGTAGTAGTAGTAGAAGTTGTAGTGATAGTGGTGTTATTAGTAGTAGTGATATTGGTATTAGTAGTAGTGATATTGGTGTTAGTAGTAGTGATATTGGTGTTAGTAGTAGTGATATTTGTGTTAGTTGTAGTAGTGATATTGGTGTTAGTTGTAGTAGTGATATTGGTGTTAGTTGTAGTAGTGATATTGGTGTTAGTAGTAGTGATATTGGTGTTAGTAGTAGTGATATTTGTGTTAGTAGTAGTGATATTGGTGTTAGTAGTAGTGATATTGGTGTTAGTTGTAGTAGTGATATTGGTGTTAGTAGTAGTGATATTGGTGTTAGTAGTAGTGATATTGGTGTTAGTTGTAGTAGTGATATTGGTGTTAGTTGTAGTAGTGATATTGGTGTTAGTAGTAGTGATATTGGTGTTAGTAGTAGTGATATTGGTGTTAGTTGTAGTAGTGATATTGGTGTTAGTAGTAGTGATATTGGTGTTAGTAGTAGTGATATTGGTGTTAGTTGTAGTAGTGATATTGGTGTTAGTAGTAGTAGTACTAGTATTACTAGTAGTAGTAGTCAAAGTAGTAGTAGTTGAAGTAATAGTAGCAGTAAGAATTTTTCTACTTCTTAACCAACTATACAAAAGTTGAACAGGAGTTCACTGGCTATGCCTAGAAAAGCCTTGATGTACGTACGCTGTATTTGTTATACAAATATTTTAAGCATAACGTATTTTCGTGAAAATCGTAAATAATCATTTTTCAGAAAGTCAAAGATAACAAAACGTTTACAATGTAAAGCGGAGTTTGTACGGGAAATTTGCTTTAAAACATTCATGCAGTTTTCTTTATGGTTTTCATCACCTTTATGTTTTTAGTCATGCTGCTCACAAATCACATAGCCATTTTCTAAGATGTCTTTTTGTACTAGGAGCCTCATGGCGTGTATATCCTCTTAAAATATCAGTGTCGAGTGGTTTTATGGAATGCAGTTTTCTAACAATATAAGCATATAAGAGAACAAGTAAAAGCAGCGCTTTCAGGGTATTTATTCATATAGGTATTTATGAAAGTTGAAACACTAGTTTCAAGCTATACCTACTGCTTTCCTTAATTGCTAGTTTGTGTACAAAAGAACTTCTACCCTTAACTTCTTAAATATACACTTATTCTATAACATTTTTTAATGAAAAACTCGTCAGAAATATTACTAAATTTGTTTTGTCATGTAACTAACATTCTGAATAATATCAGTAATGAGAGAAGTATTTTTTGAACAAAATGTCTTTGTTTTCAGCCCCAAAGGACCTCCCCTATATAATGGGCTCTAGTTTTACTGCATGTATACAGCTTTGTGTATAGATTTCGACAAAAAACTAAACAACAAAACCTAAACATTGTACGCTTTCACTAGTGATGCGGGATATTTATAAGCATAAAGCACGAGCAATTTGTGTTGTATATTTCATTTATGCACGTCGGTTTTATCTCTGAGCATAATATTTGCTTTCAACCCAATCACAGAAGTCTAAACGCATACCATTCGTATTCATAGCATTATGATAGCCATAATTCCCATTTTAACTTTCTCTATACGTGTTATGTACATAGTGTATATAGAAGGTATTGTATTGCACCCAAAAATTCGATACCGAGATTTCACCGGAAATATATGTTTTGGAATCCCCCGAATCCCAAAAAATCATTTTTAGAAAAATGTCCGTGTGTGTCTGTCTGCGTGTGTGTCTGCGTGTGCCTGTGTATGTGTGTGTGTTTGGACAGCACAGCTCAAAAATGAAAAGACCATTAAAAACCAAAGTTGATATTTAACTCTGGTATCTTACAAGGATGCGACACGAAGATTTTCAAGAAAACCCCCCCACCGCAAACTACCCTTTACATGGAAACAATTTCGAACATTTTGATTTCCTTAAAAATGGCTCTAACGATTTTGTTTAAAATCTCGTATATTTAAGATATTTACCTTGAATTTTCTGGGAATAGCCTCTGAATACTACTTTATTTTGGATGAATTTTACGGATCTTTGCATAACTGTTAAACCATAAGAGATGGACAAAAACTTACCAGAAAGAAAATGTAGGACATATTAAAGCACACAATTTATGTAACATACATTTTTGCATGGAGTTGATCGTTTTAAGATATTCCTTGTTTTTAGTTTCATCTTTGAAAAACTCATACATGAATATTTCATTTCCTGTCCATACAAAGGAACTTCAGTCACATAGCAACCAGCTTTTGACTATGACTTTAACTTATGGTACTCCCTTATTAAGCTTTTTAACATTAATTTGTTGCAGTGATATAGAGAAAGTCATGTGAATGGAACATTCAGATATTCTTTTACTTTCTTTACACGTACTATATACATAGTGCATAGAGAAGGTATTGCATTGCACCCAAAATTTCGATACAGATATTTCGCCGGAAAGATATGTTTTAGGGTCCCCTTTAACTAAAAAAAGAATTTTCGGAAAAAGGTCCGTGTGTGTGTGTGTCCGTTTGTCCGTGTGTCCGTGTGTCCCAGTGCCTGTGAACACGGTAACTCAAAAACGAAAAGTCGGTAAAATATCAAACTTGGTATATAAGTTTAGTATCTTCCATTTGACTATTTACCCTAGTATATTGGCTTATTTCCCTTCTACTTTATAAGATAATAAGTAATGTTTATCGCGATTAGCAAGAAGTAGATAGAAGAGTAGCCTTCTTAACAATAATTTGTTACAGAGATGTAGAGAAAGTTGTGTGAATGGAACACATAATATCTGTTTTTTTAATTCAGAGCCATTCAGATATAATCTGTTATAGACTTCTTGATAACTTAAAAGTTTTCTAAAGCTAGAGTACATTTGCTCTACACTACGAAATGTGAGAGTGACATCAAGAATAATGAAGTATTATAATAATTTTTACGTATAAACTATCAACCTTGTAAATGCTAGAATGTGTATGAAAAATCTGATGTGTTCCATTCACATGACTTTCTCTACATCTTTGCAAAAAAGTATTGTTAAACAGCTCAGACTTCTATTTACTTCATGCTAATTGAGAAAACGTTAGCAAAAATAGTCTTATTACTTGCTTCCATGTAAGTAGAAGTGAAGAAAGGGATCTCCATAGGTTAAAGTGATAGTCAAAAGCTGGTTGCTATGTGACTGAAGTTCCTTTGTATGTATGGCCAGGACCTGTATCAGAAAAGAAAGTTTTTCAAAGCTGAAACTATAAACAAGGAATATCTTAAAAACGATAAACTCCAAGGTAAAATGTATTAACATAAACTGTGTGTTTTAATGTACTTTACATTTTCTGTGCGGTGAGTTTTTCTTCATCTATTATGGTTTAGCATTGATATAAAGATTACAAGCTTTGAATTCAAAGCAAAGAAAGCTTGTATTCTCATATACAGATGTATATGTATATCTATATACATATACATAAAGTAAGCTAAAACATCTTATGTGTTCCATTCACATGACTTTCTCTACATCTCTGTAACAAATTATTGTTAAAAAGCTTATGCTTTTATTTACTTCATGCTAATCAAGAAAAATTATCAGAAATAATCTTATTACTTGCTTCCTTGTAAGTAGAAGTGAAATAAGGGAGTACCGTAGGTTAAAGTGACAGTCAAAAGCTGGTTGCTATTGGACTGAAGTTCCTTTGTTTGTAAAGGAATAACAAGTTTTTCAAACCTGAAACCAAAAACAAGGAATATCTACAAAACGATCAACTCCCCGAAAAAATATATGTATAACATAAATTGTGTGCTTTAATTTGCTCTACATTTTTGTTGTAAGTTTTTGTCCATCTCTTACGGTTTAGTAGTTATGCAAAATTCCGTAAAATTTACCCAGAATAAAGTAGTCTTCAGAGGCTATTCTCAGAAAATTCAAGATATTACAGTTTATTTACCAGGTAAATATCTTTAATGTACGATATTTTAATCAAATCGTTAAAGCCATTTCCACTTTTTCCATGTAAAGTGTAGTTTGGCGTGGGGGTATTTTCTTGAAAATTTTCGCGTTGCATCCTTGGAAGATACCAAACTTAAATACCTAGGTTGGTTTTTAACGGTCGTATCATTTTTGAGGCTATTTTGCCCCCCCCCCACACACACGCACGCACACACTCACACACACAGACAGACAAACACACGAACATGTTTCTAAAAATGCTTCTTTTGGATTCAAGGGGTCTCAAAACATATATTTCCGGTGAAATCTCGGTATCAAATTTTTGGATGCAATACAATACCTTCTCTATGCACTATGTACAGAGTGCGTGAAAAGAAAGTGAAAAATAACTCCAATTTCGGAACTCTTGGAAATAGATCATTTCATTATCCGTGTTTGAAGGTTTTTATGGTGAGGGTACATTAATAATTGCTGGGTTTTGAATACCTAGGTTAATTATGTTATACCAACCCATTAAGTTCCAAAGTAAATCAAGGAACACCAGCGTTCATTTTCGGACTTCCTTTATAGAGCAGTAGGGGCATAAAGACATTCTTTTACAGCAAATAAGAGTAGTCAGCTTTAGTTTTAAACTGATTTGGAGATGTACTAATTTTGCCCTTATCATGGAGAAAACAAGCGTGATAAACTAGCTAACCGGAGTGGAAAGGGTGCCAGGGAAAGATTCAGTTCTTTCTTCCAGTGCACTCTAAAGGAAATATGCTAATGACAAACATTATTCTAATCGCTGTTCGCACAGTGGAACATGGCAGAAAGGGCGGAGCAGCACTACGCACTAGACTGAATAATTATGAGCAATTAAAACGCCAAGTATTTGTCTCTCCCTCTCTCCCTCTTCTTGTTTGCGTGTGTGCCAAGAGAACATGACGTTCTCCGGTCCGTCCGTACGCTCGTACGTCGACATCGTCGTCTCTACTTGCGAGTGTTTTTACGTTAAACGAGTGAGTCGAGAGTTAGGATGCTAGCAACCCGAGAACAACCCCCCCCCCTTCCACAGCTGCAGCAGAGCAACCAGCTCCAGGGATGTGTTCTAATGTTTCTTCTTTGTACACTAACGATATAACATTTAAGTCTTTTGTTAAACTTCGTACTAGAAGTTCCAGTGCTATGGATAGAGAACTAGAAAATTAATAGCTCAGAATTCTAGGTTTAAGAGACCATTTCAGTCATCTGATGATTATTATTCTTCAGATAAACTAGTAATTTATTTAATAAAATCATTAACAGGAAAGCAGTTATTTACGATAAGCATAAAGTTGTGTTTGGCATACATATTTGGGGATTTTATATAACTATTATTTTAATAATTGCTCATAGATTATGTTCTTCGGAATTATTCAAATGTTTATATTTGATCCGGTAAAATAATAATTATCGATATGATTAATACAATTTAAACATAAAAAATTAAGAAAATAATAGCAACAAAAAATCTTAGGTATAAAAGTAGACGTGAAGATCTAATTAGATCAAATCCACAAATTTCCAAACATTGTCCATAAAACACTCCAGGACGAGTATTTCATAAAAATGTATGAACAACATTTCTGTGGAGAAACATGCAAATGAACTACTGTGGTGTAACAAAAAAGCTTATTTTCCATTCACACGACTTTTCCTTCATCTCTGTAACAAATTATTGTTAAAGTGCTTAATACTTTCTCTACATGTAGCACCTACATAGCAAAACTTTCGATGCCAAACTTTCACCGGAAATGACGTTTCGGGGTCCCCTTTATATATATACATATAAAAAAAAAAAAGCATGTTTAGAAAACGGTCCGTGTTTCCGTGTGCGTGTGTCAGTGTGTCCGTGTGTCTGTGAACAGATAACTCAAAAACCAAAAGTAGGTATAGTATTTTCCAAGGATGCAACACGAAGATTTTGAAGAAAATTCCCCCACAGCAAACTACACTTTACATTGACAGATTTTTGAAAATTTTAGTTTTCTCTAAAATAGTTCTAATGATTTGGATTAAAATACCGCACATTAAAATATATACACCACAAATAAAATGTATATCTTGAATTTTTTGGGAATGGTCCTCCTTATTCTGGATAAATTTTGCTAAATTTAGCTAGCTATAAACTGTAAGAGATAGACAAAAACTTGCTACACAAAATATGTGGAGCTCGTTAAAACACACAAAGTATGTCATACACGTTTTTTCTGGTATTGGCCATTCCCAAGATATCCCTTGTTATTGGTTTTAGTTTTAAAGTACTAAACTTTTTGCATACAGGTATTTGTCACACCTGGCTTTCCATATGGCACCTAACTTTTAAAACATTTGACTATCATTTTAGCCCATAGTATTATATGATTTCTGTTCTACTTACAAGAAAGAATTTTTGCTATTCTTTATCTCGATTAGCATGAAGTACTAGGCTAAAGTGATAGATCAAGTATTATAAAAGCTGATTGCAATGTGGTTAAAATACTTTCCTTGTATAGCCAGAAATCGACAATTTCCCTTACCAGAAAATTTTAAGCTGAAAGCAATAACAAGAAATGTCTCCATAATGGTAAATTCTATGACAAAATGTACATGACATAAATTGTGTGTTTTATCGAGATCTAGATTTGTTGCTAGAAAATGTATTTTATCCTTTACTGTTTACCAGTTATGCAAAGTTAAATAAAATTCTTTCAGAATAAACAGGATTTCAAGGGTATTCCCAGAAGATTCAAGATATATATTTTAGTTTTCAAGTAAATATCTTTAATATACGGTATTTTAATTAAATTCGCTAAAGCCATTTTTGTGAAATCAAAATTTTTCATGTAAAGGGTCATTTGTGAAGCGGGAAATGTTTATTAAAATCGTTGTGTCACATCCTTGTAATATATTAAACTTAAATACCAATTTCAGTATTTTACGGACTTTTTGTGTTTTGGACACACAGGCTTTTTCTAAAAATGTTTTTTATATAGCGGACCCTAAAACGCGTATTTCCGGTGAAAACTCAGTATCGAATTTTTTTATAGGAATGAAATACCTTCTATGTTCACTTTCTATGTTGTTCCTTTAACAAACGTTCCTTACAAAAGATTATTCTTTTATCTACATCATGCTAATAGATATAAGTATTAGCAGAATTGCTCTTATTACTTGCTTCTTTGTAAGTAGAAAGGAAATAAAGGGAACGAACTAGGCTAAAGCGATAGTCAATCTTTTTAATTGCTGTCGCTATGTGAAACAACTGAAATTCTGTTCTCTTTGTTCGCCAGGAGTAAAAAAGGAGAGTTGAAAAGAAAGATGACTTCCCGTTTAAGAAAAGTTTTAAGTAGCTTAAAATTGAAAGCAATAACATGGAATATCTCGGAATCTTTTACTCTACAAAAATAAATATGACAAATTGTGTGCTTTAACGGAATGTACATATTTTGTGTAGTAAGATTCTATCTATCTCTTAGTTGATCAATTATATAAAAGTTATACAAAAGTCATCTGAAATAAAGAAGTTATCAAAGTCTATTACTATAAAATTCAGAATATATTTCTTAAGTATGTGGTACTTTAATCAAAATAGTTACATCCATTTTTGAGAAACTAAATTTTTTGGAAACATGCTTCATGTAAGGGTATCTGGGGAGAGGGTGATTTTGTTGAAAATCTTTTTGTTACATCCTTGAAAGATATTGAACATAAATACCAATTTTCATATTGAACCAACAAACGGAGTTTCTTCTAAAAATGCTTTTTTCTGGATTCAGAGGATTATAAATCAAGTATTTCCGGTGAAATATCGGTATTGAATTTTTGGGAGGAATACAGTACCTTCTCTATCTACCATGTACAATGGACATACATACTAGAAAAAGTAAAATCTCTAGTTGGCAGAGTTAAACAGCTGGCAGCTTAACTTGGTAGCGGATATATGAGATTGCCGCTTCATATGGAAGTAATCAAAGCACTTTTGCCTTCAAAAGCTTAATTTGTTCCAGGTAATCAAAGTGTCGTGGAGTCCACAACCTATATTGCAAATCATAGACTTCTTTCACTTATAACCACATAAAATTTGGGGAAAATGTAACCTTCACAATGTATACATATTGTTTATAATTCTTTATACTGAGAGTATAGTACATTACCTTTTTTTAACCCAAGAGGTAGTAAAGTTCAGCCAAGGGCTTACTGGCTTTAAAACAAGTATTTCTTGGAGCAGTTTCAGAGAGAAGAAACTGATATTATGGCAAAGCAATTAGAATGTTAACCGGTAGGCTTAGTTTCATCTTCTTTATTCAGTGAATAAACCTATACATTAGATTAATTGTTTTTCAAACAAACCATGTCTAAGACAGGAGTTGGATAGGTAGAGTCAGATTGAAACATTCAATGCCATAGCTGGGATTTGAACAATGGATCTCCCGACAGAGCATTGAATTTCTCAAATAACTCGTATGTTTCCCGGTAAACCACAGGTGATCTTAAATTATTTTGAGATGACAACCCCAATGGTGACTTACAATGTTGTAAGTACTTTAGACCCAGGATTCACAGTATAGCCAACTATTGGATTGTTTTTCACAAAGCCGTGATTTAAACCACGGATCTCCCGATCTCTAGCCGGTTGCTCTGCCACTGAGCAACCATGTCAACATGCTGGCATAGCATTGAATTGTTCAGTCTGACTCTACCTATGCAAACCTATACATGTTTCAGTGATGGTGAGACGAAAGGTTTTGCAATCTCTAAAAGAGTATCCAGTATTACTGTGTTATTACTTTTAACTTACTGTGATATCACATTAAAATCGTTATCAACTATAATACATGACATCAATAAGATGAGACTTGTTTGGCTTTGTGGTTAGCAAGTTATCCCTTCCATGTCCAGACTGAGGAAAGCTGTTTCCTTCCATAAGCTTACTCCTCCAAATTTTGAACTATGGTTTAATGAAGAATATATGTACTTTTAGTTAGAGTCTACAAGAGTTAACACAAAATGTAACTATGACTTGTATTAACTTGAAATGTAAAGCAGCAGCTTGAATGTTAAGTATGATAAGGGTGAAAATGTACTATCCTATATACCTTTCAAAAAGTTATAAAATAATATTGGTACGTATAACTTCCATTCTTACAACAGAGACTGCGAACATGCTGTATGAAGTATCGTTGCTCTTTTAAGAAGTCAAAATTGTGTTATACTTGCACTTACGCTATTAACATATTTTTAAATGGCAATTTCTATATTGTATTCTAACATACTTAAATCAAGAATTTGGAATGGGGTTTATCCTTGTAAAAAACATGTCATAATTTTCCAAGAAATAAGTTCACATAAACTTTTGCTTACAAAACCTATTTATTCTAATAATGTTTGTAAACCATATAAACTATCAATTCAAAGCTATATGTATATTTATTTTTAGGGTATAGTGTGTAATGCGACAGTCAGATATTTAAACCGCGTGACGACCTTCAAATTACATACTCTTTGCAAGATATGGAGAGGTAAAGTAAACGATTAGTAAATTTCCGTTGACTAACCAATGTATAAGTACTTGAAAATTACGAGCAATAACAAGGGATATTTTGGAAATGTTAAACTCCACAAAACTTATTATTTTATGTAAATTTGGGCATTAGTGAGGTCTGAATTTTTATTTAGTAAGATTTTGTTCTCTTATGGTTTACAAATTATGCAAAAGTCTTCATAATGAAAAGGATCGAGAGGTTATGCCTATTGCCGCGCCGTGGCCGAGTGGTTAGACCACTTGCCTTTCCCCTAGACGGCCGGGGTTCGATCCCAAGCGACCGCATGTGAGATTTGTGGTGGACAAACCGGCGCTGGGGCGGGTTTTCTCCGGGTACTCCGGTTTCCCCCGCCATCGCATTCCACCGGTGCTCCATCATCATTTATGTAATCACCGCCTGCGGTGCCATAAGTAGTCAAAGCGGGCGTTAAACACTACAAAAAGAAAATGTTATTCCTAGAAAACTAAGGATACTTAGATTTTACGTTCCATGAAAATGTAAATTATATTATAATAACACATATATTTCTGAGAAAATAAAAAATAATGGAACATTTGCTAATACTTTGAAATAGATGTTTCTTGAAACTCTCGGGGCCGCACCCTTTGAAGTATGCTGATTCTATTATCAATTTTGATTTTTAACTGACCTTTTGTATTTATTATATGTTGTTCACAGATTCACGGAGTGATCGACTACATCTCTACAATAAATTATTGTTAGAAAGCCTATTATTCTATTTACTTCATGCTAATTGACAAAAATGTTCAGAAATTGTCTTATTACACTCTTCCTAGTAATTAGAAGGGAAATAAGGGAGTACCATAGGCTAAAGGGATAGTCAAATCTTTTAAAATTTGGATGCTATATGAATGAAATTCCTTTGTTTATATGGTCAGAAGTTGAAAATTCCCATATCAGAAAAGTATAAGTATTTTAAAACTGAAAACAATAACAAGGAATACCTCAAAAACGACTAACTCCACGAAAAAATGTGCATAATATAAATTGTGTGTTTTAAGGAGATGTACATCTTTTGTACAGCAATTTTTTGTCTATCTCTTACGGTTTACCAGTTATACAAAAGTCATCCAGAATGAAGTGGTTTTCTTCCCGACAATTCAAGATATACATTTTTATATCGCGTAAATATCTTTAATACAAGATATTTTTAATAAAAATCTTTAAAGTCGTTTTTGAGAAAATCAAAATTTTCGAAAAATGTGTCACATGAAGGGTAGTTGGGGTCATGGGATTTTCTTGAAAATCGTGACGCATCCTAGGAAGATACTGAACTTAAATATCAATTTGGTATTTAACGGACTTTTTGTTTCTGAGTATACACACAGATGGAAATGTTTCTAAAAATGTTGTTTTTGGATTCAGGGGGTGTCAGATTATTTCCGGTGAAATCTACGTATACATTTTTTGGGTGTAATACAATACCTTCTCTCTGCACTATGTACTTAGTACGTGTACAGAAGGTAAAAATGAAGTTTATGGTAGATTGAAATCTTGGTTGAATTTGGGTTGAATGCAGTACCTTACTAAAGATAAGCAGTAGAGAAAGTGGTATTATTACAAACTTTTCAAATCAGGAAACCATATCCATAGAAACCACTTCAAAACCGCTTGGCATGATCTGGGGGGATTAGAAAGTTTGCAACAATCTAAACTCAGTATGTAACTTTGTAGATGCAAGAGAAAGGGTCTGGATTGGGTACAATTTTTATTAATATTACTGACGATTATACTGAATGAAGATAAATAAATATATATGTGAGTCTTTTTTACTTTCTCTACACGAGCTATTTACATAGTGTATAGAGAAGGTATTGCATTCCTGCTAAAAATCCTATACTGGGATTTCTCTGAAAATACGTATTTTAGGGTCACCTGTATCCAAAAAGAGCATTTTTTAGAAAAAGTTACGTGTGTGTGTGTCCGTGTGTCTGTGAACACATTAAATAAAAAAGGAGGAGTCCGTCAAACAGCAAACTTGATATTAAGGATAGTATCTTCCAAGGAAGCGACACCAAGATTTTGAGGAAAATCCCCTACCCAAAACCATTCCTTTCATGGAAAAATTATCGAAAATATTGATTTTCTCATAAGTGCCTCTAAAAATGTTGATTGAAATACCGTATATTAAAGTATTTTCATGACAAATAAAACGTATATTTTGAATGTTAATGGAAATTGGCTGATAATATCTCTTTATTCTGGATGAATTTTGCTGGATTTTGCACGGTTAGTAAACCGTAAGCGAAGAACAAAAACTTATTTTACAAAAAAAGTAGATCTCGTTAAAGCACACAAATTATGTAATATACATTTTTTCGTACATTTGACCATTTTTTAGATGTTTCTTGTTATTGGTTTCCCTTTTAAAAATGCTTAACGACTTTTCACATACGGGATTTTATCAACTCCTAACAATGTAAAGAAACGGATTTTATCCACATGACAACAGCTTTTAGAAGATTTGACTATCTTTTTAGCCTAGTGTATCTCGTTATTTCTCTTCTACTTACAAGAATGGATTAATTCTGCTCATGATTATCTCGATTAGCATGAAATACATTGAAGCGAACTTTTTAACAATAATTTGTTACAGAGTGGTAGAGAGCCATTGAGTGAAACATATCGGATTTTTTTTTTTTTATTTTGAGGAGTCTAACATGAAATTCTGCAAATACATTATTACTGCAATATATAAAGAGCTGTTCCAGCTTGCGTGTGTGACTCAGAGCAGCAGAATACATACGACTCTGAGGGATCTGCCTATAGCATAAAATATTACTCGGTTGCGGGTAAGTTATTGTAAGTGATTCAAGTTTTGAATTAAAGTGGCATGAATTGCAAGCACTTGTATTATCACCTTCTTACAGCGACATATTGGATATTACGCTACCCCTCCAGCCGAGCTCCGATATTACACTATTGTCATAGTAGAGTTGGAATAACCTATTCTAAAACTTCTTCAGGGTTTCTGTGGACATTAATTCACAATGTTAAATGCCTTTTTAAATAACATAATAATATATTTAGATTAAAATTAATAAGTTATTCTGTCTTCTATATTTGCCAATATTTCGAAACTCTTCAACGAGATACATACATATATTCGTATTGAAAAATTCGTAAGACTGTGATCTCCAAACTTTCTTCTTGAGAAAAGAATTATCATAGTAAACAATATTAATGGTTTACAACAGCGTAGCTCAATTGATCTGAATTTGAATTGTATTAAAAGTTTTATATCTCTTCATCCCCAGGTAGTCTGTGCAAATAAAGCAGATCTCCATTCTTATAAACGTGTGGCAATCTTGCTCCATTCTCAACTTGTATTCACTCATCCTCTGATTTTTATAATTATTGTTATTCTCCTATAACAATATTTTAGTCGAAAAATGCGTATTGTGACTTATTCCTGCTTTAATCCCTGGTAATATGTATATACCTTTTAAATATTTCATATTCTTTCTTAAAACATGAGTCAAATTCAATATATAAGAAATTGGCCACTCATAACTTCAATATCATTGATATCCAAGAGTTATTAATGTTAAAATGGGTTTAGAATTTTCATCAATTAAATAAAGCAATAAATTAGCCAATTTTATGTAAATTTTTGTGATGATACGATGAGAAGTGTTTTATTATGGAATGGAATAGATTGCACAAAAAAAGTTGATAGTCTAAGTAGCATAATCTAAACTACAACATAATACTTAAAATATCTGATGTGCCATATTCACAAGACCTTTTTTTTTAAATATATCTAAAACTTATTTTATTCTTTTCCCCTACATTTCTCTGTTTGCTTTCCCATTGGTTTTCATTTTTACAGATATACATACACACATTTACGGCAACACAAACACCTATGCCCAAGGTGGGCCTCGGTCCCGCGATTCCCTACGCCATGAAGCACCAAAGCTAGAAAAAAGCCAGCTTCCACAAACCATCGTTACAAAAACTTATTCTTGTATTTACGCTATTTCTATGTAGATACAAGGCATTTAGAGGAATAGAGTAGGTTTATACGACAGTCAATACGAGTTAGTTGGTATGTGCTGGCCACAAATTATTCTATTTGAACGGCTGAGAGAAGGAAAATAAAAGTATTAATACCCATTTGAGAAAAGAGTAACATTTCGAAAATTCGAACCAATAACAACAAATATCTCTCTCGGAGGGCTTTCTCCACAATATATCCTGTTTTACATTAACTTCTTCTTCTCCTTTTTCTTTTTATAATTATTATTACTGTTGTTATTATTATTGTTATTTTATATTATTATTAGTATTATTATCATTATTATTATTTCTTTCATTGTATCTAAGAAAATAACCGAGAATCACTGAAAAATTCACAAAATTACGTTACTATACTTAAATAAATAGTATAAAATCTTTCATGGAATTTTCAATCTGAGGGTTATTTTTGAAAAAGTTCCCAATTAAAAATTTAAATTTAAAAAAAAATATCAAATTTTGTCAAATTATTGGCCATTTTAATTACACTTTGCGAAATACATGTATCAAATTACAGTGTAAAAATCGAACTATCATAAAGCTATGGCCAAATTTAGGAAGTTTTATGATGTAATATAGTGCATCTTTGCATGAAATAGAAACATGCCAAATTTATGTTTCTTACCTGAATCTTTCTTTTGGAATGTTAAACAATTATATAATATAATTATATAATAAATAAAATTTATTGATTTTAATTAGCTTTATAAACCAACCTATCCAAAAGAAGAGATTAGGTATATTTATTGAAAAAACATTATTTTTAAATATTGTGCTGCATAAGTTTATTAAATTACAGCCAGAAGTTCTGGAATTTAGACACCTGAGGATGAGATTATCTATTGAAGCTCAGATGTCCATAATAATATAGTGTTTAGAGACAATGGGCTCAGGATTCCCTCAGCTTTAGCATGGCATCCTGGGAACGGACGGCTCGCTTCACATTCCTCGGTCTACGTGATTGCTATAGGTAACTAACTGTTTTAGCTCGCATAGCTTCAAACTCCAGGATATATCTACCAATCGCAAAGCGACAATTACATTGCTATTTACCTTCTAACGTTAGTGTCATTAATATAATACATACCGCAAATCATTTGAAGAGGATGCCTATCAGATAGATTTTCCTATATTTTACTTTAAGAATATTATACAGTCCTAGAGCACACTTTAACAACCGAAGCCCCAGTGTCTTCTGGATACCCGCATTTGTATGGTGTTTAAAAACTGACTTTGTTCCTTAAAATCACCTTTTTATTGGTCGAACGTTTTCGCGTCGGCTTCCTCCGTTTCCAACTTCAGGTAACAACTCTTGACTCTACCTCCATTATCAGTTCGAAAACAAGTAACTAATACGAAAGCAAATAAATGAACGATGTTACAACCCAGATGAAACAAAGGGATGGTTTAGATGACGCCTCTATGAATTGTTTTGCTTCGACTGGTATTCAAGGAAAAGTATAACCAATACAACGATGCAATATAATCAGTTATGCTTGACATATCCTAGAGCTTTCATAATCGCATTGAAGACATACGTATTCCTATTATTGCATGACCACAGACAAATTGATATCGAGGAGTGTGGTACGAAAATTCAAGGTTTAAATAATAATTAATTGTTATCTTTACTTTTACATTTTATTTTATTATAAGATATTTTGTTTTGATACCAACATTCGACGAAGCATTTCTTTAACAGTATTCCGTACATATGTTGGGGGCTAGATTTTTCAGTTATAACATAAACAACTGTGTTCTATTTGGTGAAACTTTTGATATACAGCGAACAAGACAAATTTGCTCTTCGTACTTAAAAAATAAAAAACAATAACAAATACCAAAACATTCAACTATTCTCTGCTGCTGTAATGCAAGCAATAGTGTCTTGGTATGTAATGTAAGGATAATGCATCTATGTTATTTAGAAAGTTCACAGAACTTAAGATATATTATTGAAATTTGTACCAGTTATATCACACAAAAATATCAAAAATTTTGCAGTGTTTAAAACTTCAAGCAAACTTGTATACCTATTTATATAATAAGTTTAATTTTCTAAATACTGAACATAGTGAAATTTTAAAATTATTCACATAAAACTTCAAGTGTTGTTTAAAATTGAGCTATAATATCATGTTAAATTTAGCCTATAATTATGGTTGAAAAACCATTACTTTAGGTACTTTCAAAAACCATTTATTTTACAAAAGTAAAAAACCTTTCTTCTAAAATTTTACGGCGATTTACTGTAATATAGTTTTGAGAGACAGATAATTTTGCACCAAACTAGTAAAATACTGAATCCCGAGGAGCGTTTTTACTATATAAAACTGCTTCATGACTATTAATAAGCCTGCAGCTGACCATTATTAGCTTCAGTAAATAGTTATTCACATGTGCCAAATGGAAAAATAATGTTTTCCTAAATTTTATAACTCGGATTACTTTATTATAAAACTAACTGTTCAGAATTTTTGGCCAAACTTCTTAAAGACATTACTTTAATATGACGTATTTAAAGAATGAGAAAAGAATGTGTAACAGATATGAGGTACAGAAGTTTGACTGATATTCGCAAACCATAGTATATAAAGACACCGATTGCATTCAATGATTTCGGGAGTTAGTCGCTTTGGATTGTGAGGTCGCAGAAATATTTGTTAATTTTTATAGCGAATAATGATACTTGCAGAGGTGAAATGGCCTATACATTTCTAACTAGCTAGTTCATACATTATCCATGCACTAAACGAACTATTTCTGGCATTAGTGGTCAATAGTAGGACTTCTTAGTACTCTTAGTTGAATCTAAGGCCAACTAGAGAGTTTACCAAGACATGACATCTAAGTAAATGACCCTTAAACGGAAAGCATGGTCCCACCTGGGCCGCGCCGTGGCCGAGTTGTTAAACCACTTGCCTCTCACTAAGGTTCGGTCCCTAGCGCCCCCATGAAGGATTTGTAGTACAGAAAGCGGTGCAGGGGCGGATTTTCTCCGAGTTCTCCGGTTTCCTCCGCCAGCGCATTCCATCGGTGCTCAATCTACGCCCCAAATACCATCATTATCATCACCTGTGGTGCCAGAGTAATAAATCGGACATTAAACACTTAAAAAAGGCCCCACTTATGCATACGATTTTATGTGTATGTTATTACGATCTGAATGAACACTGAGTTAAATTGGACGCGCCAGTCGGACACTATTACTTATCGCATGACTTGCAAACTCATCGCATGGAGTTCCAGGTCGCACGACACATGCAACACTTGCCCTCAACAGTGGGAGTATACAGATCTGTTTATAACCTCGTATTGACAGCGAGACAGTTGAGTCAGTGCTGCCATTTGGAAAATACACAACTATAGTTTTGATATTTCAATGCAATATGTGCTGTCAAGTATTGGTTCAAATATTTCGTTCAGACTTTTATCAAGTATACGGAACATCATTGTAAGACAATGGAGTCAATTGGAATATAGCTTCTGAAAATTACAAGGGTCCTGACAAAAAGAAGATACTTCCCACACAATTTCCTAAACGTAATCCACAAAACTTAGTGTTTATTGATTTTATATACAAGATCATTTTCCTTTGTGTTTGTTTCTTTGGCTAAGAGAGTGTAGCATTAGTAAAACACAGAGATCCATCCATACTAGCTGTCAAACAAAATTACAAGATTGTGGTAAATCTGCTATACGCAACAATACTCATGTGACATGTCGAAAATATAAGTAGATGAATCGCATCTAAAAAAATCTGATGTGTACCATTCATATCTGCAACAAATTATTGTTAAAAACCTTATGCTTCTATTTACTTCATGCTAATCGAGAAAAAATAAGTAGAAATAGTCCTATTACTTTCTTCCTTATAAATATAAGCGAAATAAGGGAGTACCATAGGCTTTTTGTTTGTACAGACAAGAGTTGACAAATTCCTGTATGAGAAAAGAATAACTTTTTTAAAGCTGAAACCAAAAACAAGGAATATCTCAAAAACGATCAACTCCACCAACAAATGTATATAACATAAATTCTGTGTTTTAATGTGCTCTACATTTTTTGTGTCGTAGGTTTTTGTCTATCTCTTACGGTTTAGCAGTTACGCAAAATTTCGTAAAATTCATCCAGAATAAATAGTCTGCAGAGTCTATTCCCAGAAAATTCAAGATATACATATTATTTGGCAGGTGAATATCTTTAATATACAATATTTTAATCAAAATCGTTAAAGCCGTTTTTGAGAAAATCAAAATTTTCGAAAAAAAGTTCCATGAAAAGGGCAGTTAGGCGTGGGGGAATTTTCTTGAGCATCTTTGTGGTGCATTCTTGGAAGATACCAAACTTAAATATCAAGTTTGGTATTTAGCTATGATACTGAAGTGAATAAATTCACACTTGCACAGACAAAATATACTTATACCCGAACAGTTCGGATTTCGAGCACACCATTCAACCACGCTAAAATTGTTAAGAATGACGGAGCAGATCACCAAAGGATTCAACACAAATAAATCGACAGGTGCCCTCTATTTAGATATTGAACATGCCTTAGATAATGTATGGCATGCAGGGCTACTCAGAAAACTGACAGTCTACGAATTTCCTGACACTTGAATAGCCCTAATTAGGGACTACCTCTATGACCGACGATTTCACACCTCAGTAGAGGATGCAGTCTCAAGCTCCAAACAAATCCGAGCAGGAGTTCCACAAGGAAGTATTGTGGGACCAACATTGTTCAATTTATACATAAATGACATGCCAGAATTGGTAAGAACCAACAAGTACATATACGCAGATGACACTGCTATAACCACACAATCCACTCAGCCACGAATTTTATACTTACGCCTATAAAATGCTTTAGATTCACTTGAACCATGGTTCACGAAGTGTAGAATTAAAGTAAACGCGAGGAAGACAAGGTTATAGTCTTCACTAAAAGAATACAGCACCGTAAAGGCACATGCTACAACCGCTTAGCTACCAAAGGCGAAAGTATCGAGTGGAAAGACCAAGTGACCCACTTAGGTCTTGTCATGGACCAAGGCCTAACCTGGAGTACGTATATAGCTAACGTCAGAGCCAAGGCTAATGGTCAACTAAAAAGACTATATCCCATCATCAATCTCAAGAGCCAATTAAAATTAAACATGGGAATAACCCTATATAAAACGCTATTAAGAACAATCATTACGTACGCATCCCCTGTACTCTGCAAAAACGCACATACATAAACTACAAACACTTCAGTATAGAATAATTAGAATAATTGCCAAAGAACCCCCAGTAGCGCCGGCTTATCTCCTTCATGAGGAGCTGAAACTGCATTCAATTGAGTAGTTCATAAAAAGCCAAAGTTACCACCTGTACAAGCGTAAAGTAAGGAACAATAATGAAGTAATACAAGAACTAGGCACCTATGAAGCAGAAAATAACAAACACAAGAGACCGCTCTCTATATTTGACAGAATTCTCGGCCTGGGGAACCCGATTTAAATGTACAAGAATGGTTAGAATCGTTAGTAAGAATTCCATAATAAAATTACCCATGAATGTGTCTACGACATTAGTTTGGTGGCCCTTGAAGTCCTTGCTATGAGGGACCCCCACTCTATGGCAGACCACTAACGGGCCTTCTCTTGTATATAGCTAATAGAATATAACTAATATGTGCTTAGAATAAGGTTTTGTTACAGGTTAAGCAGCATTTGGCGTGGTCATCACTTGGATGGATGACCACTAAGGTTGGCCACGAGAAACCAATTAAGTGTCTACTAAATGACTACGTCCTTACTGTTACAGGGCTGCAGACACAACGAAATACACCAAAGGCTTTACCCGAAAGGGCAGCAATCAGGGCTACGGCCACACACACAAACAGACACACACGGACATTTTTCTAAAAATGCTTTTTTTTTGGATTCAGTTGGTCTCAAAACATATATTTCCGGTGAAATCTCGGTATCGAAGTTTTGGGTATAATGTCATACCCTCTCTATACACTATGTATATAGTACGCATAGAGAAAGTAAAAATAACTAAGTTAGGATATTATGAGATGAGCTGTGAAGCAGCCCATTTATATAGTTTAATTAAAATGGGATAAAAGTTTAAACAAGCTGAACGTATGTACTCTATTTCAAATAAATAACGAAACAGTGTTGAAAACAAACATGTTTTGGTTGGAGCGGATTCTACGCTGAGTGCCACTATGTGATATTGCGTATCCTATTAGAATAATGTGAGTCATTAGCATGCTGCCTCAGTTCCCTGCGGAGTGTTTCTTTATGGATGCTGGTCCGTGACGACATAACTCAGCTCTGTAGTTCTCTGAGCTGCCGTTGGTCCTGTGCACATCTCAAGCCTGCAGCTTACCCTAATTTCGCTTCCAGAATGAGCTATTTTATACGTTTCTTTTGTTAATTCCTAACAAAAAAGACCTATATAAAGTGATTAGGTTCGAAATACACTTTGGAGCAGAAAAAGTAGCTAATATATAGGAACGAGGAGGTTTAACTGCTATACCTTATCCAAACGTCACCACCTTACTACTCATCTCTTGCATATTCTGTGATTGTTCTGACAAGTCACTCAATAATATAGGCGGAACATAACACTTCCAAACATAAGTTTATGTTTTTACTAGTTTGTATACGGTTAAATTAATTAAATAGAGCTATTATATCTAGCTGAGTGCAGTGCAACTATGTACGAGGTGAGTTGAAAAAAGTTGATGTGTCTCGCTCACATGACTTTCTCTACATTTCTGCAAAAAACTATTATTAAGAATCTTATGCTTCTATTTACTTCATGCTAATCGAGAAATACTCTTATTACTTGCTTCCTTATAATAGTAGTGAAATAAGGGAGTACCATAGGTTAAAGTGATAGTCAAAAGCTGGTTGCTATGTGACTGAAGTTCGTTTGTTTTTATAGACAGGAGTTGACAAATTCCTGTATGAGAAAAGTATAAGTTTTTAAAAGCTGAAACCAATAACAAGGAATATTTAAAAAACCATCAACTCCACGAAACAAATGTATACAGCATAAATTGGTTTTAACATATTTTAACGTGCTCTACATTTTTTGCGTAGAAGTTTTTGTCCATTTCTTATGGTTTAACAGTTATACAAAAATCCGTAAAATTCACCTACAGTAAAGTAGTCTTCATAGGTTGGTCCCAGAAAATTCAAAATATATCTTTTATTTGTCAGGTAAATATTTTTAATATACGACATTTTAAACAAAATCGTTTGAGCAATTTTTAAAAAAATGAAAATTTCGAAAAATGTTCCATGTAAAGACTAGTTTGGGGTTGGGGGATTTTTATCAAAATCTTCGTGTCGCATCTCTGAAAGATACTAAACTTAAATACCAAGTTTGGTATTTTCCGACTTTTCGTTTTTGAGTTATCGTATTCAAAGACACACGGGAGCACGGACTCACGGACACACACGGACCTTTTTCTGAAAATAATTTTTTGGGTACAAGGAACCCTAAAACATACATTTCCGATGAAATCTCGGTATCGAATTTTTTGGTGGAGTGCAATACCTCTCTATAAACTATGTACATAATACGTGTAGAGAAAGTAAAATAACGGGATGATTTTTAATTTCTTTTTTTTTTCTTTTTTTTATCTTGCAGAAACACATGTTCCTGATGTATGTTTGCATTTCAACTGTTTAAATACTTAGTTTATTGTTGACAGTTAAAAGGGTTATACGTGTCTTCAAAGGCTGAGTGAATTTGCATTTAATTTTGCTTGAAAAATGGAGTAAAGTGTTCGAAATTTTGGCTGTAGCTTTTGGCAAATCTGCTACGAGTAGGACAAGGGTTTCAAGTGGTATTGACGTTTCAAAGAGGGCCAAGAAGACTGTGAAGATGACAATCTCCTGGACGTCCTAACACATCGACAATGTGGAAGATGCAAAGAAATTATTCTGCAAAGGGAATACTACTTAGAAGTTATGCGCCGATTGCATAAAGTAATCCGAAGTAAGCGACCAAAATTTTCGGAAAACCACTCATGGATAGTCTCCTGCTCACACCCCGACGCTTGTTCGTGCAAAAACCAGAAACGTTATGTTGCCTCAACCACCTTATTCGCCGGACATAGCCTCTTGCGACTTCTTTCTATTCCGGGGGCTGAAAAGATCATGAAACGGCATCGTCTAGCCACTATTGGTGAGCTAAAACCGAATTGCGGAAGTAATTGAACAGCAGAAGGAAAATTAAGTTCCGGAATTGATTCTAAGATTCTAAAAAGTGCTGGCACAAGTGTATTATATCTAAGGGAGTTAATTTAAAGGGGCACAAAGTTGGTGTAGATGCAGAAATAAAGATAATTCAAGAAAAATAAAATTCCCATTATTTTTTTAACACGCTTCGTATAGTCGATAGGTGGCAGCGTAAGGTTTCGTTTGATGGCTTATAGCGCACGGAAGTTGTCGTTATTACCACCATCGCAACATTGTCAAGTCTTTTTCAAGTTTTGTCAAGGTATTTTATTCATCACCCTTGCTTTCATCGCTTCTATCTGAATTAATAACAGTGAACCCTGTCCTTCTGAAGAGAAGTAGAGCCGTTGATACGGTGCTGAAATTTTACGGCAAATAAAAGAATTTCAAACCTGATAAAGAGGGTTTAGAGCAAAACTAAGCAGACTTTCCACGATATCGAATGGGACTCAAGAACCAGCGCAGCTATAGAGCGTCCATAAATAAAACTCAATTTAAGTTCAACTTATCATTGTCCCTGATAAAATATTTCAGTTCTTTCGACACATTTACTGCAGTACGCTTCCTCAATGTTATTTACAGCTTTTCGAGGAGCTAGAAACACGATTGCACTTAAAGATGTGTAGCGCTTTACTTCCTTGAATAGTATTTTATATACAACCAAAATAATAAAATGGCGTAAAAAATACAATAGCCAGGTGGAAGACGTAGAACTTGAGGCCTTGGCAAATGAATAGCTTCTTCACAAAGTTTGCTTCTAAATGAGAGCGCATCCAATTTGATGTTTAATTTTCCCCTGGCTTTTTGGGTGGATTTCTGTGAATGTTGTGTGAAACTCTCTCTGACTTGCTCCACATTTGCTTTACTGATTGGCGACAGGTTGACTTCCTACTACAGATGCATCCCTTGTTTTAAAGTCACCTACCTCACATGTACATTGGGCGTACTGGGTGGACCAACACCAAATTCTCGATAATTGCTTTGTATAGTGACAACATATTGGCTTATGTGAAAATCTAGCACACAAAATAACTCCCTGTCTTGTTTGCTGCCATCTTTACTTTCTCTAAACTTATTATGTACATTGTGTATACAGAAGGTATTGCACTCCACCTAAAAATTTGATGCCGAGATTTCACCGGAAATATATGTTTTAGGGTCCCTTATATCCAAAAAAGCATTTTCACAAAAAGGTCCGTGTGTGTGTGTGTGTGTGTGTGTCCGTGTGTCTGCGAGTCTGTGGACATAATTACTCAAAAACGAAAAGTCGTTAAATTACCAAACTTGGTATTTCAGTTTAGTATTTTCCAGGGATGCGACACGAAGATTTTGAGAAAAATCCCCCTACCCCAAACTACCCTTTACATGGAACTTTTTTCGAAGATTTCGTTTTTCTCAAAAATGGCTCTAACGAATTTGATTAAAATATCATATATTAAAGACATTTATCCGACAAATATCTTGAATTTTCTGGGAATAGCTTCTGAAAATTAGTTTATTCTGGATACATTTTACGGAATTTTGAATAACTGTTAAACCGTAAAAGATGGACAAAAACTTACTCCACCAAAAACTTAGAGCGCGTTAAAGCACACAATTTATGATATACATGTTTTCGTAGTCTTTGTTTTTGGTTTCTGCTATGAAAAACTTATACTTTTCTCATACAGGAATTTGTCAATTGCTGTCCATACAAACATAGGAACTTCAGTGACATAGCAATCAGCTTTTGATTATCACTTTAACCTGTGGTATTCCCTCATTTCTCTTCTACTTACAAGGAAGCAAGTAATAAAAGTGTTTCTGCTAATTTTTTTTCTGATTAGCATGAAGTAAATAGAAGTATAAACTTTTTAAGAATAATTTGTTGCAGAGACGTAGAGAAAGTCATGTGAATGGTACACGTCAGATTTTTCTGTTATATCTTCTCATACCACTGAAATTAATAAATATGCAACAGGTTTACCAACATAACATGTGTCCATTTATAGCAATATCATTTAAGTGTCTCTTAACGATATATATTCAAGTTTGTAATCTATAGTAATACTGTATTTTAGAAGATTGGACTTATTACATGTTTCCTTGTAGATGTAAGAAGAATAAGGCTAAGCGATAGTTCAATTAGATAGGGTCCGACAGTGGCATATCACAGTTTTTAGAACGCGCTCGTTGTTGAAGGTTTTGAGTGAAGGAATTAGCAGTGTTGTTAATGTGATACACATTCAATGCAATTATTTTTCTCATTGCTGTGAAAGACAATATGAATAACTGTGCTACAGCAGAATTTGTCTTCACAGTAAGAACTTGTTTTGAGTTGAAATCGAACACTGGTGCACAGAGAAAATTTAGAAATGAATTTAATATCACACGACATGGAAAAATTCCATTCCGAAACAGTATCCTAAAGTGGATGAGTAAATTTAACAATTTTGGCAATGTTTGTGATACATTTGTTGGTAGTGGAAAAACAGTCTGCACGCCTGAAAACATTGCGAGAGTTAAAAAGCTGTGCAACAAAGTCTAAAACATTTTGCAATGTTGCAAATTCCCGTTGAAATTAATTTCGTTGACGAATTATAGTATCAGTAAGATGGCGCCACAGCGCACACTGCTCGTGGTTCAATGAACTGTTTGTGAAACATGTTACCAGGAAGCTTAGTTTTGGAGACATATCCTGGCCGCCAAGATCTCCTGACCTGACTGCAGCTGATTACTGCCTATGAGGTTATCTGAAAAGTAGGGTGTATTGCAACAAGCCTCGCACCATCATTCAGCTGAAACAAAACATAAAGAACGAATTCATTACTATTGATCCTGTTTTGTTGAAGCGAGTAATGAAGAGCTTTTATAGCAGATTGCAGAAATGTTTCGTTGCCGCGAAGGCCACTTACAAAGAGTGGTTTTTAAAATGTAATAAATAAATTGCATTGTTCTATATTACTTTCAGTGTATGTGTTTCCTTTTAATTCGTTCACAGTGTCCCACAACCGCACAATAAAGACCATCATATCACGCTGCCGAACCCTATTATAAGAGCTAATCGCAATATGATGCCTTTGGAATTCCGTACTTTTTGCATTACCAGGATGACGAAAATGAATAAGTTCCTCTTCTTTGAGAAAAGTTAAGTATTGAAACATTTAAACCAATTGCAAGACCTTGCAGGTAGTTAGCTCAAACTAAGAACGTAAATTATTTGCTTTAACGAAATCTACATCGTATGTATAATAACCATTTGTCTCTCTTCTCATACGATTTGTTACAAGTTATGCTAAACATTCAGTCAGAATGAAGAGCTATTTCCAGAAAATTTAAGATGTACATTTTGTTATTCATGATAATATCTTAAATAAACGACACTTTTATAAAAACTGTTAAAGTCATAATATATAAAGTAAAATAAAACATTTTGAGAAGTATTTCATAAAGAGAGTAGTTTCCTGGGGGAACTGAAGTGATATTCTTGAAAATCCTAGCGTTGCACTTTTGAAAGCCACTAAACTTAAACATAGAGTTCGGTAACAAATTGTCTTTTCGTTTCTGAGTTTTATCGGTCACAAGCGCACACGCAAACACATAAACTCACATACATTTACACACATACACGGTACTTTCTTTAAAATTAATTGTTTTTTTAGTATAGGGACCTCAAAATATATACTGTTTTAAAATTAAATATTAATTAAATTCTGAAAACTTGTTGACTCTTACAAAATCTAACTTTAAGTTAACTACTAGCTCTGTTTTCTATTTATGCTTATAAACAAGCCCTTTTTTATTTTCCTCTCACTGATTATATATTTATATGTTTTAGATTTCGGTATTGAAAAGGCATTGATGTATGTTAAAGTGATTTTTACTTTCTCCAAACGCACTATGTACATAGTGTATACAGAAAGTATTGCACTCCACCAAAAATTCGATACCGAGATTTCACCGGAAATATATGTTTTAGGGTCCCTAATATCCAAAAAAAACATTTTCACAAAAAGGTCCGTATATGTGTGTGTGAACACGATAACTCAAAAACGAAAAGTAGGTAAAATACCAAACTTGGTATTTAAGTTTAGTATCTTCCAGGGATGCGACACGAAGATTTCGAGAAAAATCCCCCCACCCCCAAGTACCCTTTACATGGAACTTTTTTAGAAATGTTTGATTTTCTCAAAAATGGCTCTAACGATTTTGATTAAAATTTCGTATATTAAAGATATTTACGCGACAAATAAAATGTATATCTTGAATTTTCTGGGAATAGCCTCTGAAGAGTAGTTTATTCTGGATGAATTTTACTAAATTTTGAATAACTGCTAAACCGTAAGAGATGGACAAAAACTTACTAAACAGAAAGTGTAGAGCACATTAAAACACACAATTTATGTTGTATAAATATTTTCGTGGAGTTCGTCGTTTTTGTGACATTCCTTATTTTTTGTTTCTGATATGAAAAACATGTACTTTTCTCATACAGGAACTTGTCAACTCCTATCCATATAGAAAAAGGAACTTCATTGACATAGCAACCAGCTTTTGATTATCACTTTAACCTACGGTTATCCCTTATTTCGCTTCTACTTACAAGGAAGCGAGTAATTAGACTATTTCTACTATTTTTTTCTGATTAGCATAAAGTAAATAGAAGTATAAGCTTTTTAAGAATTATTTGTTGCAGGGAAATGGAGAAAGTCATGTGAATGGTACACATCATATTTTTACTTCTGTCTTCATTTAGCTTTCTGAGTTTTATTTGCTTTTTTATTATTTTGTTAAAAAAATGATCAAGAAAGTAAGCTTTTTTCCTGATCTTTAAGCTCCTCGTGTTTATTCGATATATTTTCGTTTGTCAAAAGTGAAGTAGAACGTTCTTTGCTCTCAAGTTTCAGTTGTTTATTCTCAAGACTCCCTATAACATCACGATCACTAATAGAGCTTCTCTCATTTATTTTCGTTCTCTTCGTTTCTTATGCATCTTTTTCTTCCAACATCTGTGAACACGATAACTCAAAAACGAAAAGTAAGTAAAATACCAAACTTGGTATTTAAGTTAAGTATCTTCCAGGGATGCGACACGAAGATTTCGAGAAAAATCTTCCCACCCCAAACTACCCTTTACATGGAACTTTTTTCGAAAATTTTGATTTTCTCAAAAATGGCTCTAACGATTTTGGTTAAAATTTCGTATATTAAAGATATTTACCTGACAAATAAAATGTATATCTTGAATTTTCTGGGAATAACCTCTGGAAAGTAGTTTATTCTGGATGAATTTGACTAAATTTTGAATAATTTCTAAACCGTAAGAGATGGACAAAAACTTACTATACAAAAAATGTAGAGCACGTTAAAGCACACAATTTATGTTATATACATTTTTTTCGTGGAGTTCGTCTTTTATCTAACATTCCTTATTTTTGGTTGCTGGTATGAAAAACTTATACATTTCTCATACAGGAAATTGTCAACTGCTGTCCATAAAAACAAAGGAACTTCAGTGACATGGCAACCAGCTTTTGATTATCACTTTAACCTATGGTACTCCCTTATTTCACCTCTACTTACAAGGAAGCAAGTAATATGGCTATTTCTGCTAATGTTTTACTGATTAGCTTGAAGTTAATAGAAGTATAAGCTTTTAAGAATAATTTGTTGCAGGGGTATAGAGAAAGTCATGTGAATGGTACATATCAGATTTTTAATGTTATTCTTTCATTTCTCTTGCTTGGTTCTTAAAATTTTTACCGTGTGGCTCTGTGGCCCTCCCAATTTGGAATTTTATTTGATTGTTGAATTTTATCTCTTAGAATGCTTTAATTTCAGTATTGAAAATTCTATAAAAAGGGCATGCAAAACTATTTTAATTACTCTAAATAAAATGCAATTGAAGTGTTCTAAAATACAGTGGCTTACTGAAAACCTCGTATACAAAAGCCGAAAGTGTCATTTATACTAAACTGTTATGTTAAAAGCTTCACACGAATAGTGGTAAGTACCGAATTTAAAAAGAGTAGGTTTAAGGATAGACATCCAATATGAAAACAACTTTAAGTAACATTTTCAGTTGTAGTTGGACGCAAATGCAAGCATGAAGCGAAATGATATCTGTATATGTGTATGGACATAAATATTTTTGTTGGATATTCGACCAGTTGCTGATAGTTGCTGAGTACAATTTACGATGATTGTGCATTTTATATGACTTAAATAATGTTTACTAAGCGAAATAATCCAAATATTGCGATCATACTTTTGTAGCTCATTGTCGTTGAAGTACACATGCACTTAATATCAAAATTCATCACACGATTTTGTATGAAATGTATGGTATATAAATAAGTTACATCTGGGTATAATATATTTAACAAATAAATGTAAATTACATTCCCTGAATACTAACACTATAATCTCTTTTGTTACACCATGTGAATTTTATGCTTTTTGGATGAGTTAGGTCATAACAAAGCTATAGTGAGTATTTTTACTTTTATATAATCATTTGTTTGCTTTTTATGTCCAATAATATGAAATTAATAGGTTACAATTATATTAGCTAAGAACATTTTATATATGAAATGGATAACGGCTTCACTCTATGTTTTACTTATTCAGGTTGGCATTAATGAATAATGTCGTCTTCGCAATGTTGTAGGTATAATCCAGACTGTTTTTGTTTTGTGTATGGTGTCTTCCTGGAATCGAAAGCAGTAAAGCATAGAATAAAGAATGCTAATAACTTCTGCCTAGAATACAGGTCTTTATTTTGGGATGCCTGTGGGAGACAAGAGCTGGGCACCACATGTTGTATGTGGGTGTTGCAGATGCACTCTTGAGGCCTGATGTAGAGGAGAAAACAGAAAAATGAAATTTGGTGTACCTAGGATTTGGCGAGAAGCAACAGATCACCACTCCAACTGGTATTTCTGTGTTACTGATTTGTCTCATCATAAGAGGTGTAAGAAAACCAATGCTTTTGCATATCCAGACTTGCCATCATCTCTTTGGAGCTTCCTATTCCTCCTCCTCCAGTACTGAAAGTGTGGAGGCACTAGAGATTCAAATACGGAAATCTACCACCAAGAAGACTTCTCAGAGGTTGAAGATGCTACACCTTACTACCCTGCACAAAATGAGTCAAATGACTTGATCAGGGATCTAGGACTTGCACAATCTAAAGACTAAAGCAGAGGAATCTATTGAGTAAGAGTTGCCAGATATCCAGACAGAGGAAACGTCATGAAGCATTCTCACAATACTTCACAAGAATTTGACAAACAAGTTGTGCTATTGCCACATTGTGTTAGGCCTTTTCAATGTTAATAGCGTTTAACAATGATCCAAAGGACTGACGACTCTTTGCTCCCGCAAGAATCTGAAAGCTGTTCACCTCCATAATGGAAACAAGAATTCTTCAATTCCAATCGCTTATTCGAATCATATAAAGAAGAATACTCAAGTGTTCAACAGCTCCTTTAGGTGGTAAAATATGCTGAACATCAGTGGGATGTAACTGGTGATTTTAAAATGATTGCATTTTTATGGGATTACAGGGAGAAAACACAAATGATCACTGCTTGCCCTGTCTTTGGGATATCAGAGATACAGGCAGACATTTTCAAATTGCTGAGTGGCCATTGAGATATGAGTTTGTGATTGGCCAGAAAAATGTGAAGTGGGTACCCCTTGTTGAGCAGAAAAACATACTGATGCCTTAAGTTTTTACTCATCAAGCAATTTGTAAGAACATTACATACAACATCAGATGCAATGAAGTACCTCCGGAATGTGTTCCCCAAACTAAAGATAAAGGTGGAATTTTTGAGAATCCCCATCTGAAAAAATTACTTCCTGATGACTACCAGTTCAAAGAAAGGCCTGGAAGAGCTGTGGGAATGTGGTGAATGGTTTCCTAGTTAGTCACAAAATGGACAATTATAGGGATGTGGTAGAGGGTCTTTTGAAGAACTACAAATCAATGGAATGCAGAGTGTCTCTAAAGTTGTCTCCACTCGCATCTGGATGTTTTAAGTCTCATTTTCAGAGGAACGATAGTTTGGAAGGATGTACCAGGGACAGTATAATGAGCATTTGCTTGGTGATTATATCTGGGAACTGATCAGAGAGAGTGTGATGTAACATACCAAAGGAAATGCAGAAAGACAACACATTTTAAGCACACTGTACATAACATGAATACACTTTCATGTACTTTAACCTTTTTTCATATATAGTTTCTGAACTTCCATTTTTTAAAATGTTTTATATTTAAGGATTCCTTTTTTTGTTTCTTTTTTTTTTGTTTCATCTGTATATGTAAACAAGCATATTGTTATAAATAAATGCATTTTCCTAAAATTAATAAAATTAATCTCATTTCCCTACAAACGATTTCCCACATGCAAAATTGTGTTTACATAGTGTTTTGAAACACACTACATCAGAAGCAGCAACAAAAGTAACTTAAACAACATTTTGTTATATGATGATATCTTTAAATATATTTTTACAACTCATTCGCCCAGTATTAAGATAATAACATTACGCTTATTGTCATTATAATTAAATTACATTGCTTCGTTATTCTAATTGGGGTGTGTACGTACTAAATCAAATTACTGTTTGAAGGCAAATTTAACTCTTAGAAAATGAAAACATGCGTAGATCCTAACATAGATCGTAAAAGCGACTTCGTGGCTTTGCACTTTTACATTATAACATAAAGCATTTCTAAATAATCATAAGCTTTTCATCTGTTAATGAAGGAAAGAAACAATACACATCTGTAACCTACGAATTTACAATTCAAGCATGAATAATGGGAGGAGTGACGATAAATTTTCGTTGATAGCTTAGCTCCATCTGTCACTGCTGCTTAATGGCACGATGAATCTTTGATTACATCACACAAGCTGGGTAAACGGACAATTCACGGCAGTTTAGCTATCTAGTTAACTCATTATTGGAATGCACATAGACTATTTTGACAACAGTTACCACAATTGAATTACTGACTCCACAAATCTGTATTGTCTCTCAATGCTTTTGAGTGAGGTATGTATTTGAAGATGGTACCTATTGCTATTACTACCTGCTAGACTGATTATTGTAAAGTCGACGAGCTCATTTAAATGCAAAATACGGTCCAAAATGGTTCTAAATTGAATTCAAATTAGCTTTATTAACTACGTACTTCTTAAAGTAAAAAAAAACTACATGATGGAGCATCGGTGGAATGCGATGGTGGGGGAAGCCGGAGAACCTGGAGAAAACCCGCCCCTGCGCCACTTTGTCCACCGAACCCGGGCCGTCTAGGTGTGAGCGGCTTTCTCATCTCATCATAACCAAGCATACTCTCTCGTCGAGAGTCAAATGTAAAATATTAAATTGTTTTGTTTAAAACATGCTATTTTAACATTTAAAAATGTAATTAGTATCACAAACTGTGCATAAACTAAGTAGCTTTGACTAAATCAGGGAACCTGTTATAATGATCCCTAAGCAGTGATATTTACATTTAAGGAAGATAAGGAGAATTTTAACAGATCATGCGCATGTGCCCAAACGGTTCCTCCTGCACCTGACACAATCTGTGACAGCAGCTGTCAGTGCTATTACACTAAGATTGAAGCTTGACGGTCCTGTCCTCGTGGGAAAGTTGTGTGAAACATCACGCTGTCAATAAACCAGTTTAGCTATCACACGTACATGTTGACCTACAAAAGTTTCCAACTTCAAAATATGCTTATAACTGGCGCAACAGATCTAGACATGTGAAAATCTTAATGAGAGCTAGGAAGCGAGTTGTACTTTCAGATAAGCAGTTCATGCATGCTGGAAGAGTGCCTGTCACGGTCAATGTCAAATATCTGTCACCTGCATTATACAGCGATGCACTTATAAACATGTGTTTTCATATCTACAAAACATCTATACAAATGACCTAATATATAAACAAGTTAATCGTGTGCCTCCAATTCTTCCACACCTGACAGTCCTTCGTCTTCTCTCACGTCATTATCATCATCAACGTTATCGTTACTTTCTGCACCATTATCTTGGATAAGTATTCTCTTTGATTTTCTACAATTCTTTCTAAGGATTTTCAATGTTGTCAACATGTCGACATACATTTTCCCATTGTGGCCTGCCAATTTCTGCAACTCGCTAGTGACACAATTGTACCACATTTTTTTAATTTAAAAGCGATATATTAAGTTTTATTTTTCTTGCTTTCTTATCTTTGAGAACCCTGGAAATAGAGCTCAGTGAAATATCAGTTGCCTTGGCTATCCTTTCATTCACTTTCTACAAGCTTTTGAAGAACTCGGGGAATATACATTTTCTTCCTGCAGCTCTGCCTCTTGCTTCATGAAGTCAAGGACATTTGCAACTATTTCTCTGCTCTAAGTAATACCTCGCCATTTAACTTTGAAAAAGTAGGGGTCATGGTTAAAAAAAATCAAATAAATAAATTTAACCCTATTTACTGCCCTCTTTGAATACAAACCTATACGGAACAATTTCGATGCAAACTGTACAAAGTTTGCTCGCTCTGACTTTAAGTAAACAAAGTATCATATTACCAACTCCGATAAGCTAGGCTCGGTAGCTGGGTAGGCGATCATGGTCACGATTCCAGAAGTTTTGCGCCGGCAATATATTTCATGAACATATCTGAAACATATGGAAGTTTAATCAAAATTTATAGAGCATTTTGAAGAAAATAAACATATTTGAAAAATGTTCTACGTAAAGATTAACCTACAGTGGGTAGTTTTCCACACACACACACACACACACAGGCATACAAACACAACCATGGAAGCGTATTAATTTCATTTTATGCTAATTCATGATTAGCAGCATGAATACGTTTAGAAAATAATTTACTCTGCTTAATCCCTTTGCTATCTTTCAATAAGGATACATTTTTCGAGTTGAATTTTAACACAATTTCATAAATATAAGGCCGTTAAGTCCTAAATCTAATTCAGTTGGAATTAAAATTCTTAAACATATGCCTAATATACCAGTTCATGCATCAGATATAAAATATAATGTTCCAATATCTTTATGATTTGTTGAGAATAATCATCGTTTCAATAAAAAAGGTAAAATGGATGTAGCTTTTCATAAACGTTGTTTTTTTTGTTTACCTCTATATGAGATTTGAACTAAAATTTCAGTATCGGACTCTTATGCTGGAATGTAAAACTTCCTATAGGTAGGTAAGCAGTAGAGAAAGTAAAAATATTCTGTGTTAAGTAATAAATTGTAGATGGCACCATTAATCAGCACTGAAGGTAATAACAGCACAGCACTCTAAGGGCCGTTTTGTCTGCTTGGCCTCTTTTCAATGGATTCGTTTGGTTCATTATTACATTGAACAGCTGGGCGTCCACAAAGTTTTAATGTAACAAATTATTTATGTATTACTAAGGCCGACTGATAAGTCCCGGGCCTCTCAATGAAAACATAATTTAAAAACAGTTTTTTTTCCCTTTATTTTTCAACACAATCTCCTTTTGTTATATCGGTGTTCTAATTTAACTAAACCATCTCTGTAGTGCAATTTATCAATGTCCTTAAAATATCTGTTTACCGGTTCAATGACCTCCTCATTGCTGTGAAATCTTCATCCTCCAAGGTTTGGGAATAGGTGGTAGTCACTATGCGCTAGATCTCGTGAATAGGGGGGATGTTCAAACAATTCCAATTTTATTTCGCACATTTTTTCCATTGCAATGACTAAACGATGGGCCGGAGTATTGTCGTGTTGAAATAAGATTATTTTTTTTGCTAAATGCGGTATATACATTTTCACCCCATCACTCAAACGTTGCAGTAAGCTTGCGTAGTATTCACTAATGATACTGTTACCATTTTCCGAGTAATCAATAAAAATAATTCCCTGTGCAACCTAGAAAACACTCGCCATAACCTTGCTAACTGACAAAATTGACTTTGCCTTTTTTGGGGTTTGTTCACCTGGTGTAATCCACTGTTTTGACTGTAATTTACTTTCTGGAGTGTAGTGATGTATCCAAGATTCATCCATGGTAATAAGTAGTCTAAAACTGCACTGTGATTTTTACGGTAGAGCTCCACATTCAGAACAGAAACAGTTTTTATTTTCAACTTTTGATCAGGTGTCAACAATCCAGCATCCATCTTGCACAGACCTTGTGAAAGCCAAAAAACCTAAAACATTACTTAAAATATTACCTACACATTCTTTTGATATGTTTACATCCTTTGCTATCACAAACAACTTTAATCTGGGATTTTCCAGCACTAAACGAGGAACTTTTTCAATGTTCTCTGGAGTTGCCACTTCTCCTTGATTACTTTAGGCGTTAAGCCTTTCAAATGGAAGTATTTAACCATTGCTCGTTTTTCCAAATCCTCCATTTTCGTGAAAACTCTAAAATTGTCTTGTTTAAAATGCTTTCATTCGAAAACTAAACAAGCTATTGACCTGTAACTATGGATACCAGTAAGTCTAGAGTTAAACTATACAATGCTACCGGCTAACTGGCCTAGTCACGCCATATAATCTGTGTGAGGCCCGAGACTTACTAGCCGACCCTCGTATGCATATATTTAATGCTATTAAATTCAAAATCATTTTACGTTACAATTTCGCACTTAAATCACCTGTTGTATATTTACAATTACAAAACTACTCCTTGTGACATCATGTATTGTTTCTCTTAATCGAAATAAGCCATTAACACTAATTTCATCACTTTCGTAAGCGCTGCCTCACTCGCACTGGTTTACTTCTCACTCCTGGGACGCTATGATAAATCGCTTGTGGAAAAAAAAAAACAAAAAAAAAACAGTTAAGCCCCACATATCTGTTTACACTTAAATTAAATGAAGTGAAAAGCAGATTCTTTAATATTTATAACATATTATATTGATTTCACAAAATATCAACCACAAGGCATTTTTATATCTCTAAGCTGTAAATTTCTGACAATACATAAAGAAATTTGACTTATAGAAAATCATTTTTGAATCCTTCATTTAATTTAATTCAGAAATGGGATTGAAATTTGTTATTCTAATTTTGAGTTATATAGTAGAATATATTAATACTGAAATCTATTGTGTTTAGATGACAAAGAATAAGAACTTAAGCTGAATTTCTTTACTGCTTTGGAAACGCCAGTAAACTTAACTACCTACATGAAACCTTTACCGAGATTCCAAAGATAGAAAAATTATTGCGTTTTCAGCCTTTTGACCCATAATATTATATATAACTCGTGAGACTTTTTCAATCTTGAAACCACAAATGGGCTCACTCTTCCAATTTTGTGCTTAATATCAATGGGGAGGGCAGCAACATCAAACATACTGTTATTTTTACTGTACATTTCATTTAAAAGGAACAAAAACTACATTTTTACATATCAATACATAGTAAGTTTTGTCGTGTTTTCACAAACTGTTAAAAACTGTTTTCTTACATTCACAAAGGTTTTGTTTTTACTACAGCAGGATTTTATTAGGTGACGTTATCTTTATTAGTCTCTCAGGGATATCAGCTGTAATGTTGATGTCCGTATTATTTGCTTCTCAGCAAGTTCCTCCCCGAGCAGCAGAAGTAAGTCTGTCCGTTTCAGTTTTTCTTATTTAGACATTATACAATACCCAGATAAATTCATTTGTATTTTATTTAAAATCAATTTTACTGTTTGTTATATACTTGAGTATGTGGTACATTACCTCAATATTGATATGGAAAGTTAATATATTTGGCGCGAAGAAGACTTTTGTATCTAGATTTAAATGTTTTGTTTTTTATTTAGGATTAATCATTTTCTTTTAAATTCATTTCAACTAAATCCAGCAAGTCCTGAAATATGTGCATGCCTAAATGGTATGTTGACTGAGTATTTTCGAGCCATTTTGTCTACTCTTCAGTTCCATAGGAGTGCCTGTAAAATGTAACGGTGCCAAGATTCTTTTTAAAACCAGCCTCATTTTTACTTTCTCTACACGTATCATGTACATACTGCATTCCAACGAAAAGTTTGATACGGAGATTTCATCGGAAATACACGTTTAAGGATCTCCTGTATAAAAATAATTTTTAGAAAAGGTCCGTGTGTGTCCGTGTGTCTATGGACACGATAACTCAAAAACGAAAAGTCGGTAAAATACCAAACTTTGTATTTAAGTTTATTATCTCCCTGGGATGCGACAAGAATATTTTTAGAAAAATCCCCCCACCCAAAATACTCTTTACATGGAAACATTTTCAAAAATTTTGATTTTATCAAAAATGGCTCCAATGATTTTGATTAAAATGTGTATATATATTTATTTATTTATATGGTAGATAAAATATAAATCTTGAATCGCCTGGGAAAAGCCGCTAAAGAACTCTTTATTCTGAATGAATTTTGCTGAATATTGTGTAACTGGTAAACCGTAAGAGATAGACAAAGACTTACTACATAACAAATGTAGATCACGTTAAATCACACAAACTTTTCTTATGTGGAAAGTTGTAAACTCCTGGTCATGCATAGAAACGTATTTCAACCAAATGGCAACCAGCTTTTATAAGATTTGACTATCGTTTTAGCCTAGTGTATTCCCTTATTTTCCTTCTACTTACAAGCAAGCAATATTTAAGACAATTTCTGCTAATATTTATCTCGACTATCATAAAGTAAAAGAATATGGTTTTGAACAATTATTTGTTACAGTGATATAGAGAAGGTCATCAGCTTATTCATATCAGATTGTATCCTGCTGAGAAGCACAATAATTTTGTTAGCTTTGGGGCGGATTTGAAGGAAGGATGGATGGTCTGCTGTGTAGGTGTTGTAGGGATTCTCAGGGCTGCTGGTTGCTGTGCTGTGGTATTTTAAACCTGTTTACTGGTTTGAATTTGCCGCTGTATCTGAAGTTGGTAACTCTCGCTGTTGGCAAAACTGTAATTAACTATTTGCGCCAGACTTAATTGTTGGAGCAGTTACAAGGTTATTATCTGCAGCGAATTACTTATTGTGCACAGCCTAGCCACGTTTTCTATTTTCTGCTAGCTTCATTCAGTGAGTACGAAAATCTTAACCTCCATGCTTGTATGGTAGAATGTAATAATAAATAAAATTAATTTATAAGGTTTCTTGTTATATATGAACTATTATTTCTTAACTTTTCGAAATAATGGGATGAATTATGGCACGCTATTTCAACAGAATCCCCCCCTTTTTTTTTTTTTTTTTATAAAACTCTGCCTAAAGTATACATTCTAATGTGTACTTACAATATATCTCTCGTTGACTATTACTACAGTGTTCTTTTTCGCATTAAATAGCCGTAAAAGAGCTCTCGATTTGCGAGATTATCTCTTCGCGTCCTTATCCCTTGCGTCTATCTCATTGACTGCGTCCCGGAAGCTTATTAATATTTTCACATATATACGTACAATAGTTGAAGATCAATGTTTTATACATTGTAATCTGTCCATCTCCATGAGAATGGCAAATTTCCTTATTTACATTTTGTGAAATACTAATTTGTAATACATTTTTATACATTCATAATAATTTAAAATCAATGCATTTATATAATTTGCATGGAAATGTCCTTATAAATAGCTAACATTTCATAAACAAATATTTGGTAACTCTGTTCTTATGCTTTGTTACCGGTATAAACAATTTATGGCATCCGGTATTTCGTTCATTTTTATGATTCTTCTTCTCTCATATTACTGTTTTTAATTATGTTTTATAATAAATATGCTGTTCTAAATACCATTTCTTATCCATACATTATACAATATAATGTGTTGTATTCGTTACATAGCTTCGGCTATGTTATTTTCTTAAAAGCACGCCATTTAAGGTTATGTTCGGGCGTATCGTGAGGCGATGACATCACGCCCATTTTTATACATATAATTCTTTGGCTTACATTGCGAAACAATATGTTTTATTATTGTTCCATTTATTGCAGTATTGTTCCATTTTCTGTTAACTTGATTTACTTAGCATTAAATCCTGCGTCAGCTTATCCACGATAAACACTCAGAGTGATAGCACTCTTCTTCAACTATACAGTATGTCTTTTGCATTCTTGAAACAAAATGGAAGCTCCCCCTGAGATCGATTTATGGTGCTCACAATACTTGTAACATTTGCTTTCAAAGTCTTAGAAACAGCCAAAAGGTGAAATAATTGACATTTTTCCCTTGTTCAAAGACTGCATTAACCTATTTACTATAAAATCACCAAGACGCTCATCATTCGTTCTACTACTATCATATTTCTTGACAATTTAGCCAATACAATGACCGAGATTAAGCAATTTAAACCAATCGCGGTCATCTGACTGGAGCGATATTATCGAAACATCTTATCGCAAGAGATGTTCATTTCTTTGAAACCCTATCGCACCTAACGTTCGCTTATTTAATATCCTGTCTTTGTTATTGGTAAGTAGGTGACAATCCAGTCATCCGTGACATTGCGTGATGGCGGACAGTTTGAAACGGTTTGGTCAGGTGACCGCACAAGAAATAAATTAAATCATTAAAGATCCGTTAATACGGAAATATATGGAAACGTTCATACAATTTTGCTTAGAAATGGTCACAAGCTTTTATGTGAAAGTAATCATTATTTGTATTTCTTATTATGAGATAGGTATGATAAAATAGCGTTTGTTACCATTTGATGTATATCTTAATAAATGCTGAAATAAATATGTGTTCTCTATTTATATTGTTTCTATTGGTATTTGTACTTTCGGAACGGCTATATAATAATTAATTCAGGAATCGGTGAAGAAAGAAAAAAAACTCGATAAATAAGTATGCTGGAACGCGTCATCTACCATTTGAGAATTAGTGTAAGAATTACGATCATAACCTGATAAAACTTCCCTTCCTATATATTATAAATATATATGTATATCAAATATATTATGGAATATTAATATAAATTAGTATTTTCATCACTTAAAACAATTCACTCTAGTCGAAAATAATCGACAACATGAAACACTTGTGGTCTTATTTATGATAAAACATTTAGAGCATATTTTCCCATGTTTGAATGACTTCCAGGCCTTAAACTGTCGAATCTGCAGAGCCATTTAGAGGAAGAGAGCTGTTCACCGATTGCTATATATGATCCTGATATAGCTACAGTGCACATTTATAATGAAGCAAATTAAAATATATGAAACTAGTTCAAGCTTATCTTCTATTATCCTTTATGATGTCAAACATCAAAAAGCGCATAAATCTCCGAATAAGTTTTCAACCATTATTGTCTTGACGAAAGTATTCCCCCACTTCTATGACTACAGTGCTTCCAGCTCCAAGCTTCTATAGCACCACGTAAGTGCAATATATCCATAAAAGCAGTTCAGTTTTCATACCCCAATTACTGGACCCTAAACTCAATGTGCTTCTATCTTACTGTACTTTACAATATGCTTCAAACTTTGTACTTAAGTCGCCAAGCACTGATGCAATTTCATTCACAATGAATCAGAGCAGGTTTACCCACCTTGCTATACGGAAGTGAATGTTGATATTAATTGATCAAAGAATAAATGAAGAAAAAGAATCTACAGAAAAGAGATTTCCTAAAACTACAGCTAGATATATAGTGCTAAACCACATTAGAAATGAGGAACTGAGGAAGAAATTTAATTTTGAAGTATAAAGGAGTTTATTAAATGTCTTAATTCTGGATGAATTTTGCGTAATTGATAAACTGCCAGAGATGCCCAGAAAAAATCTTAGCTCACAAAAGTGTAGATTTTGTTAAAATATACAATATATAGAATTCATATAATGGAATATGAATGTATAAATATTATTTTAATTCCTGTACTACGTATAACAAGTAGAGAAAGTATTGCATTCTACCCAATAATTCGATGTTAAGATTTCACTGGTAATGGTAATGTATATTTTGTGGCCCCCTAAATTGAACAAGATCCGTGTGTGTGTGTGTGTGTGTGTGTGTGTGTGTGTGTGTGTGTGTGTGTGTGTGTGTCTGTGAATAGCACAACTGAAAAACGAAAAGTTGGAAACACTAAACTTTATCCCCATCTTCCAAGGATGCAGATAGACGATTTTCAAGAAATCTATAAAACTGTTACTTGTAATTATATTTGGACATTTATATTTCATAAAATATGACTCAAATGATTTTGATTAAAACACCATATGTTTAAATGTTTTGATGACAAATGAAATGAGTGCCTAGTATTTTCTGAAAATAACCTCTGAAGTTCCTCCTGGTTCTATGTGATTTTTGCATAACTGGTATCCTGTGAAGCAAATGTCGAGTAACTTTAAACTCCATAGACTCCGAAATTATTTGATAATCATTTCATCAGTTTCTTTCATCTCCAAATATGACCAACTTGGCTAAAGGACATTAAACTACAATATATAAATGGTTAAATCACATTAAGTTACATGAGATGCCCTTTTACTTTCTCTACACGCACTATGTGCATAGTGTATAGAGAAAGTATTGCACTCCACCCAAAAATTCGATACCGAGATTTCACCGGAAATATATGTTTTAGGGTCACCTTTATCTAAAAAAAAAATAGCATTCTCGGAAAAAGATCCGTGTGTCTTTGAACACGATAACTCAAAAACGAAAAGTAGGTAAAATCCAAACTTTGTATTTAAGTTTAGTATCTTCCAGGGATGCGACACGAAGATTTTGAGAAAAATCCCTCTACCCCAAACTACCTTTTACATGGAACATTTTTCGAAAATGTTGATTTTCTAAACACTAGCTCTAACGATTTTGATTAAAAGATCATATATTAAAGATATTTATCTGACAAACAAAATGTTTATTTTGAATTTTCTGGGAATAGCCTCTGGAGACTACTTTATTCTGGACGAATTTTACGGAATTTTTCATAACTGATAAACCGTAAGACTTAGATAAAAACTTACTACACAAGAAATGTAGAGCAGGTTAAAACACACAATTTATGTTATTTGCATTTTTTCATGGAGTTGATCGTTTTTGAGATATTCATTGTTTTTGGTTTCAGCTATGAAAAACTTAACTTTTCTCATATAGGAATTTGGTAAAACTCCTGTCCATTTAAACAAAGGAACTTCAGTCACATAGCAACCAGCTTTTGACTTTCACTTTAACCTATAGTACTCCCTTATTTCGCTTCTACTTACAAGGAAACAAGTAATAAGACTATTTTTGCTAATTTGTTCTGAGTAAATAGAAGCATAATCTTTTTTAACAATAATGTGTTACAGAGATGTAGAGAAAGTCATGTGAATGGTACACATCAGATTTTTTTGCTATAAAATGGGAGTTATTGACTTTTTTCATCCTGGTCAAGCAACGATAATGAAATTTGAGGGCTATCCCTTAGCTAGTGTGTAACTTTATTGCCATTGAATCTAAAATGTAATAAAGTCATTTGTGCTGCTGTTTATTTATATTAACATAAAGTAGATCGATATTATGCTTTTACAGGAATAGGTTTTGCACACTACATAGAGAAAGTCATGTGAATATAATAGATATGATTTTTTTTTTTTGTAATTTTGTTATAATTTCTTTTGGATTGTAATAGTTTCGGGGTTTTTGAACAATTGATTCCATCTCAGTGTACTCAGTGCACCAGAAATCAAATTTTCGGAGAAGAATGCATCACACAATGTATATATACAGAATGATTCCAAAACACTTTTACAAAGTTTGGAAACTGGTTCTTTACATCAAAACAAGAAAAAATGGTCATATAAACACATACCCCAAAACCTTTCGTTCTCAATTTATTGAGGTTCAAAATAATATTAATTAAAACATTTTAAAGTGACAAAGTATTATTTTTGAAGTTATAGCAAAAGATCCAAATGACCTCCTCTTACGTCTAGTCACGCATACACTCGTCGAAGATTGGAATGTCAAATACTCCCAGTCGGTATCGTATGATTTCACAAGCTTCCATGACACATAGATTGGGATTTTCTTTATCTACGATTTTGCTGCATAAACCAACGATTTAAAGTGACCCAAAAGATAAAAATCCAAAGGATTAAGGGCGGGGGAAAGTGCAGGCCATAGAACTGGTCCTCCTCTACCATTCCTTTTGTCGTGCTAGATACCAGTGAGTGCATCTCGAACAATGAGGCTAAAACATGTTTCTTCTTATTCGCAGAGACACATTTTTCAATAAATCTGGGAGAGTGTTCTGAAAGAAGTCCCTGTAAACAACACCTGTAAGACATTTTGGGGGAATTTATTACACAGATGACAAATGAAAAATGTTAACAAGTATCCATGATAACACATGGCCAACTCCGCAGGGTAAAATGGGCCAAAACCTTCTATGAATAAGTGCATAAACAAATAAAGCTATTAGGAAAACCGGAAAACCGTTGAAGGTGACTTTTATTAATAAATTGATAATGTTAATATAAATCTATTTTCATATGCTGTAAAGGTATGTTTGAATTACCCTATTTTATAGCCTCCTATAATTTCGTAATTGGTATTTGCATTAGAAACTACTTCATGGAAATTTTCTCGCTGAACTGTTGGGGTTTTAACGTTAGTTTTTCAGTATTATATTATTAAACAGCCACGCATTGATATACTTTCAGATTATGTGGGAGAATAAGAAATAATTCTAGTTAAAGAAAGATTCCACGCGCCATTCGGAAATCTAACCCAGGACTTCGAGGTGAGAAGACAGAATGTTGACCACTCGACAGCATAGACAATTTTCAACAAATATTGTGCTTGATATTTGTGTAGAAAACTCCCTTTGCAGTTATTAGTTTGCCAGAGAATAGCTGATGTTGCTTAAAATTTATTTTCACCACTCAAATAAGCTTTTTCCAATAAGCCTGTAATTGGAAAACAGGAAAGTAAAAACCGGTAACGTTGCGATGAACAAGCAGATTAGTTCAATATGTGCCTCGTCCTCTCACGCAAAACCTATAAGTAGCGGTTAAAAGATCCGTTAGTTCATTCTAACTCTCTCATCCCCAAGTTCTACCATATAAGGCAACGATTTATACAAAACACGCCTTAGGTAATATTCCGTTGCGTTTTTGCACCTCTACTTGAATCGACCGAACTAGTACTTCAAACATATACTTATAATTGGATCGAATTTATTATATTATTGAATAACCATTTGCAGTAAAAGTTTTCTTTGATGTATTACAAACTGGAATTTATTCTACAATTTTATGTATATTTTATCATTATAAGCAGAACACCTATATGTTAAATATTTTTAAAAAATCTTATGTGTTATATTCATACATTTTCTCTACACTTTCGATGTGAGATTTGTGGTGGACAAAACATTGCTGGGCGCGTTTTCTCCGGGTTCTCCGGTTTCCCTCGCCATTGCATTCCACCGGTGCTCTATCTTCATTCCATATATCATCAGTATCATCGACTGCGGTGCCACAAATAGTAAAAACTGTCGTTAAACACTATAAAAATCTGTACACTTAATCGATTATTAGCTGCTAATGTTTGGATGCTAAATACTGAGGTTAATATTTCATACTATTTCTATGCAATCTCGAGAAACAACCAAATATATTTAAGATTTATTTTGCCAAAAACATTTTACTGTTATACAGGATTATTCACGATTCCATTCGAATGAAATGGACTTCAAGTCTATTCCCAGAAAATAAAAATGTACATTTTATTTTTCAAGTAAAGATCTTTTCTATATGGTGTTTTAAAGAAACCCTTCACAACCATTCTTGAGAAGTGAAAACATTTCTAAAACTTTTCCATGTAAAGCGCAGTTAGTGTGGGTTTAATATTTAGAAAATCTTACTGTCTCTTTATTGAAAGACATTAAACTTAAATTCTAAAGTTGGTATTTAACTGAGTCTAGATAAACAAACACACACACACAAACACAAAGCCAAAATAAAACGAAAACAGCGCACGCTCGCTGACCGTTTTTTCAAAACATTTTTAGTCGATTACACAATTTCCCTAACTTATTATACACGGTAGAGAATGTAAAAATAAAATTCCAACTGCACATTCTGTACCATTTGACATTAACTAAAAACATAATTCTTGACATACTCTGAAATAGAAACGCAAACTTTGGTCTATCTTTTAGGGAAGTCTTGCTATAATTTGGAGTTACTATTAAGTATTTAGTATTGCTGCTTAATTGTCGATTTATTTTCAAATATATACGAGTATGTCCATTCTTGTTTTCATTAGTTTTTTTGTGAGAATTACATTTTAAGACAATTTTCTCAGAAACTATTGAAAACTACGTTTTAGATTATAAAACAGCCTGTATGTGTTTTAAAGATTGTTGGTCTTAATGAGGTGAATGGTTAAAAATAATAATATGATAGATTTTATTCACAATCTATTATAACCGAGAAAAAGTAATATATTTCTGAATAAACTAGCTTATCTGTAAAAAAATGCATCAGTGAACTTAGAATGCATGTAAAATATTCATGCTGATATTTTAAATATGCTTCTAAGAGAATGTTTATGAATTCACCAGATTTAACATTATTGGGAGGAACTAAAATACCTCAAATTAAATTAGAAACGCGCTATGAGTATTAAAATTCTGAGTGTATCTTGTAAACATGGCGTATTACTTCTGAGACGAATACAATTAATATAAGGAGTAAGCTAGTGACAACTAAATAAATAGAACACTAACCCCTACACCGTCTTATTGGTTGAGAAGACGCATGTGATCAATGAAGCCTTATTACAGTATCTGAAAAATCATTTTCGTTCATCATGAATTACTTCTGCTCTTCTATTCTTATTCATTCTTATATAATCATTATTCTGCGTATTTGCTTTCTTGAGACGTTTGATAGATATTCTCGTAGCTTGCTGCAGCCAAAAATGGCTATTATTCCCTTATTAGGAAAGTTAAATCTATATTTTATAAAGAAAATTGTTACTTGGGGTGTTCATCACACCTACTAAGCTAAGGAAAATGTATTTTTCCTTAAGAATTAAAATGTTAAAGCAATCTCTTATGACGAACTTCCATTACAGTGCAGAAGCTCCAAGGCAGCAAGTTATCTTTAAGTTATCCATACGTTATCGTACAGAAATTCCTTGAAAGTTCATTCTGGTGAATAAAAAAAAAGCAAATGTAGGAAATAAATGAAGAGAATGAAATATTACGTTCTATCTTACCAATGCAAATTGGGCATATTTAAAGCCCATTATCTCAGAGGTGCAACAAAATATTCATTAGGATGGGATTCTTAACTTTTTTTAACTTCTAATATATTTTTAGAAGTACATGTGGATTCATTTTCAAAACAATTTTGCTACAATTTTGCTAATGCTGAAAGAGACACCCAAATTTCATTGCTTTAGCTATAATAATTTGCTGAGATAATGTGTCATTTATCTTAAAAGAAATTCATTTTGAGCTAGTAAGCTCTAAAGTGAAACAACACACGTTTTGCCGCCAGAAAACTACAGCCAACGGCTCAGCTATGAAGTAAGTTTCAGTAAACTGTATGCCTTACAACAGATCGTCATTTTTGTTTCTTTCTTCGGCGAGGATAAGGCGGACGAGGACCATTTGACCCTTCGCGGAGTAAATCCGACTAGCCACTAACTTCTATCGAGTTCCATAGGCCGGAACTTCATGACGAAGCACGCCGGTAGAGAACTGATCTAGAATCTTATAAATGACGGTTCTATAACGGCTGACTGTCGGTGGAGATGAAGTTGCAAGGAAATACATGTGGGTCTGTTGTTCAGAAGACTGCGGCGCTAGGGATTGGTGGTGTTGAGGTCTTGTAATGGCCGATCTAATAGCGGCGGAGTTGGATGAAATTAATCTCTCAGGGGTCCTCAGCTTTCGACAACGAATAAGTGGAGATGGCAAGCAACCCGACAGTATTTATAGTTTATATTTGACGCTGGCAGCCGGTTTCCAAATCCTTCTTGTTGTTTGTCTTATTTTTAAATGACAACAATTTCCTCACCATTCTGTGACTGGTTAGACCACTTGCTTCTCACCTAGGGTTCGATCCCAGGCGACCGAATGTGAGATTTGTGGTGGACAAAGCGGCGCGGGAGCGGGTTTTCTCCGGGTTCTCCGATTTCCCCCGCCACCGGTGCTTCATCTTCATTCATGTATCATCAGTGCCATTGCCTGCGGTGCCATAAGTAGTTAAAGCGGGCGTTAAACACTACAAAAAAATTCTGTGACTGAAGCAACACTAAATAGCTAAAATAATTGTGGTAGAACAAGAGTTAGACTGAAAAAGTGATTGCCATAATCGAGATTTAAACCGCGAACCTCCTGGTTTCCTTTCAGTTGCTCTGACACTGAGCAACCATGGCAACATTTCGGCAGTGCACTAAATGACCGTAAAACCACAAGGAGAGATGTCATACCTCCGTAACTACTCAAGTACCACTTAAATGACCTAATAGGTACTTTGTTAACTATTAAGCCGGGACTAGAAGATTTTTTGTATCTATAGCCCAGGCGGAGCACCTTCTGGAGGACGGATGAGGCCGGAGGGAACGAGAGCGACTCACCTAAATTCATTAAAAGCCTGGAGCCAATTTTGCTTGAAATACTGTATCAAAGAAATAAGGCTTTGGAAAATATTGAAAGATATGAAAGTGTTAAATGAAATCATTATTCTTTAAATACATGTGGATAAGTTTGTGGGGGAAAAAAAGTCTCACACTTATGCAAAAACTTTTGCATTGCACTAAGCCGTTTAGATATAATTTCTAGGTTTATTAGAAATATTATATTATTTCTTTTCTAAACTTCCTCGTAAAAGTAGCTGCTTGAAAATTATATATAGACTTCCATTTAATACTTAAAGATGTATACCGGTTAATTTCAGTTAATGTATACCAAATTACTTCACCATTATTCATTTACAAACCTCTTAATTATTTTTGAGAAATATTTACCTATAAGGATTAATATTTACCCATTCGGTTCAAAGTATATAGGGATTGAGAAGGTATTGTAATGCACCCAAAAATTCGATACCGAGATTTCACCGGAAATATATGTTTTGGGGTCCCCTGAGTCGAAAAAGGCATGTGTGCGTGTCTGTCTATCTGTGTGTGTGTCTGTGGACAGCATAGCCCCAGAAAAAAAGGACCTTTAAATACCACACTTGGTATTTAGGTTTAGTATCTTCAAAGGATGCGACACGAAGATTTTCAAAAAAATCCCCCCACCACAGACTACCGTTTACATGGAAGACATTTAGAAAATTTTGATTTTCTTAAAAATGGCTCTAACGATTTTTATTAAAATCCCGTATATTAAAGCTATTTATGTACGAAATAAAATGTATATCTCGAATTTTTTGGGAATAGCCTCTGAAGTCCTCTTTATTCTGGATGAATTTTGCTTAACTCCTAAACCGTAAAAGATAGACAAAACACGCAATTTCTGTCCTTTATGTTTTTGTTGTGGAGGTAACCGTTTCCGAGATATTCCTTGTTATTGGTTTCAAATGTGAAGTACTTATCCTTTTCTCGAATAGGAAGTGTCCGTTTTTCTTTTATTTTACTCCTGGCCAAGCAAAGAAGTGATTTGAAATGTCAATCGCATAACGATAGCATTTAAAACATTTGACAATCACTTTAGCATAGCGCATTCCTTTCTTCCATTCTACTTATAAGGAACTAAGTAATAATAACATTGTGCTAATATTTATCTCGATTAGCATTGTGTACAAAGGAAAATAATTTTTTGTAGGAGGTTTGTAGAGCAGCTAGAGAAAGTCATGTGAGTGTAACACATCAGATTTTTTAAAGCAAGTTAAGGTTTATACTCCAAAACTTACAGATGAGTCAAAATTACGACCTGTATTTTCGGGTAGAAGCATAAGTCTGATATTTTGTTCTTTCAATATTATCTATGAATTGAAACTATAGATGTTTAATGGTTCTGTTAAAAGCACATGGTGCCCGAATGTCTTCTGGCGCAGGATAAATCGTAAATATACCGTTTTTTGTATACACAACCTCGAGCCATAACTCAAATCCACTTCTGCAGTCTGACGCCATTTCCATCGTTTCGTAAAGCACGGCAAAGAGATAAGAAAAAGAACAAGATGTTAAACCTTTGCCTCGTATTGCAGACTACGGCACAACCAGGCAGAAGTGCAGGGCGATACAGCACATAAAGTAGGGGGCTCTAAGTAATACGGACTTTCTTGGCCATTTCTCCCATTCCTCACATAGGGTAAACGCTACAGTGCTGGCTCTGCAATGAATTTGCTGCTGTGATCAAGTATACAAGTTCATTCAACTCACACATTGCTTATTTTTTCCACAAATACCACGTATGACAATTTTGACCCCGCGGGTCACTGCGTCACGAACCCTCCCTTTCTCGTTTCTTATTTACTATGTACAAGAAAGTAAAGCAGTAGTAGAGCGTTAGTGTATGCAGTTAGGAGATGCATTTCATAACAGTAAGTCGGAAATGTAGAGCAAAATTGTATAGACGAACAGAGGCGGTTTAGCTACTTTTCGGTTAATTTCCATTCATTCTCTCAATTTTGAGCAAAAATATGTACTTATCTAGAGTCCCCCTTGCAATTTATTTTACATTGATGTATTTTACATTGCAACTTTTTATTTTTTTTTTGCCAAATTCGATAAAGGTTTTTAAACTTTTAAAATCGTTTTGATTAATTTTTTTTGTTTCATTTGTATAGCCCCCTTTAACATCTAAGGTCATATCGGGGGCTTCGCATTAGAAACAACTCATTTTATGTAGGTTTACGTTGGGTTTAAACTATTTTATTTCCTCAAGCACACACACATTCACTCTCACATTCATACTTCCAGACTCTGGGGGGGGGGGGGATAGTGAATAATACTGGTTAAAGAAAAATTCCCCGCCCCAGCCGAGAAGTCAGCTCGGTGACCACTCGACCACGGAGGCAGTCGGTTTTGATCATTCTTAGTGATCTTGTAAAGATTTACATTTTTTTTTCTCACCATTTTCACTAACATCATCAACTTTTCTACTGTGTAAACGGTTTGAGGCATTTTGGTTTTTCTGTTACTGTATACATGAGATCTACTTCATTGTACTCATTTTTACAGAACTTTATAAGCAATGAAATATATATATGAATATAAAAATGTTTTCGGTTCAGCCCGGAACAGTTATCAGCATAAAAAACAAATGATCTTATATAATTATTAGTTATATTTTCTTTTCTATCCACATTAAAATGGAATTACCGATTCCATTAAAGTTATTGATTCAGGCCACATAAAATTGCTTTCCATATTTTCATCTAAATCATTTGTTGCAAAATTGTAGAAAGAATATTTCCTTGTATAACAAAGGATGCTAACTTAAAGTTTTATCTGATTTTTCTCTTATTTTATTCGTATCATTAGCTTTCATTCCTAGTACAATATAGTTATTATTTTTGTGTGTGTGTGTATGTGCTGTAGTATTCTTGTATGCCACTGTTGAAACATTCGCTAGTAATATTTTAAGTTTTATCTTCCTCACATTGAGTTTTTCTTTTTTTTTAGCAAAAACACTTCTTATTATACATTTCTCCACATTGTATTTCTATGGTACCTCCACTATTGTTTTTGTGATTAATACTTTATATTACATAGACATTTTTGTAAGTAGAGTTCAAAATAATATAGAAAAAAAAATGTAGCTTTGTTAATGAACGCTCTATAACAACTGTGCTTCTCAGCGTCCCATTCTAAATTGGACGTGAAAGGCCATTTCATTTTGCACAGAGTCCTCTCTATCAGGCCTGAGGTTCTTTTACGTGCCGTAAATCTATGACACGGGACCCACGACTTTACTTCCTTTCCGAAGGAAGCCATGCTAAGGATTTTTACGTCCGAAAAAATCCATCGTTCTCCGCCGGGTTTGAACCTGCGACTTTGGGTATATGAAGTGAGCATGATTACCATTACACTACGGAGGGCAACAACATTATAGAATAAATGCGCACAATGTGCAAAGTATATAAGAAATTAGATGCAAAAATGTGTTCGTGAGATTATTCTTGAGGAACACCAATGCACATGTTAAGGAGAGCTCAACATCCAAATATGTTCGTGAAGATACTCGTATGCAGTGAGGGTCTACAGCTGGAAATGAACAAATATTATCACATATGCAATTATTTACATTTTAATTTATAGTATATCCAAGTGCCCACACATTGTCTTACCAAGATTTAACATTACTCTGCTTCGCTCCATTTTCAAACCTTCAGGGCTGGCAACTAAACATTGCACACAAGTAATATGCACTTGCAGATCCAATATTTTTAATTTCCATGAGACTAGTTTACTAATGTCTACTCTTTCCGCAAAGAAAAATATTTATGTGACGTGCACTAGTTTTCACGGGTTAACAGACCTAAATTATTATTTTTATAATGCTTAACGCACCGTAGGCGTTGACATAGATAATGCATTGAATGAAGATGTAGCACCGGTGGAATGCGATGCAGGGGAAACTGAAGAACTTGAAGTAAACCCACCCCTCCGCCGCATTGTCAACCACAAATCTCACATGCAGCCACCTGGGCTCGAGTCTGGATGAGAGGCGGGCCTAAATTGGTTTATACGATTATACTTCTTTTGTTACCTATTATAGGGAAACGCAGAATCGTCATGTTTATAATATAAACTCAAAATCTTTAAAATAGGAGTTACAATAACAATTCAGCTCCACTATTAAAACAGCAACGGAATTCAACCAATCGCGGTCATCTAACCGGAGCGATTGTGTTGAAAAATCTTATCGCAGCTGATGTTTATTTCTTTGAAATGTTGTCGCACCTGACGTTCGTATGCTCAATCTCCTGTATTGGTTATTGGTAACAAAGTAAGAATCCTGGCAGATAAATTTCACTTTTAATAACAGTCAGTTCCACAATGTTAATTCAAATATTATATTATTCAATGCTTATTTAAAGTTGTATCCAGTACATAATGTATTTAGTTAAAAAAAGGAGTGAAAATAATCATTATTTGTATTTGATATTTATGAGAAGGATGCTAAACCTCAAATAAATACCGTTTGTTTCAATTTAATGCATCACTGATTAAAGGCTGAAATAAAATAATTGTTCCTTATCTCTATTGTTGCTTTCGATATTCGTATATTTCGACACAGTCGGCCATATCATAATTCAGGAGGCAGAGAAGAAAGAAAAAAGAAAAAAAATCTGATGTGTACCATTCACATGACTTTCTCTACATCTCTGTAAAAAATTACTCTTTAAAAGCTTATACATCTCTTTACTTCATGTTAATCAGACTAAAACAGCAGAAATAGTCTTATTACTTGGTTGCTTTTTGCTATGTTTGCTTTGTTCCTTGCTGGTTGCTATGTCACTGAAGTTTCTTTGTATGGAAGCAGTTGACAAATTCCTATATGAGAAAAGTATGTCTTCATAGCAGAAACCAAAAACAAGCAATGACTCAAAAACAATGACTCAACGAAAAAAATGCATATAACATAAATTGTGTGTTTTAACATGCTCTACATTTTTTTACAGTAAGTTTTTGTCCATCTCTTACGGTTCAGCAGTTATTCAAAATTCCGTAAAACTCATCAAGAATAAAGTAGTCTTCAGAGGCCATTCCCAGAAAATTCAAGATATTCATTTTATTTGTCAGGTAAATATCTTTAACATACGAAATTTTAATCAAAATCGTTAAAGCCATTTTTAAGAAACTCAAAATTTTCGAAAAACGTTCCATGTAAAGGTTAATTTGGGGTGGGAGGATTTTTTTTCAAAATTTTCGTATCGCATCTCTGGAAGATACTAAACTTAAATACCAAGTTTGGTATTTTACCGACTTTTCGTTTTTGAGTTATCGTGTTCACAGACACACGGTCCCACGGACACACTGACACACGGACACATACACACACACACACACATAGGGACCTTTTTCTGAAAATGCTTTTTTTGGATACAGGGGATCCTAAAACATATATTTCCGGTGAAATCTCGGTATCGAATTTTTGGATGGAGTGCAATACTTTCTCTATCCCTATGTATATTGTACATACGGGGCTAGAGAAAGTAAAAGAATCGGTAAGTAAACATGGCCGAATGCGTCATCTACCATTTGAGAACTAATATAAGTATTACAATACTAACCTGATAAAATCTCCCTTCCTATATTAAATAAATTATTATAAGTTTATTTCGCTTAATTATCTTATCAAATACAACTCTTGTTTTCATCTCTTAGGACAATTCACTCTCATCGCTTTGCTCCGGTTGTGAATTATTCGCAAGATACAAACACTCGTGGTGTTGTTTATGATAATAATTGCAGTAATCGATATGTGAAGGAACGCCGGGAATTTTCCTATACTTTTACATACTATCAAAGGTAGAAAAGGAATTTGAGGTAAGAATTCAGTTAGTTCTTATGGTGTCACTGAAAAACACTGTTTTAAGAGACATTCTTTGCATTAAAATTGCAATTTTTATTTTGTTAAATAGTATTAGTGAGTCCATAGTATATCGTTTTTAATAACGACGAAAAAAGCTATAGTTTGGTGTTAGACGATTGATAAATGTTCTCAACATTTTTTTTTCTCTCTTGGTCATATATTGCTTTGTTCTTTTGTATACCTATCCCAAATTAACTTCTATGGTCATGTCGAGGGTTGGGTGAAATATTTAAAGATGCTGAACTTCTTTGAACTTTTGGAGAAGATTAAGGTACTTTCAAACGCACATTCATTCTCACATTAACTCCTCCAGATTCTATGATGGGTGGGGAATAATTTCAAGTAAAAACCATTCTTGTCCAGTGGTCAAGGTTCTGACTTCTGAACCCAGAGTTTCCGGGTTCGATTCTTGGGTGGTAAGGGAAGTATTTCTTTAACAGAACTCATTCCCTACCCCCAGAGAGTTTTTAAGCATGAATGTGGACGTGAATCTGTGTGTGTTTAATAGTTTAAAACTGAAGAAAACTTACAGTTCAGCGAGAAATACTCCGCCATTTGTTTCTTAAGTCAAAGGCTTCAATAAAATCTCAGAACTTAAAAAAGACTATAGAAATGAAAAAAAAAAAAAAAATCTAATGTGTTCCATTCACATGATTTTCTCTACATCTCTGCAACAAATTATTATTAAAATGCTTAAGCTTCTATTTACTTCATGCTAATCGAGAAAAAATTACCATAGTCTTATTACATCCTTCCTTATAAGTAGAAGCGAAATAATGGAGTACCATAGGTTAAAGTGATAGTCAAAAGCTGGTTCCTATGTAACTGAAGTTCCTTTGTTTGTATAAACAGGAGTTGACAAATTCCTTATGAGAAAAGTATGTTTTTCAAAGCTGAAACCAAAAACAAGGAATATTCAAAAACGACCAACTCCACGAAAAAAATGTATATAACTAAAATTGTGTGTTTTATTGTGCTCTACACTTTTTGATCGGTAAGTTTTAGTCTGTCTCTTACAGTTTAGCAGTTATGCAAAATTCCGTAAAATTCATTCAGAATAAAGTATTCTTTAGAGGCTATTAGAGGTCTAACCACCCGGCCGCGCCGTGGCCGGGTGGTTAGACCACTTGCCTCTCACCTAGACGGCCGGGGTTCGATCCCAAGCGACCGCATGTGAGATTTGTGGTGGACAAGCTGCGCTGGGGCGGGTTTTCTCCGGGTACTCCGGTTTTCCCCGCCATCGCATTCCACCGGTGCTCCATCATCCTTCATATATCACCAGTGTCACCGCCTGCGGTGCCATAAGTAGTTAAAGCGGGCGTTAAACACTACAAAAAAAAGAGGCTATTGCCAGAAAAATCAAGATATACAGTTTATTTCTCAGATAAATATCTTTAATATACGATATTATAATCAAAATCGTTAGAACCACTTTTAAGAAAATCAAACTTTTCGAAAAAAGTTACATGCAAAGGGTAGTTTTGAGTTACCGTGTTCACAGACACACGGACAGACACACGCACGGACCTTTTTCTGAAAAAAAAATTCTGGATACAGGAGACCCTAAAACATATATTTCCGGTGAAATCTCGGTATCGAATTTTTGGGTGGAGTGCAATACCTTCTCTATGTATGTACATAGTACGCATAGAGAAAGTAAAGAAGCCATTATTTTTTATCATCAAATTATCCATGCAAATAAGTTCAGTATTATACCATTGTTAAGAGGATATATGGTTATATCTGCCACAGTGTACTAGAGAATGCAGTTTCTCTGAAGTATCTTCATCGGAGGATATCGAAACTTCCCAAACTTTGAAGGAGGACAATGCATATTCGTATTCCTTTCTCTCTCTCTCTCTCACTCGCTCTCCCTTTTTCTTTATTTTTTTAATTTTTTTTTTTTTATTGTTTCATTTATATAGCCCCCTTTAACATCTAAGGTCATATCGGGAGCTTTCCACTTGAAACAACTCGTTGTTTGTAGGTTCTTTTACGCTTGGTTTAAATCATTTTGTTTTACTCAAACACGCACACATTCACACTCACATACAAACTTCCAGACTCTGTGGGGGATAGGGAGTAATTCTGGCTAGAGAAAAATTCACCGGCCCAGCTGGGAATCGAACCCGTGACCCCCGGGTGAGAAGCTTCTTTATTGTTTTTCTCTCTGGCCCTACGATAGAGAACATGGATCACATAGAGAAATGAAAAATCAACGCTGACGCTGGTGAGACCGTTCCACTGAGTTTTAGATTAACCATGAAATTGTGATAATTGGGGTACACCACTGTCAGCGAAGAATTAATTGGGCTTCCCTTTTAGGTTTTAAAACATGAAAATAAATACAAAGGGGTGCCATATTTCCATAAAGCAACCAATTTAAATCATTTTGATCGATTTTTTTTCGCATCCCTGTTAAATAGAAAAAGCGAAACCAAAGAGAACAGACTAAACATTTTGCACACTTTTTGAACGAATTGCTTTCTATCAGGAGTCGTTTTACATTCATACTTAATGTAAACACATTGGTTTTTATTTTCTCTATACGTGTTATGTACATAGTGTATAGAGAAGGTATTGTAATGCACCCAAAAATTCGATACCGAGATTTCACCGTAAATACATGTTTTGAGACTTCCTGAATCAAAAAAAAAACATTTTTAGGAAAAAATGTCCGTGTGTCTGTCTGTCTGTGTCTGTGTGTGTCCGTTAAAAACCAAATTTGGTGTTTAGGTTTGGTATCTTCGAAAGATGCGTCTTGAAGATTTTCAAGAAAATCACCCCAACTACCCTTTGCATGGAACTTTTTTCGAAAATTTTGATTTTCTAAAAAATGGATCTAACGATTTTGATTAAAATATCATATATGAAAGATATTTACGTGACAAATAAAATGAATATCTTGAATTTTCTGTGAATAGCCTCTAAAGACTTCTTTATTTTGGATGATTTTTATTGAATTTTGCATAACTGGTAAACCGTAAGAAATAAACAAAAACTTACTACACAAAATAATGTAGATCATGATAAAACACACAATTTATATCATATACATTTTTTCCTAGAGTTGATCGTTTTTGAGATATTCCTTGTTATGGGTATCAGCTTTCAAACATTTATACTTTTCTTATACAGGAATTTGTCAGCTCCTTGTCCATACAAACAAAGGAAGTTCAGTCACATAGCGACCAGTTTCTGATTATCACTTTAATCTATGGTAGTCCCTTATTTCGCTTCTACTTACAAGGAAGCAAGTGATAAGATTGTTTCGTCAACTACCATGAAGTAATAGCACAAGATTTTCAAGAATGATTTGTCGCAGAGAGGTAGAGAAATTCAAGTGAATGGAGCATATCAGTTTTTTTTTTTTTTAATTTTTTATTTCCCCTCATTTGTACATAGTACATAAGTAGAGTACGTATTATGTTCCACCCAAAATTTGATACTGATATTGCATGGCAAATATAATCCGGATAAAATTTTTAGAAAAAGTTCCGAGTGTTTTTCTGTGTATGGGTGTGTTTGGTGTGTGTTAGTGCTACACGATAATTCAATAATGAAGGTTCCGTTAAAAACGAAACTTGATACAAACGTTCAGCATGTTCCAAGGATGGGACACAAAGATTTTCAGGAAATCACCTGTACCTAAACTACCCTTTACATGGAAGATTTTTCGAAATTTTCCATTTTCTAAAAGAAATATTTAACCATTTGGATTAAAATACTGTGTATTAAAGATATTTAACTGACAAACAAAATGTGTATCCTGAATTTCTTGTTCTTTTTGGTAGTGTTTAACTCCCGCTTTAACTATTTATGGCACCGCAGGCGGTGACACTGATGATACATGAATGCAGATGGAGCACGTAGGAATTCGATGGTGGGGGAAACCGAAGAAAACTAGCCGCAGCGCCACTTTGTCCACCACAAATCTCGAACCCGGGCCGTCTAGGTGAGAGGCGAGTGGTCTAACCACGCGGCCACGGAGCGGCCGAATTTCTTGGGCATAGTCTCTAAATATCTCTTCATACTCAATAACTCTTTCATATCTGTTAAACTGTGAAAGATAGACAAAAAATGACTGCATAATAAATGTAAATATCATTAAATACACTATCTATATCATATAGTTTTTATAGTGTTAACGATTTTTTATATATTCCTTTTTACTTGTTTCAATTTTAAGATATTTATACTTTTCTCTTACGGGAAGTTGGCATTCGTTTCATATCCTATTTTAACTCCTAGCAATGCAAAGAAAACTAAATGTTTATTGCATCACAAAGCGATCAGTTTTTAGAACATTTTACTATAGCTTTAGTCTAGTGTATTCCCTTGTAACGGGGTAAGTAATAATACAGTTTCTACTAATATTTATCTCGATTAACATGAATTGGAAGTATAAAAATAGTTTGAAGAATAGGTAGAGAATACCGTATGAATGGAATACATTAGAGGTCTTAGCTTTGCAGTATAAAAAGCGAAATTACCTCTGGCATACAAACAATCCCAAAAATGAATATTTAATGAATCAACATAAAAAATCTGCATCGTTTTTGAGTTTGCATTAGAAATAAAGCAATTGCGACTAAACGTCTGCAGCGAGTGATTAAAAAACACATTGAAACCTAATTTTCATATGTACATGTACAGTAAAATCGTTTGCATTTGGTTTATAT